>OY292484.1:15611647-16887285 GCA_958496325.1 Nomophila noctuella
ATTAGCTATGGTAATGAACACAAAACCGCAGACGGCTTTAAAGGGTCCATGAAATGTAGTGCATACCTAAGAAGAAGTAGTAAAAAGCCTGTTTTCCACTAAAAGCATACAAATAGAAGATACCTACCTAAATAGTAATAAGCAAACACTTCTAAATCAAGGTGGAGTACGCTCATTACTCAAACCAAATGGAACCCGTCTGATCCATGGTCACAAACCCTTGTGTCGATTGACATTTCGCAACGCCCCACACAGATCATGAGTCGTATGTGTATCACACATGATCAATGGCATAGCTGATGCACTTGACACACATTTAGAGTACAGCCTCACAAATAATACCAGTCAGACAGCGGTCCTCAAACTTTGTAAAGTCCATTTGTAGAGGAAGGCTTTAAGCCTACTATAAAGGGGCCCCTTAAACCAACACGCTGGGTCGCAAGTCCCAGGCGCCGACTGGCATTCCTCTCTGTTCCACGCGATGGACCCGGCACCCGCACGGAGAATCCATGGATAGCTAAGAAGTTCGTCTCCTAACCCTATTTGTGCGGAAATCGAAGTCCACGGGGACGAAGTCACGGTCGGCCGCTAATCCTTGATAAGAGGTTAAACAACCCCTAATTTTAGGCCCGAGAAAGTGTTGAAAACCAACTGACCACCGTAAGTTGCCTGCGTGTACGATTCGATATTAAGCCTTTTAATTATATAGATTGAGAAATGCTGATGTTGTAAAAATCAAAGCAAACTAGACTTTGAATTTGAATTCTTTCCTCTGCAAAGGTCATTAATAACATTATGGTCTTATTACTCTCGAATTGTGTCAATTTGTGTCGTTTTTTTAAGGCAAACTGTCACCGCAATAATCTTAGCTGAAATGGACTGTACTAAATTTCAAAAATATTTGAGAAACAACTAGGAAACAATAATAATGGTATCATAGAACGGGTCCGTAAAACGGTAACCAATAGGTTCCAGACACTAGGTAAAGCTAAGGTTTATGTGTGACTCGAGTGGACAGAAATGCGATCAACCCAAAACAGACGCCAACGTTTCGAAGTACAATTTAGTAATCATTGCAAAAGGAATCCTCAGAAAATACAAAACGTTGTAAAGAAATCAGTCCCTCACTATCAAATTTCTCTTCTCCTGCCAATCGGAGAAAAAAATTGTTTGCCGAAATTTTAATGTTCAAAATAACTTACATAGTTATTTCGAGGATAAAATAAAAAGTACAAATAAAAGAAATACAAGGTACACCGCATTAATTAATATAGGTTCGATTGAAAGTTAAAAAAGAAGTAGGTATATGAGTACTCACCCAAAAATTCCTTTACAATAATGATTGTTCCTTTGCAAACAGTAGAGCAACAGATACTTCGAGACCAACTCTAAAGCGTGACTGAGCTGCGTCTGCGCATATCAGTGATTGGACCCCACGAGGCCAGGTCGACAGGTACCGAGCTACCGAGCTACCAGTCAAGGTGAAGGATCTCATAGTCTCTTAGTCTCATAGTAAATCGTAGCCTATGTGACCGGTGCAGAATTGAAAATAGTTAAAAGACTGATGTAGGTAAACCTATGAGTTGTTTTGATGAAAGGTTTCGATCAAAAATCGATGTACCTAATGTTGATTAAATGCATAATTATTACTTTAAAAAAAATCATAACCTGGTGAATTGCATTTGCTTAAAATCATCATGAAATTTTTGACAATTTATTTTATTACGAAAAACATTTTCAGATGTACTACATAGTCAGCGCTATCTATCGGTATGCGTTTGTATTTTATTTCAAGGCTGGTGTAACGATTCGACTTTATGTAGGTATTTAATTCGTGGGACAAATAAAGATGGCGCTAATATAGAATATCAACTTTTTGAGAATGTTGGAATCTTGAAACAAAAAATTACATTAGTTACTCGTTGGCTCGAAAACATTTATTTCTACAGTATAAGGAACACAAAAGTATCTTGGGATTCGAGTTTACAACCTTGGTTCATCCGGCAAGGTTAGCAAATGATTCAATCTGATGATATCAGACATCATTACACGGAGGGGACCTACATTCTTAGTGGGGGTCAAAACTTAAAAGGCCACTTAAAACAAGTCAATACAAAGTACCAAGTCCTTTGGTAGTCACGATTATGTAAATTTTGTCCCTAAACCTATTACTTGGAAAACAATTATTTATCTTACACATTATATTATACCTACTTGTAGATGGTTCTCGCAAGATATCTTATTTAGTATCCCAAAGTGAATTGTGGTTAGGTCCCCCTATGTGATGAATTGACCAGCAGTTGTCACAAGAGTTAAGGTTATGCCGGGGTCCTTATGTATAACGCTGCCACTAAGGCTTATTAAAGATACTTTGGGGTTTAGTAGAGTAACTTGCGTTTAGTATAGAGACACTAATAAATAAAATTTCTGGCTGCATGTACCTAATTCATTCCCTTGAAAAAAGGCACAGCAGGCCCTTGAAAAAACTGGGAAATACCTCGACTAATCTGAATCATATTTATTATAGAAACCCCAAAAAGTTCAGACCAAAGAGTTCCACACAACAATCAAAACCTCTCCCAACCACTCACAATTTAAAAACCTATCTCGACGTGACACTGACAGCTGTCAGATCAGCCACCGCGAATCCACGATGGAGTAGGTCCGCCATGAACCGCGACTTCGTGTTCAACCACGAGCGCGAGCCCAGTGTGTGGGCGCGCGCGGGGTCCACTCTCCACCGCTGGGCGTGGGGCGCGCTGTGCTGCGGCGTGCCCGGCGTGCCGTGCTACTTCTGCACCTGCTGCGAGAGACTGGACGATACCACGGGGGATAGAGAGCGGCCGAGAGTTAACCGTGAGTTCCATAGCATAACGTGTCAGTGTTCAAGCCCAGTGTGAGGGCGCGCGCGGGGTCCACTCTCCACCGCTGGGCGTGGGGCGCGCTGTGCTGCGGCGTGCCCGGAGTACCGTGTTACTTCTGCACCTGCTGCGAGAGACTGGACGATACTACTGGGGATAGAGAGCGGCCGAGAGTTAACCGTAAGTTCCATAGCATAACGTGTCAGTGTTCAAGCCCAGTGATTGGGCGCGCGCGGGTTCCACTCTCCACCGCTGGGCGTGGGGCGCGCTGTGCTGCGGCGTGCCCGGAGTGCCGTGCTACTTCTGCACCTGCTGCGAGAGGCTCGACGATACCACGGGGGATAGAGAGCGGCCGAGAGTCAACCGTGAGTTCGATAGCATATCGCTTAGTGCCAGTGCTGAAGCCCAGCATGGGGGCGCGCGCGGGTTCCACGCTCTCTCTTATGACGTGATGATCTGATCAGTTCCTATGAATTAAAATGCACAGAACTAGATATCACCATCTTTCAATACGCAATAAACGTGATCAGTTTTGTACACCATCAAAACACAAAGTCCCATCCATCCTTGGTTGGATGACATTTCTTCATTTAGGTACTACTTAAATGAACTACATCCCAACTAATATTATAAATGCGAAAGTAACTCTGTCAGTCTGTCTGTCTGTCTGTCTGTCTGTCTGTCTGTTACGCTTTCCCGCTTAAACCTCGCAACCGATTTTGATGAAATTTGGTACAGACAATCTTTAGACCCTGAGACAGAACATAGGCTACTTTTTATTTCGAAAAAAAGAAATCCACGCGGACGGAGTCGCGGGCGGCCGCTAGTACGTAAATAAATAATAAACATCTAATTCATTTCACATTCTGAGAACGAGAAAAATCTTCCGAACACTTTAGCTTTAACTATTGTCTGTCTTTACTCCAAATCTGTCATCTCTTTCAGAATCAACAGCAACAGCGGAGCGCCTGGCCCGGCCGCACCGGCCGCACGCGCCTCGCGGACGCAAGTCCACGCCGGAGATGCTGACTGCTGTGCGCTGCGCCCTCAACCAGTTACAGGGGGAGCCAGCGCCGCCGCTGCCCAGCGCCGTGTCCACGGGGCCAACGCCGGAGCCCGGGTGAGGGGCGCTGCGCCCTCAGCCAGCTGTGGGGGGAGCCGGCACCGCTGCTGCACGGGGGAGGTGGCGCCGCCGCTGCCCAGCGCCGTGTCCACGGGGCCCACGCCGGAGCCCGGGTGAGGGGCGCTGCGCCCTCAGCCAACTGTGGGGGGAGCCGGCGCTGCCGCTGCCAAGCGCCGTGTCAGTGGGGCCCACGCCGGAGCCCGGGTGAGGAGCGCTGCGCCCTCAGCCAACTGTGGGGGGAGCTAGCGCCGCTGCTGCTCAGCGCCGTGTCAGTGTTACCCATGCCGGAGCCCGGTTGAGGGGTGCTGCGCACTCAGCCAACTGTGGGGGGAGCCGACGCCGCCACTGCAGGGGGGAGCTGGCGCCAGCTGCTGGGAGAGCCGGCGCCACCACTGCCCAGTTACGTGTCTGTATGGCCAACGCCAGAGCCCGGGTGAGTGGCGCTGCGCCCTCAGCCAACTGTGGGGGAGCCAGCGCCACTACTGCAGGGGGTGCGAGCACCGCCGTTGCAGGGGGGAGCCGGTGCCGCCGCTGCCAAGCTATCGCTATCCGTGGGGCCCACTCGGCGCGTTTGTACAGTTGCTTATGCTAACGAATTGTTCTATGTAAGGAAAAATACATTATTATAATAATGTATTGTCTGGCGTGTTGACTAAAGTTATGTTTCGTTGTGTAAAATGTAATTAAACGGTACCGGAACTTCCGTTCTACTAGTTTTTCTCAACTGGTAAGAGTGTTACTTTTTTCCTGAAATCCCCTGAAAAACTAATGAGGATTTACGGGAATAAATCATCAACTCTGTAATGGATTATTTAAAGGATGGTGGTGCATCAATCATTGTACAGTGTGTTTTATTGTTTAGAATTTAATGTTAATGTTAATACGACTATGATGTTTATGTTTAAATAAATATCTAATACCACCCAAGTTGTTTTACTGTTGTGGGTTGCTTTTAGTTAGATATTATGTTGTATTAACTGTAATGTTACACATATTGGCAAAGTGAATATGCCGTCATGCTCAGAACAAATGTCTTCATACTCAAACCATAAAAAAATAGTTTCAATAACACCTCCTATGTAATTATCACACACATTCGTTAAACTACAAAAAACCGCGATTGCTAACTAAACCGGGCACCATTATATCGTTTTATTTGATAAATCAGTTTAAGCGGGCAAAAACTATAATACCCTTTATTATCAACGCCATATTTGGATTGTTTATAATTATTAGAATCAGGCAGGAAAATTAAATTTAGACACGGAGTGTGATATAATAAAAAAAAATTGTCAGAAACGGTCCATCGTATTTTTAACTCAGATTATGGAAACTAGTTTTATATTTCTATGTTTTGATCCTTCAAGCCGACTGAAGGATCAAAACATAGAACTTACTTACACGATTAACGGAAGTTATTTGTAAATAGTATATTTTTAATACAATATTCCTTCATTACCATTAGATCAAAGTCGAGGAAATGCGTGACTCTGCATTGTATTTAACATGTTATTACTGCAGCATTACCACCAAAACACTGCCTAAAACACCTCATAACCGTAAACAGGCGATCAATCACCAGTCGAAACTAACAATTATGCATTTGAAGGTTATTAATAAACGGCCTAGCACGACAGTGATTCCCGCGGATTAGTGACTTCCACTCGATAACCTAAACAATGCCGTGTCTAAGTTATCATTACGTCATGCATCTCGATTACAGAGCCTTCGGGCCTTGGCGGCATCTGTGAGGACCGAGTAATGACAAGACACCGAACGGTGTAGACGCACCTAGCAGGAAAAAAACTTGGTGCCTCGATTCCGTGTATCAAAATCATTGATAGTTGGCTGCTCGAGTGGTTAGCACGGACGTGTTCCATTTTCAAACTTAACAAAAAATTAACGAACACCTTTTTATAGAGTTTTCCTATTTTTGTTTTTAAAAAAGTTTCAATAATGAATCTGCGGCTACACGTGTTTTGCGGCCAGCTCCTGTGGCTGGTGGCTGCTCTAAACGGAAAGGCGTTCCAAGGAGTCCCAGGCTATGGCAGGAACTTGGTAATAAAGGCTTTGCCGGCGATACCGGACTACCAGAGCAATGTCTACGAAGTATTCATGGAGCCATATTTATACGTGAGTACTGAACAAACATTATTTGCTTGTATTCCAAAACATTGCATCCCTAAGTCATAATTTACTCGGCATATGCTTGAATTGAACTTTATAAACATTATCTGTCACATTATTTTCCATTTGAACTGTTATCTGGAGATGATAAAGCATAGCCTATGTTTTATACGTGTAAAATCTGGGAGCTTACCTTGTAAGAACAATATGCTCATTATTGACGTAACATAATGTTTGTCACCAAACATCCAGGCGTATTATTATGTGTTGACCTTTATCGTGCCTTTATTATTATATCGTGCCTTTATTATTACGTATTGTTGTGCATGAGACCGGGAGTTTTCATTACTTTCAGTAATTTAGCCTTGTAAACTATTGTCAAAAATCTTATTAAATGATTTCATTGAAAAGACTAAGGTATATCTTTTGATATACGACATATAATAATTGAAGGAATAATTTTAAACAAATTAGTTTATATTATACCCAAATTATGAGTGTAGCATAGTGATGAGTTTTCTGTGCAAAATATCAAGAGTTCAACAGAGAGTTCATTAAAGTTTGGCATTTTATATCAATAAAATCTTATCAAGGAACATTAATAAATTATGATGTACAAAACAAATACTCTACGTGCTGTGATTAACGACCCATAACTGCAGCTCAAATGATTTATTAAAGCTTCTGTTAATATTACTGTTATGTTTAAGACCTATCGATAACTTTTTGCTTTACAAATTTTGAAAAAGTTAATTGAAATCCATAAATGGCGCGAAGAAGCTGGTCTGTCAACGTTTTTGCTGTCAGGTTGTTGAACTAACTAAGTTGATGGAAGGAAAACCAATTCATTTCTCGTGTGAAATGCCGGTTACTGATTTCGAAATTTGCAGTTCAATTCAATGAAGATATTTTTGATGACAAATGCGAACCAAGTGTGTTTTATTGTATTTAGGTAAATTAAGTTTTGACTGGACCGCCTTTGTGGAACAATATGTAGTTATGTTATTATACTCTAAGCTGCTCATAGGCTGAAAAACGGGGAGATCGTTGGATCGATTCTCGCCTTAGCTCTACTTTTAGATACTAGAGTTTACGGTTGTTCTGACAAACATCCAGCCGTTGAACGGCTTATGTCGGCTTTACAGTCTACTTGAATTTAAATCATCATTCGCCTGCCCTGTTTCCAGTTTATCTGGGGCCGGCGCAATATGTATACTTCTTCCATACAGACCGATCATACGTCATCGAGTCTTCAACAAATCTTTCACTCATGTCATCCTTTTCACAATCCATCCATCTACATGAATTTACATACCAAACTTAACATAAATGGTTAATTTTCCCAATGTTGTTACGGGACCTCAATATAGGTAAATGTACAAATCCTGACTGTCTCTTCAAAGTCATCATCAAAATGTAATCATTGTTCCGTGAACTGTCGTGACAGTCCTAGTGCAAAAACATCTTTGGAAAGTTACTTTATCTAAAATTCCGTTTTTAAGCCTCCTAGCATTCCTTTGGATTAAATTTAATTAAAGGCGCTGTCCCAGTCATTTCTGTTATTATTGTTAAAGGAATAGCAATACAAATTGTATTGCAAAGATTTAGGAACGTAGGTAGTTTGATTAGTCGCCATTTTTGTTCTCTCTCTTATTATTATAACCTTATTTGTCGCTAATTAATTACTTTTAGCAGCTTATCGACGACCTATGATACTGTACCTAGTTACCAATTAGGAGGATTGCATGTCTGGTTGAATTAAAGGTGAAATAATCATGTACCTACTTGACTACAAAATAATCATTTTAAACTGTTGGGACGTTAATTATTGTAAATTTTCTATTGTATTTGCGATTTTTATTAATTATTATTCTATTTGCAACTGTTATTTTTTGCTACATAGGAAGTAAGCTCGGGCTGTGCCCCGTTAATGTTTAACATTTTTGTGTGTTAGGCACAGTAGTTGTATGAAAATGAATAATTATGCAAGTGTCCACCCAGCTACTCTAAAATGTTATAAAACAAAATTGTCGTCTCGTCCTGATAAAGATAATATGGTTAGGACTTTTTATAAGGAGGTTCAAAAAGTACCAGATTCTGGAAGTATCCAGATTAATACTAGAGGAAAGAGAATTAAAACAGTTGACATTTATTTGCAGGATCTTAGCCGACCAGCGCTGCTTACAGGCAGTCGGTCCGAGAAACAAATCGACCTAGCCCCAGTAAGTACTAGATCCTTCTAGAAAATTCCTTCGGGTGGTCATTAACTAGAGGAATAGTTGTTAAATCTGCATGAAATTAACTAACCATTTAACTAGTATTTCAAACTAAAATAACTAATGCATGTTAATCAAACCAAAAACCGTGATATCCGGCAAAGGTTTGAAGATCTAACTTTAGTTCTCTTTTCTCTATAATTGATACGTTCTTTTTGGTTGTTTCGTGGAGAATCGCGTAGAAGTCCCTTATCGTTCATGATTTGGAAGAATTGTTCCAAATCATTAATGATGAGGGAGCGCCGCTGGGTTGTAAGTGCCTTAGGGACAGCCCCACATAACCCGTCTGCCCCCAGGCAACGGTTGGTAGCATTTCCCATGCGACAGAAAGAAAAGGAAAGCCAGGTTGCAGGTTGCTACTTATTGAGCAATTGAGCATTATTTTAGAAACTGGCATGTTGTATTTGTTGTACCTGGGTATTACTGTGTAAGTCCGCCGGGAGAACATCTGGTTTTTGGCCTCCAGTAGGAGGCCAAATATAGAGATAGAGTGTATTGCTTACAAAAGATTACCCGATGCGCTTACAAAGGTTAATTAATTTGGTTTCGATATTACTCTTCAATTGAAAGACATTGATTTCAGTCTTAAAATATCATTATTGGTCTACCTTATTGGCATTTTTAGACCAAATTCATCAATAATTAACTGTCGATTTAGAGATATATCATAATTTAACGCATCGTTACCCACCCAGTCGTGATTTCAATCTTAATTTGGCTAGACGCACTTCCTATTGACTTGTTTTTAGTTAAGTATCTTGATGTCTTTTTTACTACCATGCACATTCTAGATGACTGGCCAAGATATTAATTAATAATATGTTACTAATTAGGTTTTTTTACTTGCAAAGTGTTAAAAAACTTGATCTCGCTCACTAATTGTGATATCCGTATTATTGTCATAAACCTGATCTACTGATCATAAATCTAACAATCTGCTTGTATTTTGTTCGTTATTAAGTACTTGTACGATTGATAGAGTCAATTAGGGTCCCCTTTGGGATTAATATACCAAAGTACTTGATTCTTAATAATATTAATCCCATATTGGATAGGTACGTCACGTCAAGATCGCTCTAGTGATTTTATCAGGTATGGTTAGTTCGATTATTTCAAAAACAATAACCTACTTAGGTAAACATTATTTTGTAGGAAAAATATTAATTAACTTCTGAGCTAAAAGTAAACACTAAGTCTCAACTATGTCATGTCACTGGTAGTTATCACAATGAAGCAACGTAATACTCGTTGATCTTAGGCAACTTAGGTAATGGTGACACTCGTAATTACAACTGCGCACAGGGTCGCGTGTGCATAATGACTTATTGCTATGATAACGACTCTTTGGAACAGCGGTTAAACCACTCGGGTCATGGGTTCAATCCAGAAGGCGAGGCGAATATCCTTGGGAGGCTGTGAGGGAAGAGGCGGTGCATCAACGGCAGCCATCACCTTCCCTTCGCTGTTGGAGGCTAGGGTGCTCTGGCTTGCGTGGCAAGGCACTTCATCACCGCAAAGCGATATATAGAGACTGTACCTGCACCGCAAAGCGATAGAGTACTGTACTGGTATACCAGGCAGTTCAATATCCCTTTCTTACTTTAGGGGGGACACAACGGGCCCGATCTGTGGATTTAAAGTATGGTGTATGCGGCCGGATTGTTTTATCCTGTTTCCCCTCTCCAATTTTGGTGTCATTTGGGCTTTTGTTTTTTCTTTTAGGAGTGCATGCCCGAACTTGGGCTTGTAGCTGATTAACACTGGGTATCACCAATATCAGATTCAGCAGCAAATCTTAACCTGTCATATTAACCAACGTTATTTTATTTTTTTAAGACAGGCTTTAGAAAAAAGTAGATAACCTCCAATTAAGCCCACGCGCCGAAACGAATCAATTTAATTACCTGCATATAAGTTGAGGAAGTTGATAATTACAATTAGCAAAAAACAACGTCATGTCATCATCGCAAAATGATGGAAAAAATCGTGCCTCGTACTGACAAGAATTGCCGCTCCCCGGTGTGTCAAGAAAGAATATAACAGCAAAATAAAAAAATATATATTTAGGAAGGAATTTGCGGATCTACCTACGCAGATACGTCTTCACATAGATCGGGGGTTGAATTCTACGATTTCTACATGTGCATTATGCCGCGTAAGCGAGGCTCTCTTATTTTGATAGATGCAACTTTTGTCGGCTTTTCTACTGTTCCCGGCCTAGCCAGTCCAATAAAAGTCCTGGGATGAATTTAGTAGACTCTCAAGTCAAAAAGTTTAGTGTTAAAACATATTTTGAATTATTTTTTGGTTCGGCCTTCATAACTTATTCTCAGTCTTTGAAAAAACAGCCGTACTTGGACATCATTGATGGCTTTTGCCCTAATAAACCATTAATAATTATTACTTTAAAATTTGTGTATGGACAAATACGCTAATGCTTTATTTCAACGATTTAGCAGGCACACCACGCCATCCCTGGTCTGCAAGCCATCGTGAACCTTCAAGCCGACGAAGAGTCAGGCGTTACCGGCGAGTTGGTCTTCACACAGATAGTGCCCAACGGGCCTGTGACCATCGAGGGCAACATCACAGGCCTAGCACCAGGCCTGCACGGTGTTCACGTGCATCAAGTTGGCTCCATCAAGGATAACTGCAAGGATATCGGACCGCACTTCATCGCCTACTATGTAAGTATTAGCAGTGTTGTGGTAAGCGGAGTAATTGCTATTGAAGTTTAGTTAGGGAACATGTATGTATGATGTCCCGCGCCTTTTCTTTAGTGGCGGTTGCATTCGTTATTTATTTCTCTTACCTACAACAATTGGGGGTTGAATGGGACTCCGTAACCGGTGGGAAGGTTTATCACATATTGATATAACCCTGTTCTTTGATGTGACCCGTATAGTTTTAAAATTCTCAAAGAAGTAGTTTGTGATAATGTTGTCGGTTTAGAATTAAAGTAGGCATTTGGCAGGAATCGAGCATATCGTCTCTGGCATAACACCAGACTCAACAACAACTAATAATGAAAATACCAAAGCTGCAATAATCGGAAGTTGCCGCATCCATCCGGTATCAGAAGTGTCATCACACCGTCTTGACGACTTTTAATTACCACCTAAGACTTCTCACTAATTAATGACTAATGACTTCCGACCACCTATGTACCTACATCACTAATTACTTCGTGTCGCCAGGGTCGTCACGGCGGGCCTCGCGACCACGTCCGCCATGTTGGCGACCTCGGCAACATCAAAGCGGAGGAGGGCGCCACAGTAGCTGTCAAAATCGTCGACCATCTTATTTCTCTATCAGGCCCTCGGTCGATAGTCGGCCGGTCACTGGCCATCTCGAAGAGTGAGGATGACTATGGCAGGTCTAGTACGGAAGAGAGTGCGCTCACTGGCACGTCGGGCCCAGCAGTGGCCTGTGGCATCATTGGATATCTGAATTAGTTGCTGCTGTGATTTTGTACTGATGAATAAATGTAAAGTGTGTACCCTACCTACATTATAGTTGTTTTTCAGTCTCAATTTTCTAGAACAAGGAATACACTGCATGCGTACATAAGTACAATACTAATTTGGCATTCTTCTATCATTTAAATTTTTAGTTCACAGTATTCAAGATTTATTAATTTTACTTCTATATTCTTAAGAATATGATCAAAAACATAGCAGGATCTCCAATATTGAAATCAAATCATCGTAACAACAAAAGTTGAAAACACAGTAAAACAGTGAAAGTGGATGAGCTACAAACCACAGGTGATATCAATAAAAATACCTTTCTTGCATTAACAATCGGTGTTAAGTACTTGCTGTATTTGAAAGTATGTATACTGTTATTTTTAACATAACTCAACTGCAACTTAATATGAGATACATGTTAAGTATATTGTTTACTTCGGTTTAATAAGCTATTTCTTTTCACACATCCTGTTTCTATCGAATTTAAACCTGTAATTATACTGATTACAAGTCCTTATCTCAAGATTTATCTGTAATTTGAACAAAAAACATTAGGATTATCGTGCAGAAATAAAATCACATAATACAATCAAAATAATTTATTTAGAATGATTGTGGGTACAAAACTGTAACAAAAACTGAAGTTTACAAAAAAAATAGTTCGGAGCACCAACGTTGTGATAAAATGATTTCAAAAAACCAACAAAAGATATAACAAAAAGTACGCTTATATTATGTATACATGATTGTGATGTTTGCGTATACAAAAAGTAGCCTAATTAGTCAAAATAAAGTATCAACTTTACGAATACTAAGTACTACGAATAGTTTAGTATCTTTTCAGTCTTCCCGCTATAGCAGATGGGTTAAATATAAATGAACGATAGTATCCGCAAAGTATAATACTTTATTTTAACTATATTTGTGCCTATACCGAATAATAAATTACTTATATTTTAATGGGACGGACGGCGAATTCCATTTATTACAATGCCAACACCTTTAAATGTTTGTGGCATTCGCCATATTTACCTCAACTTTTATTTTTAGAGGAATAACTGTTTTAATTTTAGCAAAGAATATAACTGTGTTCTAAAATTAAACATTCTCCGTTATCGTCATGCATGCAAGATCATCAAGCTCAATAACATGAGTATTCATATTCTCTCAAGCCTTGAATCCAATGGAAAGATAAAACAAGCCAATTTGCATCGAATCGAAAACAGATTAGGCTACAAATTGGCATGCACATACAAATTAACGGTAAACATCTTCCTCGAATTGCGGTGCAATATATTCCCCCATATTAAGACAAAAAGTCGAGTTCAAACAGTTACATATTTTGTCAGATGTAAAGATATCTTGAGATAACACAAATGGTGTACAACTATTTATGTATTTGTTGTAACTCCGAGGTATGAGAGTGTGGAATTTGCACTAAATCAACGCTCATCATCTCTCTACGTTGTATGATTTAACACGACAAAACTCGCTCAAGACGACATTTAAAGATGTCAAAAGTTGTACAACCACGTTTTCCAGGAAACCCTGCACGTCCATCCATTAAAAACTAAACCAAAAGCGACAGATATTCACGAACCGGCGCGGGCGCAAACCAGTCGGGTCGCGTTGAACTAGAAAGTAGTCGTCACAGTCTGATGGTAGCGCGGCGACTTTCCCGCTAGGCTTAATAGGGTGAATCTCCAAAAATAGCTCCATCATTTATCCTGAACAAAACTGTTGAGAATTCAAAATAATCTGCGTGTATAGCAAAATATCTTCAAAGGCAGTTTATTATGTGATTGGAAGGCAAACGAACAAGCCGGTCACCTGATGGTATGTGATGACCGCTGCCCATTGACATCAACCGTACAAGAGTCGCAGATGCGTTGCCCGCCTTTAAAAACCCCATACCCTTCCCAACTGATTTCTGACAGGTTAAAATTCTTCCTGATTCTTGATTGATTATGAAATAATCATAGTTCTTTTTAACCTGCTGTTGAGTAACTTGATGAAATGTGGTGATAATTATTTCTTGGAGATTCACCCACTATCTGAGGCACTGCTTACTGCAGGCCGATGGAGGCAACCAGGCTCTCCACCTTGGCAATGTAGGCCTTCTGCGCGTCCTCCTTGGCCATGCCCTTGCGGCCGGACCACGCCTCGAACTTCGCCTTGCCCTTGAAGTCGAGCATACCGGGCTTATCTGGAACGATGACATTTACAAGGTTAAGCAACTGTCCATTAAACTTTAGTTACAGATAAATATGATAAAAATAGTCAAAGTTTGTTATCACCCAGATGAGTGAAGTCTGTTTGTCCTGGTATGTGTGTTATATGCATCTATTTAAGATATTTGTAATACCACTGTCGATTCTGATGTCTGTAACACAAGTGCTTAAGCTGCTTAACACAGAGTCAGATATTTATATTTATTATCTTAGGGAGAGAGGCAACTTATCCTGAGGTGGTCTAAGTGTTACGAATTGAATTCGACGTTAAACTGTATGATTCCAAGACGGTTGTTATTCAACATCACTCCAAATTACTATGACCTTCAACAATCTGAGATCACTACACGACTAACTAGCATGCAATTTTAATCTTGTTTGTATCGGAAGCGTACTTTTTACATAAACATTCCAAAAAAGTAGGTACATACCTATGTGCTACATTATTAATGACTAGTTTTCATCGGCGGCTTTCCCCGCGTTATTAAGATTCCTGTTTTTAACCGACTTCAAAAAAGGAGGAGGTTCTCAATTCGTCTGTATGTATAATTTTTTTTTTTTTTTATGTATGTTCATCGATAATTTCGTCAAATTTGTACGGATTTCAAAAATTTTTTTTTTTGTTGGCTAGAGTTCAGTTCTGAGGTGGTCCCATTTTCACCAGTCCAGGATCTGATCATGGAATCCAGGAGAAATCGAGGGCAACCACCGAAAATTGTATGCTCGTATGGTGTTTTTGTTACGTAATCATGTTTTACTCAGGTATATGCTTCAGGGTGTCAACATTTGATGCTGCTGTCCTGATGATGATGCTACAGTACTCCTTAGCGGTTAGGAGTTGGAAGGCAGAACTGCAATTGGTCGATGGAAACTATTTAGTAGTATGTAGGGCTTAAATGTTGCTTGTGAGCAACATTTAAGCCCTACATGCTTATGCTTGAATCAACATCTGATGCTACTGTGCTGATGATGAAGCTACAGTACTCCTTTACGGTTAGGAGTTGGAAGGCAGAACTGCAATTGGTCGATCGAATGTATGTAGGGCTAACGTGATACTTGTGTATATTACATCAAGACCCTCGGCGAGAAATCTCGCCGAGAAGTCTCGCTGGGCCTTCTCGCGAGAACAAGTAATTTATCCACACTCTCATTTACTTTTAACAACAACTAAGTTCCTATTAATAATTAAGTTCACGACGCTTTAACACAACTAAAAATCATGAAATAAACTGACTTTTTTAAAAAAAATTAAACCGACTTCAAAAAAATCGTGAACACAAAAATAAACTAAAAATTAAAAAATAATTCCTAATATCTATTACCTAATACTATAATTTTCCTAAACTATGTCAAAGTAATCTTAAACAAACTAACTGAAGTCGATGCCTGCCCAAAAAAGCAGAAGAGAAAAAGCACCGACTACAGTTAGTTTGTTTAAGATTACTTTGACATAGTTTAGGAAAATTATAGTATTAGGTAATAGATATTAGGAATTATTTTTTAATTTTTAGTTTATTTTTGTGTTCACGATTTTTTACCCTATTAAAACGAAATAAAAAGCATCATATCATAACAAGAGACAGCCCATACCCTGCCTGTATACCTAATTTCAAAGACCGTAGTTCGAGAGTGATTGACGGACAAGCATCCAAAATAAACAAACTTTCACACATACATATAATTACTATTGTACATACATTTATATCTCAAATAACGCGCACCTTCTTGTAAAATTCAACATTCTTGACTGCAAGAGTCAAAAACGATTTAAGGTAGGGTTTTTGACGTATACGTTCGAATAAAATTGTGTGTCATCGTTAACATTAATTATTTATTTAAAGTCATCCAGACTGATTAACACGCCGAACTATTATTGATTGTCACTTTCGATTCTAAAGATATGTTAGGTATGTAGGTTAAATGCCACGATAGAATTTTATCAACAGAATGATATTCTAGTCGCTCCATTGAAACAACCAGACTAGTCAATTGAGCTGATGACGCATATCACTTTTAATTCTACAATACTATACTATTATATAAAAAGAAGATTTTTTTAATCATCCAATGTGTTGGTTTGTATTCTGTTATTCATAAAATTTGTATTTATAAATCACATAAAAACAGTTATACATTGTATGTTGTGCAATTGACACAAAAATAGTGCCTTATTAAAAGAAAGTCACATGAATGGTGCTGTCATCATTCCCAGTCAGGATCATAGTAGTGGCATGTCTATGACAATTGATTGAAAGGATGCAACCAGGAGTGGCGCTAAGGCGATGATGATGATTTTACGGTTGCATCAAATCTAAAGATACCTTTTTCCTGTAGTTCGATGTGACATTGCAATTGCAAGCGTAAAACCTATGATCTACTACGAGATATGCGAGAGATATGAGAGATGCAGGACCTCCGTCTTTATGTCAAAGTGTGAGCATAACCAAGCGGTAAATAAATGATGTATCATACGCAAATCAAGTAAATTCAGAGTAATATCACGATAATAAACAAAACCTTGGGACATCGCATCAGCATTCATTTAACTCTTCTGCCGTTAATGGAAGGACCATGTAGATAAAGAGGTAAAATTATCGTATGAATTTTAAACATGTTCGGCTAAAAATAAACGTGCCACCTTTGGAGTTGTGTTACAGGCAACAGGAAATAAGGAATATTTGGGCATTTAATGCTTTTCATACCAGCGTAATTTTATTGGTGGACTTCTGAATCGGTAATTATTTTAACAAAGTGTGTGCGGCATTTTAGGTAAAGGTACTATCAGATCAAGATAATATACCGTTTGTACTATTTACAAAACTATTTTGTACCATGGGTTAAAATTATAGGTAAGCTTAAATAAATAAGGTAAAATATTGATAACGAAGTTGCGAAAATATTCCACCTCTATTTGATAATGATAAAATTAACGATCAATCAAAACCATATCAACGTTACGTTGCTGGAATATCGAATATTAGTACCTTATCATTTAGGATTTACTAGAAAATTGATAGTTAATGAACACGTGTGTCATTTTTGTATTAATTATAAATGAGTCAATTACGGATTAATTTGGAACATTCATGTTGCCTAGCGAGCATTATCAAACAACACCAAAATTAGAAATTAGAAAACAGGTGCCACCAAGTCTTTGTTTTTGTCAAATAATTTTACGGTCTTTTCTCAGATCATTGATAAATAATTATTTATTAACCTGAGAATCTTCCACTCAAAAACTTTCCTTTGAAATGGGTTGAATATTTTTTGTTCCTAATAAAGTGTTTTAACGAATTCCCAAAATAAATTTAAATGCTAATTTTATAAGCCCACAAAAACGTAATTCTGTGGTTAAGACGGAGAAGAGATATTTACCTCCCCCTAAGGAGAGGTAAACATAACCCGTCTGTTCCGCAGGTAACCTACGGGACACTACCAAACTTAGATGTGTGCTGTGTAGCGGAGATGTGTCGTAAAAAGCCAATAGAATTTTGGCCTTAACACGTGATCAATCACAGCTTAAAATCCTATTGGATTCTTACGACACAGCACACAGCACACATCTTAGCTTTGGTGGAGTCTCACACAAAAGACCACACCACCAGAATATCGACCCATTGCATTTTACAACCTAGGCTAAAGTATATCAACCCACTGCACGACTGCACGACCGTTAAGCGCATAAATAAATAAATAAATATGAATATTTTACAACATCACATACATTAATCTGACTCCGTTTTAAGTAGCTTAAGCACTTGTGTTACAGACATCAGAATCAACAGTGGTATTACAAATATACTTAAATAGATACATATAACACCCAGACCAGGAAAACAGACATGTTCATGCACACAAATGTTTGTCCTTTGCGGGAATCGAACCCGCGACCTCTTGCGTAATAGGTAATATCTTGACAATTACGCCATGTCCGCATGTCCCTAACGTCCAAAAAACAAAAAAAAAACAAGCGTCCACGACTGCACGTCCGTTTCGCCACAGGTTCAGCGCATGTCGCCAACGTCCGTAAAAACAAAAGACAATCGCGTATGACTCACTCGCGGGGTCCGCGTCTCCGACGGTCGCCTGCTTGAACAGACCGTACAGCTCCAAGAGGTCGTTGTCGCTGGGCAGAGACTTTAGGTTCTTGACCTTGGCGGCGGCCGCGTCGAATTGCTGCAACAACGAGAATGATACATGATAATGGTAGTCGGCCGGCGCATAAATGAGGGTGTTTGTGATTGAAAAACCCGCTAGATGTCAATACGTAGGCGTGAGGTCTAACTGCTATGTCATTGGTGAATTTTGAAAAATCTGTCAATGCCATGTCAAAATTCACCAACCACACACGGTAGAACCTATACTGCTGTCATCTAGCGGATTCTTCATTTGCGAAAACCCTCATTGGTCTAGTTCCGCAGAGCTTAAGCGCATGTGTGATTAATGTCAGTCAGAAACGATGAAGGGCCCAACTCTTGGCAAAATGCCCAAGCCGTGTGAAGCCATGGGGAAAAGAAAAAGAATTATTGGAGAGAGTATGGAGTTTTAAAGACTGATTGCGTCTGCGACCCTTGTGGAGTTGTTGATGTCCATGTGCAGTGATCATTTTGCTCGTTTGCCTCATTCTTAATAAGTGGGATTAGAACTCATGACCTTTGTGGCACATAGGGCAAGATCACCACATTTAATGCGCGTAAGTAGTAACTATTTCTTGTATTATAATTTATATGAGTTTACCATTGCGGAAAATACATTATTTTGGTCCCTTTTTCGAAGTGAGGAGCGGGAGGAAGCCTTTAGGCTTTAGAAAGCCTTTAGCTAGGAGTTAATATTTGCACTTTTACTAACAATATAATAATATTTCGTTTTCATTTTAGTCATTCTGTATACATTAGTTTGAACATGTGCAGACTACAGACAGCCGCCATTTTTTGTCATCATCATCATCATCTTCCTGCCCTTATCCCACACTAGGCGGGGTCGGCGCAACACGTCTTCTGCTTCCACTCACTCCTATCAGCCGTCAACTCTACATTCACTCCTTTCACGTCCATATTATACTTCACGCAATCCATCCATCTCTTTTTTGGTCTTCCTCTGCTCGTCTTTGTCATGTTTCGTGTAAAATGGCGAGTGATCGTAAGTAAATCAATTTCAACTTAAACCGTAAAAGCATTTACAATTTATTTTGAGCTGCGAAGTAACGCCTAAAATGAGAAGGCTTAAGGAATTTTGGGATTACATTTGCATCGCCGGTAGTAATTTCATAAAATCAAAGACGGATTTCAGATAATTTTAGGGTCGTGGTCTCGAGATCTTGGGTTTGATTTTTGGATCAAGCAAAATTTGTGTCTATTTTTCTGAACACAGCCCGGGTTTGTGAACACTAATTGTTTGCGTTGCATTTGGCAAGCGTGGTGATTCAACCAAAACCCATTTTTGTAACGAAAACATGTTTTCAAACGATGGAGGCCTTTGCCCTGCTGTGGGACATTAATAGGCCGATACTTTACTTTTTCAACGCCTCAAACAACGTACATACATACATGGCAAACACAGGAAACGCGATTTGTTGAATATTTACGAATGATCTTTGACTCGCACAAAAAATACTAACGTAAAGGCGTTTTGTATCTTTGAAATCGATCGAAGAGTTTTTTTTTACAGATGTTAAGTGTCACAACAAGTCGCTAAAACAACATTTAACACACATAATATATCCTGTTGTGAACTTAGTTGTTGTGACGTTCAAATAACTTGACTAATCTGATACCTATGTATAAACATCGAACATCTTCCGGATTAAGAATGAGAACTAAGCGTTAGTGGCATGACGCCTACTTCGCAAAATGCCCAGCGAGTCATGAGGGGTTCGAACCCGCAACCTCTTGGTCCAATAGTCAAGTTGTTGACCACTACACCAAGCGGCTCGTCGTACTTTGTGAAAGGACCACAAAGCTTACGGACTATTTAAGCTTAGTTTATTCCGTGTATCAGTATTGACCAGGACTCCTGGTGATACCATTTAAAGTCGACCTACTTACTAGCCACTGCACCAGAAATGCAGTCTGATTTACGTCCGGTACCCATGTTTTGAGCAGACCACAGTTTTAAATTGTTCTCATCTGTATTGCAAGGGAATAAGATCCTTAATACGGTAGCAACCCTTATAAAGAAAAACGCCATTGCGCTCTTTACTGTAAATCTTTACCGCGTTTTCTAATAACTGTCGCTAGCTCCATTCCGTGATAATAAAAACAGCTACAAATAATGAAAACATAATCGTAAAGTGGTAAAATCATAATTAAAACAACCGCAAGTCCATCCACTTAAGTGTTAGGTACGTGAATTTAATATTAGGTAGGTAATAGCGTTGTCATCAATATGACATGATTCTATCATAATTTTTTTTTTCGTTTTAATTAATGCGCTTTGCGTTAGGTCTAAGACATGTTATGATAGTGTATGAATTGGATAAAATAAATAAATGTATAGAATGACAAAATACTACTGCTACATATAATTTAAATATTTAACACAAGTGGGAATTGGGATATGAGTATTCCATTTTAGTTTCCAAATTTGGCTGTATGTATGTAGGGTAGGTGCCTACATATTTTATTTTAATTGCTAGTGTGAAACTGATAAGGACCTGCTTTTCTACAAAGTTTAATGATATTGTGATCTGTTTCTTTTCCATACCAGATTAACCAAAACTATAGGCATATATATTAGGCAGGCATTAAGTTTTATAAATTAGGAAGGGTAATCATCTATTTCATTTTCTATTTATGACTGAAACATACAGCATTTTGTATTACATGTTATTGAAACTCAAGTAACACAATAGCCTTTTAGGCTCCACTACTAGCATAACATAAAATCACTGTGAGAAATGTAAAATAATTAAATAAATAAATAAATAAATAATAGAATTTTGATAATGCAGGTAAAGCCGCGTATAAAAACTAGTACTATTGTACCTAATTTTGCCAATGAAGATTCCATTTAAATTCATTGCCTAGTTCGAAAGATCACTTTGCATCATAAAATTCTATCTTACACCATTTAATGATGCAATTGAATCAACATTCCCACCATTGTTTTGCAATAACGTCTGCCAGTTTCGGTGACTCATAATGATAATTGAAAACAATGCGGGATGCATCACTCCTTATTATCATCGGCTACAGGTGCGGTAAGCTATTAACTCATTCAATCAGAATGATTTTTAAAAATATAGTTCAGAATAGCATTTTAAAACAAATACCATTGATTGGTATTAGGTGTTGCCATAAGATTGGAATACATCTATATTTTTAAGGTGAAAGGACTCTCTCCTGTAACTGAATTTTATATATAAGGGTAGTAGATGCAATGCCTGCCTATAAAATCCCCTACCCTCTTCAAAATACAGTAATTCAAATTATAAATACAGTAATACAAATAGTATTTCACCCAATGGTTATGGTCTACCCTCATAAAATAACTGTTAAAATTAAATAAAAAAATATGGTTATTCGCAGAGTGCACAAGTAATGCAAAAACTTAGTATCTAACTTGTAAATATGTAAGAGCATGTGAATTGTGAAAAAAATATAAAGAAATATTTTATTTAAACAAACCGGCTACAAAGGAAACTGATGGCAGCTAATTATAAACTGATTAGGACTTGATGCAAAATTATAATATAAAACCAAGACTTACCTCCTGGAGAGACATGGTGTGTGTTTTGGTGAGGTTTACCTATAAATAGAAACGGAAACAGTTTACTACAACTGGTCAAACTATTGTAAAGTCATGGCCGGCGGAACAGGAATATTTTATCAATATAACCTTTAACTCATAATCAAGATGTAACAACACACAAGCAAAATGAACTTATATTGGCTGCAACTTATATTATTTGCATTAATTAAGCCCAAATTAGGTTTATTACAGAATTGAAAGGCTTATTTTTGGTAAAATTCACGTCACAAACTTACTGGATTGAATAGAACACGACTGGTCGTACCGGACGCCCGCTAGGAACTAAACAGACTGAGACTGACTATCGGAACGACGGACCACGTCGTGTCGCCGGCTGAAGATTAATCTACAGCGGTTTTATCACCGGCGAATATGTAGGCATTTACTTCAATCTTTTTCTATTTTATTCACCTTCTAACACTGCTTGCTTCGGTCTATTGGATTGATTGGATTATTGACATATTGATTGTCATTTTGACATTGACGTCACTCCCCTGACAGTAGCATTTTTAAAATGTATTCAAGAGATAACATCAACATAAATCTTCACTAAATCTAATTCGTTTTTAATTTTTATTCACACCGTCATTCGTAAAAACAATGATTATTTTTTAAGAAATTAGTCCAATCTAGGTGTTAAAAACAATAGTTGAGCTTTTTATTGTTTAAAATCTGCAGAAGGGGATGGGAAGGACTTTTTTATTACCTTACTAGCGGCCGCCCGCGACTCCGTCCGCGTGGATTTCGATTTCCAATATCCTATGTGTTATTCTGATGTATAAGCTATTTTGTGGTAAAGTTTCATTCAAATCCATTTAGTAGTTTTTCCGTGAAAGAGTAACAAACATCCATACATCCATACATCCATACATCCAGACATCCACACTTACAAACTTTCGCCTTTATAATTGTAAGTAGTAGGATTTTTTTATTACCTTACATTTAGGTATAGGTTTTAAGCAGTTTTTTCAAATTATCCCGGCTACGTGCCTGTTTGCCAGCCAGCTAAACTGTGTTATAGGTAATTCTATGACAACTATAAATAAGTACCTAATTTATGTTGAAAAAAAACATTCAACAATGAAGGTCATTATTGGTAGATAAGTAGTGAGTGAGCGAGTACAAACCACTAGGTAAGTATGCCGTCAAGGTATCCATAAAATATTTGCTATAAAACATTTAAATTATCAATCCCTGACATTAACTCAGTCTGCGTGACTAATTGGTTAATCGGCTAATTAAGCTTTAATCTTCAAATAATTCAATGACTTGGTAGATAGGGTGACTACTAAATGATTGGTCTTGATAGTGATTATTATGCCCTGGCATGATTATACCTATGCAGGTAGCAAGCATTACATTTTTTTAATCTAGCAAAGTAAGGAATACTATCAAAGGAAAAAAAAACAAATTTACCATTTTCTAATCTTTTATTTATTTGAGAGCACCAATTTAGAAAACACAAGTAAGTAGTAGGGATATGGTTTATAAGCCTTACATTATTTTTTGAGCAGCATGCTGACTTCACTCAGTTAGTAACAGAGCCAAGTTTGTGATGAAGATCCTGAGGGAATCCGTATAAGTATAAAGAAAGTATTTTTTCATACCGTAACAAAACAAACTTACAAAATAATTGTCAAAATAAATACAAATACAGTTATAAAATAAACTATAAAGCTAGGATTTAGGCGTATTTGGACTGGAGTTGTTGCGCCAGGTCGATGTACTGCTTCTTGGCGTCGTCCTGGGAGATGCCCTTGCGGCCCTTCCATGCGTTGAACTTGGCCTTCTCCACAAGACCGCTGGGCTCAGCTAGAAATAAAAAAAAAATATTAACTAAAAAATATGTTCCATGTTTTTTTTTTGCAGATTAAGTGTTGAAGTGAAGAAAATGCGATACGTCACTTTAAGAAGTACAACCGGGAAAAAAATTATAACCTAATAAGGGTGTTCTTGTCCGTACAGTACTACAGATCCAGTGATTGACCAAGAATGGGTAAGTAAAGTATACCTATTTTTTTTTAGGTCATAATTCCCATAAGCAGATATGCTGCATAAATCGGCGTCAGTTATTCAGAGAAACAAATTTAAATTAGCTTCTTGTAGGTACATTAAATTGAGTTGATTCACAGTTTTTCTAGCCATAGGGGAAAAACCAATTTTCCGGTTATGTGTTTGATTAGCTACCGTAAGCTACCCAATAATAGGCAAAACCACTAATTAATCCTACTGCATTTATTTAATTAATTAACATGAATTGTCAACTACCAACGAATCAGAAAACAAACAAATGTGGCGCGGCTTGTTTTATATCTAAAAGTTTCACACCTCAAGGTTTAAAATGACGTGGCGTCTGATTCATTTCCCAGTACAAACAATCAATATTACAATGATATGCTAATTATAATAGAAATCCCAGACTTGAACGACGAGACTGAAAAGTGGTGGGTTTTTTGGTGAGGTAAAAAAAGCCTAGAGTCTGGTAATCTGAGGTGTAAAATTAAGTAACCGGTCCAGCGTTTAATCTTCACTTTTCGTGTCAGATTGCTGTTCTGTCGAACTCTGATGGGCTCATCATCATCATTCTAGCGCCTCTCCCGTTTAATTCCTTGGCATCTGCCTCAGAGCCCAGGGTACGCTACGACTATGATGATCCTGCATTGACCAGGCTTGGTATTGATGCAGCGATTGACGTCTGACCTCCTTAACCCTTACATACGAGAGAAACCAGACCATTTTGGATCATAGTCAGGACCAACGTCCGGACCAACGAATCATCATTCTTATCAGACAATCAGGTGAATCAAGTGTGTGAGGAATGTCCTAACCAAACTGGGAAAACCAAAACAAAGTGAAAGTGGCCACCGCGGGATTCGAACCCGCGACCTCCAGAGCCACTACACAACGGAGGCAGTATGTATACCACAACGGTGGTGATATAAGGATAATATCCGAGCTTGTTAGGGTTCCGTAGCCAAATGGCAAAAAACGGAACCCTTATAGTTTCGTCATGTCTGTCTGTCTGTCTGTCTGTCCTGGCTCGTTCTCCGCCGTTTCTGAACCGATTGCCACGAAAATTGGTGGAGAGATGTATAGTGATAATTCAAGAATTGGTTTTTAAAATAATCGAAAAATAATTATTTTTACCCACCCTCCCATACAACGAAAAGTAAATTCGAAAAAAAAAAACTTCGACTTACCCCATCGTGTGGGGTATCGTTAAAAAGATATTTTTGAATACAATAAAACTTGCCTTGAAACCATGTGGATCAAACACCCCAGTCTCGAGATATATTAATACAAAGTTAAAATTAGAGCGTCCCCCCCCCCCTTAACTTTTGAAATACTATTACAATAATTTTGAAAAAAATGTCCTGTATACCTCCAAGTAAGTACTTTCAACGAAAACTATAGCGAACTCTGTATCATACATATTTATTTTTATACAACTCGACCAACTTATGACGTGCAGTTGCCCTTACTAAATGGTGTCTTAAGCGGTCGGGCCATCTTTTAGCTACGGAACCCTTTCATGGGCGTGTCCGACACGCTCTTGGCCGTTTTTTTTTTATATTATATACATTGGTGTATTCCAATGAATATGTTACGGGCAACGTGATTAATCGGGAATTATGAATAAGGGCCGGCCTTTATTAATAATTCCCAAGAGCGTTGGGCAAAGTGATTAATTTATCACTTTGACCGGCCCTTATTAATAATTCTCGACGCCTCTTGGTCCATGTTATAAATCGGTGTTTGAGATGGCTTGTATTTATCACTTGGACCGGGCATCATGATAAGAAATGTTTAAGGGTCACAAAAAAAAAATAACCCTAACCTATTTTAGACCACCGAAGAAGCGGAAGACTAATTTGATGGATATAGGTTAGGGTTACTTTTTTTATGACCTTTTGAAATTCCCCTAGTCACGAACATAACACACGTTAACGACTTTTCATCTTAAGTAATATTTTTATCTAAATAAAAGTAGGAAGTTAATTATATCAATAATTGCTTTTTTAGTTTTTATATTTATATTGCTATGTTCAATTGATGTTTTCTTTTATTTTTTATGAAAACATTGTAAGTTTAATTAGATTTAATTAGCAAAAACACTTCAAATAACCTATTTTATCACTTTGCCCAATATGGGTTGGGAATGGGAATTAATCATGATGGCCGGGAAAAGTGATTAATTACGCTATTTTTATCATATTGCCCAATTGAGTAGGGAATTATTAATACAGACCGGGAATTATTAATTCGGCCCGGGCTTATCACATGGCCCGTAACAAATACACCAATGTGCAGTATAATCGTAAAGTTGACTGTTGTAAAAGCGCGTCTAAACGAGTACTATGCATTATTATCTTTAATGGTATATTTTATGCTACTATTTCCTGGGCGGTTGATTATGATTATAGAGTATAGCCGTTTGTAGCTTATAGCCGGAACTCAGCGATAACTCGTTATAAGTAGAAACAGCAAATTATACGACTACAATTAAAATTAGTGCAATACAACGAACGCTGAGATCGTACCCCGAGCCTATAGGTTAATTTCCCGAGGTATCCAGATCAGGTAATTTACAATATTCAGAACATGCCCTTAATTGACTTGTAATAATGCATTAAATCAGGCAAGGTGATCAATCTGAAACAGTGGTCTATCAGTGGGAAATTAATTTATTATCCTTATATACCTACTGTCAAACGAACCAGGCGGTCCAATGATGGTAGGTAAGTGATCACCTCTTCTGTGGATGGACTTAAGCAACTCTTACAAGGGTCTTACCATTTCTGGATTATACTATGTATATTCATCACTTTTACTTTTTCCTACTTACGTGATTAGGAAAGTGGGCAACCATGTTGCGGATACATCTATACCTTAACTTATGTCATCTGTGCCTTTACTAACTGTTATTTGTCTCTATAACTCCTTTTAAAACAACAACTTCCATTTCAGCATCCTATCCACATTTGGGCCTTTTAGAGACAAGCAACATTCGTGTGGGTAGATTAGGTAAATAAGTTACCTAATCGTACTTATTAATAAACCAAAGAGGGATCTTTATGATTAATCCTCTTTATTTTAGTAACTTCTTAAAACTTTCCTTAACTAATAATACCAAAACAATAACTTTGAGTAATTTCTAAATAAGGTATCTAGTACTACTTAGTTACAAAACCAGTGGTTTAGGCATTATTTTCAGCAGATGGATAGGTACACAGGCCGTGTTATCATTTCCCTTCCCATTGCTATTTCTTTCTATTCAACTAGCTAGTTCAATAACAATTGACTACGTCGTTAACTAAATGAGTCCTAACTAATTGAGTATGTTAAAATAACTAATAACCATGTGGTAAGCGGAACATAAAATTGTAGTTCTGGTAATGCCATAATGCCATTGCCAGGTCAAGGTATCACTCTCGAACATAAGCCGCCCACCTGGCGGCTGGCAGCGACCCGTCCTGATGCGAGCAAAAGGGGGAACTGGAGGGGTTTAGTGGGTAGTGGGCGCTTATTTTGTGCGCCCGAGCCCCACACACGGTCGCGGGCTTAGCTAGCCCGCGGCGTCATGGTGCCTACCTATGTATCTTTTTGAGATATTTTGATCTGCATTCACAGATGATATGATGATAACTTACAGATGTTGACATCGCCAGAGATTGCCTGCTTGTACAGGGAGTAGAGGGCGAGGTTCTCGTTGTCTCCGGGCCTGGTCTTCCAGTTCCTGACGGAGTCGGCGACAGTCTTGAATTGCTGGAATTATGAGAAGGCATCGTTGCTAAGTTGTTCTGATTCAATCGTGGGAGGGTTGAGCTCGGTCAAACTAAATGATATGTACAAGACAGACACCAGCACGTCAGACGACGGACTTTGTACTTCATGTCAGGGGACTAAACGTTATTATTGAGCAGCAACCGTTTACCTTGAGGTACGGTCTATGGTAATTGGTAATATCCAAACTTTAGGATACAATATTTTTTCAACCTAGAAATGACTAGATACTTTAAAATTGATTTGCTTTGCGAACTAAAACTGTTATATCATCAAACTGATTACAATTAGCCATAGCCATATTCATTTTGGTTCTTTCGGCTTAATCCCTGCCTTGTTTATCACTTTTTTATCGCCAATAAATGAACATAATATGTTATAGGTAGGTCACAGCGTATCGATAGACATTTGTTATCGTTTAACGCTGATAGTGAATTTTGTTATGCGCGAAGATAACAGGATAATAAATATAAGTAGGTACCGGTACTTAATATTTGGTCATTTTTATTTTTATTTATTTATTTATTTTTAATCAATACATGATACATCAATTAATTATGTTCGTTAATAATTATTAAAAATAAATAAGCATAGCCATTTTTATATAACTTCTCGTTATATAGGGGTCCAAGTATCTCTCAACACAGGGTTTTGTGAATTTGATTTTTACTCCTTACCTACCTCAATCAAACCTTCAATCAACATGGTGTTGTTGGTCGAAGCATTGAACACTTTAAAGCTATGGAAAGTATATATTTAGCTCATTTATGCATACTTACTTCGTCGAGAGACATTTTGGTTTATTTGGTGAGATCTGAAACAAAATAATTCAGTTTGTTAGCTTCACTGTCAAATAAAATAATCACATAGGTAGGTTGGAGAACTTATTCAGTCTTCCGAACTAACTATTTCAGGCATTTTAACAGCCATTTCGTAATAAAAGGAGATAAAATTAATGATCAGAAGGAAATCCTATTCATCCTCCTTCGTTTTATTTATGATTTGTTCTGACTAGACATCAGTTGACATCTTGACATCACTAACAATAGAAAAAAAATAAAAGAAATAATAAAAAGAGTTCCAATTTCAAATTTCGAATTCGCAAAATGGTCGCTGCAAATCGTGAGTGATCGCGCATTCCGCGGGGTCGCCGACCGCGCGGTCTCGTGGAGGGAACTGGAGCAATTGCGCTTTCCTTTCCGACGAGCGTGTGCGCGGATTTTACACGATCGCATTACAGGAACACGAACGAGGGTCAATTTCACTTTCCATGTCACAGGTATGTGTTCGCTTAATTATATGCCATGGAACTAGGTTGGTTAGTACGTTCCCCTGTTTGACTGTAGTTTTACCTATTAACTGCGGTCATCGACCCGCTTGCCTAGCGCGGAAACTATTGGCATAAACCCTCATCTGGGGGAGAAGGCTGATGATGATGAGTTTAGAAGCAGATCTAACAGACCTAACAAGCACATAGGTAGAAAGACTGCTGATAAACGGCCAATTCTGGATATCTTGCTTCGTGGTAGGGCAGCAAGATATCTACCACTCGATAGGAATAAGACTCATGTTTTTATTCCAAAAAATTTGTCTTCTAAATTGCTATTTTAAGACTCTTCGCGCTCTAGCGGCCGGGTGCACAGCAAGTAGCAGTGTTTGTACTCGTATAGGCGAGCAAAAGGGGACTTGATCAAACCGAGTTACTCGATCAAGTAAACTCGTTACTCGTATCTCGGCAAAGTGTTACTCGGCGCATCTCTAATAGGTAGTTAATGAAAACATTAGACTTGTTTTTCAATACTTGACCTTCATCAAGAAAATAAACAAACAAGATCACAACCTGTCACAAAAATACTTTATACATACTTAGGTAGGTTGTTTCAAACATAACTTAATAACCTTCTATTAGGTATGTATGTACCTACGTACAGTACATGTCTTGAGTATAGGTACTTTGACTCGTTGAATCTTCAATAAGGTCAAATATTTTTGATGGTTATTTAAACCATTAAAATATACATCAATGAGAGGACTTAACGATAACATAACAAGACGTAGACGTACCTAGGTAGGTATTCAAAAACTGTACAAATCGTGTTGATGTAATGATTCCTGAGATTTTGTTTGTTTGTTTAAACACGATGTTCAAACAAACAAACATTCTCTTCAGCTTTATTATCTTAGTATAGAAAATATGGATAATTTCAAAATCTTCAAAAAATTTAAAGCCACCATTATCCATTATCCATATATAAACTTAGTGTGCGACGTACGTTATGTAGGTATTTACGCTGCGGAACAATGCCGTAGGTCAAGGATCGGTCACGAGCGCACCAGCGAGCGTTACTGCTCGTGTGTATCGATCGTATGACTATTATGAGTAAGTACATAGTTACTCCTGTCTAAAATTAAAGTCGCATGTTGCTAGTAGGAAATAAATTTTTGGAATATGTACCTCCATTATTCAATGTAAAAATTCCGTGGACTGACACACCAATTGCCTAGCCCCAAACTAAGCTCAAAGCTTGTACCACAGATAACATTATACTTATTAGAACTTGTACTAAGGAAGCTGGGGAACGGATAGAAATACTTAAATACTCATATAAACATCCATGACTCGAGTACAAATGCCGATGTTCATCACTCAAACATTTGCCCCAAGCGGGATTCGAACCCACGACCCTTGGTTTTGTAGCCAGGGTCTCTGACCACTAGACCAACGGGCCCGTATTTGAAGAATCAATAGGTAGGTACGGAGGATTCAGACCGATATGGGGTGTTGTAATACGGATACTACTCGTTACCACACGGTCTGACTCAACAAAGTTACCGATTTAAATAAATTAAAATAGATTATAATGCGACACAGGTTTAATTAAACGTTGAACCTTGATTTCTTCTATTTAATCATACATAATCAGTCTCTCGCAGTAATAATACATAGATGTGAATAAATAGATAAATACCTTTCATTGATAGATTAGATACATATACTTTATTAATATTCTCCGAAATAATGTTAAGAACTGTTCAAAATCCTTCTAGAAAGATAAAATAAATCCCTGAGATGTTTGCTACATTTTGGGAAGACTGTCTGAGATGGTTATTTGATATCACATAAATATAAACATGAAATAATCAAATTATAATGTAGATAGGTATGTTGATTTTGCTGGATACTCCACCAATATAAATCACTTCTCTCACAAAGACACAGTAAATGTATAGTGAATGCACAGCCAAATGCAACGTTCAGAATAAATGCACCAAAATAGATCAAAATAAAATATGCCTAAACTGGGAATTGAACTCACCAAGGTACTGGAGCAAGCTTAGGACTGCCGAAGCACAGGATTGATACTAAGTGAAATCGTGTGCGCACTCTGGTTAAATTTCCTAGGGGGCTTGAGGATTTTCAGGCATTACTCTTAGGGCTGTCAATGGTATTGATGTGTTGATGAAGTGTTTAAAAAAACTCAAAAAAATAGTTAAAGTTTTCTATATGGTCATAACCCTTGTGAGGGGAGCTCTATAGGACTACAGCAGGCTTCCAATCAATGAATGCAAAAAGTACATTTTTAATTCTTAGACAAAAGATCAGTGCAGAATGAAGATTGGAAACAAAATCATCCAAATTTTTAATCATGTTCCGTAAAATCTCTGTGCTCTATATTTATTTCTTATTTGCTTTTATTAGAAATGTACAATTTACTTTTAATATCATATAATTTTCTTAAATATCCTAATCGTAGTGTAGGTATACTCAATAAATTAAAAAAACATTGTTTCCTTCATGGCAGCTTGGGAAGATAAAAAAATCCTTGCAGTTTTCAATGTGTCAAAGAAGCAATACCAAAATGGATGCAAATACGCAACTATGGATTTGTAAAGGCTTACTAAAACATTTTAGAAAAGAGCCAGCCCTGCTGTTCATCCTCTTGATATCTGAGTGCAATAAAATTACAACACTTTATCATTGCTAATCAGTAATCTTCGCTGTGATAGCATATCGGACATGAACGCGCTCAATAAAAAAAATTAGGTACAATTCTACCGAGGGAAAACTCCTGGAAAGTCCTATATCCGAAGTTTTCGTTTGGAACTATTTGTCTTAACGAGTGTCCTACGTGTGCGAAGACCCTTAATTGTTTTAGAAGGTAATTGGCGCCGCCATATACCATCGTGAAAACGAAACAACTTTGGCACTAGTACCTAAAGTAACTGTCATGATCAGACACCCGTACAAAAGTCAAAAACCAACATGTTTCCCTCAGCCTACCTCGTCAATCAAAAATTTGTATTAACTAACTATTGGTTTACGCCTCTTTCGGACCCTGGACTCCAAGGCAGTGGCCGAGGATGCGATCGGGACAAGCGCTATGATGATGATGGTTTACGCCTCGTTCAACCCTGTGGATATACCCATAATCTTTTTTGTCAACTCATTAAGAATGGCATAGGTATTGTTTTGTTTCTCGTACGACTAGTAGGTATGTACCAAAATGACGTGCATACATACAATGTCCCGACCTAAAAATACAGGTACCTTTGTTTTAAAACAATTAAAATTTGTCTCATACTTTCACAGAAATCTACATTCCTACGTACTTTAAATTAGATTTAAGTATCAATGCACTGACGAGAGGGTAGGTCAGTCGATAGATACCTACGTAGAACGTTTATTTATTTATTTATTTATATTTGTTCGGAGGACTAACAGCTAAAATAACAAATGTAAGTGTAACAATAAATGTTATAAGTATTATGCTAATTATAAGTCTCCACCTATAAAAATCCAGTAAAGAGAGAAAATATCAAAATTATGATAATATAAAAAATATCAGAATTTAAAGCGGGTGTTCATATATTTTATTTTTATATTTATTTGTTCATGTTGGATAGATTTTTATTTTTTTGGCAAATTACGTACCTACTCATATCATTTAAAACTGGCTTATTGATAAAATCGGTCTCATTTGTCGCCTCTGTAACCCCAAAAGAAGAGTTTACTATTGTATAGGTATATAGAACATTTATGTTTTCCGAGTTCTTTCCAACCTGCAATTTAACTAGGTATGTTGCAACACTTCATATCAAATCAAATATAGGTCACGTTTGAAGTGTTTGCCGATTTCGCTGATAAAACTCGCCACACCTGCGAAATTTGTTTGAACGCACCGAATCGCAATGTTTTACTGTGTTTCCATGGAAAAAATCCCCATGCCACGCCTTTCCTTGATCCCACTGGAATTGATAAAGTCAAAGTTTAATCCATTTGCAGGAGGTGATAACGGTCAAGATACTGTTATCATTTTGCTAGATTTGCAGAGTCCGCCTCGCTAGATTGGGTGCATATCAGGTGCACTTATTAAATCACTTGATGCCTTAAATCCATCAGACTTAGATGAAGTTGTCAGTGACTGATTTAGTAGTTAGTCACCTTGGAAAGTCCACGATACTTAGATGAAGGCATGTTGTCATTGACTGATTTATTAGTCACTTTTTCAAAAATATCGTGATGATAGTGCGATTAGGTCATACCGAATGGGTATTAGTGTGCACGAATTTCTACCCACTAAAATTTTTCCACCTTTAAGTTTGTGTTCGAATATCCAGAGGAGTATAGTACCAAGGTAATAATGTTACCTGCCGTACCTACCTACTTAACTTGTTGCCGTACCGTTGAATTGAAAATTTCATGAAATGACCAAATCAGTTTGAACAGATCGTTAAATCGTCTACAATTTCTTTGGATTGGAAAACTTCTATGATTTCGGTTAAGGTTATTATTATTTGGAAACCCTTGAATACTTTCTCATTTCAAATTATTGGGTGGATGCAATAATTGTTATTCTGAAATGTAGATGATTCAACGATCTGGTCAAAGATTAGTAGTAGGTTAAAACTTGGCCATTTCATGAAATGTTCAATTCAACGATATGGCCGTCGTGGCCATATCGTACACACATGTTTGTAATAAACCGACTTCAAAAAAATCGTGAACACAAAAATAAACTAAAAATTAAAAGATAATTCCTAATATCTATTACCTAATACTGTATTTTTCCTAAACTATGTCAAAGTAATCTTAAACATACTAACTGAAGTCGGTGCCTGCCCAAAAACAGAAGAGAAAAAGCACCGACACCGACCGTTGATTGACACCCTGCTGAAGCATATACCTGAGTAAGACATGATTACGTAACGTAACAAAAACACCATACCTACGAGCATACAATTTTCGGTGGTTGCCCTCGATTTCTCCTGGATTCCATCATCAGATCCTGGACTGGTGAAAATGGGACCACCTCAGAACTGAACTCTACCAACAAAAAAAAAATTGAAATCCGTCTATAATGGACGAAAATATCGGTGAACATACATAAAATATACCTATATATATATATACATACAGACGAATTGAGATCCTCCTCCTTTTTTTTAAGTGTGTTAAAAATTAAAGAATCTAAAAAAATAATTTGTGTATTTTTAGTGGACTGCGTTAGGCTCATAGGATGATGATGATGATGATGATGAAAGAGATGCAACGCCTAGTAAATATTATTCGGCAAAAGTATCGAGAGATAGCATTGTCTAAAGATAAATACGTAAATGGAAAATAATAAATGAAGCGACGTATCACCTGATTACAAAACGTCTTTAAAATTTATTATCTGAAGGCCACGCGTTAATACTGATAATAAATAAAACAAAATGACTTTAGTACCTAGGTATATCTGTCTTTAAAACATTATACCTAATGTATGTCATCATCCGGTATAATGTGTCTAGTGGTCAGAGACTCTGGCTACAAAACCGAGGGTCTCGGTTCCAATCCCGCTAATGTTTGTGTGATGAACATCGGCATTTGTGCTCGAGTCATGGGTGTTCATTCCATTCCCTTGCTTTCATAGTATGTAGAAGCTTCGAGCTTAGTTCGGTGGCTCTGGTGTCAGCCGTCTGAAGAATACTTATAGGATTTTTTAAAATTCGTGAAGACCAACACGCGTTACGCAAGTAGGACAATATCTACTCATACTTGCAAATAGCAAATAGTACCTATTTATATGTTACGAAGAGAAAATAAAGGCCTATTGCTGCAAGTTTTCTCTGTCATGTTTCTCACATTTTATGTTACTTACCTACTATGGTGCTTCAAATATGTTATATCACCTAGGTAATAACTTAACCAAGGTTAATGAGGTAACTACAGTTAACTAATTATCCAAGCTACATAGTTATGATTTTAGAAAATAGTCGTTTAGCTGGTAGAAGTCCTTTACGGAGATCTTTAAAAAACTCAGAGGAGCGCCTATGAATTCTTGTAAGCTGGCGCGCGCGCACCCTGTTACGTCTTCAGAAAGGAGATTAGTTGAAGAACGAACAAACGTAGCAAGCTTAATCGCTTATGCAGTAGATTTTAGATAATATCTAATACGACTTACGCATAGCGATGCCATTGACTCTTGGTAAGGTCAGGCGATATCTCTTCATTGCAATATCAGTGCATGCAAATAAAATAAGTATTTAGTTATCATTATCAATATTATACGTATTACATTATACTATATTCCTACTAATATTATAAATGCGATAGTAATTATGTCTGTCCGTTACCCTATTCCGCTTAAAGCTTTTAACCGATTTTGATGAAATTTGGCACAATCTTTAGATCCTGAGAAAAGACATAGGCTAGGTACCTTTTATTGCGAAAATTAACGCAGACCAAGGATCTGAAATAAACGCATACCAAGTCGTGGGCGACCGCTAGAGTCTGTATATACCTACCTACCTAATAGGAATAGGAATGATTAGTACTTACAAATACATAACATATCTTATCGGGCAAAGGTAATAGAATTTTAGCGTGATAGCAAAGGAAAAGGAAATTGCAAGTTTGGTATGAGTTATGTTACATATGAATTTTCAAATATATTAAAATTGCCTACCTATTGTTTATCAATTTTGTTGACGGGCCCGTTGGACTATACTTATTAAAAAGTCCAAACTTGGCGCTTAGTTTGGGGCTAAGCAATTGATGTGTTAGTCTACAGATTTTTTATTAAGTTATTTATTTATAGCATCCAAAGTACAAGCTCATATTATGGGAGATGTCGTACTGAAATATTAATTAGGTATCTACATTTATTTATATTATTTAACAAAGTAAAAGCGAAAAATACATACCTACTTCGTTATATCATCATAATTCGCTTAGTTAACTAATCTGTTTGATAAATGAAATCAATAATTTACAGTTTTTATTTATTAAAAGGAAATTGATAAAGGTGTTTTTATACCTGTTGGCGTAATAGCCTATCAATCACTTCACCTGTGGGTCAATGGGTATCCTTTTATTAAAGGTACTTACCTACTAGTAGTAGCTGTAGTAGCTACAACTATAGGTAGGTACCTACAACAAAGAATACTAAAACACGGACACTTTGTAGGTGACTTTGACAGTCTCATTGTTTCACCTCGGATTAATGAATATCAATAGATGCAACGAATAATTTGACAGTTATGCTATCGTTCAGGGTTCCGTAGTTTACTACAGCGCGGGAAACGGATGCCAGCACCTTCACCAGGGCGCTCTGCCCGCCTGAACGAGTAACTGTATGAAGTAGAACGACCGTGCTGTTTGAGTTAGAACGTAGTTCGTCAACGTTCCGCTAGATGTCACTGCTATCTTTTATAGTTAAATCACGAAGGCGAGATGATTTTCGTATAAGGTGATAGTATTTTTGAATCAATAAATAGGATTCTGTTGCTGATTTATTCGTGTAGCCTTTATTACAATTCCACAAAACTATACAGCGACTATTGTTAGTAAATTATCATCATCAGGCGGCAAACATCTGGTTCTCGAAGCCAGCGGTAGGCTGCATCTTTTCCAGCGGCAGCATCATGGGGTCTGTGGGCGGCATGAGCACGGTGGCGGCCAGCGCGGGGCCCGGGCGCCCGCGCCGCAGCAGCAGCACCTTCACCAGCGCGCTCTGCCAGCCTTAACACGTCACACAGCGGAGTAGAACATCCGTGCTGTTTGAGTAGGAACGTAGCTCGTCAACATTCCGCTAGATGTGTCGCTACTACCCTGTTATATCACGGTGGCGAGATTTTTCTCCGTAGAAGGTGACACTGATTTTACATAAAGGACAAGGTTTCAGTGAAGTTTCTCATATTAATAATTGTAGAGTTTATTACAATTCCACGATATTAAATAGCAACTTGCAACATCATCTTTAGGCAGCGAACATCTGGTTCTCGAAGCCAGCAGTGGGCTGCATCTTGTCCAGGGGCAGCATCATGGGGTCTGTGGGCGGCATGAGCACCTTCAACAGCGCGGGGCTCGGGCCCCTGGAACCAGTCACTGTGCTGTTGTAGTCAGAACGTAGTTCAACAAAATTCCGCTAGATGTCACTACTATCCATAGTTATATCACAGTGGCGAGATGCTATTTCGTTTAAGGTGACATGTCTGTTAATAAATGAATAAGTTTTAGTGAACGTGCTGAGTTATAAGTGTTGCATCATCTTCAGGCGGCAAACATCTGGTTCTCGAAGCCAGCAGTGGGCTGCATCTTGTCTAAGGGTAGCATCATGGGGTCTGTGGGCGGCATGAGAACGGTGGCGGCCAGCGCGGGGTTCGGGCGCCCGCTTCGCAGAAGCAGCACCTTCACCAGGGCGCTCTGCCCCCCGGAACCAGTCACTGTACGGAACAGCACGTCCGGGCTGATGTTCTCGTCAAAGACTTCTTCTACTTTGGTCGGAAATTTAAGCTTGCCGGTCGGTGGGAGGAGGGGGACCTAGAAATAAATAAGTTGTTTGTAATATTTCTTATTTGCTTGATAGCCTATTTATTGTTTAGGTCACTTCATAAAGGAGTAAGTAAATGAGTCTTTATCCTAGTAGAGATATGCGCTCCGACTTCATTTTAAAGTTCTAACGACCTACCAATGAAATAGGCCAGACTAGCCCGATGACAATAATGCTATCAGGTTGGCAATACACAATGTAAGCTGATTAAAAAAAAATATTAAACTGGTGCTCAGCTCACCTTGATATGCGGATTTGCAACCTTGTAGTTGGTGGTGTGGACATGGAACAGTATGGAGAGGCCGAACACCGCCTTGTCTGGCGAAGTGTTCTCTATGATAAGAGTCACGCAGAAAACGGGACCCAAACCCTCGACCTGCAAGAAGTAATAGGAATCACTTTGTAGGGGTACAATAGTGCTTAGTTACTTGGCCACATAGGTACTGACGAAAAAGCATAGGAATGATATTATGCACCCGGTGAATTACATGCCTGGCTACCAGATACCATTTCGTGTGGGTATTCGCGTACTTTAATCTACTTATTACAATTTGAATATTTCAGATACATTTATTATGACAGCCTTAGACCGACATCTATCGCCAAGTCCTTAAACTAAAACAAGAAAACCAATGACGGTCTGATGCCTATCATGAAATTAATTTTATTCTCAACGTATAGATGGCGCTAATATTAACTTCTAACAAAAATAATTACTAGTGTTTCAGTCTGTCGCACGAAATGAACTGATGGACGAAGGCCTTATTATGATGATAAGTGCACCTACCTCAGCAGAGAGGCGGATGGACTCCATAGTCCCGACTCCTATAGAGTTGTCAGACTTGACATGAGCATCGAGTAACGTCTTGGCGGCTAGTAGTCGGAGTCTGTTCAACTCATGTTGAAAGTTACCGTGCATAGCTGTTAAATAAATGAGAAAACGGTAAATTAAGTGCACATTTAATTTTTTAATCCATTTCATATATACTTAGGTATGTTGGTTGTATTATTTTACTGCATCGTAGTGATCATAGAAGTCACTTTACATGCATGGTATTTGCAGCGTCGTAAACATAAAGATCAAGCAGAAATTGGGTATTTGACTGCATTTAAAATTATTTAACTCTTACTTTAAAGAAGAAATTAAAAACGATCACAAGTAAATATGCGACTGTTACAGTTGCGCTTTTAACAAATTATCATAGTTATTCGAAACTAAAAAAGAATTGATATGACAATACTATGTAGTTTGTGACGTCATATGCTATTTCATCTAGTTTTTCCTACAATGTTGCGTTTTTGACATTTAATAAAAGTGAGTAATTTGACCTGCCAGATATAAATACCGGATTATTATTTACTATAAGTACTCTCAACTCACCGACAGCATTCTCCCTCTCCCTGAGCGACTGTTCCAGGAACAGCTTGGACTTCTTCGGTATGAGCCAAGGCTTCTGTCCGGGCGGGGCGCAGGGCGAGGCCTCGACGCCCGCCGCGTGGCCCGCGAAGTCCGCCGTGCGCTTCAGGATCTTCAGCATCAGGTTACCACCTTTGGGTTAAAGGAGGTAGGAGTCTCACTTTCTATTCAGCCCTAAAGTTGACTGATAGGGAATGTCATGAGGTTTTAAGTCCGCCTTTTGAACAATTTTCATGTTGTGCATTAAATTTCAATTTAAATAAAGTTCAAGCAGTGGACTGTGATAATAAGCAAATATCGGAATATTTACGTCTGAAGATTAAAACCACTGGCTCGAAAGCTGGCACTTGTCCGAAAAAACACTCTGTGATCTATTATTATAGATAATAATGAAATTTAACAAGTAAAGAATCTTACCACCAGTAATTATGATGAATACGTGTTCCTCTTGTCCTAGCTGACCGAATTTCATCACAGACACCACATCTGGAATTAAAAAGTGTAAGGTAAATATAGAACTCCATTTTTTTCAGCTACATCTAAAAAAACAATTCGTTTTATAGTCGCTGCAATATTTAATTTTAATACATCTTCTTCCCGCTATTCAAAAAGGGAACGCCTTGCTGCTCCCGCATTTGAAAGTGGAGCGCCAGGCACCAGGACGCCATTATTTAAAATAAATAAAAAATGGCGCTACTTATTTAAGGCAAGGAGGTATTACTCATAAACAGCTGCAACATTCACCTCTGACGAACATGTTGTCCCTGCGCGCCTTGTTGTCGTAGAGCAGCACGTGGCCCGAGGCGAGCGCGACGGCCGTCAGCGTCACGCCGAGGTGCGACACCGGCACCGGAGCCATCGCCACCGGCCGGTGCTCCAGGCTGATCGACCACTGCTTCTTACCCTACAATATTTATTTATTTATTGAGGTACTTATCTTATTTTTATGCTAGAGAGGCCAACGAGCTATGGGGTCACCTGATGGTAAGGGATCATCACCGCCGCCCATGGTTATCAACAAACAGAGTACTACTTTGTATGTTTATGATTGATTTCTCCTCCCTGCTCGTTCACGTGCACGTTAAACTGTTGGTCCTGCGCCTGATCACTCCACGGTCGTGTCAGATTGCTGTCCCACCGAACTATGAGAGTAAGGGAAGAGGGAGTGTAGGTACCTGTGCTTGCGCACTCACTTGCGCACTATAATATACATATTATCCTGTGTACCTGGCTGATCGTAAGATCGGGCGCCATAGGCGAGCAACGCTAACGGTCGGAGGGTATTATAACACCTTTTTAATATTGGTAGTACATAATATTATTTCTGATGAGTTTGCCATTGAATAACTGGTAGGCGTCACAATTTAATAGGCTATATTCTTTTGGTGGTGCTCATTCCAACAATATGAATAACTTAATTAATTAAAAAAACACTTTTCATTCTCTAAAACCCCGAGAATCCGTAAGTGAGAGGGGATGCATACAAAGTTAACGTGATTTTTCTGTTGGTCCGGTTCGGCCTCTGCAACTCATATCCATAATCAGCGCACCTTCTTGCTATAGCAGGCGAGAGTGTTGTCAGCACAAATGACTGTGACACTGAGGTCGGCCGCCGTCACCTCCATGGCGATGATGTGCTCCTCCGTTGAGAACAGCTGCCGGCCCTCACTCCACTCGCGTTTGAGGATGCACACCGCTTTCTCCCTGAAATAGACATTTAATTAGATTAGTGTCGCTCTTGATTTGTAACCGACTTTTAAATAAGAGGGATTTTCTTAATTTACCTAATGTTTTTGAGGCCTTTTATGTCTCATTGGTACTTTACAAAAGTTTCACCATCAAAGGTATAAAATCAAATCACATCAAAAAATCTATATTCAGATAGGCATTAGGTACTTTAGCTACAGACAGCAAAGAAACATGGGAGCAAACATATCTAAAATTTCAACAAGTCACTTAAGGCCACTGCCTTAGATAAGTGACACTTCACTGGGTAGTTATGTGCCATATTAATTAAATAATAAAAGTGCGTCACAAGATCACAACAGTGCAGAATTATCCACAAGTGCATTGAAACTATTCAACCTAGCCCGCACCTTGTGGCCACTGTTATTCTGTAGTCTACACTGAACAAGCCAGTAGTCACCATTTGATATGGAGTCCTTTTGACCGAGCACAGCTTGGCCTGTGTAAAAAAATACCACTTTTCAAATCATTCAATACATTTTCACTTTTATGCCTTTGCTTGTACAGTTAAAAATATTTACATGTGACATTTTAATTGTAGATTTTAAATAGCATAAATTACCAGTGAGATTTGGGCAAATGTCTGCGGGTCTAGTATTATAACTTCCCCATCTTCAGTGCCAACAACCAGACAGCTGACTGAATACCGTTCCACAGAATGCATTTTCAGAGTAGTGATGCAGGCAATCTCTGGTAAGTGCCTCGAAGGTGCTTCTGTCATCTGCTCAAGGTACTCAAGCTGTTGTTCCGATGTCAATTCCAAGAAGTTTCTAGACTGTGTACTGAGAAGTTTGAAGGGTACGGCTTTTAAGTTTTCACAGAGGCTGGTAACTGATTCTGTGCTGTGATTTTGGGGATCCATCAACTGGAAGAAATAGATGCAATGTGAAATATGCATTGAATAACTAAATAGCAAAAGTATTTTATTACCTGAATTAAACATACAGTTAGGTACTTGGTAATGAACCGATAAATGTAGTAGGACTTGACCAATTCCACAGAGGCAGTTCCAATGATTACAGGGAGCATTTAAGTATCATTTATTTAGACAGTTACTTTTACAGTGCAACTTGAAGTTTACTCAAGAAAAAATAAATAAGTACAACTTTTGTACCTGCTTCCAAACATCAGTCTCAGTGGTACTAAGGTCAATTGAGGGCAGGTAGTATTTATAGAACAGCTTCATGTTCTTGTAGATATAGATGCAGGAGGTAAATGCCACTGCTATCATGGGCGGCATTCGCGGCAAAGCTTCAGTAGTGTGCAGCCCAACTACGCCCAGCGGTAAGTCTGGTAAGGCCATTTCTGACACCTGCATTGCACCTTTGAACACCTGAAATGTTTTAGCCAATTAGGTGGTATGTAGGTACTAGCTTTTTGTAAACAAATAGTTGTATTAAGGGAGTACGTTATTATTTAACTGAAATATCAAACGCTTGAATTATCATACCTTTAGTTTTGGACCTTCATCGCCTTTTCCCAAATCACCAACCACTAACTTGAACTCGTTATCATTGTGGAGATCGATCAGTGCCAAGTTGGACGGTAATGTGTTGAGTTCAATATCATCCGTCCCCACTTCAACGTCTAACCAACGCGTTATATTTGCCATTCTTAAGAGATTTTCTTACAGTAAAGTTACTTTTTGTCTTCCAGTAAATATACCATGCTTTTTGTTTACAAATCCGTTGCTATGACAACCATATAAACAAATTTAAACTGTCATTCAATTGCCGTTCTGTTTATCGTAAATATTTACTATCCAAATAAAATAGAAATGAATCTTCATAATAATATGTATTTATTATTATTTGAAAACGAAGTGTAAGTAACAAAGAATCTTAGAGTAAAGTAATGTATATTGGGTACAGAGATTAGAAATTAATTACTATTATACGATAAATACATAGTCTGAGTCTGCGTGAAAAGGAAGCATGTAAAGAAAAAGAAAAACAAATGTCATTCATTCCAAACTTTGTTTGTTACGTTAAAGTTTGTTTGATTGTGTAGGTATTTATCTTTAACAAACAATGAATTTATTGTGGTGTTAGTTAAACATAAAAACAAAAAGTTAAAATTATGAGAAAGAGATTTACAATTTTAGAAATCACTCGAGAAGACATTCAGCTAATGGTAAGTATTTGATATTTTGTTTAATAATTCTTCCTTCAAAGAAGAACTTGGACACATTGTTTGCCTTATATAAACTATTGTTCAATCCTTCATAAGTCTCTTCACAATGTTATTTACCACAATGTTTTATAATAAATTGGTTAAAAAACGTTTTTAAAAGAAACATGTATGTAACACAAACTTTTTAATCTCTTACTAAATTGTGTAATAATTATAATAGATTTTAATTTTGTTATGCATTAGCTTTATAAAACTTTCATTACCATTACCAGCCTTATTTCTTAATATAGATCTGATAATTCAATTATTAAATCATTTAAATTAAATGCATTAACAAAATATATAAATGTATATTATAATTTACCTATGTAAAGTAATTTATGTGAATGTTTTTAAAGTTTTAAAGATCACCAGTGTAATAGTTACACACCAGGTCTTTGCTAAATTTCCTGAAGTTAAAGGTATAGAAATACGAGAAAAGCAACACCATATTTATATACTGCGTTACAAAGATGGGTGGAGGACTAAATCACTTTGCTTGCCAATTGTGAATTTATGATTTCAAATCATGCTGTGTTCAGAAAATAAATTAAATAATGTTTAATGAATACCTCATTTAATAAAATTTTAATTTTCAGTACATATTGTAACAAAGAAATTGTAAGAAGCCAAAATATTTCTTGAAGTACTTAGTCTGAAAAAATGAAATTGTGGCACAAGAAAGCGAAAAAAGAACCTCTTTTTCAACATTAATAATTGACACAGATATTGCTAAAACTCAAGCAAATGTGTAATACAGCATAATTTGAAGTATGTTTATGTATAAAGGTGTGTTATTGGTAAATGAGTAATGATTAACTGTTAAATAACTTACCTAAAAGGAATTTATCTAGTACCTACCTAACATATTTTTTAATGATCTTATCTTTTCTACAATAAATAACACTGGCTAGCTTGTGAAAAATGTGAAAAGCATAGTTTTTTTAGTGAAACTAATCAATTTTGTGAACATCCGGCACTAATGAAACTATTGGCTCCTAATTAAAGGCTTGAAAAATTAAGTTACAAGTGAACAAACATTTACCCGCCATATTGGAAAATAATAGACTTCCCAAAATGGCGAATGATAGGCGCCACTTCAAACATAAAAATACGAACTAAGATGTTTAAATTTACTTCTCAATATAAATTTCTTCAAAGAATGTGAGTCATCTACCGGAAAACTGCATTTCGATAGGACGAGAGCAACCGCGCAAGTATTTACCGACCGCGAGCCGTTGGCGCAAGCTGACTCATCGACTGGTTTTACTATTTTTGTAGAATGAATGCCCATCGCTTTGGTGGCGAGACAAGCCACTAATATCTAAATTAATGTTTATATTTCGCTAGACTTGTTACGCCTGTCATATCTCTTTTGGAAACTGCCTGAGTCATTTGCACTTATGTGACAGAAATTCGATCTTTACATTTGACAAGTAGAAAGGTACACTCCGTGTGTTTATAGAAGAATATGTATATGAGCTTAAAAACAACACCTTAAAGTTATCTACAAACACTACATGCACGCTACATGCTAAATTCTGTTGCATACCATACCCTGCATGTCGGATCCGCATTGGCCGCGTTGTTAATCAACCTAACCTACCTTAAAGTTTTTCCAAATAGCCTATGTCGTAACACAGTTATCAGTAATCGGCATCATTAAAATTAGATTATTATCAAAAGTCAAAAGATTAAATCAGTGTAAATACTTATCAGAGAATAGTAACTCTTCGCCTCTTCGCGGAGAAATAAGATTATAAAGCAATCATGCGCATCGTAGGATATAAAAAAGCTTCAATATCGTGAAAGGATTATTGTGTGCTCCTTGTGGCCTTCGCCAGGCCGACGACTTCTCTAGAGAAGGGCCACCTCACACAGTAACTTGTTGGATTGGTCATTATTAGCAATCTGCGGTTTAATGGACTACCTAATTAAAACTCTCATCGTATATTTTCTACACTAATAAAACTTTATTCACGTCTTAATCAGTCCTAAGTTGGTTAATCGATGTTTCATTTAATAATTTAGCGATTAGAAAAACCTTATGATTTTTTACGTTCACAATTAATTAGTAATATGCGGTTAAATGGACTACCTAATTAAAACTCTCATCTTATATTTTCTACACTAATAAAACTTTATTCACGTCTTAATCAGACCTAAGTTGGTTAATCGATGTTTCATTTAATAAATTAGCGATTAGAAAAACCTTATGATTTTTACGTTCACAATTGAATCCCATATCATCAGCTACCTTCAGAAAATCACAACGTTTCCTCTCATTCTTATTCTAAACGTTTCCTATGGAAGTACAGATTTGAGGAAATCCTTCGTCTTGTTACCTCAAATAACAAAGTGCTAATAAATAAATTAACACCTTAAGAAATCTGAAATCAAGTCGGCATCCTTAGGCCACACTTAATTACAGATTACAAACAATAACGTATTAGATTGATAGTGTGTTTGATCTAGCAATCCCACACTTTAGCTGCCGGGTATGTTATTATAAGCCATTAAAATGAATATCTATGCAAATTGCGCCCAAAACAAACACGGGCAAGGTCGACAGTTGCACAACGGAGAGGTGGAGGCCGCTTTCCCATTGTCTCCGAGTAGCCTACGATCTCCCTTATAAGATTGGATTTGCATACTTTTAATCTTGCTCTTGACACCCTAAGTATGATCTAGTAGATGTCATATAGTAGATAGCTTACAATTTACACGAGCACGTCACTGTACTTCTTACAATTTGACGCATTATCTACTGTTTCATATTAATCAAAACTGCTAATTGACGGGCCCGTTGGTCTAGTGGTCAGATACCGTGGCTACAAAACCAAAGGTCGCGGGTTCGAATCCTGCTAGGGGCAAATGTTTGTGTGATGAACATCGGCATTTGTACTCGAGTCATGGATGTTTATAAAAGTATTTAAGTATGTCTATCCGTTCCCTATCTTCCATAGAACAAGCTTCGAGCTAAGTTTGGGGCTAGGCAATTGGTGTGTTATTTCAAAGAATTTATTTATTTAATTGAAGCTTGAGCCTTACGCCTACATTGTTCGTGTGAAAACTGCACTTTGTCACTTTCCCATTGTCCCCACAAGGCCTCGACGACCCCGGCGATTACTTCCACACCTAGGTACTTGATTGATGAAGCCTTCAAGATAGCCTGATAGCGTGATTAGAGAAACTGCTGGCTCGCGTTGAGTAATAGATATTCTTGTACGTTTCATCAACTAACCGTGTAGCCTAAACTATAGGCAGTACTGTTAAATAATTTTCTCTTATTAAGTGAAACTGGAGAATAGTCTTATGTCGTGTCTTGCTAATAAACCATTTTTCGCTATTAGACAATCTTGATCTTCGTGGAACAAACCTCGTAAATACTTATTATCAGACATGGTAATCCCCAGTTTCCTGCCGGCTTTCAGAATTAAAGGCTCAAATATGTACTATCTCTTATCGTTTTTATCTACATCTGAATAAAAACAAATACGCAAATTCATTGTTCGGTCTGCAAATTGTAAACTTATAATTAAGTTATAAATCACTTAAGTAAAAGTAGGATTTTTTTGAGTTTTCATATATTAAATGTGTTTTCCCATTGCAAATACAGAATACAACCGAGTGGAAGACCCACACGTAAAACGTTTGAAGGTTTTAAACGTAAACATTTATTTATTTATTTATTGCATGTCACATTGCGATACATGGGTCTTAAAATATTATATAAGGTACATGTGACGCCCTGCAAGGGCACAAGCAAACAGAGGGCTTTAGTTGCCTTACAATCATAACAAAATACATAAATATTAAAATAAACTATTACACTTATATAACAATACAACATAGACAAAGCAAAATTTACAAGTCAGCAAAGATAAAACCTGTATTGAGCTACCCATGACCATCAATCAAGCTTGTCGCCAAAAAAGTCATTTGTGAGCCTTCATCATAAAAATAATTCCAATACTTTTCTTTGAATCAAAACACTTTCGTAGAACCGATCTCCTAGCAGCTCACTTAGCCATTTCCAAGTTGTTCATAAATTCGCTCGCAGCTAATGGCGAATGATACACCATACCAGATCCAATTGGTAGATCGATAGCGCCTGTCTCCGCGATCACGACTCGCCCCAGTCACGCTGGTCACGCGTTCCGCGGATTGGCGACGGTCACCATCCACCACTGGAGATAATCGAGCGCTCACCCATCCGCGGTGAGCCTTCATGGTACTGATTATATTTACTTCGAATAAGAGATTTGAAATTTTGGTGGCGAAAATGCCAACCGGCCATATTGGGCAAAATTTGACTTTCCAATATGGCGTCTGGTAGGCGCGACGCCATTTTGAACACAATGTCTAAATTTACTTTTCTGTATAGATTTATTCTTTATGAGTTCACGACGCGTCTTGTGTTCGACGGTCACCAGCCCACCACTGGAGATATTAACCTTAAAACTAATAACCTTTCCATATTGACTCACGACTTATTGACAACCTCTATCCGGAAAACGGATGTCCACATAACAAATTGTTGGTTCAATGCAAGATTCGTCCATTTATCCTAATACATTGCGGAATAAATACTCAATCAAACTATGCAGCGGCCTTGTTCTCATAATTTCCTCGCAAAAACAGCGGTGATGATGCGTCGTTTGTGACGGCTTCCGAAACGTGGTATTAGATGCCACTGTACGGCCTCGGACCACATTACCCCATTACCCAGTTTGAGCATAACTGCCTCATTTGCCATCAGTTTATTATTGTTGATGGCACTTATTACAAGTCACGCAATGGCCAGCGAATTTAGTTAATGTCTTCTTAAGTACGGTATTATGGGCATAATAAAAATGCTTGCTGTTCTCAGCGTGTTTGTTTGAAAGTGATATTAATGTTGCCTTTGATTTGTTTTTGAGTATCGTGTCCTGTATTTTGGAGAGTCCCATAAACCCAGATTATGCCGTTAATTTTGCAGTAAAACAAATAATTTCGGCGTCATCTTAGACCTAGACAAAGAATTTCACGTAGGCGGTCAAAGTCGCCTACGGCATCCAACGGTTCTTTACGGGCGGTTAAATAAATTACCTTGTAATTTTCTCTTTTAATTAAGACTTTATGTAAACGTTGCATAACTAATCTGACGATTTGGCAGATCTTCGCTAATTACTGCGACGATTCGTTCGAGAAAATGGCTCCGTTATAGAAACAGTTGTTTGAAGCAGGAAATGCAGGCAGGGTATCATCAGCGCATTCCGTCTGCCCACCGGGATGTAAAATATCCGGTGGTCGGCACGAGAGAGGTTTTTTTTTGCGTTTTCCTCTCACAATAAATCGTTTAGTACCATGATCTATAATTATTTTTCTTTAACTCATAACTGTGGATTAATCCAACCATCGTTAGTAAAAAGAATCGGCCGGAATTCAGTGCTATTTTCCACGTTTTTGCTGCCCATATGTCGGTTACTGGCCAAAGCCAGTAGGATAGCAAACTATCCTAAGTAGGCTTGGCAAATCTTCAGTGATCCCTGAAGTCTCCTGAGATGACACTCGTCGATGAATAAGAGGAGTATCCCCCATTTTGTACGATCGAGACTACCAAGTAGGCACCATATTAGCTGCGCTGTTTCACAACAAGTTTCTTATTTTCCTTTTAAACGCTGTCGAAAAGCATCGACTATTTATTCTGAAAATGTGGGCAGTTGGTGAGGTCGTGGGATGTTGACGGTGATAAAAAACTTGATGGCACAATCACGTTAGCACAACTGTCAGCACCGGCCGGCACGCCTTCAAAAGTGAGGTTTGCATTGAAATTTCATAACTATTACATTCGCTACCGTCTTTATCGTATATGGTATAGGTAGATGAGGAAGAGCATGATTTCCTTATTTCTTTTGTTGTCAGTCGCATATGATTCCTCGAAGATGTATAACTTGCATCGTTTCCGATGTTTATGGGCGACGGTACCTAAGTGCTTTCTATCTATACTAATATACTAGCTTCTACAATAAAATTGCAAGTACAATTGAAGTGCAAATGTTGTCTTTCTTTACAACTGAAAACTTACATAAATGCAGTTATAATCGTACGACATGCATTTAAAAATGCTTTTACTTTGAGGACTTGGTGAACAGAAATATTTAATTACTAGCGGCCGCCAGCGACTCCGTCCGCGTGACGATTTCCGCACACACAGTCTTACTAAAAATAGCTGAATAAAACAACGGTCTATATGCATGCAGTCAACTTGCACACTTTTACGGGACTAATGACTCAGGATAGAAATACAAAATAGTAGTGACGGAAAACGCTTATCATTATCAACAATAATCTGGAGACCTTATACATTTGAGAAATGCGATTCAGATCCGCGACCGCGCCTCTAGCGAGGTGCGCCATCTATCGGCACATTTTAGAACTAAATAGTCCGCTAGCACAATTTACAATGATAAAATAAAGGAATATACAATAGCTTAAAGCCTACCTCGACAAATGGTAAGTGGTAAGTGGACTATCCAACACAAAATGTTTTGTCAATTCGAACCAGTAGTTCCTGTGCTTAGCGCGTTCAAACCAATTTGGGTCTTGAGTTGCACGTGTTATTGTGAGTCAACCATAACAGATAGACATATGCTGTTGGGGGATGTTTTATAGGAAATTTTATGTAGAATATTTCCGTCATACATGATTTCTATGTGACTTTAACCATTAAGGCTGCACACGCGACTGAAGCTTAAGAAATGGAGTAAATTCTCCCGTTTTCCCCACATTTCCCTTCACTACGCTACTCCTGTTGATTGTAGCGTGATGAAAAGTATCCTATAATATGCCCAGGAGTATGAAGAACAATGGTACCAAGTTTCGTCAAAATCCGTCCAGTAGTTTTTGTTTCTATAAGGAACATACAGACAGACAGACAGACAGACAGACAGACAGACAGACAGACAGACAAAAATTTTACTGATTGCATTTTTAGTATCAGTATCGATCACTAAACACCCCCTGATAGTTATTTTGGAAAAATATTTAATGTACAGAATTGACCTCTCTACAGATTTATTATAAGTATAGATAGATATACCACAAATATGTCAAAAGATTTTTAATTGCATGATCTCTTATCTTATCTTTTATATCATCGATCGATATTATCGGACCTACAGACAGAGTAGAGATAATGAAAATATTATAATTATCTAAAGTTTTGGAAGTAAATTTAATTTTGAACCCAATCTTTTTTACAACCAACTTCAACAGAACACATTCTGATCTTTTGTCATCGTGTTAACATAGTCAGCTTATTATGTTTCGTTGAATTTATTCCGCCTTTTATTTGTTTAAAAAGAAATGGAGAGAGTGCCATTATTTTATGATGTGTTGTGAGGAAGACAACCGCCTCAATTCGATAAAGACAATGAACGTAGAGCTAATAATGTATGTAGAAAATAAGCGGAACTTAAAGAGAAAGGTTTGCTATATGACATATTAGAATCCATTGACTAAGTATCCATTTGAAAACAAATACATAATGTAAAATATTTTCTCCAGTGGATTAATCAGTTCACTCAAAATCTACCATGAGCAACCATGTTTCCATGAAATTAAAAACGGGAAATCTTTCTAATAAGACTAAAGCTTGCTCGATTGCCTCGCCAGTTTACGAAAAAAAAGTCGTGAATGTCCATCTCTTTTACCTAATGTAATAGTGTTACGTTGAATTGCGACGACTAGATAATTATGTTCTAATATCTGTACCTATTATTATTTCATTACATAAAGTATAATTACAACTTTTACTACAACAGAATGCTCATTCATCGTGTGATTTAATCTGTGGTCGGTGCCGAGCGGACGTGGAAACACGGATAACTCAAATCGGATATTATACGCTTATGCGACTGGGTTACTGTATCCGTTTGTTCTTATTAATATTAATTTATTAATTAAGTAGGCTATGTTCGTAAACGGACATTAATTGAAAAAAAAAACAACTTTCCGAACCAAAAACAATCTTTAGAGGAAATACGGAAAACAAAATTAGGTTATTAACAATAACCTCCCAGTGGGTATTGAATCGTTGGTTTGCCTTTAATATCTCGTTATGAGGAAACCCCTGATTTTATTGCTATTGCTATACGCCAAACTTACCCTTATTTACTTACGAGTATTTCATTGTATATTTCTGGTCCATAGGTAGCGTTTATAAAAGTTAAATGTATTACGAGTTGTAAGAAAGCTATATACCGAAAATTGAACTATAAGCTACAGTAGATACTGTTTTTTCTAGCAGCAATATTTTTTTGCCAGCTCAAATTACTGTCTTCAGCAAAAAGGAACATTTTCTGCTTGGCAGCTTGCAGCCATTGTTTTAGCATAGTTTTTGTGACTTGGAGTGTATTGCACTCAGGGCGACAACCTGATAAACAAAGCCTAGGAATTAGATACAGACTGCAAACATTAAAACGGTATTTTGGTAAAAAGTTGGCATTAAGTAAATAAAGCGTTATTGCAGTAGGTTTTAATTATGTTTACTTAAATTACTCAGTGTTTTTGAATTTCGATCTGAATAAATCTGTGATACACCCAAAGCTGGTGCAATATAGTCCGGACTCAATTTTTGGGTTCCCCATGTGGGGATAACCTTCGGTACTTCTTCACAGTGGGTCATTAGCGTCGAGGTGCTACTAAGAAGAATTTTTCTGTAAATCTTATTACAAATTAAATGAGGTTGAATTTGAAGTTCATGATGATGAAAGTTGTTATGGAAGCAGATTTCAAAAGTCAAAGCGTTTATTATGCAACTTGATTTACTATGAAATTCTTTTGCACGTTGTTTTACCCTACTAGCTGTCTTGCAAGGTAGTAGTAGATAAGAAAGATTAAAAAACACTTTACCAAAATCTACAAATATGGGAAGTAATATATCGCTATGACGAAGACAATCAATTCTATCGTGACTATAACAATGGTAAGTGGTTACCATTAGAGTGCAAGGCGACTCCCACACATACGAATAAGTCATAAACGTAAATTAATATTGCACGAATATAAATCATAACTTGCAGCCTTGGCCTGATTTTATTTGCGTGCTCTCAATGTATGAGCTGTCATTATCTCATCGCTTCCGTTTCTCATCAATTAGGAAAAAAGTCATCATTTTTAAAAGTACAGATCCATCCGGCCTTTTATGTAGACTGCATCCGTATTGCAGGTATACACTTGTGCTTTGAAGCGACGGCTTTGATTCCCGGATGCGACAATTATATGACGGCGGAGAAATTACACCTCCTAACTCACTTTTTCGTCGTTTATTCCCAGTTTCCCCCGAAGCGGGAAAAGACAATATACATACTTCTCGAAAAAGAAATATATAGTTTGAAGGCACCTTGCGTATGTATGAATGTATTTGGGTTATTCTGTCCGGAAAATATATTTATGTTTCTGGAATTACCTATTCATTTTCACACCGATTAGCAAGGCATTCTCACGATGCTTTACATACTAATGTTAACGTACGAACACCTTTCCAGCCCATAAGGTGGCTTATTCCTTTGTTTTCCTAAGCATAGTCACACAATAACCAACATCCGTCCACTTTCATTTTGTTAATTATTCCAGCTCTCCAGTTGATTTTCTCTTGCCAACTATAAGGTATTTCTGAGCAGTGAACGACTTTTAGATAACTCATAATTCCTACGCATAAGCTTTATAAACGTTGCCCATTGGTTTTCTTACATCCTAGTACGCGCTATATTTGAAAATGTTTATTAGATATGAAGATCAGATTCGTCATAAAAAAAGTAGATCAATATTTGAACCTGCGGAATTCACCACCGAGCAGTTATAAAATATCAGAAACTTATTAGAAAACAAATAGATGGCAAATATGAACATCTTGCTTTTAACTAACACTTAATGGAAACGGCGCGTAGTCGTAGGTAACCAAAGGCTGTTCCACTTTTGAACTCATGTTGTGAAGAAGAATCGCATTAGATAAGAGATGAGCGATTCTAAGGGTTACCCTATTTAATAAAGTGGTTAAAAAACCTTATTCAAAAGGTTACTAAACTAATAAGCTAACCGAATCAATAAGGTAACCCTATTGTCTGGATTTCATTTTAATAGACTAACCTTTTAAATAGGGTTACTCTGTAAGAAGGGTTTTCCTGTTCCATACTCAGCTAAAATACCATAATTTATATCTGATTTTAAAGTTTTAAATTTAAATGTAGGCGAAAACTTTAATCCACTTTAGCTGATTCACAAACGACCCACTAGGCGATCCAGGGCACACGACCCGATGTTATCGCTGACCCCGTTACACTTTTATGGGATTTTATCTGCTTAATTGGATATGCGATTGTTTATGTGAATAATTGCTGTTAGGCGGTACCGATCTATGGAGAGAGCAGTGTGAGAGCTTATAGGCCAGTCTGTCAAGCAAGAATTGTTTCATGTAATTAAGAACTGATGCCTCTATCAGATGCTAAGATATGGTAGATAAACAAGATGTTAAAAATGTTGTCAGATGTTTATTTACTTGTTGGTGAACCACCACCTAATTAATGAATTGATAAACATTATCGTTTTGATTTGTTAACGCATCGCTTATTTGAACATCCCAAAACTGGTAACAGCTGTTTTAGCAATGACAGCTGCTAAAAAGACCCTAGGTGCTAGTATCGTGGTACCTCAGGAGACGCTTGAACATAATGTCATATCAACAAAATGTTGTTGTCCCCACTTTTCCTCTCATGTAAACTTTTAAATAATGCTACTACCGCGTGGACTCAGTAATGAGGCGGCATCGTTGAAGCAATAAATAATTATTATGTTATAAAATATATCATATCATTCGGGTGCATTCTCAGAGTTCTGACGCGTACGTACTCTCTCCTAATTTACATACTGAAGTATTTTACGATCTGGCCTCACGTAACGTTATTACCATGCGTTCGATGTAATATCGATCTGCCATTGATTTCTCAACGATTACTCTTTCTGTCTTATGGTGGAGTAACCGAAACACGCCGTGTATAACTTGACGCTCTATTTGTTATGTAAAACAATTGAATATATTGGGTTAGGCTAGCGACTGGAATAACCGAGGTGTCTTCTGATTTGACAAATAAATAAAATAGACGAATATTAACAGCGTGTATTGTTTGCTTCGCAGTAGTACAGAGAGTGTTAGAACAAAATCATACAGAAATAATGAAGACATGTTATTATTGTAAACTAATACAAATTAGGGAATGGTAAAGTACAAAACATGATGCAATAAATTGTCTGACTAATATTGACCTAAATGCCTGTTGCTTAGAAGGCTTACAGAAGTGTGTAAAAAGAATGATGCAATAAAATTATTGATTACTAAGTAGGCACATCACTTCCCCTCTTAAAAAAAAAAAAAAAAAAAAAAACAAATATATCGTTCATGTAGATAAAAAAAATTATATAAAATAAAATATTTAAAAAATCTCACAAAATAATTTAAAAAAGTAACATAATAAAAAAAAAATTCTAAGATCCATAACCATAAATAAATTACACGTAACACATCACTACACTGTTGCTTGAGCCCTTCGGACGACGCTGCTGAGGGAGTGGTTCACTTATTGCCCACATCAGGCCACGGAGTAGGCTGGCGCGCGCGGCGGCGGTGGTTGCTCGGCCGCCCGGCGGCTGGCTCGTGCGTCTTGAAGCTCTCGTCTCAGCATGTTCGTGTACCGATTCTTGCAGCAACGGAAAATGATGATACTGGTGGTTATCAGAAATATCCCCACGATGTACATGGTTAGCCAGTCCAACTTGCTATGGGTAATTTCGTGGTAAAGGCTGGTGTCGGCTTTGTTCTCAGCTCCATTTTGAGCGATGATAAGTTGCTCTCGACTCTGGCTTTTACCCATGTTGAATTTCAAAAATTGGGTAGTAACTTTCGACGTTATAGATGAGTGCAAGATGAAAACGTAATGAGGCTGATTGATAGCTAGTCATCACGGCATGAATCGTACCGTAGGCCTTATAAGGCGGCCAGATCGAGTTCTAAACTGATTGTTTTGATTGTCGTTTCCATTTACATTACTGCCATCTGAATCTGTGTCCGAAATACGTAAACAAGGCTCATTTGTCGATGCAGGCAAAGTTTCTGTGTCACTGTTTACTAAAAATGCGGGTTTCAATCTATCTATTGATATTGTTTTGATTACTCCCGATATCATAACTTTAAAAACCTTGTCCCCGTGTTCTATCACTTTGTAGGGTCCACAATAGGGAGGTGTTAGAGGTTTCGTTACGTGATCACAGCGAACAAATACATGTGTGCATGACTGTAGCGATGGATGGACAAATATTTTATTTTGCCTTATCGGTTTCCTTGGCACTGCAGATAGGTTGCGCAAATGTTCTCTTAAGTTATGCAACAAAGTATCGTTATCTGGGACGTTCGGCGTTGACGGCTCCAGAAAATCACCAGGCAGTTTAATAGTAGTACCATAAACCAATTCTGCTGCAGATATGTGCGTATCATCGCGTAAGCTACTTCTCAAACCCAACATTGCAGTGGGCAACTCGTGCACCCAATTTACGGTATTGCCACGAGCCATCAATGCTGACTTGAGCGTTCTATGCCACCTCTCGACCATTCCGTTAGCCTGCGGATGGTAGGCTGTTGTATGTATTTTGGCTATTCCAAGCCGTTTTGTTAAATTACTAAATAAATGCGACTCAAACTGACGTCCTTGGTCCGTTGTAATTCTCATTGGACACCCGAATCTTGTAATCCACTGTGTATATACTCCTTCTGAGACGGTTTCGGCGGTGATGTCCTTCAAAGGCAGTGCTTCTGGCCAGCCTGTCGCTCTGTCAATCATGGTCAGTATGTATCTATAACCTTGACAATATGTCAGCGGACCCACGATGTCTATGTGCAAATGTTGGAAGCGATCACTGTGAGGAAATGGACTTAATGGCGATGTTGTGTGTCTATGAACTTTAGATCTCTGACAATCCAAGCAGGACCTTGTCCAATCATTAATGTCCTTGTTCATTGATTTCCAGAAGTACCTACTAGAGATCATTTTTCTCGTGGAGCGAGCGCCAGCGTGACTCATTCCGTGGATTATTTTAAATGCAGTCATTCGATACGGCTGAGGCAAATACGGACGCGCTGATTGTTTGGACATCTCACAGTAAATAAGTCCCTTGCAGTTTGGATATTGAAATGATTTAAATTTCAGATTTTCTTGTCTCAATAATTTTTGCAGCTCCTCGTCATTTTTCTGTGCCATTGATAATTCACTGTAGTTTATCGGCGATGGCATTTCAATTTCTTCTATTCGGGAGAGTGTATCTGCCACTACATTTTGAGAACCTTGGATATGTTCTATTGCGGTGCAAAACTGACTAATGTAGTCCAAGTGTCGAAGGCGTCTCGGTGAGTCACTACTGTTCATGGAGTTCTTATGCAACGCAAATGTAAGCGGCTTGTGATCTGTGAACACTGTGACGTGTTGGCCTTCGATCATATAGCGAAAATGTTTGACAGCCATGTAAATTGCCAATAATTCCCTATCATAGGTACTGTATCGCTGCTGTACTTCGCTGAATTTTGTCGAAAAAAAACTTAAGGGCTGCCACTCATGATCGACTTTCTGTTGTAGAACAGCGCCTGCACAGGTTCCGGATGCGTCGGTCATAATTGCGATGGGTGCGCCTGGGATTGGATGGGCCAACAAAGTTGCGTTGCGTAAACTATCCTTGCAATTCTGGAATGCTTTCTTAGCTTCTTCCGTCCAAACAATTTTAGTTTTATCTTTTCGTTTAGTATTGTGAAGATAGTTGTTTAAAATGGCCTGGTCTTGAGCAGCGTTTGGTAAATGTCTCCGGTAAAAATTCATCATCCCCAGAAAACGTCGTAGCTCTTCAATTGTGCTTGGCTCGGGAAATTCAGTAATACTTTTTACCCTGTCGTCCAGGGGCTTAATACCTTCAGTAGACACTCTATAACCCAAGAAATCGATTTCAGATTTTCCAAACTCACATTTGCCTAGGTTGATGGTCACTCCATATTTGTTCAGTCGTTCAAAAACGAGTTTCAAGTGCTCTTGGTGTTCAGATTCTGATGAAGAAAATAGAATCGCATCGTCGACAAAATTGAATAAGAAGTCTAATCCCTCGAAAACGACATGATTCATAAAACGCTGGAAGGTTTGAGCAGCATTGCGCAGTCCGAAGCTCATGCGCGGGAATTCGTACAGTCCAAACGGCGTTATTATGGCTGTCTTCTCAATATCCTCGGGAGCTACCGGAATAAAATGGTAAGCTCGGTGAAGATCAATCCTGGAGAATATCTTCTTCCCCGTCAATAAATATGTGAAATCCGTAATACGTGGAATCGGATATCTATCCGGTTTCGTTATGGCATTCAAACTGCGATAGTCACCGCATGGACGTATTTCACCATTTTTCTTATTCACCACATGCAAGGCACTCGACCAACTACTCTTCGAAGGCCGACATATTCCAATTTGCTGCATGTAGCTAAACTCTTTCTTGACCTTTTCATACTTCTCTGGTGGTAATGGGCGAGATCGTGCGTACACCGGTGGTCCTGTCGTCTCTATATGGTGCATGACATTGTGTTTAGGCGTATCCTTGTAACACACCGGCTTCGTTATGTCAGGATATTCTGATAAAAGATTATAATACGGATCTTTGATGCCAATTGTTTTGATTGAAGCTTCCTTGTACTCGTAATCTACAATAGAGCCAATAATATTGAGACTTGTCACCGTATCAATAAGTTTGCGCCCGTGTACGTCCACTAGAAGTTTGTGGTGGCTTAAGAAATCAGCGCCTAATATGGGCTGCTTCACGTCAGCCAAAATAAATGTCCAGGCGTATGGTCTTCTTAACTTCAAATTTAATATTAAACTTTTCGTCCCGTATGTTTTAATCTCACTTCCATTAGCTGCATACAATTTGTAAGTACAATCAGTATCTATAAAAGTCTTCTTTCTGGCGGGTAATACCGAAACATTGGCTCCTGTGTCCACCAAAAAACGTATGCCACTTTGACAGTCGGTTACGCATAGGCGGTGGGACGGCGAAATGGTGCAGACATCCGCCATTGACTGCACCCCATTTAGTTTTCCTGTTTCGTGGGTTTATTCCATGTGCACGGTTCTACACATTTTCGAGCTCTATGGCGAAATCTACTGTGATAGTAACACAAGTCGCGTGAGTCATTAGCTGGGCGCTGGGTCGAATTACTACGCACGCGTGACGCCGACCGAGCATTGAACCGATTCCGATTGAAATTAAAATGTTTACCCCGGGATCGCGATCGCGATCGCTGCAGCTCCATCACTTGTAAGCTTAACTGGGCTACTTGAGCTTGTAAGGTAGCGTAAGAGTCTGGTACTGGCGACTGGTTGCTGCTGGAAACCTCAGCCACCTGCTGAGGTCGGACGTTTTCCAAAATCTTGTCCGCGATTGCCGCCAAATTCTCGAGATCTTTGACTTCGGTAACAGCGAGAACAGCTCGTATGGAAGAGGGTAAATGTCCCTGCCACATTAAGTTAAGGGTTTCGTCTGGAATCTTCCCTCGTGCCAGGTCGCGCATGTAACGCAAAAGCTGGGATGGTTTCTGATCTCCCAACTCGATTTCACTGAGTAGCTTCTGCAGCTGACGGTTTTCCGATTCTTCGTACACAGAAAAAAGTCTTGATTTTAAAGTCTCGAACTTCTTAGTCGCCGGCGGTGATAATAGGATATCACTAACCTGTTTAATAACTTCCTTGCCGAGTTTGGTAACGACCAAATTAAATTTAGCCTCATCGCTGAGTTTCTGTGGTGTTAAAATTGCTTCACATTGCACGAACCAAAGGCGAGGCTGATCACACCAGAATTCAGGCAGTCTTGATGACACAGTGACGGTTGCCAGTTCCACTGAGCCGCTGGGATGTGGTGAATGTTCTTGAGCCATAATACCCAAAAAAATCCTTGACTCTCCGAACTTGCGAAAACGGATTCCCGTGACTATGCGCCTCTTGAAATCTCAAATCGGTGAGATCCGCTTGTGGAAGGCCGATTGAGATGTGCGATCACGAGAATCACGTCGGGGTCTGACTCCAGATCAGAAGGTTGCGTGTTCAAATCACGTCGGGGTCACCAATATTGGGTTAGGCTAGCGACTGGAATAACCGAGGTGTCTTCTGATTTGACAAATAAATAAAATAGACGAATATTAACAGCGTGTATTGTTTGCTTCGCAGTAGTACAGAGAGTGTTAGAACAAAATCATACAGAAATAATGAAGACATGTTATTATTGTAAACTAATACAAATTAGGGAATGGTAAAGTACAAAACATGATGCAATAAATTGTCTGACTAATATTGACCTAAATGCCTGTTGCTTAGAAGGCTTACAGAAGTGTGTAAAAAGAATGATGCAATAAAATTATTGATTACTAAGTAGGCACAAATAAATAACTTTTTGATTACACACGTACGTAAGTGGGAGAGAATGGCGTTGACATGTTGACATCATTGTCATTGGTCTTATTTAGCAGCCTCTAAAATAGTAAAGGCTGAGTTTGAAAGTAGGATTTCATTTGTAAATAAAATCATTATGATGATTAAACTGAATGGGTCAGTATGAATTACATCTCCTATGTCAGTAGTTGATAATTATTTTGAAGAGCGGTTTGTTCAGGTGATACGTTATCTGTATGGGACACATAATGTTATGATGGAAAAATCCATGTATTTTATTATAGCGTTGTCACCTGTCAAAATAATAAAGTTAAACATTCAATTACAAGTAGGAGTGCATGTGGCTAATGATAACCTTCTTAGACACGCTTAGATTAAATCATAAGCATATTTGGAGAAAAGTCCATGCCATTATAGATTGTAAATTGTAATGCATGCAATTGGACTATTGAAGATCTTTCTAATTGTTACTGTTGTGACGTGTATAGAAAAAGTTGCTTTCTTTGCATTTGGAGTGGACAAAGAATAAATTAGTTCCTACTTCTCAGTCCGTGGGTTACGCCTCCGGCCAGTGTGTCTGGCCCCAGTAGTGGACGCCCCTGACTTTCAATTACAGTAAATGCTTCATGAGTTTAATGTCATGATTCCTACAGTTTTCACTTTTTATATTTTGTGTGTGATAATAGATAAATAAATCAAAATCTATTCTTCTCACCGTAGTCATAAAATTTATAAAATAATATTCATAAATTGTCAGATCATTACCGAAAACCGTGTGGCCACATATTGCCCCTGGTCCACATAACGGTTGTTTATCAATCTGCCCTCTATGCTTAATAACTTACCTACATGTGTAACCGTACTTAATTTACTTTAGCGTCTGATGTCCGACATTTCTAATGCCTTCTAAATCTCGGAAAGATGTTTGATGGTGTTTCCTCTTTCGCCCTTCTTTAAATGCATGATTAGAAATTGCAAACCATTTTGCAATTGTTCCAATACAGATTTACTAAGCCAGCTCCTCGACAAGAGCACTTAGCATTGATTAAGTTGTGATGAAGTTCAAAGCGTCGGCTAATGCTGGCGCGATCACGCGGTAAATTGCATGCGCTTACGCCGGATGCATGCGCGTTTGTCGGCTGCCATGCCGGAGATGGACAAGAGCTTGCTAAAATGCTAAGGTATGTTTTGATCTGAAAGGCGTTTTATTGCTCAATCAATGTTTTCTTAAAATTCATGACTTCTATTCATTGACTAGCGGCCGCCCTCAACTCAGTCCGCGTTTAATTTTGTAGCTTAAAGCCTTCCTCGCGAAATGGACTACCCAATATGTACAAAAATATTTTTTTTTAAATCAATCCATTACCACGGAAGAATAGCGCGTTAAAGCAAATAAACAAACAACCAAAAACTTCAGCTTTATCATATTAGTATAGATTAAATAAAACGGATATCGCGGATAAATAAAATAAAGGTTTTTAATTAATCCGCTACTTTGTCCAGTTTTAGTTGGTTTATTTTGTTGAAGTCTTACCGGATTGATTCTTACTTATCTTTTGTTTTTATACCTTGCTGATGACCAAAATACTTAACCTTACTAAGGAGGTCTCTCAGTGCGCCCTGCCAAAATTACCCGAGTTACAGTTTGCATGCTTTGTGAGCACGTCTGTTTGCATGCGATAAGGTTAACGACCATTTACATGTGGTTGGTTGTATGCAGCTTCGCACATTCACTTAGCTCACTTGAACACGTGTATTTATAATATCGGTTATTTTTATTTGAAGCTAAATCTTCTTGGCCATATGCGATCGTAAACTAAATATACAGTGAGTGCCCCAAATAAAGCTCAAGCCCTTGTGAAAGACAAGACTCTACATATCTTTAGTTAAAACATATTATTATGGGTAACTTATGTTAATGAAGATGTTTAATATCAAACATATATATTTTTAGATGTATTAGAAAATCCAAAACCCCATGCAATTCGTTGAGCTTAATTACATGATGCATAAGAAAAAGCTAGATGTAATATTTGATAGTTTTACTTTTCGCCATAAATACGAAAAAAACCGTTTATGGTTCTCCGAGCAGAAATTCGGGTAAGAAGATTAAAATACCTCAGTGTACAGTTGGTTGTTTGACATCATTGACCCAGAAAACTATGGAGAGTTATTATCACCTTTTATTTTACTGCTTAAATTGCATGCCTTTTGACCGATAGAAATTCAGAGTAGACACACTGATTTTATTGTTGTGCATCAGTTTTAAATTAGTATTATTATTAGTAATAGTCTTATTATGAAGAAAAACTGATGCACAATTTCAGGTTCTGTCACTTGGTGCAGAAATGACAACATGCGTCATTGCCCTACGATGGATTGGGGTCCCCTATCGACTACCAAACAATAATCACTTTCACTTGGTGTTATCCTAATGCGCGATTTAAGAGCCCCAGTGACTCTAATTGAAATGAAAATGAAGACCGTTTATTGATGGACTCGTTGGTCTAATGGTCAGAGACCCAGGCTACAAAACAAAGGGTCGCGGTTTCGAATCCCGCTAAATCAAATGTTTGTGATGGCTGATGAACAACGACATTTGTACTCCAGTCATGGATGTTTATAATAGTATTTAAATATATCCGTTCCTTAGCATCCATAGTACAAGCTTCGAGCTTGGTTTGTGCTTGGCAATAAGTGTGTTAGTCCAAGGCATTTGTTTATCTATTTATCTATACTAATATTATAAAGAGGAAAGGTTTGATTTTTTGTTTGTTTGTATGAATTGAATAGGCTCCGAAACTACTAGGCAGATTTGAAAAATTCTTTCACTGTTGGAAAGCTACATTCACCCAGAGTAACATAGGCTATATTTTATCCCGGTACGGGAAGTAGTTCCCCCGGGACGCGGGTGAAACCGCGTGACGGGCCGCTAGTTATTATTATTTATAAATTGCTAAATTTCAGTATTATAACTAAACTACAGTGGATGGATATATCTTCTATGTGTAAAAGTGGGTGCGTAACCTCTCTCGAGTTTGTTTACTTGCGGAGGCCCTCGGCACGAATATGGTCATGCGACGTGCTCGCGAAAACGTTATGAGGTCAAAAACCCTAAGCTTCTGGCGACAATAGCCGGATTATTACTTAAAATAGACTGGCAGATCGCGTAGGAAATGTATAGCACTCCATAACTTAGTGATGCTCTCTTAGAATTGAATTAAGTACATTATGGACCAGATAGAAAAAAAAGATAGCGCACAAGTGAATAAAGAAAAAGAAAAAGAAAATGTGATGAAGCAAAACAAATGACCATAACCAATTTTAGACGGTCATGCAGTAAATTCTTGTGTGTTTTTATTATTGTTTCGAGGATTGAACTGAGATATACAGTCTTACCAAATAAATGTTCTCAAAAGTAGAAAATGAAAGCAAGGACACCTGCATTTTTTCCAGTTTTGGTCAAATTTCGCATTGATGTGGATTTAGCAATAATTAATTATACTTTATATGTATATCTTAAAAACAATGTTCTTGAAAATCAAGTTATATATTCTTTAACTTGTGTACTTGTTATAGTCAAAAAGTTACGAAAACAGTTAAAATGTCGTTACGATAAATCTTAAAACCCGTTAAAAAAAGTTACTTGTTCAGTAATTTATGATAACCAATTGCGTAATGATATTTAAATCAAAGTTGATAGATTGCCGCCGTGTGTTTATCTCGCGGAGGTGAAGATTTGGCAGCTCAATTCATTATTAGATTTACTAAGTGCCTTCCAATTATGTAAAAACAAGTCACTTGCACGCTCGAACCTTCTTACGTAATCTGTAGATATTTCGAAGTAAAATGAAGAAAAAGTAGACAGACTTTCGACGTTCACATAGAAACTGCAGTTGTGTTAAGCTAATTGCCTGTTTGATAAACATGTGCTTGATGGGTAATTTATGTAAATCAATGACCCCGATGACGTGATACGAGATGTGTGTCTAAAGTGCGAAAAGATATTTTTACCTTTGTCAATAAATCTTGTAATTTTTATTCCTTTTATCCTGTCGACATGAAGGACCATGAGATTTAGCAATCTAGATTAGGTTTTCAATAGTTTTGGATGTTCCAACTTATCAAATTAGAACCATGACATGTGGAACGCAACATTATATTTTCAGAAGTGTCCTTCAATGAATCAAAACAGAGAACAGAGAAACAAGTGACAACGCCTCCCTCCCTCAATGAAGTGAAACATAGCCATTGTCACCTCTAGTGGACATCAGCTTGGTGTTGACACAAAATGCGCTAAATACAAATAAGGTATGCGCAGGACATCGGGCGTTACGAGCGTATGTGTTGCAAAAGACGAGCATTAGCTTTCCACTCTCGCAAGGACGATGTCGTTGGCTTTAAGATGCCTGGCGCGTCGTCGCCTACAAAGCATACGTTATCGCTTAGGGTATTTACACTTGTTAAAAGGCCTTTGTAAACATGATTATTGTGTCTGTGGTCACAGGTTCGGTCTAGAAATTCAACTGTTATTTTCATGTCTCTTGGAACTTTAAGTATCACATTATGTATGTAGTTCGATTCTGCAAGTGGGTAGAGTCAACGCCAACACAGCTCGGATAGTACTCGTATTTAGATTAAGTAGTTGGATAGCTCCATCGCTTTTGCAGTCGTATCAGATTGCTGTCTCTCAGACTTTTTTATGGGAATACTGAGTGCAATGCAGTTGATTTAACACTGATATAAGCCGTTATACACAAGATCCCGAATAGCGATCCTATAATATGAAGTGTTATGTTATGAAACATTATTGCATTAAACTTTCTACCAAACAAACACCTTTTTCACGAATATAGGCTTACCATTGATATTACCATTCTTGTAACACCCGAATAGTATTGCATCTAAATGGTCTGACGTCAAAACTAGTGAATCATAAATTATTGCAATATAATATAATACAAGTATGCTAATAAGTTGCAACTACTCTTATCCTAACATCCTTCTGTAAGATGTATTAAAATTAGCAATAAGTTAAAATTAACACCTTTCCAGTGTTTGCCTGGTCAGGTGGCAAAACATTCTACCACTTTCGATTTTTTCGCCTCTGCCAGACATCTTTGACAGGCGGTAAAAGGCGTAGAGTTCGGTACAAGGGTGGGCGAAAGCAGCATTGCGCAAGATTCGCTTCTTTAGTCTCTGCACTTAGTTGTACATCTACAGTATTTTTATTTGTTAAGCATTTTAAATTGTTTCTAATTATTTACCTATATTTATTTATATTTTTTAAAGATTTCATTCGGTCCAGTAAGGGTCTCGGTAGAGTAAAGTTAGTCAATGCACTAGCACGGATTGCAAGAGGTACTGGTTCAAACCCGCCCTAAGACCAGATGAATTCCTCTTTGTGAATTTAAAAATGTCTACAGTAATTTCGTGTGCCGTGTTTTTTCTAGACTTAGTTATCGCATTTGCTTATCAAAGATCGCACAATACACAATGAAGTCAACTGCTCCAGTTCAAATTTGCATTGTTTTTTATCTGTGCCCAGATACGTGCAGGTTAGGTCATAAGACAAAATTATTTATAGCGAGTATTTCCGTTTTAATTCCACTTTTGTTGCGTCATGCATATTTATAATTTTGCCTTCCATCCTGATTCATGGGACATGTTTTATTTTAATTATTATAATATACAGTAGACATCTATGGGCCAGAGAATCCGGTGAATCAGACGAAAGGACGTGATACAACTAGTACTTACTCAGAAACAAAAAAATAAATATTCTAGCTTTATTTCTTTCCAAAACAATAAAAAGCAAATCGTAATGTTTATTTCATCTCACGAGCGGCCGTGCCGAGTGGTGCCATGGCTGCCGATTATAAAAATAAATTAAAAGCACAACGTGCACAAGGCTCCCCTACCGCACGTTCCCGTTAGGTACCAACCAACTGAATCACCATTGCTTCAAACAATTACAATGTCTTATGAAGGAAAACTTTTTTTATATTGCACTAATAATACCGGCTGTTACCTCGTGGGCCTGCTCTCTTACCCCACGATCACGAGTAATTCGATTTCTTTGTGATCCTACTATTGTTAATCGTCATAAACTAGTAGGACCATTTCCTCGTAAGTATTCCTGGAATAGTAGAGGTGGTGGGACAAAATAGTAGGACCACGAGGAAACGGCCTCAAACTCACACTTTAGAAGGCAGGCAATTGCTATCAGAAAGCTTATTTTATTCAATCACACCGTTGATTGTTATTGAATACTACGGGTCCACGGTAGACAACTAAACATATTAACAATATTATTATGTATGGGCCTTAAATACTTAGTTTGTAGCACTTTCTAATAACGGCTCTTTTCAAAAAATTCTGTGCCACGATTGGTTTTGAGATTTCTTAGTCAAGTTGCATTTAAAAAATAAATAAATGAAAAAACTTCAGTACCTCATTTACTAATAATTCCATAAGTTGCAGTGTTCGTTAACCACCAGGTCATTTTATTGTTTACGAAACTGACTGAACCTGTAATACAACCATCACCAATTAAAAACTAGTATTCCGTGCGAAGAAATTTCATACTTTGCTGGTTTTGTGTGTTGCATTATCTTGTATTGTTTTGATATTACACGTGTGTGTATGCAATTTAGTTCCACAGAATACTTCGGTTCCGCACCGTTGACATTTTGATAAGTGGCCCGACCGCATAGTTGCAGTCTAACGACCTTGCTATATGATGCAGATTCGTTGTTTAGCACATCTTTAATTAATGAATTGAAATCATCGCTCGAATTGCACTCGCATTGCTTTCGCTTGGAATTCTGATGAACCATGACGACATTTACTTATGCTGATATCTGATGCTAAGGAGGTTTAGGCATTTGTAAGAGCTTCGTATTATATCTTAGCAGCACCATTTAAGAAATAAAAATTGTGGTCGCAAAAAGGACAGAACTAATACGAGGGACAACCTAAAATGAGTCTTGGTTGCTAACAACGAGTATCATGCACCGAAATCCTCCGATCACCGAAATTCCAGTAGGAATAATTCCTGCGAACATTCCAAAATTTCCACGCTTTGTTCATTATCCCTTACATCGACCTCAAAAAGCGTCCTCTCTTAGTATCCACGACCAATGCAGAACGCTTTCTTTCAAATCTCGTTATGTAATTTATTCCAAGACCATAGGCCTTTGTTCATGAAACATTACGTTCTAGATGAACAGGTTTCGTCTAGACCTGCAACATCGAGATCACTTTACGCGTTCACTTTCATTGGCTTTCCATTGGAGAGGTGGTAACGTTTTATTAACTTAACTAGCGGCCGCCCGCGACTCCGTCCGCGTGGTTTACGGTTTCCGCAAACATAGGTATATACCTATACCTATATATAGTATATACTATACCCTAAAGCCTTCCTCGTCAAATAGACTATCCAAAACAAAAATATTTTTTTCAAATCGGACCAGTAATTCCTGATATTAGCGCGTTCAAACAGACACACAAACAAACAAACAGACTCTTCAGCTTTATTATATTAGTATAGATATTAATTGTGTTAATGAACTCGATTTAGATTTTTTTTAAATAATACATATTAAAGTACTTCTGCGTAAATAATATTTTTTGTTTTATTTTCTGGTGGCAGAAGAATATATTGACTTTTTCCGCGTCCCGATCTTGACAACGCAACATATAGTTGTCCGTGTGAAAAACAGTCCTGATGTAAATCGATCCCTACGTGTTTGAATGTTTGTCCCTGTGATTTATTAATTGTAACGGCAAAAGATAATTTCACTGGAAATTGAGTTCTTTTAAAATTAAAAGGTAAATCATTCGGAATCATTGGGATCCGGGGTATTAAGACAGTTTGACCAACTGCTGGACCAGTCAAAATTGTTGTAACAATAACGTTATTGCGCAGAAATTTTACTTGAAGTCGGGTCCCGTTACATAAATTAGGTGGCTTTAGATTTCTGAGTAAAATTATCGGGGCACCTATTTTTAACTTGAGGGAATGTGGGGGTAGGCCACTTGGGTTTAAAGAATTAAGGAACTCCTGTGGGTAATGGACCGCATCGTCTTGATCCATTACATTATCAATAGATTTGTAGGTGACTATCTCTCCTGGTAGTTTACTTAAAATGAGGTCGTTAATGTCGTCAACGCTACTGTTTCTCGGTGCCAATATTGCTCTTTGACACATCCATTGATAATCTTTGTTTTCTATTTCGACTATATCAGGGTACACTTTTGATATCAACTCCTCAATGCTAGACACTCTTTCTCCTAAATCGCGGTCAATTTCAATTTTATTTTCAATATGAGGTACTTTCCCGTCTCCTATTAAAAGTAACTTAGAAGGGAAATTTGTACTATCTCCCCCCAAATGTGCTCTCATATTTGTAGATAGTGTTAAAGTATGAACAAACTTCCATAATGGAGAACTTTTAAGGCAAGCATTTACAATGTCTGCTCTAGTTCCCCTTACAATTACTGGCAAAGTTTGTCGAAAATCCCCAGCAAACATAACCGTAATCCCACCCATGATTTTATCACAACTTCTAATATCTCTAAGAGTCCTATCTAGAGCCTCTACATGAGCTCTATGGATCATGGTACATTCGTCCCAGATGATTAAAGTGACGTCTTGCAAAACTTTTCCCAAAGGGCCATTTTTACGAATAGAGCACACACTATCTTTCTGAACAGAAACAGTAAGAGGCAGTTTAAAAGTGGAATGAGCTGTCCGCCCACCTGCTAATAAAGTTGCAGCGATTCCTGACGACGCTACTGCCAAAGCTAGTTTTCCCTGAGACCTTACTTTTGCTAATATCAGATTAGTAATGAAGGTCTTGCCGGTTCCACCTGGAGCATCCAAAAAAAATATTGTTCCTTCATTAAGACATACACTATGCATAACACGATTGAAGGCCGTCAGCTGGTCATTAACTAATTTTGGTTCATTTTCAGTAATATACTCATTTAATTGATTTACATCAAACGGTTTTCGCAACGCTACTTCTAAAGGATCCAAATTATGATTTAAATCATTACGTTTTGTTGCAGGAAGCCCAAAATCAGTTAATGATTTATCACAAATTTCATGAATTTTGTCTTCAATTATGATAAGTCCATCATTGTATATATCATCACTATATGCTAATGTCATATCCTGATTCTCATTACGTATTCTATTTAATATATCTTCACATAAATCATTTCGAAATCTATTCCATAACTGTAGTGGGTCTGAAGGCTGGCAAAATATGAGGATGATGGTAAATAATTCTCTTAATTTTGTGGCTGGCTCGGAAATGATAGCATCAGACATGGTACTTTGCCAATGCTCATCTCCTTCCAATAAACCTAATTCCTTGCAAGCGCCTTGATAAGTTGGAAAAATAACACCATTAACGGTCCTTAAATGTTCAAACGACATTGGACCGCGAACATGTTGCAGTAACATTCTTAAAAAATAGCATTCAGATTGTGATGGGTGAATGTTGTACACACGACCTAAAGTTGTGTCTTTTTTTACTCCTGGATATCCTTCAACAACTTGCCCACGTCTTCTTCTAGCGAATGAGTTTCTTTCCCACACGTAATACTGCGGTACTTCGTGGTACAAAAGAGTTTTGGCAAAATCATCTCTTCTGCAAAGGTCAAAGAAGGCTGTAAGTGTCGTTGTTGATGGATTACTGACGCGATCTTGAAGATTTTCATTATTATAAAAATAAACTCTTTGACCATTTTCCAAATGAACTGCTAAATGAACTACTGCCGGAAAACGTTCATGAATAGGAAACTGGAAAATTCTCCAGAGAGCCTCCGAGGAACTTATATAGCGACCATTTAGATATTTTTCTACTTCGTCGTTATTATTTTGCAACGAAAATGTGGCTTGATCAGAACCTTTATGAATATACTTACAGATATACTTAATGGTTTTGACCGATTGACAAAACTCTACGTTAATGTGTGCATTGAAACTTCGTGATAACACTGGATTATAGGGAACAACCCATCTATTATCCACGGTCATTTCTGTACCTTTGACACGAATTATTGCTGTGTTTCCACCATTCTCTGGAGACCTACGCCTGTAGGTCGGGTAACCGTCATCCCCCGTTTGAGTTTCAGCAATAAAATGCCTAGGGTACTTTTTAGAACAAACGTTCTCTTTCATGCATGGTGACGTAGTATTGTAAAATCCGCAAGGACCATGTATCATATTTTTAATGACGATCTTATGAAGAATGGGATCTATTTGATTATCTGGAATTTCCGCTGATATAATAGCATCTATGGTATCTGGTTGCACTTTGTTCGCCAACCACAATAAAATGTGGGCGTGAGGAAGACCTCTTTTTTGCCATTCTACGCTGTATACAAAGGCTTTCGATAGGCCAAAGATATTTTTTTTCGTTAATAAGTCTATCATTTTTTTAAGTTTTAAGTGAAATACTCTAGAAACCAAATCATGTCTGTCGTAAGAATTTTGATCGGGGAATAGCTCAATTTTTATTGCCGGCCATTCAGAGTTACATGTGAATGTAATAAAGAGATCAGGCCTTCCAAACTTCCTGACGTACGTCATGGCATCTTGACTTTTTTCATTCATGTACCTGGGGGATCCTGTAAAAGACGACGGTAATATAACGCGCTGGCCAATATTAGACGCGTCTACATTGGCATCATTAGCTACGGCATCTCTTAAGTGAATGTATTCTTCTGCTCTTAGTTTTTTTTGATTTCGTTTGATGAAATCAAGCCTCTCAGAAATCATTTTAGCCGCCATATCAACACAATATTGGTTAAATAATCCTTTGAAATAATGTATGCTGTTAAAGTCATTTATCCTCACCATAAGTCTAAATGCATAAAACTGCATACATGATACAGTTTTAAATCTAGCAGCAGTATTCTGCTGTGGAATATTTAAACAGTATCCGTCATTTCCAGAAGGAAACAGTAAAGGATATTGAAGTGGGTCATAAGATCTATGAAGTTCAGAAACTCGTTGGAGTGCACCATCTCTCGCGTTTAACACAATATCTCGGGGACCTTTGTCTTCATCTATCAAAAGGACAGCTACTTCATCTACTACTGGCGCATTATACCGACCTCGATGCTCGTTAGGAGGTTTCACATCAGCATGAATAATAAGTTTAAAATCATTCGTCGAACTATTTTGGAGATTGTATTTAAAACTTTGAATATAAATATTATGATCGTGAAGAAATGTTTGGAGAGCCTCAATGAGATTGATTTGCAAGGTTGGGTTTATATTTGAGCGCAAAGATACCTGATCTGCATGAGAAACAAAATATATTTGCAAAAATTGGGGTTGTGCACCTTCAGTTGGAAGTAAATTACCGATCAAATGATAAACTTGCCCCTGAACTTTAAAAGTGGGCATAAAGTTTCCTTCACGAATTTCTTTGGCACCAAATGAAGTCATCTGAAAAAGTGTATTATACTGTCTTGAGTGATTTAAGAAATGTTTTGAGGATGGATGCGTACCTGCTATCAGATCTTTAAAAACCGATGTTGGTTCCGGAATCTTCGGTATATTTACTTTGCCACTACTGCAACACAGTCCAGGGGCTTCACCCGCCCATTTTTTTGCCTGGCATGAGTTGCATATAGCATCCATTCTGCCAATATTAACATTATTTAGCTCAGCATAGTCAACAGTACAATCATAAGCAAACGCAGAATTCAATAAATTAAGTTGCCTGCGAGTCCTATTCCTTGTTGAACGTGCATTTTGCTGAGCTAATCTATGGGAACGTTCAACGCTTGATTCCCGTTCTCGGTTAGCCAAAGTTCGGGAATTTTGTGAAGCCAAACGTAAAGAACGTTCAGCGCTTGATTCCCGTTGTCGGTTTGTAAAAGTTCGAGAATTTTGCAAGGCCAAACGTTGAGAACGTTCAGCACTTGATTCCCGTTCGCGGTTTGCCATAGTTCGGAAATTCTGTGTGGCCAAACGTTCAGAACGTTCAGCACCTGATTCCCGTTCTCGGTTTGCCATAGTTCGTAAATTCTGTGTGGCCAAACGTTCAGAACGTTCAGCACCTGATTCCCGTTCTCGGTTTGCCATAGTTCGTAAATTCTGTGAGGCCAGACGTTGAGAACGTTCAGCGCTTGATTCCAATTCGCGGTTTGCCATAGTTCGGGAATTCTGCGAGGCTAAACGTTGAGAACGTTCAGCGCTTGATTCCCGTTCGCGGTTTGCCATAGTTCGGGAATTCTGTGTGGCCAAACGATGAGAACGGTCAGCGCTTGATTCCCGTTGTCGGTTCGCCGAAGTTCGAGAATTCTGTGAGGCCAAACGTTGAGAACGTTCAGCACTTGACTCCCGTTGTCGGTTCGCCAAAGTTCGCAAGTTTTGTGTGGCTAATCGCTGCGAACGTTCGACACTCGATTCTCTAGCACGGTTTTGTTCACTGATCGCTCGTTGAGTAGCTAACCTATGCATATGTTCATCCTCTGTTTCATTGCTGCGCATAAGTCGCAGCCGTTTTGCATTAGCAGTCTGCCGAGAGAGCTATTAATCCCCTATTTCATATATATATAGTATATAGGTATATACTATAGCCTATAACCTTCCTCAACAAATAGACTATCCAACACAAAAAGAATTTTTCAAATCGGACCAGTAGTTCCTGAGATTAGCGCGTTCAAACAAACAAACAAACAAACAAACAAACAAACAAACAAACAAACTCTTCAGCTTTATATATTAGTATGGATTATGACTCCGTTGTACTAACGATTGTGTTTAGTACTAAGTTTCTTGACTGACTCTCTCACAGACAGATAAATGGTGACAGATTACTGTAGGTACTTTCTTTAGTTTATTATGTGAAGTTATTGAATTAATTTCCTGTTATTAGTTTCTTGTCCAATTCAATATGATATTAGGTCTTAATATTTTTAATAGCATCAAGGTATTATCTCTTTGTTGAAATTTTTACTCGTAGTACATGACTCTGAATTTTAATTGTCTTAAGAGCACTTTTTTTATATTAAAATCATTTTAATGTGATCAATAGGTTAAAAATTCCAGTCAAAATTTTATGAAAATGCAATTTGTATGAAAATCAATATTCTTTTACGCCAAAATCTCAATTTTCAGATTAACACACGAATTCAAGGCTAGAACATGCAAAACGAAATGCCAAACATCTGTTTAACATACATAATTAGTGTGTCAAATTATACAACATTTTTGTTTCATCTTGTTATCTTCGCCATCATCCCAGAAGTTATCAAGTTATACGCTAACCGTGCTAACCCCCGTTCCCAAACCATTACGAGGCTGTTACACAATATATTACTCGAATGCTTTCATTGTTTCACCCGGTATTAGCCGAAATGAGATAACATTTAATTTGTCACGACTGTGGGAACATTTCTTCTTCACTTTCCATCTTATTTGTTGTAACAAACTGCATGTAATGTCGGCCATTGTGATGTATTCTCAAATTTGAGAGAAACACATCATTGGACGTCTGCCTTATTGCCTCGGTGATGGACTAATGTTGGATTGTTATCTAGACGTTAACAACGATGACTTTTAAATTGTGCTAGGTCTATAATTTATTTGTGGAATTTTATGTAATGACTATACACAATTGCATCTAACTGGCGTGAATGTCTATGGAGTCTGCAATATTCGGTTAACAAGTAAGTTTTATTTAAAATATTAATACCTTAACATGGTAGTAAAAAAGCATTTGCTTATAATACCGAAACTGTTTCGCTCATAATTGGTAGAGACAATCATCAAACCATCTAACCATATTATGGATGTAATGTAATATTTTGATACAATAAAGAAAATTATCAATTTAATTTTTCCATGTAAGAACATAGAAGGAAATCGCTATCGCTACCTCCATGTCTAATCACACGAAACCTAAACAAAACACATTATCATCGGTAGTTAAGACTCGAATGTGTAATTGGTTGCATTCATAGCGGAAGTACTTTCACTTCTGTGATTACATTGATCGATGTTCTCGGAAAATCTGGGTAGGTACATGTAAAAAAACACCATTGCACTTTCCTCGGAGAAGTCAGAGCAATAAATGATACAATGCGATCAGTAAATGCTGCGGTTGCCAACGTTGGAAGTCATTAACTTTTTGCAATTCACTCGATTCGTCTAATAGAATCACTAGCAACAATAAAATTGTGCAATCGATGTTTTTTTTTATTTTATAGGCTCTATTTTACATTGGTAGGTACAAAGTGTGTCTTTCTGTTCTTATTACGCAATCGGTTTCAAAAAAGAGTTTAAGACCATCTCGTCAGTAGAAATTAACTTTATGAATTATGTGAAACATATAACAACAGTATAAACATTATATATCAGAAAGGAGACCATTTTTTTTGGGCCCACCAACAATCGGTAACGTTTAAGAGAAAGAGAACTACGTTAAAAATGTATATTTTTTTAATGAATTTTGCAATTGAAGTGAATTTCAAACGAAACCGGAGTCAGAAAACCAAAATAAAAAGCCTTATTTTGATTATATCCGTGAACTTGGTATATTTACTTTACTCTATGCCGTGAACTATCTGTCCAAAGATTAGTAAACAATGGCTGACATACAGATAACTGAAGGAAAAAAGGTTTTTATCAATAGAATTAAAATAAAACACTTGAAATCGAACATAAAGGAGACGCAATTTACTCCTGGAACGGTTTTCATGCCTATTTTTATCTAAGGCGGTGATTCTTAGTGATTTTTAATCATTTAAATAATAAAATAAAATAATTCGAATTAACAAAACCAAAAAATCCGTATAACGGAACGCAAGTGCTAGTCTATTGCCGGATTTTGATTTTATTTAAAAACTGAATACAAATGTCAGAAACCTTCCGTCTGTCAACTGTCATGAATGGTTTTACTATATAATATAAAAAAGCTGTAGTTTGTTTGTTTGTTTGAACACGCTACTATCAGGAACAGCTGGTTCGAATTGAAAAAATATTTTTGCGTTGGATTATCCATTAGTCGAGACAGGCTAGAACTAAAAAATGTAAAGCTATAGTTTAAGATTGTTGTGCGGAAAACTTATTCCACGCAGACAGAGCCACAGGCGGCCACTAGTCATAATAAATTGCTTTTACTTCAGATACATAGGAAAAACATAATGGAAAATCGCCCTTATGTGCAAGTAATTACGGTTCAGGCGTTGAACGTCAGGAAAGTAAAATGACAGATTAGTTTATGAGGTTAATACATATTTTTACATCTGATTTCTAACGATTCCGGTTAAAATATGAAAAAGTAATGTTACCACTATAATCTGGAGATTATAAGGAATAAATTGATACCCATTTCGTAAATAAACGCTAAAGTTTTATGTGGGCCTAACTCTCCATACAAAAACGATTGACTCCTTTCATCAGGAATATTCAAGCAGACGTCTACCGATTAAAAATAATTATAAATAGAATATGAATATACCTCTAACATTGAGAATCAATGAAAAAAAAGACACTAAATGAATAAGTAAAAGACAGCTATGCAAATATCGCGTAACCTCTGTCTGTTTCTAAGTATATCTGAGAAGCCAATGTCATCATTATCATCCGAGCGCCTCTCCCGGTTGCATGTTGCATCCTCGGCCATTGCTCGGAGCCCGGGGTATGCTATGACTATGCTGAATTGAGGAGCCTGGTTATTCAAATATGACAAGCCAATCTTAATTCAATAAAACAATACTTGAAATACGAGCCTTTTTAAATTCAATTAAACAATACGAAGTAGCAACAATAGCGCGGCCTCATTCAGTGTATCACAGAATGTACAAGTTGATAGTGATAAACAGACAGGTGTTGCAGATGTTTGTGGCATTCCAGTGATAACGTAAGCTTCTATTTTAGATCTTGACGTTACAGACCGACTCGAATTACTTAATACAATGTTATCATGTAATTGAGCTAGAAACAAATACATAAGAAATGCTTTTGTACTTAATTTGGAGTGATAAAGACCAATTTTACGTAAATGAATAAACATCAACAAACCTACTTAGCAGACCGTTTGGAGAAAATTTTGATAAAAGTAGGATGGTCTAAATATTCCATAACATATTAAATGACATCAAACTAAATCATATGTTTAAAATAAGAAAATGGTTCAGAATAATGCAATTTGAGGGTCATAATTCTATATGCAGTAATGATCATCATCTTTCAAATAATTAATTTTCGAATACAGTTAGGCGGGAGCCTAACTGTATTCGAAAATATTTGATTCAAATACCTATTGTCAATTATGGAAATTCGATTTTAACACATGAAAAATTCTTATTTTATTACAATTTAAAAACTAAATGGGAAATATGAGTACCACCTAAATGTGAGTAGGTTAAAAACATTCATGCTTGCACACCGACCTAGGCCACTATATCAAATAATTAATATTGATGGCACAATTTAACCGCAATCGTATTTGATTGATAAATATTCATTGTGGAGACTAAAACTTTAATTAAAACTTCAAATTAATCTATTCTCTAAATGTTTTGTTTCTCATTATTATTGGAGAGGTTATGTCATGATGCGCGATCAATTATAGAGGACCTCAGATCATATAACTTTGTCTTATTGAGTGGAAATAATGAAACTGTTACACCTTGTTTATCTATGAGTAGCTACTGGCCGTGATTTTAGAGTCACTGGATCAATTCCCAATACGAGCATAGTTTGTGACAGTTTTTCCGTATTTAAAATTATGGCTTTTGTTGAAAAACTTCGGTGTGGCCAGTTTCCTTGGAAGAATGAGCCCATGAAACTCCTAAAACAGGCTTTTCTGACGTCATTGATACGAAAGACCCCACCGATGATACAATTATAATCTGATATTGAAAAATCCCTTGACATTTTCATGTGTGAAGTGATTTCTTTACTCTTTTCTAAGGACTTGCCTTGACATTGACATAAAGCTTCTTAATCCTATCCAATACCTAAATACCTATTAACAATTCACGTTTCGTGATCAATGATCAAAGAATTTCCACCGTTACTTATTTCAAACTTGGAACGCGAACTCGATCGCTTCCATTCGTCCGTCGTCGGTTACGCAAACGTCTGGCCGTCATCTCGGCTGCGCGCGCAGTCCCCCGCTGTCGGCGCGCGGGCGCATGCGCGACCTCTGCTCTGCACGCGCACCTCTGCTCTGTGAAGTGTTTGTGTTGTGTCTATGGAACTATCCTCTCTTTATTCTGGACGGTAAAGGGACGAAACTTGGATTAGATCCTTTTTTGGGAACAGAGCTGTCGATTCTTCACGCTGTAAGTTTTAGATGGATTTTTTGAGGTTATATTTACACTGGTTAAGCTTAAGGCTTCGATGGCCGTTTGTTTGGTTCACACACACGTAGATAACAAACCTATTGTATATTATATCTACATATTTTATCAATGTAATGTATGTCCGCTTACTTGTATACCTATAAAAAGTCTTGATAAGATTCAATAGACATTAAATTGAAATTTTAAATGAGCACTTAGCTAAGTCACTATAATGATCGTTTGTTATCTGTGTGTATGCTCAGGGAGAATAAATTGTATTTGTCGTCAACATACACTTAATTCTTGGTTTTTTAATCACACGACCGGTAACAATTTAATTTTTATATTAAATGATTACAATGTTATTTTGCTATTGCCCCTGGCTGTCATTTTCATATTATTTCGGTCAAAATAACGGACATATTTTGAAGGTTAGAGTGGATAAGCAATAATAAGCATGTTCCTTGAAGGCCCTCTCCATATTGTCGTCTCTTCCCAAACTCAGAGTTTAATCGGCCATAATTTATTACCCTTCGATTCCATAACTAGCTAAAACAGTTATAGCGCAGTCATTGAAGCGAAAAATATGGTCCAACCTCCGAATTTTTTTACTGTGAACCGATTTGCATGAAATTTTGGAATTAGTTTCATTGTACCCTTAAATTCAAAAGTGAAAATGATTTGAACGCCGCAACTACCCCTGGAGTGGTTGCCACCCCATCTCGGGGGTGAGTATTTTTTTTTAAAGATAACCTCGGATATCGATTGTATTACTAATTTTAAGCAAAAACTCATCTATAAAATTTTTCGATAAATCTAATACTTTTCAAGTTATTGGCAATTGAAAATTCGCAATTTTGTCACGTTTTTATCGGTTTTTTGCAAATATCTCCAAAAATATAAGTTTTATCGAAAATTTTATAAGGAACAAAATTGTAGCTGGTAAAAAATTAAATAATTTTGTTTATCCTAAAGTTTTCTATGTGCAATATTAAGATATATATTAAAGATCGTAGCCGTTTTTTATTTTGTCTGCAATTTAATCGATTTGGTCAATGTCATCTAGCGGCGAGCAGATGCATTTTATGGATTCTTATAATTGAGAGTTTTGTAGTGCTTGAAATAAGCTTTTAAATGAGTACAATTAAAAGTCTTTTGCACGTAAAATAAGTAAGCTGTATTACAAATAAGAGGATCATCGAATGCTTTTTCTTGTAAATCAATGGGTTTCACAAGTGCCATTTCCAAGCTATTCATGCTATCACAATTTCTAAAACAGCATTGAAAAGGTAATTAGAAGAACTACAACATACTTTATTGCAATATATAATTAAAAACGTTTTTCGAAAACGGTGAAGGGTTAAAGGGCTTAAGAGAGGCTGTGATTGCCGCTGCCACGCGCTCTTTCAACAATCATATCTCCGTCAGTTTTTGTTTAAAAGAAATAACAAAATTACTAAATTTTTTGACAGAAAAATACCTAATTTTTTTTCCCTACACTTTTATACGCATCTATCGTAATTTTTGAGATATTATGAAAAGAAGGTAGGATTTTTTAAAATATGAGATTTTATATTTTTATTTTAATCCTGTCTATTTTGAAAAATATGTGTCCTTAAGCAGCCAAACTGAAACAATTTATCAAACACTTCATGATAAAGTTAATTCTTGGCGGAATACGAATAATTTCAATTCTGGTGGAAATGGCACTTATGAAACCCATCGTTTTAAAAGAAAAAATATTGGATGCTCCTCTTATTTGTAATACAGCTTACTTATTTTACGTGCAAAAGACTTTTAATTGTACTCATTTGAAATCTTATTTCAAGCACTACAAAACTCTTAATTATAAGAATGCATAAAATGCATCTGCTCGCCGCTAGGTGACATTGACCACATCGATTAAAATGCAGACAAAATAAAAAACGGCTTTGATCTTTAATATCTAACTTAATATTGCACTTAGAATACGTTATAATAAACAAAATTGTTTAGTTTTTTACCTGCCACAATTTTGTTCCTCATAACATTATCGATAAAACTTATATTTTTGGAGATATTTGCAAAAAACCGATGAAAAACGTGACAAAATTGCGAATATTCAATTGCCAATAACTTGAAAAGTATTAGATTTATCGAAAAACTTTATAGATGATTTTTTGCTTAAAATTAGTCCTCCTATCGATATCCGAGGTTATCTTTAAAAAAGAATACTCACCCCCGAGATGGGGTGGCAACCACTCCAGGGGTAGTTGCGGCGTCCAAATCATTTTCACTTTTGAATTGAAGGGTGCAATGAAACTAATTCCAAAATTTCATGCAAATCGGTTCACAGTAAAAAAATTCGGACCCAAAATGCTTCATTGCCTGCACTATTAATTTATCAAGCTCTGGCTTATTATCATGCGAAATCGCTACTAAATATTTCAAGAGTTGTCGAGTAGGTAAAATTCTCCACTATTTTTCAAAAATAACGGTTATAGTATTTTCTTACAGTTAAATTTGATATCATTTGCGGATTTTATCAAAATGAAAGAACAACATTCTTCATATTCGGTAACAATTTGCAAGTATAATTAGTTATTATGGCAGCGCCAAGTAAAAATACACGTAGATAAATTGAACATAAACATATTATTATTTTTTCCATATTTTCTGTGTGCGTAGTATACTTTTGTATCCCTGTAAACATTAATTGACTCCATGTTTTTGTACTTACATAAAAATAGCTTAATTCAAGGATTAATTTTTTACCCGCTTAATTATTGCACTCTTTCAAATTTAAAAAAATGGGACATAAACATTTTCGTGTTTATATTAACTACAACTTTCGTTTTATCTGAGGTTCAATACATATTTGATGGTTTCTAATAATTGAATCTGCTCAATTGTTGATGATCAACTCACTAGTCTCAAAACATCTCAATAATCATCTTTTAAATATGTATTTACATACATACATACATTCATACCTTCTTGAAGTCATTTACTGTCGCAAATCTCTTCATATGTCGACTTCTCTATAATTTCTCATTATGTGATTCAAATTTTTACTAAATCTCGTAGAAGTAGTTTCTGCATGCGTCACTTCTTGAAATAATGTCACAATTTCATATTATTTACTCAAGTGTCTCTTTTCAGGTCTGCCTAAATATTTCCCAACATCAATAGCACGGTAAGTTCCAATTCTACTTACATACGTTTTACTTAATAAGTTGAATCGATAAAATCGTTTTATCGGATCTTGGTTTTGTAATAATTTCATCTCTCGTATCAGATTCTGATAAAATAATATTTATAAAACGTATACGTCATTAATGACATCATGGAATAGCTAAAGGTGCGTAAAGCGATTACATCGCCATCAAATGGATGGTATTAATGTCTTATGTGCATACAATAAGGTCCATAATGTTAGAATTAGTTTACAGCCACGTCATTGCTCTTTAATTCACTGTGTCTCTACAAGCACCTCATACATTTTACCAATGATGTAGTTCGTAAACTGTGAAACTTATCCTTGTCTCTCTTTAATTTACTCAATTGCTTTATTCTGTGTGTAGAGCAAGCTATGATGCCATTTATTTTTGTAAGCAAAATCAAATAAATACATTATGCATGTGTGCAGAATCAATATGTAAACAGCGTCGTTTGCACTGTCATACTTTATCCACGCTAGACATGTTGTCTTCGTAAAAATAGTTTAACAAAGTGAATTTTGAATAAATTCTTGTTTGCAAACGGATGCAATATATGAACCTTCTAAGGCGCATAAATTCATGCACACTGCATTCTTCATTCACATTCTAACGGTGTAAGGCTTTCGGGGTTTCATACTTAGGGTTGGTAAATTTGTTATTGAATTGCAATTAGTTTTCGATAAAAAAAACGTACTCGGTACTCGATGTATGTAAATCAAACTCAAAGTAGCTTATTTAGCAATTTGATGTATATAGAAATTATTTTGCACGTCATATGTTTTTTTACCTTTAAACAGAGACACTTAGTGAATGACCCCTTTGCCCATCATTAATAAATAATAAATGACTTAATTGCATAATAAGAAGCGTTAGCGTTATCCTTGCGTTCAGTCACAGTAAGTGTTCAGTTCTCTTCTCCCTCAGATAAACTGAAAGTTCATATGTCTTACATGCCAGCGCTTTCTGCTGGCATATTGTTAGTTCTTTGTTACACGCACTTTCTTGCAGATTTGGCAACACTCATGTTGTCAAACTTTCGCAGAGTGTCTTGCGATTGTTTTTGCTAATTAAATTTTTGGTTTTGTAGAGTGATGCGATGTCCATTTTTCCAAAATATTTAAGTGTACTCGATCCTTATTTTTCCGAAGAAACGCTTATAATTTTCTCTTATACTCATTACTCTCTATATGCGAGCATTCTACTGCACAACATCCTAGAAACTCGAAAGAAAATATTCCCAATGAAAATAACATGAAATTATTGAGAGAAAACTTGCTAGAGTGTGTGTCAAACGCACATTTGACCGGTTATGCCCACCGACGAGAAACGATAAGGGGGTTGCATAAATCCATACAATTATTGATCAGAGCAGGCAATCAAAATCTTCTAATGCATGTTATAAGTTTATGACTTTACAATCAAATGCTACTACGCTGTTAAAAGTCTATTCAAAGTCGTCCGCCAACTTATGGTTTTGGTCAAGGAATTTTTGGGTATACCAGTATTAATGGAATTGAATTAGAAAAATACCACAAGTTTTTAACTTGACACCTGAGCCTTTTAGGCAATCAAGAGCTTTCTACGAATCTGATCTTACTACGGCATATTGTATGTCTCTATGTCTTCAGATTAAGTTGGCACATAAGTGGACGTGCCGATACTAAAATGTTCTATCATAAAGCCGGTTGATTGAGATAAAGTATTATCCATATTTCGTAATGTATCTGTGGGATTCTGAGAATAGTCTTGAGCAATAAATGCGAGATATATATTTTTTTCTTGTGTAGGAGTCATCGTTTTGGTACAATAATAATTGCAGTCCATACGATATGATCACATATCTTTCATGCGTTAGTTTTGTGAGTGGAATAGTCTTGCAAACTCGGAACCGATATTTACACAAATTGTTATAAAGTAACGTTACTTATTTTTTTTAAATACCTGTTCTTGTCTTGTCGTAGAGTAAGTGTTTCTTGTGTCTAATCGAAAGTATGTTTTCATCAGTTTTTCCTAATTGTACAACGTAATTGCTGGACCAGCTGTTTTTTGCTCGTGATCAACTGAGATTCCTTTGCCGCAAAATTCTTTTGCTGGTTAAACTTTCTACACTACATTCTTGTTTCCACTGGTTTTTGTTGGTAATATTTTCCTTATTGGATATGTCAGTATCGAGTTAGCTCAGGTTATCTCTAATTACGTTCACTTGTTTTTGTCATTACATAATACGAGTACAAGGATAGGCTACAAAGCTGTTCGGCGTAGAAAGTTTTAATCCCATCTTCTTTACAGTTCCTTAAGCGTTTAAGCAAGTGACGTCAAGACGTCACTTGCAAATATTTTGATGAAGGAAATAAAATGTAAGGGTTAAAAGAACATTGCCCATATTTCTATGGAACTCGGTTGCGCTGGCTATGAACGAGTACAACAGTAAAAAAAACACAAAAAATTGTAGAAATACCCTACTTTTGAACACACCAAGATTTTTGTTTTTATTTTGTGGGGTTTCCTGCAAATCTCAATTTAAAGTATTGGTTTGGAGGTTAGGAAATATTTGACATTTGCTATATTACGTTCGTAAAAGAGAGAATAGATATACATTAATTCATTAGAAATAAGTTATGGTGTTCCATTCTATAATAAATAAATCACCTTGTAGGAACCTACTTCAATCCCAATAGTACAAGCCCGTGCGTTATGGTAGGTGATTGGAAACAACAACTACCTAGTACCTAGCATTACCACATTAACCTATAGAAAATATATAAAAATAAGTTAATTCTAATTACCCGACCAGGAATCGAACCCGGCACGCTAGCGGCACCTTAAGGTCGGTGCATACGCTATTTGACCGGGGAAGAATCTCCAAATCATTATATTAGGTAGGTCATTTAACTAGCAAAAGAGGTGAAACAAAAACATCAGATTGCATATTATTAAACATTTATTCAGAATGGTCTTATCATAAAATATCTTCTTCTTCGTCCTAGCGTTTTCCCAGCCTAGTGCCCAAAATATATCGTCTAAAAATACCATCTACGTCTCAGGTACCGTAGCAGTGTCATTACATGGGCACAGCAGCTCACTGTCCGATTGCCTACTAATCAAATACAATAGTATCCAGCAATATCTGTAGCAGCGTTATGTAAAACTCTATTCACAAAAATATAGGCATAGTAAACCTTGTTGCTAAGATGCCGTTTTTTTTCCCAGCCCTAACTAAACATTTATCCGTTCCCAGCACCAGAGGCAAGTCATCCTCAATGTCGTCAGCATTTCTATTTAATATTTGCCATTCCGGCTCACGTGCTCCCCGTAATATCAACGCGCCTGTTGACTTGATAGGAGCCTAGCGCATAGACATTAAATCATGTTACGACAGTTTTGGAAAATGATTTAAATGGGTCTGTTCTTAGGTCACGAACATAGCTCTCCTTCTATTCATGTTCTCATTTTTACACCAGCAGTGCTTCCAGTAACATGATTCATATCTCCTCTCTGTAGTATGATGAAACATTCTTGACAGGCCGTATCTTCAGATGGCAACTGAAAAAATACAAGAATATGAAATACCCGAGCCACATTTATTTATCATTAACATTGACTAGCTTGATGGCCAAGGTCCTCGATCATAGGTAGGATTACTTACTAGTGCCGGGCTAATCCAGTCCTCGTCAACACGCCGACTTGGCAATGGATGTACTAATGCAAGTGAACACAGTTCACACAGCGAGACATAGTGACAAATCACTGCACAAATTGAAAGAGTTCAAACTCAACTCAACACGAACGTGGTGGAGAAGAAACAATACTATTTTCTTGCCGGAATACCTCACAAAATAATCACAAGAATTCAGTTGATGTGTCAGTTCTCCCGCATGTTGTCAACTCGCGGAAGTTGACAGCGGTACGGTTATTCTAAATCGATACTATTTATTTTAGAAAATGTATTTATAATATAATTTATGTTTACTCGAGTTTTTTTATCTTTTATAATAATAATGATTACCATTATCATAATAAGAGCTTATCTATTTACAACTTTTCTTCTACAAGAATCTCAACCGATATTCGTACTCATTCATCGATGCACTTGATGTCATGGGAACTAGTTTATTGTCTCATTAAATATAAATTATGAATCCCACAACAGATTTGCATTAAAATAACTAGGAAAGCATAGAAAATTATATCATGAATTTTGAACAATTTGCCTTGACTATACTCGTTATATTGATAGCGAAACGGGTTTGGGCAATGTCCTTTGCTGCATTTATAATGATTGATCTGATGCTAAGAAAATTAGGTTAAAGAAGTCTGAGATTTTGTGTTATGCGTATATTCGTGGTGAGTTTATTAATATCTGTGCACAATCATCCGAATAAGTGTTTGTAGTATCTGATTAAGTGTATTTGCCTATCTAATCTACCAGTGAAAGTCTTTAATAGTATTCTGCCTATCAATGCCGTTGTTTCGTGGGTTGAAATGTCTTATGCATATCTATCTGATCGTAGGTGGACCCATCACCCTACGACCTCTGGCTAGCAAAACTAAACAAGAGTCATAGGGTAACGGGTTAGATGCTTTGTTATTAGAGAGGTTAAAGCAAGTAAGCAGTTATCCAACTCCTTAGCACATGTAAATTAATTCCGACATCCACAGGCAATAACAAGATCGACCCTTTAACGGTAAAATGCAGCACAAACTACTCTTTGTACTAACTTACGTTGGCATGTCTAGCTAGAATGTAGAATGCAGTTCAGAGCAGGAAATATAATCTCCTGCGTCAAAAATCTATGAAATCACCAGTTTCGCAATACCTCGAAGAGGTTTTGTATGTAGCATACACTGTACTGTATATTTCCTATGTGTACTGTATTGCTTGTATATTATGATATGGTGAATAAATGAATATGAATATGACATTACACTATAATATGATCGAACAAACCCTCTCGTGCCAAACCGAAGCATAATGACCGGTACTAATCTTTATGAAGGTTTCATTGGTTAACGTAACGGTATAAAACAACTATCGCTTAGATTATCGTGAATGACTGTAAAGTAGTAAATCGTATTGTTTAATGCTAAAAGTACATATTTCCACGGCTTTTGTAAATTGTCAAAAATGCAAGCTTGTAGAGAAAACTGAATGACAAATTAAAGATATGTGACGTCACATGTTACATTGCTATTGTAACATCAATTCTTTTTTTTAGTTTCATTATGCTGTTACCTATGCCATAACCATTTGAGAATATTTTTAACTGCGACAGTAATATTAGAGCTACTTAATTTGTTTTGTATGCAGTCAAATACCCAATTTTTCATTATGTATTTTTATAAAGTTTACAACAAACATTATCAAATGTCAAAACAAACGAATCTCGAGATAAAAACGTTGTCATCGTATCATCAATATTGAGTGTTTGCTAAGTAAAACCATCATTTTTGATTTCTCCTCGGCAAACGTGATGACGGATGTGAGTTTTGATGGCCGTCTCAATTCACAGAAGTCATTATTTGCTTTTCTTTTATCTTTATAAGATTGAATTGTGTGGTTCTGAAAGTTAATGTCCATTATTGATTGTTTGCGTTTTGACGAGTTTCACGTTGCTCATAAATAAAGATAAAGTATTTGTTGCCCAATCGGATTGGAAATGAAAAAGTTATGTAGCTGTAATTCTTTGTTGAATCCGTGATGCATTGGTTGATGACATATTATTGAAACTCCAGATGGATCCTTTTGGTGAATTTTTAGGTATGATTTCGAATTTTTAAGTTTTTAGTATGATGCCTCGTACTTTGAAAAGCAAAAACACGTACATGACCTCAAAAATGCGTGTTTATTATTAAAGACATAAAATAAAATAATAATCAGCCGCTACACAGGCGCTCTTGAATTACAAATTAGTCTTACTAACCGGAGTTTGCTTTATAACTAGCTACGTACTTCTTCATAATCTCCGTAAATCTCCAATAACTTAGAATACAATACCTCTCTTGTAGTAATAGCGTTGAAGAATTTCTTTATCGTTCGGTTTTCCGTCGTGTTTCACGTGCAGTGCGAGCGCATGCCGGGAATTCGTGATGCACTCGCTGCACTATTGGCATTCCGCCGGCGACCGCCGAAGGATTCGTCCTTTGCTACCTTTCCTTATCATCGATGCTATTTTAAGGATTTTGTATCTACTATTCGTGTAAGAAACGGCTCTAATTTTTTTCTTGAAGTGATTTTACTTTGACTTTGGGCTAGACTGAGACATGAACTGAATAATAAGTCGAAGCGCTAAAAGGCCGTAAAAGTTTTGACAAAATAATTTACTAAGTAAATCAAATTGCTGAATAAACATTTCATTTCATTGCAATAAATAATTTATTTATAACCCGTTTATGGCGAGATTACAGTATTGTTCACAATATTGTTACGGGGCTTATGTTTAACCAAAGTTCAACATTATTTTAGAGCATTTTTTTAATCATAGGTCTACTCGTATTTATGAAATAAAACTCAATGATAAACAGTGTAACAATACTCTAGCTTAGGCTCGTATTAATAAATCGCACATAACTCTGAGCTCGATCTTGAGTGAGAACTTGATATGTCATTCTCATATAAAACAACACCTCTAGTTAGATCTCAGAGTTGAGTGCGATTTATTGATACGAGCCTTAGAAAGTAGTTCCTCGATTTAAAAATCCCAACAACTATTTTCCAACATACCAACCAAACTGGTACGAAAACTGGTGTCTCCATAAGGGATTCGCATACGACAAACGCTTACATAATACCGTACAATACCTTCTAGGCGATCTTAAACTGCAACTTCTCGTATGTGCAGACACGACTCCACTATGCAAATTAGTTTCCCAGTAGAAGATTTCCCAACAGGTTTAGAGTTGTCCTTTTATCTTCCTGCTTCCTTTAAAACGTGTACCTAATGAGCGGGAAAACGATTTATCATTTGAAAGACCATTTCAAATATGAAGAGTGGTAATGTAAGTCTTTCACAAATATCTGAAGTCCCGTTAAGCGTAGAAAGGCATTTTTGCAATTGTTTTCTTTCATATTTCAATGCTAAAATATTTTGCGATAAATTTTTAGCTTTCCACATTGGAATCCCATAGGAGTATTTACCACGGGGTGAAACACATCGGGGGTCTGTAACCCACGAACTCGAATCATCAGACCAAATCAATGAAAAAGATGTCATTGTCCTTCCTACTTGATCTTACTTGTTAGATTATTTGCTTAATTAGTAATATCTTCATATAATTCAATACTTTAACCGCAAAAGTCTATTAAGCAGAGAGTTTGACATTTGAAATATTTGCATGGGTTTTCCTAATTAGAAATCGTACGATAACTGTATTTTCTATGAGGTATCTATTTACACGACGTTGCTTAATTACCATAAAATAGTATTAAACATCATAAAGGTTCCATTATTTCATTAGTGTCAAATTAATTATTGTTTCGCGGTACACCTAATAGAATCTGCAAATGGGATTTAGTTTAGGAAACGAGGCGACCGGCCTAATCGGCAGACGGCTAAACAGATTACCCTCATTTCTGGTCCGTAGTCGGGCAAAGGTATGCGCTAAGTACTAGAGGTAATGATGGCTCCCTTCCCTTATGTAAAGCTGCTCGTTCTCAGGAAAGAAGTATCTATACTAATATAATAAAGCTAAAGAGATGGGTTGTTTGTTGGTTTGACCGCGCTAATCTCAGAAACTACTGATTCAAATTGAAATAATATTTCTGTAATGGAGAGTCAGTACATTTGTAGACGAAAGCTTTAAGCTTTAATAAAACACTACATATGTGTAGATCAGATCCCCCACCCGTACGCATAGACGGTGACTTGGTCGAGCGTACGGACCAGTTTAAATACCTGGGATCTGTACTTCATGCGTCTAGCGACATCGATTGCGACGTCAAAGCCCGCATTTCAGCAGCCTGGGCCAAGTGGCGTGAGGTGACTGGTGTCATTTGTGACCCCAAAATGCCGGTTAAGTTGAAGGGACAGGTCTATAAGACCATCATTAGGCCCGTCCTTTTGTACGGCAGTGAAACGTGGCCTGTACTTGAGCGACACAAGCAGATGCTGCGTGTCACGGAGATGAAGATGCTGCGCTGGATGTGTGGAGTGACGCGGAAAGACCGCATTATAGTCCAGTAATTTTAGCAATTTTGATCCACGATCTGCGGAATAATTCCTAGTGAGCTGAATTTTTGTATACACCTTTATTATGCTATTGTAATGAAGATGTGAAAAATCGACATTGATATCGTGCCGGCTAAAAAAGTTATAGGGGTCCAAACGTCACGAAAATCAGTTTTTCGCAAATATCTCGCGATCTATTGCTCAGAGGTCAATAATGGTTTCTTAAAAGTTGTTCGTCGTAAAATTGTCTACAAAAAAGGTCTTTTGCTTTTTTCTGTACAATTAACCGTTTTTGAAATAGAGACTAGAATGCACTCAGATATGGTATTGTATACCGTACGGCGCATACCAAGGCATAAACCCTATTGTTTGTTTCTTTCTCTTTTTTGTTTGTATGTTTTTTGTTAGTATGATGTTCTACATATCGAAATATAAAGGACTTGTAATACTAGTACAGTAAGGAAAATAGGAATATCAGCTATAAAAAACTAAGAGGCAATTTTTTTGTCACTTTTTAACTCAAAAACGGACTCACCGATCCAAACCAAATTTTCAGGGTTTGTACACACTATTTAGTAGATGTTTTATGTGAAGTTTGAACAAAATCGGTCGTTCTTTTTATACGTAGCGAAGCACGTACCGGGCCGCTAGTAATGATATAGATATGCTATGTCCAGTGACGTTTGGACCCCTATAACTTTTTTAGCCGGCACGATATCAATGTCAATTTTTCACATCTTCATCACAATATCATAATTAAAGCGTATACAAAAATTCAGCCCACTAGGATTTTTTCCGCAGATCGTGGATCAAAATTGCTAAAATTCACATTGCATATCTATATCATTACTAGCGGCCCGGTACGTGCTTCGCTACGTATAAAGTGAAGCCACCGATTTTGTTCAAACTTCACATAAAACATATACTAAATAGTCTGTGCAAACCCTGAAAATTTAGTTTGGATCGGTGAGCCCGTTCTTGAGTTATAAAGTGACAAAAAAAATTGCCACTTAGTTTTTTATTGTTGATATTCCTATTTTCCTGACTGTACTAGTATTACAAGTCCTTTATGTTTCTAAATGTAGATCATCATACTAACAAAAAACTTACAAACGAAAAAGGGAAAAAAACAAACAATAGGGTTTATGCCTTGGTATGCGCCGTACAGTATACAATACCATATGTGAGTGCGTTCTAGTCTCTATTTCAAAAACGGTTAATTGTACAGAAAAATGCAAAAGACCTTTTTTGTAGACAATTTTACGACGAACAACTTTTATGAAACCATTATTGACCTCTGAGCAATAGACCGCGAGATATTTGCGAAAAACTGATTTTCGTGACGTTTGGACCCCTATAACTTTTTTAGCCGGCACGATATCAATGTCGATTTTTCACATCATCATTACAATATCATAATAAAGGTGTATACAAAAATTCAGCTCACTAGGAATTATTCCGCAGATAAAATCTAAAATTCCTGGACTATTAAGAACTCACGCATCCGGGGTAGCCTTCGTGTCCGTGATATTGCAGATAAACTGCAGGAGTGTCGCCTACGTTGGTACGGCCATGTTTTACGGAAACCGGCCAGCTATGTGGGAAACAAATGTCTCACCATGCCACCACCGCCGGGTCCCGGAAGAAGGGGCAGGCCCAAGAAGTGCTGGCTTGGCGTCGTTGAAGATGACATGCGTGCCAATGGTCTTTCCACCCAGGATGCCCAAGACCGTGCGAAGTGGAGTAGGTGCAGCAGGAAAGCGGACCCTGGACTCCGAGGCAACAGCCGAGGATGCGACCGGGACAAACGCTAGGATGATGATGATGAAAACACTACATATGTGTGCGGAAACCAAAATCCACGCGGATGGAGTCGCGGGCGGCCGCTAGTGAAAAAAATACAGGGAACAACGCTGTTGATTAAATGTTTTCTGATGTAAATCCCTTCCAGACGTCGATATTTATAAAATGATCCAAGTCTATTTGTCTACTTCTAAGCATTTACAGTACAAGCTAAGATTAATACGAGACATGTCCTAGCATTTCTTGGCCATTTTTTGCCATTTAAACTCAAATGAGACATGTAAATGACACGTAAATTATCTTTAAACTTATTTTAATATGTTTGCGGCATATTCAAAAGGTTTCCTTGACCCAAACTGATTGTATTATGAAAATCTATATGTATTCTGATTTAGCAATAAACATTGTCATGTCATAAACGAGAAAATCCCAATGTCAAAACACTCCTGCATAAAACTAAACATTAACAAAATAATTTGTGACTGTGTTTGTTTTCAGTTTGTTAAGTGGGCATAAAGTGCCAATTGAACCACAGAGGAGCTCGTCATTTGTACTTAACGTTTGATCACCCATCCCATTGCCAACTGGTAAGAACGTTGCTTAACATTGACGACGGGCGCTTAACCATTAAACAAACACACTAGGAGCATTACAAAACAAGAAATTGATTTAACGGTAACCGCTTGCACGTTTGATAGTTTATTTACATTGTACATACCGCCATTGTCTTTAGAATTACATTACCGGAGGGCGTGGCGCAACCGGTGGAAAGCATAGATTTAAATAGTTAGAGTTGCCCTAGACATACTTCGACCCGCTATGAAATTGGCAGTAAAATTTGAAGCGACAGTCGCTTCTTATCGCAGTGAGAGCATGTTGGAACGAACGCGATGTCGAACAAAATAATGTCACAGTTTTGGTGTGCCGGGCATATTAAACTATTTTATGGTTGAAAGTGCTCAGCGGCAATAGATAGCCATTAGTTGGCCACTTGGCATGGCAATAGATGCCTTGTTTGGCTATCGGGTAATAACCGTGATTAAAACAATGGAGAGTCAACCTTCGTGCTGATATCGACTTCTGTTTTAGGCGATACGTAGTAATCTGCGGCTAGAGGAATACTATTTTGTTTGACGTGTTTATTGTTATTAAAACGAGAGTGTATTAACTTAAACAGTGTCCGGAATTACATCCACAACCAGCAAGGTCGATGAAATGGTGCTTTTATCTCACATTAATTGCAAATAGGATCATTACGATAAATCGTTTCTACCGTGCGATAATTTTACCAAAAGATTTAAACTAATATATTTATTTAATGATTTAAACTTATAGATTTAATATAATAAATAAGTATAATGTTTATTTATATACTTAAAGACACAGTTAGTTCAGTAGATTTTGTATTGTATTAAGCAAATAGTTAATACGGATAGTTATAATTGGCCGTCACAATTTATAATAAGCCATGTAATTTAGATTTAAGTGTGCTGTATACTTTCCCTGAATAAATAAATAAAATAATACCATATGTTTTTTGCTTTTCTGTTCATTCCGCCTGATAGACACCAATCTGCATAGAAGTTATCAAATTAAATAAAAATATTAGCTACATTATGCATTTGATGACTTGAACTATATATACTTAGTCAGTCTGCTGAATATGGAAAGGACTGACCGATTTGCTTTAATTGTTTGTGAAGTTTATTGCGTCGAGTAAATACGGGTCATATAAACAACTATTCCTTCCCACACCTAGGGCATGGGGCTTCAAGTGTAAAGGATGCGTTTCCTGCTGTAAAACCGACGCATACCGTTACCTTACTGTTACGTGCCAGATTAAAACAGTCAACTGCGTAATAATTAAATAAATAGCAATGATTCATGTTCAATTATCCTCTTGATCCCCTTAATCAAATACTGGTTTTTCTTATCATTCACAAAAGCCGGTCAATTTGGCGCAATACAAGAATGGATGACAAATCATTTCGCTATGCTGCTTTCTTCGTTAGAGGAAATTGATCACACACTTTACATATTTTCAGCAGTATAAACTTCATGTTTCATTTCTGAATAAAATGTCTGTATGTCATCGGTGAAGGTGATCGTTAGTATACTATAAAGGGGCCCCTTAAACCTACACGCTGGGTCGAAAGTCCCAGGCACCGACTGACATTCCTCTCTGTTCCACGCGATGGACCCGGCACCTTCTGGTTTTAAATGCTCAGTGTCAGTGTCCAAATAATATGAGCTAAAATAGGCAAGTAAAGTCGGAGATATACCACGACTTCATAGACTTCATACTGTGTGTAGTGTTGTGGGACTATAGTTATCTTTTGTGAACCACAGTTCTATGAATAAATATATAAATAAAATAAAAAAAAAATTGAAAAAGTGAAGCTATCGCAATCTTTGGTCTTTAAAAGGCTGGCCGGGCCTCCCGAATGTTAGGAATGTCAACGCGGCGGTAGGCGTAGGCGGTAGTAGGTAGTTACTGAAAGGTTGTAGCTGATACTGAAAGGTTGCTTCTGATTTATGTCAGTTCAATACACGTGATGTCTGATATTCATTGTTACGTCGACGAATGCCATTTGCGATAAAGGAGTCAATCGTTTTTGTATGGAGAGTTAGGCCCACCTAAAATTTTAGCGTTTATTTACGACATAGGTATCAATTTATTCCTTAGAATCTCCAGATTATAGTGGTGACATTACTTTTCCATGTTTTAACCGGAATCGTTAGAAACAAGATGTGAAAATATATATTAACCTCAAACTAATCAGTCATTTTGCTTTCTTGACGTTCAACGCCTGAACCGTAAAGACTTAGACATAAGGGCGATTTTCCATTATGTTTACCTATGTATCTGAAGTATAAACAATTTATTATTACTAGTGGCCGCCTGCGACTCCGTCCGCGTGGAATTAGGTTTTCGCATACATAGTGTTAAACTAAAGCTAAACATTTTTAAGTTGAAGACTGCCTCGACTAATGGATTATCCAACGCAAAAATATTTTTTCAATTCGGATCAGTAGTTCCTGATAGTAGCGTGTCCAAACCAACAAACTTCAGCTTTTTTTATATTATTATAGTATAACCATTAATGACAGTTGACAGACGGGAGGTTTCTGACATTTGTATTCAGTTTGTATCAAAATCAATATCCGGCAATAGACTAGCACTTGCATTCCGTTATACGGATTTTTTTGTATTGTTTATTCGAATTATTTTATTTCAATAATTAAATGATTTGAAGTCACTACAAATCACCGCCTTAGATAAAAATAAGCATGAAAACCGTTCTAAAAGTTAATTGCGTCTCCTTTATGTTCGATTTCAAGTAGTTTATTTTAATTCTATTATAAAAACCTTTTTTCCGTCAGTTATCTGTATGTCAGCCATTGTTTACTAATCTTTGGACAGATAGTTCACGGATATAATCAAAATAAGGCTTTTTATTTTAGTTTTATGAACCCGGTTTCGTTTGAAATTCACTTTAATTGCAAAATTCATAAAAAATCATATAATTTTTTTACGTACTTCACTTTCTCTTAAACGTTACCGATTGTTGGTGGGCCCAAAAAAAACTGTGTCCTTTCATTCACGGCTGCACTTCGTCCATCCGATTTTATCTGCCCGTCCGACTCCGATGAATGCGTTGATTGATGTGTATTTATTTAAATATTTAATTGCATAATTTGCAGGAGTCAATTTAATGGTTCCTTAACGAACCGCGCCCGCATTCCGTTCGAATTATTCGCGAGTCATTGTCGCTTGCAAATTGAAATATTTTTTACATTTTTTATCTTAGATTTTTGCTTGGACGGAAGTACGTTCACTTTCTTCGGTATTACGCCATCTTTGTTGTGATTGATGATAACGTGCGCGGGCGCAGATAGCATCGTTTCGGTTTAGGGCTGCCGCTAATAAGATTAAGATGAAAACTTCAAACAGAATTTGTTCATATCGTATTTGTTTGTAATGCGACACTAACAATTAGCTGATGGCCTTGGAAAACATTGCAGTTTAGTCAAATTAAATACTTTAATTGACTTTTATTGGCGTATAGTGCATAGCTAATAACAAGTACATTGATATAAAAACGTTGTTCTAAGTCGGACAATTAAGTGGACATTTCTATAAGCTCATCACTCCAGGGTAGACTTTGCATTATGTATTTGGCCATAAGCCATAGATTGAACGAGGACACTGAAGTATATTTCACCTGGAATCTCAAGTCGCACAACACCCTCGCCCTGGGCCCACCGCACCTTATTTATTATATCACTACACTACACTACACTGTAGTAGGTTCCGTAATTGATTCACCTGCTGATGTTGAATGCTATCGTGATGTTTGCTCAGAGAAAGTGCGTTTCGCCTTCGACATTTCACGCGGGCTTCTTCGGACCCTCGAGAGATAAGGATCTCGCATCTGCTCGTTTATCTTCGGTAATCATATTCGATTTATGTAATGAGTACATTGTTAAGGTCAATATGAAACATTGAAGAAGAAGAAGCGGCTATACTTCTCCGTCTTTTGTAGAGAATACATCTTAGGACAAAATATGTAGTTCAGGGAATGAAATTAACTGTCTCAATTTTTATCATTGACAAATCGGTACAATTCAATTTTGTAGATCCTAGTGTTTTATAATATTTTGATTTCATCACCATTATCTTATCATTCACCGTCACCGTGTAAGGTAAGCGTCTGCCCATGTCAGTAGAAATGCCAAAGTAATTACTGCCTTGTGCCCATTGTAATGGATATTTTATTTTAGGAACTAGGCTTTCCTCTCGGGGTTGGAGGGTCAGACGGCAGCCGCCTCCATAAAAGCCAAAACCGCCAAATCAAAATGGTTGTCACAAGAAGAAACACGGTTGCTGTTAGGGCGCCGCCGCAAAACGGCGCGCAGGAGCCTCGCCCGACTTCTGTGACAAGTGGGCAAGGGCTACCGTGCACTGGGCGGGCACGGCTGAAGACGCGAGCCCCAAACCGTGTTAGGAAACTCCGCTTCGCAACTTGGAACATTGGCACACTTACTGGACGCGTGAGGGAGCTGGCCGACGTACTCATCAGGCGGAGGGTGGACGTGGCGTTCCTGCAGGAGACTCGGTGGAAAGGCAGCAGATCCAAGATGGATATATCCAAGTGCCGCTGTGTAAAAGACCCTAGCGGCCACCTATTATGCGAGGACCTCGCGGTGAAGGAGAGATGGCGCTCGTATTTCCACGAGCTGCTCAATGAGCAGCATAAGGAGGTGCAGCCACCGTATCTTCCTCCGAATCAAGGACTAGTGCCACCCATAACGTCTGATGAAGTCCTCAGAGCTCTTCGCCACATGAAGAATCGGAAAGCAGTCGGTGCCGATGGAGTCCCCATCGAAGCCTGGAAGGCGATGGGTTCTCGTGGTGTGGGCATCTTAACCGACTTTTATAACCGCATACTCTACACCGGGCAGATCCCTTGCCAGTGGAGGCGGAGTATCATAACTCCAGTCTTCAAGGGAAAGGGATCGGTGCAAGAGTGCGGAAGCTATCGCGGTATAAAGGTAATGTCCCACACTATGAAGCTATTTGAGCGGATAGTTGACTCTCGGCTTCGACAGGAGTGTAATGTCTCGGAGTGTCAGTACGGGTTTCGACCTGGTCTTGGTACCATGGACCCTGTTTTTGCCCTAAGGATGGTCATGGAGAAATACAGAACGAAGAACACGCCTCTGCATTTCCTGTTCCTGGACATGCAGAAGGCCTTCGACTGTGTTCCTCGCATGATGATCTGGTGGGCACTGAGGTCCAAGAGAGTGCCTGAAACTTACATTGACGTCATTCGAGACATGTACCGCGCTTCCGATTCCATAGTTAGGACTGCTGTTGGTGACACCAACCCCTTCCCCATCACCGTCGGCGTCCACCAAGGATCCGTCCTTAGTCCCTTCCTGTTTAGCGTGATATTAGACGAATTGTCAACCAGCATCATGGACGCACATGAGCAACCCCCGTGGCTGCTCATGTATGCTGATGATATCGCGCTGACGGATTCGGACAGGGGACGATTGGTGAGACGTGCGAACAGGTGGAAGGTGGCACTTGAGAACGGCGGTCTGAAACTAAACGTGGCGAAGACTGAATACATGGCCTGCAACACAGATCCCCCATCCGTATGCATAGACGGTAACTTGGTCGAGCGTACGGACCAGTTTAAGTACTTGGGATCTGTACTTCACGCGTCTGGAGATATCGATTGCGACGTCAAGGCCCGCATTGCAGCAGCTTGGGCAAAATGGCGTGAGGTGACTGGTGTGATTTGTGACCCCAAAATGCCGATTAAGCTGAAGGGGCAGGTCTATAAGACCATCATTAGACCTGTCCTTTTGTACGGCAGTGAAACGTGGCCTATACTTGAGCGACACAAGCAGATGCTGCGTGTCACGGAGATGAAGATGCTGCGCTGGATGTGTGGAGTGACGCGGAAAGACCGCGTTAAGAACTCACGCATTCGGGGTAGCCTTCATGTCCGTGATATCGCAGATAAACTGCAGGAGTGTCGCCTACGCTGGTACGGCCATGTTTTACGGAAACCGGCCAGTTACGTGGGGAACAAATGTCTCGCCATGCTGCCGCCGCCGGGTCCAGGAAGAAGGGGTAGGCCCAAGAAGTGCTGGCTTGACGTCGTAAGAGATGATATGGGTGCCAATGGTCTTACAACCCAGGATGCCGAAGATCGTGCGAAGTGGAGGAGAAGGAGCAGGAAAGCGGACCCTGGACTCCAAGGCAATGGCCGAGGATGCGACCGGGACAAGCGCTAGGATGATGATGATGATGATGATTTTATTTTAGGAACTGAATACTTTGCCATCGCATTGTTCGGAGCTTTTAAACACCGACAAAACCCCTAACACTGCTTGTCATTTGGTCATTGCACATTCAATGTATTGTAAACTATTCACTTAACTCTCCGATGTTGATTTTAAACACGATTGTCTCGGCCCATTACCGAATAATACCCATGGATGGTTATTTACACCCATTAATTACACCAGTCAATCATTGCTGTTGAGTCGGTGAGTGCTCTGATCTTTCTGACAATTATGCAATGCCGTCATCAAGTCGTCGCATATAACTCATGGTTTACATTACGGATCAGACTACGTCACTCATCGGTGACCTAGAGCTAGTGTTGAAATTAACTCGAGTCGTGATAATTCGAGTTTCGAGTTCTAATTTTTATACAATTCTAGTTAGTGAACTAGACCTAAACTATCTGACATGCCCTATCATATATCGCGTTAGGAACCCGTCATGACGACGGATCTGGTAAATCCTTCCATGTTATTAGTTCCTCTGGTCATTAAGCCTTTTATTAAAATTAATAGTGGCTTCTACATGAACTCTTTCTGTGCCCAGTCTCTAGTTTGTTATGGCAAATCGGTACCTAAATATACCTATAGTTGTTATGAGTAGCGATTCGAACTCTTCCGAAAAATGCAAATCACATACTTTGAAACGACTCACGGTCGACTTGACTTTGGGATTGCACACGCCTCTTTAGCACTAAGACTCGAAGTTCCTTCATCGTTGACGTACACGTTACAACACAACTGATTCATACAGACGCAAGCACATGTCCGAGAGAAAACCTAGGTTTCTAACCGCGCGCAAAAACATAGAATTTGACTGCAGGGCGATTTCACCCTCAATTCCTCCATTCTTCATAAGACATCAAAGCGCTGTCAAAGAAGCTATTGACTTTTAAATGTTATAATTAAAAAAAACAAATACATTTATAGTCTGTTTTTGACAACCTAATACAAAAATTAAGTCGTCTTGACACAGCGTAATAAGTCAGCGTGTAATTTGCAAACATGTGCCAAGGATTGTTTAAGAACGTACGTTTGTTTAATTTAAACAATCCTTCATGGAACTTGACAAAGACATGGACAGGACAATACTGTTGAATTATTGCCAGTTCATAGGCCATCGGTTGGCAAAATACGAATGAGCACTAACCTAGCGAAGGAATAACTTTATACACACGTATTCACATGTCTGAAGCATGGAATGATAGACTATTAACTAAAAAAAATCAACACTTTTGTAAAAAAACAAATGCGAAAACCGGCATTGATCTCATAAATCCCAAACTTCTCATTTCAGGTATTAAATCTTTCACCAACGATAGGTATAAAAGGCCTTTGTCGTAATTAAAGTGATCTATTTCAATCCTACACACTACTCAATTAGTTGGACAGAAACATTCACCTACACATGCCTACACCTATCAGAAGATGTGATAAATGATCTGCAATCACCACAGACGCTTACACATAACTCTATGATATCAATCTAACCGCAGGATTCCTCGCTAAACCGGCTGCGCATGGTATAATAATAAATTAGTTTTTACTCTTATTAAGTTTTTACATAGTAAATTATGTCATCATTTTAAGATCAAAAAGTTCTAGTTTTATAAACAAATCAATTCGTAATGTGATTTGTTGTCTATCTAATCGTTACTTTTATTTTCAAATTATAAACAAAGAAAAAATCATTTTATCTCAGACGTGAGATTGAACCCAGCACCTCTTGCAATCCGGGCAAGCGCTCTTACCAATGTCTTATCGTTCCACAAATAATAACCAAAACTTTTCAAAGTGTGCAATAAAGACGTGGAATAGATGACACAACTAAATGAACAATCATTATCTATTGTTTTAAATATTGCTTGTCTTGGCATTACTTGTTCAGATATTACAAAAAATAACATATCATAATAGTTTGTATGAGATTATTCTGTAAAATGGAAACAAGACAGAGTTTTAGCAATTTACAAAGAAATATGACGTTTTTATGCTAACAACTTGTGTAAGGCAAGTTATACGCGCTCGACTAGTCTACAACAAAGATGCTAATATCGATTCCTTATTATTTTTGCAACCATCTTAACCATATCCATCAAATAGTAGTGGTAACTGATTAATTGCAATATTAAAAACGATAAAAGATTGGTTCTCTTTTAAAATTTTTAATATTGCAATTAACATTGATCATGAGATAACTGTATTTCTGTTTTGTGATAGAAACCCTAGAAATATTAACGAGGTGTGAAGGCACTTTGTGGGCCGGCATAGTGAGGGTGACTGATGCTTCGTCCTTACGTCACGTAGCACCAGTTGCCCTCGCATCCGGCCTTCACGACCACTTAACATCAGGTGGAGTTGGGTCATTGGCCGTTAAAAAAAAAATACTACTACTACTACTAGGTTAGCGCAGCGACCCATAATGAGTCTTGGCGTCCGATAATAAGAGTCTCCATCTTGGTCGGTCCTGCGCCATCTCACGCCAGTCGTCCGCCATGAGGGTCCGCAGATCCGCTTCCTAATAAATAATTTAAATAATACATCAAAACATTAAGTCGTTCGTTTGTGCCTTGCCTTAACATGCGCATGCGTCGCTCTGCCAGCGATTGCACATGGCAACACTGGCAACATGTAACACCGCACATGGGAACAATGACTGACTCCCACACTCCCACACACCAGCTCATTGTTCCAACTTATTTTATTATGTAAAGCACACGTTATAACTAAAACAAAAACTACGCACAATAAGAATTAACCTATTAACCTTACCTTTAATTAGAAGAGATAATGTTATGATGTAAAAACACAAAGCCTGCCGAATAATTAATTATGCCAGATAAATATATTGTGACGTCGAACTGAATACGTTTTCATAAGCGTAAGATTTACTTGCCTCTTGTTTCTTCCGCGTTGGAACAAATTGAATGACTTGTTTTGTCTGAAGCAAATGTTTCATTTCATCTTTATTAAGAAGTTTCGTAAAGTTTTAATTATTGGGCGAGAACATGCAATTTAGATTGTTACGAAGCTATTTATGTCTGTAAAATGTCGTTATTGTGGAAAAAGCACTAGTTTGGAGTCAACATTTTTTTTTTCAAATTTCAACCTAAAAGGGATATCAATGTGATGTCATAGTTTAGACAGCAATGTTTTAGTCGGCTTCACAATTGTTTAATTAGGATGTTCTCATATAACGTGCCGTATTCAAAGTGTTTGTCGGCTCTACCATGCATTATGAAAGGTTCATATAACATCACGTAAATCAACATTGATGCGTTTGCCTGCTTATTCATCATCAGCATCTAGCGCCTCTCCCGATCCCCGGCCATTGCCTCGGAGCCCATGGTACACTACGACTATGATCTTGAATTGACAAGATTGGTTTACCATGGAGTGACTATCGTCTGACCTCCGTAACGCTTGCAACGAAAACCAGACAGTTTGGATCAGAGTCCGGACCAACGGCTTAACGTGCCTTCCTAAGCACGGAATCATCATTATTTTTGGATAATCAGGTGATTCAAGCCTGCTGTGCTTAGGAAGGCACCTTAAGCCGTTGGTCCCGACTATGATCCAAATTGTCTGTTTTTCCTTGCAAGGCATTGCGGATTTTTCAATCGCAAACACCCTCATTATCACGTGCAGGCTCCCGGTGAGGACACAATGCAGACAATGGTGCCTTCCTCCTGCGGCAAAACATTGTGACAGCTTGCAACCAACGTTATGCGGTTGCGTTTTTCTGCATCCATTCTTGGTAACAAGGCTTCCTTGTTCAGCTTCCTACAATTTTAACCTAATGCCAGATCTAATATCTGCTATTATTCTGTTACTGTTATGCTTTGTACTACGTCTCTTGTCCTGGTGTTACATGGAATCTTGGGTTTTTATACACTTTTTACCCTCTACCGAGTGCTGTAAGATTGTATAATTATGTTATGTACAATTGTACATTCATTATTATGTAGTTTTTCTCAAATGTACAATTAAATGTTTTGTCTATTGTATTTTTGCCATGAGTTGCAACTCCTGATAGCAAACCCTGTTTTTGCGCCAAATAATTATTCATGTGAATAATTTCGTAATGTATAATAAGGAAACGAATTATTTTATTTGTTACTGCAGTTATCGTTACGCAATGTTCAAAAATAATAATTTTGTTTTAATATTATCTTCTAAATTGTTTTTCACAAAGTTGTTTTCGTTGTTTCAGATTCTGGAATATCGTCAAGAACACCAGACTACACGCTCAATCGTGAAACAGGTTAGAACTCTCACATTATTTGTAATAACTTAATCATTACATCATTACTAGCTCTAGATTTACACGTTTTATATATTTTTACCACGTTATTAGGAAAAAAAACATAACAATACTATAGCAATTGCTTTCTTGAAAAACTACAGTAACAAAAAACATACTATGTAGTTACATCGCGTTTGCTTATAACACAAACATTACTCCATTAATTATAATTCAGCCATCACCCGTCGATAGTGTCCGCTTCTATCGCACGTGGATCGCCACATCCAAAACGTATGGTTAATGTATGTATATCTTCCAAAACGGGTGTATGAGAACCGGCCGAGGCTGTTAGCCTTGCCGCCGGTGTCGATATGCCAAACGATCGTTGTTTCGACAACAAAAACTTGCATACCAGTCTACCAAGCCTCTTAGAGCTTGTCTGACTCGAGAATCTCTATATTATAACAGCTAAAATTGTACGCAAATAGGCTAGGCTAGGAAAATCAGCATTTTTTATGATTTCAAATGCTCAGCTACAAATCGATAGTAATTCGGTAAAGGTCAGTACTAACAACAGAAATTAAAAATGTACTAAAAAATATAGAAATTTTCCAATTGAAGTAAATTCTACATAAGTTAATGCCTAAAGCTTAACTAGCAAAGCTTCTCTGTCTTAATGTTGTTCTATTTACATTACAATAGAAGGAAAACTATGATGGTTAATGCCGTCTGGATAACGAACAATGTATGAATTTTAAATAGTGACGGGGATTTCCTAGTCTGGGAACCGCAATCAAACAATACGTCATTACTTTATTGACGCCGGCAATAAAACTTCAAGTTCTAAATCTCTATTAATAGCCTAAACAGCCAACGAATCACCATCAAGACTTTCTCGTTTATAGCCACGGGTCTCATAAAATATTCAAAGCTGTTACTGGTATGATCACATGATGACAGACGAATATTGAAATATTGTTTCCCACAGCAAGTGATCCGGCGGCAACTTTCATTTTCATTAAAATTAAACATACTTATCCTGAAGAACATACACAATTATATAACAATTAACACAAATACCACAAAAGTACGGTGAGCCTCCATCGGCAGTTATGATCACCTTCTCTGTCATATAATTACTACAATGACAACTTTTCCACTCTGAAACACCTACGATGCTCATCGTAAAATTACATGCAAATGTCAAACTTAATCACTCGATGTCACGTTGCACAGCGAGAATTAAACAAGAAACCTGTACAATTACGAGATGCTTTCGAGGAAACTTCTTAAATTACTGTTCTTAAATTTTACTTACCGACAAACCACGATGATTGATTAAAAAGGGTAATGTTACATAAACGCGCGTGCGCCTGAAATTATGTAAGGCAATTCATCATCATTTTTTAACCGACTTCAAAAAAGGAGGAGGTTCTCAATTCGTCTGTATGTATAATATTTTTTTTTTTTTTTATGTATGTTCACCGATAATTTCGTCAATTATGGACGGATTTCAAAAATTTTTTTTTTGTTGGATAGAGTTCAGTTCTGAGGTGGTCCCATTTTCACCAGTCCAGGATCTGATGATGGAATCCAGGAGAAATCGAGGGCAACCAACGAAAATTGTATGCTCGTATGGTGTTTTTGTTACGTAATCATGTCTTACTCAGGTATATGCTTCAGGGTGTCAACATCTGAAGCTGCTGTCCTGATGATGATGCTACAGTACTCCTTAACGGTTAGGAGTTGGAAGGCAGAACTGCAATTTGGTCGATGGAAACTATTTAGTAGTATGTAGGGCTTACATGTTGCTTGTGAGGTATGCTTGAATCAACATCTGATGCTACTGTGCTGATGATGAAGCTACAGTACTCCTTAACGGTTAGGAGTTGGAAGGCAGAACTGCAATTGGTCGATCGAATGTATGTAGGGCTAACGTGATACTTGTGTATATTACATCCAGACTCACGGCGAGAAATCTCGTCGAGAAGTCTCGCTGGTCCTTCACGCGAGAACAAGTTTATGCACACTCTCATTCACTCTTAACAACAACTAAGTTCCTATTAATAATTAAGTTCACAACGCTTTTACACAACTAAAAATCATGAAATAAACTGACTTTTAAAAAAAAAATTAAACCGACTTCAAAAAAACCGTGAACACAAAAATAAACTAAAAATTAAAAAATAATTCCTTATATCTATTACCTAATATTATAATTTTCCTAAACTATGTCAAAGTAATCTTAAACAAACTAACTGAAGTCGGTGCCTGCCCAAAAAAAAACAGAAGAGAAAAAGCACCGACTTCAGTTAGTTTTTATTTTTGACAAACAATTTATTCTTTGGCTATAAACCGACTGCCGATTTCTAATTATTTTTATTAACTGTATCACTTTGATTATTCAAATCAAACGACTTGTCCGACTTGCAAGAAATCAAAATATGATAGCTGATTGCATAAGAGATGGAATTGAAATAAAATCATTCGCTTTATAATGTAGCAGGAGTAATGGTTTTATTGGTTTGCACTGATTGGTTCAAGTTGGTCGCTTCAATACAAAGTCCTGAATCATGGATGTCGCTCTAGTCAATTGCTGCCTCGGATTCTCGACGGCCATAATGTAAATACCGACTGCAAATTCTTTGTATCATGTGTTATCGACCCGTCCAGGATCGCGAGTGGATGAATGTGCGTCATTCATATCAAGGACGTTGACTTGCAGCTACCGACCGTCATACTTTTCCTTTCATGCAAGTGCAATTTGAATGTTGAATCTACAAAGCTAATTAGTTCTCAGAATTTCATCGGAATGTTTTCCCAATACATGCTAATGAGCCTTAGTCTTTGTTTTGTTCGCTTTAACAGTTGATCAGTTTTTTTCTTATTTCTTTTTTCGAAAACATAAAATAACGAATTTGGTTTTATAAGCAAGGATTAAACTATGATCCGTGTGAATTTCATCATTGAAATATGGATCTACACAGACAATAGCACATTTTCATAAAGCTATAAATAACAACTTAATTAAAACTTCAAGTGTGCAAGCCTGTTTAAATGGTGTGACGTCAAACACTGACTGCAACTAATGCAGCTTTTGTAATAACTGCACTGAACATCCGCTGGTTATTAAAACACTTAACATCACTTTAACCAATGAAATGAACAATTTGAAACCTAATATCTTTTGAATAAAGACCAAATTGAAATTACTAATGGGAACAATGATATCTATTATATTAGCAATTCGGATAACAAGCACAGCACAAAGAGTAACATACGAGTATGTTATTCAGACAGTTATGTATGCATGTATTCATTGTTTGAATTCATGGAAATAGTGAATTTTAACATTATATTTATGAATGTCGATTTGCGTGTTCATTTTAAAACATTTTATTTACATAACATAAGTTTAGCACTAATAAAGACAAACCTAGATGTAACATGACAAAGGCTTCTGTATTTGTATTTCCTCGAAATACTTAATGAGATAACATAAAACAATTTCTTGCAACCGACTTAAAATACTAGGAATCTTCAATCTTCTAATTGAATAAACCTCCATTAGTCCGACACACTTTCCTGTCCTAGCTTCTAATGCACGCAGACAACACCATAAAGTGCTCCGACATTTCCAATAAAGTCGTTCACGCACACAACATGATTTTCGATTTCATCTCGATTCCGTGCACTATTAACTTTCTCGCAATGGTCAGATTCAATAACCATTGCGAGATTGATTCCCACGTTTGGTAAAGGGTGAAATTGCTCGCTGGGTGGCGACCGGCCGTCGCTATAACTCGCCTCATTCGTCTTGGCTGGTCAGGCTTGTCATATCCCAGCCGAATAATATCACAGCTTTCCAGTGCATTATTTGCAGACAGAAACTTGTTAACGTCTGTCCAGTTTCTAACGATAATTGCAGACTTAACGCCTCTCAGACTAAATGGAAATCATTTAAACATTTGTTAAGTAAATTTACTGTGATCGTTTAAATAACAGGAGTAATTGGCCATTAGCTGCTGCGAAAACAGAGTTATGAACATAACATTTATGCAGAAAGAATATATTCAATCGTAAATGTTAAAATATACTTTTATTCGCTTTTAACTATTGTTAGTACTTGATCCATTTAACGTAACCGTAACATAGTTAACTTACGTCGTGTTATGAAACACCGAATCGACATTTCTTAAGCCCGCATCGGCTTCACTCAGGTCACCAACTGGGTCAAGGTGTCGTGCAGGGTGCTACATTTGGCCCCTATTTTAAAAATTATTCTATTCTTTTTGTTTTTACTATCATTTAAGAGGAAGCATGTATTGTTGTCTAGGATGAATAAGCAGATTTAAAATGTCACTATTAATAAATGACTTGTAAATGTATGATGAGTATGTCATAATAAGTATACATCCGTTTATACACAAATGTTTAGTGTTTCTGCATACGAAAAAAATCATGGAGACAAAATATTTCTTTTCGGCTTTAAACAACCAATACCGCCATAAATTAAAACGGCGTAATATCATATCGAAGGCGCAGTCAACAAATCCATTGGTAAATGCATGAACAGGTGCAGCGTCCGTCGACCCCGGCCACTTTCCCCGTTCCCGGCGCATAATGAGTGCAACCCGAGAGGGCAGGCGGCATAATGCAACCTTTTACAGTTAATTGGCTGCGAGTCTAGACTTGGCAGTCGGCCCGATCCACCCATAAACCAGCCTATGTCCACATTGTTAGCTCTGCTCGACGAAACGAGTTTCCTACTTGATTCAATTTAATTGATAGGGTTCTGTTGAATATTTTGTATGCATATCTTGGTAGTATAGGGAAAGAAGTCTGGAGACTCTGTACGTTATCTTTTTCTGTCACTTGTTATGTGGGAATATCACTTTCTTCATTAATCGCTATTAGAATAAACTTCTTAAAGACATTTGTATTTTTTCGCTTACCTGTCGTGCAAAATAATGCGATATTGATTTATCGTTCAAATGTTCATTTCGGATTTAAGACACAATGTTACGTCCTCGTATCTCTTTTTGCCATTTTCTGCTGTGTGACAAGTAGCTGCCACTGTTAATGTATAAGGTATACTCATATCATTACTCATTAATACGGAATCCTCTGATCAAACTCGTTTAAGCGTAGTTATTTTTTGTTTCGAACGTTAATTTACAATCGTTGATCTGTGACTTTTACTAGCAACGTGTTTATTATGATAATACATTCCTAGGTGCGGTGGAGAATTTCTTTGCTACATTATCTCATCGGCGCCAATATTTAAATAAAATGGTTGTTATTGGTACCTATTGTTAAACTTTATGATTGCTTTTGTGTTCTTGGACATCGGGCGTCTAGTTTTTATACGTTTTAAATAAAAATCAATTTATGGTCCGACTTTAATTTTAGTTTATTTTTCAATCTACGCATGGCAGTGGGTAATTTTGGGGTCAAAAATGTCCGACGAAGTTGTCCTATCGTCTTAGTTATAACGTCTTCTTTACCTCTACCACCGGGCTAGCTTTAAGCCACCATTAATTGTCGGAAGGCCAATTCAAAGTCAAAATCTGATCTATGGCTCAATATATTTTATTTCGTATCTTTAGTTGCCATCCTTAAGCTTACAATTGACATCTCCTTGTTTTATTTCATAGTTTTAGAAGATTGCAGAACGGTTATTACTCGTATAATTCTTTGTTAGCATAATTGCACTGTTCTCATTGCACCTGTCATATTCACAATGCATTGCTTCGTTTCTTCAACTTGCGCATTGTTGCATAGGCTTCACAGGCGCCAATACTTCGTTACAATAATTTACCTTAATTGCATTTATGCAGTTCGCACTGACTGCTCTTTTGTAACATCTCGAACAGGTGTTGCACAAGGCTCAAGTAAATAATGTTGCTCAATATACTAATTTTCTGCAGCATGTGCTGAAGTTAGCACTTCCATTCCTATGCTATAACTATCTCGCGTTAAATGCCGATGGTCGTTTTACTCAATTAATTACAATGTATTTTCAACTTTGATATTTGACTAGAAATGTCGATGTCTCTATTTCTTGTATCTTGTTTATATGCTCCTCGTCGAATTATTGTAACATGCATATTTATTTATGATCGAACATTTTGTTACAATTAGACTCTTTGGCTCTAGTAATTTTTAAAGCTTAATTTGCTATTGCGTTGTGTCTATGAGGACGATTATCGCCAGTTTAACAACGTCTGAATTGATTGCGCTAACCACTAGAATTACAAGAGTGAAATACTAGACATCTAGAGAAATCATGTAATGACATTTCACACTTTCATCTGATTAAGGTATAAAATGTAACGCTCGATTTCTCTGTGCCGCGCGGTGTTAAAAAGTATTATAAATCATCAACGGTCTCAAATGACAGTAATGGAGACATTAGAAAATCCAATACGATGATCGATCCGAGTGACAAGGAAGGAAACCTTATAGGAGATGCTTTGCTTCCTCACGCATCGGGCTTCCAGGTGCAAGCTTCACGTAATTGATCCTGGGTATAACATTACACGGTGTATTAGTAAAATTTGTAAGCAGTAGTTCGATTACTGTTTGGATATTTTTGTCATGTTCACAGCAAAGGACATGTCCATAAATGTATGGACAAAAAACCCAGAATCGACAGGAATGAAATGTATACCAGTGGGTTGGCATTGAAATGTAATTTAATGTAACCAAGGGGGCAACCCTGAAATCGTTATAGTATAGGAGCTAGAAGCAAAATAAAATAAGGAAAAAATTCGTTCAAAACAATAATAAAATAAGTTTACGTCATGTTGTGACTTAATATGACGTTGTTTTAATGTTGTATTACTTGTGATAATTATCATGATCATCTTTCACAAGCAACAGCAACCTAATATCAACATCATATTAAATCACATCATAACAAACACTCTGTTTTTTGAATATTTTTTTCTTCTGGCCCATAGATACTTCAATCGTTACAGTACTGTGTGTATTATTATTGTTAATTCTATGGCTAAAGATTGCAAATATAAAAATAGTTGGTATAGTATAGGAGCAAAGAGCCATGTTGTGGGTGAGAATATCGTTGTTATTATGTTGCTGTTGCTTGTGAAATGTGTTGCTAATAATCATCACAAGTAAAACAACATAAAAACAACGTCATATTAAGCCACAAAATGACGTAAACTTTGTTTAGAACGATTTTTTTCCTTATTTTATTTTGCTCCTATCTCCTATACTATAACGATTTCAAAGTTGCCCTCTTGGTAACATTATATTATATTCCAATGTCAATCCACTGGTATACATTTCATTCCTGTCGAATCTGGGTCATTTTTTGGACATCACCTTTCTTGTTAACAAGTTATTTTTTACTTGCGTAAGAGGCATTGCTGTAGTTGGGATACATAATTATGAAACGATTTCCTGCACTTTAAGGAAAGGATTTTATTCTTTTAAAATTATAGGTTAAATACACACCTAAAACATAGGCATCGAGAATCGAGATAAAGCAGTATTTTTTCTATCCGAAAGTGCAACTTTTAAGACAAATTTTCTCATCAATTCAGTTCAATACATACATATTAATGTTGTCTAATATTAACTCTAAACAAGGCTACCAAGCCACTAGAGCGCCTAAACGAATGATTTAAAAATCGTTACGTCATCGTCTTTAAGAAATCGTTTGAAGAAGGTCAACCGCGCCCGAACATTTCAAATAATTTCAATGTTAACATCGTCATCGTTACACCTGACATTGAGATCATTTGAACTGTTGGCTACCAGCATTGTCATGGTGGCGAAGCGGAACTCCCTGGCAAGTTTAAGGCTAGCAATACTGGGCTGACAGGATACTAAAAATCAAATTCAAAACATTCAATAAGGCCTCAAAAAAACATTTATGAATCAACTAGTGGCTTGTCACGCAGTTTCACCCACGTCCCGAGGGAACTAGAGTATTTTTTTATTCTTTTTATTCGTAGTTAGTAGTATGTAGGGCTTAAATGTTGCTTGTGAGGTATGCTTGAATCAACATCTGATGCTACTGTGCTGATGATGAAGCTACAGTACTCATTACGGGTAGGAGTTGGAAGGCAGAACTGCAATTGGTCGATGGAATGTATGTAGGGCTAACGTGATACTTGTGTATATTACAGAAGTCTCGCTGGCCTTCTCGCGAGAACAAGTAATTTATCCACACTCTCATTTACTTTTAACAACAACTAAGTTCCTATTAATAATTAAGTTCACAACGCTTTAACACAACTAAAAACCATGAAATAAACTGACTTTTTTAAAAAAAATTAAACCGACTTCAAAAAAATCGTTAACACAAAAATAAACTAAAAATTAAAAAATAATTCCTAATATCTATTACCTAATACTATAATTTTCCTAAACTATGTCAAAGTAAAACAAACTAACTGAAGTCGGTGCCTGCCCAAAAAATCAGAAGAGAAAAAGCACCGACTTCAGTTAGTTTGTTTTACTTTGACATAGTTTAGGAAAAATTATAGTATTAGGTAATAGATATTAGGAATTATTTTTTAATTTTTAGTTTATTTTTGTGTTTACGATTTTTTTGAAGTCGGTTTAATTTTTTAAGTGCCAAAATTATCAAAACATTATACAACAGGAGAAATGCAATTTCATGGCGGTAGTTAATAAAATTAGATATACACTGGCCACTTTGACAGAGAGGAAGCAAGAGTAAAGATGTATATTATGTTTGTAATGCAATCTGTTTTGAATTGTCAATCACATCATAAAATCGATGCTGCTAACGCTACTGTTAGTTTTTTTGAGCTCATCTCCAGCCCACTGCACGGTATGATTACTGCCTCATTACAAAACTATGCGCTGGCCACTTTTTATGCCCCCCAGCATAACTCAAGAAGTCCACTTTGACCACCCAATATTTGACCAAACGCAACTTGAGAACTAACTTGTTCAGTTTGAGCATCGATTGACATTTTTAGTTAGCCTATTTGATATATTTGGCAGGCCAATAATATGAATAGGTGCTCAAAATATACTAGGCTAGGTGGTCAAGTTGCGGGTGCTCAAAAATTGGGTGTCCAAAGTGGACCATCTCCCATAACTTTGGTACGCGCTTATTGGATTTACTCACACTCAATTGCTATTATTACTCAAATAACTGTTGATAACAATGTGTTGAACTCACATACCTTAGTTCGCTTTACAATTATTATGCTAATTTTGTTTAATGAGTATGTTTTGCTGTTTTTCATTTTCCAGTCCATTGCAAGACTGGTAGCTATAATTATGATTGCATAGATATTTTAATCCTTCTGGTGTTACTCTTTTTCTTAGGAAAGCTATATTTTAGCTTTGTTGTATAGAGCATAATTTTCCACGCTGAATTCACTATTTGCAATCTTTTCCTTGGTGTATTTCTCAACTTGTTGACTACTTATCGCTTCTTAATGCTTAATTATAATGATTAATTAATTATGAATTGCACAAAAATAAACAGGAATCTAAATGAGTTTATTTATTGTTTCAATTGTTGTAACACAGTAGGAAACGTCAATCATAAGTCATAACTGATAAATTGTCCTGTTACTAAAGGTTAGTTTCGTAATAATCACGCTGTACCTACTGAAACTTCTTTTAGCAAAATATTAAACTTCTAGTTTTAAGAGGGGGTGTAAAAAATATCGCGTATTTTCAAACACATTTTAAACCTTGAAAATGAACTTCAAATGACCCGAAAAAAAAATCGTAGATATGCAAGCATCGTTCCTAAATAGTTATCACAGAAAATATTGAAAAAATTGCAATTTTCATTGATAAAAAAAATCTTGAAGTTGCGTCTGACTTGATTTTTGGTTACATTTATTTCCGAGACGATGCATTTTGGTGAACCAATATTTTGGCATATAATATCAAATTATATTATCTAAATATTTATCACAGAACATTTTGAAAAAATATCATATTTTACGAGTAATTCAAAGAAAACTAGTTTGGCGCTTACTACGTTCATATTCCGCGCAGTAAGCTATCGTCTGTCGCACCTGGCGCGTGCTCACAGGCATGTTTTGTTTCATCGGTTAGTCGCAACCTCTCCGTTGAGACGAGAAGACTATGATTCAGTACTCTCCCGGCTCGAAAAAATATTTCGTAAAATTATTATAAGGATTGACGTGAATGACGGATCGGCCGAGAGCAGTATATGCAAGAAAGAACGATGCTTTCAAATAGTCGCTTGTTGGAAGGCTTAGTAGCAATTTGAAATTTAAAGTTTACAATTCCAGCCTAAACTATTAAAACTTATTTTTCATAATCAGTCTTTTACTGTGTACTATAAATGGACGAATAAATTAGGTGTTGCGGCAATATAATGTGTAAATAATTTATTTTGTGTATTACTGTTACTAGATAAGAGATTTACGATTTAGAAGTTTTTGTTTTGCTCCTTTGAAACGTGACAATCTATACATAAAATATTTTAATATTTAAACTGTGCAAAAGGAACTGTATGACATAGTGAGAGTACGAAAGAAAATGTATTGAAAAATAATGTTTACAACGAGGCAAGCTAAATTAAACCCGTTCAAATATGTTTACCTACGTTTTTTAAACTAGTATAATAATTTTGTAGAATTAAGAAATTTAGGAGTACTACCCATTCCATTAAAGTAAGAAATAGTTCTGCCGAGCGGTCGATCCAGCTCGGGTACCGAGCTCCTAACCACACTGTGTTGGTGTAGTAACGGAACTATATATTGTGGCGATGCAGATGGGGCCTTATTTCAAAACACATTAAAATTAACCAGGCCGTAATCATTGTAAATATAGCACATTGTAAATTAATTAATGTTCATTAATTCTTACAAGTTGATGAACAACGATTTAACACGTCTTTTTTTAAACCTACTAGCGCTTAAACGGGCCTGGCCGTTCTCTGGAAATGGAAAATACAAATGAATCTTTTTTTATTTATTTTTTATTGCCATTGGTTTTCAGATACGTCAGTTAAATAATTAAAAATCTAGAATAATAAGAATGACATGGTTCTCATTCTTATTCATGTGCACAGCGACAAGAATTTGATAAATACACAAATTATTGTCGACGTTATTTAAAAACTCTTGTATCTTATAATGTCCTTTTCTCTTTGAGCAATTCTTTATTTTAAGTCTAATTATATGTAAAGGTGCAAAATTACGGTTTACGGTTTAAGACATTTATTTCTCAATTACAGAATACATAAGATTTTAGACTTTCGCGTTGCATTATAACATTAAAATTATTTAACGGGACTATCGCGTTTAGTCCCGTTAAATAATTTTAATGGTACAGAATACATGTTATTCACTTTCACTGAGAAACTTTTAATTATTCTGTACGTTTAACACAAGCACTAGTAGTAACTAAGTAAATCATTTATTAGTAGATCTGAATTTATGTTAGTATTTTCTTAAGTATTATGTCCATTTTTCTCAATTTTAATGAGGGTATTTGTCTTAATACACACAACAATACTCGAGCGAGAAAGACGAGTCAGTCACAGTTCTATTACGTATCGAAAAACAGCTGCTATCATAGGTGCCATTTGCTGCCATGTGTGAGGAATCATGCAGATTAAAAACATGTAAAGTAAAATCAAAAATTGGAAGACGTAATTAAAATTTAAAGATTAAATTAAAATTCACAAAGATTTTGTAGTTAAAAAAACATATTATACAATTATTAATTAAATAACTTGCGCGTACCTTTGCGTATTAATAACTACCAGAAAAAAGTACAATACAAGTAACTCAAAGCATAAACAAAATAAATCATTATAATACTAACATTTATGTATTACTAGCTTTCCACCGCTTAGTTACGTCATCCTGCTTCCAATACTCTCTTTGACAATTTTTATCTGATTTACTTTGAATACTGTGCGGAATCGCCCGAAACAAATTGAAGTGGCGACCTCTGTCTCATTGCGTTGAAGTCATAGGACGAGAGGGGGCCGAGGAAGCGCGCGGGTGCGATCCGATGGGTGTCGAAATTGATGCGCCCTCTTAAACTACGGCTTTCTGTTTTATCCCATGGAATCATTTAATAGGGTTAAAAAAAAAGTTAAAGCGTGTTTGTCGGACAAGCATCCACCAAAGCAAACGTTATTAAAGTTAATAGCGTTAAATGTTTTATGCATTTTACATTCAAAGTGATGAAATTGCCGCTGATGTAGCGGAATCATATTATAACAAAAAATAACTGAGTTTTTATTGATTCTTCAGGAAGCAGGAAGACTCTACAATCTCTTATAAAGTAACCATGTCTATATTGTAGTTGTCCTCAAGTAACCTCTGCTCGGCTGGCTGTAAATTTTAATATTATGTGAGGCAAGCAATGACTGACCCACATTCCCCTGTAATTGGATGTATCGGAGTCTAGCGCGGCCCGGCACGGCACCCACAAAGCCTGTCGTCCATTATTCAATAGCTCCAGGGTTTTTCATTTTCGATCGACCTTGGAAGTAACTCTACGATTATATCTATTTAATGGTTTTATCTATTTAATTCTTTGAATTTCTAAATTGAAAATGGTTGTTTTCATGTTATGCGTGCTAAGTGTTTTGGTGTTGTAACATCCGGATTTGTAAAATAAAATATACATAACATATGATGATGAAAAAAATATAATATAGGTAAACATATGAGCACTATTATGCAAATAAAAAATACTACCTCTAATAATGGCTCTACCATTGTTATGAGAAGACTCCACTATTAGAAGCAACTGTGGGAATGACATGTAGGAGAATTTTTTCAGTGCAAAAGCCGTTTAACCCCATTTGTTTAGAAATACCCCCAGTCATTGATCCCGGTGCCACAATCGAAAGTGTTACTAAAAGCACACCCGTTCTCGACAAACAATGGCTAACAATCCGGAGAAACCTTAAAAAAACCTGTAGGGAAATATCGTAAACTCTACATGCATTAAACATGATTGGGGTAATCCCTTAAACCCTAACTGTTAAAAATCCTAAAAAAGGGCGAAGACTTAGCAGAATTCAGTCAGGTAGTCCGTTTCACCCAATTGCGAGTAGGTCACGCGAGTTGCCGCCATCATACGCCGAGAACCAGTCAGAAGTGCCGTGACGCTGCCCGAGCGAGCTCGTGTCGCCGCGCGCGCCGCCGATATAAACAAACCTCCCGCTGAGAACACAAAATAAACCACATAATTAACCACATTAACCACCAACATATGTGCCCTGTGCTCAAGTGTAACCAGTGATTGTGAAGTGCAGTGAATATTCGGATTTTACCCTTTCTGATGAAGGTATGGAAATGGAATCTTCATAATATATTCATTGTGTACACTGTAGAGCCGCTAAAAACGGCCGTGAAGAATTATCGCGTGCTGATAGCCGAGCAATAATTGTTGAACATCGATAATTCCAGTAAGAGAAAGCCTAATCTATAACTTTTTATGAATGCAAGCAGAGTTGACAGCGCTAATACCATCTCCGGCACTTTCAATTCCTTGTTGTCTTGGAATTTCTGTATGTGATCAGTCTGGTAAAGTACTGTGAATCATTTTACGTCATAAGGAAACAAACTTTACGTACACAGTTAATACTTTATCAATATTGTCATGGTAATTTATGTGTCTTTCATATCTGATGTTTATGAACAAAACACGGCATGTTACGTACCCACAGCCTTTCTACCAATATACCTTTTGTTTAACTCAATCGATTCTAAAGTCTTTACTATAAATAGACTGATCAATAACCGTTAGGTTCCAACCGATTAATCGATTGCCTAATCGAAGAAAGTGTTTACATTTTATAGGCCCATGCTTTGTAATTGTTTTGTGGATACAATGTAGTGAAAGTAGCGCTCCCTGTAGCAATTACGTTATAGTTTATTTAACTGGTCTTTACGGAAAGGTCAGGTTAAACGATATGATTTTCTCTTAAGGGCTTCTACACGAGCTCTGTGCTCTGTTATTATTGTCAGTATTACGTATTTAACTTTGGAATAAATTACCTGTGCCATTTACTCACAATTATATGCAATTATATTAACTAAAATTAGTTTCTTTGAAAATAGAGCCGTAACATGCATGTGGATAACCATACGCTGTCAACATTGTATAGGTATATTTAACACAATGTATCATGAATTTCACCAGATGTAGAGTCCAAAGTCCTGTCACAAAACTAACATGCCTACGTCACGATTATATTCCGTATTATGATTCACTTTTCAGATATACTCTTCTTCCGTGTACATTAATGAAACAGATTGTTAGATAACGTTTAATTACACATTCTCTATGTAACGCTTCGAATTGTTTAGTAGATTAATTATTTTAAATTAATACGTTAAAATAACCGCATGAAATATTCTTTTAATTATCACAGCAACTTCTTCAAGGCACTAAAATAAATAATTATACCACAAACATTTATAACTCAGCAAACTTTTTAACGAGGTTGAGGAAGAAGAATTCGCCTACAATGAAAATATGTAATAATGTGCACATTATACAAAATAATTAAACTTCCCAATGCACGGGTTGAATTTTATCGATAGCAATCTCACCCAATCCATGAGATGATTCTTATCTTCCGCAATCTCTAGGTTAACTTCCCAAAAATCTGCAAACTAAACTGAAACTGTGAACTAATTTTCTTAAGAGATTATCCCAACATCGTCTAGCAAAGTGACTTTTAAGAGTTTTAAGTATACCACAAAGTCTGGCAACGACACAATACAACACCTATTCATAACTAATCGTCCACATTCCAATGCTCAATGGCATACTTGCAGTAATGTTCTGTGTCACTCCCATCAATATCTCCATCATAGAGAGCCGCCGTATGCAGTTATTAAGGTCGAAGTGGTCACGCGCCAACGGGTGCAGTGATTAGGTACCTGCATTCGGTATGAAGTAATATGCTTGTAATAATCAGTCTGCTATCATTTTATTTTCGATCTCACATGCGATCCGATTCTCGTGTGTATTCAATCCAAACTAGGACTGAGTCATAGAAACCCATTTTATGAACAGGTCATCCCCAATATGTACATACTTAATGGCAAAATCTTCGCTTTGAAGTGCACCACTAAGACAGTAATTTTGTTTTTTATTGTAACATAGCACCTATATTGGGTTCTTTCGGCCTGATAATAAGCAAAAAAGGAACCCTAATACCACAAGTCTTGAGAACTATAGGTACTTGAGGAACGTCCATATTCTAATCTACAATGCCATACTTTGTCAATATCAGAGAGCCACCATAATTAGTTATTAAGGTCGGCATGGTCACGCGCCAACTGGTGCAGTGATTACCTGCATTCGGTATGAAGTAATATGCTTGTAATAATCAGTCTGCTATCATTTCGATCTCACATGCCTCCGGGGTATTCACCAGTTGGACACGAACTACGTGTAACATGTGAAGAAATTGTTGATGGGTTGTTATGTTACTATGCTCTGCTACTAAAATATGAGATACTATCCGCCCGCGACTTCTTCCCCATAGATTTAGGATTCCGCATCCGATTTTGCATAAATCCTTCCTCCACAAATGGACCACAGGTATACTACACAAAATGTTTTTTTTAATTCGACCTAGTAGTTCCTGAGATAAGCGCGTTCAAACAAACAAACAAACTCTTCAGCATTATTATATTAGTATAGATAGTATTAGAAATAGTACCTGGGTTTCTTCCTCTTTTCCCTTGTCCATAAATAATGACAATAATAATGTTACATAGTTTTTGCCAGCTTACAGCCTATATTCAAACTAATCCATAATAAAAGTTGTATCTTTATATAAAGAATCCAGACATGAAATCATTAGATTTAGGCAAATACGAACGGACCACGCATCAACTTTTAATGTAACCATCACTTATAAATTTAACTATGCATGTGATTCAAGCGCTGGTTCAGAAAGTTATTTTTGTTTATACTGCCAGTTGCCATACTACTCGTAACAAGAGAGACGAAGTTAGTTTTTTTTAAATATTCATACATACATACATTGACTGGTTAATATAAATATACTCGTCCGCGTGCACCCAGCGAGCAGACGTGTTCACTAAGTGACAAAATATACAAACTATAATTAAAATATACATATGCAAAAGTGAACTCTAAAACAAAAACAATAAAGTGCAGTGTTACTAATTCGCTGAACTGTGTTTGTGATCTATCGGTTATACACTACTCATAGCGCGAACATAGAACAGGTGACATAGCCGACAGCGGTCCCGCTCGCACCTTGCCACGATGAGTCTGCATAGAACTCCGCCTACTACTACATTGATAAGCGGTAGCGGCAGCGTTGGCGGATCAACACCCAACCTGTCTTTCTATGATAGTGATGAATTTCACATCAACACACAGTCCAGAAAGAGAAAAGATCGTGGCGACGATCATGATTACAGAAGAGATTTACAAGATTTTCGAGTTGAAATAATGAATTTCTTTAACAAATTTGGAGAAAATCAAAACGAAAAACTAAATAAGATTTGTCAAGAAATAACAGAAATAAAGGATGAATTAAAGACAATAAAGTCTACGACAGAAAATTTATCAGCAAAGGTGATACAAATCGATAAAGAAGTAGAAACGATAAGAAACGAAAATTCCCAAACACAAGATAAAATTAAGGATATAAAAAACCAAATAACACATATCAAGCTAAGCTCTGAAAACACATTACAACAAAAATCGCCATTCCTTACCCACGAAGATATCATCCTCGAACTCAAAGACAGAACAGATCGGCAGAAAAATATAATTATTGTGGGTATAAATGAAAAAGATGAAAAAAACGTTTCTACAAGGCGTAAGTATGAAAATGAAGTGGTTACAACAATTTTATCAGGATTAATAGAAAACTGTCCTAAACCATTGAGGCTTATGAGATTGGGCAAATATAATCCACAAAAAAATCGTCCTATAAAGGTTTGCTTCGACAACACTGATGTACCAAAATCACTCCTGCGAAACAAATCTAAGCTACCGGAGAACATCGCCATCTACTCAGACCTAACACCATCTCAAAAGTCGTATTTACAATCCCTAAAAGAAGAAATAAAACAGAGAGAAAACAACGGAGAAAGTGAGCTCGTAATAAAGTATAAAAAAGGCGTACCTAAGATAATACAAAATAAACCTACCCCACCAAAAAACTGATCTTGCAACAGGGTGTTCCCACAGAAGTTAATCAATTAATAAACACTAACTACTGTCTGGTTAATAAATACCAAGATTTGCCGATAAATCCATCATCGTTAAGATTTTTTTACGCCAACCTTCGGAGTATTCGCACGCCAGGCAAGTTTGACGAGATAAAGTGCATCCTAAAAGCAATACCTAGGACTATACATTTCTTGATCTTTGTGGAGACTTGGATCACATCTCACGAGGATGGAATCATATATAACCTACCGAATTATAACCATATTTTCAACTTTCGGCCGAACAGCAAAGGGGGTGGAGTCTCCTTATTTGTACATAAGTCAATCAAATATGAAGTTACAACGAACTTAGTACAAAACGGCAACCACTATCTTTGGTTAAAAATAGATAAATTGTCCTTAAGCATTGGAGCTGTCTATAAGCCACCCGATTCAAACACCAAAGAATTTTTAGAGACATATTCTACACAACTCGAGAGCAGAAAAAGATCAGTGGTATTCGGTGATTTTAATATTAATATTCTCGAAAACAATAATGTCTCAAAACAATATTTAAATGCGATTAATTATTCAGGATATACAATGTTAAATAAAAAAACTAAAAAATATGGTACACGACTGACATCGACTACAAACACAATCCTGGATCATATATGCACTAATGTTAAAAATCATACATTCTGGTTTTCGATGACTGATTCATCACTGGCCGACCACAGGCAGTTGTTCTTGGATATTGCAAAATTGAATCCACAACCAAAAAAGTCCACTCAATATGAAGCTTTGGATTATAAGGGGCTGCGTAAAGAGGCATCCGAGACAAATTACTTAGACATAAATAACAAATTCACAGAACTAGAACAAAAAATAGGAACCACTATAAAGAACCATAAAACAATAAAAACCAAAATATTAAATACGCCTCGAAGCGATTGGATCAGTGGAAGTATTTTAGCTGCAATAAACAAAAGAAATCATTTGTGGCTTAATCTGAAGGAGAATCCGGAAAATATGAAGCTCAAACAACTTTTCCAAGAAATGCAGAAAAAAGTCAAGGATCATATAAAATCAGCGAAGAGGAATTATTACTATAAGCAGTTTCAAAAATGTTTCAGCAATTCTAAAAAAATGTGGGATCTTTTAAATACCCTAGCTAGAAATAAATGTCATGATGATATTTCTGTCCCTAAGCTGCTTGTCGGTACTAATGTAATAGATGAAGGTGAAGAAGTCTGCGAAATATTTAATAACTTTTTCTCATCAGTAGGTTGTAACTTAGCTCATAAAATACCCAATGAATATCATATTGGCACATCCAACATCCTAATGTACGACAAGGATTACATACATAGTATTACATTATCGCAAATGTCACTATCTAACGTGAAAGAGATTTCAAAGGTCATCGATGGGTTGGACGGTAATTCCAGCATCGGGCTTGATGGCATCAGTACGAAAGCCATAAAGTGCATGAAAGAAAATATTGTTGAAGGTCTAACTCATTGCATAAATCACTGCCTAATGGAGGGTATTTTTCCTGATTCCTTGAAGATTGCCAAGGTTAGCCCGATCTATAAATCAGGTACCAAAACTGATCCCAGTAATTACCGTCCAATATCAGTCCTCCCTGTTTTGTCTAAGATATTCGAACGAGTCCTTTATAATCGGCTATTCGACTATCTTACTCAGAAAGGATTTTTGTGTGATCAACAATACGGATTTAGACCAAAATCAAATACTTTGTCAGCAACCGTAGATATGGTGACCAGAATAAGATCAAGTATTGACAATAAAGAAATAGCACTGGGAATCTTTATTGATCTGAAAAAAGCTTTCGATACAATAAGCCACATTAAGTTAACCCAAAAATTAGAAAACATTGGTTTATCCGGCACCGCTCTAAAAATATTTCAATCCTATCTCGAAAACCGTCTCCAAGTGGTAAAAATAGGAAAATTCCAAAGTAGCCCAAAAAACATTCACTTTGGCATTCCTCAGGGATCGATTCTAGGTCCATTGTTTTTTCTTATCTACATTAATAATATAAGCAATATCGGCTTAACAGGAAACCTAACACTATACGCAGATGATACCTGTCTCTTTTATTTTGGAAAATCTATCCATGAAATGGTTACTGAAGCTCAAAAGGATCTAGATAAACTCAACTGTTGGTTTATGCATAACTTACTTACTATAAATGTCTCTAAAACATCTTACATGATATTTAGTCCGATTAACAAGAGCATACCAAACTTTGTCCCATTGACTATCAACAATGAAACAATTCACCGTTCGCACAACGAAAAGTATTTGGGGCTGTGGTTGGATGAAAAACTCACGTGGAAAACTCAAGTTGATCATGTAAATACTAAGTTAATGAGTGTATTGGCATCCTTGAGAAAGTCGTCCGACTGTATACCGCATAAAGCACGTATCATATTGTACAATGCATTGATAAGATCCAATATCCAATATTTGATTGAAATCTGGGGGTCAGCATCTAAAGCCACTCTACGCGATTTACAAATTACTCAAAACAAAATTATCAAAGTGTTATTTGACTTAAATTTTCGCATGCCAACTAACGTAGTCTATAAAAAAACAAAATTATTTAATATTGAAAAATTATATAAATACAACACGTGTATTTTGATGAAAAGAATTATATCTAATTCACTACATACAAACATTACTTTCAAAGAAAGAAAATACACGTATAATTTAAGAAAAAAAAATAAACTTGTTTTACCGTTTACAAGAACTCTTAATTATGGCATAAAAAATCTCACCTACGCTGGTGTAAAATTATACAACGCGTTGCCCGATGAGATAATAGAGAGCCAAAGTATTACTGGTTTCAAAAAAAAATTAAAATTATATATTGAAAACCTACCTGATTAATCACTAAATACCTTACGCTCATCTAATAAGCATTTAATTATTTGTAATAATATTCGCATTTGCCAATTATTCATTAAAGTATTATCAATATTCCCCCATCGTAGCATAATTCAATATTCAACATTATTAACTCAATATTTATTTATTTAATATTCGTAGCATACCATATACATATATAATGAGATCACACAAATTATATTTTTTAAACACAAAGGATTTCAGTCATCATATCAATCACTAATAAAATAAATAAAAATTATTATGAAGTACACACGACTCAATGGATCTCTGTTTGAGAATTGTAAAAAGACGGGTAGATCGGCTCAACTTCCTATTTTATCGCTTGTTGACGGCAATTGAGACATTTCTTAGTCGTTAATTTGTGAATGTATCGTGCGTGTGGCTTTGGTGTCCCATTTGGTTATGTACCTACTGTTTGCGTCACCTGAAACTGTATGTTGCTTAGTATCTAAATAAAAGTACCTAATACTGTATAAGAATTGTGTTCGTGTAATCAGCTTGAATTGTTATCAGTGCAGTGGGAAAGTAATATTGTACATCTTAACGCGCTGGGTGCGTACACTTAATTTTGTTAGCATATAAGTTAATAGCTTTTTTAATCTCATTTTAAGTGAACAATGTATTTTTTTTTTTTTTTTTTTTTGTTCTTATGAGAAATAAAGATCTTTAAACCTATACCACCTACTCGTATTAAAGTTAAACATCGACGAAGTCTACGGATAAACATGCTTGTTCATTCTGTTGGGATTAGTTATAAAGAGGCAGAAGTCGAAGTTATAAAACTTAAATACATTTAATAATTACTTTATTATCCTTTTTCGTTCAATATTATTATGCTACTAGTTTTTACCCGTGTCTTTGCCCGGCGTTATCAAGTTTGCTGTTTGAACCCATGGCAGCATTTAATCGGGATCAAAAGTATTCTATCACCTTAATCAGCCCATGCATACCAGATTTGATCAAAATTTAAATAAAATAGCATATATTCATTGCATAAACTGCTATGTTCATCTTTACTTTGTTTCCTGTCTTAAATGTGTTTGATCTCCTTCCCTCTACCGGCCGTTATATTTATATTACCGTGGTTAAAACGAGTTTATTAGCTTACTTAGAAGCAGATTAGATCTACTACGTTGACCTACTAATTGACGAACCAGTATTTTTGTTCAAACCTATTCTCTCTTTGAGTCGTATTCCTCATTACTGAGGGTCGTGGTCATTGTATGAAGTGAAACACACAACAACTCTCTTGGCAATTTTAATGGAGTGGTTTGCCATTGCCTTCTCCATTTCACACACTTTCTCGTAGTGTGCAGGTTTCCTCACGATGTTTTCCTTCACCGTACAGCTGGTATGAACTAACGCACATAGATTTTATGAAAAACCAGAGGTGCGTGCCTGACCGGATTTGAACCGCCGACCTCACGCATGTGAAGCGACGCTCTTACCACTAGGCTACCGAGCTGTTTTCAAACCTATTAATAGTTTCGAAACAGATTTGGTTTCTTATTCGATATTAGATACACTGTGCACAGGTTTGCATCCTATTGTACATATATTCATGGAATTGTGTGCGAAAACCGAAATCCACACGGACGCAGTCACAAGCGGTCGCTAGTAATGTAAAGAAAATTCATCCTAAATATTTAAGTTTATGATATTCCGATGTAAACGCTGTCCTCACTAAATTCACATGCTACTTAATTGTGAAAAAAAAATCACTCACAATAGAGCAAAGATAAGAAACTTAAAAATGTTTAATGAGAAGACAATACAAAACGAAATTCCTTTTAAAGGATTAAGTAGCAGTTATACCCAAATTGATTTGTAATGGCTTTGCGGAATCTATACAAAGAGATTGGTGTCACAAGGAGAGTCAAGGTTGCTGGCAGGATGAATAGCTTGTGTACAACAGTGTGTATTGTTTGACTTAACAATGCAACGGACACCGGACATTTCAACGTATTTAGTGGGAAAGTCATGAATGTTTCTTGTTTTGTAGTTACAACTACACTAATGGCGAAAAGATTATCTAAATGTATTAGGTATTGACTAGCGGCCCTTCTCGCGGTTTCACTCGCGTCCCTAGGGAATTACTTTCCTCACCGGGATGAAATATGGCCTATGTTACACAGTGAATGTAGCTTTCCAATGGTGAAATAATTTTCGGATTTGGTCGAGTAGTTTCTGAATTTATTCGTTAAGTACAAAAATACAAGTCTTTCCTATTTTAAATATTAGTATAGAGAATATATTGTACTTTTTTGCGGTGGACAACGCTAACATTACCTACAACACTTTTATTATTCAAAATAAAATAATTCTACCATTTAATAAATCATCATCATTTAGCTTAGCTTATCTCAGTATTATCGTGGATTACTAGAAGACTGATAGAAATTTTAATCAGTATCATTTATTGTGCTTTGATTCCAAGAAATAGTTATTATAATTCCTCATTCATAATGTAATCTAATCACACATGTTAAAACGGTGGTTAATTGAGTAGCTATTAGGTAGTACTTAGCTTTGGTGTGAAATTTACAATGGCTATGTTTTGATGAGACTAGATATCATCCATGTGGTGTTTATTATTGGAATTAAGTAATCCATAGATCTAGTTCGAGCTAAACTGATGAATATTCCAAAAGCATAGTCTCTGGGAATAATACATAATATACATATTATGTATTATTCCCAGATTATTACATGTAATAAAATGTATTCTTAAAGAATGACAAATGGGAAAATAGGAGCGGTTCCTATCCGGTCGACTGTAATCGATATCCTCTAATATCTATGTGTATGTTTTCAATGTTCAAGAGCACCTGCCTCATACAACTGTTGATTAACCGACCGTTATTAATGTAATGATACATAGGCAATAGGGCAGGGGCTTCTAAACTAGAATTCCCCCCTTACCACTAGTATAGTTTGTTAGTAGATTCGTATTTGTATCGGAAAAATGCTAGGGAGCTATCAGAATGATTCGACCCGTAAAAACAACTGTAAAATTTGAAATGACTAAATGTGCTTGCACTTTTTTTCTGCTGCCTCCAACATCTCCTTAAATTCAACAAGTTCAGTTAGTTTAATATAGTGGAAATTACATGTGTTCAAACCCTACATACTTACAAATTTGCTACACTTTAATGAAACACTTTTAAACAAATAATTTCCGCACTCGCAGAATCTAATTGAAAACTTTCCAATTTAGACTTCTTGGCTGTATGAAACTGAATGACTAAATTATTGCTTCAAAACTTTGAATCTTTTTAATGCACTTTGTATACGCTTATTTTTGCATCCGCATATGACCGTTGGCATGTTATAAATAAAACAGCAAGGGACGATAACGCAAAAACATGATTAAAACATCTGCAGCATTTTTAGTTCCATGAGCGAGATAATAACAGAGAGGGCGCCCTTTTAGTTAACATTTCAACGAGGACGTGTAATGATATGGTGTATGTATATCTTCTTGGATGTATGCTTATTTTAATAGTAAGCTTCAATGTTAATTACTCAGTAGCATTTTTATTTCCTTAAATTTTATATTACATTATTTGTAATGATACGAAGAAAATACGTTATTCTAAATCATTTCCAATTTCATAAGAATTAATTCATATGAACCACTGATTTGACCATGAACAGTTTGCTTTATTGAATGAAACTTATGATGTATATTTTTAAAGTTGAATCGGTATTAAAATAAATAAAGTAAAATAATTGTTTATTTCATTCCTTCGTTAGTCTATATGTCACCATTAATCATAACTATGATTGTGCGCATGTACTTATGAGTTTGTAAACAAATACGTTAGTTAAAGCCTATCAGTCGAGGAAAATATAATCCAGGACCGCTACATGATTCAGAATAGGTACAGTTATTTCATACGTCCAACTTTTATAATAATTCAATACAATACGACAGGATTTAGAGTTTATATCTGAACCGTTCTACTTATAATAGCGTCTTATTTAGTTTCGCTTTAGAATCGCACATTCCATTGCCTTTAGATTTTCCCGCCTTACTTCAAGTTCCTTCACGTCAATATTGAGAATGCAGGTCACCCACAGAGCAAACAGTAAGTCGACTTGCCGTATCTTATACTCTACAGAAAAACATGCGAGTGTCGCAAAAGTGATATTTAAATTTGTAAATTCTTATAAGGACGTAACGATGCCATACTTAATTTTTCATACTTATGAAAATACATTAGGTAGCCTCCTTTCTTCGACAGTCGGGTAAAAAAAAAGAAAAAATATATCTTCAATTACATCAGCACTTTGGAAGATTATCGAATTTGTCTTATACTTTATTTTTTATTATCTAGAACCTGTTTCTTGAAAGTTGTTTAATGGTACATAATGAAAAAAGTTTTTAAGAATGTAAAAAAACTCGCAGACACAGAACAGGCTTTGCCGCATCGAACAGATTCCGATAAAAGAGGAGGAAAATGAAGCCTCAAAATAAATACCGCGAAAGAGGATCATAGCTTTGTAAATATGTAATACACTTTTTTAATTAATTTATAGCTATTGCATTAAATAAAGACGGATTGCAAGAGGCGCTGGGTTCGATTCCCGCCTAAGTCACCTAAGATCAGATGATATTTTTTTGTATAAAGGTATAATAAAACTTAGCTTTTCCCTTAAAAGAAAGACGTTTAACCAAAAGCTTGACTCTGAATCTGCTGAGCAAATTTAATAAATATGTAACTACGATAAACTCAGATAGCACCTTCAAAACATGTGGTAAATAGGATCATGAATATTCAAAGCTACATAAATCATAAATCTTTTTTCGCCCATACATGGTAACTATAAAAGTTATTCAGACATTTTTAGCAGTGCAACATGTTGAGCCAATAAATAAATAAAAAATATTAAAATGTCAACAAAGCAATAATTCAGGGGTCCTTAACTTTAAGTGTTATGCAACATCACAAATCTTTAAGTTGTCGATGGTAACAAAATTTTCCAATGTGAAAGTAGAAGATAGTAAACTAAAAATTTACATACCTATAGAAGCTGGTTCCAATGCCTCCAACGTTATTGCCCTTTGTATATTAAGCGAAGGTTTCTCTTTAAAGCACGTCAAATGACGGAAGTTCCCTAAAACATTTTGCGTCGTTCAAATATTCATTCGCTTTGTAAATCTCTAAGTAAATCTTCAAAACATGTTTTAAAACCTTCACAAGTGTTTTAACTGTGCAAATATCCGATTTCTCAACGGGAGATCTTAGCGAGAAGCAACACAATGTAATATAACTTGATATTCGTAGGCAAAACTCTTATCTGAATTTATTTTATTTCATGCAAAATTAAGTTACTAATGCTAATTGCGATATTAGAATGTAATGTAACCAAAAATTATAAAGACAAAGTAAGAATGGAAATTAATCAATTGGAATCTACGGTAGTAGCTACCTATATTTTACGCAGAGATTTTGATACGAAATAAGTAGTTCTAACGCTATAGGTATTCATAAATAAACTGTGAATGAAATGTCCCATTACAAAAAATAGAAATAAAAAGGAATCATTTAGAAATGTTACATTAAAAGCATTATTACCGTGAACTGCGTACGTGCCTAAATATTAACGACTGTAGAAATTCTATTAAGAGAGTAATGAAAAAACCTGACTGGAAGTTGTGCCATTAAAATTGCATTTGTATTCTTTGGCATGCGCAGTTAGCCGTACAAATACTACAAATGCTAACGATAAATAAAAGTTAATGTATTTTATAAACGCGTGTTAACATGCATGTCTTATAGCTTTGAACTTCTTAACGTTATGAGATTTATTGCTTTAATATTTAGACGCTATGACGGTGATCTCAATGCTAACTTGGAGTTTTCAGACGGTAAATTCAATATTTTTCCAAACTGTGTATAGTTAATTATCTATTAATTTTGTAAATAGGTATAGTCTTCAAATAAATCCTTAAAGATTATTTATTTATTTAAAACAAATATTAATGCAAGAACCCTGTATTTTTCTAATTCCTACTGGCTAACATAGAATGATTCCGGCGATGGAGCTTAGAAACCAATGATTCTTAATCAGACCCCAATAGCATAGCAGGGCAGGATTTTAATTTCGAAGGTCAACGCTCTGCTTGTTTGTTTCCGCCAACTCACTTAATTGGATATTAATTAATGATTTTTCGTCGAACAATAAGATCCAAGATCGCGAGTCGAAGAGAAGAAGAGTTGCTGGCAGATTATTTGCTGAAATAACTAACACCCGTTCGATACAGCAAATCTATGACAAAAGACTCGTAATTACTCGTACATATTACTTACCTATGTAGGTTCTATTCGGAGAACATCAACTTCAATCGTGTTGCTCATTTTTACGATTATTTGCTAAACTACTTAACACTCGTTATATGCTGCAGAAAATTATTTCGTCCTAGATACAGTTCACATTTGTACAAGTCATTTCCATGTCAATACAAACCAGTATTCTTGGGCTTTTAGCTTTCTTCTTGATTTTCAATTTCACTAAGTGCTACTATTACTGGTCCATGTACTAAAATAAGAACCTGTACTGTTCCAAACATTAGGTAAGTTGTGTGCTTGTACTGTGCTCGTACCTTTTTTAAATAAATTAATTAATATTATTTTACGGACCTTTTGACCCAGAATTTGCTGTTTGTTAATAATGTTGTTATATTAATGTTCATTATTTTATATAATGAAACACACTAATTGGTTAAAAAAATAAACATCGATTACACAGACCCGTTAATATTTTGATCATCAAATAGCTAAGAGCAAGCTTCCATAATGTTCGACATTCCTTTTGTTCACGTGTTTGTGAAATAAAGAATACATTAATTCATTAATTAGTGTTGTAATTGCAAAATGCACGCATTCGAAGTTATTATTTTTTTTGGTGTAATTTGCGTCAAGAAAATGTTTATGAAGTCATTGGCAGTTGATGCGTAAGTAGTGCGTAAAGTTAATACCTACTACACCACTGCGAATAATCCAGAAAACGATTACAGAAAACTGCACAGTCTTATTATTATTATGGCTTCTTAATATGAGTTTGTAGAGTTCTCATGGCAGACGCTGCAATAAAGGTACAAACTAGGTTTGCTTGATGTAATCAATAGCATACCCATTCTTCAATTTTTATCTATCCATGTATCTACTAATATATCTTCCTTTAATACAATTTTTATTCCTTTTGTACCGCTTATATGTCAGTTAAGTATTTACCCAATTACATTTCAATTATATTCCATTAAAAACCATTTATTAATCAACTTTGTAGTAAGTAGTCTGCGTATTCGGCCTTTTACCGCACATAACCTTTTTCGCTCATCACACCGCTTATGTGTTTAATCGTTTGATTCAAAACATCAAAAACGTATTCACGTGATTCTCTCTGCCGTTTAGCTTTAAATTAATTCCGTGCGATGCCAAATGCTGTCGAATCCACTTTATTTAGCCATTTACGATTCATCGGGCGCATGTGCCGTTAGGCTACAGTTATACAAACCTCGGCTGACCGACTCCCGCGCAGAAAAGTTCGGCCTTCTCGGTCGCGTTCGAATTTTAAAATAATACCTTCCTTTGTTTTTCAGATATAGGTTTGTGTGTTGCCAGTTTTGTGGTTCTCTAATGAGTCTTGATACCTTTCACCTCTATGTTTTGGTGTGAGAGTAGAGAGCTGAAAATAGTCTTTGTTTTGCAATTAGTTCTATGTTTATGTGCGTGCAATTTTCGTGGTCCTAGTCTGTTCAGAGAATTCGGAGCCCAAGTTACGATTTAACGTTATCACCAACATCCAGTATCTGTCCGAAGGGTACTAACCAAAAACATTCTAGTCAAATTTGGTTAGATCTGTCCGACCTGACCAAACTCTGAAACACCTTCGAGGGCTAAGCCTTTTAACTAAAATTAACAAGACGTGTTTGACACTCATACAAAGTTATCACTTCTTAATAGTATTTATAGTTTGTTTGCCACTATCATTAATATTCCGATCGTGTCAACGTATCGATGAATGCAATCTAGATTAGAAAAATGATCGCCAACACCAGTTACAAGCCAACGAGCTCACATTTCTAAGCTGCCATAGACAATTAGTTAACGATAATAGACTGTGCAATGTGCATATCTGCCGCAAACACAGTGTTAGATAACTGCGGGCTTGCGTGGCGCTAGTGCAGCTGCGTCTGCGCGTGCGCACCTTAGTAGGGTTACCAGTTACAAGATAAAGTTAAGTCTAGCTAGGCCTGGAAGTAGCCGGGGATGGATCAGTCAATTGCTTTTACGTGGCTGCTAGTCCCTCTTTTCATAAGGGTGTGAAGGATGTCGCACGCATTAATAGGGTAGTGGGGCAATAGACTCGTGCCCCACACATTGCAGGTTGCAGTTGCAGTTGCATAAAAAAATGCTAGCCAGCTGCAAAGTAAAGTGATAACTTATTACTACCCTAAAGTTAAAGCCAAATAAGAACTACAGGTACTCGAAAAATTACAAGCCTGAAGGTGTAAGCTGCAGCTCTACCTTATTTCTACTCTCTAAAAAGAAGGAAAATAAATAGTGAGAGAGTGAGGCTCTACATAACAGAAGTTCTGTAAAACGCTACGGAATACTACAAGTATGACACAGTTATTAACGTTGTAGTTACAGAAATTTAAAATCATGTAAATATGTACTAAGTATTTACATAACATCGCGAACTGTAACTATGTCCTCTTGTCATTTGTCTGCTTGCAATATCTATAATGAATACGGGCGGAAATAACTCATTTCTTTGTTGGTACTGGAGTTGTCAATGTTAATACAGCCTTTATTTAGCATTCGAAGGCTTTCTCCTAATGAAGTTAGGCATATGAAATGCTATGGGCGTAGCTTTGTTATTGCTCTCCATTCCGGGTAGGAAATTATATTTGCTAGTCACATTTAATTTTATGTGCATAAACGGCTGAAAGACAATTTCGCTAACACCGAAGGCTGATACTGTTGAGTTTCCCTCGAATAAAACTTTTACTTGCCACCCTCCCCTATTCGAATCATCATTTTCTTTCAACCCTTTTTTTACAAATGGGTAATGCATTATTTAAGGCCTACACTAGTCGCCGAATGGCAGGCGGATTCTGGCCTCTTCCTGAGGCATACCCAATCAAATCCCCGCCGGCGCTCGCTCATCGTGTCTTGTTAGCGCCTGATCTGAAATTATTTTTATAATACTTTCCCTTGTTTCTTCCCATCTCCATACGTATAGGCTTCTTGAATTATCTTTTGTTCTATCAGCCCTAACGGCTGGACACGGTCCATACAGCGATTTCCGTCACGTATCCGCCGCTTTCTAGAGCTTTGCCTGCGCACGCGCCGACGCTACGAAAATTTGAAATTGCCCGCCATTGTGCAATCTATTACGCGGTTAAATACCCATTCTCACATAACCGATTATGTTGTTAATACCATAACGGGAATTAAGATATTATTAAATTGTTGTAGCCTTTTGCGTAAGATACGCACGAAACTTCGAGGATGTTTCCGTTAAAGCACGATATGGCCTTAAGAGGGTACTTATACATTGATTTATCCGTCATTTTAAATTAAAAGCTTAATTTTTCATTTTAAAAAATTACTACCTAACTAATTATACCTATATGAAATTAAAAGAAATAATAAAAAAAAAAATATTGTTGATATTCATAACCGGAACGTAGAATATACAGACTTTTTTTAAGAAATTTAAATATCAGAAGTAAACTTACAATTTATATCTCCATTCTTCTCCTTCTTCTTCCTATCGTTCATCCCGTTTCTATACGGGGTCATTGTTTTTTGTTAAAAATTAATAGAATTCACATTTTCCTACTATCCTTACTTAGTTCAGTGATTGCACAGTTATATACCTAAAGATCCCGCCCACAGGGAAGCCTGCAGCGACACGGGTCGTTGCCCATTCCAAGCAGAACGGCATTCTCTATTTGGCATATTTTATTGCATTAGAAAAGCTGTCCCTTTGCAATAACTAAGTTTCTATTTCTATATGAAAATTCGTGCTTTCCACTACGGGAGCGTTTCCACATAAGCTGAGCTGCGCGGAGCTGAGCAGAGATGTGTAAAAATTTACCAAACACATTGCCCAAAATGCATATCTCATCTCCAGTCCGATTCTGATTGGTCAATTTTTACACGTCTCTGCTGAGCTCCGCGCAGCTCAGCTTATGTGGAAACGCACCCTTAGAACTGTTTTGACTCACGCCAATCTTTAGGATCGATCAACTTTCAAAATACAATGTGCAAAAGTGTACTTCACGCCCCGTTTTGCATTTTAACAAGTGGAACTATCCACGATATAACGTGCACATTGTTATATTTACCTTAGTATTGGTAAAAATAGGCATTGCAATAGATGCGATCGATGGGACACCATTCTAATGAAAATAGAGAGATCAGGCACCATCGACAACACTACGTGCTTTACACAACTCAAGTTACAACTTAACAGTTAAATCACCGAACAACATCAGCATCTCTTAGTCACGAGTATTGCCCTTTACTCAGCGGCACACGTACGTTGTTCCCACAGAGAAATCGCACTTGACCTCATCCTAGAATCCTGATAAGACTACCACGCCCTCTGTTACTTTCATCTGGGTAACTGTTCCTAGGTACCTGTTCCTAATTTAGTCAGACTTGCTTTATACTCGTAGTTATCCTTCGTCTAGTTGTTACAGACCATCCACACTTTCATTATTATGCACAAAAAGCCCAGAGAACCAAGATTTCACAAAACCAAAAAAGTCACAAAAGATCAGGGAGTACAGTTGTATGTTCATGATAACTCCTTTTTACTTGGTCATGGAGGAACCAAATAACTACTATAACTATTAACTATAACTTATATAGGTAGAGTACGGATTCCGTGAAACGTCCAAATGCGCTAATTTTAACTATGTATGTATAACAAAATAATGCGTGTCAGTCAGCAAATGTAAACATTATCAGTGGCAAGTCTCGCTCCGCATCCGTCAATCAGACAAAATCAATCACTCGAACCTAATTCACGTTTGCCAAGTAAGCTCACAAAGACGGTCTTTACATCAATGTGAAGATTACCCGTGGTTCAAGTGTGTCCTGCCTTTTTAGACACAAAGGAGCTCAATATCTCCTCGAGTCTTTGAAAGTCTGGAACATCAATCTTCTATCCCCAGTGAATAGATCTTCTGAACTAGCCGTCGACAGAGTAAATAGCTGACTATCAAGTAAGATAGGTAAACTTCGAAAGTGAAAGCTGATCTTGAAACTTAAACCGTTTGCTATTATTAAGCGTATTTCTATTTTTCGCATGAGAGTACAAACAAAGTACGTTATTGTAAATAAGTATCTTTGTCCAGTGATTTTGCCTTGTTCATTTAAAAATGTCACATCCGTTCATCCAATTAGTGTAAATAGAATTCTTAAGAAAATTTATTTTAAGGATCAAGAACGGGACTTGAAAGTTAAAAATTCAGTCATTTATTATTCGGGAGTGTTTCTGAAAAAAAAGATCCAAAAGGAGAGTAGCTTTATACTGGGAATCTGATGAGTGGCGTGGCAGCACATTATGTATCTACTGTGGTGCAGCTTCCATAAAGTAGCCGTGTATGAAAGCCATGGTGGCGTTTATCGTGAATGCTGCTCGTAAAAACTTTATTTGTAAACCAAGTTATTTTGATCCAAGTGTACACACATGCAAGTGCCACATCGACGGAAAAGCCGGCCAATAGCGCAGCAAGACACAAAGGCGGTGTCACCTACATACGTGGTTGATTGGCGGCGGTCTTCATCATTGTCTAACCGCAGTCCATTGTCATTCAAATACGACGCGAAATTGTACATCGCTGTGTTTAGATTTTAGGCTTGTCACACACTCACTCAGGTATAACACTGGTATTCATTTATTTGTAATACTCATTAATAAAATAACTATTATATGTTGTACCTAATGTTGCGTGAAACAATCATTAATCAAATCCACTTGTAGGAAGACGCATCAATTTATTAGCTACAATTACATAACTTAATTTGAACACAATGGTGTGATTTATATCACCTTGTTAGCTTGGATGATCAAGATTATTTTTTTGTCTTAATTTCGTATCTAGAAATCATTTTACTTAGGAAAAGAAACAACTTATGTCTTGATCTCGAGAACGATTGCAGAAATTAACAGCTACTTACACTGTGTTGTGCTAACAACAATACTCTACTATACTAATTCAAAGATATAGAATCTAGACACGTAATCAAAGACTCGGGCCTTATAGAATCTTTAAATGAGTCTAAAAAAGATGTCGTCGTGTAAAACGCACTTTAAATATGATCTTAGTGTTATTATAAATAATAGCTAAAACGATGTGCAACTTATGTGATAGCAACATCCGTTTCTGTAATTACTCCTGCTCCTTGGCCTGCACTGCACGTGTTAAATCTCATTAGTATGTGACAAGCATGAGCTCTCCTCGCGCAGAAAAATCGCTGTCCAGCCATTAAACTTACTGATTTGGCTACCTACTGACATAAAAGAGCGAGAATTGGCTGCACGTCAGTATAGGAAGAACATTGAATAACATCAAAGATACACACGTAATGTGAAATAAGAAAGAAAATGATCAGTAAAATAGAAATACATTTTTGTAATATCACCAACGCTTGGCGTTTTTGCTCTTAAATCATATTTTATGCATTAAGGATTTAAGTATGAATTAATCAGCCGTCTCAACTAAACTTTATATTGTTAATCACATAGATAAATAACATTCTTTTGTTAACAAACAATTACCTTTCGGTGCAATTTAGATAGTCTAATCTCATTACTACCGTCATTTGTTTGTATAACAAGTTGACTGCGACCACGAGTGCCACATGCCATTCGTATTATATCGCTGGTGCAATCTCATGGGAAACTATTTATAGCAACAATAACATGCCATTATATCCGACAACACGGGAAAATACTGGAAACACTCGGGGACAATAGCAAACAAGCACTTTCGCTTAACTACGTTCCAATTCTCAACCGAACTAGGTTTATGATGAAGTAATTAGACTTTTTTTACCATTACTACACTCGTGACGCAATACGTACATTTATTTCCTGTCCAAAACAAACACGATTCGAAACAAGATATCTTCTTCGTAGATAAGCACGCTTCCTCCAATCATATTAATTTTCGTTTTTCATTGTTTCAGATGGCGTAGAAGAACCGTCAGAGATATACATCACAAATGTTATTAAACAATGTAATGGAAGGAGAACCGATAGCCACTAATAATTTCATTTCCTCCATTAAAAGTTTCAACAGCGACGGAAAGGAACACGGGACTATAAAGGCGCTGTTGAAAAACTTCATCCTCCCCGACGACAAGATGGCTATTAAGGAAAGCCAAAAGAACAGTAGTAACTACGTGTACACCATTCCCGTGAAACCGCCGCTTCCTGCCTCCAACGAGAGGACTAAATCTATCAATGAGGCTAAACTCGCATTTCTCAATTCCACCGTCAGTCCGGCGGCACCTTCTCCTAAGAGACATACAAAAACACCTGAACCTCAAATACATTATGCACAGATAGCAATAACTACAGAGAGTGATGATACTAGAAGCACAGGCGGAGGGAAGGAAACGAAACAGCCAACGTCCATTAAAAATAAGACAATAATTCACAACCCCGTGGTAGCCTCACCTCTTCTAAAGAAGAAAATTGAACAGCAACAAAGAAAAGTTAGTTTTAAAATCAAAAATGCTTCTACATCTTACAGACGACCACCAGTAGCCACTAAAACAATGACCATCTCGACGAGTAAAGTGTCAGAATTAACTAAAAAGTTTAACAATTTGGTCGCAGAATCTCATAACGGATCAGTGAAACAATCTAAACTGGTGAAAACTATTGGAGATTTACAAACAGCCTCACATTGTTCCGCCAGTAATAGCTCTACACCTTCTTCCACACTAAGTTCTAGCCCCAACATCAAAATAGTGCTTCGTCAAAAACGGAACTCTAAGAGACGGAAAAATAAGAAAAGGTGCTCTAGTATGGATTCCATTGATAAGTTGATAATATCCGATAGTTCTTCCACCAAAATTCGAATAATACGTTCTAAATCGGACGGAACAAAAATTCCAAAATCTCCAAAGAAACGACTAAAGTACCAAAACTCCAGCGGACAACAAAGCGGGTCCGATACTGTAGATGGTTCTCCTTCTAAATCAACACCAGTTGAAGAAAACATCAAAGAAAGTAACGTTGTTAAAAATGTAATTAAAAAGTTTGAATGTGAAATAATAGCTCAATCGAATACAAACAATACTGTTAAAAAACAAATAGAAAAAACTAAAAGTACAATACCCCTGAAAGAAAAACCTAAAGTACCTGAGAAAAAATCATCATTAGTGTTAACCAAAAATGTTGTCGTGAAAGATGGTGTTCCAAAAATTAAAACAATAAAACCGCCTCTCGTCGATTTAAAGCCAAAACCAGATAAGAACGTATATTTAGACATAAAGAAAAAGGATCCGATTTATGATAGAAAAAAATACAAAACAAACTATATTCATTCCGACAAGTTGCCTCTGAAAGTTGTTGAAATAATTCAAGAAGATGCAAATGAAGTTAATATCACACAAGTTATTAAAGACGACGACGTATCGTCAACAAATGTAAGCATATCAAATGAGGAAGAAAAGACATATCAAGACATTAGCTGTAATATAACTCCAAATGATTCGTTTTTATGGCGAAGAAAAAGCAGTACTCAAATATACTCGGACAGCGATAAATCTGTATCAGAGAGTCCTTACACCTGCATAAATGTCACAATGGACGAAGTAACTATTACGTATACTGGTCACTCAACAGAAATAATCAGCAATGAAGAATCTCCAATGCCTGAAAAAGCTGAATCTCAAAACACTAGCGGTAAATGCGATGCAGATTCCGATTTTGAAAGTAATCTAGTTGAAGCATACAATAAAGAAGTTCTGGTTGGTTACACTTCCAAACCCAAAAAAGAAACAATCGTTGAAGATGACTATGAGCCTTTAGAACCGAGAGATTCAGACAATGTTGTTATTATACCTGTTAAAACAATAGACCGAACTTTGAAAATTAATTGTCCTTTGCCAGAAATTCCTAAAATTACTACCACTGTAGCACCTGAGACGCCTGACGCTGATCCTAAGGAAAACATTTATCAGTGTTTGTTGGAGATGAGGTCACATCCTGAAGGCGATGAAAGCAGTCTGCATAATTATGAGATGTGTGATGAACAGTTGGAAGAGCGAACCCGAGGCGACGGCGACAGCGATGACGGGTACGAGTACTGCAAATCTCCCATCAAACCTTACTGCTTAACTTCCAGCTCTGGCATCCAAATCGCGGAAGACTACCGGCCATACGCTACTGAAAATAACCAAAAAAATTACGCCATCTCAAAGTCAGTAAGCGGAACTTCAACCGTGAGCTACGAAAAGATTGGCTCCGAAAGGATTTATGAAAAGATTCCTCCTCGACCCCCCAAATCAAAAGACAGCAGCCCCAGTTACAGTAGCCGGCATTCCTTCATATCATCTGATTATACAGGATACAACGATACAGAAAACATCTACGATACCATAAAGCATGCCGACGGGGCTTCCCTGTCGCATTGTTATGAAAGCATACCTAACAGCCCAAGCATGGTGAAGCTGCGAAATAATTTGAAGAAGCAGCTGGCGAGTGCGGTTCAGAAGCGGCTGTCGTTTGATGCGGTGTCGAACATCAGCCAGTCTACGATGTCGAGCGAGCAGAAGACCAACAGCATCTACGGACAGCGGTCGGTGCTGAGCTACAACGGGCAGGAGATCGCGTTCCAGGTGCCGAGCAGCGAGACCAGCGTCAGCGACAGGAGCGACAGGAGCGACGACTGGGTCGACGTCTCGGATGAGGAGAAGAGCGAGGAACAAAAGATCATTATGTGAGTATCTAACCACATATAAAAGAAATGCTAATTGAATCATTCACTTTGATTACCTATCGATAGTTTCCTAAATGCATAATTTACGGATATCCAGTTACTTCAAGAATGTTTAGTTAATTTAAAGCAACATTTTCCGGTAGGTTCTACATTAATAGTTTTAAGTAAAGAACTGCATACTTCTGTTATCACGTTCTGGCCATGAGTGTTGCTATATTCGCAATTAGTGAACTATTTTAGCTAACCACCGCCTAATAACTGTTTGCCAAGAGCATCACAAACATTGTTATCAGAATCGGGTATTAATTTTAGTGTACACTTCAGTACTGAAAACACGGTGGTGAACGATAAACGCGCTATCCGCAGAATCCTATAGATTTTATATTTTTGTTTTCATGTTTCAATAGGAAAGTTACTCAAGGCCCAATATCACTGTTTCTTTCGCTACAATGCAACTGAATATATTTAAATTCCTTTGAAAAGAGACATAAAAATTTGAGACACGGAAACCAAAATTTTGAGCTATGGAGTTGGGGTCGATTAGAAGAAAAACGATGAAAAGAAATGGAGTGTAATTAATAAGCATATCATGAATTGCAGTGTTCGCGAAAGAAGTCGTGGAAGGAAAAGCCCTGTGAGCTGGTCGCAGAAAGTCAGACACCAGTGGCATAAATCCCCCAAGCCGAAGACTGATGATAAAGGTTAGTGTTTTAATTATTTCTTTCAAAGTACGCAAATGCAACGCGAAATATAAAATGAAACAAACGAGAAGTGAACGCGCCGTGGGAGATTTTTAATGCGTGGTATAACAGCGCCATCTCTTGATGTACAGTGGCGTTACGTTGAAAGTGGATCGGATCGATGAAGCTTGAAGTCGAGTCTCGTGTAAATCACTGTAGATGGCGCTACCTCCACTTCTTGAATGTTTATGTTTTTTGCATAGTATGTAAAAGAAAAAAATTCTTCTTTTTTCAATTAAATTTAAAAACAAAATGAGCGTTGAAATTAATATGTTTGTCATATGAAAATTTGTAATCAAATATGGTAACCAGTTATTATCTTATAATTCAATTTGGTTAGCTATTTTCCTAGTATTAATTAAATAGTTTCTTTCGAATGCTGATTGTGTCTGGGACACTGGTATCTATTTGGAGACACTTAGACAGGTATTTAGCATAAGCCTCGGCTGCAGCGGCGCGGTCGCACCGGGCTTGCGCAAGCGCCGGCGACAGGCGTCCTACCTACTCGCATTCCACACAACACGATTACTAAATTACAGAGAAATTGCATACAAATTGGGAATTTGTATAAAAACAAATTCAAAATTACCAACAATTGAATGAGCATTCGTTTTGCCAAGCTTTGAATTATTCATTTATTGATTGATGTTCTTATTAAAACGTTTACAATACATTTGAAAAATATTGATAAATTTGACACAACATTTTATAAAGAATAGCTATACCTTCCTTTACATGCAAGAGTCATGTTCATATCAACAAGAGCATAACAGCGTTGATATACTGAATGTAAGAATAAATTTAATAAATTCATTGTATTTTGTCATTTCGTATTCTGTCAGATTAAGCAAATAATGCAAGGCTTACATACTCGCATTATTTTATCAAGTCGCGCCTAGCAGGATACATGCCCACGCAATTGGAATAATACAAACATCTACAGGCTATATTAACATGACATTAGCCCAGATCAGCCAGGCAGTGTTCTCCGGACACCTCATAAACAGACATAAATTGTATTTATGACTCCCACACAATGTCGTAAATAACGAACGCGACGAAACAACATCATAGATTAGATTAATGATAGATTGAAAGCTTAGGACATAATACTGGTATCTTGTTTTTGCGCTATGTCTAGTTGGGTCATGTTCTTGTTCGAGGGCTGAAATAAGAATTGCATTTACTGCTGCCCTTTGTGATACATTGTACCTATTTCCTTTATCGAGATTAGAATAACCTTAAGTTATTTTATGAATTGAGTCCTTGGAAAGGTCCCTTTTCATGTTTTACTGTACACTCGATTCTCTTCTTTTACCCGAAGAAACCATAAATACAATCAAACAAAATTTTTGACCATTTTAAACGAAATATTCCAAAAACGCAACTGGCTGTTTAAATCTTCTACATAGTGTAATGTTTACAAATGTAATTATGAATCTCGATTCATATTTGTTGTATATTGGTGAACCTTCTGAGCGAATAGATGTCTTGTTGCTCAAGTTCACGGACCCGGCAGCGCGCGTGCATGTGGGCGGACGCTAATTGTCGCCGGATTCCGAGCTCGATTACGCTTTGGGTTAATCTAAGCTATCTAAGGTGATTGTCTTGGCATTCCTTGCATTTTAGGACGATGTTTTTAAATAGGAATGTGATAAATTCTATTGGGGTAAATGCCCATTGCTGCCAATGACTTCAACTTCTTCACAAGGCATGCATATTGTGGTTGCCTTGCCTGTCCTTTAATCTTAATGACAAAAGAGCTCAGAAAACCTTTCTCACAGCTAAAGCATTACTTATGAGTTCACATATTAATAAAAACTTATCCTAGTAGTCTTAAAAGGCTTTTTCCCAGTAGTTAATAATTATAATGCCAGATGCTTACTAACTACACTTAAAATAATCCCATTACATATACAAAAGTATCGATTCGTGCTCACCTAGGAGATAGCAGCGATAAGGCTCGACCTACATAGATATCGACACTCGTAATATAAATGCGTTGAGGTATTATTGTCTTCAGTCCCTCCTTTCATAGACGAAGTGAACTGTGAAATTCGAAAGACTGTAACCAGTATTTATCGTTGTAAGTACGAAATAATTGTAGAAAGAACTTTCGTTTGACGTTCACTTTACCTAATTGGTTCAGGTTTCTTTTTAGCGTGAAGTTTTGGGTCTAGAATATAGGTACCGACTGATTATAAGTTAAAATGTACTTTACTTTCTCTTTGGAATTGTAATAGGATCAAAATAGTGTAGAACTAAAAGTGTGTTTTTATTCTTTAGAATATTATTGATAACGCTACCCAATGGCACTTTAATTGTGTAGTATTATGAGCTGATGTATTATTCGTACATCGTACATATATTCATAAACAACGCATATTATGCCATCACAATATGTTCTTATTTGCTGCAAGTTATACCAAACTACGCACTTTTCAAAAACCAACTTGACTTCAAAACAACATTAGATAAGAAGCAATTCAAACAGCGCAAACGCAGAAACAATGAAAGAGAACAAACATTAAAAGCAGGCACGCAACGTAACAATTATCTGCACTTTAACAACTGAAACTGTTCCTGGTAATTTGTCAAGCACATAATGTTGCCCGCATTGTGTCCTAGCTCGTGGTCGTAACAAGGCATTGTGCTCGGCAATCGGAGTGGACTTCCTGATTGGGCGCGCTGCCGCTGATGCGATGACGCCCAAGATCGACGCAGCCACCGTGACGCTCCCATTTGTGATGTGTCCCTGATACTTTTTATAGTTTAATATTCATATTGCTTGCCTAGTTTGAGCGCACATTGGTCCTTCATCAGTAGGAAATTCATGATTTTCATTTAAAATTTCAGATTGTGTCTTACTTGGTAACCCCTGATTTTTTCTTCTTCTTCCCTCTTAAAATTGGTGTTCTTGGTTATTTTCTAAAGATAATTTAATTCGCATTTGTTCCGTACACTTCTTTTCCGTTCTTCAGAATTCCCAAAATACATGGCAATTGGCGATACTTACAAGATACAAGATTCTGTATCTCTTGCGTCATTCGTGTCTAGGCCGGGTTTCACCGAATCACACGACTTCTATCGAAGAGTGCAATGCACATTGGAGAGCTCGTTACTCCCAAGGCCTCTTGTCTGCTTCATTCAATTCTTTTTTCTACATCACGCGTGTAACAGTAGTCATTTTACAGCCTTTACTTAATATAATGAGAAGTTCATTAGTCGCTTACAGAGAATTATTGGTTGTAAATTTTACATTTTGAAATAGCAAGTTATGTATTACATATATTTATCACTAGCTCAAAGAGTCCAGTCCTTATTATGAATGAAGAATTTGACTGGATCGGATGTATTTTTAATACTCCATTTCTCAATCTTTCTTGGAGTTGTGAATAGGTCAGTTCCCAGAAAACACGGTTTATTTGAGAATAAATACAAGCCATAGTCATGTTTACCGTGCCTCAATCCCTGTGCTGCTCTTAGCTCGAACAACCGTTGTTCCAGAGCCTAAACAAGCAGCTGCTGTCGTGTCACACTACCGAATCCGGTCAAGTTTCTATGAGTATATATTTCTCTTTCCGTAGTCTATAACGGTATTTAATACATAATGCACTATTACGAATACAATTCATACGCTTATTAGTGTAATAAATTAGATTTCTCCAGCAATAAATTATATAATTAATTAAACATTTTCAGTTGAAGTATTTATTACCTTCGCTACTAAACTGATGGAATCTATATTGCCTACTTTATGGACTTAGGCTAACAATCGTGCTATGTTTGGAAACGTGTGACTAACTCCTGCAGGCTTCTGTCCTGTCCACGAGGTCGGTGTAGTCGTGACAAGCACTTGGCTGTAACTGATCAAATTCACTATACCTTTAACCCTAATACGAACTTGAGCAATGAGCATTGAGCAGGTATGTTTGACAATGGAGTAGATAAACGATTATGACAACTTATACAAATTTAATTTATGTAGGAACATATGTATTTGCATTCGGAAAAACCACAATGTAAACGTGTTTTTAATGAATACATTCTTATTTTAGAACTAATTAATAAGAAGGCCAAACGTGTTTCTCTGCCTCATTTTGAACAAAAATTTATTGTGTGATGGTCTGAAGTATGGTCCAACAAATGGTCTAGTATAAAATATTCTGTTGTATATAAAAAAAAAATAAGATTACAAGTATGCATAACACACTTTACAACAAAAATCCTAAATTTAAATAATGAAAAGACTTCAAGTGTGAATCTCTTAGCTACTCTATATTCAGCACTGGAATTTATGCAATGCTACTGTATGCCTAAACTGAGAAAAGTACCCCATTTCGTCATCCAGTTAAGCAACGCGTTTCCTATGAGTCACAATACCCACAGTCGTGAATGTATTAAACACTGCCACTGCCTGTTACACTTCTGTTACTAGTCCGGTTCACCTTCGTGCGATTATGCGATTTTTTCTCTTCCTGATCGACAAACGATCCATTTGCATCGGGTAGCGCTATTTGACTGACTACTTTTTTTACGGAAACAAAATCCATTTCTCTTCCAACGCGCTTTTCCTTATTTAGAACAGCTTTAAAATTGATGAATGTCTTCGTCGTTCGTTTAACGTTTGTATGTATGTACTTTGACAACGTATTTCAATAAGGTATAGGTAATTTTCTCAACGTCGGCTTGGTGACTTTTTACTGTATCTGAATTTACAAGATTTACCAAGGAAGGAAAGAAATGCCTTTCCGTTCTCAATCAATAGAAATCAAAAAAGCAGACTTGGAATGGCTGCTGGAAGCAATAGTCTTATGTAACAGTCTTTGAGCGGTCAACAATTTATTAATTTTGTTTATGAATACATACCTGTATCTATTAATTACAATGTTTCACTTGCGAAACAAAACTGATTGAGTTACAGAGTAATCTGTTTATAAGCTGTCGGAAACAAAGGAAATCGAATCAAAAGTATTATAACAATGGAATTCTTGTGCGCATATCATTGACGCGTAACAAACATGTCTTCTCACGTCTCTCCGAGCTTGATATTAGTCATCCTTGACCGTAAAAGAGTATGGGCATGACTCTTACAAATGGGCAGGCAGTCAAAATGAGCTCTTGCATAAAGATTTAATGGTGGAAATGTCTTAACTATTGCCACTACAAGAAATGGTGCAACATCACTTGGATCATTAGTGATATGCGCATTTGTTCACTTAATCCTTCGATGTTATCTTTTACGTCTGAGAATGGCGTTTTGTTCAATATGAAAGAAAATTTGGTTAGTTTTAACTGCAAAATATGTTTTTCTTATTCCTTAATGGCTTGTCCGCTTCATCTTTACTAAAAGTAAACGCTTCATCTTCACTAAAAGTAAGTTCAACTTTTATATCTGTTCTCACAACGATAATATTGTTCGATAATTATGGATTCTCATAATACAAGAATTATCAAGTTAAAATACAATACAGAAATGAAATTGTGTTTAAAACAAGAGAGTCCGCGAACAATGTGAATGCAAAAAACTATAAACAGCTAACAGAAGGCGGGAAATCCGTCTCTCCGAGGAAAGCCAGTATTAATTACCCTCATGCGATGGATATCACTTAAACACAATACAGTGCATGCTGAAAACTTATCATAAATAGTGGCAATTCTATCTTTAATAATGACAAATAAACGTTAGAAAATGTTAGTCAAACGTTACTATATTAATTGCAAGTAAAATTCATCCAAAATTTTCAACTTTCCCCGTGCAATTTGGCAAATGATGGATAAAGACATAATCATAAGATCGTTGTTAAGGTCCAGCAACAATGGCCGGGTTACGTCGTCACCTCGCATGCAGCTAGGAAGGCTGTGATCGTATTGTTTTCTAATTCAATGCTTTTGGTTACAAGCGTTTATTTTAAAAATAATGAAGAACGCGCGTATGAAGTTTTGTTGCACGCACTACGTCGGGAAAAAATTGGAACATTTATCTTTTTTATTTTTTATTTTATTTGTAACTAGCTGCCCGCCCCGGCTTCGCCCGTGGTACTTACTTACATGTATTATACATACAAACCTTCCTTAAGAATCACTCTATCTATTAAAAAAAAACCGCGTCAAAATCCGTTGCGTAGTTTAAAAGATCTAAGCATACATACGGACATACAGCGAAAGCGACTTTGTTTTATACTATGTATTGAAGATGATCGTTGTCACTTAGATCAGACAAATGATAGCTCAAATTCATAAATACATACTGAGCAATGAGCACTATTTCTAAAATAACTTCAGTAACAGTGCTTCTTAATACTGGTCTTTGCCTGTCTGTCAACCTCACCTTGCAAAATGCGCATTCAAATATTTTAGTTGCTTCAATTGTAACTTTAAACCTAGTATTTAAACTGAATTGTTGAAAACAAATGTACCAAATCACCGCACTTAGCCCGCCCGTGCGTCGCTTGCTCAACAAACAGTCAAAATCTTGCCGAAGTCGAACGTGGGATCAATTATTTACTCGTTCCACTTGTGGCGACTTGTCGATATTATGTCACGTCACTTGAAGCTAAACGAGAGCAACGCTCTAGATCTAGTGCTTTAGAATTTACAACGTTTACTCTAGTATTTTTTAACTCCGCTTTGTCTGTGTTTAGCTTATACCTAGCTACCATTATCTAGGCTACGTTATATTTGTTATTTATAGCTTAATTGATTACAAATCGGCCTAGATTCCCTGTAGTCTAACTGAACCAGTTCTGTAAAATGTGGTACTGGTCGAATTGGTTTGTTCCCGACAATCAGGCATTGCGTTACGACATTTTCTTAGATAAGTTTAATCAAAACCGACATTATGCCCTTAATAGATAATGTTAACAAGAAAAGTATTGATCTTTACATATAATAATGCGAAGAATTTTTATAGTTCCCAAGGCCAAAAAGGAAACTTTCTTCAACTTGAATCAATTAATAATTAAGTACTAAACCCAATTGAGAGACAACATTCAAGTTTGTTTATGACGATGACGTGTACAATTTCAAGTATTAAACGTTCAACCAACCCGTATGCAGGATATTAAATATGGCATGAGGGGTGATGCTTAAATGGCGATTCTGGTGCGCCTACGCTCGCGAGTTGTCGCAAAGGCTGCGGCTGCGGGAGGGAGGCGCGGGGCCGGCGCGGCGCGAGTCTGCCCTGCGCGCGCGCACCGAACGCGCGCCGCCGCTCCTCCGGCGCACCCGACAGTGAAAGTAGCCTCGTGTTTACAGACCATTAACAATGCATTCGTGAAAAAGTTATCGATATTTAGTGCCTAATCCAACGGAATCAACGTCTGTTACGCAAGCATTTCATCTTTCGTATTGTCGAATTTCGCAATGTGATGACTCTCAGTTCGTGTTTCGGCCGGCCGGTTACGTTGTTGACCATCTACATCATAACACCGCGAACTTACAACTTCTGGAAACAAGTGTTCTTAAAAAGTATCCGTTTACTTAAAGTTACATGGAGCAGCAGTACTTTCTAACTAGACGGATTTTGTTTCTAATTTACACATTATCTTTCGTCACGCTTCGCTTCGATTCATCAAAGTTCGTGTTGTTTAGTCTTGCTCTTGATACATACATTTTCATTCATTACTGCACTTAATCTCATTACACACTATTTCTAATTTAGACTCTCATTCATGACAAATGTGATCTTTTTTGGTTTCATTGTCATCGGAAAGTTTTATCTAGCACAAATCTTGTTTTGTTGTCCAAATGTGTTGACATTACATTATCAGTCACTTAAATAATAAGTGAAAATTTTAGACGAATCTTTCATACATCCAAGTCTTAGTCTTGACAACAACCATGACTTGGAAAAATTCAGCTCACGATTTCGAGCAGTTTAAGTTTAAGGTAGATATAGAGTCTCATTTTGATACTGAATTTATCCTATCACATTCCATTCCATTGATGCTCACCGTAGTAAGGCTTGAAAACTTTGTGCAAATGTGCTTGTTATCTTCAATCCTTCCCCGTATGATGCAAACCTTGAACTTTACGTAAAGTTCAGTATGAATATGCAGCATACACTTCGAATAAATCAATATTACTAATTTATTCATCGTATCTACCTCTGTAAGTTTTTGAGAGTATAATATTTACGAGTACGTTTGTGCTCTCTTGATAAGATTTGTGTAAATTCCCAAAATTACAGGCATCACGTGAAGGTTTTTCACAGATGTGTTCGTTTGTTATTATAAATGTTTATTGTTTATTCGAAACATTGAACACCGTCATTGACTTAAACTCATAAGTGCTGATTGTAACTCATTACAGAAATACCGTTGAACTTAATACGTGTAATATTTCGTAAATGGAAACCGCAATTTAGAATTCCTAATTAGTTTTAAGAACTAGTATCAGATGTGGTGACATCAACTTCTGTTGCTCAATCATTTTCAACCAATTTTCTAATTTTCTTCATGGAAGCCGTTACAGTATCTCCATAACGGGAATCGCTTCTTGGTGCAGTATGATCACCTGCATTATGTTTAGTGTCCCCATGCTTTGTTATTACGGTTAGCGTATCTAAACTGTATGCTATGAGGAACAATTTCGCTAATAATTTAATATGATTGAATGGAAAGTGGAAAACAAGATTTCTCATTATCTAAGTTTGTTCGTTTTTTAGGTTTTCAACTCAGTCGTTTCTAAAAACAATCAATTCCATAAGTTACAATCAAATTGCGTCCTCTTTGACAAAAATAAATGCACCTAGAACAGTATTATAGAAGATATTGCATACATTGATAATGCAATTATTTTAAAAGATAATACATATTAACTGGTCAATTAGTATCTGACAATTTTTTTTTTCTACCGTATAGGCTTCAATACCTACCAAGCCTTGCATACCAAGTCTTTCAGAATATTGTTTGTAAACGTACGAATTATCATTGTAAGCTATAGCTAAGTAATTGATTGTACAAGCCTCCTTCCGCGGAACAAATTATTCGCTACGCGTTCATTGTTTCGCAAGCCGCAATGCTCTGATTGCAATGCCATATACAAACACGCTCGTATCTCGAGTGTTGCAACTGCACCATAAACGATTCTCTGTAAACTGATAACTTGCTGCAAATCCGTTGCAAACTGTACCAAAGTTCTTCGTTTATTACTAAAAAAGAGTCATGTAGGGCCAATAATACGGCAACCTACTAAGTAGTTGGAGAACTTCTATGGTTGGCACCTAACATAACATTTTATCATATTCAATCACTTTTTGCAGTAATGACGCCAGAAATGTGTCATCTTACGTAAACAGAAGCGATTCCCCATTTACGTAAACTCATTAGTAAATTGAAACACGTCGTTACTATAAATTAGTGCTTGTTCCTTCGACGTGATTGCAAAACCAGGCCGATATCGCACTGCGCTTGTTGGGGCATAACTATCTGGAACTGCGATCCGAGTGCATTAACCACAGCCAATGTCAACATAATTCTTTGAATTACTCGGCACGTTTGCAATAACTCGGTTTAGCATTGAAACTGTGAAAAATAAGCGGCTCTCGCGCTCGCACCGGGCGACCCTGAGCCGACTAGTCGCGGCCGGCGACTTAATTCGTTTTTTCTGTAACTCGACCGTGCAACTCGAGATTTATCAAGGAAACTGATATCAAAAACAGTCGCGTCACTGACATCGATCGATCCATTGTTAAGTTCGACAGTACGAAAGACTTTTTGCTCCCAACAGATGGAGACCGAGTATTTGTTGTGTGAAGTGAAATCTCGTGGGAAGTGAAGTGATAAAGTGAAATAAGTGATGATGAAAAATGGTATCGGAACGTCTCCCGGTGAAGGGAGGAGCAGGGCCGCCGCCGCCGCCGAGGCCGCGGACTTTTCGGAGGAACTGCGGCGATCAAGGTGCTCTATGCGACCAATAATCAACATAAACCAGTCTCCAGAACTGAGTCAATGCTACAATTAACTTAATTCAGTCATTAAAACGCAAATGTAGATTTGTCTGATATAAATTCTAGTTTGAAATGTCGCATAACGATTAGGTGCCACAAAAGTGCAGGCTACATTATGAATGAAGCGCAACGAAATCTATTTCATGAAGCTTCTCACATGTCCTCTTCTGCATCTTAAATAAATGGGTTTGTGGCATGTGTTACGTCTAAACTTAGCTCTAAAGTGAAGCAAGAATGATTTATCTTCATGTCACGGCTTCTAATACGGTTCATGTTGAATTTACCGAGAAAAGTTCGTGACAAAGTACATTGCCGGCATATTTACCGCGACTGCACAGAATCGTCGTCTGTCACGCATTGCTCAGTACTGTGAGATGTTTAATGTTGTCTGTCCGCTCAATATTGGTCCTTTGAAGCCCTGATCACCTTGGTCGTTATTTTTAGTGTTCATAACATCGCCATCAACGGTGTACATCAGTACGAGCGCCAAGTCGATCCACTACAGCGAGAACGACGAGGCGGTCAGGCGAGGGTCGGGGAAGACTCAGACCCTGGAAGATGAAGTTAAGCTGATCGAAGTCTTGGAGCAGAAGTGTTGGCTCAGCTTCAGGACTGTGCTGCGGGATGGAGAAATTGAAATACAGGATCTCATTGCATTTATTGGTAATTTGCCTTTGTTAAACTTACGTGTACAAACCGTAGCGTTAACGACTCACACTTACGTCAATATGCATTTGTTAATTAGTGCTAATGATTTTGAATTCGTCATGCTTTTTGTCTCCCTAACTCGCAATTATTCATGAAAGTATCAATACCAGTAATCTGCACCTAAAAATCACTGATTTAAATCTCTGATCAATAACAAAGAAGCTTTTCTGTCTCCTAAATGAAGCGTCGTATTTAACGTGACCAATTGTTTCTTCACTGATTAGATCTGAGGCTTTATCTAATGATGTGGATCACAAAGTAAAATTGTTCCAAATGTTCAGTTATTTCTTACCGTCATTGCCTACCTAATGTAACAAAATTAAACAGATCAACGACCCCTGCTCCATCGACATCCTCTTTTTTGCTTTTTATACGTCCTGTTAACTGCCATGAATTAACGGTCATTACATGGACTGTTATGTATGCTACAAAATTTAAGTGGTATGTTCATGTTTATCAACACGCCTCTACCGGACGTACCCACGATCCATTAGTGCAAACATGTTCTCACTCCGACACATTTTCTCACCATTTTTGAACCGTCATCCATACCGTTACCAAAATCCAATAATTTCTGTACTTATGATCTTTCTGCGAATTAAACCTTCTGAACCCTTCACGTTCATCATCTGTTTAAACTTTGGTTCTAACTGATGGCAAAATTGTATACTGACTATTTTGAAGGACGACGACCCTTGTATGAAAATCTTCATTTAGCTTTTTTACCATAAAAATTAACAGACATTAGACCATGTGACATGTAGTGGTAATCTCCCGAATTACAATGTTTACGGATTGACATGTAAGGGTGAGAGGTGAGACTCCACCAAAGCTAAGATGTGTACCTATGTGCTGTGTCATAAGTAATAAATAATAAATACCTAAATAATAACGCTCCACAACAGCACACATCTTAGCTTTAGTAGAGTCTTACCCTAAATGCTGATATTTTTGATTGGTCTTTTTTAAGTTTTATCTTAAAATTTCAAGTAGTTTGAAAGTATCTTGTTCTTGTAATTTCAAGCAAGCTTGCTGTAATATCTTGTTTATCAACACAGTAAACCGGACATACCCACGGTCCATTCCCAACAAGTTTGCACAACATAATGCCGGGCGCCATTCTGGCATAACTTCGACGCCGGATTTCAAAGTCAATCATAAAAGTACACTTTTACTCGAACTAACTTTCTAGTCCACTGTTGATAAATGGAAGGTTAAACGGTACAAGTTTTTTTTTATTATAAGTTTGTTGCTGAATACGGTCACTGGTATTGTGTATTTATGTATATTGAATTTATAATAGACTGGCTACAGTTGCAACAATTTAGAAAATAGGTAGGTTGTTCGGAAAGATTTGTTTAGTGTGACATCCCAGTAAATGTTTATCGATTTAAATATATAGTAAATATTATCAGAATCTTATTCATAACTACCTAGTTGAGACAATATTGCAAGTATGCTCTAAATCTGTAAGTATTACATCTTTGATGCATTTACTAAGGCATAAAAGTTTGCTATAAACAGATACCCCAATGCAGCAATGAATATGCAGGATGAAATATCATTTATGTTACTAAAATTACAATTCCATTTTATAAAATATAAGCACTTCACTTACCTAATTTGAATAAATTATTTGTAATTTGCATACATTTATCATGTCATTCTTAATTTAATACACTGGCATTTTAGCAAGTAGACTAATAAAAGTTTAATGAGTCTTATCTCTTCAGTGTCATTAGATAAATCAGACAGGAAATAAAATGTTAGTTAACGAGTGAATCAATGATATGTCCTTGTCATTATTATGACACCAATTAATATTAATCAAGCATGCGAGGTCATGATCCAGTTATAATGATACATTAATGTTTTGGAGCTGCATTTGTATAAAATTCATTATTCACGAATATCTACTCGCATATATTTATTTTCCTATATCATAATTCATAAGACAATAATCCCATATGATATTAGCACATCTGTATGCTTTATTGTACGATTTCATTCGGAAATAATTCCTATTACTTTACGATTTTATACATATTTATCAAATCATTCGTCTAGTCATGGTTATATTGAGAAATCACTGACCATTTTATTAACTTTACTCGTTTGGCTGCAGGTTTTTATTCAACTTACAATAGAAGAATCATTAACTATGATATCCTCTTAAAAGAACATTTGTGGTTAACCTTTAGAAGCCTAAGTGGAGGGTCAATTACGTTTTCCTTCATTCACTAACGTATGAACAAGTTAACTTGATGATGAAATCTGAACGATATTATAAAGATCTATTGCAAACTTATTTTGTGTTCTCTATCTGGTAGGCAATCAATGTTCAATTTAATTAAGTATGATTTTCTGATAAATATAGAGATATCTCGTCTGTTGTCAAGGATAGAATAATTCATGATTTTTGCACACATGTAACCTACAGGTTTGTAACAAAAGCTTAGAGATATCACTATTTCAATTCTAATAGAGCCCAGCAGCGCAAAAGACATAATAGTGGAAACAATAGCTGGAAATGTAAAATTGTTAAAACAATTGTTAGTAAACCGTAAAGATTAGCTGTGATAACCGAAACTTATTATTCTTTTAACTGATTCCTTACAAAACTTTGCTTATGTACTCACAAGACTTAAATTACGAGTTAACAAGACATGACAAGGCTGTTTTTGCCGGCATAACGTGAAGATTGTTTGCTTATGTAGTTGGAAAATTAAGTTGCTATTTATGTAATGTCGGCATTTGTTAATTTACCGAGTTATAAGGCTGTAACGCTGGCACGCCCGGTGCGCTCCGACCGGCGACTATGATGCGTCTAGCTTGGTAAAAGTATACCATCCGTCAAGCTCTGCTATTTGATACCACGAGTATGTTGCATGTACTTGATTTGTATAAGATGCAGTTCAAGAAAATAATTCTGTGGCCTTTACCGGAAAGAAACAGCGTGCGAGATGTTATTAGATAATGGATTTTGTGGCCCTATCATCAATTAAAAACAGCCACATAATAATGGTGGTAAGAACCGACTAATCATTAAAAGCTAACAAAATCTTTATAAATGAAGGAATAAAAATAATATGTCTTTGCAGGGAAACCGGCACGAAATTTTTTCTTTATGTCGAGAAGAAAAATTTCATGACGGTTTTCCTGCGAAGACATAGGATTATTGTCATTTTCTAGAAAAAGCTATGCCAATAGCCGGTTTTAACCTCTTAATCAATCTATCTCTCTGCTAAGATAACATCCAACTGTAAGGGTAGGTCAGAGGCGCCTGTGGTGCGCCCTTTATCCAGCGCCCCGGGCCGTCATCACCCAACTGCGCCTTACCCTAAAATCGCTACTAAGCATGGCTATCCCTAAAAGAACAGAAATAATAGAATAGAATCTCTACCTACTGAAGAAAGACGTTCTACCTCAAGTTATTTCAGCAAGCGACCCGTGTATGTATCGGTTGTGAAACGTAGATCGAAGTGCAAGCCGCGTTGCCGGGTCGCGGTTGGCCCACTACACAGTTCGCAGGCCTCGGCGCCACTCGGCAGGTGCGATCTTATGTAATGGGCCTTGACTTTTCAAACGCCGTGCTCACATCCGCCATATAACATAACTTCACTAACTTTGTTGATTAGTGGACGTGTTGATAATCGGTACTTTACTGAAAACTCTTTTTATGAAAACATTATTATCATAAAGCTTGCGACCTTCTTAAAGCTAGTATTCAAAGAATTCAGAATTCCTGTCTGCTATTGGAATTCTTAAAAATACCTTTGCCTCAATTGATCAAGGCCGTACAATTTTCTGTACAATGCAGATGTGCCTATATTTTAACGACAAAGTCTGTTTACTTCAGTACAACGTTTACCATAAGGATTATTCCCAACGACCACCACAACACATCCCCAACTGGTGAACGTTGCGACAAAAACTAAAAAAATATCGCAACATCCACCATTGGTGGAGGTTGGGAACAAAAATAATAATTATGAGAATATTGGTGAAATATGTAATCAATATCTATCTATTTAATACAAAAATACACGGCTTTTTTCAAATTTTAACATACAATGCATTTAGAGGATGAATTGCAACTACTGCAGCTGTTTTTTTTATCAGGTTTGTGTTTAGTAATATCAGGAAATGAACATATTGCGAACATTCTCTACCGGCTAACCTTCGCAATATAGGAAAAAAGCTGTTAAGTACAAAAAATTCGTTAGTAAACTACCGAAATACACTTTTAATCTTAGAACAACAAAAATTCACGAAGGACTTCAGATTCATTTTCGATTATAGCGGTAGGAAAACGTCGATATGATTCCCTGTAATAGAAACAATCGTCTTTTGCTTAAAATAGTCAAAGCCCAAGTTAATAATTCAAAACTCATGCACACAACGAGAAGCACAACTTTCAGTGCAAACAAAAAAATACAGGCTATGTTATCATATACATAGTTTCTAAAAAATACAGCCAAAGTTATCAAAACCATCGTTTCTTGGACACAAAAGAACATCATTGCATAAGCGTATCTAATCAAAGCCAAGACAAAGTTATGCATAAAGAAATAAAAAATGGTGTACGCCGCCGGCCGCTATAAATAAATGTAAAAGCTCATAGACAAACTACTTTCTCCCGTGAATAATACCGGCCCGGCTAAGACAGACATGTTTTAAAGACTAGGGCACGCTTTTGACCTTGTATCGGAAAAATCAATGGAAATAATGATTTGGTATTTAGACCTAAATATTTAAGGGGGAACGTGCGTGTGCTTGTTCGAATTCCGTTGTTGCATACCTTAAACCAGGAGGGTAAACCTCACCTCACATTTAAGGCAGTTTAGGAAGGAAAACGTAATAACTATTTTTATACTCCATCGGTGCAAAGCCCTGTGGTGAATTACGTCCAGAAAATGTGTGGCCACGAAAGCAGTTGGAGTACTTATTATAATTCTTCCTGGAACAACCTAAAACGACATTAGTCTCCTATGTAGCAATATAACAAAAGTTTGAAAGTAGTGGTAGAAAGCTTTAAAATATTCGAGCTTAGTTTGGGGCTAGGCAATTGGTGTGTTAGTCCAAGGCATTTATTTATTTATTTACATAAAATTTACTCTCACAACTTTGGTTAATATCCCTAAAGTAGGACCATAATCGACCAAAGCTTGTACTATGGAAGCTAGGAAACGGATAGACATACTTTAATAAACACCCATGGCTCGAGTACAAATTCAGATTTTCATCAGTTCATCACACAAACATTTACCCCTAGTGGGATTCGAACCCGCGGCCCTTGGATTTGTAGCCAGGGTCTCTGACCGCTAGACCAACGGGCCCGTCAATATTATCGTAATATCCCCAAAGTAGGACCATATTTGGTGTTAAGTGCTCCTGGCCCCCGGGAACCGCATTTGATTCATTTAAACATTTTTGTAAACTAACGTTAGATACAGCATGCATTCTTCACTCAGTATATCATCTTCTTCTCTTCTCTTCCTCAGAGTGCGACAGCAGCGACTCGGGGCACCTGTACGAGTCTCTGGAGCCGGCGCCGGCGCCGCCGCTCGCGCACGCGCCGCCCATCGACGACGACTTCGACTCCTTCGACAGCGACTCCGACGACGACGAACATGATAAGGTTATCTTTATCAGTAACAACATTTCATTAAATACATTTGGAAGCTTCAGGGATACACTTATTGTGGGAACACACTAGGCTGAAATTACGCGACTTAAGTACGGCGGCAATGCATTTCTATGTAAAATTACGCGACGTAATTTCGGCATTGTGTGAATTTGCGTGTCATCTCTCATTAAAAGTCTTGTCATATAATATAATGAATATGAACCGACGGTACGTAAATTCGGCCGCGTAAATTAGGTCGTGTTTTTTTTTTCATATTTAAGATAAAATCTCCGGATACAGAATGCTGTTTGCCATCGACGTTACCTGTGCTATCGAGAAGAATCGGAAAAAACTAAAAGAGCTTGGTTTGCCGGGGGTTATAAGTATTTTTAGTGTCGCTTCATTAGTTCCTTTGGTATTATTAAAATATGGAGTCGCACAAGGAGCTATTTTAAGACCTTGTGGTTTGAAATATGCTGTTATCAAAAAATATCATGCATTATGTAGATCTTATTCAAACATTCAAAATATGCACCTGAACCAAATCAATGCATCGTATATGTATATGTCGAATTTTAATATTAAATGTGATATTTTAACGTTAACCTTGGCCAACAGGGTTAATTATAATAATTGAATACACAGTTTTTTAATCAACGATAGCAGATGGCTCATTTCCTCGTGGCAGTTGTTCCCCCAAACGTGGGTCATATTTCTTATTTTTCTTTTTACAAGTTGTCAGTCGTGCCAGATGGTACCCACGGCAACTATAGCCTTAGTCTTTCAGACTGGAAAGATGTTTGATTTTAATTGTAAATTATCTATTACTTAGTCTAAAATTGGATCATAGTGTTGTGTAACTAACAACACTTTTATGAGATCAATTGAAAGTACCTACATTCAGCGTCAGATAGGTAGTGGCACTCATCTCACGAATGTCAAAAATGTAATCGGCAATTCGTCTGTAACTTTATTTATGACGGCGTTTTGACTGACCTGATGTTTAAGACAGTTTGAATGTGTCGAGTTTCCCAACGATTAGAATGTTAACAACAATATGGAAACTTTGCTTGTTCCGATCTTAGTGACTATTTGGTTACGTCTTAAAGAACTCTTAATCTTGCGTATTTAAGTATCCTGAGTGTCACTACGTATCTGACGCTAACTAAATAATGCTTTTTTTAATAATTTAATAATGACATAAACCCATGTTCCATTTTCAGTCAGCGCAGGCGCCGCCGCTGCCCGCGTCACGTCTGCCGTCCCCGCCCAGCGGCGGGCAGTACACCCTCACCAAGATAGCGAGCGCGGCGCAGCGCAAGATGCGCCAGATCAAGCGCAACCTCACCAAGAGATACAGCGGTGAGGGGAATTTACATTAATATTGACATCAGACGTGTTGGGGGGCTCCGTCATCATAACCGAATCCGGTATAACTAGCAAGCCTGTATCCGCATTCAATCCGTATCCTAAATGTCATATCCATAACATCCCTGATTGATATTAATTGACGGGACCTTCGTTGGTCTAGTAGTCAGAGACCCTGGCTACAAAACCGAGGGTCCCGGGTTCGAATCCCGCTACGGGCAAATGTTTGTGTGCGTCGCCGCAGAGATAGAGCGGTGAGGGAAATTTACATAACGAGTCCGCACACTCGCTCCGTGCACTAACTCTTACTTACTCTTTAGTAACATTTATGTTTTTGTTAAATCTACTTGAATAATTCTCTTTTTCTTTTCTTCTTTTTAGCAATATTTAAGATTAAGACAACTTTACAATAATTTATGTTGTTCTGTAGAGCACTACAGAGTGTTATTTTAACTTAATATTTTATTACAATTAAAGAAAAACAAATGGCAGCGTTAGGTATGCATAACCCAAATTAAGGTAATAAAGGCAGAAGCTTTAATAAAGTCAATCTCAACATGTTTGAATAATAAAATAAATATTAAAAAAATCCCAAAGTTCTAATATCTCGACAAAGAATCATATATCATCATAATTATAATTGTAGGTAACAAAGCATTTACAATTTAAAAAAGTAAAAAGATTCTTCCGATACCGGGAATCGAACCCGAGCCTCCTGGGTGAGAGCCAGGTATCCTAGCCACTAGACCATATCGGATGTTGAAGTCCAAGATGAATTTTATCTTTATGTGCTACATCTTACTACGTTACTTAAAGTTCGTATTCATTTAAAATCACAAAAAGCTTTCCGATACCGGGAATCGAACCCGAGCCTCCTGGGTGAGAGCCAGGTATCCTAGCCACTAGACCATATCGGATGATGACAACTCAGCTGAATTTTATCTTATGTAAATACTTTCCTTTATAAAACATTGTCATAAAACCACAAAATATTTCCGATACCGGGAATCGAACCCGAGCCTCCTGGGTGAGAGCCAGGTATCCTAGCCACTAGACCATATCGGATGTTGCAGAGCGAGCCGAAATTAAAATTTAGTGTAAGTTCACCCATGTGTGTGTGGAAAATTTGTTACAAAATTAATGAAAATACTAGATATATTTTTTATTCTATAAAAAAAACTTTTTTGCCTTTAATATAAGGGTGTAAAACCTCTTTATTTATAAGTAGGTCCTCCTTTTAACAATTGAAGGTTCGACGTCACGCAAAGCGCGGGGTGTACGATTTTTAAAATACGATTGTCATTTGTTTTTTCAATAAAACATATTTTCCAATATCTGTCACACAAGTAAGGGCTGTGTTATTTCAAGTTAACATTTGTGTAAGCTTGAACAATACTAAATCGAAAAGACTAAACGTACCTACATCTTTTGCTCGTGATTCCCAAAAACCTTGTAAGAGCAAGATGTAATAAAAATTACATCCAATAGTTTTCTATTGGACGATTAATTTTCGGCGCATAAACAAAGGTCTGCATCTATAATCTGTTTAAGCCATAGATTTATATCGTGTATTCTTGTGTTGTCTCATACTCGTAGCTTGTGAGGTTTAGGTATAACGCTATTTTCTAAATTGTTATTTTTTGTTTGTTTTATATTTTTATTTGTTGTTTTTATTTTAGTGGCCATGGACGGCAAGCCATTCAGCAAGACTGCTGCGAACGGCAACGGAACGTACGACACGCCAAAGGTTAAGAAGTCGCCCATCTACGCCAACTGCGAACGGCCTGAGATACAGGTACCACATATTTACATAATCATGATCATTATCTGCCTATTGCGGTCCACTTCTGGGCATAGGCCTCCCCCAGGTGGGGGGTAAACTTTTACATTTGATAATCATCAATGTATGTACTAAAACAACATTTTTTAAAAATGTCCTAACTTCAAGACTTAGGAGTCTCGCAAGCTTGGTCTTGTTCTTGCTTGAATCTTGCGCAGTCAGTCTTGGTCCAAGAACAAGACCAATTTTGGGCAACACTACAGCAAGCCCATGAATTCTCCTTACTTAAAACTATGTATTTAGGTACTGGTCAAATTCAAATCACATAATAACTAAACATACCTACAATGTACCGATTTGTTGCCCGCTTGGGCACCAATTTTCACGAATAAAGATCTCCTACATTCAAAAACCTAGCTAGCGATAGAAAATAATATCTCAGTATTTACATTATTCATATTTATTTCATTTATCTTGTTCCAGCACCCATACTCCAACGTGACATTCAACGACACACGGCCGGTACTTAAGACTGAGAGCCCCAAAGCCAACGGGTTCAAGGAAGAACTGAAGAGTGCCCTCACGGAGAAGAGACTGAGTAATGGAGACGCCCCACCGCTGCCGGAGAAACCGCCCCCGGAGAAGCCGACCACGCCTACAACTGAGGCGAAGAAGGATAGCGGAACTTTGTCAAGGTAAGATGTTGAAATGTTTTCTCTGATGCAACTGAAGAGTGCTCTGACGGAGAAGAAACTAATAAGCCGCCCCTGGAGAAGTAGACCACGCCTACAACTGAAGCGAAGAAGGATAGCGGAACTTTGTCAAGGTAAGACGTTGATATGTTTCCTCTGATTGAACTGAAGAGTGCGCTCACGGAGAAGAGGCTGAGTAATCGAGACGCCCCGCCGCTGCCGGAGAAACCGCCCCCGGAGAAGCCGACCACGCCTACAACTGAGGCGAAGAAGGATAGCGGGACTTTGTCAAGGTAAGGCGTTGATATGTTTTCTCTGATTGAACTGAAAAGTGCACTCACGGAGAAGCGAATGAGCAATGACGTCGCCCCGCCGCCGGCGAAGCCGACAATGCCCACTGCGGAGGCGAAGAAGGGTAGCGGGACTTGATTTGGAGTATTTTTCTTTTGGATCGTTCTTCTATAAAAGTAGTAGCAAGAAAACACTAGTATAACATTAGTAACATAGATACATTGTGTTTATTACTTGTATAGTTTTTCATTAAATGTTCCATTTTCTTTTTTGACTCTTTTATTAGGGTTCCGTAGCCAAATGGCAAAAAATGGACCATAGCCACTTTATATCGAAACTAAAATTTGGAAAAAAATATGTAGTTCCCAAAAGTTAGAACTGAAATTCAAAAGTGCTCTGAAAATCACCCACAGTTCAAGATTAAATGCAGTACTCTACTTTTATTTCTGTAATAAGAATCCTCTTGATGAATTAGAACCCTCAACCTTAGAATTAGAACACCTACCGAATCCTCACATGTATCTTTCTGTGCAGGAAAGCGTACTTCTCGTTCAAGTCGCGGTTCCGCCGCGCGACGTCGCTGGCGGTGGACATCAACGACGTGCCCAGCGCGCTCAAGATCACCAACTCCACCTTCTACCTCACCGACTCCATGGACGGCGACTCCGGCTTCAGCAACTGGTGAGCACGCGTATCCTGCCCTTACTGTCTGTCTGGCTAGCTGCCTCGTAGGGCAGACCCGTTTTTCCTAATGGGCACAATGGAAACGTGCCCAAGGCCCTGCGATTGATTGGTGCCCCAGAACCTGGGCCCCTAATAAGTGGAAGACGGCCCTGAGGACAGGGGCTAGTTGCTTGCACTTTAAAGCGGCAGCCGCTTTTCACCAGACTTGCTGTATTCGAAGCCAGGTTGATCGTAAGAGTTGTCGCTGTAACAGAAATAAAACTACTAGGAAGATTTTACTGCGATATTTCAGAAGCTAAGACTAAGCATATGAGTGACGAAGTTTTTTGAAGTAGATTTTCAATCAAGCAATTTTGTTAATTAGCCCTTAAATGTGAAATGGAGTCACCTCTTCATCTCCCCATACGCCTTGACATTAAGCTCTTCCTTTATCCGCTGCTGATCCTTGCAGAGTTCAGAGAAATATGGCAATCGCTTAATCGATAAGAATGACAAAGCACTTATATCTTGAGTTATAGAAGAGTTGCACCATTTTATAGCTTGTCAGATACTGTGGATTTTGTATCGCCCCTATATTATGTCAAAGGTATAAGTGCTACTATTGAATTGCAAGTATTGACGCGCGACTGACCGTACTAGCAGCAGGGCATAGAACTACAATATATCACGAACTAGCGGCCGCCCAAACAAACAAACTATTGACCTTTATTATATTAGTAAAGATTTTTATTTTGTTATACTAAACCGTAATCCCCCTCAGCAGCTACAGCGGGCAGGCGGGCAGCACGGAGACGCTGTCGCCGTGCAGCGCGACGCGGCGACGCGACGGTACGCGGCGCCCCGCCTGGGCCGAGTCCGCGCCCTGCCTCGCGCTCGAGCGCCCCACCGCGCCGCCGCCGCCGCCGCCCGCGCCCGGCCCCGCGCCCGGCCCCGCGCCCGGCCCTGCGCCCGGCCCTGTGCCTGTGATCGTACCGGCGCCGGCGACGCCGCAGACCGACATTAGCGCTGTCAACGAAGGTAACGCGCAGGCGTCAACTGGACACGACACAAACACTAGGCACACACTACATACATAATAAATTAAGAAAAAATAACTATTTTTTTGACTATTACTACTAATAACATTCATGGACACAAACTTGACGAATAATACACATATTTAAATATACAAAATGAAGTGTTTTTAAAAGCTAATAGGTAGTTAGTTTTGGTTTCACATTTTAAAAATCGTAATAAATTAGCCCATCGATTGCGACTGATGGTAACGTACGTAGGTACCTGATGAAAGCAAAACGGGAACATTAAAGATTATGGGAAGAGTTAGATGGCAGCTAATTTTCACTTAAATCTCATACTACTTATTTCATTCCAAAGGCATTTTTCACTTAACCGTTTTTTACTGAAATAGTTATTTATGATACGGCCATAATTGTTTCGCCTTCGTTCTCATATAAAAAAACATATCACTGCAACCTAACATTCTATATCAGTGTCGACACGTTTAGCGCATCAACTAACTAACTTTTATGGCTCAACGACCTATAGTGTGTCTTGGCCTCCGAAACGATTGACTTCCACCGGTCTCTCACTTAGGGCATCAAAGCCAATCTTAAATCCTAGGTTTATCTTATTCTAAGCCAAGTCGGCAGCAATGCATCGCAAGGTCGCCGCGTAGCCTTGCCGCATGGCGTGACCATGTGTGGCAACGTTTACCTCACTCGCCGGCTCCTACCGTGGGAGGATTTTTTATTCCATTAGAAATAATGTAGAGTAAGAAAATAACTATCGATGTAGGTAGGTATGTGTCGATTTTATGGCTTGTTAAAATAAGGTCTTAGAATAAATGTTGTCTTGAAAAATACTTCTATACCTAATATACTCATTCCATTGGTTTTCCAAAGCCAAATTTTAAAAATAAACTTTTGTATATTTTTCATTTTATAATATTGATTGATTAACAACTTTAGTAGTTTCAGAAGACATTGGACACTCCACAGAAATGATACACAGATACACTTGATTTCTCATAAAATGGTATTTATTATAGGTACCTAAGATTGCATTTTTTCTCGATTTCAAACTTTCTATTGAAGAAGTTGATAATAAAAGTTTCCAATTTTTTTTCCGTTCTTCTTCTTACTACAAAAAGCGTTAAGAATTTAGTGAATCTTGTTATGTTTCAATTTACATCATTAAGAGCTCACTTCCGTAACCACTAATATCGCTTGTTTGCCGAAATGGGTATGTCCTTGTTTTACCAATTTATCTGCCCCCTTGGAATTCCACTTTCTTTTAGATAATAAACGAGTTCACATTTCTAGTTATCCCTTCCTAGGCCTGCCATCGTTAAATACTCTTATTTACTCGAGCATAATTGTTGACTTGCATGTTTTCCCTGAACAAGATTACCATAACGTTTTACAAGTAGAACCAGTCAGCATTCCTGAGAACGAGTATGAATCAGTTTTGAAATGCGTATTTTTATTATACAGACATATATTATGTATCTCTTACTATACGTCTATACTGTACCTAACCAATAAATAATCGTATTCACTACGTAGCGGTTAGATGGTTGCAGAATATGGCTGGTATCTGAATATTGTATATTAGCGAATATACAGTTTTAAAATTTCGGACGGGATAATAACACTCCCTTTTAACACTAACTAGCTATTGTTACTTGGCCCGATTTATCTGTCTGCCGCTATTAGGTACTAGGCATTAGAAGTGACAAAATTTGTGAGTGCACTAGTGCTTGCACATTTACTTGTGCAACATCCTGCCCTAGTTGGCTAATCCACACACCCAACACTTAGTAGAACTAGTCTCTGGAACTGTTCGTTGACGGCAAAATATTCAACTTTTTGTTGACTCTACCGACGTTAGGTATTTTGGTGATTCTTAATAAATAGTATTTTAATGGATAAATTTTGACAGCGAATAAGTTTATGAAAGTCTCCATTCGCATCATTTGCAGTTCATAAGGAGAATAATACTTATTGGATATAATTAACACTCTTGTGTTAAATAATAGATATTTGCCTCTATTAACGTACCTAAATAAATTAGGAAACTTGATTATTACTGTACAAACATTTCAGTTGACGTCTGTCCGTGTCGCGTCATTATGTTAAATTAGCGAATTCAAAGTGCAATACAAACAGAGCCCAAACGAAGACAGCGCTAACAGAGGTCAGTGAGGACCCGCTCGGACGAAACATTCGTTCTAATTAATTCTTAATTAGAATCGTAGCATTGGTGTTGATTATTATCATTAAAACCCCTTTATAGTACACAAAATAGTTGTTCACACACCAAACATGCATTTTGAAATGCCCCCGCGATGGAAGAGGACGTACGAATTTGTCTTCGACCCAAATAAATAAGTATACCTACATTTAAACGAAAAATATTTAGACACACTTGTTCAAATGTTCTTTCCTTGTTTGAGGGTAATATGTAAAAAGATTAATATTTATATTTGTAAAAATATGTTTTGTTCTGTTTGGCTGTAAAATCATCTGTTTAACTTTTATGTTCAGTAAATTCAAATTTAGAAGCTGCTTTTAATAATCATAACATTGTTGATGTGCATAAGCGCAAAACTTATCAGGTTATGACCATATAAATTGTCGCAGCCGGCGACAAACGTAATTGATGCGCATTGGTCATAAAGCTACGAAATTGATTTACCCTACTTGATCAATTGCCCGACCCGGCTGACCGCAGTTTTCTAACTTACGACGCCTACTCGTGTACGATATCTCCAATTGTTTTGTTTATTAGCATTGTTTACAAACCTACGTGCGTCAGTTCTAACTAAACTACAAGTTGTTTCGTCCGAGCGGAGGTTGGTTGTGGTGGTTTCTATCAAACTCTTCACGTGAATGTCTAGTTTGCACTGTCTTTGTTTCTTTTGTTATATGTTCTTTCAAATTATTTATCACTCGCATTCACTTTGGTTGTGGTTTACATTTTCCGTTGTTTACGTTATTTGTGTCTCATAGCCTTCACTCTCGGTTCAATTAAATCACGATTACTGCAATTGTATGCATGTATAGTAACACATAGACAGGTTTGCGCGTCAGTTCGTGTGTAGGTATGATTGTTCGTCAGTCACCCCGCGGTGGAGCCACGCTGCGCCCGCGCAGACCTTCGCGCTGTTTATTGCTAACGCTGCCTCGTTTATTTTACACAATATTTTTTATTGTTATGTGCTACACTTCTCTATGCGTCGTGAGTTCTTATCTCGTCCTACACGTGCTTTTGCAACAGTATATTCGTTAATTGTGCATGACACTTCACAACCTTAACTGTAATTGTTCGTATCGACGGAGCAATAATTTTAAGTGTAAAATCTTTGTTTATTGAGCGTACATGTGACCGGTTGGCGTGAGAACAGGCAATCGCGTCAATTCCTAGCCTCGGAGATGCATGATCAATTTATCTACTTGAGGTCGTTTTTGCTTCAAGTTTTTCCTCATTGTTATGCCTTTGAACATGCAACTTATGACTAAACCATTATTATTTTTAATCGATAACGCAGAATCGCTTTGTTTCCTGAGTCGAAGCAAAAGAAAACATTATACTCAATAAACAAAATTTCTAAAACAATAGGTACTAGTAAATACCATCACAATATTATATACCTACTTGTATGCCCTTACTTTACCCTGCACTCTGCATGTACACTTATGTTTAAATACACTGTTAAATGTTTATTGCGTGTACTATCCAGAAAACGTGATACCTCCTATTTATTTAATGATATTACAGACACGAGAATTTTTTTTTCTGTTAATACAAAAACTTAAATCTTGATAAATTACTCGTGGACTGTTACTGTTACATTGAAATTCTATATTTTTGACTTGAACCATTATCGTAAACAAATTGTTGCAACTTACTTAACTATTTAGCAACCCGTAATCTTTCATCTAAGTACAAAATCAAACTTTGTTGCAAAATATATCTTATTTTGAGAACAGTCAACATGTACAGACTTTTCGTCATGCAATTTGGTGATGTAATGTTGTTGTGTCTACCTTTCTCAAGGTTAAGTCCATGTATGCATCTACCAAATTCAGTTGTAAACTTTTACAATATTCTTCAATAAGCTCGTTCAACATTACTTTACAGAATCTTTAGAAATGTTTACGATTGAAAAATCCGCTAGATTTCAATACGTAGGCGCGAGGTCTAACTGCTATGTTAGTGAATTTTGACATATCTTTCAATGTCATGTCAAAATTGACTAATCACATACCAGTTAAACCCTACAACTACCTACTGCCATCTAGCGGATTTGTCATTTCCTTTAACCCTCATTATGTTAGAAAACCCATTTCCAAAAAGATCACGTTTCCTCGATAGTACCTTGCAAATCCACCACTCCATCTCAATCAACTGTCTCTTACGCAGAACTAAAGCGGTTGCTGCCGACGCTGTCGCGCAAGGACAAGAGCCCGCGCACGCGCACCTCCTGGTACGCCGAGTGCGGGGGCGACAACATCTCCGTGCACACCTCTAATACTTCCTGGTGAGTAGTAGGATTAGACCCACGGTAGATAAAGTAAGTTAATCTGCTTAGTCATTGAATATTGATATCGTCTGAGGCGAGAGGTAGAGCTTTGAAGAACTTCCACTCGAATGAGCCACACCACAGTGCAGTAGCCCTTCGTAACTGTTGTGCTATGTGTCTGCACATGAGTAAGGTCGCCAGAGCTCAGTTGGGGAGGGGTATGGGTATGGGGTTTTTAAAGGCAGGCAACGCATCTGCGGCCCGGTGATCACTTACCATCAGGGGACTTATGTTCGTATGCCTCACTATATAAAATAAAAAAAGCCGACAGACCTCACTGCGAGCCTCAGACATGGATCTCGAAATCAATAATTTAACAACTTCGGTAGCTAAAGTGACTGAAGCTGCTATCAATAATTACTCCTTAGCCTATAAAAATTAAGCTGGATAAAGCTGCATCTGTACGATTTGTTCCTCTTCAATTAAACCAAGTTTTATGACAAGTATACTCTTGTCACATCCAAGATCTTTTGAGAGTTGGTAATTCAACATTTAGTCTTAACTTAAATTAAGTTGACGATATACCTACCTTCAGGCATGCGTTAACCAGGTTAATAGGGATTTTGGATACATCATAGCCGTACTTTATAACCGCGCGGAAGAACGTAATATAATGAGTAACAGTATTGTCCCGAATCGTTTTCCCGCAATCACGGCGCGTCATCCCATTCTCGAGACTACCGTCCCATTATAAAACAATTGAGGACTGGCCGAGCACAGCCCGTGACGCGTCTAAGTAATAAGAGCAGTTTCACACAGTGTGACTGTGCGACATCCGATTCGAATTCGGTCCGACCCCATAAAATATAGCCTGGAGTAGTCGTAGTACTAGTTATTTATTGGTAATTTACGCACTAGATTCGATTTCTTTCCGTCAGTCAGTTTATAGCAATCCCTAATCCAGATGGGGTGACGATTTGCGAAAGATGTCTAGAAAGATTTGGATAATAAGAGTGACCGAGGATCGCGAGAGAGGGGAGGAGGGTGAAATGGAGTGAAATTAGGAAGGCCTATGTCCAACAGCTCATGATGATTCTAAGGAAATATTTCGGTCCTTATTCACGGGTTCGGGACGTTTCGGATCGGGCATTGTGTAAAACCACTCTAATGCGTCGATGCGGTAACCGGCGCTCGGTAGAGTCGGTTAGTTAGAGAGGCGGCTGCGCGGGCGCATGACGTTCCTTGGGTGCGGTGACTCATTGCCAAGCCAGTTTTCCCGGCGACCGTTAAGCTGTGCCGCGAGAGACAGACGCGAGCGGGTGCTTGACCACGTGCGTATTCGATAATGCCTTATTTAATGACTTTGATTGGTGTTTAACACCGTTGATTTTTTTACTACTTGCAAATATATTTATAAAACCGGTCATTAAATTCAATAATACTAGTAATTTTCCTTTATTCCTTTTTAATTCATTAGAAATGTTTTAAGTATCTAACATTAACTATTGGTTTTTACAATTATTTTCTGTAGAGGTCGATTTTTGATCTTTACTAGAGTCACCGATAATGATAATGTAATTAGAGCGAAGTAGAATTAATCATTAATAAAATTTCATAATGATCGTAGGTATTATCTATCACTTGTACCTAACGCTTTCATCTGTGTATTACGGCACACTAATCGCTTTACACAGGTATGCGTATTCAAATGTGTACAGGAGATCAGAAGGACATATGTACCTTCTTAGCTTTAATTTTATTGCAATTAAAAAGCTATGCAAAGTTTTAAAAAAATAGAATACATGTGATTTTTGAAAAAAAAAACATAAATCAGTGTTCAAAATTCTCTCTGGCTAATAAATTCCGATGGTGCTAATGGAAGTTTTATTTAGTGACGAATCTTAGTTGTTTTGCTATACTTAATAACTAATAATTTGACACACTTCTAGTCGCACGCAAGTTTTCCGTCGCTGCGGATAAACGTCCAAGACCGTTAGGTCGTCTGTTGAACTTCGCGATATTACTTTATGACCCCGACATAATTATTTTACACCATCTGCCGAGCTTTGCAAGAATTTATTATGTTTTATGCTCGATAATTATCTTCCTACGTAATTTGTGATGTTTCACATACGTGGGTATGATTAAACTAAGGTATTTTAAGTCGTAAAAAATTGTGAGTGGATAATATGGAAACTGGTAAATAAACAAATAAATTCATAAGATATTTAATAACATGTTGGTATGAAAGTAAGAAGGAGCAAACTGCTGGATACATATTTATCAATTTCGATAAAGAGACTAAATATTAACTTTGTTTATCAAAGCTATAAAATGACCTATTTAGAGAATATTGATTGAGTGATTAAACATAAGCATCCAAAATTAGATATTTACGATTCAGCCGTAGATAAAATAATACGATTAGTCTTCAAAGTATCGAATGTCATCTCCTAGATTCGAATCCATATAGTTACGACCATGTACTAATTAATCTGTAGGTAGAGGTATGCTCTTACATAGAGTCTAATAAATTGTAAGAAATATCGCAACACGAAGGTGAACTTCGCCTTTGTCTTTATAAACTTTTGACACCAATTTCCTCATCGAAAACTGGTTTGAAGTGGAACACTGGAAGAATTATGTTTCGTGTAAGATGCACTTCATGACTGTGAGTCAACGGTAGAGTCATTTTCTCAACACAATTGTCATTAACACTTTACATCTACCTACTTCGCCTTTCTACGTATTATTTGATTAGTATGTGTAAGAATCTTCATCGCATGATAACAACATTGAAAACTGAATAGAATTCAACACCGTATTCTTGACACACTGCTGCTTACCACAGCAAAGATAAAGGTACTACGAGCTCATAGCAATTTAGTGTGATTTCCTCTGTTTTGTTTAGTTAGACTACCCGAGTTCCTAATATGTAGTTAACTACATAGTTAACGATCATTTTCACCAGTTCCAGTGGATACTACTAAAACCCTGCGGTTTTCTTCTCACCTGTGTGGTGGGAGGGACTCAGTTTCGCGCCTGGCGAATGCCCAGTCCGTTCCCGGTTATCTTGGGAAGGCCTACGGCCAGCGGTGGTTTGCAACTGGATGATGATGAAGATGATGTACATCTTATTGCCTCGTGCAATAAAGTCACTTGAAGCACTGTATTAAACAATGTTTGTGGTCAGGTACGCCGAGGCCGGGCTGTACCAGGTGGGCAACGTGTCGTCGTCGTCGGGCGCGTCGAGCGGCTCGCACCCCGCCTCGCCGCTGCCGCACTCGCTCTTCACGCACGAGCCGCTCTACCAGTTCTACAACGCTGCTAAAGTCGAGGTAAATACCAATGGATTAATGATGAGAAAGATTTATTTGTGCGCTGGAGCAGCACTGATTTTATGATTGGGAATTCGCCCTTAGAAACATAGGTGTGTAATGTATTGTTGATTAATGGTCAGTTTCTTTTACTGGAACTGGCGGGGACTGGTATGTGACTATGTCTCAAAATCAAAATCGGTAAATTACACGGTGCCCTTGACAAGCTTTATGCTATTATAAGTTCCCACTTGCTGATGCACAGATAATGCTAACAGAAAAGCACTTATTTTTCCTCGTCCTCCTACACCTTCTGTCCCCCCATCTTCCAGCCGTAAAATCGTCCACAATGTTTTACCTGTGCCATTTCTGATTTTTACAAAAAAATAAACGTGCCAAGATGTACTTTTTCAACTGCTTCAATGTCAAACGAATGATATACCATATACCGGTGCTCGTGACTGTTGTAGACTTTATTTTAATTTCATTGTTCTTTTAAATAATTACCCTCATAATGCGACTAAATAAATAATGTCCATTGTTTTAAATGTTGCGGTAACACCGAAATACCATTCTAATACATATTATCTACAAGCGAATAATTATGACTTTAAATGAAATATTTACTGCATGCATCCTGTCTAAAGCTATGAGTAATTGCTGATTATAATTAATTTGTTTCGGGACACCATTTTTATGGAACTTATTTGTGCTTATCATATTATTATTATTTATTCTTCTGAATTGTCTGGGTTATTAGACTTTTTTATATTAATTGAAAGCTTAGTGAGTGCTTTAATTGGCATTTTGTGAAATTAACAAATGTTGTGTAATTTTAGACAGATGATTGTAAGTTTCATTAATTAGGTTTTCTATCATACTAAATATGGCCGTGCCCTACATTCAAAGGAATTAGGTATTCAACTTAAATTGCTTATGTAAACTATCAAGAAAATGCGCGCTGCCGGGGTTCAGGTAAAATTGATATCTTCATTCAGAATATTCCAAATCCAATACGGTTCGGTAGTAAACAACACAGTTGTTAATCTTGTACGCACACTTTCCGTGTAGTGGGCAGAGTAAAATAATCGCTAGTGCTAATCAGATGTAATTGTGCGACCTTCAACCTACGCTAATTGTTATTAAACCGTCCGTATCTGCACCATCAAAAATACAGTTTGAAATATTGACTTAAGTTCAAAAAGCATTTTTTAAAATCCGAAAGAAAAAAATAAGTGTAAGTTAATCAAGATTATATTGGTGCGTAGCGAATTTGTACTTAGATTTTCTTTGGAAATCTAACTAGGTTGGTATTATGTAGGCATGATTGATTTAGAAACCATATTGAACCCTAAAGAAAGTGTTTATTAGCACCTTGTCCTAGTTTTAATCCCTGTAAAGTTCAACAATAGCACTAAAATCGATGACAATATTTGTTATGTACATGACATATCACGATGTCGCGACGCTATCATACGTTAGTGTCTTTTGTAACAGTGTGAAATGGACAGCTGTTTTGTAATAACCAAAATCAATTCCTTCTGTTGTGAGTGGTCTGAAGTAAGTTGTAATATTCCATTTAGTATCCAATCGACTTCGGTATGAAATGTTCAGAATAAGCTCTACAATTTCTTTGGATATGTTCTAATAATACTTACAAACCAATTAAATACATGGGTAAAGATAAGTTATTAGATATTTAAATAATATCATATTTTGTTATTTTATCTTATTTAGATTTTGAATTAGTGTAAATGCACACTAGGATGCTCTTACGCGACCGAAGTTTGGCGACATTGCATTTTGTATAAAAAATACGCGACATAATTTCGGCATAGTGTGTCATCTTCCACATACTCGTACATTGCAGGTGTACTCTGTCACTTTTTCCCGCGTAGTGTGTTGCTATACTTTGACGAGGACAAGTAGTAGGTACATATGGGAGACAGAGTAGACTATTATGTATTCTACTACCTCCTACATAGACAATGATAGATGATTCTCAAGAGATAGGCGTGCTGACGTAAGTTTTACTTCTGTGGTGTGATACAGTCATCTGCGACGTCACCCGACCCGCAGATCACAGAAGATGTATGGTATGATGGGCAATTAAATTAGTCTTTATGAGAATATTGTAAACAACCTTAACTTGGTATTGACTTCGTAGAGCCAACGTTATAAAGAATTAGATATGTATTTCCAGTTCTGTCGTATCTACGTCATGTTGGTAATGTTAGTCATACCTAGGTATAACTCTGGAGTTATTACTAGATTAAGTATTGTGTAAAGGGTGTAACAATGAGTATTGTTAGATGACAAAAAGCAGTTAGCATGTTGCCGTCTGTCGCCACAATGCCCGTCTTAGTCAACCCATGATCATGGCGGGAAGCACGAACCATTGTCATTTAGTTTGTAAGCATTCAAGTACGTCTAGGCTTTACAATTTATATATTGGTACTGTTAGCTATCAACTGAAGACACTCCTTCGTTATTTCTCTTTTTCAATCTCGGTAACTTCGCATCTCCGTATTCAATTTCAACTGAACTGCTCTCGTCATCAAAACTTTCCCTCAACCATGGTGCCGTCGCACGGCATAGACACACTAGTGAGGTGCAACTCAATTGAATTTAGTCAATCGTTCAACAGTACCTACTCCTATACTAATCTAGTCCTAGCAGCTACTTGAATACGGGCTTTAACTGATATTTTATGCGTTAGGTACTTCTTTTTGAAACGTTTTTTTCGGATCGTCGTTTATCTAATTATTTCTACGATACTGTTAGTAAAGATTTAATTTGTTTGTCTAGCATAAAATAATGTTAGATAGTTATCTCATATAAAAAGTTCATTGGACACAATGGGCACGTGCCCAGGTCCCCGCGATCAACGTTTACCAAACAAGAGGTTTAAAGGCCTATGTGCCCAGAGCTCTTAATAGGTGAAAGACGGCCATGTATATAAGGATTGGCCTGTGCATAATGATATTATTATCATCTTCAGACAAGTTTGGGCCGGATAATCTGACTTATTTATCGTTATAGACCATTTTCACCACACTTAGCAGGCAATATGTTCTATCATTACTAAAGTGTCCATCACATCCACAGTCCGTGTGCCGCGAGACGGGCGACTCCGACTCGGAGGCGTACGAGGCGGGCGGCGGCGCGGTGCGCGGGGGCGCGGGCGAGGGCGGGGCGCCGGGCGCGGGCGCGCGGCCCTCCGCCATGGCGCTGGTGGCGCCCCGGGGCCCGGCCAGGACGCTCTGGTGCGAGGTGCCCGAGGTCGTCAACTCTACTGTCCTTAGTGAGTATTGTAGTTTATCACATTATCATAATTCTTACTTATGTTTCCTTATAGTTTATTATGGGAGACCAGAAATTCCCCGTTTATCAGATTTACCGTTTTCAAAGAAGTTCAGTGTCTTGCAGAACTACTATTACTTATGTATGTAAATTATGTACTATTATGTTTTTATTTCATGAAAACTACTATTCTCGCCGGTAGTGCCAAAATTGTGCTATAGGGACATTTTTGTATCCCGGTTATACACCTCCTTGTGAAAACATGAATGTCCTCAAATTGTTAATCAGTTAAAAAAAACTTTGAATGGGACTCTCAGGATTCGTCTTCCGCTAGGTTACAACCCCATTCTCAGGGGATCCTGCAGCACTGGATCCTCATGGAATACCCCGTCTAACCTACTCGTCTTCCGCCAGGTTCCCTAGCGCCGGCGCAGAAGCGGCTGCAGGAGGCGAAGTTCGAGCTGCTGACGTCGGAGGCGTCGTACCTAAACTCGCTGAACGTGCTCGAGGCGCACTTCATCTCGCACCCCGCCTTCCGCGACACCAGCGTGCTGCCCAGGGAGGACTGGGAGACGCTCTTCGGCACGATACTGCCAGGTGAGGGTCCTGCTGTAGCTACTGAGGCCAAGTTCGAGCTGCTGACGTCGGAGGCGTCGTACCTCAACTCGCTGAACGTGCTCGAGGCGCACTTCATCTCGCACCCCGCCTTCCGCGACACCAGCGTGCTGCCCAGGGAGGACTGGGAGACGCTCTTCGGCACCATACTGCCAGGTGAGGGTCCTGCTGTAGCTACTGAGGCCAAGTTCGAGCTGCTGACGTCGGAGGCGTCGTACCTCAACTCGCTGAACGTGCTCGAGGCGCACTTCATCTCGCACCCCGCCTTCCGCGACACCAGCGTGCTGCCCAGGGAGGACTGGGAGACGCTCTTCGGCACCATACTGCCAGGTGAGGGTCCTGCTGTAGCTACTGAGGCCAAGTTCGAGCTGCTGACGTCGGAGGCGTCGTACCTCAACTCGCTGAACGTGCTCGAGGCGCACTTCATCTCGCACCCCGCCTTCCGCGACACCAGCGTGCTGCCCAGGGAGGACTGGGAGACGCTCTTCGGCACCATACTGCCAGGTGAGGGTCCTGCTGTAGCTACTGAGGCCAAGTTCGAGCTGCTGACGTCGGAGGCGTCGTACCTCAACTCGCTGAACGTGCTCGAGGCGCACTTCATCTCGCACCCCGCCTTCCGCGACACCAGCGTGCTGCCCAGGGAGGACTGGGAGACGCTCTTCGGCACCATACTGCCAGGTGAGGGTCCTGCTGTAGCTACTGAGGCCAAGTTCGAGCTGCTGACGTCGGAGGCGTCGTACCTCAACTCGCTGAACGTGCTCGAGGCGCACTTCATCTCGCACCCCGCCTTCCGCGACACCAGCGTGCTGCCCAGGGAGGACTGGGAGACGCTCTTCGGCACCATACTGCCAGGTGAGGGTCCTGCTGTAGCTACTGAGGCCAAGTTCGAGCTGCTGACGTCGGAGGCGTCGTACCTCAACTCGCTGAACGTGCTCGAGGCGCACTTCATCTCGCACCCCGCCTTCCGCGACACCAGCGTGCTGCCCAGGGAGGACTGGGAGACGCTCTTCGGCACCATACTGCCAGGTGAGGGTCCTGCTGTAGCTACTGAGGCCAAGTTCGAGCTGCTGACGTCGGAGGCGTCGTACCTCAACTCGCTGAACGTGCTCGAGGCGCACTTCATCTCGCACCCCGCCTTCCGCGACACCAGCGTGCTGCCCAGGGAGGACTGGGAGACGCTCTTCGGCACGATACTGCCAGGTGAGGGTCCTGCTGTAGCTACTGAGGCCAAGTTCGAGCTGCTGACGTCGGAGGCGTCGTACCTCAACTCGCTGAACGTGCTCGAGGCGCACTTCATCTCGCACCCCGCCTTCCGCGACACCAGCGTGCTGCCCAGGGAGGACTGGGAGACGCTCTTCGGCACTATACTGCCAGGTGAGGGTCCTGCTGTAGCTACTTTTGGCTGCGAAGTTATATTTCTTGAGTAATGTAATTGTACATTATTCGCCGATGTGATTTTTAAATTATTGTTTCGGATAAGAAGACATTAAGTATTAAGTTTTGAAGTCAAATTCCGGGGTTATTAAAACTGCTGAACTTGACAAGAGTTCACACACACACACACACAAACTTATTTCCAAGAAACCCCTGTAAAGCCGTCGCGGCTGCGCCTGATTTCTCTTATGTCTTACCGAGCTTGTGGTACTAAGAAAATCTGTCAACATGACCACCACAACTGCAACAGAGCGACGACTAATTAATAATCTCTACGTGTATTTCTAACCTCCCATTCCCCCTCAGTGCGCAAATGCTCGCAGCTGCTCATGAACGAGCTGGAGAAGTGCTGGCAGCAGAACATCCTGCTGACGGGCATCTGCGACATCGTGCGCGCGCACGCCGAGCGGCACTTCCGCGCGTACGTCAAGTACTGCGAGCAGCAGCAGCTCATGGTGCGCGCGCTGCAGCGGCTGCGGAACAGGCCTGCCTTCGCCAATGCGCTTAAGAGGTAACTTATTATTATCATCAACATCATCATCAGCCTGTTGCAATCCATTGCTGTGTAAACATGCCTCAAATGAGTGGTTATAGTCACTACGCTGGACGGTGGTTGACCGCAGTACGGCAAACGGGGTATGTCTACACGTGGCATGTCAGGCCATACGCATTTGAGCTCTGGAGAACTCAAATTAGGTATGCCTAGCGCGCTACTGACTCGTTTCATCTGTTCTAGCTGTACCTACCTGTTTTATAAGCACTGATGTGTCCACATATTTCAATAGAAATTATGATTAGATACCTACTTATATCCCGTTATTTGGCTAACAGGTGAAAACACTCACTTTTATTAAATTTCAAAAACGTAAGCTTGTACGTAGGTATAGTAAACTGTACGAAATTCTAAGCTATGGCGTTTTATGTAAGTGTTGTCAAGTCAATACTTTTATGTTAAGATTAGCTAACTGTAATAAATAGATAAGAGCGCAACAATAATAAAATTGTAGAATAATTATATGGGCATATTTTTTAATTTATTATTTAATGTAAGACTTTCATAATTTATTTTGAATGCTGTCAAACACCAAATAAGTATTAGCCATGAAAACTATCCATTTAACGAAATCAAGTCTGAAATACCCTTAAGGACTTCCAAAAATGGCAGTTTCGCACAAAAAAAAACTTTTTACTAAATTTTACTCCCCAGACTGGAGAGCCACCCGGCGTGCCAGTCGCTATCCCTGCACTCGTTCCTGATGCTGCCGATGCAGCGCGTGACGCGGCTGCCGCTGCTGCTGGACGCCGTGCTCAAGAACCTCGACCCCACCGAGCCCGAGTACCAGACCTGCATGAGGGCGCTGGCCACGCTCAGCGGCGTAAGTTCAATACAGCATAAAATCAAAATCAAAATATGTCTAATTTATTTATGTAGGCCTCTGCAAGGCACTTATAAACCGTCAATAATAAGATTACAATAGAATGACTCGACCACCGACTGCGGAATGCAGTCATCTGCCGAAGCGGCAAGAAATTCGATAATGTTCTTTCCTCGTAGCACAACATAGTTACTGGATATTATGCTACGCTCAGCACCCGCGGATAATAATAATACCCCTCCGGCCGTATTCGGCCATGGCGGCCGATCTTACGATCAGCCAGGTACGCAGGATATATTATAGTGCACAAGTGAGTGCGCAAGCACAGGTGCACTCCCTATTCCTTCACTCTCATAATTCGGTGGGACAGCAATCTGACACGACCGTAGAGAGATCAGGCGCAGGACCAACGGCTTAACGTGCCTTCCGAAGCACGGAGGAGCTCGAGATGAAATTTTTCGGTCACCCATCCGATGACTGGCACCTGCGAACGTTGCTTAACTTTAGCAACCGCAGGCCGAGTGCGCTTACCACTGCGCCATCGAGCTCCTCAAACGCTCAGCACCCGCGGATATAAGTACAGGGTATACGTACCAAATATCCGTAACCGCGGATATTTGCACCAAAAACCCGAATCCGTAACGGATATTGTCAAAAAAATTCCATCTTATCACTAGAAATCCATAACTTCAGGCAGGTGTACCAAATAACATCAAACAGTTCAAATTGTCTTTGTAACCCACTTTTGACGTATTAACTGTTGTATTACCGCATGTTTCTTTGCAGGTGGTGACGGAGTGCAACGAGGGCGCGCGCAACACGGAGCGCATCGAGGAGATGTTCCGCGTGTCGCAGCTCATCACCTTCCCGCCGCACATCCGCGACCCGCCGCTGCTCGGGCCCGCCTGCAGCCGCCGCGACCGCAAGTGAGGACAAGTTATTATCACTATCTGTACCAGCATAGTAAATAACATTAAAACCCTACCGTCCGTTTTCGTTTTTCGACCATGGTGGCCGAACTTACGTCAGCCTGGTACTCAGGATATACTGTAGTGCACAAGTGAGTGCGTAAGCACAGGTTGCTCGCTCCTCATAGTTCGGAGAGACAGCAATCTGACACAACCGTAGAGGGATCAGGCGAACAAACAAACAACTTAACAACATTACCATCATCAGCAAAGTCATGGGCATCTTCGTTAACAACAACATTATGTCCATCTCCTTCTTCGTCAGCATCACCAAAGTCATCAACACAATACTAACTATCGTCATCATTAGAATCAGCATCAATCTGTTGCTGTCTGTTGATGGAAGTAGACATAAATAAATAAAAAACATGTATTGGCAAGACATTTTTGCCGATAGCCACTACTTCTGTGCCGGAATAGAACGTGTGACAAAGGGTAGCTGCGACTATAAAATCATTCATTGCTTAGTATTTTTTTTTTTATATAAATCAGCTAATTGAATGTTTCTTTTCAACCCAGGCCAGTCCGGTGGCTGGTGCGGTCGGGCGAGATGACGCACCTAGTGTGGAAGACGGACGAACTCAAGCTGACCTTCGGCAAGAAGTTCCACAAGATCCCGCTCTACCTGTTCCTCTTCAACGACCTGCTCGTCATCACTAAGAAAAAGAGGTGAGTTATTTTAATAAAAATAAATAAAATAAATAAAAATCATTTATTTCAGACAACACAGATCCATAACTTTGTTAGTATGATTATGTAACAATTTTTCTTACGATGCCTACGTTGGTTATGTTAGTTTACACTTGGGGGCAATCTTAACTTTCTTGACCGGTAACTATTCTTATCCAATAATTTTGGAAAGGACAGTCCGGCCGTGCAGTAAATGTCCTCAAAATGCTGTTATCGCTGGCTCTCATGCGCCTCAGCAACGAGCCTTTTTACGAATGATCGCGTGAAAGCCATCAACCTGTGCGTCCGCGAACATACCAGAGGCGCTGCAGAAGCGCGGCAACCGCAACAGCATTCTGAAGGCGTTATTGTACTGCACACGCAGGGCGCTGTAGGTTCGACGCATAAAACTAACCCATAAGCCGCTCGAGTAAAAAGATTGACAAAAGGCCCTAAATAGGGTAATTTTGACCTCCGCGGTACATCGAGCGAACCTACGTGCGAGCATATTGCTTCTTACCGCCAGCGCCCTACGCTCTCGTTCAATATCATCGTTGTCACTAAGATCATCAGTGACTACATGTCCAAGATACTTAAAATGGCTAACGACATTAAGAACATTCCCATTTAAGGTAATGAATGGGTGGCAATAACCTGGTATACGTTTTCCCGCCTTAAATACAAGAATCTCACTATTCCTGGCATTATATACCAAACCATGCCAAAGCGTACGACTCACATATCGAGAGTAATTTTCTCAACCCGCCGACCGATGGGCTCAGGAGGACCATGTCATCAGCGTAGCTCAGATTATTGACACACTGTCCGTCTATGTAACAGCCAATATGGGTGCCACTGAGCTCCTCGATCAGCTGGTTCACGTACAGGTTGAAAAGGGTTGGAGAACTGCGTCCGCCCTGCCTGACACCGCAATCAAGACAATATTCATTTAATGTTCTTTCACAAGTGTTTTAATATGTAATCATTGATAACATTTAATATAGCTCAAATCCAACGTTCCACTTCTGATCTGTATCTGATTGATAGTTATAAAGTCCAAAACCGATAATGTGGAACCGATTTTTTTTGTTCTATTTTTCCTTTACAAGCTCTAAAGAAAATCTTGATCAAAAAAAAATATTGATCAAGAGCTTAGCATATAAATTGTACTTACATATTATGAGGGAACTAAATGGGATACAAAAACATAACGCCATATGTACCAACTAGATCTCACACTGTATTAAGGGGCGTGGCTTAAGCATCTTGTGTAAGTGGGCGGGGCACGCAACTATTACACGTGTAAGTAAGGCTCGTGTTAATAAATCGCTCTCAACTCTTGAGATCGAACTTGAGCACGAAATTTAGGTTCTGTTTTATATTGTACGCACTAGGGTTGCTATTACTTGACTTGCGGTGCGTAACTTGACTCTCAGAAGGTGCAGATAAATAAAAGTCCGAAGGTCACTAAAGATTTGTATTTATTTATTTATTTGACAAATAACGTGATACGCAATGAGAATGATATATCAAGTTCGCAATTAGGATCGATCTCAGAGTTGAGTGCGATTTATTAATACGAGCCTTAGTTTCATTCAAAGTTGAAAACCTCGAACTTCATCTATAACGCCACCTATTGGTAGATCAGACATGTGTATAAAGGGGCGTGGCTTGCAAGAAGTGGGCGTGTGTTGTGACGTGTAGGTGGGTGACCTATTTATTTGGCGTTATAGATGAAGTTCGAGGGTTTCAAGTTTGAATAAAACTAAGGCTCGTATTAATAAATTGCACTCAACCCTGAGATCGATCTTAAGTGCGAACTGTGTATGTCATTCTCATTCAAAACGGCACGTCAAGTTCGCGCTTAAGTTCGAGCTCAAAGTTGGAGTGATTTATATATGATTTAATACGAGCCTTACTTACGCGATGATAGATGCCAGCCCCGCCCACACACATCCGCACACAAGATGCTTACAAGTCACGCCCCTTTATACAGATGTCATGCTATTTGGTACATACAAAGCATTGTGTTTTTCAATTCCATTAGTTTGGGCTTTCAACATGTGTAAGTAACTGTGCGTGTGTGGTAGCGAGGAGTGCTACGTGTGCGTGGAGCACTGCGCGCGCTCGCTGCTGGAGGTGTGCGGCAGCGACGGGGGCGCCGCCGCCGCCAAGCACGCGCTCCTCATCACGCTGCTCGAGAACCACGAGGGGCGCACCGTCGAGATGGTACGTACACTTACTTATATTCTTTACTGTCTAGTGTAGTAAGAGTCAAAGGGAGCGCTGGCATCAAAACTGCGCAGTTGGATATTTTTAGTCTATTTGGTGGCCATAGAACCATCAGACGACCTTTGCTTGTCGTTAACCCAGCTTTCTTTAAAAACGAACTATACCGAATTGATGTATTTACCGCTGCAAGCGTCGCTTAAAGAGAGCGTGGGCGCTACGTCGAGATGTTTGTCTGATTATCACGGTGCGTGCGACTAACTTTGTGCAACTCCACCAATTAGGTTTCGATGGTCTCTCGAGGTTAAATCTCGGACCAGCATAGCCCAAGCTGAACTAAAGAGAGGCTTGCATTCTGTTTAATGATTTTAAGCCATAGTAATCACCTACGTATATCGCCTTATAGTTAAAGTTAAATTGAATTTGAATTAAAAATTACTTTGATTGTTTTATTAAATTGTTAAGAATCATTTTAGGTATTGAAACCATAGTGGATTTAAAAATATGTTTGTTGCAGCTGATGTCGTGCCCGAGCGAGACGGACGCGTCGCGCTGGAGCGAGGCGCTGTCGCCGCCGGCGGAGGGCGCGGAGGGCGAGGCGGTGTACGCGGGCTGGGACTGCCCGCAGGTGGCCGCGCTCTACGCCTACCGGCCCGCGCAGCCCGACGAGCTGCAGCTCACCGAGGGCGACATCATCAACGTCACCAGGAAGACTAGTGAAGGTACGATGTCGTTAACAATACTGGTCCTTCGAGCCGGATTGATTGGTCTTTCTAGCCGGTTTGATCGGACTTGCGAGTCCTTGTTTTTATTAATGAACCTTAACTTCTTATAAGATTTCAGACTTTCGCCTCGCATTACTATATTGATTTAATTTAACGGGACTAAATGCGAAATTGTGTTGTACATTATTTTATCTTCTTAGAAAAAAAAGATTTCTCTATTGAAAGTTACATCATTAAAAATGGACTCTATCTCTTTGTTTTGTTGCACGATTATTCAGCCAATATCAAGTGGGCGGTTCCATCTTTGGTCCCTTTCCGATTGACACGATTACTCATTTGAATATCGAGACTCATCCGGTGTGTGATATCCGCAGGCTGGTACTACGGCGAGCGCACGCGCGACGGCGAGGCGGGCTGGTTCCCGGGCGCGTACACGGCGGAGATCGCGTCCCCGCACGTGCGCGCGCGCAACCTGCGCCAGCGCTACCGCCTGCTCGCGCTCTCCGCCACCTACCTCGCGCACAAGCGGCGCCCGCTCTAGCCCACACCCGGCACTACACGCTGCACCTGGACCTAACAACGCCTACTTTAGCTCGCGACACTAGCGCACGTGGATTTCCCGCAGTTGGCATCTCAGGGCCATAGCACACGGCGTATTTTAAACGCGCAGACGACGCGCAGATTACACGCGTATACGCGATTCAAACGAGATTCTATCGCAACTTCGTAACTTTTGTATCATGATTACAAACGCAACAATCAGCATCTAGCGCTGAAAACGCGCGTTCCTGAAACGCGCTTCGCCTACGCGTTTAAAATACGCCGTGTGTTATGGCCCTTAGTGAAGGTGTTCGCGATTGAAAAATCCGCCAGATGGAAATACGTAGGCGTGCGGTCTAACTGCTATGTCATTGGTGAACTTAGACATATCTGTCAATGTCATGTCAAAATTCACTAATCACATACCAGTAAGACCTCACGCCTACGTATTGCCATCTAGTGGATTATTCTTTTGCGAAAACCCCTTATAAGCGCAACCCGTAGCTAACACTACATTGTACACATATTGCCAGTCCGACACCTAATAATATTGTGCTACTAAGGCGGACATGATATGAAAATAAGATACCCTCTATCTGTCTAGTTTGTGGTTTAAACCTAGTTTCTTTATATCACATTATTATAACGTGATCCACATGAAATTATTGTTTGACACAACTCCCCTACACTTCAACAACTGGTGCTCACAGAGTGCTAATGTTACCTTCCGTATCGAATAGAAGTAATATAAAGATGGACTATATTTACAATTTGCATCCAATGTGTACTTACATAAGGTGCAAATTGGGTTCGAGACATTTCGTCCGTCCAGACACTGCCTTAACTTGTAGACGTTATGAGTATTTTTAGACCAATTTACTAATGGTGCACCAACTTATACAAACAGAGGTGCTTGCTGTATCACCGGAGATTCCGACCTAAACTTTGCACGCTCTCAAAGAGTATTTTATGTTATCGTTAAACTTAATTGTATCTTTAAATGTGAAATGTACAGTTACGCATGAGATTTACGGGAATTTATTGTACAGAATATTTTCGATTAAGGACCTTTACTGATTAGATGTAAGTCAACGAGTGTATTCGATCACATTATATTTTTATCTAGTTTGTACGTCTTCGCTTCGCTTGACCGCAATTTTCAAAAATTACCTAGTCACATAAGCGAACGAGTCAATTTTATACTATCACATGTCTTTGATGTTCACAGGTAATATTTTATTATGAAATTATTGTTAACATTCCGAATATGAATGGCGTTTATAAACAATGAAATTGTTAATGAATCATCACCAATATGTATTGTACTTACTTTAGTAAATTATTGTTTTGTATATAGAGTTAATGGCATGTAATAGTCGGTGAGATCTATTTATAGTTGTGTAATATTGATTATTACTATTATCAAATATAATAAATTAATTTTAAAAGAAAATTTCTTACATTTTTTCTTCCACCATGTTATTCATATATTAATAAAAAAAAACTTATTATTATTATTATTATTTATTATCTGTACTTCATTTTATTATACACAAGTGGTAAGCAGTACCAATTTAAGTACAACATACATATTATTCTTTTTGGATAGTACAATTGGAATTGTCAAGTTTGTATCAATCAGTTAACACTTAAGTAGTAAAGACTATTAAAAATATTTTAGGCTATAAATTTTACTTTAAACCTTTGTAAATAAATTAAAAAAGTATAAAATTATTTGATTAGGAAACCACAACATAAAAATATAAAAATAAGAATAATTCATAAAAAAACAAAAATTATGCACCTATACTTATTCAGATCATTGAAGTGTTAATCTCAGAGTTAACATTAAGATTAGGACATGAACACAAAGTAATGTGATAAAGTCAAGCAATAAAACAAAACATTTTGCCTTAAGGAACTACATTTGTGCACGCAGCACAGCTGACTCAAAAAATGGCTTACTTACTTTTATCTTGGAATGTGTTACATAATTATATTTTTCATTGTTATTACAAAATAGTAAAAAATTTACAAATCTATGTTTATTGGCCTAACAGCAAGCCATTTTTCCAGTAGACTGTATTAACGGGATAGTATAAAACTGTTTGTTTTAGTAATAAACAACATGGGCAAGTTTACAAGTACAATATGAAATGAAGAATTCAGTCAAGAAGAGTGACGAGATAGCAATTCAATAAATGCTCCGAAATAAAAGAACAGGAATACAATCAAATTCTTGTCTTGGACGAGTTGTCTTTCACCTCAAACAACTTCCTCAGGAAATAAACCTGCAGGGTACCCGTGGCTGCTATTGCCAAGATTTGAATAAATGACCACCTGAAAAAAGATAAAAGTTAAATCAACATCTATATTAAATCATATCATTGATTAAATCTCAAAGATAAAAGGTTATTTTATCAGATGAAGATAAACTACAATCAATCATATTATTATTTGTCAATGATAAGCATAGTAATCAATAGCAATGTTTTTGACAAACTACATGCCATACTTTTATTGCATATCAATTTCTCAAAAACTGCATTGAAATATTTTTTCTATACAAATGCTTGCTTTATTGGTAAAACCAATTTTGTGTTGGTAACTTTATAGATAAGTATGACTCATTCCACGACCCCCTTGGTGTATTGGTCAAGAAGTTGACTTTTAGACCAGAGGTTGCAGGTTTCATCCCTTGATTCTAATATCTCCACACAAGTGCCTAAGCTACTTAACACGGAGTCAGATCAAAGTATGTGATGTGTGATATTTATTTATTTATATTTACCTCAGGACATAGGTGTTGTTGTCCATCAACAAATTGTAATCACGGGATTCCCGTGCTCTAGAATGGTACTGATATTGCAGAATGTCATTGATGTTGCGTTCCACAAACTGGATGGAGTTCTGAAAATAAAAATATATATATGTAATTCATATCTTACATGAAATAAGAGATTACAATTTATAATGAGTATTAAAATATTTCAACGTTTTATATTCTATAGAGCAGGCATTAGTATTCAGGTACATTAAACTATGTAGAAGCAAGTTTACAACGCACACAGTTTACAGACTTAGTTTATAATATCTGCAACTCTCTATAACTTACTGTGAAGTTCTTGATGTTCATATCCAGCTCCTCCACTTCTTTGGCGTACTTCTCCCACATGTCGTACCGAATGACGGACAGATACAGGTTGACTAGTTTCCCCGCGAACCGCGAGAACTGGTTGTCGATGCAGACGGCGTAGTAGCCACCCGCCGATGACTGGTCCGCGTACTCGGCGCTCTGCCGCCACTCGTACGGGTGCACGATCTGCCCGTTCGGGTGCCGCACCGCGAAACCGCACATGCCATCGCCGCCTTTCAATACCTACAACGTTTAGAAAGTTTCAACTACTCAGACTTCATTCAATCTATTTCGTCACATTATCGAAGTTGCAAAATATTAATTGACACTTTAATCAATCAATGCGATAAAGTAATAAGGAACATATGTTCTTAAACGTGTTTAGTAAGCTAATTACCTGATAGCTGGCGTAGAAAGTCGCGCCCGGTTGAACATACTGAAAGTAGCAGTCTTCTTTACCAGCATCGATGTGAACTTTGTAGTCCATAGTCACAGCCGGTAGATTTTCGTACCATGGTGCCGCCGACGACGAAGAAACATCGCCGACGAGTGATAAAATAGTAAATATTACTGTTATCACTGTAAACATATGCCACGTCTGTTGAGCCATTTTCGACACTGACAGAAATGTTTGGTTTGGTTTGACCTGTCTGACAGACCAGCCAAAACTGTCAACTTGTCAAACTATTACCTACGACTTTCATTGAGTTTCATTCTATTGAATATAGGAATTAAAAATAGATAAGAAAAACCTTTACCATTATTCACATTGCTTATCAAGTTAATATTTATGATTAGCAATGTAATAAGAGGTTAATAATATATTCTTTCAATAAAGTTCTATGCTTAGAACTAAACGCAAAATGTTATTGTCACTACTGTCAACCAGCTGTCATCATCGGCCCCAAAGATTGGTATATTTACTTTACTCTATGGATCAAGTTAAGGTTTTTTTAGGTTAAAACTTGGAAACTCAAAAAACAGTAGCAAGTTTAAAAGTAATGTTTTAATGTGAGCTCCAACATGAAAGCCAGATACCTAACAATATTTTCTTACATTGGGACTCGTTTCAGGTTTGTAAACTTAAGATTGTGTAAAATAAAACACTAGCAAATTTTGTTAAAATAAAACAAAATATCTAATAATATGAAATGAAATCATTCACAGAGCCTCTGAAAAATTGCGGCTCAAAGCTGGGTCTACGCATCCCGACCCAGACAGTGTACAGGGCATAATGGAAATTGGTCTGCTCAAACTAAGATCACTTAATTATCCTCATATTAACCTATCCAGCCGGTAAGACTATCTCGCTCATTCCTATTCTGGTCTCATATAAAATTCCTTTACAACAATTTCAATTTATTAAAAAATCTTTATAAATGTAATGCAGCACCATTTTAACTTATTTTGTATAAGAATTTTATATTTTCTTACCCACACACTTTTAAAAGCTTTTTTCTACAGTACAGATGGTGGAGTACATGCTTTAAATGCTAGCGCACACTTCGACTTGGATCGCTACGGAACAAAGATCTATGAGCCACACAACATCACCTACCTTTTGAACAAGTTCTTTCACAATACAGATACAAGCATTTTTGTAAAGCAGTGTTTGCGAGTCCCCGATAACTTCCATGCTAGATTTAATGCTAAATCTAGAACATACTTATATAGGTGAGATCATGTTTTGAATAATTAATTTAAGAAACTAGTCGTTATTATTTAACATTATCTATTCAACATTTAAAATTCAGTTTATTATTGTGTTAGAGGACAGTCTAATGATTCCAATTTTAATTGCAGGTTTGCTGTTTTAAAAAAAGGTGTAGAGTTGCCTGAGCTTTCTTGTATTGGATCATATATTCCAGTTGAGGAGTGGAAGAGATGCCATTATCTAAGGTGAACTAATTGAATGATCAAGTACATTCTTCTCTATTATCTAACATATAATATTACCAACTAACTCCACAATCCCTTAAAAAAATCATTCAAGAATAATTTATTACCTTAAAATAGCATCCTATAAATCCAATAGGCTACACTAACAAATAATGTAAATATTTATATGTAGATGGCCCATTTACAAGCAATCACAAGTTTCTACTCTATCACAAATTATTTTTATTTACTACAGAATGTTTAGAAAACTGCAACCATCCATAACACTTTCAGACTCAGAGACTTCGACATTGAGAAGTTAAAAGAGGGAGCCAAGTACCTCGTCGGGTACCACGACTTCACGACGTTCAAGCGGTTCGACAAGCTCAATCAGCACAAGCACAACCGGCGCGAGCTGCGCGCCGTGCGCGTGCGTCCCGGAGCGCCGCTCCTCACGTCATACTCGCGGGAGAACTTCGAACATGTGTTTGAGCACTGGGAGGTCGAGTTCGAGGGACGCGCGTTTGTTCACAATCAGGTAATGATAATAATTGACGCATTTGACCCCAAATGGAGAGCGCCACGTCCAGCAATCAACAGCACCAGTCTGATGACGATGAAGTAAACACTTTAACCGTCAAGGACGGAATAATCGGACGCAAGTTTTGAGGCTCAAACCCTCCAAAGTCGGATTTTTCCGACCAATTACCGCTACATATTCGTTTGTTGCTCCTTCTGTGCATAGAATAACACTCAATAACATTGTATTTTACAAATTTAAAATAAAAAGATTAATATTTATATGGTTGTATACATTTTTAACAGACCTGTTGGAGAAGTTTTTAAAATGGACCAAGTACGGTTTCTTAAATTATGGTATTTTCTACATCCTAGAGATGGCACTTACAGTAACAGCAAGTTTTCTTATAGCTTATTTATTTCTGTTACTTCAGATTCGACGGATGATGGGAACCCTGATCAGCGTCGCTATTGGCAGGCTGCCACCAGAGGAAATCAAGGTGATGCTCCAAGTGCCTTCAAAGCACTCCTGGTACACCAGCATCCAGTCGTGCCCTCCAGACGGACTGTACTTGTGTAACGTTGAATACGATCCTCAAGACTTGATCTACAACCCAGAAGTAGCAGACAATACGAAACAAATTGACTGTGAGAGTGAAGACAGTGACTGTGAGTAAATATGAGTTTCCTCAGTGATTTGCTCAAGCAGAAAAACAAACTGAAAGAGACAGAAACAGTTGTGACTAAAGTGGATGGAAAGAGATACGTAGAGAGCGGAGGCAGTGTGACAAGCCTCGATCCGACTCACGGGTTCGTGGTCGACACGAAACCGGATAATGTTCCTGTTTTGATTATTGATCATTTGTACATAGGCTCACAGGATTGTGCAGCTGTTAGTGTATTAGAATCGTACAATATTAAATGTGTGCTTAGTTTAGGTATTGATGTAGAAGTCGGCGATGTAGATCATATGTTTGTGCAGTGTTTGGATTTACCTGAAACTGATGTGGTGCCTATGTTGAGAGAATGTCTTCCTTTTGTACATAAAGCTGTTGAGACAAAGATGAATGTTCTGGTGCATTGTAACGCGGGAGTATCGCGCACCTCCACAGTTGCAATAGCGTACTTGATGCACTACAAATGTATGCAATTTGAAGATGCATACAACTTGGTTAAGGAGAAAAGACCTGCTATTCAGCCCAATGCTGGGTTTAAAAACCAGTTAATGAAACTAGTACCAGCTGCAGTAATTTAAACATCTAAGGGAATGTCAAAACTGGTAGTATAAAATGCGACTAAAATTTTTCTTTTATTTATATTTATTCACTAAAAGCCTTTGCTTATAATGCAATGTTGTTGCAAACCTTAACAATCATTGTGCAATATTGACTATTCTTGTTTTCGAAAATGTTATAAGTATCCATTGAAAATAAATGTTGTTACGACATACTCATAGAAAGTTTTTAAAATAAAAAGTCAATAGTTACAAACAGAACTGTTTATTTATTTATAAATAAGACAATATTAAGTACATGAGCCGAAAATTGTGTATAATAAAGCGGTTTGTTGTCGATGTCGACTCGCGCGTTGTATGGAAGCACTAATCGTAGTTAGGTACAATATGTATTATTTATTATGTAGCACCAAGTTCATAAGTTCTCGAAGCTAAAGCTAAACTTAAACTTAATCAACATGTATAAACTTTGTAAATATCTGTCTGTACATTATATTAATTCAAATAATTTACCCTCTTGTATCTGAATTTCAAAAGTTAATACAGAATAGATAACTTTAAATTGAATCAAATCATCGAGAACATTTCATTACAACTGATTCACAATTATAATCTGAAATCTTTTGATCTATATACATACAATATAAATAACTAATATAAAATAACCAATTATCATATAACTAAGGCAACGAACCGCATCTAGGTGGAAATAATAATTATACAACTAACGCATTGTTGTTTTAGGTATTAAGCATTTAACGGGAAAGCGATATTAATTACTTATCTGCAGGACAGCTTTACACAATACCAACAAAAATGTATGAATCATAACTTTAATCTCTCAGCGAATGCCGAAATTAGATAATTAGGGATTTAATAATAGACTGATAGTGTTGATTTTTCTGAACACAGCCCGGGTTTGTGATCACCAATCCGCATTTGGCAAGCGTGGTGATTAAGCCAAAACCCATCTTTGTAACGAAAACTTGATTTCAAATGATGGAGGCCTTTGCCCTGCAGTGGGACATTAATAGGCTGATACTTTACTGATACTATTTGCATATAAATTAACTATCATGGTTTACTTGGAAGGTCTTCTTGATTGATCAGTTCTAGGGTTGGCATTGTGTGAAGCTAATACAAATGCGATGGAGAAAATAGAAGCACCTTAATTAAGCTTAGTCATTATATAAACAGCGCCGCAAAATCTGCCTTTGAAAAAACCATAAGACGCAAGCTACGTCCTGCGATACCGAGCCGAATCCAAAAATAAATAAGCAATTAAAAGGTATTAAAGTTAACCCTGTGAATTTGTAAAACAGGTTATAGGTAGACGATGACTTTGCTTTAATAGGATTTTAGTAACAGATTTTGCAGCACCAAGCATAATTATGAACAAACGTCTTATACCAATGAACACTTCATATTTGGTGATGACTCAATCGGGTTTGAACACTGTTATTGATAGAATATTAGGTTTATTACACTACCTTAAAAAATAAAAGCATTTATAAACAATATCGGACAAAAACACTGAAACTTTACAAAGTTTTCTATGACTTAATTTTTTAAGGTGAATATGGATGGACCGTAAATTGACTTTTAACCCATACTCGTATCTTAACTAAGTTGTAAATCAAAAGCTGTATTTTTTATTTTACTTAGTAAGATTATAAGTAACATGTGCTTTATAATATGCAAAATGGCAAGTTGAACTGGATTACAACAGCATACAATGTAGGCCAATATAAAATCACCATCTAACCCATTTAACTAATTTAATTTATCTAAACCTAATGTCATTCGTATATAATATAACAACCATTTAAAATGTTAGTTTGAGACCATAATAATTTCATTATAGATACGATTGTCGAACACGACGGGAATGTTAATTTAGAGCAATCATTGAGCACTTAAAGCACGCACTTAAGCACGCACATTTAAATAACAAAAAAAATTGGTGAACGAAATACGACACCAATTTGTAAGCAATCGTTGGGCATTTCAGCTATAAACAGTTTTTTTTCATGGCAGAGGTTGCAAACTAGCCGACGGGTCGCCTGATGCTAAGCAATCACCGACGCCCATGGTCATCCCCAACGACGATCTCATACCAATTTTTATCTTTTTGTTTTGTATGTAATAACAATGCCATCGTCCCCATATTAGTGGGTGTAATATGAGCTGATATTGTGCGTGTTTGCGTGCTTACACAGCAAGTTAATGAGCAATAATGCGCTAAGTGAGAGTGCCTTAACTTTGTCTCACTAATACATAAAAGCTACTTGACCAGCTTTCAGTCTTGGGCGTGATCGACATAATTAATCTCAACGCTAATATATTAAAATGGTTAGTCAAAATTAGTATCGACTTCAGTAAGTAAATCTCATTATACAAAAGAGAACTTGTATCATCATTATCAGTCTGTAAAGATTATATCATTATTCTAAGTTTAAATGTTACACTGTTTGTGTATATCATAACCACACTGAAAATACAAATCTCTCGAAATACTCGCGTTGTAAATCATTATTGCCTATATAATAAAAACGCAACATTGTAATCAAAACCTACAAACGACAAATTGTATTAACTTTATTGTACTTTAAGTAACATTTTCTATTGAACACTAAATGTATAAGGCACATTTTAACTAAATAACTAAAAGCTAAATCTACTAGCAAAAAATAAATACCTCAAAAACTTTGTAATGGACGAAATGTTAATCAAAAATTATTTTCACAACACGATCAAATCGTAAGACACGGCTGTAATAAGTACAAACAGCAAAAAACTCAAAACAAATACTTATTTACATATATTCAATTACTAATCTGTCACGATTGCTAATTACCTAAGGACGCAAACTTCTTAACCGAAATACTACACTAATGGAATGTGATATATTTATTTATAAAATGTTTAATATTGCTTTTAAGTACAAAATGAGCATTGATAGTTTTTATGGACTTATCATTTGATCACTATGTAGGAGTAAATCCGGCTTCTCGATATAAACGTTGCACGATAATACACAAAAACTTCATACTTAATTATTTTTCCACTCAAAAGAGCATATTTGGTTTTTATAAGACAGTTTTCAACTAAATCGACGCACTTAGCTACACAACCTATGCCTTAGAAAATGCAATGATTCCTTGAGTCTTTATTTTCAGTCATATCGCTTAACATAGTTCATAGTTATGACTTCAGTGTCCTCTCATCTCATCTCTAGTCCATGAACTATGAACAATTGAACATTGTCGACATAGTCAAATATACATTAATAAATTATTAAACGATGTTATTGTCAACTGTACTTCTAGCTAAATATAAGTCTACTAAGACCAAAACGTTTGATTGTGGGTCGGATTCTTCCCGACGTAGTAATATTTTTTTAAAGCTCGCGCCGTTTCATTTATATTAATTAATTAGTTTCATACCGGAAATAATAATAAAAAGAAAATTCTCAAATGTCTTCAATCGCCCGCGACGTCACTCTCGAAAGAAAATTAAGTATCCTCTAACTTTGGAACAATTCATCTCTGCACGTTATTACACTTACCTGCCTCGCACACGCCTCTTAGTGTGGCGCAGTCTGACGCAGTATGGCGTAATCTGGCGCAGGGATGCGTGGTCTGGCGCAGTCTGACGCAGAGGGGCGTGGTCTTGCTTAGAGGGGCGCGGTCTCGCGCAGTGTGGCGCAGTATGCGCTATCAGAAGCTCTTGAGCGTGAGTCCGCGCGCAGGCAGGCTGTTGGCCTTGGCGGGCGCGTCGCGCGCCTGCGAGTGCGCCACGGCGATGCTGAGGCACTGCACCCACTCCTCGGCGTTCTTGCCGTCCTTGGGCTTGAGGATGAGCGTCTGGTCGCCGGTGAAGATCTCGAACGCCTTGGGGATGTTGCGCGCGCCGCGGGACACCTTCACCGACCGGATCTGGTTGATGTCGATGCTCTCGCCGCCGCTCTGGAATAACATCAGACGATTTCCGTAAATAGCTGAATCTAAGTTTATTTTTGTTAGACATTTTTCCTACTGAACATGGACTGAGGCAGCGCTTTCCGGTCAATGGACTAAAATTTAATGTTTATCCTTATTCTTGGGAGGTTTAAATAAAATTTTAAACTGTTTTTAAAAACTAGTCTGTAATCTGGATTATTCCACTTTGCCCCACCAAGGCGCCCCACTGGTGGGGCAAATTTGGGTGGTAGTCAAATTAACAATGTTGAGAATGAAATTGGCGTCTGCGCGTTCGTCTGTGGTTCTGAGTGAGAGGACGCGAGCGCGCGGTGCGTGGCTCGGCGAGGGACGCGTGGGGAAGCACGCTCTGTTGCTATGCGGCCGCGGATGATCTTGTGTTAACATCATGCTCGATAAGAAGATCGTTATTTAAATAAGAACTGAGTTGACCCTCGCAGCGAAGGACAGTCACAATGGTGGTGATGTAAGTACTCACCGATCCCTTGCAGGAGAGATGCGCGCCGGACAGCGTGAAGTACCTGGTGCGCCAGCGGCGGAACAGGCGCCAGCGGCCCTTCTTCTCCTTGAGCTGGCCCTCGATGACGGGGCGGCCGTCGGCGGCGAGGAAGCCCCGCGCGCGCTCGGGGTGCGTGCACAGGAAGCAGCCCCACGTGGCGCTGCTGGGCGCGCCCGCCCCGCCTGACACCTCGAACACGTCGAAGAACCCAGCAGCTAGCAGCTCGTTGGCGACCATCTCCTGCTCCTGGTTCACGGGGTGGTTTAGTTAAGTTTATCTATGATATATGTGACGAGCGCGATCAAGGATATTATTTCATTCTTATACAAGTATTATACCAAATATGATCGCTGCAAAGTGAAGAAGAAAGGAAAAACCTGGAGCGAACTAAAGCGCGCTGCCCAAGACCGACCGGAATGGCGACGCACTGTGGACCCTCTGCCCCATCGAGGGGACTTAAGACTTTTAAGTCAAGTAAGTCACCAAATATGGTTAATTATTCAGAGCCAATAGGTTATTACCTATATAGTCGTCCCGTTGTATTCAACGAAAGCACCGACAGTTTTACAGGTTTTTAAAAACCTGAGTGTATAAATTAGATTTCCAAGATTCAGTTTGGAAAGAAAACTCACTCTTTTCTTTAAAATAAACTTTATGATAACTATTTTATAGAAGGGCAAGTGACTTTTCAAAAAGTTTGGGTTAATAAAGCGTGATTACCTTGAGTCCGGGGAAGGCGCTGGTGACGAGCGTAAGGAAGGTCTTGTTCTCGCACTTGAGGATGTCCCAGCAGTGCTTGAGGCTCGCTACGGTCGGGTCGCGGCTCGACAGCGCGCTCGAGTGTCGCGCCTGCACGATAACATTCACTGGTTAATAATAATAATAAATTTCGATCAGCTAGGTACGCAAGATATGTTACATAAGTTCCCTCACTCTCATAATTCGGTGGGACAGAAATCTGACCCGAGCATAGAGAGATCAGGCGCAGGATCAACGGCTTAACGTGTCTTCCGAAGGACGAAGGAGCTAGAGATATTTTTTCAGCCACCCATCCGATGACTGGCCTCTGCGAAAGTTGCTTAACTTTGCAACCGGCCGAGCGCGCTTTACACCATTAACTTAATTTGTGTTTTTAGAATTTATTAATGCAATTCATGGGCACAGGACGGCATATTCTTAGCATTTTCGTAAAAACAGCTGCAGCCTCACACATTTGAACCTTGAAACAAGTGACTGTCAAAGTGCTGTTGTCGCCTCGGTTCTCTGTAGTAACACTAATAGCAAGTAAATATGGATGCACGGCGCGAGCGATCTATTGTTCACCGAACCGGCCAGCCGTGCATCGCTAGGCGAGCCCGCCCCGCCCCTCAGCGAGACCGCGGCCGGCGTGCGCCCGCGCTCGTGCCCAGTATAGGGATGCAAGCTTTTTAAAAATATCGATATATCGATATTTATCGTATTTGATCGATAATAAAACAAATATATCGATATTTTAATAAAATTTGTAAAGGAGACGATCCAATTTGGGCTTGATTGTGCATGGATAAATTATATACCAAAAAAACTGTAAATTTTTGTTAATTAACCTCTATAAATAACAACGGAATAGGCTTTGGCCAACTTAAGTTAATTGCATAATTATATATTTTACATTATCAAACACACTTTATAAACGACATAGCACTATATTTTTTTATTTTTCACTGTCTTCAAAAACGCACCTAATAACATAACAGATTAAATAATCGATTAGAGAAAATCGATAAGCGGCGATTAAATCAAATGCATCATGTTCCAGTGTCTTTTTGCTACATTTTGATAAACTACAATCATTTATTATTTGTAATATTCGTTATATCTTAATAATGATCTACTTTTTACGTCTTCACAATAAAGATAATAATAAAATCAAACAATTGATCGATTAAACGATCAGTATCAATTGAAATGAAGCCATTTTGGCACTGACCTATAACTTGTCTATGATCAGTGCATTATGGTTTTACGTCATACGTCAATGTCAGTCCTATCCTATCACTTGATGTCACACCATATAGATATGGCAATAATAATGAATATTCATGCATGATTTTAACATATTTGGCCGTTGTATTCAGCTATTAAAATTGGGCAAATGTAATCTTTTGAAGTGTTCTAATCGGTGACCAATTTGTAGCCGTGCACATCCAGGCCCCCGTTTGTATGAGAAACGGATTTCTCCTTTGAATAGCTTTAGCTATCTTTACCTGCCCAATGTGCATAAATTTAATACAAAAAAAATGCAATGCCTCTAAAATGTTCAATATTTTATTTGCTTGTTTAATGTTTTATTCCAGTATTCAGTACCAGTAATTACCCTAAAAAATTATCTGATCGTCGTCAGTAGTGAAAGTTAGCACAACTGAAAGTAGTAGTAAGTATTGGAGGACCAGGACTGAAATCCTGAAAACTTTTTTATTCTCGAATCTGGGTAGCTGGGTAGCAAACGATATATATTGTCTTCGATATTGATATATCGATATCGGCATGTCATCGATATCAATATATATCGATATTTTTAGGCGTCGATATATCGATATTTATCGGCTTTCCGATATATCGTTGCAACCCTAGCCCAGTAGTTCGTCTCACGCTCGCGGCGCCGGCGTAGCTGCGCAGTATCGCTTGCTATCTTACCGTCTATGCTTAATCGCTCGCGGTCGCTAAGCCGCTTGAGCTATAACTTGCTTATTTATTTATCTCTGCTCTAGGAGATGACTGTGGGTCTTATTTTAGTGCCAATATCAGAGTATGGCGAGGGCAAATCTAACCGTTTAAATCTATGGTGAAGGGTATGTATGTGTGCGTGTGTGTCGTTGTTTGTATGTGGTTGTTTAGCGTGGCACCTGCAGCGCGAGGAACATGAGGTGTATCCAGACGCGGGGCGCGCGCGTGCGCACGGAGAACAGCGCGCGCGCGTACAGGCAGTGCGGCCCGCGGCGGCCGCACGCGAACTGCAGCCGCGCCTGCTTCTGAGACCGCCGCTCTGAAGTATGATACCTGCAGCGCGAGGAACATGAGGTGTATCCAGACGCGGGGCGCGCGCGTGCGCACGGAGAACAGCGCGCGCGCGTACAGGCAGTGCGGCCCGCGGCGGCCGCACGCGAACTGCAGCCGCGCCTGCTTCTGAGACCGCCGCTCTGAAGTATGATACCTGCAGCGCGAGGAACATGAGGTGTATCCAGACGCGGGGCGCGCGCGTGCGCACGGAGAACAGCGCGCGCGCGTACAGGCAGTGCGGCCCGCGGCGGCCGCACGCGAACTGCAGCCGCGCCTGCTTCTGAGACCGCCGCTCTGAAGTATGATACCTGCAGCGCGAGGAACATGAGGTGTATCCAGACGCGGGGCGCGCGCGTGCGCACGGAGAACAGCGCGCGCGCGTACAGGCAGTGCGGCCCGCGGCGGCCGCACGCGAACTGCAGCCGCGCCTGCTTCTGAGACCGCCGCTCTGAAGTATGATACCTGCAGCGCGAGGAACATGAGGTGTATCCAGACGCGGGGCGCGCGCGTGCGCACGGAGAACAGCGCGCGCGCGTACAGGCAGTGCGGCCCGCGGCGGCCGCACGCGAACTGCAGCCGCGCCTGCTTCTGAGACCGCCGCTCTGAAGTATGATACCTGCAGCGCGAGGAACATGAGGTGTATCCAGACGCGGGGCGCGCGCGTGCGCACGGAGAACAGCGCGCGCGCGTACAGGCAGTGCGGCCCGCGGCGGCCGCACGCGAACTGCAGCCGCGCCTGCTTCTGAGACCGCCGCTCTGAAGTATGATACCTGCAGCGCGAGGAACATGAGGTGTATCCAGACGCGGGGCGCGCGCGTGCGCACGGAGAACAGCGCGCGCGCGTACAGGCAGTGCGGCCCGCGGCGGCCGCACGCGAACTGCAGCCGCGCCTGCTTCTGAGACCGCCGCTCTGAAGTATGATACCTGCAGCGCGAGGAACATGAGGTGTATCCAGACGCGGGGCGCGCGCGTGCGCACGGAGAACAGCGCGCGCGCGTACAGGCAGTGCGGCCCGCGGCGGCCGCACGCGAACTGCAGCCGCGCCTGCTTCTGAGACCGCCGCTCTGAAGTATGATACCTGCAGCGCGAGGAACATGAGGTGTATCCAGACGCGGGGCGCGCGCGTGCGCACGGAGAACAGCGCGCGCGCGTACAGGCAGTGCGGCCCGCGGCGGCCGCACGCGAACTGCAGCCGCGCCTGCTTCTGAGACCGCCGCTCTGAAGTATGATACCTGCAGCGCGAGGAACATGAGGTGTATCCAGACGCGGGGCGCGCGCGTGCGCACGGAGAACAGCGCGCGCGCGTACAGGCAGTGCGGCCCGCGGCGGCCGCACGCGAACTGCAGCCGCGCCTGCTTCTGAGACCGCCGCTCTGAAGTATGATACCTGCAGCGCGAGGAACATGAGGTGTATCCAGACGCGGGGCGCGCGCGTGCGCACGGAGAACAGCGCGCGCGCGTACAGGCAGTGCGGCCCGCGGCGGCCGCACGCGAACTGCAGCCGCGCCTGCTTCTGAGACCGCCGCTCTGAAGTATGATACCTGCAGCGCGAGGAACATGAGGTGTATCCAGACGCGGGGCGCGCGCGTGCGCACGGAGAACAGCGCGCGCGCGTACAGGCAGTGCGGCCCGCGGCGGCCGCACGCGAACTGCAGCCGCGCCTGCTTCTGAGACCGCCGCTCTGAAGTATGATACCTGCAGCGCGAGGAACATGAGGTGTATCCAGACGCGGGGCGCGCGCGTGCGCACGGAGAACAGCGCGCGCGCGTACAGGCAGTGCGGCCCGCGGCGGCCGCACGCGAACTGCAGCCGCGCCTGCTTCTGAGACCGCCGCTCTGAAGTATGATACCTGCAGCGCGAGGAACATGAGGTGTATCCAGACGCGGGGCGCGCGCGTGCGCACGGAGAACAGCGCGCGCGCGTACAGGCAGTGCGGCCCGCGGCGGCCGCACGCGAACTGCAGCCGCGCCTGCTTCTGAGACCGCCGCTCTGAAGTATGATACCTGCAGCGCGAGGAACATGAGGTGTATCCAGACGCGGGGCGCGCGCGTGCGCACGGAGAACAGCGCGCGCGCGTACAGGCAGTGCGGCCCGCGGCGGCCGCACGCGAACTGCAGCCGCGCCTGCTTCTGAGACCGCCGCTCTGAAGTATGATACCTGCAGCGCGAGGAACATGAGGTGTATCCAGACGCGGGGCGCGCGCGTGCGCACGGAGAACAGCGCGCGCGCGTACAGGCAGTGCGGCCCGCGGCGGCCGCACGCGAACTGCAGCCGCGCCTGCTTCTGAGACCGCCGCTCTGAAGTATGATACCTGCAGCGCGAGGAACATGAGGTGTATCCAGACGCGGGGCGCGCGCGTGCGCACGGAGAACAGCGCGCGCGCGTACAGGCAGTGCGGCCCGCGGCGGCCGCACGCGAACTGCAGCCGCGCCTGCTTCTGAGACCGCCGCTCTGAAGTATGATACCTGCAGCGCGAGGAACATGAGGTGTATCCAGACGCGGGGCGCGCGCGTGCGCACGGAGAACAGCGCGCGCGCGTACAGGCAGTGCGGCCCGCGGCGGCCGCACGCGAACTGCAGCCGCGCCTGCTTCTGAGACCGCCGCTCTGAAGTATGATACCTGCAGCGCGAGGAACATGAGGTGTATCCAGACGCGGGGCGCGCGCGTGCGCACGGAGAACAGCGCGCGCGCGTACAGGCAGTGCGGCCCGCGGCGGCCGCACGCGAACTGCAGCCGCGCCTGCTTCTGAGACCGCCGCTCTGAAGTATGATACCTGCAGCGCGAGGAACATGAGGTGTATCCAGACGCGGGGCGCGCGCGTGCGCACGGAGAACAGCGCGCGCGCGTACAGGCAGTGCGGCCCGCGGCGGCCGCACGCGAACTGCAGCCGCGCCTGCTTCTGAGACCGCCGCTCTGAAGTATGATACCTGCAGCGCGAGGAACATGAGGTGTATCCAGACGCGGGGCGCGCGCGTGCGCACGGAGAACAGCGCGCGCGCGTACAGGCAGTGCGGCCCGCGGCGGCCGCACGCGAACTGCAGCCGCGCCTGCTTCTGAGACCGCCGCTCTGAAGTATGATACCTGCAGCGCGAGGAACATGAGGTGTATCCAGACGCGGGGCGCGCGCGTGCGCACGGAGAACAGCGCGCGCGCGTACAGGCAGTGCGGCCCGCGGCGGCCGCACGCGAACTGCAGCCGCGCCTGCTTCTGAGACCGCCGCTCTGAAGTATGATACCTGCAGCGCGAGGAACATGAGGTGTATCCAGACGCGGGGCGCGCGCGTGCGCACGGAGAACAGCGCGCGCGCGTACAGGCAGTGCGGCCCGCGGCGGCCGCACGCGAACTGCAGCCGCGCCTGCTTCTGAGACCGCCGCTCTGAAGTATGATACCTGCAGCGCGAGGAACATGAGGTGTATCCAGACGCGGGGCGCGCGCGTGCGCACGGAGAACAGCGCGCGCGCGTACAGGCAGTGCGGCCCGCGGCGGCCGCACGCGAACTGCAGCCGCGCCTGCTTCTGAGACCGCCGCTCTGAAGTATGATACCTGCAGCGCGAGGAACATGAGGTGTATCCAGACGCGGGGCGCGCGCGTGCGCACGGAGAACAGCGCGCGCGCGTACAGGCAGTGCGGCCCGCGGCGGCCGCACGCGAACTGCAGCCGCGCCTGCTTCTGAGACCGCCGCTCTGAAGTATGATACCTGCAGCGCGAGGAACATGAGGTGTATCCAGACGCGGGGCGCGCGCGTGCGCACGGAGAACAGCGCGCGCGCGTACAGGCAGTGCGGCCCGCGGCGGCCGCACACGAACTGCAGCCGCGCCTGCTTCTGAGACCGCCGCTCTGAAGTATGATACCTGCAGCGCGAGGAACATGAGGTGTATCCAGACGCGGGGCGCGCGCGTGCGCACGGAGAACAGCGCGCGCGCGTACAGGCAGTGCGGCCCGCGGCGGCCGCACGCGAACTGCAGCCGCGCCTGCTTCTGAGACCGCCGCTCTGAAGTATGATACCTGCAGCGCGAGGAACATGAGGTGTATCCAGACGCGGGGCGCGCGCGTGCGCACGGAGAACAGCGCGCGCGCGTACAGGCAGTGCGGCCCGCGGCGGCCGCACGCGAACTGCAGCCGCGCCTGCTTCTGAGACCGCCGCTCTGAAGTATGATACCTGCAGCGCGAGGAACATGAGGTGTATCCAGACGCGGGGCGCGCGCGTGCGCACGGAGAACAGCGCGCGCGCGTACAGGCAGTGCGGCCCGCGGCGGCCGCACGCGAACTGCAGCCGCGCCTGCTTCTGAGACCGCCGCTCTGAAGTATGATACCTGCAGCGCGAGGAACATGAGGTGTATCCAGACGCGGGGCGCGCGCGTGCGCACGGAGAACAGCGCGCGCGCGTACAGGCAGTGCGGCCCGCGGCGGCCGCACGCGAACTGCAGCCGCGCCTGCTTCTTAGACCGCCGCTCTGAAAATAAGATGGATGATAGAATTCTTCAATGGTCTATTTGTTATGAAACGGGCCGTAGTTTCGAGAAGCTCGATTGCCGGGTCAAGAAAAAATTGTGTCGGTTTTTCGGCACAACAACGCACACGTAAATTTGGTTTACGATCTCCAATCCGTATTTGGCAAGCGTGTTGATTAAGTCATAACTCGGATTCCAGATGATGGAGGCTTTATCTATGCGCATTGCGCGCCAATCTGAGCAACTACCGATAAGAATAGAAAAAAAAATTGCATTGTAGTCCATTTATCGATTAAGGCTTTAAACTATAGTAAAACACTATTTTAGCGGAAAACAAAAAAAATATCTACGCGGATAGAATTACAATTAATGAATATAATTGAATTAAAAACAATATAGTGAATAAGCTCACCTTCAATGGTGCACTTGGCGGGCGGCGGGAGCCTCAGGCTGACGTTGTCCATGTAGGCCTTGATCTTGTCGAGATGCTTCTCGCAGAAGTGCTGCACGGTGTCGCGCAGCGGGTACGGCTCGAACACGCTGATGCGGTGCGCCGAGCCCGCGCCCGCGCCACCGCCGCTGCCTGCCGGGGTGACAGATAGTTACTTATAAAATTGGGTCTAGTTGTAATGAGGGTGTTTGTAAAAAATCCGCTAGATGGCAATATGCGTAGGCTTGAGGTCCAACTTTTTTTTTGTATATTTATTTTAAGCATTTTTGCAATAAATTTATTAATTTTTATTTTATTTATTTTACCTTTGTTAATAATTTTAAAAATATCTGTCAAATTTCACCAGACACATGCCAGTTAGACACCATGCCTACTGCCATCTAGCGGATTTTTCATTTGCGAAAACCTTCAATAATCAAAGAATTGCATCATACATACTTTTGCACACGGCACCATTTCCAAATGTAGACTAATCAATGCATCAGAGTTAACATTATGTTTTGATAAGTTAAGTAGTCGTGTCTCAACCTCTGTCATAGTTTCTCATCATGGATGAGTCATCAAATATGTGGTCAATGGGCCCCACGTTTACAAACAAGAGGTTTAAAGGCCCTTGTGCCCTGGGCCTTCAATAGACGAAAGACGGCTCTGTGTGCGAATGACGCTAGGGGGATGATGATATTATTACGAACGCGGGGATCATAATTCTATCGCATTTGTTTACATTTCGCATTTACATCTATGTACTTACATAAATGTACTAATTTGAGAATGATCTAACAACGTCTCGAACTTTCCAGCTGTTTCTATCTACATTATTCTATAATGATGTAGAAATGTCTCGAACATTCTTCTTTATGTCGCGATATCTCGATTGATCCGGCTCGTTCGTAACAATGTTTAGATATAATTAATTATTACCTGCGGCGGCGTTGAGTACGGTGACGCTGGTGTTGCCGCGGCGCGCCGTCACCGTCACGCCCTGCGACGCGGCCGACGTGGGGTTCGTGCTCGGCGTCGCTGATATCGGCCCTGAACCTGCCAACAACATGAGGCGATCAACTCTCAGAAGTCCAGACAGTATGCTAAACTATGATGGTTTCATTGATAATCCACTACCAAATTGCGATTTCTAAATCGCTTGTCCACGTGTCAAGATTATTTTATAATTAATTATGATTGCGTTAAAACTGATTTTTTTTTCAATTTAGGAACAAAATTCATAATATACCTAAACGTGATATCTTTATTACCTACCTAGTACAGATAACAGAACATTTTTTTGAACTTACTTCCTGACAGGCATGGTTTAATCAAGCATTAAAGAATATTGACAGTTTGTGATACGGCCCGATATCAAGATGACTGATCATGCGGCGAGTATGTATATCTTCGTTTATCTTGTGACATGATAGCAGGCTCTGCAGTTTTCTTTACACCCGTGTAAAGGGAGGCGCATATATTTTTGCTTTTGGCGGTGCGTCAAAGGGAGGGGGAGGGGGGGTGGGCCCTGGTCTCTTTGTTAACTTTTTTATGTTTTTGTGTCATATGGAGGCAATCGAACAATAGTGTCACGTGACAAGGGTCGGAGATGCGTTGCCTGCCTGTAAAAACCCCATACCCTCCCCATCTTGAGAGCGAACTTGAGATGCTGTTCGAATATTAAAAACTAGCGGCCGCCCGCGACTCAGTCCGCGTGGATTTCGATTCCTATGTGTTATTCTGATGTATAAGCTATATTGTGGCAAAGTTTCATTCAAATCCATTCAGTAGTTTTTACGTGAAAGAGTAACAAACATCCATACATCCATACATCCACACATCCATACATCCATACATCCACACATCCATACATCCATACATCCACACATACAAACTTTCGCCTTTATAATAGTAGTAGGATTTGAGAGCGATTTATTAATACGAGCCTTAAAGCCTACCTTGCGATATGATGGCGGGCGTGTTGTTGATGACGGCGACGTGCCCCAGCGCGGTGTGCGAGTGCTGGATGGACACGGCGGCGGGCAGCGCGTCCGCCGACTTGCCCGACAGCCCGCCGGAGAGCCCGCCCGAGAGCCCGCCCGACGCGCCTCCGGACAAGCTCACGGGGGGAGCCGGCCCCGATATTATCGTTGGGCCTGAGTTCTGCAGCGAAAATATTTAGTTTACAATTGCTTTGTAAGACACTGTCTGCAATTAACTAGACGACCCGCTTCGTGTAGTGGTCAAGAATTTGATTATTAGACCAAGAGGTCTTACAAAGATAAAATTCGATCGAAGAGGGGTTCGATCCTCGCAGGATTGCGTGTAGAACAAACATTTGTGTGCATAAAAATGTTTGTTTGTCCTGGTCTGGTAAAAAAAACGTAAGTGCTATGTGTATCCATTTAAGTTTATTTGCTTCTGATATCTGTAACAAGTGCTTAAGCTGCTTACCATACGGAGTCAGACCAAAGTACGCCATGGTGTAAAAAAAAACTAGAGATAGAAGGAGCCTTGAAACTTGGATTTATTTTTTTATAAATTATTTGGATGTTGATTAAAAGCGTAGGCGTATCGAGAACTGAAAATCATGACTCACTTGCGCGGCAGGTCCGATGAGTATGCTGTGATGGTGGCTGCGCGCCGGACGCGCCGCGCTAGCCGCCGCGCCCGTCGCTCCTGCCGCGGTTGTCGTGCCCGACCCGCGACCTGCGTACACCACGTCATTTATCAACTGATCACTGTCGCATCTTGTAACGATTTGAGTATATTATTGAATGAACAGTAGCATCATATTCTTTATGCAATTACCCTTTCAATTCAATTAAATTTTTTTAGCGCGGTATATTGGCTCCACTCTGCCCGAAGGTAAGCAAAAGACGAGCCTTAATTTCCATGACAACAAATGCGGTACCAAAGTGGTATCAGGTTTCCTATTAGCGGATATCATCGCCATACCGGCCCGCAAGATTCCTCACGCTTCTCTTAATGGTGCCAAGGTTATACGGTGGTGCAAAAGCATGCTGGTAACGCATTCCATCGTTTCATGTTTCGGCAAAGAAATGTACTCAAGAACTTCTGGGTTCGCGATTGAATAGTGGCCACTGTAAATGGATGGCATCGTTGACCAGCACGCGTGGTTTTTTGACAGGACGGGGAAGGGGGTATAAGGGAAAACCGTTCTTCAGAACACTGACCATAGTGAATGCGGTAGTCACACAGAGAACCTATGTCAATTACTCACCAGTAGTAGGAGGGCCATTTACATTCTGTTGTGAGTTTATCTGCTGTGAGGAGGATAATCTTGTCATGCTCTTGTGAAGACCGCCCACCGATCCACCTGTAAAGACAAGCTATATTTTAGAAACTCTACTGAACTTTTCTAAACTTATATGACATAGAAAAAATCTTAGTTTATATACTTTCAAGTTCCATACATATATAATCTATCGCTTCGATTTTAAGAGCTTGTAATGCCGCCTTTGTTCAAACAATCGTCTCCATCCTGAATAAATTTATCCACTTAATATAATAAATGTGATTTATTATCTCACCGGCTACGTTAAGTCTCGTCATACTACGATGCGAGTTCGGCCCGGGATGCAGTCGGCCAGTACTGCGCGAGTCACCTAGCTTGGCTCGCCGCGTGTACCCAGCGGGGGCGGGGGCGGGGGCAGGCGCGGGTGCGGGGGCGGGGGCGGACACCGGGGGCGCGCCCTGCCCGCCAAGCTTCACGATGGTGACGCCTCCCGACGTGCGATTCACTTCGCTGTGCGCGATCTCAGACTTTGGACGACTGCTGAAGTGAGAAAATAAAATATATTACTTGGATACTTAAACAGTCTACATGGTAGAGAGTAAAATTGTAGAGACCGCTCGGGCACCGCGTCTGAGAGGACCCGCTCAATTCTGCAATTCAACAACGTGTTTTTCTAACATGATCCGGCTCGAAGGCCCATATAAAATTGTGCAATGTCAGTTCTATACATTTAATGATATGACACTGGGAGTGCTGAAGATCAGGAATTTCAGGAGGTGATTTTTTATACTTGGACTAAGCCAGCACTTAACTACAAAGTTGTCTGATGTTAAACAACTATGGGGTCTACGATGTAGCGCGCTTGCTTAGGAAAAGCCCGTAAATATTAGACTTGGAGAGCACCAAGTTGTATCGTGTGGGTTCGCCATCGGCCACTGACCTGGTATTGGCCCTTACGGCGGCGAGCACCCTGTCGGTGAAGAGCGCGGGGAAGGCCTGGCACAGCGCCGTGGCCTCGCGCAGCAGCGCCGCGTGCGTGCCGCGGTCCGCCGTCGCCAGGTGCTCCAGGACAAAGTTCAGCGCCTCCTGGGCGAGCTCCTGCGTTCAGGATAGTAAATAAAATAAAATAAAAATAAAAACTTTTTATTTTGGACAGCGTGGATCCATAGTTTGTTAGTAAAAACGTTTTTTGAAAGCTAATTTAGTATGTCAGACAAGGTAATAAAAATACCGCGATAGTACGCGTTACGATAGGTTACGAACGATACAGCATGTTCATTTTAATGATATGGCCCCGACACATACATATACATTTTGTTGTTGACGTAAATAAAACAATATGTTCAAATCAAACATCAAAGTGATATGATAAGAACAGATGACAAAAATCTGACAAGTTTATTATCTACTTAATCTCGAATTTAATTTTTGCTTTATATCCGTCAGCATGATGATGCATTCCTAATTTGATTAAAGCACCGCACAGAGCAATAAGTGAACCGAGCCGCGCCGACTCAATAGATTAGTTCGCCGCGTCACTGTGTAGTGGGTGGAGCTTCGCCAGTCAAGGCTACAAGTTAGCGGGGTAACGGTGGCCCGAGCTCAGTGACGGATTAACCCTAAACCAAATTAAGCAACGTGATGCCTCTAGCAACTAAAGGCATCACGTCTGGGGGGACACCAGAGGAAGCACAAGATGTCGTGGATTGCTTAGGGCATCAAGTAGTCTTAATCCGTCACTGCCCGAGCTACAAATGGGCGGAGCTCCGCCGGCCGGTGTCCGAGTAGGCGGAGCTCCGACAGACACGGCCGAGCTACAAATGGGCGGAGCTCCACCGGCCGGTGTCCGAGTAGGCGGAGCTCCGACAGAGAGGGGCGGGGTCGTGGCGGGGTCGTGCGCACCCTGTCGGTGTACCCGAGGTTGGCGAGCGCGGTGGCGAGCAGCGCCAGGGCGCGCGGCGAGGCGTGCGGCGCCCGGCCCGCGCGCTGCAGCGCCGCCGCGTGCCCCCGCAGCAGCGACGCGCGCCGCCGGCTCACCACCACCACCACCTAAGCACAACATATACCGCGAGTCACATTACATGTTTAAAAATAAAGTGCTTCCAGTCGAGTATTCGATTCGTCGGCAAAATAACTACGGTCACAATGTGAATGAGCACCACTTTATTAGAATACTCCTAGGCTGTTCCAAAAACATGGCTTTAAAATTACTTTTTGAACATAGATTTTGTTACACATGTAAAAAAAAATGGTACACGTTTTTATGTCTTTAAATTAAATCAATGAACTTGATTTGTGCTGAGACTATCTAGCAAGATTGGAAAATAAGTCATTCCAGATATAACTTTAAACTTTCTCGTTGCATTATAAACCGGTCGAGTGCTAGATGCTAAGTTACCTGCAGTATATCTAGGCAGATGCAGGCGGGATCGGGCGGCGCGGAGGGCGGGCAGAGCGCGGCGAGCAGATGCGGCAGCGCGGGGCGCAGCGCGTCGGGGCGGGCCAGCGCCACGGCCTCCAGCAGCGCCAGCAGCGCGCGGCGCTCGGCCGCGGCGGCGCGCCCCACCAGCCCCGCCAGCGCGCCCGCCTGCGCCTCCACGCACCCGCCCGCGCCCGCCTCGTACAGGCTCGACAGGATGCGGCACAGACCGTAGTTGCCTGTTGAACGACACTTCTGCGTGAGAATGGACGCCCTAGCCGGCTGACCCCTAAGCTAGGGTATTTCGACCGCCCTGCCGGCGCGCAGGACGTCGAATCTGTTGTGGTGTCTCCGACGCATAATTAAATGAGAATTACGCATTGGAGACTAACTAGTATTGCACAATGGATCTAATATGACAAAGTTTGAAGTGATCCATTTACCAGATTCGAGTCAATCCGGACAAGAGAGAACAACGATGTTGCAGGCATATAAGCAGACCCAATTTAGTAAATCAAAAGTGACAGTTAAAAGTTTACATATCTTATATGTTTTATGTGGATGGCTGCGGCGATCAGACACTGATCTATGTACGTACATAAGTATTTCTTGAATCATCTTTCAAACATTCATAAGACAATTTTTTGTAAAGTTTAAATATTTATAATAAATGCACGCCCCACGTGCTTGCCTGGCGGTGACATCACAACGGGGCTTCTTGGGGATTTTCCAATTAATTTTAAATTCAAATATTGACATTTTGCATTCTACATAAAACTTAAATTATGACATTTCATATCGGAAGTGGCCCATTTCAAAGCCAAATAAATTAGAATTTAATACAACAAAAATTTTAGGAAACAACTAAAGTGTGATGAAATAATGTCAACTCAATTTATACACTCACCCGACATGATAGAGTCCATAATGGTCTGTACGTGTGGCTTCAGCAAACCCGCGTGATGCACGGCCGCTAGCGAGAGGTACCGCGCCATATGCCGTGATATCTCGCGGTTGCCTTTGTGTAAGAACTGAACTGCCACTGGCAGGAACAATTCCATGACAGCCTTGTTGCCATAGTTCTCCTTCTCGCCTTGTACAGGGAATGAGACCTGTTGATGGATTCATAATGTATAGTAATGATAGGATGCAAAACCTAGGACACTAGTGAGATGTTGTTTAGTATGTTTGTTACTTAATTAAGAAATAGAGAGTCCTTTCATCAACTTTAACACTCATAAGAAATGCAGTCCGTAATTATAAATTTAATTTATGAGCAGTTAGTTAAAAAATAGCTCAGACATGACATAATATTCCAGTTTGCAAATCATTGCATTCACTCAACTACTTTCGGGACTCTTTAAATGCATCTTTCTTACAACTCCAGTTTCCATAACAACCAAAACTTGATGTTTGTAACTACGCATTTCAAGAATAACTTTGAATTATTGTATTAGGGTTTTTAATCATGACAAATTTTATATACATTAGGATATTATATTACTTAACATTATGTAAATAAGTCTGATGTAATGATGTATTAAGTGACTTACCAAAACAATACACGCAATAATATCTGATGCAATTTTGGCATGAGGAGGGTCATCATCCCTCAGATGTCCGAGAGGCATCAGGTTGTGGTGGAGGCAAGACTCCAGAAGAGAGACCAGCGCCCCGCTGTACTTCTCCAATGTCCCAGTCTCCTTGATACATGATGTCACTCTCGTCACACAGATTTCTATCAATGCTTGATCTCTGTCATTTCGACAATAGTCCGGTCTGGACGATATTTCTGTTATTTGCTTTAACTGAAAGGATAAGATAAGGAACAAATAATAATATATCAATTTTTTTTTGCATAATATGAAAATTACTTGTAGCTAGCAGCACTAGGGGCTGATGATAGTTCTACAGGGCTGAAATTTTACAAGGAAAATAACTGGTAAAAAATTGTTTGTTTATTTATTTTCCATGAGTTTATTAAACTCCATGCAATTAATAATTTACATTTATCCTCCAAAACTTGAGCTGCTCGATGCTTGAGGAAAATATAAGTGTGATTTGTCAATACTCATAATAATGCTATGAAATTCTTGTAACATGTAGTTTATAAACACACATTCTAAGCATGTTTGCTTAAACAAACAAGCTTTAACAACAGGAACTTTTTATCAATAATATTAAGTGAAGGAATTTCCTCTTTAACCAGATTAATATGCGAATAATATGAGTTATAGCTTGTAGTATTTATCTCTGTCTGAGGAGTGCCTCACACAGAGATATTTGCAGACTATTTATAACACATTCTAGTGGTGGAATCTTTGTGACATTCCATTTGCTATTTTCAGACTCATACAAAAAAACTTTGTCACAAAGATCAATATTAGATAGATACACTTATTAAAATACAACTACCAATTTGCATAGCCAACCAGTATACCAGTCTAGGACTCACCACTTCATTTAGGTCGTCCACAATCTCAGAATCCGGGATGGCGAAGATATCGCCCGCCCGCGTGAGGTCTCTCTCATTGAGCACATGCTTCAGTAGCTCGTGCATTATTACAAATAGTAACTAAAAAACATCACACAATTGCCGCACTCCGGGCCAGCAGAACAGGCGAAGCGAGTGGACACATCAACAATGTGCCCAAGGGAATGTCATCAGCCGTTTCTCAGCTTACTGTTGCTAATAATATATTCGGCAAAGTTGGTTGCAAATTTACATATGTAACGGTATCCAATAAAACATATATAAAATGCAAATAAGAATAAAATACTTTGAGCGAACTTGTGATACGGCAAAGTGGCAAGTTTCGTTTCGCGAACTGTCAAAAATTAGAGAGTTTGGGTGTGTCTACATGAAAAATACCAGGGGAACTACCGACATATAACTGACCAATAACAATTGCTTGCGTAAAAGTTGCAAGCTGGTGATTGGACGAAACTGATCTAGAATAGTTTCATTATTATATACTGTAAAATATAACGTGGTCCTTGATAATATGATACACACCAAATACCAATGTTATTTTTTGCGATTTCATTATAGATGTAATTTATAAAATAAATATTTGTATTTTTGTAATATCCACATGCTTCGTAAATCACTACGATACTGCCACTTCTGTCACTCATTTTTGACACATCAACAATCGACATGCTTTCCAGCTGGATGTTATTTTATATTTTTTTGTGATTTATTTATTATATTAAATAATATAAAAACTTGTGTATTCTTGACCATATTTTACCTTCACTATGCCCGTACTCTGCCGAAGCGGTTGTGGTAAAAACGCAGTTTTGAAGGTTAGTTTCATAATATTATAGTTTTATTATTATTGTTGCAAAAATTTTATGTGTTGCTTTACATATTTGTAATTCTTGGTTTTAGCGACCGAAGACTGGTGACGCACTCTGTAAAGAATGTTTTTACTCGGCGTTTGAGAAAGAAGTCCACTACACAATCACCAAAGGTGAACTTTTTAACAGAGGGGATTCCGTTGCAATAGCCGCTTCCGGAGGGAAAGACTCCACCGTCCTTGCTCACGTACTAAAAACTCTCAATCAGCGCTACGACTATGGGTTGAATCTCATGCTACTGTCTATTGACGAAGGCATCACTGGTTATAGGGACGACAGCTTAGAAACAGTGAAACAAAACAGGGATGACTATGAGATGCCTTTGAAAATTCTCTCATACAAAGATTTGTATGGATGGACAATGGACGAAATAGTGGCTCAGATAGGCAGGAAGAATAACTGCACATTCTGTGGTGTGTTCCGGAGGCAGGCACTAGATCGAGGAGCGGCCATGTTGAATGTCAAGTGTATTGCGACGGGGCACAACGCTGATGATATTGCTGAGACAGTGCTTATGAATGTGCTCAGGGGAGACATTGCAAGGTTGAAACGGTGCACAGCAATATCTACGGTATGAATAAATTTATTTTATACACATATTTGTTAACACTTAAATGTCTGTGAATACAAATAATACTTTTACAGACCTATTTGTAAATCTAGTGTCATGTGAATTATTTCACAATATTTCTTTATATTACATGTACAAGACAGAGTAGGACATACATTTTTGTTATATTAAAATCAATCAGTATCTTATTTTGCAATTTCCAGGGGAGTGAGGGTGCAATACCAAGAGTAAAGCCCCTGAAGTACACGTATGAGAAAGAAATTGTGATGTACGCTCACTATAAAAAACTTGTATACTTCTCAACTGAGTGTGTATTCGCTCCAAATGCTTATCGAGGCCATGCCAGGGCTCTGCTTAAGGACTTGGAGAAGATTAGGCCAGCATGTATTATGGATATTATATACTCTGGTAAGTTCCACTTTATGATAAAACTAGGTAGTTTAAAATATTGATATATTATTACAAATTGAGTTGAACACAACTTGGCTTCTATTCAATCTTCAATCAACTTTTTACAATTAAAGAATTGCATAGCTCTCTATGCAAAACGTAAAAACTTTTGAAACTTGAAATATAATATAATCTAGTAAATATAGGTAGGTACTATGTCTACTCACTGTATTTCAAATATATGTTTTAATTTTCTAGGAGAAACAATGGCTGTAAAAGAAGCAGTATCTCTGCCAACGCAGAGGATATGCTCCAGGTGCAAATTTGTCTCTTCCCAAGAGGTCTGCAAAGCCTGTGTCTTGCTAGAAGGACTCAACAAAGGCCTGCCAAGACTTGGCATTGGCAAAAGTTCAAAAGCCAAGAAAATGCTAGAAGATTATAATGCCAAGAATGTACCAGAGAGCACAGCCTTGGATAAGGCCATTCAAGACTTGGATGAAACAAGCACAAGTAATATAAGTAAAAATAAAACAAGTAATAAACATTGTAGGTCAGGATTATGCAAGGATATAAATGATAAAGAAAATAGCAATGAAAGTGTTAACAGCAAACAATGCAGTAGTACTAAGAAATGTTGTTCAGGAAATTGCACAAATGATCAAGGAAAAATTGAGCAGAGCAATTCTAAAATAAATTCATTGCTGGAACAATATGGATTGAATGACTCTGCACAAGAAGGCACTTGTACAGCAGAGACTGAGAAAGTCAGTGAAATTGTAAATGGTGATAACTCTGATGATGAGGGGGTTTTGTACCAAGATGATGAGAACTCCTGTGCAGGAGCATGTGGCAAGATGGGATCAATGCAGATAGGTTTTTAATAATTGAAAATTATAATACATTTATTTACAGCATTTGTTTATTAAATTAATTTGATAGTCACCTCTAATAAAGACTTACTACAATTTCAACATTCCTCTATCCAGATTGGGTAACAAACAGATGTAAATCTGTAATATTTTGTTCTTATAGAAATAGACGTATAAAATCTGAAAGTTACCGAATCTGAAACTATGAATTGCACAATAGTTACCTAAAGCAGGGGTTCCCAAACTGGGTGTTGCGATGCCGGATCCTGGTTTTGTTTAATGGCTTATTACATTTTCTCACAATATTAACACAACAGTTAGTTCAAAATATACAAATTCATTAATTATAAAATTGAAGAAGGAGGTTTCTTATGCTAGAAATACAAAGTTAATTTCATACAACATTGTATTGGGCTACAGATATTTTTGAAATAAACAGTATATAAGATGTGATGCCATCATATTTTATACTTAAAACCAGGTCTCCACTGACAGAGGCGTCGCGCAAAAGTTTGTACTATTTCAAGCAGTTATACTGCTCTGTATCAAGTTTGAGAGCCCCTGACCTAACGCAGTTTGGTGTGAGTGCACCCGCCTATGCACTTCAGGTGATGAAGGCGGGAGCTCTAGCCTCTATCCTCTCGCGGCAGATGGGACAGCAGTCAGAGATGTTGTCAGAGCAGTCCTCGCAAAGGCACACGTGTCCGCAGGGCAGCAATATTATCTGAAATTTCAAAATGTAACAATATTTTTTTAATGAAACTAGCTGATTGTCGTTATCGCTATTTAATGTAAAAGATATGCATGAGGAACATTACAACAATATTACACTTAAATTTTTCTTGGCACGTCAAGTAAAAAGAGCGCTTGCTGTAAAACTGCGTAGTAGACGATTTCTAGGTATATTTAGTGGTAAAATGTGTAAGGGCGAAAATGCGCGGCAGGCACGTGCGCCGGGTCATCAGTCGACCTTTACTTCCCGCTCTGCACAATGCGCAAGGACACTGACGGGAACATACAAAAAAATAATATGTACGACAGTAAGAGTTCAGTGAGTTTACGAACATATATAGTTACTAAGAAAAACTGATATCTATACTTTTTGTTAATTTGTAAGTTGAAATAAATTCTTTGGACTAACACACCAATTGCCGAGCCCCAAACTAAGCTCGAAGCTTGTAGTATGACTGATGGATGATTTACATACTTACTAATATATTTTAAACTTAATTAATTACTTAATTATTTTTATTAACATAAAACCCAGATCAGGACAAACAAATCATGCACACAAATGTTTCTCCAGTGCGGAGATCGAACCCGCGACATCTTAGTCTAATTGTCAACTACTTGGCCACTTCACTATGTACTGTCAATGGACCAACGTTTCTCGAATTCAAATAAAGAAATATCAAGTCCAACCCACCTCTTTCGGGTTCTCCGTGCAGACGACGCACAGCTGCACCTCAGTGAGGTTCTTCTCGCGGGCGACGGCGCGGCGCTCCCGGCGGCCCTGCGCCAGCTGCTTCTTCACGCTGTCCTCCATGGCGCGGCGCCGGCGACGCTTGAGGTACTTGTACGCGATGCGGCACGACGCCACCGCCGCCACCGAACCGAATACCACGAGGAGGATTCTGAAAAATGGATGTACTTCTTTTATGTACTCAAACTCAAAATATTCTCTATTAATATAGGCTTCATAGAGGCACTTACAAATCGTCAAAAATGCTACACAAAAGAATGACTCCACCACCGATTCCCCCGATAGGGAGGTAAGCGAACAGGAGGTTCACCTGGATGTAAGTGATTACCGCTGGCCATTGTCGTCAATAACCGCACAAGAATCGCAGATGCGTTGCCTGCCTTTAAGACCCCACAGCCTTCCACTGAGCTCTGGCGACCTTACTCAGCAGCAGAAATATACAACAACAGCTACGAAGTGCTACTTCACTGTTGTCTTCTGTAAGGTGAAGATACTTCCCCAGACGAGCAGCTCATTTGAGTGGAAGTTCCACTAAGTTCGGAAAACATTGAATTGACCCTGTTAAGACAAGGTTGAGAACTTGCATGTGACGAGTCTGGAGTCTGGTCCCAGACTGACACAAATAAACTTCCAGACACCTAACAAACTTTGTACATTATTATTACAAGAAAGTTGTAATGTATCCTGGGTCCCACAACACGGCGGTCCCTGGCGATAAGTTAGGATCACTTCCCTACCACAAATACCAGTCTTGACTTGGCTGGCATATGAAAAGATCAAGGCACACCCAATAGGTGATAACTTCACATCGGTTTCCGAAATTCATGCTACAGTCTTGGCTCACAATTACAATAATTTAAAATGCACGAAAATAGTATCACAACACTAACATAATGGATTCAAACATAGGAGAGAGGCTACACTGTTCTCTTTACGATATAGACTTTACCAATCAATTAAACAGTCGACGCTTGATTGAGACACGACCGGCGCGCGAATATTGCGTACACGATATAAGTACTATGAACGATGATCACATTGTTCGTTTTTAAATTAGGCCTCCTTACGCCTTTTTTTATTACTGACTTGCGCCCCGCCCGCCGCATTACTTACATTGTAACTGTAGCGTATCAGTGATTGTAACAATATGCATAATACATATTTATTGGGTATGCAAGAAAGGTACTTCTTGACATTTATTTTTTACTTCGTCCTTTGCCATGTGCAACAGTTGCATTTGTGGTACTGCATTCAAACCCCGGGTCAGACTTGAAAATGTTTTTTTCTTCCTTCGAAAATAATTGTGACGTAGTAGTGATTACTAAACATTGCAAGTGCAAACAACAAAATAAGTATGCGAATTTAATTTGTATTTCAGTATGAGTATTTCTAATAGTACAAACCTCAAAAAATCTTTTGAGCTCGTCAATCGTTTCAGCAAACTGGATTTGGTGGCTGTCGTTAAATACAATGGCAATCCATCCTTCGGCGGCTGTATCTTCAGCGCACCGGTGTTAGTCCTGCTCAGCTCTCCGATGGCTGTGATGTATGAGCCGTCCCGGAGCATCTCTTCCATGGTCTGGAGACCTCGCTGCCGGACTCCAGAGAAGAAGCCCCAGACATGATCAATGACGCCAGGCGACATGGGCTCAAACTTGTCTGATATTACATCCATGTCTACAGGACAAAGGAAAAAGTTTTATGTATTTTAACTTGTTACATTTAACAATGGCTACTTGTTGAATTTGGTACAGTCACTGTCTGATAGAAAGTGAAGCAAAATGTTATTAAGATTGGTTCAGTAAATATGCCATATCGCCAATTACATTTTTAAATACTTAGAAAGCTTCGAAACCAATGCGCCATGACTGTTACCTGACTGTCTACAAAAAAACAAATTCAAATATGTTACAAAACTGCACAAAATATTGACTGCATGAATTTTTTTTAGAGGACACAATATCTCAGATCTAGTGTGTTTGTAAAGTGGGTTTATTTGGGAAAAAAGTATACACAGTAAAAATTATGCTTCTTACCTAGTAAATCAGCAGCAAGGGCATCTATAACTTCAATGTTAAATCTGCCATTGCTAAGGACGAAAGGTGTGGAGTTGCACACCTCATGTATTGTGCGGGTCTGGTCGGACCAGAAGCCCGCTGATGTTCTTGCTATCACATGTTCTTTTATTGTTAATCTGAAATATATTATTTTATAAGGAAAATTTATTATTATGTATTATGACAACTTGTTGTGATACTACATACAGACTCGATGAAATAAAAAATATGAAAATATATTGCTTTTCATAAACCAAATTTACTCTAAATTCAAACAGACTTATTTGGCTGAGTATAAGTGTCATAAAACCTGCCAAGTACCAAGTATCTACTGAGTACTCTGCCCATCTCAAATAGTAACCTAGTTGATTAAAAGTTAGATTTGTGGAATAAGTTTCTATTCAAAACAGTTATATTGTTAAGATGCTATATTGTTTGTTACACTAGATAATGAGATTTTATTTATGCATCTTATTTAAATTAATTGAATATATAACTGACCTTTGTACAACTCCCGTGACAGAGTTGTTGTAGTTGCTAGTGATGGGGTTGCCGAGCGGCTTGACCAGCCCCCTGATCACCACATAGGGGATTGTGTTGTTGGGATATTTGCTAATCTCTTTTTTGAGTGTGTTGTCTATATCCAGCACAGGTGCTGTCTGAAATTATCATAGAAATATCAGGTTATTGTATTAGGTACATAATTATTATAAATAATAACTTTTGATGTTTGGTATTTTATGTATTAAAAGCATTGAAATAACTGGAAGGGAGGCAAAGATATTCCTAACAGTTGATTTTAAAGATTATTAAATAATGTACGCCCATATATGAACTTTGCTCTTGTTCTGTTTATTAGATTTCATCAAAACATTTTAGTAGACATAAATGAAAAGGTAACCTACGGAAGTTAACCTACTCTGGTTTACGTAATTCATGAAAGATATGTTTGTTCAGAAGCTCACCTGCAGAGCATTGAGTATGTGTTTACATTTGGTCAGCTGTCGAACACAGAAGCCGAGGATTAGGGAATCTATCCCCAGTATCACTGTTTCACCGATTATCTCCGAAAAGAAATCCATTGTAGACAGCTGGCCAAACTAACGGCAAATTTAACAATGCTTGTTGGCCACCAGATCTAGGTTTTGATCATTTTCTCACAATATTGTGTAATTTTTTTCACATACAATCGCAGAAATGTCCAAATCCCAGATGCAAATTATTTGACAGTGACAGAAAGCTGTCAGTTGCGTTTGGTTTTTTTGCACAGCATTTCAATAACATATACCCTTAATACCAAAATGGAATAAGCGATTTTCTAATAAGAGATTATTCAAATATCCAATACTAATCGGATATGAAAAATCGGATTATAATAATGAAATTATAAATAGAACATAAGTTGGATATCAACCGATAACATGTTTTCGATTTCTTTTATGAGATAAGATCTATCGATCTATTTAGATATTGGTCGGGTCGGGTAGCAATAAAAAATAGTAATATTTCTCAATCATAATTTATTTTATCCACTTACAACACTTGCACCGCCTTAAACGTTCCGTGGCAATGGCCTTTGTAAGAATGATATTATTTCCACTTATTATAGAACTTCTCTGGCTTCTTCAGTAAACCACAAGAGGTTATTTGAATGCATAGGTGAAACAGGTAGACAGAACGTGATTAAAAGTGTGAAAGGTCTGCAAGTTGTTCTAATTGCGTCTCCTGCGCACTCTGGATATTCTCCAGGCGTTGGGTTCCTCGTACTTGTTGTAGAGCGGCTCGAGGCGCTGGTTCTTCTTGAACTTGGACAGCTTCGTGGGATCGCTGAACTTGAAGAAGGCCGGCGCGAATTCCACCAGCCATTTGGGATCGATGGTGGTCACTTCGCGCATGTATTCCTTTGTGGTCTGCACTAGCTCGTGGTAGATTACCCTAGAATGAGAAAAAAATACAGGTGAATAAACACACTCATGAAAATTTTCATAGACAACATGTAAAGTTCGGGCAAGGGCACATCAGATAAAATCTGTCAAAAACCTTCATTAGATTTACAACCTTATGACTGGAAGATATAGTTGAATATCAATTGAAGAAATTTCAAAGTTTGTTCTCATTTTCTGTTTGCCATACATTACTTATAATGTAAAGAGGAAACCTTAGTTTGTTTGTTTGGTTGTAATGAATAGGCTCAAAAAAACTGAATCGTTTTTAAAAATTCTTTCACCGTTCGAAATCTACATTATCTATTATCTAATCGAGTATTAGTTTATGTTTAGTGCCCGTGCGAAGCCGGAACGAGCTACTAGTGATAATTAAATGTATAACAACAACAACTCCTCACCACTCAGGCTGCCTGTTGAACAGCGCGCTAGACGGGTGTATGTAGACGACCTGGCTGTCCACGAGCGTGCGGTACCCCTCCTGAGGATCCTTCTTAGCGGCATTGCGGAAGAAACCCGAGCAGATCGTCTTCTGGATGCGGACAGTGTTCTTGCCCGCGGAGACGACGTCGAGTTTGTGTCTGCGAAAAGGAATACAGGTTAGTTATATGAGGCGATTGATGAGGGTAAATTTTCGACAATCGTGTTTAAATAACTCGGTAGCCCGGTGGTAAGAGCGCCGCTTCATATGCGTGAGGTCGACGGTTCTTATCCGGTCAGGAACGCACCTCTGGATTATCAAAATGTGCGTAATTTCATACCAGCTGTAAGCTGAAGGAAAACATCGTGAGGCAACCTACACACTACGACTTAGTATGTGAAATGGAGAAGGCAATGGCAAACCACTCCATTAAAATTGTCAAGAGACTTATTGTGGGTTTCACTTCATACAACGGCCCTCAGTAATGAGGAATACGACTCAAGGAGGAGGATTCTTTTTTACGGAATCAGTCAACGTCCTTCTACATTTTACTAACATTAATATCAAAATCCCATGACTTGTGATGCAGTACCTAACAATCAAATACCATTAACCACGTTATTTTTTGTCTCTTGAAACATTTCTCACCTGTCCATAATCCCCAACAACTGCTTCCTTACATCCTGCGCGCGCTTTAACGTCCTAATCTGCACGAAGTTCTCGTAGCACCACGCGTTCGAGAACTTGTTATTCCTCCAGCTGTTATACACCGCCAGGAGCGTCAAATGATCTCCCTCGGGCTGGTTGAACTTTGCCTTCTTCTGGTCGGCTAATGCCTGCTTGTCTTTCGGTCGGTAGAAGACATTTTGAACGCTTAGCATGGAGACTATTGTGAGTATCTCGTCTGAACACTGCAGCGCTACCGACATGATGAGGATCTTGGACAAGTTCGGTTCCAGAGGGAATTCGGCCATCTGCAATGAAGGGGGCGGTTTTAATATTTTGAAAAAAAAATAATGGGTAGCATGATAACGTGATAATAGCATGTGTATTTAAAAGTGTTCCAGAATAGTTAAAAAAGAAAGACATAACAGTATTTTTTTTAATTTAATGCAAAGGCTGTGAATGTGCAAGTAAGAAACATGGAATTCAAATCTGAAGGTTTCAAATAACGCATCGTTGATTAGAGGTGGGCGGAGTTTATAAACAGTGGCAACATTTATGTACGAAATAATTTGTCTTCCTTTTAACAGTTGGTATCTGCAAGCTGTTCGTAATTTGTTTAGATACGTAGTTCGTGAGTAGTGGTAAAGTAGAATATATGCGGCAGCTGTAGTGGGGTGGAGAGTATTAGTGGGGGGGGGGGGGAGGGGTATTGGCAGTTAGTGAGGGGCACAGATAGTGCTGGTTTAGTGGCTGATGTGCCAGTCGGGGCACTGCTAATTGTTGCGGAGTTATGTTTAAGTGGTGGTGGGGGCACTTAAGTGTAAGTTTTACCCTGCGTCCGAGGCGGGTGAGCAGCCCCTCGGCGTCGAGCGCGGACAGCGAGTGCAGCTGCTCCAGCGCCATGATGAGCGACTCCACCGGCGGCGCGTCCATGAAGTCGAAGTGCAGCAGGTCGTTGATGCCCATCGTCTTCAGCTGCAGCACCTGAGGACCAAACATACACAAGTTACTTCTAAGTTACAAGTGGCATGCTTTTAGCTTTAGTCTGTATCTAAGTTTTCAATGGGAAACAAATTAGATAACATAGTAATTTTGACTATTTTATTTTTTCAAATTTCTTCATTGCAGACTACTACTGGTCCATGGATTAGTAACATTAATGTTAACATGTCTATTTTTATTTGATAGAGTGTTTGTCTTAATACATATATATAACTTTTAAGTTCAGCCTTACTTTTAAATGTTAAGAAAGTTTACCTAATTTATCTCGGGTAAGTTTGCATTTGTAACTTAGCTAGCTATCCGCTACGACAGCGCGGGGTCAGGGCGGGGCCACAGCGGGGGCGGGCGGCAACGCACATCGTGTGTTATCCTCCCCGTTGCGCCCCGTCACCCACCGCCATCAGTACAGGGCGTAACACTTTGCTTGTGTTACGTCCTGTGCCTACAGATGGCGCTGTAATATAACGTCGGTGCATACGTACCGTGGTGGCGAGGTTGGTGCGCTGTATCTCGGGCACGGGCGTGGGCAGCATCTCGTCGCGGTAGGCGCGCTCCGTGTACAGCCGGTAGCACTTGCCCGGCCCGGTTCGTCCGGCTCGACCGGCTCGCTGCTTCGCCGCCGCCTGCAATACAGAACGAGTGACGTTTTAACACTTACTGATATTAAGGAACAAAAACTTATAAGATCGATAACGATAATCTACCTGCGAAATCGGAGTGACAACCAGCGAATCCATTCCAGTCTTGGAGTTGTACACCTTCTGCTTAACAAAGCCTGGATCCACGACGTAGTAGATGCCGTCAATAGTGAGCGAGGTCTCGGCGATGTTGGTGGCGATGACGACCTTGCGGCTGCCCGGCGGGGCGGGCTCGAAGATGCGCGTCTGCATCTCCGACGGCAGCGCGGAGTACACCGGCAGGATGATCAGCTCGGGCACGTCGGCGCCGAGCGACTTCATGCGCTCGTAGAGGATCTCGCAGGCCGTGTCGATCTCCTCCTGCCCCGTGAGGAACAGCAGCACGTCGCCCGGCGGCTCGCGCAGGTGGATCTGCATCACCGTGATCAGCGCCGCGTCGAGGTAGTCCGTCTCCGGCTCTTTTGTGTAGAGCACCTGCACAACAAAACACATTATCATCATTATTAGATCATAGACCTCCCCCGTGGTGGAGCAAGGGTCTTCCCTCTGGAAGAATAGGAAAACCAGGCCTTCCACCACCTTCTTCATTTGAAATTATATTCGGATCGGTTAAAAAAAATATATATAGCAAAAAACGACACAAATATTGTTCGACCCGGGAATCGAGCCCAAGATCTCTAAACCGGGACTAAGTGTTTGCGTCTCTACTGTCTATGCATTTCTGACATATAAAATGTCCTTTCCATATGACGGCGCTTAGCTCTAATTTTAGCCGCCGGGTTACGTAAGTTTGTGGCGTTATAAGGGGATAACGAAAACAAATAGTACCTCAACGGGGAACGTCCGTCCTGGGATCGTAAAGATGGGTGCTTCAAAGAAGTACTGCGAAAACTTGACGGCATCCAGCGTGGCGGAAGTGACGATCAGCTTGAGCTCTGGTCTCTTCTGAACGGCCTGCTTGAGCAGACCGAACAGCACGTCGGAGTGGCGAGATCACGGCCCGGTACTTACAACACTAGAGCTCCGAAATTACAGTGCCACAAACTTAACTGACTCGGTGACGAGACGACGAAGCCACTGTCTATGTATTTCTGCCAATAAAATGTCGTTACCATAGACGGCGCTTAGTTCCAATTTCACCCACCGGGGTAGGTAATTTGTGGTGCTATAAATAGGTAACGAAAAAAAAAAGTACCTCGACGGGGAACGTTCGTCCTGGTATCGTGAAGATGGGAGCTTCGAAGAAGTACTGCGAGAACTTGACGGCGTCGAGTGTTGCCGAGGTGACGATCAGCTTGAGCTCCGGTCTCTTCTGCACGGCCTGCTTCAGCAGACCGAACAGCACGTCGGTGTGGATGGTGCGCTCGTGCGCCTCGTCCAGCATGATCACCGAGTACGACTTCAGGTCCAGGTCCATCAGGCACTCGCGGAGCAACATACCGTCCGTCATGTACCTGCGGGGAGTGAAAACTGTTAGAAATTGCTCCAACCTTAAAATTGACAAAGGAACATGTTTGGCTGTGACATATTTATCATTTAACGCATGCAATAGCTAAAAATATTTATGGGTAAATACTAATATAAAAAAAAGAAGAGTATTTTGTCAATGTGTTGTACCAACCTATTCTATATTTTTCAGTGGGTATCGTAAGAAGCGACTAAAAGACACAGCAGGGTGTCCCTGTATTTTGTTGTTCACCATAGGCCTCGTCACAAGGAAGGCAGACTTTGGCCAGTCATGTCGAAGTGCTAGTAGGTAATAAAAATATGACGTGCCAAAGAATGTAAATCAAATTGAAAAATAAACTACTTTGACTTTGACTTCCAACAGTGGTCTGCAATAGTGCGTTGAGTTGCCAAAATATTAAACTCCATTAAACAATGTTGTGACCAAATAACTAAGTCAAAGTCAAACCGTTTATTTTGCAACTTGATTTACACTGAAATTCTTTTGCACGTCAAATATTATTTTACCCTACTACCACTTCGACGAAACAGTACAAATTAGAAGAAACAGTACCAATTCCAAACAGCACTTACTTGATAATAGTCTCGGGGCTGGTGCAGTCCTCAAACCGGATAGTATACCCGACCTCCTGTCCGAGCCGGCAGCCGAACTCCTCGGCGACGCGCTTGGCGACGGACATGGCGGCCACGCGGCGCGGCTGCGTGCACGCCACCTTGCCGCGCGCCGTCAGCCCGCTCTCCGACAGGTACTGCGTGATCTGCGTCGTCTTGCCCGAACCAGTCTCGCCGATCACGATCAGGATCTGGTTGTCCGCTACGGCCTGTTGAGATTGGAAAATTTAATTTATATTTGCATTATACAGACCATAACAATGTTTCTTATGATCCTCAATCACATTACAAGAGAAGTGTTGTCCAAATGGTAAGGACCATTCAATTTTACGTTATCTACTTATATCTTGAATTGTTTTGTATGTTAGCTCGTTCACACACATACACTAATTACATTTATCGTTAATGCCCCCTATTTTGTATATTTCAATATGTGGACAACGAGACGAGACGAACTTCTTAGCTATCCATGGATTCTCCGTGCGGGTGCCGGGTCCATCGCGTGGAACAGAGAGGAACGTCATTCGGCGCCTGGGACTTTTGACCCAGCGTGTAGGTTTAAGGGGCCCCTTTATAGTATACTAACGATCACCTTCACCGATGACATTCCTCTCCCTTCCCAACCATATTTGGTACGAGCCGAATAAAGCGGCTTTAGTTGCTCTGTTGATTACACTTATAAATAGTCGTATTCTATACTATACTCATTATTGTATTCGCTTAGTGGAATTGTTCCTTGTTCCGAAACAATAATAAGTTCGACTTTATATAGAAGACAGTCATGCCACCGAGTTCAAGAAAGTTGAAGAGTTGCCTACCTTATTCTGTCTGACACATAACCTTACCCAGATAATAATTATTTGCAAAACAAGAAAATAATATGGACTAAATGTAATATTTCATAAATTACTTACCTTCGTCAACTCATCTCGCAGTTTATAAATAGGCAGCGACTGCCTCTGCTCCAGAAGTGACAGGTTTGTCTTCTTTCCAAATGAGGACTTCTTGCCGCCGATCACGTGCTTTTTCCACTCAGGTAAGTCTTGCGGGGTGATGCCCGTGCCTCGCATGTTGGCCGCTAAGGCTCGGCCATCAGACTCTGGTAGCGGATCGATCCAGTTCTTATTCAATCCAGTGGGCAGGCTCTCCATCTCTTGTTCTCTTTGGATCATCTTCTGCTCTCGTCTCTCTTTAGCCAGCGCTGACTGCATCATGGCCGCTTGTGCGAGGGACCCATCAGGGTTCTTGACGATCCTGACGGGCGACAGCTCGTGGAGAGCCCGCCCGTGGCCCTGTAGGAAGGGCGGCTCGTCTTCCACGAGTTCGATCTCGATGTCCGCCTCGCCGTCCTCGTCCTTAGGCAGCAGGCCCGTCTCCTCGTCGAAGTCCGGCAGTTCGCTCTTGTCTATGACTCCTGATGATATCATCTACAAAAAAAAAGTATATTTAAAATTAGGAGAAATTTGATATAGTAAAAATAGAACAGGTGCTAGGTCACATCAACAGTTATCTGACAGGCCCGTTGGTCGAGTGGCTAGAGACCCTAGCTACAAAACCAAGGGTCGCGGGTTCGAATCCCGCTAGGGGCAAATGTTTGTGTGATGAACATCGGCATTTGTACTCGAGTCATGGATGTTTATAAAAGTATTTAAGTATGTCTATCCGTTTTCTAGCTTCCATAGTACAAGCTTCGAGCTTAGTTTGGGGCTAGGCAATTGGTGTGTTAGTCCAAGGCATTTATTTATTTATTATTTATTTATCAGGCAGTGTCTTCGGAAGCCTAATTTCGGAAGCCTAATGGGAATAAAGTTATCTGATGGTTCTTACCAGACAATACTCATAGCTCACTCACTCATGAGTTTATACCTACAGGCAGCATTATAATAAATTAGTTACAAATACACTGTATGAAATGAAAACAAAGATAGAAGATAAAATAAAAAAATAAGAAAATAACAGATGCGTACCTGCTTGATCTCCCAGCGCTCGGGGCTGGAGATCCTGGTGACGCGCTTGCGGCTGGAGTCCTCGTCCGGGTCGATGGCGCCCTGCAGCCCCGCCAGCACGGCCGCCGCCGGCGCCGGCCGGTCCGGGTTGCGACCCTCGCGCTCCGCCTGGAACGGATCCATTATGTAATTTCCTGATGACTAATAAGTGCTTCTGTGAAGCGTATTTCAATAGATTTTGAGTTTGAGTTTTAACAATACAATATACTCAGAATAGCGCATTTTATGACAATTATTTTTTATTTTAACTGTTATGATTTAAATTAATCTGACGACATATTGCGCCGACCCCAGATAAACTGGGAACAGGGCAGGCAAATGATTATGATGACACTTAGATCTAATTGAAATTGGAGCATTTTATACTTATACTTGTTTATTTTAATGATACCTGATGTACTTACCTCTAAGTGGGCATGAGATGTAGGATTCAGATCTTTTCCTGTTTCTTGGCACACATCTTTCATTGTTAATGAAACCTTTTGTCCAGTCAGAGACAGCACTTTCACCTGTAACAAAATAAAATAAGTATAAATTAAGAATTTAACAAGATAAAATTATGATTTTTTCAATAAGAAAAATACAAGTATGGTTTATTTATTAATTTGCTTTTTTATTTACCTTGACTTTGTCGCCTCTTGAAACAACATCAGATACATTGGTGACTCTGCCCTCTGACCGGAGTTGTGATATGTGTACAAGTCCCTCCCATCTCTTCCGGACTCCCTCTATTTGTACAAAACATCCAAATGGTACAATATTCGCCACACGCCCATTGTATATCTGAAAAGTCAAACAAAGTAGGTAAGTCAATATTGGACATAAATCATTATAAAATAATAATAATAGCTATAGCTAGGGATGTATGGGATTTATACCATCTTAAATCCAAGCCAACCTTACCTACACGCGGTACATCCTGTTGAAAAACGGACAAGGCTCTGGCGAAAAGTCAACCCACCAACCCGCATTGGACCAGCGTGGTGGGAAATGGTCCAACCCCCTACTTTAATGACACTAAACTGTAACGGCATGCCTCAAGTGCTCGGCGGCTCCAGCAGAGCAGCTGCCAGTGGCGGTACGCAGGGACTCTCTGGGGCCATGGGGCTTCATAATCTCCGAGCGGCGAGACCTAACCGCCAAACGACTCACGCATGTAGAAAGGACCCCGAGAAGCTTTATATTTTGACCTACAACGTTCGTACACTTCGCACTGAAGAAAGACTTGTAGAACTTGAAAACGCGTTGCAAAAGATAAACTGGGACATAATAGGTCTTTCCGAGGTAAGAAGAGAAGGCGAAGATACTGTAGAGAGAGATGGAAATTTATTTTTCTATGTTGGAGAGACAGGAAGTAAATATGGAGTAGGATTTTTGGTATCAAAAAGATGGAAAAATAACGTAGTCGAAATTATTTCATATTCAAGCAGAATAGCTGTACTAAAGTTCCGCATCACACATGACAAAATAGCCACTTTTATACAAGTCTATGCCCCTACTTCTACGCATTCCGATGCCGAGGTCGAAGATTTTTATGATCTCCTAGATAGGGCGTGCCAAGAGCACAGAGGCACATGGACCTTGGTATTGGGAGACTTCAATGCAAAGATTGGTGTTCAAGAAGAATTAGACAACCCTGACATTGTAGGAACTAATGGGCTAGGATCCAGAAATGAAAGAGGCACTCGGCTTCTCCAATTTGCTTTTGGCCAAAATCTAAGTATTTCAAATAGTTACTTTTATAAGAAACCCCATCGGCGCTGGACATGGCTGAGTCCTGATCATGTAACCAGAAATGAGATAGATTACTGTCTTTCCTCCAGCAAACAAATTGTCCAAAATGTAGAGACATTAAACAGCATACAATTTAATTCAGATCACAGGCCTTTACGAGCAAAGCTTAGCTTTAATTTAAAAATGTATAGATTACGGACAATTAGAAATACAATTAAAAGAATAACTAAAGCAAATCTCATAGGAAATTTAGATATTTTTAAAATAGAATTACAAAATAGTTTTGGCACTCTTCAAGAAACAGATACAATAAATCCTGACACGTACTACACCAAAATTAAAGAATGTATACAATATGCTAGTAACAAAATAAAATTAGTAAAAAAGAAGGAACAAAAATTAAGCCTTAGTACAAAACTTTTGATCGAGGAGCGACAGAAGTCTATTCCATTTACGCCTGAATATAAAATCAAAGACAGAGCAGTGAAAAGAGCAATACGCAAGGACCTTAGAAATTACAACGTCAACTTATTTACATCCGCTTTGAACAACAGGATCACACTGAAGATGGCAAAACAGGGCACAGAAGTGGGAAAAAGTTCAATGTCGGCACTAAGGGATAGCAATGGTGTTAAGCAGGGCGACAAAGGAAAGATACTGCAGATTTGTACCGATTTCTATAAAGAGTTGTACTCAGATAATTCCACGTATATTTTGGATAGCACACACCAGTTCGAGCAAATATCGCCGATATCAGATTCTGAAATACAACGAGCACTTAAGGAAATGAAATATCAGAAAAGTCCTGGTGAAGACGGTATTACTTCTGAGACATTGAAATTGGGGGAGTCTGTTTTACTGCCGCACATCAGTAAATTATTTAATTTAATTCTGAAATCTGGCAAATTTCCTAAAGGTTTTTGCCATTCCAATATAATATTACTTTTTAAAAAGGGAGATAAATGTAATATCCAGAACTATCGTCCTATTAGCCTTGTCTCGCATCTGTACAAAATTTTTATAAAAATTATTCATTCCAGAATCTCCAGGGAACTGGACTCCCAACAACCGCCTGAACAAGCAGGATTTCGCAAGGGCCTTTCTACCACCGACCACCTTCAAAGTGTAAACCAATTAGTAGAGAAGCACATAGAACACAAATTGCCCTTATATCTGGCATTTGTGGATTATGCAAAGGCGTTTGACAGTGTAGTACATTCCTCTATTTTCGACGCACTACAGAGTCAGGGCATTGACACCGCTTACATCGATTTAATAAGGAATATCTATATGCACAGTACGGCCGCTATAAAAATACAAACAGTTGGGCCAGTATTTCCTATTAATAGAGGTGTTAAGCAGGGAGACCCGCTTTCTCCAAAACTATTTACTGCAACTCTGGAAGAAGTCTTCAGGAAAGTGGCATTTAGTTGGCAGGGTAAAGGCATAGTAATCAACGGGAAAAGGCTAACCAACCTTCGTTTTGCCGATGACATAGTTCTCATCGCCTCCTCTGCTAGCCAACTTCAAGAAATGCTCCGAGAACTGAATGACGAGAGTCTCGCCATAGGTCTTAAAATGAACATGCAGAAGACCAAAGTCATGTCTAACAGTGTGAAGCAGAAAATATATGTGAGCGGGGTAGAGGTTGAGTATGTCACTGACTACGTTTACTTGGGCCAAATAATGTCCTTCCAGTCGCGTCAGGACAAGGAAATTACACGACGCACTGAAAACGCCTGGAGGAGCTTTTGGTCCCTGAAACATCTGATGAAGGGGGATGCCCCAATCTCTCTGAAACGGAAAGTCATGGACATGTGCATCCTCCCTGTCCTAACATACGGCGCGCAGACTTGGTCGCTTACCGATCGACAGAAGTATGCACTTGAGACATGTCAAAGAGCAATGGAGCGCAGTATACTTGGAGTGAAACTCACTGACCGTATCCGTAACACCATCCTGCGCTCCAAAACTCAGATACGAGACGTGTCTAGGAAAGCTGCAGAACTCAAATGGGATTGGGCTGGTCATGTGTGTCGTATGCCAAAAGAACTCTGGGCACGCCTTACCACGGAATGGCTGCCCGCAGATGGGAAGCGTCCGCGTGGCAGACCAAGAAGACGCTGGAGGGACGAATTAGACGTCTACATGAAGGACTGGAGCACTTTGGCACAAGACCGAAAGAAGTGGAAGGAGAGTAGGGAGGCCTTTGCCCTGCAGTGGGACAGTATAGGCTATTAATAATAATAATAATAATAGCTGTTTTCGGGGGGCCCATCTAGTGGGAGGCGAGTCACCGTCTGCCAGGAGTAAATTTTTTGTTGTTTGCAATAGTTCTTGCATTTGCCAGGTGCTGTCTTTGAATAGATCTGTATTTATTCAGAGATAGTACCTGGCAGATGTACACATTCCAATTTAGATCAAATGGTACCAAAAAGCCTCTGCGCTGATGGCTTTGGCCCCACGCATGCTTCAAAGGACCGGGTCCCTATGGACCCGTGAATTCCCAATGTACCTGCATAATAATAAACTATGATATTGATTTTATCAGAAACCTATGTAGTCTAAAACTGCTTTACACTGTGAAGTACAATACAAGAACAAACATATGCAATAAAAATTGCTGTTGGTGCTGTGATGCTTCTTTATACAAAAATTTATAAACATACTAAGGATGCAAATGCTTAAGAAACAGTCATTTATTTAGTTATTTAGTTATAATAATAAAAATTAAGTAAAACAGTTACCTTTCCAGGTTCAGGGTCATCACTGATTTCAACCTCTGGACTCCTCTTTCTTGATTTCTTTGCCTCTCCGTAGCGACCTCGATCTTCTCTTTCCCGTGACAAAGATCTCTTGTTTCTTGACCGTGACCTTCTGCCTCTAGACCGCGACCTACGGTGTCTGTCTTTAGATCTTGACCTTTGTCTGTTTCTTGATCTAGACCTGTGTCTGTCTCTCGAGCGTGATCTATTTCGGTGACGGCTTCGTGATCTTCTTTTCCTATCTCTTTCCCTACTTCGACTTCTGCGATCTTTGCTACGACTCCTTTTATCCCTGCTGCGACTTCGTCTACTCCTGTCTCTAGACTTTTCTCTCTTCCTAGCTCTACTGTCCTTACTACTACTGTCTTTCACATCTGTGCTTTTGCTTGGCTTAACATCTTCTATCTTTGGATCACTCTTAACCCCAGCATTAGATGGTGCAAGTGCCTCCAACTCTGCCATTGCTTGGTCAACTATGTTGTCACTTTTACCTTTACTCTGGTCCTTGAATATATCTTTAGATGTGATTCTTTTCCCTTTCTTATCCTCTTTTTCATCTTCGCTGCTATCGTCATCCGAGGAGAAAACTGGTGGTTTGTCATTAGGTATTGCAAGTCCAGGAAACTTTGAAGCCAATGGATTTTTACTATTATTTACTTTACTTGTTTCTTGTGATTCATCCTTTGCAGGTTTCATGTGCTGGATAATACGAAGTAAATTGGTCATGAAAGAGTCAGAGAACTCTGCTCCGTTTTCAATAAGAACCTTTTTGAAGCCATCGAAAGTTGGATTTTTGTCTGCTAAGTCTATGATGAATTCGGCTGTAAAAAAAACATAATTTGCGAGTTTAGATTCAAACGACAACATTCATAATTTGACATTGGTTTATAAAATGTAACAAACAGTTACAAAAGACTAAAATCTTTAAAGTACACAACAAAATTAAGGCAATATTATGAAATGTTACTAGTTCGTGATACTTACCCAAATCTTTATCATTTAACCCCAAATGGTTATCTAATTCGGTACATATTTTAGACACCAAAGAAAGGTGTTCTAATTTAGCGACTTCATCCATAATTTTGAGTTTTGTTTACAAATTCATTATTTGCATCAATCTTACCACGCAAAACTGACTCAAGTTTGGTTTTTTTGTCTCGTGTTGACAATTTGAGTTGAGTTTTGACAAATCTGTTTGACATTTTTATTTATAAATTCAATCAAAAATTACTTATTGGCCCTGGCACATTAACATCTAAGCTAACTTACCACAGAAAATGTAATTTTTTCAAATTAGTCTATGGTGTGACACAATCGTTAAAATAATAAACGTCATTCTGTGGTAAATTTTTAATCTCTCAAATTCAGCACTCTTACTTTTTCTCTTGGTTATCTTAATTTGTGGCTCACAAATCAATATTTAGGCAAGTGTACTTTGTAATTTGTGTTTGTTTTGATTTTGCTCATATGATGGAGAATAATACAGATCATTCAGAACAAAATAATTTTAGCCCATTGACTGTGCAAGAAGTAGACGTAGATTTTTTACCCATTGTATACGAAATAATTCGAAGGTATTGTCATTCATCTATATTTAGATATAAATTATTTCTTTGTTGATGTATTGGCTAGCTTACAAGTTATTAATTTTTCAGTGTGGAACGAGATTTTCACGACAACTCTGCCAAGGCGCGGGAGTCTCAAGACTGCAGTCAAAAGGTGCTCGAACTGCAGAAGAAGTTTGATGTAGCCCGCTCGCAGGTACTACTGATTTCCATACTTTCTACTGTACAATAACTTTCCTATGAAAAGCTTCAATATGATTAGTTAATTAAATGGATGTTTTTAGATCAAGCGATTAGCTGGTATAGAGTACAACAAGCAAGATCAGTTGAAGCAGTTTGAGATCCTGCGCACGCAACTGCGTCTGAAGCGGGAGTTGCTGCAGAAGTACCGGAACATGTGCTCATTTGAAACTTCCTTCAAGTGACAGCCGACAACATGCCTCTCCGTGCCTTGCTCAGATATCTGGCCAACAATGAGCACCTCGTCCAGAGACTTGCAGAATCATACCCTGTGAGGAGAGCAGCCCAACTAGCCGTCTCTATGTTTTATAGAGGCAAGGAAAAGCTTTCAGACATGGACCCTCAGAAGATCAATAGATTCATGTCTTTCTTGAGAAAGTTCAGCGAAAACATGAAAGAGGGCATAGCAGATGCCAAGAAGCAACTAAAAAAATAAACAGACTAGTTAGTCGTTTTTAGTAATTTTATCTGTAGGTATATACAAATTAAACTGTTTATTTTTAATGATAAAATAAATAAGAACTCATTAGCATTTGGAGCTAGTTTAATTTCTCACTCTTGAACAAATCAATAAAAATATCCTCTTACTTAAACTAGAAAAAATCACATTCTAAGGTATTGTAAATAATGAAATACTGAATGTATGATATGAGCAGCAGCTAGCCTCACTAACAAAGTGCATTATTGCATTAGAAGAATAACTTATACATAATATCAATGTACATTATTTAACATTGCCGGTTGACGAAGACAAGTGAACAAGACCTTTGACTTATTATTTTTCCTATATTAGATAAACTGTACCTTATATTTATGTAACAACTTTTACAAAAGAAAAATTTAAACACAAAAAAATAAAACCATCACTTCAATAGTAAGATGTGTATTTTTAACAAAATATTCAATTTCTGATAATCATCAATCAACTCAATTGAGTATGAAACCTGCCTGGCGTACGCAAGCAATAAAGATACAAGCACTATTACAAAATAGAACACACAGTTTGGTGTCATTTACTATTTTTTTGGTAAGTGTATAAAAATATTTTTATTTTTATGAGATTGCACAAAATTCCAAAATTTCAAATATGAACTAGTATCCTTCCCAAAATGTTGAAATTTTACATTAGTACGATCAAATAAAACATACGACTTTGCATAATCCCTCAATCAACCAAACCATTAAGTATTGTCTTATCTATTTGTAGATGTCTGAATATCCACAGAAAAACAATGGAATTGTCATAATTAGTATAATATTATTAAATTGGAATTACTTGCTAATTTACTCTAATAACGTGTATCGTGTGCAGAGACAGAAGAATTGAGAACCTTAGCCAGAAATATTTATAAAACTTTAGTCAGTATTAAGTCAATATGTCTATTAAAAATATGGAGTTCTAATATAGTAAACTACAATAAGGGATTCCACAGAAATCACAAAATCGTTGAATGTAAAAATCAGTTTGTACCAAAGTACATTATTCAAACATTGCCCAGTCATCATCTTGTACTAGAAGACCTAGCCGCTCTACGACCTCGTTGCTAGGCAACACCCTAGGAAGATTTGTACCTAATCTACATGTACTTACGAAGGATTCGTGAACATTCAGAAATGGTTAATGAACGAAACGTATGTAACATCATGGTAACATCCCACATTACCTCAAGGTACCCAAAAGTAGGAAACCACCTGCTGTATTCATATAAAATTGATATTGGGCTAGTTCGGATGATTTAGTCGCCACTCATTTCAACTTTGAGAATTTAAATTTATCAAACAGCATTAAGTTACATTTCTTGAACTTAGTTAAATGGTGTGATTTTCTGATCCATTAAAACTCATGTATCGTAATTATTATTAAGTAGTGCAGTAATTGCTTGCTCCAGAGTAAAATTTTCACAAAGATCAAGGGTTGTACAATGCAGAACGCGTTCGTCCCGTCACACGGAGCGAGACAGACAGTGCGACAATAGAAACAATGGGTCGTGGTATATCCAAGTGATATGTGGGCTGGGTATATTATTCAGTTTTCAGTGGTGTGGTAGACCCAGGTTTCAAGTGGTTTGCTGGCAGGGTATATTCAGGTTACAGACGAGCAGTGGTGTGGTAGATCCAGTTGTCAGACGGCAGTGTTGGCGGCTAGTTGGCGGCCTGCGCGTGCGCGTGGTCGGGCGGCTTGTCGTGTCGCTTGCGCGGGCGGCGCGTGCGCTTGTCGGCGGCCGCCTCGTACGGGGACTCCGCCGCCGTCACGTCGCTCTCCGTCGGGCCCGCCGGCTGCGGTATGGGCTGCTGCTGCTGCGCACAAGAACGAAAGTTTGATTGCAATCGCCCGAATGTACCTTTAATTCTAAGTCTTAAGTTCAAATTAACATGAAATAATTAATTGTAACATAATTATGTAATGTTTTTTTTTTTATGATTTAGGGGACAAACATGTACACGTATTAGATGTTTGTAAGCAATGCTCCTCCTCCTCCTTGAGTCGTATTTCTCATTACTGAGGGTCGTGATCATTGTATGGAATGAAACAGACAAACTCTTGGCAATTTAAATTGAGAAGTTTGTCATTGCCATTTCTATTTCACACACTTACTAGTAGCGTGTAGGTTTCCTCACGATGTTTTCCTTCACCGTACAGTTGGTATGAAATTACGCACATGGATTTTTGATAATCCAGAGATTTAATGATAATTTGAAATTCGCATAATTCGCTATGTTCTTTGTTTTTTCATAATAGCACAACTACCAAAGAGTTTGCGTTTAGAATAAATAATAAATAAATGATATCTGTCAGGAAGGTACCGTGTCGTGGTTGTTCTGCGCCTGCTGTTGCGGTTGCGGCAGCTGGTGGTGCGGCGCGTGGGCGCGGCGCGGCTGCGGCTTGCCGGCGTGCGGCTCCGGGCGTAACACGTTGCCCACCGCCTTCGTGCGGCCCTCGCGGAACACCTGGGGGAAGCATGGGATGAAGAGACATTGCCATTGGGTGCTGTTTATGCTACCTTGTATAAAATATTTGTCAAATATACAGGGTGAATTTTTGAGATGAGGATTGAAGGACATTAACTACATATAAGTATTAGTTACAAGAAAGCATTGTAAGGCAACAATACATTTCTTTTAAAGATATTCTGATCGGCTTTTACAGATTCTGGAAAAAAGGTAAAGAAGCAAAAAGAAAAGTTAAAATAACAAAATATTTGTTTTATTCTAATCGATTTCATTTCATGTCTCTTCTTCCTAGCGTTTATCCCGTTTCTATACGGGGTCCGCTTTGACCATCGATCCATCCATCGATTCCATTTCATGTATGGATCAAAAATCTTTTCCCATACAATTGTTTCTTTGTATTTTGTGAAAAATGCTGCCACGGTGTGCTTTACATACACAGAAGAGACATACCATGCGCTGTCCCCGCTTGAGGTACTCCGGGTGCTTGATGAAGCGGAAGCGCACGAGCGCCTTGTCGCCGGTGCGCAGGCAGTCGCGCGACATCGACAGGATCGACGCCGTCTGCCGGATGCTGCCGCAGTGCACTAAGCATACACATACCATGCGCTGTCCCCGCTTGAGGTACTCCGGGTGCTTGATGAAGCGGAAGCGCACGAGCGCCTTGTCGCCGGTGCGCAGGCAGTCGCGCGACATCGACAGGATCGACGCCGTCTGCCGGATGCTGCCGCAGTGCACTAAGCATACACATACCATGCGCTGTCCCCGCTTGAGGTACTCCGGGTGCTTGATGAAGCGGAAGCGCACGAGCGCCTTGTCGCCGGTGCGCAGGCAGTCGCGCGACATCGACAGGATCGACGCCGTCTGCCGGATGCTGCCGCAGTGCACTAAGCATACACATACCATGCGCTGTCCCCGCTTGAGGTACTCCGGGTGCTTGATGAAGCGGAAGCGCACGAGCGCCTTGTCGCCGGTGCGCAGGCAGTCGCGCGACATCGACAGGATCGACGCCGTCTGCCGGATGCTGCCGCAGTGCACTAAGCATACACATACCATGCGCTGTCCCCGCTTGAGGTACTCCGGGTGCTTGATGAAGCGGAAGCGCACGAGCGCCTTGTCGCCGGTGCGCAGGCAGTCGCGCGACATCGACAGGATCGACGCCGTCTGCCGGATGCTGCCGCAGTGCACTAAGCATACACATACCATGCGCTGTCCCCGCTTGAGGTACTCCGGGTGCTTGATGAAGCGGAAGCGCACGAGCGCCTTGTCGCCGGTGCGCAGGCAGTCGCGCGACATCGACAGGATCGACGCCGTCTGCCGGATGCTGCCGCAGTGCACTAAGCATACACATACCATGCGCTGTCCCCGCTTGAGGTACTCCGGGTGCTTGATGAAGCGGAAGCGCACGAGCGCCTTGTCGCCGGTGCGCAGGCAGTCGCGCGACATCGACAGGATCGACGCCGTCTGCCGGATGCTGCCGCAGTGCACTAAGCATACACATACCATGCGCTGTCCCCGCTTGAGGTACTCCGGGTGCTTGATGAAGCGGAAGCGCACGAGCGCCTTGTCGCCGGTGCGCAGGCAGTCGCGCGACATCGACAGGATCGACGCCGTCTGCCGGATGCTGCCGCAGTGCACTAAGCATACACATACCATGCGCTGTCCCCGCTTGAGGTACTCCGGGTGCTTGATGAAGCGGAAGCGCACGAGCGCCTTGTCGCCGGTGCGCAGGCAGTCGCGCGACATCGACAGGATCGACGCCGTCTGCCGGATGCTGCCGCAGTGCACTAAGCATACACATACCATGCGCTGTCCCCGCTTGAGGTACTCCGGGTGCTTGATGAAGCGGAAGCGCACGAGCGCCTTGTCGCCGGTGCGCAGGCAGTCGCGCGACATCGACAGGATCGACGCCGTCTGCCGGATGCTGCCGCAGTGCACTAAGCATACACATACCATGCGCTGTCCCCGCTTGAGGTACTCCGGGTGCTTGATGAAGCGGAAGCGCACGAGCGCCTTGTCGCCGGTGCGCAGGCAGTCGCGCGACATCGACAGGATCGACGCCGTCTGCCGGATGCTGCCGCAGTGCACTAAGCATACACATACCATGCGCTGTCCCCGCTTGAGGTACTCCGGGTGCTTGATGAAGCGGAAGCGCACGAGCGCCTTGTCGCCGGTGCGCAGGCAGTCGCGCGACATCGACAGGATCGACGCCGTCTGCCGGATGCTGCCGCAGTGCACTAAGCATACACATACCATGCGCTGTCCCCGCTTGAGGTACTCCGGGTGCTTGATGAAGCGGAAGCGCACGAGCGCCTTGTCGCCGGTGCGCAGGCAGTCGCGCGACATCGACAGGATCGACGCCGTCTGCCGGATGCTGCCGCAGTGCACTAAGCATACACATACCATGCGCTGTCCCCGCTTGAGGTACTCCGGGTGCTTGATGAAGCGGAAGCGCACGAGCGCCTTGTCGCCGGTGCGCAGGCAGTCGCGCGACATCGACAGGATCGACGCCGTCTGCCGGATGCTGCCGCAGTGCACTAAGCATACACACACACAAACAAAGATTATCATAGGTAAATATGACTTCAAAAGGTTTTACGACATAGATATACCTTGCTTACACACACTGTAAAATTTTTTGAAGCAAAATTGAACCAAAACTGTTTGGCGTTAAGATGGAAATCGATTGAGGATTCTGACAAGGTGTGTCACATACCTAAGACGTTGAATGTTGCTAAGCAACGATTTATCAGTGATACATCATTCTTGTAAATATGTCAATAGAATAAAAAGATAAATTTACAAAAACATCTTTATTTAACAAGTATAGGCACCGTACAGAAACTATAGAGGGCGCTTCAATCCCGATTTTTTTTGTGGTTTGACAGTAAAATTTGACATTGAGCGTAAAAGTTTCGAATATGAGTCACTAGATGGCAGACAAAGGCACCGTGTTTTTTCGTGGTTTGACAGTAGAATTACTGACATTGAGAGTAAAAGTTTTGAATATGAGTTCACGAGATGGCAGAGTCATCGCTACGCACGGTGCCTATTGTCTGATGCGCGGGTACAAAGAAATCGTTAAGTTTAAATAAAGATGGCGGTTGGTTACCCATGGCCTGGTAGCGCGAGGAGATGGTGGTGGGGTGGTGCAGCACTAGGATCTCGCCCTCGAACTGCCAGCACGCCTGCGGGTTCAGCGCCGGGGACACCATCACCATGCCTTTGCGGATCGCTGACCGCTTTATCTGTAGGAACAACCAGCGCGTATTACAACACTACTATTCATAAACTTTATGATTCTAGTTGGAGTTGATTTATTGCCCATTATGTAACTGCAGACGACTATGATTCTAATTGGAGTTGGAGTTGACTTATTGACGACTAGCGGCCGCCCGCGACTCCGTCCGCGTGGATTTCGATTTCCAATATCCTATGTGTTATTCTGATGTATAAGCTATATTGTGGTAAAGTTTCATTCAAATCCATTCAGTAGTTTTTACGTGAAAGAGTAACAAACATCCATACATCCATACATCCATACATCCACACATACAAACTTTCGCCTTTATAATAGTAGTAGGATTTTTGCATACGGAAATGCACACTTATAAAAAACGCGATTCAGACTTGTTCTTAAATAAGTTCTCGGGCAAAAATATCAAGCGGACCTTTAGCACAAACGGTTTCTTGAAAACCGGTCGTTATAAGCATTGCAGACGAGTCATCATGTCTAGTCGTGAATAGGCAGGACGATATTGAAACGACATGCAATTACTCAAATAGCGCACGTTCCCATGTCACCAAAACTGTACCATCCGCTCCGTTAAATTGTCTGGAGCCTTTCACCGGGGTCGTTGGTACTTTTCCCCCAACTGTCTTGTTCACTGAGATGGTTGGCACCACCTTTCTATTTCCAATAGTGGACTGCAACAGGTTGACGATGGTGATGGAGATGACGATAACGATAATAGTGACGGTGTTGGTGATGACGATGACGACAATGGTAATGCTGTTCGTGAAGACGATGATGACGAGTGATGAGGGTGATGATGGAGTACCTTCTTGAGCGCGAAGCTGGCGGTCTGCCCGCCGCGCACCTCGGGCACGGGCATGCGCTTGCGGTGGATGCTCTTGACGGTGATGGGCGCGAACCGGCCCAGCGGGTCCGGGCCCAGCAGCAGCGTGTCGTTCAGACGGATCACGCCCGCCAGCGTCGTGCCCGACACCACCGTGCCCACGCCCTATATCATAAACAATATTATTTTTTTTCGGCAGGCTAAGGGACCTGAGTACATACAGCCTTAATCTGTGCTACAGACAAAAACAGCGCTGTTTACTAACTAGCAGATATCAATAGCAAAAAGTCCATTTATGTTCAATTTTAATTCTAAAAAAAGTGAATGTTTCACCAGTACACGTGAAAAACATGGCTAAAGAAATTAAGAAGTAATTTTACTCAATCTCAAACATAAATAAGGAATATGCATAGAATTAAACAACCTATTGAAATAAAAAAATAAACCGATATCAGATAAATCGAACATTTTGTTCCCCGCACCTAAATTACTATAACATTTACCTTTAAGTAAATTAAAACCTCAAAGTTCACACTAAGAATCATTTACCAACTTTACTATTCCAGTAATATACCACTGCAACAATTTTCATACATAATAATATCACAATATCAGTAGTCGTACCGGCACAGAGTAAGTGTCGTCAATCTGGAACTCGGCCGGCTTGTCGTCCTGCGCGGGCATGCGCGTCTTCAGCAGGTTGAGGAACATCGTCAGCAGCTCCAGGTTCTCGCCGGTCACGTTCGACACCTGGAAGATCGGGCATAGCCTGCGGGGGACGGAAGATAGTGTGTTAGAGTTTTGGTAGAGTATGATACCTCACACAGTCATAAATTCATATAGTTATTATGTAAAGTTGACAGGGAAAAATAGTTCTATACCTGGGAATTGAGTTTGTGCGCTACGTAATAATCGTCATAGATTCATATAGTTATTTTGCGACTCATTACAATGATACAAAAGCACAAACAAAAAGAACGAGGATCTGTTGCCAAAAATATAAAATACTAATATTATGTAGCTAACAGTTTGGTGAGATGATCTTGATCCTCTTTTTTTATTATCGCGTTACATTTCGAAAGAAAGAATCATGGTAAGTAATAGGCCCCGTGCAGAAACTATAGAAGGCGTTCTAATTATTATTTTTTTGGTTTGACAGTAGAATTTTACATTGAGCGTAAAAGTTTTGAATATTAGTCACGAGATGGCAGAGTCATCGCTACGCACGGTGCCTATACACATCTTTAGGAGTCGAAGTTGGCAGCACTAGCGACACCTACCTCTGCGACACAAAGTTGGTAGCGCTGACGATGACGTCATCTTTCGTCTTCACCATGACGGGCACCTTCCTGCAGCCGGAGGACTTGAGGATGCGCACGAGCAGCTTCAAGTTGTCCTGCAGCACGTTGGGCGGACACATGTCGATCTTGGTCACAACCACGAAGACAGGAACTGAGAGGGCCAGGGCAAGTCCGAGGTGCTCCTTCGTCATGCCCACTATACCCGCGTTTGCCCCTATCTGAGGACAAGAGTCAGTTTTGTAAATTATTGAATGAATTTTTTGGACTACACCAATTGCCTCGACCCAAACTAAACTCGAAGCTTGTACTATGGAAGCTAGGGATTGGATAGAAATACATTCCAAAAACTTTTATACACACCCATGACTCGAGTACAAATGCCGATGTTTATCACACAAACATTTGCCCCCTAGTGGGATTCGAACCCGCGACTCGGTTATGTAGCCAGGGTCTCTGACCACTAGACCGACGGGCCTGTCGAAATACAATGTACCTAATACTTACGAATGCGTTTGTGAGTGTATTAGGAATATTATTTTTGGATAGGAACAATTGATTTATAATTGGCATAGAGGACTAAAATATCCTGCGTGCTTGGCCGCTGATAGCCATAGCTAAAACATTAAAAAAACTAAGAGAACAATACTTTAAAAGCAAACACTATACGCTTAAATAAATAAACATAATAATCTATACTCTATATATATATATACTTACTAATATATAAAGCTGAAGAGTTTGTTTGTATGTTTGTTTGTTTGTTTGTTTGAACGCGCTAATCTCCGGTACTACTGAACCGATTTGAAAAATTCCTTTTGTATTGGATAATCCATTTGACGAGGAAGGCTTTAGGCTATTGAAAATCTAAATCCACGCGGAAGGAGTCGCGGGCGGCCGCTAGTTAGTAATATGTGCAGTTTGTTACCATAAGCATGCCGAAGTCGGGCGCGTGCCCGGTCATGCCGAACACGGTGGTCTTGAGGTAGCGCTCGTGGCCCGCCAGGTCGATGAACGTGATCACCTTCGACGACTTCTCGCAGATCTTCACCCAGTCCAGCGTGCCGTGGTCTGGCTTGTTCACTACGTTACCTATGGCGGAAATTCATCATGTAAAACTTTTTCATCTTTGCGTATATACCAACAGTGGCAAGAGGCGTCGTGCTGCCATATGACTTTGTAGTCACCGGAGATGTTGCACCCTCAAAAAATTTACTCTGTGATGATGCAACTAAATCTGCAGAATGCTGTAGCTAATAATGATATCCTAACAAAATCCATTGTGATCACCAGGATACGTTGCGACTATGATCCTGGTTTGACATGGCTCGCCTTGTCTGATGCAGTGATCTTATTGTTGTAGGACGGGTCAAACTAACTAAATAAAACAATAAAAAATAATTGACATTTGACAACTGTCCACGGCGCGTTCCATTTCACGATAACCAATAATTATAATAATTATGTTCAATTAGTGGTCCGCCTAAGTCCTGGCACCAGCTCAGCTACACCTACTGTAGTTTTGTTTTGTAGTCGACGTATGCACTGTAAATTGCACAATTTTATTGTCTTTAATAAATCAAAACCATACTTTTTGCAGTTAATAAAATTAAAATACATTTAGTCATGTATTCTTTACATGACTGTCGATCGTACAAAATCTCCAGCAACTCACCCATGCTATCAAATCCCAGTATATCGTTCCCGACGGAGCTCGTCCGTCCGGTCTCGAGCTCGTGCTTGTGCCGGAAGAGCCGCTGGCGCGCGTGGCCGCGGCCGTTGTCCAGCTCGCCGTGCGTCAGCACGCCCAGCAGCGTCGACTTGCCAGCGTCCACGTTGCCCACCACCGCCACTCTGGATGATAGACGTAGTTTATTCACATGTGAGAGACATTGTGGGATTAAAAAATAACACTACATTGAATAGTGATGTACTCATAAGACATAATTTAATACAAGGTTTTTGTTAATGGTCACGTTTTTATCAGTTTGGTGAGATTTGAATTTTTACATTATTAAATGTTACATTCAGTCAATTGAGCGAGATTCATTTCAAACGGGTTGAGAGCTGCTCAACAAACATCCATACATCCATACATCCACACATACAAACTTTCGCCTTTATAATAGTAGTAGGATTGCATAATTTTGTCCCAAAAAGCGCAGTGTAGGACGCCCTCAGGGCAGGTGGAGTGAAGATCTGCGTAAGATGGCTGGCAGGATCTGGATGCGAGTCGCCGAGGATCGGGCTGAGTGGGGAGCCCTAGGAGAGGCCTATGTCCAGCAGTGGACTGCGATACGCTAATGATGATGACGATGCATAATTTCAGCAACATTTATAGGGATTCCAATGAGACCCTGGCACGTCTGAGTCTCAGTACACACCTGATCTCCATGAAGTCCGTGTGGTCGAGCTCGGTCCGCAGCAGGTACTGCCCCGTGAGGCCGGAGCCGCAGTCCCAGCGCCGCAGCTCCACGCACGACACGCGCTCGCCGCTCACCAGCGACTGCAGCGTCGCCACCGACGCGCTGTACTCGTCCTCCGTCAGACACAGTACACAGCACACACCTGATCTCCATGAAGTCCGTGTGGTCGAGCTCGGTCCGCAGCAGGTACTGCCCCGTGAGGCCGGAGCCGCAGTCCCAGCGCCGCAGCTCCACGCACGACACGCGCTCGCCGCTCACCAGCGACTGCAGCGTCGCCACCGACGCGCTGTACTCGTCCTCCGTCAGACACAGTACACAGCACACACCTGATCTCCATGAAGTCCGTGTGGTCGAGCTCGGTCCGCAGCAGGTACTGCCCCGTGAGGCCGGAGCCGCAGTCCCAGCGCCGCAGCTCCACGCACGACACGCGCTCGCCGCTCACCAGCGACTGCAGCGTCGCCACCGACGCGCTGTACTCGTCCTCCGTCAGACACAGTACACAGCACACACCTGATCTCCATGAAGTCCGTGTGGTCGAGCTCGGTCCGCAGCAGGTACTGCCCCGTGAGGCCGGAGCCGCAGTCCCAGCGCCGCAGCTCCACGCACGACACGCGCTCGCCGCTCACCAGCGACTGCAGCGTCGCCACCGATGCGCTGTACTCGTCCTCCGTCAGACTCAGTACACAGCACACACCTGATCTCCATGAAGTCCGTGTGGTCGAGCTCGGTCCGCAGCAGGTACTGCCCCGTGAGGCCGGAGCCGCAGTCCCAGCGCCGCAGCTCCACGCACGACACGCGCTCGCCGCTCACCAGCGACTGCAGCGTCGCCACCGACGCGCTGTACTCGTCCTCCGTCAGACACAGTACACAGCACACACCTGATCTCCATGAAGTCCGTGTGGTCGAGCTCGGTCCGCAGCAGGTACTGCCCCGTGAGGCCGGAGCCGCAGTCCCAGCGCCGCAGCTCCACGCACGACACGCGCTCGCCGCTCACCAGCGACTGCAGCGTCGCCACCGACGCGCTGTACTCGTCCTCCGTCAACCCCCGTCCATCTAAACATCACTCTTTCAATTAGTGTCAAACCCAAAAAGCTCAGTTTTGCTCAACCTTGGAAATAAAGCCAAAGTCCTACAGACTAAACCATCAAAACTTATTTTATAAAAAAAACTTAAAATTGCCAAATTAGTATGGGTTTGGGCCCAAGACACAACAGGTCATTTCGGACTCCTTGACTACACCAAATTTTTCTGAACAAAATCCCTCATAGATATTGGTCAGTCTAAATTTAATATCAACAAACAAAAATCAAGGCATCCCTTTTGAAATACTTGACAAGTTGATCCATGTAAGTCATTCTTTATCTTAACTTTATCGGTGCATCAAACTGTGAAATCATCAATGAAAGTATTACTTCATACTGATAAATATCAGTAATCTATTAATATAACCAGCAGTAAGATAACAGGTTTGGTAATATTGTTGTAAATTGAATCCATTGTTATGAAAAGACATGAGCATACATGCAATAATATTTCATTATACTGATTAGTAGATAACTAAAAAGCAGATAGCAATTTCTCATACAAATAAATAAAATAAAATTGTATGACTTTTATGTTTTAAGTTAAAACAAGATATTCATAGGGCAACTTTAAAATATATACAATAAGAGTATATACCTTGCAAGTTCATTTATCCCTTAACTTATCAAAGATTTAAGTATAAAAACAAACCAATTGTAATTATTTGTTTACATTACACAATGTGACATACAAGGTTACCTGCAAAGGCCATATTTAATGGAATTCCCAAAGCTGGCTATTTGTTTCTCTAAATAAATAACAGTTAAAAAGGGACCTTGTACTTATTCTGTCAACTAGTCCATCTGATCAAATATTCCATGGATTATTCAATATTTATTTATTTATATTTAGTGTTCATTGAAATGAACTCACAATTAAAAAGTTTAGGCATAAAAATATGGGTACACTAATAAAAGGTACAAAATCAACTTGTTTTAGTTTAAAGGATTTAATTTTAATTTTCTATGAAAGTTTGTTTGTTTTTTCCGACAATCACGCTGAAACTTCTGATTGGATTTTGATGAAATTTGGTATACAGGCAGGGTATGGGCTGACTTACGTGATAGGTTTTTTTTTTCCATAAAATTTTCCTATGAGGTAAAATAGGAATATTGATAATGCGGACAACACCAGGGGTGAAAAGTAGTGATTAATAATATAAACTTACCTTCTCCTTGTCCTATGTCATAAATAATTTCTCCATTGCCAGCCTCTAGCCTTTCCATAAGTTGTTTATGTAGCAATTCATATTCATCCGCTGTGGGGCTAACTAGTATCATCTGCAAGTGACACAATATATTTATGTATTTCATTGAATCTATATACTTTATGGGACTCTGCATCTTTTAATACAAAATGAAGATTCTAGCAAACATTCTTTTGACATGAAATCTAAAGAAAGAAACAAGATGATTCAAAATAATAGAAATACAACATTTTAAATTTAATTAACCACTAATTATAAATTGTTTAAACAAATGAGACCCGTCATTAAATACAATATTGCATCACATTTAACAATGATGTTACATTTTATACATTAATGAAAATTGAATTTAGCTTTTTAATTATTATTTGTAGATAAGAATGAAATGTTTCAAGTTAACAGAAATTGTACTAAGACCATAGTAGAGTGCATGATGCAACATGTAAACAAAACATAATAAGGTATAAACATTGTTCACGAATACTGGCATTTAAATTATTTTGATAAAAACTATTAATGCTTATGAATATTTTAATCATTAAGAACAATTTCATAGTAAAACTTTAACAAAAAAAATGTTGTATCTACAATGTTGAAGCCAAAACAACATTAATTTCTTTAAAAATGAGAATATTTTAATTATGATTAGCAAAATTTATTGATATTTAATAATATTAAAAATAAGACATTTCAATCAAAGCTGACAGAACAACAATGTTTTATGCCCTGTTAGTGGTTTAAATGAAAAAATGTGTTTACCTTTCCTCTGATGCTGGAATAATCTGTCTCACTCTCCACATATCCAAAGACTTCAGCCGATGGGCTCGTCTTTGCAGGAGACTCCAGTAAGCTATCCATATTGTCGTTGCGTACTTTCCTTTCCAATGCTCAATAACAACTGAACATTATGTCATCACATCACAGTTCTTTACTACTGCTGTTTAACTGCAACCCTCTAAGTTGTACGCAATATTAGTTAACTAAGCCCTTTATTACTGCAAAAGAGAGGAAAAGTACCATTTATTAATAAAAATCATTATTTTTAGCAAAATAATGTAGAGAAAAAAGGACATCGCACAGTCGGTGCAACCTTACGAGGTAATTCAATGAATAAATGCACGTGCAGCTGATTAATAATCACAATAAAGTAATATAAGTCCACAAGCAATATAATAAACAAACAAACTCACTTTGCGACAAGTAAGTATTGTATTGTGTTATGAAAATAGATTTCAGCCAAAATAAAACAGATGGAAGTTTATGCCAACATTTTGACAACTCAGCCGAAATGTCTCTGTATTTTTTAATAAGTTATAGCCCTGGGATTTCTATTGGATATCTTAAAAATAATTTTAATAGACAAGAGAGTCAAGTCAGTACCCCAAATCAGACGTTAAAATAACAAATGTCATCTGAATTCGAGATTTTTTACGTGAAATGGGAGTACTTTTATCTGAGATTTTAGAGGATTTTGTTATTATTTGTAAGCATTTCTTTAAAAATCATTGTATTTCTTGTGAGAGTATATGATTTTCGATATCTTACCATAATATGGTTCTGTGGATATCTCAATCAATGAACAATCAATATGGGTGATATGAATGCATCAGATTGTTCTTGGAAAAAGATTGTGTTAGCAAAGTCAAATAATGAATGGATTTCTAGCATTAAAAAGGAACACTGCGATGCAGAAGATTCTATGAACATTACAAATTATAGTTTGGAAGGCGAGCAGTTTGAAGCGAATGTGTCTGTCAAACAGGAACATTTGAACCACTACGCTCCGTCTCATCATGAGCCGATATCACTTTTGCAAGAGGTCGACCCTCTGTTGGTCATTCAGGAGCCGCGGAGGCGGCGCAGCTCCTCGGGACCGAAAGTGGAAACACCCGAAGAACGGAAAATCCGGCTGGCAAAGATGTCTGCTTATGCAGCACGAAGGATAGCGAACGAGACTCCCGAACAACGCGCAGTAAGACTAAAAAGGATGTCTGAATACGCAGCGCGACGGCTAGCACAAGAAACCAGTGAACAAAGAGCAGCTCGGCTGGCTAAGATGTCAGCATACGCTGCCAAGCGACTTGCGAGTGAGACACAGGAGCAAAGGCGAGCTCGTCTCGCCAGGATGTCCGCCTACTCCGCTAAAAGAACAAAGTCTAAGGCAGGCGAGAAAAAAGATTCCTCAGTTCCTTATACAAATAATTACAACGGAGAATCAACACAAAACCAAAGTTGAGAAACATTGCTGCGTCTGTTCAAATTTAGGACAAAGTCACCCCAGCAATCTTGTAGAGATATTGTGTGCACTTTTTTATTTTCTAGTAGGAAATGTTGATTGATAAAGCAAAGAAAAGTATCTTTAATAAAAAATTTGATTCAATTTTGCTACACTAATTTGATTTGATTACCATAGTTCTTATAGGTATTTCATATTAGTCTGAACTAATTATTAATGTTTCTAAATTTAAGTTTTAATATTAGTTGTTTTATCATATATTATTAGATAAGAGCTTGCTCTTATGTATAAGTTATCAATAAACCTGCCTATCAATTACCTACTTATGTAATTTTAACTTTATTTTACTTATGTATATATTTTATTTTTAGATTGTAGCTAATAATTACTTATTTTTTCAAAGAATTTTAAGATCTAAGTATGAAGCATTTTATTATTAACTATGTATGATTTAATTTGTACTTATAAATATTTTGAAATACATTTTTGTTTCTCTCAGATTTCCTTTGTAAAAATGATGTAGATAAAAGAATGGCGTTTAAAAGTTGACAAAAGGAAACTGTAATGAAAACCTCAAGTATATAAATAAATATATTTATTTTTGATATATACATTTTGAGATTCCAAAAAATTCGAGGATAATATCTTCATCAGTCTAAATCGGAAATATAATTAGCCTATCATAATATACCCAACACCTAACAATACAGATCATTATTTACAGACCAGATTAGAAATAGTTAACATATACAGATAAATAGGCAAAAGAAACTGTCATTAGGTATTAAAATGAATTGTATCATGAGATATTTATGATATAAATTTACCATGTTATATGATAATTTTAGTCTTCATAAAATTTGATGGATTGGAAACTTAAACAGCAAAATGAAGAAAATAGATTAACCAATTTACAAATATACCTTCAGTTCTGCTTCGTAATTTATCCTGAGTAATGAAACATCTTGACATAAGAAAATACAAACATATTTTACAAACAAACTTATATGTTGCAGGTAAATTTTTGTACATAATTTGTTATAATTTATAACAATACTGCTTTATTATTTCGACTATAATCAATTAATACTTATTTACTCTCTAAAAGTTTGTATGAGTTAAATGCATTATTTCAGAATGTCAGTACAGTTGTCTAATTACATATAGGATTATTATGTAGGTAAATTGGCTCAATATCCAACTAGAGGCAAATAGAGCATATGATAAATAAATCAAAGGAATGATTAATATTTTAGTATTTACAGATTTCCAATTAATAAAACTGTTTTTTATAGTAACAATTAGCCCTCAAAATAAGTAAAGCAATGGAAAGCTGGATAAAAGCCCTTTGAGCTATTCGCCAGTGAGATATTTAAACCACCAACCTCTTGGTCTATTAAATATATACTTTTCAGATCTTAGCATCACTTGATATCTTAAAACTATAATATTAGTATTGTAGCCACTACATTAAGACTAATAACTTTTTCTTCACATAAATTATCTTACAGTGATAGAAAAAAAGCCCCGCTTTGAAGATTATTAGCGCACCGCAATAAACTTGCCCTTACAAATGAATATTTGACATCGTGAATAACATTGATAGATCAACGGCTATCAGGCTAAAAGAATACAATTACTGTTTAACAAAAGTTAGGATTACAAGGTCATCCACCGGTAGTATCATCTTCTATCAAACATCCACCCATCTTGAAGACGCATGGCCAGCTTAATGACAGAGGAATTCATACTTACGCATTCATGCACCTAAGTGCTAAAAACTGCGATGCTACCAACAATGATACATTTATTGCTTGTGATGTGACGTCAGAAGTGGACGTACCATGCTATCGTCGACGAAAGTGTGCTCACCGCCACGCGCAACCATCTTAACAGTCCTGCGAAGAATCTTCGAACTCTGCATAATAATGTGAAGTTTGATCTCAACATAACTGAAGCTGCGCGTCGCTTAGATAGGTCGATCCGAATGGACTCGATCAACCTGACTAATCGCTACGGACCAAAGGGGCAAGCACGAAATTCTTTAGTCGTGAGAGTGCAGCTTGCCTATCCTTAGGGTGAGGCTTCGCGAAAGCACTGTTACAGTGGAGTCTAACTATTAATAGCGAGTAATGCGTGTCTCTGCGCTACAAAAAAGTTTTTCACGTTCGCAACATCCACCAATGGTGCTCGATCCTACAACCAGCTGCCGGCCTTGCTAGCCTGTGTGCGCGCGCGTTGATCACGTGACCGCAACGTTCACCGAAGGTGTTAGATTCTACTACGGCCGGTCTGGTTAGCTCGTATGCGCGCGCGTTAATCACGAAACCGCATCATTCACCGAGGGTGCTAAATCCTACAACCAGCTGCCTGCCGGTCTAGCTAGCCAGTGTGCGCGCGCGTTGATCACGTGCCCGCAGCATCCTCTAGAGGGCGCTAGCTGTCACTCGCCGGGTCAGAATGGCGGCAGCTTGTAGGCGCGGTTGTTGCGCACGGGCGCGGGGGCGGGCGCGGTGGCGGGGCGGGCGCGGCGCTAGCAGGGCGTGTCGGTGGCCAGCGGCGCGGCGGCCACGGGCGCCAGCAGCTGCCGCGTCGACGACGTCGAGCTGTACGAGTCGCCCGACGACCGCACGCTCGACTGCGACAGAGGCGTGCCTGGGGGATTATATCGGAACGTAAGTATCATACATAGGCCGTTACATTTATAAATAAAAATATGAAATAATTACGGCTTTGTCAAAATGGTAAAGATAATTATTTTCATTAAGTATGAAACTGACTTGTTTTGATGCAAAAGGTTAGAAAAATAGAAAGAAAAAAACAATATGGCGTCCTGTTACATAATTTGAATTTGAATTTTTATTTTCTTTAAATGAGTGAAAATTAAGATGGTCGGTTATGTTAGCTAAACTATTGAATTCAATGACGAAAGTACGAAATTATTACTCCTTCATTACTTTTCTTAATTAAGTTAAAATTCACAATGCAAGCCACATCCTAAAGACAGCTTAGTCACCTGGCAACGACGTGACGTGGTGCGGGAGCGCCCAGCGCTGGGGCGTGCACTCCCCGGACACGTTGTTAGCGGCCTCCTGAAACACACACACTTATGTACTACCAGCCTATGGCTCTCGGTTGCTACAACGTGCATATCTGAGGAATATCTGCACAACTGCAGCTGTTTCAATATAAAAAATTATCATAATTTGGTGTTACATGCCACGGAGCACTTGCTTCAAACTATGAATTCACAATTGAATATGAATTTTCAATCTCTGCTTGAGACCAGATTTTTTTTGATATTAACAGTTGAATTACATTTTAAAGTCAGCCTATGAAGCATTTATTTTAATTCTTAAATTCATACATAAATAAAAACTAAGTCAAGTCCTGCAAAAAAACAATAAATTTAAACTACAAATAAAACCAGTAAATGATTGAATGAATAAGAGTTAATACTCCTTTGTCTTACAATGTAACATGATAAACAAAATCTACCACCCCGCACACACACAACATAAAAATGAACTTAATCTAAAATTACATGAACATGATTTCGCAAATTATAACACATAAAAAGCAAAAAAACTCTTCAACCTCTAATAACAATCGACCAACTTACATAATTTACCTACCATATGTAAAATACATTCAATTTCATCTACCGTAATAAGTCGTCGTCTTCACCAATAACTTAGGCTCGTATTAATAAATCGCACTCAGCTCTGAGTTCGATCTTGAGTGCGAACTAGATATGTCATTCTCATACAAAACAGCACCTCATGTTCACGCTCAAGTTCGAGCTCAGAGTTGCGTGCGATTTATTAATACGAGCCTTAAACTATTTGGCTTTAGCTATGTTTCCCCAATTCATGCGTATTGATCTACATCCCTTAAGATTTATATTGGCTTTATTAGCTCTAAGCATGTATACGACTCTCGACAAATGCACGCCTCGGTTGTGGTTGCTGGTTAGTAACAGAACCCTTGATTAGGCCCAAGTGAATCATAACGTTGCCACACGTTGGGTGCCATAATGCTGCGGGCACTCGCCATTTTACAATTCAGAAATCAGAGCTGCTTAAATGCATGTCGTCAAAAAAATGATTTACATTACACCTTCAACATATTATTATGTATGACTCCGTCTATATAATTTCACTCTACGTACACTACCTACACTACTTGACAAATCAGCCGAACATCGGAGCTCTCTGAACGTAACAAAAAAGTTGAAGAGTTCTACCGGATGAAAAACGCAACATAAATGCAACAAAACCCGGCGTGCTCCCGAAGCCGTGACGTCACTCGGATGCGGTGCGCACTTACTGCGTGGCGCGGCGGCCGGGGCACCGTCAGAATGGTCGTGGTGGTGTCCTCGGGCGTGAAATAGTCGGAGTCGTCGGCGGCGGCCGGGGACCCCGCCCCCGAGCCGCCGCGCGACCCCGCCCCCGCGCCCGTCCCCTCCGACCCCGCAGGACGCTCCGCCCCCGAGCTCCCGCCCTCACTCGTCCCCGCTGCGTACACGCCACAAATCATTTATTTTTTACTCCACCCCCTTAATTGAAGCCTTTAATATCCCGATGGAGAGTGGTCGCGAGTTCTTAACGAGGATGAAGGTCACATACATAGCTGCGGCAGTCGCTAACGATATTTTTATAAAAATGAAGTCATCCTATCTTCATAATGTCAGAAAATAAAAATGTGAATTCTATGTTTGTTCCTAGGGAAATTGAGAACCTAGGAGTCGGTTTCGTCGCTACCGAGTTCTTTTGCAAAGTGGATTTTATAAACTACTTTTATTCAACAATCCTTTAAGTAATGGGAAATACATAACAAAACAGAAGTAGCAATTAAACGAAAATTTTGATTCATCATTCCGAAAGTACCAGGAGCGCATAGGTAGTACGCAGGTGTTGATTTTTACTACTTTTATTTAACAATCCTTTATGTAATGGGTAAAACGTAACAAAACAGAAGTAGCAATTAAACGAAAATTTTGATTTATCATTCCGAAAGTACCAGGAGCGCATAGGTATAACGAAGGTGTGGATTTATACTACTTTTATTTAACAATCCTTTATGTAATGGGTAAATACGTAACAAAACAGAAGTAGCAATTTAACTAAAAAAATTTGATTCATCATTCCGAAAGTACCAGGAGCGCATAGGTAGTATGAAGGTGTAAGTAGCTGTGTACGTACATATGGCTGGGGAGGCGCGCGCGTCGTCGGCGGCGTCGTCGATGTGCGCGAGCGGCGAGCCCAGGCGCGGCGGGCACGACGCGCAGCCCGGGCAGCCAGACCCGCAGCTCACCTGGACACCCGACAGACCGACTGGTTAGCATTTAGCGTCTAAATAATTTTTAAGGTTGGCTGGGTATTTATGTACATATGTAGATTACAATTTGTAATTTGACTTAATAAATAAATTAAAAATAAATTTATTGGACTAACACACCAATTGCCTAGCACCAAACTAAGCTCTAAGCTTGTAATATGGATGCTAGGAAACGGATAGACATACTTAAATACTTTTTATAAACATCCATAACTCGAGTACAAATGCCGATGTTCATCACACAAACATTTGCCCCTAGGGATTCGAAACCGCGACCTTTGGTTTTGTAGCCAGGGTCTCTAGCCACTCGACCAACAGGCCCGTCAAATTAATTAGTTAATGTCACCTAACTAAACTTAATACCTACTGTTATTTGCAATACGACTGTAAAATAGGGGTGAAATGATTTCTCTTTTTTTACATCTCATCCCTTAATTTTATTACTACGGGATAAGATCAAGGAAAGAATAGCTTTCAATATATCAACGTTTATTAAATATTATTTGTCTTAGAGTCGGTATCGAGCTGTTGGAATTTACGACCTATCTGACATCCACAACATAAGTGTTTACGCGCGCAAACAATCATCGATAACTGAGATATGTAGCTAAGCTACTCATCGTGAGTTACATCTATTATCCCTACAATTATTATAAATGCAAAAGTAACTCTATCTGTTGCGCTTTCCCGCTTGAACATCTCAGCGATTTTGATGAAATTTGGCACAGTCAATCTTTAGACCCTGAGCAAGAACATAGGCTACCTTATATTGCGAAAAAAAGAGATCTGAAATCCACGCCCACGCGGGAAAAGTCGCTGGCGGCCGCAATTTAGTAATAAACAGTAGTTCCACTCACCCCGTTCGCCTTATCGTGCGCGAGCAGCGGCGAGAGTCGCTCGGCGTCGCTGTCGGGCTCGGGCTCGGCGTCGGCGGAGGCGGGCGCCACCGAGCCCTCGTCCTCCGACTCGCCCGCCGCCGAGCCCGCGTCGCGCCCGGGCCCGCCCCCCACCACGCCCTCGCGCCCGTACTCCAGACTTAGTGACGACTGACGACACAACGGTATATTTAAATATCGTTTTAATCCGTTGGCTCCATAGGTACACAATTTGATTGACAATCAGTAGTAACAATTAGAAGTATAGTATTTAAAAAATGGTATCTAATGAAACCCAAATTGTAACTTTAAATTCGCAAGAATTTTGCGAAATAACACGCACTACTTTAAAAAATTAACAAGATAGCTATAAGAAAATATTTACTTGGATATTGAACTGAAAAAACAAATGACAATCGTAATTTGAAAATAGAACGTCCCGCGCTGGGCGTGAAGATGAACCTTCAACACTTTTTAAGGCGTTCGAAATACAAAGAATTGACTGCCTATAATAACATAATGTAATATTGAACAAATTACCTTGCTGAGCGGATCACCACCATTGAGCGGCTTGTGGTTGTAGAGCAGCGGGCTGTGCGCCTTCTCCTCCGCGCGCTTGTTCTCCTCCTCGCGCGCCAGCAGCACCGACATACGGAACTGACAGACAAGCACAATTTTCAGCATCTAATATAATCAAATAGGCTCTGGTATCGTCCCGCATCAATAGCATACCACAACAGGTATTTACCCGGTCCCATACTCAGTAGGTTCCTACTCAAAATAAATAATATAACATAGGTTGCTGGATGTATCCCCATAATATTTCAATATTGGAGAAAATCATCGAGAGGAATGTTGCAAACTTGCACGAGTAGATCACATGGATCTCAGAAATGTGGAAGGCAAGGGCAAACGACTTCAGCAGTGTGATATTTTAAGGCATACGAATAAAAAATGGGATTATATGACAAGGACTATTAAAATATTGTTCCATGACAAACATAGGCCCTAAGACGTGTTAATTAAAATTAAATATTAATCTTTAAAATTTTGGATTATTGAGATTGTTGCAAAAACAAATTATGAAAGTCTTATAATATTAAAGAAGAAATTGATAAATAAATAAGCAATAATCAATATGCCTTGTGCTATGCTTCTAACAAATTAATTTAGTTAATCGAAACTCAAAAAGTATTGATTTGACAATACCAACATGTGACGTCATAGCTTATTATTTCATAAAGTTTCCCTACATGCTTTCGTTTTTGACGTTTAATAAAAGTGAATGATTTGACCTGTCAGTGAAATAATTTATTCAGCAATTTGATTCACTTAATTCTTTTGCACAAAAGTAAAAAATCGTATTATGCAACCAGGAATAAGTTATGTCCAACATACCTCAGGCGTGACAGTCTGCGCCATGGACCGGTCGCGCACGCTCTTCACGTCGTCCTTGGAGCCGCTCTTGGCCTTCCTGCTGCTGCTGCTGCCCAGGCTGGTCGACGAGCTGCGCTCCAGGTTGCAGCGGTTCAGGATCTCAGCCGCCTGAAACGGAAGGCACACTGATGAAGTCTTTGACAATGAAAGGTGTCACAAATGAAAAATCCGCTAGATAGCAGTAGGTAGGCGTAAGGTCTATCTGGAATGTGATTGGTGAATTTTGACATGACATTGCCAGATATGCCAAATTCACCAATGAAATCTAGCGGAATTTTCAATCGCAAACACCCTCATTCAAACCCCCACACCAATCTAGTAAGTGCGCGGGCATGTTTGAGTATGTGCGTAGGTATACGCATGCGCGTTGACTATGTGTAAATATACATAAGGTATGTGTGTGTTGTGCACTGTGTCTGTATCTAAGTTTTTTTTGCATGTATTACGACCAACTAAATAAAGTTGTTGCATTGTCTGCATTAAGTCTATACTAATCTATACATTTCTATACTAATATACAGGGTGGAATCTTGAAATGGGTTTTGTTGGGCAGGTACATTAACCGTTACAGTTACAAGAAAACGTCGTTAGGCAACCATCCCTAACTTTTTGAGATATTATGACCTACATTCACAGATTTTGGAAAAAAGTTACAGTCAGCAAAAAAAGTGCTAAAACTGGCAATTTTTTTTTCCATGCCAATCGATCCTATTTCATGTAAGGATCAAATGACTCTATGGGACTATTTGAGGTTTGAGTACTAGAAATGTCAGAAATCGCAAAAAACTTTTCCGATACATTTTGTACTAAAAATTGCAAAAATTTTTTTTCATGCCATTCGATCCTGTTTCATGTATGAATCAAAACTTTGTATGAGACCATTAAGGTTTGAGTACTGGAAATGGCAAAAATCGCAAAAAATTCTATTCCCATACATTTGGTACTGAACATTTTCGAAACCTATTTCTCACATTTCTAGTAGTCAAACCTTAAATGGTCTGATACAAAGTATTGATTCATACATGAAACAGGATCGAATGGCACGAAAAAATTTTTTTGGAATTTTTAGTACAAAATGTATGGGAAAAGTTTTTTGCGATTTCTGACATTTCTAGTACTCAAACCTCAAATGGTCCCATAGAGTCATTTGATCCTTACATGAAATAGGATCGAATGGCATGGAAAAAAAATTTTGCCAGTTTCAGCACTTTTTTTGCTGACTGTAAATTTTTTCCAAAATCTGTGAATGTAGGTCATAATATCTCAAAAAGTTAGGGATGGTTGCCTTACGACGTTTTCTTGTAACTGTAACGGTTAATGTACCTTTTTTTTTTTTTTTTTTTTATCCTGCCCAACAAAACCCATTTCAAGATTCCACCCTGTATATGGCTGAAGAGTTTGTTTGTTTGTTTGAACGCGCTTATCTCAGGAATTACTACACCGATTTGAAAAAATCTTTTTGTGTTGGAGTCCGTTTGAAGTGGTAGGCTTTAGGCTATTGGACATATAAATCCACGCGGACGGACTCGCGGGCGGCCGCTAGTAAAAAATATAAAAATATGACTAGTTAGGTAGTTAAAATATACGTGATATAAGGTGGAGGGGGGGGGGGTAGTCTTGAACTTCACAATTTATCACCAAGAAAGGGGGGCAAAAAAAACATCACATGATCAATGGACGGCATTGCAAAAGTGCTTGTATATTTGCTTGTTAGAGTGTGTGTGTGTGTGTGTGTCTGTGTGTGTGTGTGTGTGTTTTATACCTGCGAGGCGGTGTCAGTGTCGGGGCTGGCGATGGCGGGCGCGACGCGCGGCGCGGGCAGCAGGCGCGCGTGCGGACCGTTCAGCGCCTCCAGCAGCGACACCGGCTCGTAGCCCGCCGGGATGTTCTCCATGCTGCCCTGCACAGACAGCAAGGGATTTATCATCAGCCCAGATAGTAGATGGAAAATGGATGGAAAAATAAAAAATCATCAGCCTGTTGCAGCTCCGAAGATAATGATGCCAATCATCAGCACGCTAGATGATGGATGGACGATAAAACACAGGAGAAGGTTTGTCACTTGTGTTACTAATTTAGTAATGGCGTAGTACCTGGCTCCTCTTTCCTACTGGGAACATGCCCTAGGCCCCGTTATAGTTTGAGGCCCCCAGACCAAAATCCGGGGGCTCCAATATTACCAAATCAGAGATTTAAAAGTCCATATGCAAAGGGCATCAATAGGGACATATTACTATTCTAGGCCGGCACTATCCGGCATTAAAAAACTATTATGGCAATTTGGTGATGGTGTTTACAAAGTCTCCTTGTCCCTGTAGGGTCGGCGGTCGCATCGGTGACTGTAGCGCAACCCGGCCGACGTGAGTTCAGCTATAGCGATGAGCGATACACGTCATGGCTGAACTCACGTCGGTCGGGCCGGCTAGGCGGCGGCTGTGGTCGGCTGGAACGGCGGTGTCAAACGTTTAATGTCACTGACCTAAATCACGAATATGTCTGGAATTGCCTCTGTGGCGCAGTGGCTAGTGTGTCGCACTTTAAAGCGGCGGCCGCGCCGGAGGTCCTGGGTTCGAATCCCGGGTCGGACCGATGAAATTGTGTCTATGTTTCCATGTTGTGATAACACAGACACAGTCCGGAGTTTGGAAGTTGGCGGTGTAATTACACCCCCGTGCCTCGGAAAGCACGTTAAGCCGTTGGTCCTGCGCCTGATCTCTATACGGTCGTGTCAGACTGCTGTCCCACCGAATTATGAGAGTGAGGGAATAGGGAGTGCACCTGTGCTTGCGCACGCACTTGTGCACTATAATATATCCCGCGTAAGTGGCTAATCGTAAGATTGGCCGCCGTGGCCGAATTCGGCTAGGAGGGTATTATATTATGTCTGGAATGGTAAGAAGAATTAATACAAAATAGAATCAGCAAAACATAAAGGTCTTATTATATCAACTTATAAAGTTTTCAATTACGGCACTGCAGCGCGTAATTGACTCTGCATTTCCACACTTCAGCCGCGCGAATCCGCAGCACCACGCGTCAGCAGCGAGTCAATGTAAGCACAAGAAGTTTAATAATAGTTCTTATGCCACTGTAATAAGGTCTGTTGTCGTACGTACGTCGGGCGGGCTGGCGGCGGCGGGCAGCGGCGCGGCGGAGGGCTGCAGGCGCTGCAGCGCGCGGATCTGCAGCAGCGCGCGGAAGCAGCACTTACGCCCCGGACACAAGGTCTGTTGTCGTACGTACGTCGGGCGGGCTGGCGGCGGCGGGCAGCGGCGCGGCGGAGGGCTGCAGGCGCTGCAGCGCGCGGATCTGCAGCAGCGCGCGGAAGGGCGCGCGGCAGATGGGGCAGTTGTTGGCCTGGTAGCGCAGCGAGTCGGCGCACGAGTTGCACAGGCACAGGTGCCGGCACGGCAGGATCAGCGTGTCGCGCACGTCGCACATGCAGATTACGCACTCCGATCCCCCGTCTTCCGTCTCCTCGTCTGAGCTCGGCTGCCAAAAACAAAAACATTTATAATAACCAAAGGTCACCACATAATTTCTCAAAAGAAACAGCATTAGAACGACAATGAGACACGGAAACACAAAAATTGCAGACTCAACTCTCCTCCAAAAATATACGGCCACCATGGGCCCGTGGTCCCACTTCATTGTCTGGTTGGACCATAGGCCTCTCCTGGGACATCCATGAACTTGTACCAAAGGTACCACTGATTGTCTTACAATTAGGACCACCTAAGATTTGTTGACACACTTAGTTAATTTATTGTGGGCATGGTCCCACCAGCTGTTCAAATCTGTGGGACCACTGGCCCTTGATGAAAAATTTACCTTTGTGTCAAGATTTTTGTTCTCTATTCCATATATTTCCTGAAGTAGATAGCACAATCCGTCCACAAACAGCTTTTGTTTCAATGCCTTTAGCACATAGGTTCCATCGGAATGCTTTTCCACCACTGCTATTGTAGTGTGAGACTGACGAATTTCTAGAAAAACACAACATTCAACTTGAATTAAATATCCACCATACCATAGTATCTTAAGTGACTGTGAAGTGATTTTTACCCAAAAAACATATAACTAAAAACATATAACCTAAATAGCAAACTCTCAAAATTTATAAACTTTTCTTATACATTTCAATAATAAAGCCAATAAACTCTTTGTTTCCTATATTGTAATACTAGCGGCCGCCCGCGACTCCGTCCGCGTGGATTTCAATTTCCAATATCCTATGTGTTATTCTGATGTATACATCATCTTATACATAAGCTATATTGTGGTAAAGTTTCATTCAAATCCATTCAGTAGTTTTTATGTGAAAGACTAACAAACATCCATACATGCATACTTACAAACTTTCGCCTTTATAATAGTAGTAGGATGAGTTTATGAATTAAAAGAAGTAGGTATAAGTTGTTAAATAAAATCTTTAGAGTAAAATAAATTGCTTAAAATATCTAAATAATAAAAGAACTTACCATCTTGACCTTCATCTACCACACAGTAAATGGCAATAGGTATAATCTCCCTGTCAGCATTGTAAGTCAAGTCTTCTTCTGGGTACTTTGACGGATCAAACACATGGGAAATCTGGCAAAACTGCTGGTTGGCACCTTTCTTGTAGTGGTATGTCTGGGAGGTCATTGATGGGTCTCTCGGGTAGTATCTGAAACAGAAAATCTTAGATGAAGACAATATAAATTGAAGACTCTTGAAAGGAATTGAAACATTTGGTTAATTTAAGTTTCTTAACGTCCGAATTTCAAAAATAAATAATTTGAAAACTAGATTTTATTCCATAAAAATCATTAATTTTCAGTTAAATAAAAAGAATCTAATAAATGTTATATTTAAAACAAATACTTCTACTCACACAACACCAGCTGGTGTCACCTCCTCTGTGCAGAAGTAAAACACAGTAATAGCACATCTGGCATCGCAGTCAAATGTGAACTCAATGTTGTAATAGGTCCCTTTGCCATTATTATCCACAGACTTCAACACTCCATCTCCTATTTTGTTTGTGTCAGCAATTTTCCCCACAGGTTCTGGACATCTTACAAATCTCAGAGATTCTTTGCGAATGTTAACCAAACTTTTCAAAGTCTTTGTGGGTTCGTTTGACTGTGGTGGGGGATAAGGGAACTGCAACCAAGTGATTTAATAAGTACCTAAATAATTCTTAAAAATGATCTTAATTTAAAAGAAAGAAATTCTTACAGGAGTAGGCCTGCTGCCAAGAAAGTTCAAATCTGCATTTTCTCCAAACAGGTAGGCCTCGGGCTGAGGAGTATCGAACCTTTCGCCTCCCATTATAAAATGACTTCCGAAGTAATTGCCTGTGCACAAAACACAAAAGAAATTAGAAAGCAATACAAACTATATCATCTTTTATACACAAACCTAAGAACCAATGAGGATGTGTTGTCCTTATTCCTTGATTAATAAATAGCCCTGCAGAAGCGGAGTAGATAAATACCAAAACAAATATAGCACAAACCTGATCGCGGAGGATACTTGTAGGCATGATTTGAGACAACGTCTGCCTCCTCCACCCCAGCATTTTGCCTACTGGTTAGAGCACCCATTATTTATAGTTATTGTAACTTATTAGCTATTGACATACAATGAACCATTGCCTTTTTCTAGTTAATTGTTTATAAAATCAATCAATAATCAAGAGATGTCGTCACGGAGAGCAAAATCAATAGCGTACAGATATGACAGATGATCTGTCATTATCCTGTCAATGTCATAACAAATATCTTCTTCCGTCCGAAATCTTGAAATGACAAAGAAAAAATCAAAATAAGTTTTTTAGATCAAAACAAAAAATGTTTCTATTCCAAATACTATTGTGATCAATGAAGATCATTGATATACAAAAACCATAAAGATATAAATATTTATAAAGCATGTGTAATTTTACTTTAAAAATATTGATCAAAGTTTTATATTCCACCGTAAGTTTAAGACGAATCTTTTAAACTTGCTGAGTTCGCTTCTCATCATTAAAAATGTTATTTTATTTAATCGAACATTCAATTGATATGCATTAATCGAAGTAACATCCCTACTCCCTACGTATGTAGACGTCAATGTCACTGTCAAGCTAAAAATTATCTGTCTCTTTCATTGAAGCGGTGTCACTTTGTGAAGGTGCTGATAAAATTTTTCTATTTAAAATCTATAAAAATCATACAAAGTGCTACAGATTTCATTGTGTTTCGTTCTGCAAATCACATGTATTAGTTATTAAGGTTTTTCTGTTTATATATTTCAGATCACAATGGGGCGCCGACCGGCTAGATGGTAAGTTTACAAATCCCAACACTAAGGTTATTTATTGTTGGAATGTCCCATGAGTCTTTACTAATTTTGTATTTCTAATTTCAGTTACCGGTACTGTAAAAACAAACCATACCCCAAATCCCGGTTCTGCCGTGGTGTACCGGACCCCAAGATCCGTATCTTCGACTTGGGTAAGAAGAAGGCTGCGGTGGACGACTTCCCGCTATGCGTGCACTTGGTGTCCGACGAGTACGAGCAGCTGAGTTCGGAGGCGCTTGAGGCCGGCCGTATCTGCTGCAACAAGTACCTCGTGAAGAACTGCGGCAAGGACCAGTACCACATCCGTATTCGGCTGCATCCATTCCATGTCATCCGCATCAACAAAATGTTATCGTGCGCTGGAGCTGATAGGTATGTAGTGATTCCAAGTATATTTGGTGACTGAAACGTGTTACTGTGGGCCAGTGGTCACTGTTTTTCTAATGACGTTTTTCCACTCCACATGTGTGTGATGTCAGTGGGCTGTTTTTCTTTATTTTATGTCTGTACTATGTCAATTTGGTTCACTCACCCAAATTCAGGAACATCCAATTATAAGGATTAGTTTTTAATTTGACATAAAAATGTTGATTTGCATGTATTCAATATGATTTTAAAATTCAATTTTCTATTTATATTTTGGAGAACAGAAATAAGCCATTTTTTTTAGTTTTAGGTTGTCGACTGCCAAATAACTAATTTTAAATATGGATTATACTCATATGTGGTCTAGCTGTTTAAGAAGCCAAACCTTTCGAAGTCTTGGGTTTGATTCTCATGTTTGGCAAAATTTGTAACAGTTTTTCAGAACACAGCCAAGGTCAGATTAAGAAAAAAACCCATCTTGATTTCACACAAACAAACATGAACAACACAAACGTGATTTCAAGTTATATGCAATTATAGACTGATACTTTTAATTATGGATAAAATAAAATTGTTAAACTCTTACTATTATTTCAGAATAATGTTTATTTAAATAGTTATTACAATCCTAATAATTATGATTGTAATATTATTGTTCATACAAATATGTACTTGTTTAATAATTGCTTAGTCACATATGATAAATTACACATAAAATATTGCACAATGATTTGCAAATAAACTCAACTTAATTAGAAATTAAGATGACTTTACAGTTGTTTTTCTGTTTTGATTAGTTTCTGTAAAATATTTTATGTACTTATTTTCAAGCTTCTGTTCTCCTTTATATTTTTTTGGCTTATCAAATCAAATATCAAATAATGATCAAAATGTAGTATATTTAAACTACACATTTATGTAAAAGATATTTGTGACTTAATTTCACACAATTATCTTAAATTCTAGGTATTTCACATCTTCAAATGTGTTAACCAAAAAAGTTTAACCGATTGCCTCTTCTTTCCATTTCATCACTAACTTCATTAATTTGTCTCTTGTAGGCTCCAGACCGGGATGCGTGGTGCCTTCGGAAAGCCGCAAGGAACAGTAGCGCGTGTGCGCATCGGACAGCCCATCATGTCCGTCCGCTCCAGCGACCGTTGGAAGGCGCAGGTCATCGAGGCTCTGCGTCGTGCCAAGTTCAAGTTCCCTGGTCGCCAGAAGGTAAGTATTCATTTGTTTTAGCTGGGAAATACCTATACCTTTTATGGTTTCATTTACATAGATGAAGCAATAACAAAATTTTCTTTTCACAATTGATGAAAAGGTGAAATCCTAATTCCGGTCAAAATATACTATTTATTCATTCTGCTCTATGTGTTACATGAATTGTAAAGTTTTGAATGCACATAACTTAAAAAATCTTTGATATAGAATAGGTTTAGGTTGGTTTTGTATTTTTTGAAGTTTAACCAACAACTATCTTCTTCAGATCTACGTTTCGAAGAAGTGGGGTTTCACCAAGTACGACCGCGACGAGTACGAGCGCCTCCGCGAGGAGGGCCGCCTGGCCAACGACGGCTGCAACGTGAAGTACCGCCCCGAGCACGGGCCGCTCGACGCCTGGAGGAAGGTCCAGGTTGAGCTGCACAACCTGTGAAATGCTTGACTAATAAAATGGAAAATTTTATATCACGATCTTGTTATTTATGCGATTCCTCCCCTTTACTTCCTTGTGATTCAACAGTGCTGGAAAAGTTATAGTAGGTAGGTAGAAATAGTATAGGTAGAATTGACTATGAGTAATGACCGCACTGCATGCCTATAAATAATAGGAAATGTAGCAATAGCTAAAGTTAGAATCGTACTAGGTAGGTTAGTTATTTCTTTTTTTCAATATTGAAAAGGTGGCAGAAGAACAAGTCGCCTGTTCACTGTAGTCTTACCAGTAGTACTACTGGGAGTTTTCATCCCAATCCACTTACTCATAGTAAGCCTTCGTAGTAAGTGTTCTTAGTATATTATCTTCCTTGGCTTACCCCTTGGCCAATATAAAAATGGCAAACAAAGCACTAACTATAATAAAATGGATAATCCAGGTGGACCTGTGGTTCCACCAGACAATGCACTCTGACCACGGGCCTTAGACTTAGACGGTAAAAGCACCTTTCGAGTTGACGGACAAATAATAAGGTTTACTAAAATGAGACAGTTTTAACAAGATCTTTATTCCATTTTCTATTATTTTGGTACTAAAAACGATGCTATTGATTTGCAAGGGACTTTGGGTTTTTTTACTGGAGATGTTGATTTTCTTTTTCTCTTTACGCTGTTGCCTAAAAGTTCATTAACAATGGGCTTTTTATTGATTTCTCTGCTCAACTTCTGCGCCTCATGAAAATCTAGATGTTCAGGCAGTTTATCTTGAGGCACTCTTTTCCCGCATTCTGAACAGGTTTCTGTCGGAGCGTTGTCGTCTATTTTAACAAGGAAACTTGCCATTGAAGATGTTTCTAATTTATTTGTTGATTGATCCGGTATTTTTCTTCTCTTAATGTCGTCATTTTTGTTAACATTCTGAATGCTTTTCTCCTTTCGTTCTGAACGCATATGCTGTCTTTCTTCATCTCTCAACTTAAGGGCTAAATGGTAGTCAGCGTGCATATCCAATTTATCAATATCTACAGGTTTCCCACATTCATTGCATATAATTGTATCAACAAGATTTAGTTCATTCCTGATAATATCATTATTCTTAGGTGAAGATTTGATAGTAGGCCGTACACTACTACTGGGTGGCTCCTCATTGTTCTTTTCGATTGGCGATTCTTCTGCTTCATTTTCATTAGATACCATGGTTGAAGTCAATAATTGTCTTATACTTGTGATTCTATCTACATCTGAGGGATCATCTTCAAACAAGGCAATGCTTTTATTGATTTCATTATTTATTGTTGATGAGGAATAATCAGTATCATTACTGTCTTCTCCACAGTTAAGAACATCACATACAGGTGTTGTAGGATGGACTTCTTCAGGACCTCTTGATAATCTTGATTCTTCATTAAATTGAGCAGTATTTTTATGGAGGAATCTGGCAAAGAAAGATTCTTGCTTGTCTAATGTTGTTTCTACTACTGGTTTTTTTTCGTGATCCTTCATTATTTCTCCAGAAGTTACATTGTCGCCATCGTCTTTAGATTTATTAGATATTTGTAAGAATTTTTGTAATAAAAATTCCTTTCCATCATTATTCTTAGTATTATTTTTCTTAGAACAATCAATATTTCTATTATCAGACCCCTTATCAATTTCTTTTAACTTGTTTGACGCTTCTTTTGATGAACCTGCACTAAAATAGTCTTTAATTTTCTTTGTTTTCTTGGTGTCTGCCATGTCTTCAAATTTCCCTACACTGATGCCCAAAAATTTTATTGGTGCTTTTAGACGGCGGTTTTCCTCGTCATCTGAAAAACAAACATATTAAAAGTAGGTATAAGAAAAGCTTACTTTCAACATTCAATTCGATATAATTCTAAGGGTTGCTTTGCTACCTTTAGTCTTTGTTCCCTCTGTAGTTTCCATTATTAATTCCAAAGCCTTTTTTGAAAAGAATTCTGCACACAATTCATCATCTGATATGAAATTGTAAGATCTTGAGCTGCTGACATCTCTTCCATCAGGTAAAGAAGTTGAAAAGCTGACAACCATCTGTTTTGGTGTTCTGTTATTTTCCAGGGCATCTTTATCCAATCTATCAACAATTTCATCAGCTAAATCTATGAGCCATTTTCTTAAACTGTCTAAATCAAGGAGAGCACTCTTTCCTCTAAGCTGCTTGCAACACCCTATGGATTTTGGGTTAAATCTTGCTTGGACCGGCTCTAAGTCAATCCCACGGGCTATGTTATACAGCCAAGATCTGTAAAATTAAATGAATTTCATTGAAATACTCCAACTTGTAATGATATTGCCCCAAGCAATGCATATATTATTTACATTTGAAAATAAACTTCATGAGAAGTTTGAAACTTACCCATTTTTTTCATCGAATCTAGATTGCAGTTCCTTTTCTGTAAATGCTTGGAGTTCACTCATGTTTCTTATTTTTAGAACCTCAGCAACAGTATCTCCAAATTTCCCTCCAAGATGTTTTACCTTTTTAATACTCAGGGTGCTGAAATAGGAATACAAACATTGTTTAGTTGGGAAATCTTCTCAAATCAGATTCTTTCATTAAACAAATGTTTTAAATATCTATACCTGTAGAGCATGTTAACAGAATGTTTGGGTAAAATTGTTTGTTTATTAGGTTTATTCATACCACAAACTAGTTTCGCCAAAATTTTGTTATGTGCTATACCTGCGGAACATCTATAGCCTGTAAAAGAATAACAGATTTTATTATTGTATACTAGCCAGCAGGTTTCAAATGTATTAACATTTTATTATACTTAGGTATTAGGACAAAAAAGGAAATAAATGATGAGCTGAAAAAAAGGATTTTGCTGTATAAACTATTTCTATGTTTATTACCTGTTTCTTCGTAAACAGCAGCTCTGATTTCACTTACAATGACCGCTCCTACAAGCAGCTGTCTTGCATGTTCGTAGTCAAATTCCATGAATTCACTACCATAATTGTGGACATCTTTCATGAACTCATCCACACTATCATAACCCAGTGCATATGTGTTAGGTAGAAGGTCTGTTGTGATTGTGTTTACATTTAAAGTCTTTAGTCTATCTTGTACCTGGAAGGATAGAAAAAATATTCAGATTAAATCAAATCTTGTTGTGATCTCACCCCAATGACCATCTAAATAAAAATAATGTATCTACTAAACAATGATGTATCTAAATAGTACTTACAGGAGCTGTGATATCTAAGTATGCTTCGTCTATTGAGGCTCTTTCTAGAAGTGTAGTAAACTTTTGTAGAACTTTGGCAACTTCTTTTCCGGCATCTCTGTATCTGAAAATATCAATTCAGCACCAGTTAAAGCAGGTTTACATAACAAATATACTTCATAGGCAGGCAGGGGTCTCATGTGATAGATTTTTTATGGTGATTTGTGTTTGGCAAATCATGTCAATTTATGTACCTACCTACATACAAAATCAGTGGATTGAAAAAGAAACATTTCATACTCACTTAGTAATATCTGCCTTTCCCCTGAAGCATGGTACTGAAGGCAACTGGATCTCAGGACATTTTTCCTTGGCTTCATCTCCTCTCATATGTCGAGTCACACCCCTGGCTCTGGCTACATAATTGACTGCTATAATTCTGTGATAAATATTTAAAATTTATGTTTACAGAAATAGTATTTAGTTTTCATAACATTCTAGTGAGATTTGATTGGAATCATTTTAAATAACAACTGTACAAGAATTGCAGCTCTTCGAACTTGCACTTGGAGTTGCAGTACCTAAGAATGTTTTAAGACTCCAAATTAATGGTTTTCATGAACAACATTGAGGGTATGTTTTTTTCTAATCGGCGTACTTACTTACCCGCCACCCTTCCATGGGTTATATTGTACGACGGCTATGGGTTGTCCTCGCAGCTCTGGATTCAGTTTCTCTTCCACTTGGCAATAAAAGCAGTCCATGTCAATGAGTACCACCACTCTATTTTCTTGCGCCATATTTTATACAGCCACTTTTTCCTGTATATAATTTCAAGGCCAGGTCTATATTATTTCAATAGTCAAGTCAAATCTACTTAGTGGTTTAAAGATAGGATAGGAATACAATATTTTCATTTCATTTCGATAGTTTTGTAAATAAACGCGCCATTTCTATCAGCTGAAAATTGTCACTTTGACATTGACTTTTGTTTTTTTCTGACAAAATATGCAAAAGAACATAAATTAATTTATTTTCCTTTGCAAGGTTTTGCCCAAGGAATATATTTTATTTCGTGGTGATGCCACATCTTAGTCACCTCAACCGGTTTTTAAAGATAATTTCATTTGTAGAGGTGAAGGAAGTCGAATTTTAACTATCGTCAAATAAGTACGGTAAGGTACACTTACACCCTCAGTTGGCGGTGGTTATCTTTGTGGAAGAAAGAAATAAATCAAAGAAGTTGTTATTGAACATTAATTTATTGAAATCCTTGGCCGTAAGTTTTATCCCACTTCACGTACTGTCCTAAGTCGTCTTGAGATACACTCGGGCGAACTCTCTGCAAAGCATTCTTAAAATCTTGTATATTCACGGGCCTTACCTAAAAGTAATGTACTTAATTACTAATACATTCTCAAGTCTTAACATTCCACTACTTTATTTATTTATATATTCTTCATATAAAGTTAAATTATTTTTTGAATTATTTTATTGAGTCCATGCATCATAATCTTACCTTGTCCCTCTGTATGGTGATGATCTGCGAGAGCGGGACAGAGCGTATCGGCCCCATGGCGGCCTCGGAACACAGAGACTTCATATCGGCGCCCGAGTAGCCTTCCGTCAGCCGCGCCACTTCTTGTATGTGGGCAGCAGTGAGCGAATTCTGCTCGCTCTTTAGCAGGTTCGTTATTATCTGTTGCCGAGCCTGTTAAAATGTAAGATGATTATGATGTAGCAGAATCTAAGCTAATTAATGCAATAAGTTCGAAAAAAACGATTTAATTATAAAAGTTCCAGTAATTTGAAAAAGCCTTCACTATCTCATGCGTTAATCGATGACTATTTCCCAGGACAACGCAGCCCTGCCGGCCCTTCACTCCGTTGATGTGATCACTGATTTAGATTTAATAAAATTCACGCGCCTATATCAGCGTCAAACTTCTACCCGCCGGGCATGGCATTGAATGGGTTTACAGCTACGAAAACTCTGTCTGAATGGGTAAAAACCATGAATTAACAAAAATGTTAAACATGAATTAATCCTACATTTCGCAGCAATCAAAACCAATGAACTGCTTTTGTGTAATGTACTCACGTCAGCGTCTGGTAGCGGTATGTACAGTCGTTTCACCAATCGCCTCCTTGCCGCCTCGTCCAACTCCTGAGGACGGTTTGTGGCGCCTACGATCAGGAGTCGATCCTCGTCCCCTGATAACAAATTATGTATATTTCAAATTAATTAATTGTTTTCTCTTGAATAATAAGAACCAGATAATGTTTAGCGAAATTAGAAAACCCGTACCGGTCGAAGCTCCATCAAACTGCACCAAAAATTCTGTTTTAATTCTTCTTGTTGCTTCATGTTCCGTATCATTGCGCTGCGTCAGAAGAGAATCTATCTCGTCTATGAATATGACCTGGAAAGACCACACCAGTAATCATTTGAAATTTAACATTTTCTACGAATTCGCCAGACGCTTTCGTAGCGACTTATAACTCCATCCCGCTCACATAAATATATCGTGTGCGGGAGGGCAATATAAGTCGCGACGAAAGCGTATGGCGAATTCGTCGCGGTTCTTGGCTACGGGTCCCAGATTTCATTAAGTGTTGTTGGTTTTGGTTTCCTTAACTCCTCCTTAGTGATAAAATGTATTTAGGAACTACTATCGGCCGCCTGCCGGGGATCCGGTTTCCGCACACATAGTGTTAAACTATAGCTTAAAGCCTTTCTCGAATAATGGACTATACTATCAAACGCAAAAAAAAAACAAATATTGGAACCAGTAGTTCCTGAGATTAGCGCTTTCGAACAAACAAACTCTTCAGCTTCATTATATAAGTATAGATGATGGCGGTACTCACAGCGGGCTGGTGCGTCCGCGCGACGGCGAACAGCGCGCGGACCATCTTCTCGCCGTCGCCGATCCACTTGGACGTCAGCGAGGACGCGGAGATGCTGAAGAACGTCGCGTTGCACTGCGCCGCCACGCACTTGCCTGGCAAATACATTTGGCTTAAGTCGAAGTTAAGTTCAAGAGCATGTCATACACATAGTAGTTATACAACGGCTTCTCAGCCAAAAGTGTTTTCATTCATGTTATTTTGTTTAAAGTATGTATTCACAGGGCTTAAGACAAAACCGTAATAATAAGGTAGGAACACACTAAGCTAAAATTTCGCGGCCGGAGTTTCAGTATAGTATGTGCATCTCATCTGTCATTTTCCAAATAAAATACGGACGTAAATTCGGTCACTTCGGCCGCGTTTGTCCCGCTTCACCTACACTTAAGCCTCATAGTTAATCTGGCAGTTTAAACATATCATAGACAGCTATGTAGCATTCTTATATGAAAATAAAATATCTTATCTAATACAACATTTATGATTATACCAATTAACGTTTTCCCAGTTCCTGGTGGCCCAAACAGAAGAATTCCTTTTGGAGGTCTCCTCAGGCCTGTGAAAATATCTGGACGAAGTAAAGGCCAGACCACAGCCTCTTGAATCACAGATTTTGCCATTTGAAGACCAGCAATGTCATCCCAAGCTGCAATTTAATACATCAGAAGTTATACTATTTTTTATTAGCTAAAGAAATTTGGTATTTTGGCTTTCACCAAAAGCCAAGGGCTGTATCTATCTACCACCCTGTCAAGCAGCAACAAAAAACTCTTATGATACATACCTACTGGGTTTCCTTTATCAATGATTTCACTTTCAATAAGCTCTATCATTTTGGGATCAATGTGTTTGAGTCTCTCATCTGTAATCTCAGGTTCAGCAGTTTCCTGTTTATCTCTGAAACATTATTATTAGAATGAAATATGGAAATATATTGTATACTAAAAGTATGGAAGCATCTTAAGATGTAAGAAGTTTAAACTTTTACATTAAAGTAATAACAGAAATAAATATTACATTTAGCCATTATTGAGACAGTTTAATAACACTCAAAAAATGGTCTGCCTGTATTAGTAATTTGGTTCTGTTGGTTTTTTTCTTTAGTTTTTTTTTTGTGTTTAGTGCTTAATGAGGTAATGTAAAATAAACTCACTGAGCCCCAATCATAGGAGACACAAACTTTGCTTGGGCCTTTCTTGATGTCCCCAGAGTTCTCTTAGCAGCAGGGTTGGTCGCTAACAGGTGTTCTTTGGCAGTCTTAAATGCAATCTTGGGACCACTACCTTTCTGTGATATATCCTCCTCCTCTTTGTCTTCATCCTCTTGATAACTTTTGTTTTTCTTATAAGTAAACTTGTCACTCTCTTTTATTAAGTCCATATCTGGGTATGACATGTAATTTGATGTTGACGAAGTAGCTTTATTATTGGGCAATATTGATGGTGTAGCTCGGGGCAAAGGTTTCCTGGCTGCAAATTTTGGCTTGATTTGATTTTGATCGACAGCCACCTCAGATTCATCATTAAAACTATCAGAGTTTATCTTTTTTGGGAAGCAAGGCCATCTTTTGTTTCTTTGATTAGTCTCTCTTTGTGTTGTGTTGGTTTGTTTAATGTCCAAGTTACAAGTACATGTTCCATTATCAAATTGATCCAATCCAGCGGCTGAAGCAGCGTCTAAGCAACCTCTTGAGCAGTTACCTAAAGATTGCTCAAATAGGGAAACTGGGTCTGAAAAGTTACTGTAATGAAACAATAAATAGGCTAACTTTATCATTCATCATCCTCCTGCCCTTATCTCACACTAAGCAGGGTCAGAGCAACATGTCTTCTCCTCCACTCACTCCTATCAGCCATCAACTCTACATTCACTCCTTTCACGTCAATATCATACTTCACGCAACCCATCCATCTTTCCATCCATTGTCATATTTATCACTCTCTTAGTCTTTAAAATTCACAATTTAAATTTATTTTTTTAATACATTTTAAGTACCTTAGGGAACTTTTCCAAGTAAATGTATTTTTAGTATCTACAGCCTGTGTCAATTTATGAACTGCTTTTACTATTTTATTGTCATCAGTGAGCGATTGATGGTTTTGCTGCCACACTTCATTGTACAAAGTTAACGACGATAAGTTTGATGCACTGTAAAAATATAAAGTTTATAGTGAAAAAAGGTTCGACAAACTTAAGCAAGATGATCTGCAGCCAGCAGTTTTGTACAATAACAGCATGAAATAAATTAAATGAGTACCTTTCAGTTGATATCATATATTGATGTATTGCAGTCTTGTTAATAATAGATAAATGATTATTGAATGTATCATCAGGCAACAATTGATAATTATTTCCAGTATGGCTCATTTTGAGATATTCAATGAATTAAAAGTTTTTAGAAATAAAAACAAAACAGACAGTTCACTTTTGGCGCACTGTGGATGTGTCAAATTACTTTTTTTTTCTAATGTTATGTCTGTGTTTAGGAACATGAGTCCTATTCATCGAATGTCCATTGCATTTTTCAAATCCAATTGGTCAATTTGGTCATTGTCAATTTTGTCTACGGCCAAGATTTTTTTATTATCTGTGTACGCGCTTTATGACAATTGTCAGCCAAATTGTCAAGTGTGATTTCTAGGATGCAATAAAAATAAATACAATAAAATTTATAAAGTTTATTAGCTAATTTATGAGAAATAGCGATACGACAAATAAAGATAAATTGTGTAGAATGAAATAGTATGTTTATGTATGTATAAAGAAAATGGTAATTGCAATATAAACGACATGAATTCAAAACCTACAATTTACCATGAAAAACAGGTTAAAGAGCTGTGTGCCTTGCATGCTCTTAACAACTTATTCCAGGTAGGTTACCAGTTATGCTGTAATTTTATTTTGTTCTATTCCGACAAAGAACTGTCCCATTTTAACATGTATACCTAAGCAACTATTTAGCATCTAACTACTGTTCGAATTCATTGTTCATGTGACCTTCTGTAATTTTCCAGACTCGGGGCACGTATTCCAAGTCAGAGCTAGACGGAATTTGCAGCAGGTTATCACCTAATGTCTGGATCAACCCCCACCGGTCCATGCTAGGACTTGGCAACTATGATATCAATGTTATCATGGCTGCTTTGCAGAAAAAAGGCTGTGAAGCAGTTTGGTTTGACAAACGGAAGTAAGTTTTGTATAAATTAAATATATTGTTATTTAAAAGTAACATGTTACTCATAACTTTTTTTTACCAAGTTATAATTTTTTATGGTATTAGCATACATTGTTTACACATGTTTTTCTAAACTTGCAGAGATCCTGGTTGTTTAGACCTCTCCAACATTTGCGGATTTATACTGAATGTGCCATCAGACTACAAATTGGGTTTTGTTATGCTGCCGTTACGCCGTCGCCATTGGATCACTATTCGCCAGATACAAGGCAATTTCTATAACCTTGACTCCAAGCTGGATGCACCACAGCTGATAGGCAGGGTAAATACTATTCATTTTCGGAATTTTAAGATATTTCTCCTTATCTTACTATTTATTTTATAATCTTCATTCTTTTTACTTTTTAGGAAATGTGTTAATTCAATCAGCTCTGCTGTTATTCATTTTAAAATTTGATTCACAATGTATTATTTAATCTATATCGATGCCTAACGGCCAAAAAGGCCTAACCGCCACTTCACAAACTTTACAGGAGAGAGGATTAAAGACGAAAAATTATGAAAAAAAATCATAAGTTGTTGGGTTTTGCTTCCTAAGATTCCAAATTTTAGGTGTAAATATAAAAGATACTTCTCTTCAAAATGTATTTATAAAAGTATTACAAATCATTCATCTAAGGGTGTTTTTAGTCGCTTATGCTCAAATGGATTTATTTTTTTACAGCAAAAATGTCGTAACTGCATTTACCAAAAAAATTCATGTTAGCCTAAGCGACTTAATTGCATCTGTATTTTTATTAAAATTGCTTAACCGACATTAAGCCAACATAAGAAGTGATTGACTAAAAAGTCTTAGTGTTAGCGAAATACTAAATATACAGGGTGTCGCGGATAATCTGTACCAGCGAAAGTCTGCGACCAGGGACACCAATACCCATAGATTGAATCATTTATTTTGAGAAAAAAATGGGATAAGCGCCACAATGCATAGTAATATGTGAAAGGGCAAATAATCCTAAGCGCCATATCTTATATTTGAAAATTGCAGCCCGAAAGTATTAAGCGACATTTTTGTTATTTATTGTTTTCAAGCAAAATTGTCTAAGTAACTTTTTCAAAATATTATATTTCCTAACCACCAGAATGAAAAAAAACACTAAATATTGGGCGCTTAGGACGTAAAATTAAGGCTTCGAGCCTTAATTTACCAACCGCATAAGCGACAAAAATAACGCCCTAGAGCAGTGGTTCCCAACCTTTTTTTTGTCGTGGACCACTTTCAAAACTTTTATTGATTTCGGTGCACCCCCCCCCCCCCCCCCCCCCGGCTGCTACATTCCTAAATCCTACCACATTCATTAAGTCATTAAATCATGGCTGTTCGAAATTGGCATAAAACACGTGTTCAAATATTTGGCTTTGGAATATTAATTGGAATAGAATAGTGTTACGAACCGTTCGTAACAATACTATGCATAAATTTTTGCCCTTTACTATCAAAAGCAGATAAATTTTCGTGGACCCCATTAACATCTCATGGACCCCCATTTTTTATTCACGCCTACGTAGACCCCCAGCAAGTCTCCCGTGGACCCCTGGGGGTCCACCTGGACCACTTTGGGAATCACTGCCCTAGAGAGACGAAACCAAGATAGAACGACGCAGAAAAAAAAGGCGATTCCAATGATGTATATAAGTCGATTTCGCAAAAATTGTCGCTTAGGCCATTTTGGCCGTTAGGCATTGATATGTTTTATTAGTTAATTTGAAGTTTAAATATTTGACAAGTTGTTGTGATATTCCTGACACTATGAATATTCAAATCAGTTTCAGTGTTCACAAAAAATGTTTTGATGTTGTTTCAGAGTACTGATCTAATAGCATATCTAAAAGAACAGCTGGATAGCAAAGAAAAGGAGCTGTTTGTGGTGGTGAGCAAGGAGGTGGAGGAGAAGCAGCTGTGGATGCACCAGTATGCGCTGCAGGCGCAGCCAGGCCAGCGCACCCTCGACCACGCTCCGGCGAACCGCTGCGGCAGCCCCGACGACAGCATGGCCTCCTCATATGATTACAGAAACCGTGATGCAGAGTGCCTCAAATTGACTGAAATTAGAAACTGTGTTGTCAGTAGGGAAAATAATCTGTAAGTGTAATTTTATATCTCCAAAATTTCTCACAGACTGTTTGTGATCGCATGGCAATTTTTATGTGTTCACTATCTTCTTCGTAAGTGTGAGTGTTGTGTGTTTACAAATATTTTGTAAGCTGTTTCATTTTTAAATGAATTGAGTAGGTGTTGGTCTACCAATTGTAATATGCCATTTCTGGTTGTTCTGTGAACGTAATGTTTACGTACTTAATGATCAGCAAGTATTTATTGTATTATTTTATCAATGTCATATGTTCCTTTGATGGCACTTTATTTTGTTTGCACTATTGTTCTGTAATTTTAAATGTTTTTGTTGATTTTATAAAGTTTTGGTGTGACTAGTAAGATATCAATTAAGTTACAAGGCCTATTGTTATGAGTTTTAGATGATAATGTTTACAATTTATCTTATACATTATTATTATCAAAGGTATCACAAATGTGATTATTGCCAAATGTTTGAATCTACCTTATAAATTTTAAGTTTTATAATGTTGTCTCGAGCTGTTTTAAATATTGATAATAATATAACTAATATAAAGTAGCATTAATAGTGAAGAAAGACAGTATTGTATACATTGCCATGCCATGTACCAATAAGCGCGCTCACTCACCCCACGGTGAGGCCACGCCGAAAGTTTACCAAACCATAGTTCCATCGATGACTCGCATAATACCAAACTAAATAGGGTAGTATTCTATGGAGCACATTTTAATGCTTATACAAAGATATTAACTTATTTGTGCACAATGTTTTTCACAAGATTTGTGTCTGTTCTAAATCACACTGTCGTTTTTATTTAAGTTTTATTTGGATATTCACCATATCACTATTGTTGACTAATCTCATGAAGCATTCCGTAGGTGGACAAAGGTGATAAATAATTTTATAATACTTTCTTCAATGAGACTTCTCTGTTTTAACTTTACTTCTATGTTTAATGTATATAGAAAATATTTTTTCAAAAAATAGAAAGTGTGATTAACTGATATTTATTAGTTTCTTTACACCTTATTCATAAATTTAAGTACTACCTATGATGTAAAATATATTACTGCGTCAGTTTAACCTTGGTTTAGAGTTTTGCACGTAAGTTAATAGCAAGTTTATGTACAGAAACATAGGTATGATCAGCGAGATGTTTCTGTTGTAATTGTACTGGTTTTCACGGCTCTGTTTGTCGGAGGCTTGTTCTCGGTCAGGATGAGGCGGTCGTGAGCCACACGTCAAGTCAAGTTAGGTTCTTGCAGTTAAAAGAAGCTCTTATTACCCTGACATAAGAGCGATGTCAAGTCCAAAGTGTATCTGTTGTACTGCTTTTGCCTATGTATCTACCACTATGTGGCACTATGAGGTACTGGTGAAGGGTTAGACGGTGACGGTGGTGCAGTTCTTGTTTTTGGACAGGATGAGGCGGTCAGGAGCGACACGTCAAAGTAGGCACTAGCAGTTCAATAGTAGCGCATAAGTACCTCCCTGACTAAAAGCTGTGCAGAGTCTAAAGTGTTCCGTTTCTGTTTGTACCGTGTCATATATGCAGCTATGTGGAGGAGGAACTGGTGAAGGGTCAGACGGTGATGGCGGTGCAGTTCTTGTTCTTGGACAGGATAAGGCTGTTGGGAACGACAAGTCTTAGTAGACACTAACAGTTCAATGTAGCACTTATGTCCCTCCCCGACTGAGAGCTGTGCAGAGTCTAAGAGTGTTCCGGTTCTGTTTGTACTGCGTGGAGTATATACTGGTGAAGGGTCAGACGGTGACGGTGGTGCAGTTCTTGTTCTTGGACAGGATGAGGCGGTCGGGGTCCAGGCGCAGGTCCTGCATGATGGCGTATATCTGCACGCGCAGCGCCGCCGGAATCTCGCGCGTCCGTCCCAGCACCCAGATACGATCTGAAGATGTCATATATTTCATTTGTTATTTGATAACTTAAAAACTACTACGTAAGTAATAGCTCAATGGCCTCAAACTGATAAGTAATACTTCGGTGAGAGGAGGAGGAAGATCTCAAACTGTTAATTTTTTTTTATTGGATATTGAATTACAACGTTTAGTAGGAACACACTACGCTGAAAATTACGCGACGTAATTTCGGCAGTGTCGTCTGTCATCCTCTACATATTTAAAATACGGACGTAAATTCAGCCGCGTAATTTCGGTTGCGTTTTTTCAGCATAGTGTACCTGTACCTGTTCCTGCACTTAGGGACGAAGTTGAAAATCGAATGAAGATTTTTGACAGATTTGTGCAGTTTTATGTTCATGTGAATGTTCTAGCGCAATTCACACATACTGAGCCCACCGTGCAGCCGCAGCCGGGCTACCCGACCTCTAGGCCCGCAGGCCTTTTCATACGGTCTGGGTAACAAGGTTGACTGTTATGTTAGAGAATGCCATGAGGCATTAAGTCCGCCTTTTGTACAATATTTTGTGTAGTACAATAAAGATTAAATAAATTAATAAATAAGGTTTGTTGCGCTTTACAATAGATGGCGCTGTTCATATAAATGTGCGTGTCGTCACCTGAGTGCGCGATGCTGACGCTGGAGCAGGACCAGATCACGGCGAAGTGGTCGTAGTCGGTGAAGAGCACGCTGTAGACGCCGGCGCCGGGCAGCAGTCGCCCGATGATGTACGGCATGCGGTTGTTCACCCGGTAGCGGAACGTGGACGCGCCCGCGTGGCTCGGGATGCCTATCGCGTATGTGAGGCTGGGCGTGCCGGTCCTGGAAAGCCAGAAAAGTTTTGAATTTAACATTCGTACAGGAGGAGGAAAATCTCAAACGGTCAATATTATTTTATTGATATTGGGTCATATCTGTAAGGGATAAGTCAGTCCTCCATATCTATGGAGGAGCTTAAAACTCGCAGGTTGCAAGGTTATAGTTAGAGCGTTTTCAGGTTACGGCCATTCTGTAAGTGGTGTTAACTTGAAATACGAGTCCAAGATCGACGAAGCGTAGGTACCTATGTATGGTAGATAATCATTGTGTTTTTTCGTTCGTTCAAGCTAAGCATTCCAAAATACAATATGCCAGTTTCTTATTCGACAGGGTGCTTATTTGTCAACTAGATTAAAATTGGAAGGAATTCTATAGAAGAGAAGGTCCTCACCATCTATTAACAGTGCGAATGCTAATGTAGAAGTAGCCCTTCTCGTTGAGCGACACGTTGAGCTCCGTGCAGCTCGCCGACAGCTCCATCAGGTAGAACGACCGCTCCACCTCGTACCATGTGCCGGTCATCTGGAATAGGAGAAATGACAGAGAGCTATCGTAAAACTGTTTGAAAATTAATTTTGTTTATCATTAATGTCAAGCAAGTGCTAAATTATAAACATTTAACAATTGCAATTACCTACGTGTGCATTGGATAAGTAATCGATCCTCAGTTTATATGTATTGTAGTCATATAAACTGAAGATCGATCGATATGGATCGATCTTCCGATCGATCAGTTATATAAAACTGAGCAAAATATAAGAGCTATGAAGAAAAGGTGCCAACGGTCGTAATTCGTATTCGTACTCGCATATGTAGGTAGGTACCTACTTATCTGATGTGTTCGAAAACAAATCAAATTCAGACAATAATATGGGTAAATGACCCCAAGGTAAATAAGTAAGTATATCTGAGTAGTAACCTACCATACCTGAGCACATAAGCAAGCACAAATAAATTACCCCAAGAGAGCCGGTTCTGAATGGATCTGCATACCTACGCGACTCTTGCGCATATATATATATGTAGATAGGGCTGAGTCATTACAACTCCTCAAAGTAGACAAGAGGAATGCATAACATTTTAACTACAGCGTCGCAATATATCTTTGACTGCATAATTTATATACGCAAGAACCTACACAATTTTTCTAGAAAATATGACTTTCATAGCTTTAATACAAGAAATAAACATAAGCTTGCCGTTCCAAGTCACAGGCTTCATAAGACTGGGAAGTCTTTTATTGGACTAAGCATCAAAATATTTAATAAGTTACCAGAAAATGTTATTGAATTTTCGAAACAAAAATTTAAGTTGTTTATTAAATCTGCTTTGATGAAGAAAGGTTATTATAAAATAGATGATTATTTAAATGACAAATATGCATGGACATGTTAATCTGCTCAGCCGCACTTATTTTGTATTTATTTTTAAGTTATATTTGACATAATTGTAAAATTGAAATTTATTTTTAAAAAAGGCAAAACTGTCTGAGTTTCTTGCGGCGTCTCTTCTCAGCAGGCCATTCACGTCGAGGCGCTGGTAGGGTAAAAAAAGTTTTGACGTGCAAAAGAATTTACTAAGTGAATCAAATTGCTGAATAAAATTATTTTATTTTATTTTTTATTTTATTTTACTTAGTGTTCTAGTAAATGTACTTCATTAAAATCTTCGAACCTACTAGATTGTATTGATAACAAAACAGGTCATCGTGCGGTGAGTCGGCAGCGCCACTACGGCTGCGTGTGACGTAGTGTAGCGTAGGGTCTACCCGGTGACCTCGCTAGGGACGAGCAGTGTTACTCGTTGGGAAAACTTTCAAAAAATATTCCCAACCAGTCACACTGTGACACGTTAGGAGACCTTTACTAAACGTTTTCCCCAACGAGTCACACCAACCTGCAAAACTGAATCGTTAGGCCCGTACGTACCGTACGTAGCTCGGTAGGAACAAACGGGGACGAGCAAATTAAGATGTGTGCTGAGCGACTTGAAGGAGGGTCAATATTTAGCTGCGGAGTAGGTATAACCTCCGGGCCCCCGCGGCTCTATCGATGCAAACACGAGTGGGCGAGTCGCTAAACTAGGGTCAATATTTAAGCATGTTGACAGCTAGCTACGTTATGTCAAAAGAAGGTGAATAAATAAAACAATCACAACATCCCATACCAACATTGATCTGAGTCCATGTTAAGTTGCACAAGCACTTTTGTTACGGACATCAGAATCAACAGTGGTATTACAAATATACTTAAATAGATACATATAACACCTATACCATATACCTACTATATACTTAGTTACTTACTTATTACTTAAATAGATACACTTAGATACATATAACACCTTTACCAGGACATTTAGATATGCTCAAGCACACAAATGTTTGGTTTGTGTGGGATCGAACCCGCGACCTCTTGGTCTATCTAATAGCCAACTTCTTGACCATTTAACCAAGCGGATCGTCAAAGGTGCCTTGAATTGTTACTCAAAGGGGGCTAGTTCTTTATGCTTTACATTTGAGATTATTAAAATATATTAAAGTATTTGTAATCGTTTGACCCAATTACAGTAAATACCTATTCTATACAAGTTATTTTAGTTATCAGCGTAGGTTGGTACCTCATAGCTATTGGAAATTATTATGGATGGAAATGAGTGGCGACCCAGGCCTTCAGTTTTAAAAAACAACAACTTCATTATACTAACACTGTGCAACATTGTAATCAATGAATTCCAAATTATTATTATGCAATAATCAATTTTATGATGACACTCGTTATTGGCTAATGTAGGTACTATTCACTTGTAAGTACTGTCTGGAATCCCATACCAATTACCAGTGGTTTAAGGCCACGATCTCTAGGTGTTAGGTTCAAATGAAGGAAGAATAAAAATAAATAAGCCTTATAATACCTTGAACTACTAAGCTCAAAACTTGTCTATGAAAGCTAAGGAACGGAAAGACATACTTTTATACTTTTATAAACATCCATGACTCGATCGAGTACCTAAAAGTGTCGATGTTCATCACACCAACATTTGCCACTAGCGGGATTCGAACCCGCGACCCTTCGTTTTGTAGCCAGGGTCTCTAACCACTAGACCAACGGGTTTGTCAAATGGTTGAGATCAAGGAAAGCGCTTTCCTACATCCATATCGCCGGACCATCAACAACCAGCACGAATGTGGGTTGTGCTCGAGTAAACGTCCAAGGGTGACGATGACCACTTTCCATCAAGTGATTTGCTTACTTATATCGTTTCCTTTTCGTAGTAAATAGAGTAGATACCTCAAATCACTTACTCGGCTAATATCATAGTTGGGCAGCTGCGGGTAGATGGGGCACTCCCCGAGGCCGGTGGCGAGCGCCCGCGCGATGGCGCCCAGCACCACGAACGCCCACAGCGCGGAGACGCGGAAGTCGCCCATGCCACTGCTCAGTCCCTGCGATCAGTCCCCGCAGAGTCAGGCCCTACTGAGCCGGCGCGTTTGTTTTGTAAACACCAAACATATTTGAACAACAGCAGATCGGCCCCCGCACACGCGATTACTGAAACAATTATTCGTCAACTGAAACTGGTGCGTACGCTGCGTGTGCCGTGTTCACGCTGCGATTGACCGATGCGGGGACGATACGATTCATTCGTTCGGACGTTTTATTTAAATTTTATGAAGTTACTTTATAACGACCATTCTGGTGGGTGAGCCAAGATGCCACTTTTGCGAACGAGAATTATCGTTTCGTCGAGACTTATATCTCCATCCCCCGTTAACACAGATACTTCGTGTGCGGGATGGAGATATAACTCGCGACGAAACGATAATTCGCGTTCGCAAAAGTGGCATTTTGTATGGCCCACCTGTTACTAACATAGGTTTTACTTATTCAATTTTAATTATAATTCATTCAGTATTCGAGCATATTAAGCAAATAAGTGATCACGCGTATGTAAATCTGATATTATGACATTTTCGAAATGAACGACTAGTAACTGACTCTTTCTCTTCTTGTCTCTCCAACGTCCTAATTATAGTAATTCGTTTTTAAATATCTACGCACCAGCAGTCCAGTTAAAAAGTTAAAAGTCTGCTTAAATCTACTGAACTTTATGTAACGAGACCCTCCATGCTTAGAATCTAGGAACAGAACATGTCTTCTGTCTCTTTTCTACTAATCTTCTCGTCGTTAAGATCGTCGGTCGCATCGTCCCCGTCCCGTGCCGTGCGCACGCGCCGGTGCGACGCGGCGCATCTACATACTTCGCGTCACACGAGTGACAGTGCACAACTCCGCCTGCGAGTTCCCGACCCGCCGCCACCACCAATTAATATTCACCGTGACACACTACTGACCTTAGTTGCTACACAAATAGACGCATTCGTGACAACACTTTTATTATCATACAGTATTCTTATTCACTAAACAAGGAATATTTACAACTTTCTGTGTAAACAAATTAACAAACATATAACATAACATACGATACACAATCATAACAATGCATAGGTTTATGCATTATTTTAATTTTCTATACTTATTTTTTTTAATAAATTTTATTTATTCTTATACTAAATAACAACGATTCGAAAAATAACAGCCATCTGTGTTTTACGATTTCCATCACCCGTAATTTATATAGTTAAGTCAATAGCGTCGAATAAAATAAAACTTTCTAGTTTTAGAGGCTCTCCTCCTTAAATTATTTCTTTATTGTTCTAGACGTTATCCGATTTCATGAATGTATGTACGTACAATCAGCTGCACTAGGCATTTAAAAGATTTGATTCTGAGAATAATTTCAAGGTAGGTATAGTGAGTTAATCCTAATACCCCATCATGGTCAAATTAACGATGGATGGAGCATTAATTTTAAATAAGTAAATATGGGCGGGCGGTTACAAAATAAAAACGGTCCTCAAGTGACCGCTAAGACCTTATAAAGCGAGAATTATACACCACAGAATACAAATCTTGGTCTTAAGAGCCGCACAATCACAGATTCCACAAATCCAATGTGTCGGTCCATGAGTCAGATCGCTACGCTACAGATGAAAGAAGGAGATCACCACTTAATATTAAGCGCAATATCCTGCTTCTCGACAGCGTGGTAGGTTGTATGCAGCAAGGCGCGCGCCTTGTCGGAGTCGCGGCCGTGCAGCCAGTGCGCGTGCAGCTGCCGCGCTGCAGCGCTGTCGGGCGCGCGCAGCGGCAACGACGAGTACAGCGCTTCCAGCCGCTGCACGAGCTCGCGACCGCTTGTGCCCTCCACGGGACGGGTCTGCGCACCGCCGTTCAGGCATCCTGATAAACCAGAGATAACCTTGATTATGAACACAAGATTATAATCAAGACAGAAAAAATACTTAATGTAATTCCATAAAACAATTCACACTCGTATTTAGTAATAACGACCCTCTTGGGATGATGGTCAAGAAGTTGCCTATTAAACCAGGATGTAGCGGGTTCGATGCCCGTACAAATGAAAATGTTTGTTTTTCTGGTCTGAGTGTTAGATGTATCTATTTAAGTATAACCACAGTAATACCACTATTGATTCTGATGTCTGTAACACAAATGCAAGCTCCTTAACACGGAGTCAGATCAATGTATGTGATGTTGTGATTTATGTATAAGTACCTACGGAATATAACAATACATAAGTGAACCAACCTGAAGGGCACGCCATGACTTCCACGTAGTGGTAGGGAGACTTCCCTCGCTTCAGCTTCTGTACTAAGTTCTGTATGTTCCTGAAGCCGTTCGCGATCGCGAACTTAAGAACTTCTTTGCCGTCTTTTTCTAGCGTTACTTCTCGAAAGTCTGGATTCCTGAAATATTAAAGATTATTAAAAATCCTTCTATTTTTGACATTTGAGAAATGAACTAAGTGATTTTCATCTTTTTAAGACAAAAAAATAAACATTGAAAAAACTAATGAATAAACTTAGTTTTATACAAGAATTTCTTATGCAACTGAAGATCTAGACCTAAACATCGAAAACCGTATTCCAATGGTCAACAATCTATACTAATATATACAGCTAAAGAGTTTTTTTGTTTGAACGCGCCAAAGTCAGAAACCAAAGGTCCGATTTGAAAAAATCTTTTTGTGTTAGATAGTCCATTTGACGAGATTTTGAAATCGAAATCCACGCGGACAGAGTCGCGGGCGGCCGCTAGTTAAGGGTTAAACAGATGCATCTTACGCGTCATTCAGTTTCACAATATGTGAATATGCATCAGTGTTCATTGTGAACAATGTATCACTGTTTCGTAATATCTTAACTACGTTGTTTCCAAACTAAGTATGTAATTACTCCATTGTACCTCAACGACTTAGTCATAGATAAACGTTCTTACACACTAAGTACAATTTATGGAAGCCCTTGCATAAAAACGAGGTTTTGTGGTTTTGCCGATTTTTTTTTAATTACTTTCATCCTCCTGACTTATTATAATTCATGCTAAGGTAATCTTTGTGACAGGTATGGTTTTTATACGAAATTAAACTTAATTTCCACGAGCTGTTTTTATGATTTTCTCTTCTTCTTCCTCTTCCTAGCGTTTATCCCGTTTCTGTGCGAGGTCCGCTTTGACCATGATCCAGGATTTGGCAAGTCTGGTTATTACAGTGAAGCGACTGCCATCAGACTTATGACTTATTACAGACTAGCGGCCGCCAGCGACTCCGTCCGCGTGGGTTACGATTTCCGCACACAGTCTTACTAAAAATAGCTGATGAATAAAACAACGGTCTACATGACATGCATGCAGTCAACTTGCACACTTTTATGGGACTAATTACTCAGGAATACTCAGTGTAGAACTAATAGTCAAATTAAGTGACGTAATAATAATCTGGAGATCTTATACATTTGAGAAATCATCTGTTCACCGCGATTCAGATCCGCGGCCGCGCCTCTAGCGAGGTGCGCCATCTATCGGCACATTTTAGAACTAAATAGTTCGCTAGCACAATAATTTACAATGATAAAATAAAGGAATATACAATAGCTTAAAGCCTACCTCGACAAATGGTAAGTGGTAAGTGGACTATCCAACACAAAATGTTTTGTCAATTCGAACCAGTAGTTCCTGATCTTAGCGCGTTCAAACCAATTTGGATCTTGAGTTGCACGTGTTATTGTGAGTCAACCATAAAAGATAGACATGTGCTGTTGGGGGATATTTTTTAGGCAATTTTATGTAGAATATTTCCGTCATACATGATTTCTATGTGTCTTTAATCATTAAGGCTGCACACGCGACTGAAGCTTAAGAAATGGAGTAAAGTCTCCCGTTTTCCCCACATTTCCCTTCACTACGTTACTCCTGTTGATTGTAGCGTGATGAAAAGTATCCTATAATATGCCCAGGAGTATGAAGAATAATATTACCAAGTTTCGTCAAAATCCGTCCAGTAGTTTTTGTTTCTATAAGGAACATACAGACAGACAGACAGACAGACAGACAAAAATTTTACTGATTGCATTTTTGGTATCAGTATCGATCACTAAACACCCCCTGATAGTTATTTTGGAAAAATATTTAATGTACAGAATTGACCTCTCTACAGATTTATTATAAGTATAGAAGATTTATGATTTTCTATAGGGCTTTTAATGCTATCACCGGAATGGTCTTAGGTGATGAAATGGACTTTAGTGAGTGCCTTTCAATCCTAGCACTAGTAACACTATCTGTGCTTGTAGTAAAAAAGTAAAATCCATATTAACTCAAAAACGGGGTGCGAAAGTAGTCTGTCATGAAACTCACCTTAAATTCTTATACACCAGCTGCGCACCGGTCTCGCCGAACAGCTGCTCCGCCGCGTACAGGAAGATGTGGTCGGCGTACCCGCCCGAGCCCGAGCCCACGTGCCGCGCCAGCCCCGGCGCGCCCGCCGCGTCGCCCCACGGCCAGTCCAGCGGGGAAGCGGCCGCGTCGCCGAGGGACATGGAAGCGTTGCCTAGCATCTGCTCCAGCTCGACTAGAAGGGGAGATTAATTAATTTTTAAAAGGAAAAAGCAGTTAAATAAAAATTACTCATTATACACTTAGAAAACTAATTCCTTAATACCACTTGTAATACAGGTACAATGAAACATATCGAAACCTATCATTAGAATTATTTCCAGTAAGTATCTTAATGTTTTTTAGTGAGGCAAACCAATCACATTTTGGTATTATGGTCAAGAAGTTGCATTTTAGACCAAAAAGTCATGGGTTCGATTTTCGCACAGTACAAACATTTGTGTGCATGAACATGTCTGTTTGTCCTTCTCTGCGTGTTATATGTATCTATATAAGTATATTTGAAATACCACTGTAGATTCTGATGTCCATAACACAAGTGTCTTTACTACTTAACAGGGAGTCAGATCAATGTGTATGATGTTGTGAAATATTTATATTTATCTATTCATTACTTTTGGCGCTAAGTTATATAGTAACAACTTAGAAGGAACTTGTTAAGCCATAATACACTTATATATGTACTCACTTGCTGTGATAACACAGTCCACATCGTGACAATTTAACATATCACTGTAGAAATCCTCCCTCGATGCCTCCAGCTTCTTGTCGTAACACGGCATCACTGTGACGTGATAGATCTCGCCCGGAGTCACTTCCTTCAAGCCGGACAGGTACTGCTTGACCAGGGACCCCATTATTTGCTGAGGAGACTTTGTCGTGGATATGTATGGGAGGATAAATGAGCCGTGTGTCTTCTCTGCATAGCACACCCATCCTTTAAATATGAAATAGTTTTTAAGTTTTTGTAGGAGATTTAAATAAATTTAATATCTTTTCTTTTTCATACTTTCACAAATATAACAAGATTTAGCTATGGAGTTGTATCCATTCAGATCTGCCAGAGATTGTATTTTTTATAGGTTTTAGAATCTAAAGTTAAATGTTAATTTAATGTGGGATCTATTTCACCACATTCTAGTTAAGAGTAACATGTAAGGTTAAGTTAGACACTAATTCATACAAGAAGACCCCTTTTTCTTATGGGCACAATGGGAAAATGCCCAGGGACCCGCGATCGATTGGGGGCTCTGACCCTGCACTTGGGAGCCCCAGACGCTGCACGATTGCTAAACCAGCAGAAGAAAAGTTTAGGGGCCCATGTGCCCAGGGCCTTTAATAGGCGAAAAACGGCCCTGCATACAAGGTTTGATTGCATTTGAACAATATTTTTATATTTTACCTGGACAAGAACTAGCTAGCATTGGCAAATGTTTTTCTGATGGTTCATGTTGGTGGTTCTGGTAGCGCTGCACAAACTCCTGCTGGGCCTCTAGGAGGGATAGGTCTTCTGCTACTGTCATATCCAGGACCATGTCTGCTCCTAGGCTTTTGAAGTAGCCTGTTGAATTATAAAATATTTTTATTATTACAAAGTGTTTGTTTTGTGGTTGACAAGCACAAAACACTGCAAGTAAAAGGTTGTAAGGTAAGTAAAAAAGTTAGTTGTAATTTATTAAGCACCATTTAAAATTAAAGGCACATACATTTATACCCAAAACTCATGTAGAATTTTGTTACAAGACAGCTCTTCTTACATTGTACGTAAGACAGCTGTTCAGATGCATTATTAAGCACAAACAAATTAAGGAACTTTGTTTGGTAATCTCCATAAATTTTGCAATAATCAGTTAGTACTAACTTAAATCGTATGAAGATAAATTAAAAAAGGAGATTATACCTGCAAGTTTGTTAGTGGCTTCCTCTGGAGTTAGATTGTACCGGGCTGCAAGTGACAGTGTGGGTTGCACAGATAGGGAAATGACAACCAAACTAACGCTTTTCGTGTCGCCCTTGTTATCTGTATATTTTCTTTCTGAGAACACCCTGTATAAAAGAAAAGCATGAACAATGCAGTTAGAAATTAAAGAACCAAAATTATTGAATATTAAATAAAAATTAAATATATGTTAGTGAAGCTTAATTTAAATGTTCCTTAGTGCAGGAAAGCAGAGGTGGCCCATTAGAGCAAAATAATACAAAACTACTATTCTAATTCTGTGAGAAGTCTTCAAAACAGAAAAAGACATTATTGAAAATGTAAATGGACATGGCCATTAAACACGACATCTATTACTTTAATGGTCTTTGCATGCAAATGAGTCCTTTAACCATTAAAAATAAAATAGATGTAGGTAAATGTATTTGGCTCCATGAAATGTAAGGAACACAAAATTTATTATTTCAAGCTACAATAGTATATTCTTAAGAGAATAATAATATTATTTTGTTTTAAAAATGAATTGGGATTTAAAAAGAGCAATATAATAATTTATTCCTAAGAATGTTTGAGATTCTGCCTTAATACTTTCAACTTCAATTGAGATGTGTTGTAACTATTTGATAGTAACTTTTTTATCACATTAATTACCGTAAAAGCTCTTCTTGGCTTTGTCGAGTGACAAGCACACTCTCAGCAGAAGTGATGCAGCCGCTGCAGGCCAGGCAGTCCGCCAGGGTGATCTCCACCTTCTGCAGCTTCTGCTCTCTGCCACTAGATATGTCGAAGTACCCATCTTCACCAATCTTTATCTTTGCACCAGTTTTAGTTTTAGGTTTCTCAATTTTTACAGGTTTTATGCATTCCTGGAATAAAGAGAATTTTAAAGACATATTTGTGGAACTGTCATGCCTAAAAAATACAAAATATAACTAAAAACGCACACTGAAAAATATTTGTTTGCCTAATTTATGTCCTTGAAAGGAGGAAAAGATAAATTAATAAATTCATGTATTAAAAAGTTATGTTGACGCTTTCAAACATAATTTTATGAGATATGACCTATGAATAATGGGAAACCATAATTCTTAGTATCAATTTGTGCCTAAAATTGGAACGAATAAGGAGTTTTTAGGTTACTTACTTGCGATGGAGTTATAAAATCATCTAGGTCAGTTAATTGTAAAGCACCACTAAATCTAGAAGCCATAATAGTTAGTGCAATATATCTTCCTTAAAATATGTGTTTTCAGCTTAAATTACTTCAGGTTCTTAGCCAAAATTCCAAACCTACAAAATCAAATCAGAATCAAAACAACTTTTGACGTTGACAGCATAGAGGTTGACAGTGACAAATGTCAACTTACTTTTTTTGAGTCACGCAAAGATCTTTGGCAAGCACGGACTCTATCAACTATTTATATTGTTTATAAAAAACGAATAAAAAATAAGATTTTTTTTACATTTTTTCTACATATTACTATTTATATAATTTGGAATATCTTTATCTGCATCGAATAAGTGGGTAAATAAAGAGAACGAATCGTTCCTGATAAAAAAACCCGCCAAAAATATTTAAAATAGTTTTGAACAAGCTATTTAAAATAGTTTTCTTAAGCAGGCAGCTAGGAAGAGTGTCATTATTGTTGTGTGCCGTATGTAAACTACTGTGAACACTTGTAATTTGTGATTACAGTAGTTTACATACGGTAATACACTCTGTGTTGTTTATAATTATCTTCTTCTTCGTCCGAGCGTTTTCCCAGCCTTGCCCACTTTGCCCGGTCTTCTGCGACCGTATAAAGCGAAACTCTTTATACCTACAAAAATTGTAGTTTCTATATTATGTGTCTTTCTAAAACACAGTGTTGGGTGAAGAAGCAGTCTATGATTTTTGTCTAATATTGTCTATGGGTCTGCACTTTACCTTCTCTTGACACCAGTTGGCGCCAATTTTACCTGAATTTGGCGTTGACACTTGCTGTCAACTTCATAGCGTTTGTGATTTTTGACGAAGTCAGCAAGTTTTTTCCATGCTTGTGAATTTAATTTGTGAAAAAGTTGTAAAAAGGTGATAAAACACAGTTTTTTGTGCACAATGAGTGACACTGAGGAGGTAAACGGCGGAAGGTCGGGTTTTGTTGCTCCGGACGGGTGACAGGCTCGGTCCGATTCCTCAGAATCGTCTTCTTAACTTCGTCCTCGGAGGACGAAAGGTACGTTTCACCGCCTCATTACAAGAGACGTAAGTACAAGAAAAATCTTGATGAATACAATAACTATAATGCCCCGCGTGTGAACACATTGATGACTCAAGTGAGTTATATTTCTAATTTCATAGCTCAAAACATTCCGTCTCTGCAACACACTGGTGTTGTGAAGTAGAGCTAGAGCACTGGCTGAACTGGCTCCAGCTTACCTAGTACTAGTTCGCAGGTTGTTTCGGAAACACCTCATTTTCTCAAAAACCCTAATGCGAGCACTACTTTGTCATTAGGTAATGTCAAGATTGATCATAATCTTGATAAAATTTTGGCCTCCGCAAATCCGGACCAACACAACAATTTTAAAAGAACTTGAGCAATTGCAACAGTTTAATTCTCAGACTTGGAAGGGCATTAGGTATAAGAAAACAATGTAATCTTGTTAAGCCTCCCCAGGTTTTATGGGCTTAAAAATAAATGTGGAGTTTTGCCATTTACATAAAAATGAAGATTATTTAGCTTCTACCGAGACCCTCATGGCTTGTTTGTATAATGTTGTTCTAGAACAGAGACAATTCATTCAAAAGTTTTACAAATTGTTTTAAATTAGGTGTCCAATAATCCATCTGATCTTAATGTTGATAAATTATTTGAAATGTTTTGTTAAAATTTCAAAGGAGACAATCATTTCGAAAAAGTTTAATTAAAGAAGCTTTTACAGTGTAACAATAATCAAAACAACTCAAACACTTAGTCAAAATCAAATTGACCATCAAAAAGGAAACTTCAGAGGGGGGCGTCTGAAGGATCAGCTAGGTAATTGGGAGCAGCACGGTGCGGGCCGTTCTATCCTATTCATGATCTCAAGATGCAGAATTCCCTTGAAGGGAACCAAGCCTCCGCTGCAGATTCCTTCTGAGAATCTTCTCAAAAGATTCTCATCCAAAGTAACATTGATCATGACAAAATTATTAAAACCTGCACCAACACTGGGGCCCCGCTTCCTTTCCAAAATTTTTTTGTCAGGAAGTCAGACGGGGGAATGCGGCCAATATTCGATCTCCACTCTCTCAATGCGCATGTTATCACAAAACATTTCCTTCTGGTTTTTCAAACAGAGGTAACAGACTTTCTGCATCTCACCGCTTAGCTGGCAAAAATTGATTTTCAGAATGCTTATTTTCATTTACTAATTTCTGTGGCTCACAGGCGATTTCTGAGAATTGTTTACCAGCAGGAAGTGTTACAGTTGATAACAGCACTTCCTTTTGGCCTATCAGCGGCACCGCAGATCTTCTCAGCAGTGTCCAATTGGGTTGCGGAAACCCTTCGAGGAATTCGGGGGCTGGTATGTTTATACAACTACCTCCGGGCTCCTCAATAAAAGGCTGTTCTAGAAACTCAGGTTGCGGAAACGCTGAGATACTAGAGACTTAAGGATGTCAATTATCCAAAGTCAACTCTGATCCCTGCACAGTAGCTAGAATATTTAGGCGTAACTTGGAATACTCTCAGAAAGACTATGACATTACCACTCAGTACAAAAAATCAAGGCACTTACATCCTTGTTAGACAATCTGATTCCAACATATTTATTTAAAAAAAAAAAAAAAAAAACAGAGGCTGCTAGGTCTCTTAAACTTTGCAACGTTAATGATCCCCGGAGGACATCTACGTTGTCGCAGATTGCAATGTTTTCTGAGAAGACTCCAAAAAGCGCGCTTCAGGGAGGAGAGAGAGTTTTACCTTTTACCTTGCTTACCACGATCCGCTCTGGTGGCTAGAGGCAGTAAACAATAGCTAAAAACCGATGCACCAAAGAGAAGTCACTCACTTCCTTACCACCGATGCAGCGGATGCAGGGTGGAGTGCTCAGTTGAATGACCTGTATCTTTCAGGAAAGTGGAGCAACTGCCAAAGGAGTTGGTATTCAAACATCAAGGAGATGTATGCCATCTGCGGAGCAATCCTAGACCAGAAAAGAACTTGACGGGTGCCCACATTTTTATTCAGTCCGACATAGTTATTGAATAAATTTATTTTTATTATGTAGGTACAATGGAAATTCTCGGGTCCACAGGGACTCGGTCCTTTGAAGCATGCGTGGGGCCGAAGCCAACAGCGCAGAGGCTTCTCGGTACCATTTAATTTAATATGAGATGGGTACATCTGCCAGGTTCTATCTCTGCATATATTATTATTATTATTATTTGTAACGAAGGGGGCACAAAGTCTTTGGCCCTGCTAAAGTTGACTTCCCAAATACTTAACTAACAGAAGACCTGGTAATAATCCTCTCGGCTTGTTACCTACCGAGACGACTGAACGGAACAGCTGACCACCTGTCCAGGGTTTGTGCACATTTGTTGCCCCAGGCCACGGAGGCCATATTCAGTGTTTGGGGCCTCCCAGATCTAGGCTTGTTTGCCTCCAAGGCAACAGCAGCCAGGGGTTGTGCAGTACCCGAATGTCATTTGTTGCCCCAGGCCACGGAGGCCATATTCAGTGTTTGGGGCCTCCCAGATCTAGGCTTGTTCGCCTCCAAGGCAACAACAGTCGTACCAAATTATGTAACTCCAATCTCATCAGATGGGTGCGCAATTTTTTGCGACGCCTTCTGTCGACCCTGGGACTGTCAACTTGGATGGGTGTTCCCACCACTCAGTCTAATCCCTCAAGTTCGGGCTCACATGAACATCTCCAAAGGAGTGTTCTTAATAATAGCACCACAATGGCCTGAGTGCTTTTGGCTACTGGACCTGCAGTCCAGTTCCCTGGAGGAACCACTGCCTCTAATGGATCTACAGCACAGCCTGATAGATCACACAACAGGCTTATGTCCCCCACAAGTAGAGAAGCTCTCTCTTCCTGTGTGGAAAGTGGGGGTGGGCAGAACAAATAACCCACATCTGACAACAGATCGGATCTGTTAAAACAAGTTGGCTTGAGTCCACATTATTACCATAAAGGCCATTATTATAAGATGGATCAATTATTGTAACCTTAACAACATTGATCCTTTGTTACCATCATGTAATGATGTAGCCAGATTTTTATCAAAATTGTTTTCAGAGGACAAATTGGCATATATATATAATACTATACTTTTGCACAAATCAGCTGTATCCACCTTTTGTGCAAAATCAATAAAGAAGAAACTTCAAAAAATTTCTTTGTCAAAGCCAGACGTTCAAACGTCCTGTTATTGATGTCAAGTTATTATTTGATTGGCTTCAGGATACAACCTGTTTAGGCACACTTTGATGTTGCTAGACAAACTACCGTGATTCTATTATGAGTTAAGGTCATAGAGTTCATGACCTTAGTTTATTAGATATTTCCCTAGGACATCTTATAGAAGATAAGAATAAAATTACCTTGTGGATCAAAGTTTGTATCTTGGAGAGACTCACAAGAGTCTGTTCAAAACACACAGACAATCAGGCTGGGTACTTATTAAGCACCCTATCAAGCAAATATGTCCAGTAGATCATATCCGAAAACTCCTTCAGCTAACCGCTGAAAGAAGGTCTCAGACTAATATCAATAATTTATTTATTTCAGTTACGGTCATTGTTAACCAGCATCTCATACCAATATTGAAATTGGATACAGACTATATTTAAAGAAATTAATATTAATGCTCTTCCAGGAAGTACCCGCTCTGCAGTGGCATCCCGTGGATGATTGGAAAATAGACCTGTAGATGTGCAAACCTTTAATTTATATAACTGATGTCAGAATAAGACCAATGATTCTAATAATGAGTGTGCTGATTTATTGTTTCATAATTTAAACACTATTTATTGAAATGGTTACATATCATAATGACATGTTTTGATTCTTATTCTGTTTTTTCTTAAATCTAAGTTATATCAATGTAAATTGATATCAAATTCATTCAGATGAAATAGTCAGTATAACTTTTAAATAATAATAGTTGAAGCATAACTATTAAATAATAATAGTTGAAGTTAGTATGTTCCTAATTTCCCTGTGAATAATTATCATTTTGTAAAATAAGTATAAAGATTTCATTTATATTGATTAAGAGAATTACTTTAATTATTATGCTTTTCATGAGAATAATTTTATATTTATAAACAAAGAATTGTTCTTTAAAGATTCAGAGAGTTATCCTAATTCTATTTTATATACTTAGCTCAATTCAATATGAAAAAATTAATAATTTGTCAATGTTATTAATTTTATTTATTTAATCATTCATAGCGTTTGTGCTTGACACCAGCAGATAGCAAACAGATCTTCACCCAACACTGTGTTTTAGAAAGACACATAATATAACTGTTTTGCATTACAACAAAACAATTATTATGTGTCGGATAAAACACAGCGTTGCAGCAAGGTCTTGCTGGTGGTAGACTATGAAGTTGACAGCAAGTGTCAACGCCAAATTCAGGTAAAATTGGCGCCAACTGGTGTCAAGAGAAGGTAAAGTGCAGACCCATAGACAATATTAGACAAAAATCATAGACTGCTTCTTCACCCAACGCTGTGTTTTATCCGACACATAATAATTGTTTTGTTGTAATGCAAAACAGTTATATTTCTAATTTAAAACCCCCTGCAACGTCTGTTGTACACTCACAGAACGAGATATCTGTATGCAGTATGTGTGTAGGTATGTACATACAACGGAATCGCTTAGTATAAAGCTATCAAGCTATCAGAAAGCCATTAGCCTTATGTATACGAAACATAACAAATTAATATACGTTTGTTTTTCTTGCTGACTCTACCAGCTCTAGCATTTACGGAGATTCTATTGGCCAATTCACCAATGACCAAAGAGCATGATGCAGTGACCCCACATTAGCCGTCGATGCTGGCCGCTTACACCTACGCGTCGAGAAAAATCAATCACATCTTCCCGCCTCCGTCGGTTTCCAAGGCAACGCGTAAACAGCGGGGAGACGTCGCGCCGTGCACTACGCTGCATTCGTTCTCTGCGTTTAATATTTTTATTACGATATTCGCATTCAGTAGATAACAGTTTAGTGAAGTGAATGAAGTATGGCTGAAGAGGGAGGAGGAGGCGCAGCCGGCGAGAAAGTGATCCATACCTACCCTCTCATAAGAGTAAGTATTGGAAGTGCATTGTTGTGGATGCGCTTTATTTTAATTATTACATAACTATGTTTGCGTTTGTTTACATCGTACGCGCCTAGAGATAAGCAATGAACCTACGCCCACGATACCTACCTTTAACAATAATTGGAGTACCTACTTTGAAAATGTAGGGACGTTGAACTAAAGTTTCTTAAATGAAAAAGGTGCATTGTGTCTTAAAGTTAGAATTGTGTAGGTACTGTTGCAGAAAAATCATAACAGGTCCTATGGCTTGGTATTCCTTTGTGTGGAAACAAGCAATCAATCGATATGCGATTTTGTTGCTAGGATTTGTAAATAATACTAATTTTGTTGATGCTAAAACCCCTATCATCTCGACTCGACTTACTAAGTATTTTACTTACTTTCATAATGTATCATATGTGTTTTTGTTTCGATTATTTGCGCACCTTACCTACTTATCTTTTGGCAAGCACATATTTTACGTTCGATGGACTTCAAACTGAACTTACCTACTCGTAAATAGTCGAACGAAGGCTGTAATGTATGCGGGTAGTTCCGCTGCAGTATCTTGCTGCCAAGTCCTCGTATCGTTTTACTACTGATAGAAAGCGGTCCATAAAAAGTTCTGACATTGCCAGCGATGAAATGAGATCTATCATGAGCTATTATATTTCGGACTTGTCAAGGTTTGTAATCTTGGCGGTTCCGGGCGCGGTGTAGCGCGTCGGTCGCCACCGTGCGAGCGCGCGGGTATCAGGTTACTGTTGTCATCGATAGGTTAACAAATTGACTTTTTAAAACATTGAATTCGCTGACTGTAGGTAGGTACATCTGTATCTGATTAGGATCGGACGTTCATAGATCGTAGTCTAGGACAACTATTTTACATTGGATAATGTTAATCCTGCGCATGTTACTTATAAGTTAAGTAACTAATAGGTACGCTTATACCTTATTTAGTCCTGACATAAGTAGAGTGCCTAAAGAAGCGTTCATGAAAGAGTGCATGTTCCACGTTATGCATGAGTCAGTCATTAGATAGCTTCAGAAAGACTGATGATTGGTCTCGATGGAACATAAACTAAATAAATTCAACAAACCGCTAGTTGTGTTTTACATGGACCTGCTTTCCATACCTTACGTGTGATCTCACCTCTTGCATGTTAAAGTCAATGCGAACAGTCACTTAACTGCCTTATTACTCAGCTGTCTAAGTACTTGCTTAAAATGTACGTTGCTTAGCGAATTTATTGTTATGGAAATATGTCTACTGCTACTTGAGGTTCAGTTTGCGGAGTTTTAGTGAGCAAACATGCACATAACAAAGCAAACTTTTTCGTGTGTTTGTTTTAAGAAATTGCCTAAGTAAGCGTAGCGGCACTTTCTCTAAAATATCTAACAGGGAAATTGGTCAGCTCTGCCTTTTAAACATGTTAGAAAACTATATTAACGAATTTTATCTGGACCTTTAACTACATCAGAAAATAGGTATTTGTTGTCTGTTGGGACTGAACTGGTCAATTGCTTCTAATTTTACACAACGGGCACAAGTGATTTCATAAATTAAAGGATAGCTAGTTGTAACAATTGAATAAACAGTTGTGTTATAGTGCAGCATGCCCATCACTGCAGTTGTGTACGCGTTGTCTTGATGTTTGTTTTGGCAGGTGCGGCCGATATGGCCGGCCACCGCCCATGCCACTAATAAATCAATGTCTAGTCTTTCAGATTGGACTTGTATGCAACAGGATAGGTTTTAATAAACGCATTGACGTATAAAAACAAATAGTACTTTTTTAATACACGAAGGACATTATCTGTATTTTAAACGTCATTAAATTACGCAATAAAAAAACGTTCATCAGGTCAGAAAATTAAAGTACCAACCATAAGCCGCAGATACCAAAACATTGCTCTCATAATTGTATCCGGTATACTGTTTACAAATCATCTTAAGTCTTCTATTTATAGAGTCCTACTTCGTTAAAGTAGGACTAGGTACTTTCCTCGTATACTTAGCTTGAATTTGAGACTATTAATTAAAACGATTTCATATGCAGCCGGTTTTCCCACGGTAGATTAAATTATGCCCGTCTTTACCTTGACATGTGAAAATAACAATTGAACAGGGTACCTTCTTACACATTTATTTCACACGGAAACTCGTTATTCTTTATTTAATCGTTACCTCATATCATGTATGGAGGATAATTATATGTTATTTTAAGTCCAAAAATAACAATTCTACATTTGGAACATTATTTGTACATTTGCTATGTAGTAAACTCTGAGGACACAATGCGACCTTGGTTAGTTGGCAGATTCTTCTCGTAACCTTCCAACAATGCTTCAAGGGTTTTATTCAGTCTTCATTGAATAATAAGCCTTTTAAATATTTTGTAACACCATTTTTTCAGTTTTACTGTTTTATCACTTGGTGCAGTATAGGACCGGCTGTGATCTTAGGTCGAGAGGGATAGTCATGAATGGAGGGGTCGTTATAGTATTGTTTGTCTCTAATTTTATGCTATGTTTGTTTTCCTGGATTGAGAGGTCGTCACTTGAATGAAGTAATATTCTAATTTTTACCTGATTTGTTGGCGAGAGGGTTAACAATTTATCATTCCACAACCATTGGTTCATTCCTTTGACGCTGTTAAAATTGTTTTAGCGGTTTATATTAGTAAATTCGTGAATTTTGTAACACTTTTCTGTTGTCGAAATAAACAAAACCTTGTCAAATAAGAACGGTGTCAGTTTGACAGCGACACCTGACATTTGACATTTACGTGCGCTGCGTTTTATTTTTACAGTCGTAGGCGCTAATTGTTTTTAGTCTGTTAAAATGTATAATGTTTAATATCTAATTTTGCTAAGCTAGGGTTTGCCGGAATGAATTGATTTTCCGAAGTCTTCCAAATTAATTATTCTAAAGTATTTTTAGTAGATTGTGTCTATGGTTGAGCGCGATGGTTACGAATCCTTGGTCAGTGTGCTTTGGTTTTTTTTTTCTCTCGTTTGTCTATGGGTGGGTGAGCGATTGACAAGTCTTTTTCATGGAGATCAGAAAAGAGGAGGAGTAATCCTGGGCTGTCTCCCTGAGGAGCCTTTTTATATCCACCAAATGCGGTGAAGTTTCGTTCCGCGTCTTCCGAGATGCATTGTGCACCGTACGCCCAATAAAATGGTGAGTATTTCAAGCCGTTGATGTGTAAATGTTCCTCGAGGATGTATCAGCCATAGTCACGTGCTTGTAATTTTTTGTCTTATTGTTTTAGATCATTTGATTTACCTGTGCTCCGGCCAAAGAGTCTCTTTGTGAGCTGCAAATCCCAGGGTTCTGGTAAGAATATTAATGAAAATTTTATTGTTCGGCATAGCCAGATATGTCACGTTGTGAAGTGTTTAGAATGTCGACTTAATTTGTTCATTGTGGTGATTGCAGGGCTCCATAGACCGGCTAAAAAGCCTTTTGGGTGTGAATGTCGGCAGCTCGGTGTGCCGTAGACGTGGCGTGGACACGTGGTACCTCCCGCCTGTCAAAATGTCGACGGTGAGCTGATCCCAGAACCGATTTTGCATTGGCTCGGAGTCAAGGTACTGATGGCAATGGATTTAATCATTTAGGGCCGTATTTATTTCAATTTAACAAGTGTTCAACTTCCCCGTGTTGACTTCTCGGTCGAGGCCGATGGAGGAAGCGCAGTGACTTTATCTCAACTTAACTTTGATAACTGAACAAAAATTTCAAATAGTGTTTGTTATTAGTGAATAGTTAGTAGAGAATTTCAAATAGTTTTTATTAGACATGATTTGTGGGGTGTGCATGCGTACTGACTTGGCTGACTCTCTATGTTGAGCGGTGGGCTGACCTTCAGGGCTGGTGGTTTGAGTAGGTGGTATCAGACTTTCCCAACACGGTCCTCCCATCGGTACTGAATGTACAGCTGACCGCCCAATATAGTTGGTCAGATGCCACCCCACCATAACGGGCATGCTTAAGCTAATCCCGATTTACTGATAAGGTGTAGTACCATGTGTGATAAGGTGTAGTTCGCCGGACGAATGTTAATTACTGTCTCGGTATCATGTAATTTTTTTTTACTGTATGTAACTGCTCCTGTTTTTCAACTGAATCTAATGTGTATCGAAATACTTAGTATTAAACCAGTCTACTTTTAAATGAAATTTTGTTTGATTTACTATTCTCCACTTGCTACGGTTCATGGATCATTCATTTATTTTTGCTTCGTATTTAACCTTTTTTCCTCTAGCAGGATTTAATATATTTTTTTTTATTTTGGTACGGAGTCACCTATTGTTACTCCGTCCCCTTTCAAGGCGCCCAACATTTTATTAAATTGGATTGATCCAGGAACGACTAGGCCACCGAACCCGAGACCCTCTCATGCTCTGCCGCCGGATTTTTCCCTGTGGGACGAAGTGATTCTTATTCAGATCGTTGCGCACCCCCACGGGAAAAATTGATATTACAGTGGCGCCCAACGTGGGGCCTAGAAAGTGAGTTTAGTACTTCAACATAGTGTATTAAATGTGATATTATGATAATATAATATAATTTTTATGTTTTTAGAATTGTGAAATTTTTATATAGTACGATTCTTTTCATATTTTATTCGTCATGTCGGAACTTAATTATAACATTAAATACTTGCTTAAGGACGAACTTGAACACGAGTTAGCTAACCGTAAAGTACCTTTTGATAAAAATAACACCGTGGAACAGTTGCGGAAACTTTTACGAGGTACCTTGAAACTAGCCCGTAGGGGTAGCTTGAAAGTTCCTTCTGCGGTTTTAACTGCCGACAGTCTTAGGGCGGAAGTTTCGGTGATTCAGCTGAAAGCCGAGGCTTTGGTTAAGTCATTTGGAGAGGAGAATGTTGCCGAATCTACTCGCATGCGTCTGGTTAGCCGTGCTAACTATGTTCTCTCCAGGATTTCCAGGATTGCTGACCCACCTGAAGCATTGCTGGTAGCGCAGGGGAATTTAGTGAGCTGTCTCTCGGCTACTGATAGTTCTTCGGAGTCCGAGGCTTCGGAAGTGGAAGATAGTTCTCCGCGATGTGTCAATCAGACAGTCGTGTACAAGCCGGAGAAATCATATAATCTAGGTTCTTTAAATTTAAAATTTAGCGGTGATACTTGTGTTCGGGCGTTTATATCGAGGTTGGAGGAGTTGTGTGCCGCCAGGAAGATACCGAAGCACTACGTTTTCACTGGGTTTCCTGATTTGGTGGATGGGCCCGCTCTTTATTGGTACCGAGCGAGCAAGAATAAGTTCCATGATTATGACGAATTGGTTTCTGCGTTGAAGTCGGACTTTGATCTTCCGGATTTTGACGATCGGCTGCTTGATGAGATACGGTCTCGTACTCAGGCCAAGCACGAGTCTTTGGTAGTTTTTCTTTCGGTTGTACTGGGAATGATGTCTCGGTTGAGTTTCGAGCTTCCGGAGGGGGAAAAACTAAGGATCGTGTTGAAGAACATACGCCCGGAGTACAACCGCGAGTTGATGTTGGTCGACGTCAGGTCGATAGATCACTTGCGGGAGTTGGGTAAACGTATCGAGGCATGTAAGCTCCGTATGGACGGTTTCTCTGAACCCTCGCTGTCTAAATCGAGTGTGGCTCCCGACTTTCATTATAAGCCGGAAAGCAGGTCCGAAAGTGTTCCGATCAAAAACGTCAATTCTGTTGATAAAAAGCAGTCAGTTGCTTCCGTTCAGGGTAACCCCAATAAGGGCGCGGGTTATTGTTTTGTATGTCGGTCTAACGAGCATCATACGTCTCGTTGCAGTGCATCTCGTCCCGTGCTTTGTTATAAGTGTGGCAAGCCTGACGTGAAGTCCCCTGATTGTCCCGATTGTAATCGGGCAAAAAACTGAATAAGTCCGTCTCTCTGAGAAATGTTAATTCTTACAGAGAGACGTATTTTAAACCGGATGTGAGTGATAATAGGCCCTTCTTAACCGTCAAAGTGTATGGTGTTAATGTTAGCGGTTTACTTGATTGTGGTGCTAGCTGTTCTTTACTTGGAAACAATGCCCACAAATTTTTTTTGAAACTCGGTATACCTGTGCGCTCTCTTAGCAAACCTTGTTACATTAGAGTCGCCAATGGTTCCGAATATTTTTGTCAATATTTTATGGATGTTCCTGTTGAGTATAAGAGTAGGGTTGAAATAATAAAGTTTTACGTTCAGCCTAAGATAACTCTTCCAGTCCATTTTGGTATTAACTTTTGGAAGTCGTTTGATCTTGCACCTGACGTGTTAGCTTGTATTCCGTCTATCCCTTCTGATAAAGTCTGTGATGTGGATAGTATTTCTGAAAATGGTTTGATGCCTTATGATGCTTTGTCTCGTGAGCAGATGTCCGAATTGGAACGCATTAAGTCCCTGTTTGCTGATATCGATTCTGAAAAGGTTGGTTTGGGTCGTACCCATCTTGCTGAACATCATATAGATACCGGGGATGCTAAACCCGTGAAACAAAGGTACTACCGTATGAGCCCGGAGAAACTTAAACTTTTGGAACAAGAACTGGATCATATGTTAGAACTTGGTATTGTTGAACCGTCTAGCTCTCCTTGGAATTCTCCTACTACTCAGGTTCCTAAAGCCAATGGTAAAGTTCGCGTTTGCTTGGATAGCAGGATGATCAATGCAGTTTCCAAAACGGATGCCTATCCTCTTCCTTATATAAACTATATATTGGATAACCTTCGGGATGCTAAGTTTTTGACCTCTCTGGATTTAAGTGCTGCATACCACCAAATTCCTTTGGCGAAGAGCTCCCGAGAGAAGACCGCATTCACTGTTCCAGGTCGAGGCTTGTTCCAATACAAGGTCATGTGCTTTGGACTCGTCGGAGCTTCAGCTACGATGCAAAGACTGATGGATAGCTTGTTTTCTGCACAGTTTGACAATAAGGTATTCTGTTATATTGATGATATTATCGTGTGTACTGATTCATTTGAAGAGCATATAACCATTTTGGAGGCAGTTTATGAAAAACTCAAAACTGCCAATCTTACCATCAACATGGAAAAGTCCCTATTTTGTCGGTCGGAGTTGAAGTACCTGGGGTACGTGGTGGATCGCTATGGTTTGAGGACAGACCCGTCGAAAGTGGACGTCATCGCCAACTTTCCCGTCCCCACTGATGCCAAACAGGTCAAGCGTTTCCTTGGTATGGCCGGATGGTACCGCCGTTTTATAAAGGATTTTTCCAAAATAGCGAGGCCTTTGTCGCGTTTAACTAGTAAGAAGGTTCCTTTCGTATGGACTCCTGAAGTGGAGGAATCTTTCTCCACCCTTAAGACCGCGTTAATTTCGGCTCCAATTCTGAAGTGTCCGGATTTTAGCTTGCCTTTCTATATACATACTGACGCTTCGTCATACGCTGTTGGAGGTGTGTTGACCCAACGGCATGCTGGCATAGATCATCCGATAGCGTATTGTAGTAGGACTCTTAATGCCCAGGAGGTCAACTACACCGCGACGGAAAGAGAATTGCTTGCTGTCATCTATGCTTTGGAGCAGTATAGGTCGTACGTGGAAGGAAAAAAGTGTTTTATCGTGACTGACCATGCCTCTTTATTGTGGTTTTATAAGCTCAAGAATCCTACCGGTCGTCTTAGTAGATGGGCTTGTCGTTTGAGTCAATTCGTCTTTGAGATTATTCATCGAAAGGGGAAGGAGCATGTTTTGCCAGATACTTTATCCCGCATCAAGATTGATTCGATCGAAATTGACCCGCATGAGATAACTGATCCTTGGTACGTCAAGCTCTTTGAGGGATGCTCTAGGAACCCTAAACTTTATCCCAATTTCTCTGTTTCAGAGGGTAAACTATATCGTTTGACAAAGAATAAGTACAATCTTACATCTCAACATGAGTGGAAAATTGTGGTTCCAGGTGAAAAGAGGTTGGAAGTTATTCGGAAGTATCACGACGAGCCGGCCTCTGGTCACTTTGGGGTTGCCAAGACTCACAGGAAGATCTCGACTATGTATTATTGGCCTTCGTTGTTTAATGACGTGAAAACATATGTCCGAAGTTGTGAAATCTGCAACACCTATAAACCCGTCAACACTGCTCGTCCTGGTTTAATGGGTAATCCTCGTCAAGTTACTAAACCTTGGGAAGCTATTTCCTGCGATATTGTTGGACCGCTGCCTCCGTCTTATGCGCGGAATCAGTATTTATTCGTTGTCTCTGATTACTTCAGTAAATATGTTCTTCTTTTCCCTTTACGAAATGCCACTGCGAAAGCGGTGTGTAAGTGTCTTGAAAAGGGTGTATTTCTGGTACATGGGGTGTGCCGTATCCTATATACGGATAATGGTCCACAATTCACTTCTAAGGAATTTAGAGATTTATTGAAGGGAGCCGGTGTTCCTCATATCTTTTACAACCCTCGTTACCATCCTCAATGTAACCAAACCGAACGTGTTAATCGGGATATTGTTCGAGCCATTGCTTCTTATGTGCGTTCTGATCATCGAAAATGGGATCAGAATATTCAAGAACTCCAATGTGCTCTCAATTCGTCTGTTCACGACGGGACTAAGTTCACTCCATATTTCTTGAATCATGGTAGGGAGATGGTAATCGATGGAGCTATCTTTAATTCTGATCAGCCTTTCGATGGTCAGGACGTCACTGTCCAGCCGGACCAGTTTATTTCTGGGTTGCCTAAGTTGCGGAAGGTATTTGAAGACGTTGCGGGTCATTTGAAAAAAGCATATCAACATAATGCCAAGTATTACAACTTGAGAAAGCGCCCTCTAGAGCTTAAGGAAGGGCAAATAATCTACAAAAGGTGTTTTCCTTTATCCAACGCCTCCAAATACTTTTCTGCCAAATTGTCTCCCAAATTTGAAAAGTGTGTGGTAGATAAAAAACTGGGTAACGTGGTCTATTCTTTGAAAAATATGGATGGAAAGCCATTAGGGTCTTTTCATATAAAGGATATAGTCGTACGTGGTCCTAATGAGGGTGTATGAGTTTTGTTTGTTTCCAGTTAGTTTGCTGTCGCTTTACCATTATGGTCGAGGATCGACGGTATTTTTAGTAATTAAGGTTTCTGTTGTGTGTCCAATCCGTAGGCCTTGTAGCATTCGCATATTTCGCGATTGATGCCAAGGATCTGGACATAATTTTAGTAATGTTGTTAGTGTTTAATCTGGGTTTGTGTGAACCACAACTAAATTAAGGATTTAAACATTTAGTTTTTTTTGTATCAGGTAAGTCCGTTGTGTATCTTACCTTGTACTCCTTATAGTGTCTGAGGTATGTTGGATTTTCTAATCCATACACTGTGTTTTTGTGAAGTCCCTGTTGTCATACTTCATTTTTGCGTGTAATTTACCCCGATTCGTGGTGTGGTAAATTACACTATGGTCTTGGTTTATCCAGCCATTGGCCTGAGATAAGTTGGATGTTCCACTTCTCACTTTGTGTAACCGATAGTGTTTGTCACTGGTTACGGGTTTGAACCTGGTGTAGTTTTGTCTGTATCAGCGAGCTCTCCGAATGGTTCTACCAGTCTTTCTAATAACCTTTTCAGTTATTAGGCTCTCCCTTCTATGATTCACACTCTTATTGAATGAGTTTGGTGTCTGGAGGTGTTGTTTTTGTATTGTTCAAATGTTTGTATTGTTGTTAAGATGTGGTAGTGTTATCTTTTGTCGTTTCTCTCGACGAAAAATTTTATTCAAAATTTCAATAAAATTTTCATTTTGAATAAAATTTTTCTTTCCCAACTAAGGCGGTACTGTAACACCATTTTTTCAGTTTTACTGTTTTATCACTTGGTGCAGTATAGGACCGGCTGTGATCTTAGGTCGAGAGGGATAGTCATGAATGGAGGGGTCGTTATAGTATTGTTTGTCTCTAATTTTATGCTATGTTTGTTTTCCTGGATTGAGAGGTCGTCACTTGAATGAAGTAATATTCTAATTTTTACCTGATTTGTTGGCGAGAGGGTTAACAATTTATCATTCCACAACCATTGGTTCATTCCTTTGACGCTGTTAAAATTGTTTTAGCGGTTTATATTAGTAAATTCGTGAATTTTGTAACACTTTTCTGTTGTCGAAATAAACAAAACCTTGTCAAATAAGAACGGTGTCAGTTTGACAGCGACACCTGACATTTGACATTTACGTGCGCTGCGTTTTATTTTTACAGTCGTAGGCGCTAATTGTTTTTAGTCTGTTAAAATGTATAATGTTTAATATCTAATTTTGCTAAGCTAGGGTTTGCCGGAATGAATTGATTTTCCGAAGTCTTCCAAATTAATTATTCTAAAGTATTTTTAGTAGATTGTGTCTATGGTTGAGCGCGATGGTTACGAATCCTTGGTCAGTGTGCTTTGGTTTTTTTTTTCTCTCGTTTGTCTATGGGTGGGTGAGCGATTGACAAGTCTTTTTCATGGAGATCAGAAAAGAGGAGGAGTAATCCTGGGCTGTCTCCCTGAGGAGCCTTTTTATATCCACCAAATGCGGTGAAGTTTCGTTCCGCGTCTTCCGAGATGCATTGTGCACCGTACGCCCAATAAAATGGTGAGTATTTCAAGCCGTTGATGTGTAAATGTTCCTCGAGGATGTATCAGCCATAGTCACGTGCTTGTAATTTTTTGTCTTATTGTTTTAGATCATTTGATTTACCTGTGCTCCGGCCAAAGAGTCTCTTTGTGAGCTGCAAATCCCAGGGTTCTGGTAAGAATATTAATGAAAATTTTATTGTTCGGCATAGCCAGATATGTCACGTTGTGAAGTGTTTAGAATGTCGACTTAATTTGTTCATTGTGGTGATTGCAGGGCTCCATAGACCGGCTAAAAAGCCTTTTGGGTGTGAATGTCGGCAGCTCGGTGTGCCGTAGACGTGGCGTGGACACGTGGTACCTCCCGCCTGTCAAAATGTCGACGGTGAGCTGATCCCAGAACCGATTTTGCATTGGCTCGGAGTCAAGGTACTGATGGCAATGGATTTAATCATTTAGGGCCGTATTTATTTCAATTTAACAAGTGTTCAACTTCCCCGTGTTGACTTCTCGGTCGAGGCCGATGGAGGAAGCGCAGTGACTTTATCTCAACTTAACTTTGATAACTGAACAAAAATTTCAAATAGTGTTTGTTATTAGTGAATAGTTAGTAGAGAATTTCAAATAGTTTTTATTAGACATGATTTGTGGGGTGTGCATGCGTACTGACTTGGCTGACTCTCTATGTTGAGCGGTGGGCTGACCTTCAGGGCTGGTGGTTTGAGTAGGTGGTATCAGACTTTCCCAACACGGTCCTCCCATCGGTACTGAATGTACAGCTGACCGCCCAATATAGTTGGTCAGATGCCACCCCACCATAACGGGCATGCTTAAGCTAATCCCGATTTACTGATAAGGTGTAGTACCATGTGTGATAAGGTGTAGTTCGCCGGACGAATGTTAATTACTGTCTCGGTATCATGTAATTTTTTTTTACTGTATGTAACTGCTCCTGTTTTTCAACTGAATCTAATGTGTATCGAAATACTTAGTATTAAACCAGTCTACTTTTAAATGAAATTTTGTTTGATTTACTATTCTCCACTTGCTACGGTTCATGGATCATTCATTTATTTTTGCTTCGTATTTAACCTTTTTTCCTCTAGCAGGATTTAATATATATTTTTTTATTTTGGTACGGAGTCACCTATTGTTACTCCGTCCCCTTTCAAGGCGCCCAACATTTTATTAAATTGGATTGATCCAGGAACGACTAGGCCACCGAACCCGAGACCCTCTCATGCTCTGCCGCCGGATTTTTCCCTGTGGGACGAAGTGATTCTTATTCAGATCGTTGCGCACCCCCACGGGAAAAATTGATATTACAATTTAGAATTTACTAAATCTATTCAGGTAGTATTGTGTTTAACGTGTTTTACTACAACAATAAATGTATTAAAAACGTTGAAGACCCGTAAGGTTGGACGTATGGCTTTTTATGAAATAACCCTCAATGAATTACAAGGGTAGGCCGGGAACACTGTCCAGATAAGAGTTCCTTCATCGACAATAAGGCAATTGAATGTAAACATTGTTCCAGCACACGGACATGCCGGAGGAGATGCGCACAGAAGCAATGGAGCTGTCAGTCACAGCGTGCGAGAAGTTCTCTCAGAACAACGAACTAGCGGCCCGCATGGTCAAGGAGTCGATGGATAAGAAGTTCGGCCCCGCCTTCCACGTCGTCGTGGGCGAGAGCTACGGCTTCGAGATCACCTACGAGTGCACCACCATCTGCTACATGTACTTTGGAGGGAACCAGGCGATATGTATCTGGAAGTGCTCATGAGCGGTAAAAGACGTCGGGCGATACGGGTGGTATTTTTGTAATTAGTTTATTTTTAATTTTAAGTTGGAGGTCAACTTGCAATTGTTATTAGGGTGTTTTAATACTATGCACTTTGACACTATTATCATATGCAAGGCACTCACACATTCGTAGATTGAAATAAAAGGTTTCGTTCGAGTGGAGGTAGATACCTCCACTCGAACGAAACGTTAAACACAATTAAAAGGAGATCCTTTGGTGAATGCCTCATTCAATTTATTCAAATATATTTGCAACGATCCTTTTCTATTTTATATTTTAAGGTATGAGTAATTATATTACGAATATTGAAGAATCTCGATGTTTTAAATCAAAAGAAAAGTTATTAACAATCATCTCTTACGAAAGATATTATTATGTTAAATATTTTTCCTTTTTATTCTTAAGTTTTTCATTTAAAGACATATCCGAATGTAAAATAACATTCTATGAATTATAAGGTAAACCTACCTACCAAACAACTACAATTTAATTATTATTAAAGAATAACAAACACTTGATTCCAAAGTAGAACGTGCAGGTAAACCTACACATCCTACAGAATCAATGCTTACAAGAAAGACCAAAGAAGTTTGGTTGTAATGAGTGTTGTCATGCAAAGAGACATTAATATGTAAAGCGTTGAGTGTTCGCGGCGAGACGGGGCAGTTGCGAGAACAATGCAGGTCTGGCAATGGTTAGGTACGCGACATTTGCCTATTTGAGGACATAGCTTTATTTACTTTGTCTCCCCTGTAACGTATTATTTGCTACGTTTCCTTATAATACGCATGTTTGTTATCTTTATGCAATGTTGCATACCTATCTGCTTTTGTATTTGGAAATAACAGGGCACCCTCCCTCACCGTCGGAGTCTAATAAAATTGCCCTTCAGGCTACGTAATCGAAGGGGTGTCAAAGGGTGAAGCCCTACGCACCTCCCCGAATTAATAGTGCATTAATATGCTTGTAGTCGCTACCTATGTAGGAACATAGGTACTTACCTATGGAATTTGTGTAGCGGCGAAAATAATTTATCTATCACTCACTAAACTCAATAATGAGGGAATATGCTTGCATACTTTCCTTTAAGAATATAATTTCGAGTGCATACAACGATGTATTTTAGTAGGTACTGCACCATACACATTTATTTATCTTCTCTACGTAAATATAAAAAAAATATTTGCATACAAATATTTATCATGTATTTTTCATAAACCTTTAGAATGGTATGAAACGGTGCTAAATTAGAAATCACAGTAAGTGTGACGACTCAGCAACATGTGCCTCTAAAGCCAATAAGCAGTCGTAGGTTTAGAAATGACCTTCGTCAAGCCGCCTACAGCGGAGAGCGACCGTCGGTCAAGAATGACCGCCATTGAAGTAAATACGTAATTAGCAGAGGTGTTATTTTCAAAACGTTAATCTAAGCCAAAGTAATTATTTTTTGCTGGTATTAAGGCGGCCTTGGGCAACCAGCAGATCCTATTGTTCACTCACTCGTAACTTTAATGAGAACGGCAATCTGCAACGACTGTTTTTGTAGCAATTTTGTCAATTAGACAATAGTTTATGATCGTTACGTGTGTGTAACCCTGTACGGGCCGTGCTCTCGTGTTTGCTGCAATATTATGATGTACAAAAAACAAATCGAGGCCATAATAATAATGATACTTTATATTTTGTCATTTAAATCAGATAAATATTATTATTAGGATAACACATTATCATGTGGAGTGTGTAAATTTTATAACTTAATAAATTCTAATGTTTGCATAAATGCTTTGTTATTTGACTATCTCCCAGTCCCTTAAAAAATGGATGTATAATAATGAATTAAACAAGGTATTTCAAAATTAATAATATTTGTATTTAATATAATGCATAATAATATGTCAATTTCAATAAGGTCATTATGAATTTTATAGAGATCCTGGCTCCATGTGCTTTGTGGTGTGATGTAATAGAAACTATTGTATTTGTTATTATAGAAGTATGCTATGCTGTAATACCGATATAAAAATTACATTCGACATATGATATGAGCTGGTAGTTAGTCCACTTCCTGCCCTATGGAAAAATCTAAAATCATTCCAACAATTTATAATCTTATATTTTTCCATATTTCTGAAAGAGTTATCGTTATCGTTATCTGTGCAGTTACTTATTCAGAAAAATGTTTTATTATCAGAATAATACTTATCGCATAAAGTACAGACCATTGTGAATAGGCTAGCTAAAACTGTCAAATTTTATTAAATGTAACCATGTAGCAAGAAAGTTTGACAGTTTGGGGTCAGCCATGTCTTTGATATCGTTATAAAGGTACTCAGTAAATAATATTTAGTGTTATGTCTGTGTCGCGTGTTGAGCAGTGGGCGCGGGGAGGTGGAGCGAGGACCTCTCGAAAAGTGCTATACCGAAGACTAACCTACGTCTTTTACGAACATTGGCACATAAAGTGATCACATAATACGTACAGTAATACTAAACATGTCACGTACGAAAGCTAATACAAATTTCAATAAACTACACGTAAAATTCACATCGTATCAACTATACGTACAATCAGTATCTATCAACATATAGATTATTATGAAACGCTCATATAAAAATCTACACAACTGATACAATATTGTAAATGTATTAAACTTATCTAGGTACATTCTAACAATAAATGTATGAATATACTATAACATTTTAGGCACGATTTTTATCAAATTCCATGTGTACTGGGTACAAACGCGCACTGGGCAGTATAGGAAACCTATATAATATTTAAGCACCTCTATGATAAATACTTTACGGAAGTTGGTGCCGCGTCGCAAAGTGCAGTGTGTGTTCTGCCTTATCTTTGCATCAAGTATACCATAAATATCTTGTTTTCTCACAATTGAATGTATTAAGTTATCGACAGCTCCATAGTAAACATATTTCTAACATCAAAGTAATCACTATTTCCTAATCAGTACTCATTATGACTATTTTAAAACAACCTTCATTAGAGAAATTGGCAGAAACAGCACCTGCAATTTGCGATACGGCCTTAGTCTACATTGAAACAACCATTGAAGGGGAAGTATAAAGTAATATGCATTTAAATTATCTTACGCAAAAAGTAGTACATCTGGAAATAATTATTCACTTATTTTCTTAGTATAAAAATAAAGAACACATCGCATGGAATGACGAAGAGTAAATCGAAAGCGGACTTCATTTGACGGCATCGGATGTTTTTTTTATCATTTACGATAACATTTTATTTTAGCTGTTAATAATTAGGCACACAGCTTATATACTTGTTTCTATTACAAGTTTATCTTTTTCTGAATTTCCTAGTACAATATTGCAAATAATTGGATGGTTCTCCGATCTTCACTAACAAATACAACCAGTAGAAGAACTCCTGTAACTCATCGGCTGCGGTAAAAGCCATTTTGAGTATATGGAGTTACTTATTCTATAACTGAACAAGAACAACTCAACAATGCAAGTATCACAGAAGTTATACTAAAAATCACATTCTAATGCAACTCATATTATGCATGAACATCCCAAAACCGTCAAATGAAGTCTCGACTGTAGAAATAGAATTAATTTGTGACGAAAGAGAATAAGTAATAAATTGATGATATAGAATACAGTAGTGACACGCCGGAGCGTGAGTAACTTATCGCGATGATGGCACTCGAGCGCCGCCGCCGCGGTCGCCATTATCATGTAAATAACAACTAACACGTATATCTTTGTTCTACTTATAACAATTAAATAATACGATTTCTCATTGTAAAAAGCGTATCTTTCATACAACTTCATTTAAATTATACACCAAAAATGCTGTCATAACAGTGGAATACCTACGGGGGATGGGCCAAATTATGCCTTATAGATTCAGAATAGAGCCAAGGAAAACCAAGGGAAATCCTTTAGTTCTATTCTTACTCCCTGGCAAATCAAGAACGTATTTACTAATATATTCATTTACAAAACACAAAATTAATATAAATGCGAGACTATTGATTTAATTACTTAGCTACGGCAGTTACGATTCTAATTTCACCAAAACGATCGATTACGTAGCTATACCGCACTGTTTAGTTAATTTTAAATAATGAATGACGTGATTTTGTAATAATTAGGTAGGTGCAAAATAGATAAAATCCTTGTAAACAAATAAACACTGTCAAAAGGTTTGTACAATTAATACGCTTTAACAATCGGCTTATAAAATATTCACTAACTTACAGTCCACGACCATTCAGTAATCATTACACACTCATTTTAATAAATTTCACAACATTTTGAATAACTTCTGGTTACATACAAACTCGAATTGTTTATATATTTGTTAAACTGCGATGCGTATAGAGTTACACCAAGAAGCTTTAAGCGTTTTAATTCAATATGATTAATCTATAAGGTACATAATATGAAGAATATTGACCATTCTTCGTGTTTCAGAATACATTTTCACTAATTTGGACAAATTGTCCTTAACAACTTCATAAGATTAAACCAGCCAAGATATAAGGCCAAAGTAAGTTTTAATCTATGAATAAAAATTGCTAGTCATAATAATGAATTGTATTTGGAATCTTCTTTATGACTATTGAAATATGATACCTCTTAACTGGAACTTTCTGAGATTCGACGTCTTACTTGTCTTTTGTCAGAATATTTTCCAAGCTGTAAAATAGGCTGCCGATACTTATAAAAAGTGTTTCAAGCCTATGCAACCCCTAGTTGGGCGCCAAGATTACAAAGTGTGTGGCGCCCAACACGGTGGGACATTTTAGATCTTTTTAATTGGCTTTGGGTTATTACTTCACTCTCTGTGTTTAGAAAATATTGAATGACATAAAAATTTACAGGCTGATGGCACATATTTTATCAACACTGGCACATTTTAAGTTCTCAAAATCTGATTAATACATCTGTGTATAATGTTAAATGATTATATACCAGAAGTTATACACGTAACTTTCTTTTAAACTTAAACGTTTAATACTTAATTTATTTACTTAAGCTAACAACTTTAGAATAATTTAAGGTATCTGGTGTCATATTATAATACCCCTACATATACCACTGTATATAAACAGTGTATCGATGAAACAAAATAGCCTCAATATACATTACTATCTACTTGTTAAAATATGTAAATAATTCAACCAATGTTTGGTGTCACTTGCAACCGACGACCGGTCGCCTCGCCTACCGTTTAATATTAGTACACAACAAATGCAACCTAACTAATTTGTTAATATAATATTACGTAATTTGGGAAGACAAATCCCGCCAACACATTTGCTCGCTTTGAACACAGCATTAAATCACCAATATATACTTCCTAATACAAGTCGATTTCCCCAAAAAATGCAGTAGATATTGTTGCAGAAAATATACTTCAATTCTTAAACCAAACCAAATTCAAATCGGCAAAAATGACTTACTGCCAGACTTTACTTGAATTTCACTTATCAGAAAGATAAGTCAAATTATTTAATATCGCACTACTACAGCTGAATAGGCGATCGAATTATATATTTTTCCTAGATCACCTATTTCATAACAAAAATCAATAGCAAACGAGCTATCGTACTTTTACTTCGACCGTTTTCACCTAAATACGTTACACGGGGTACACCGGGAGTAATTAAAATAATGTTTAACTGCGGAAAAGCTCGGAAAAGAGTAGCATAGTCTCGGGCGCCTCACCTCAGTGTATACTACACCGTGGTGTATTGTGCGACGCGGCGCTAGGAGGGCGGCGGCGCGGGGTCGGGCGCGGGGCGGGGCGCGACGGCGGCGGGCGGCGGGAACAGCGCCAGCAGCTGCTTGGTGGCCTTGGCCAGGTCGTAGGCGGCGGCGCGCACGTCGTGCAGGGGCGCGGGGGCGGGGGGCACGCCGCACGCGCGCAGCACGCCGCCGCACGCCGCCTTCAGCGCGCCCAGCGCCTGCGCCAGCGCCGGGTCCGCGCATGTCTGCGCACACAACGCACACGGTATTATGCGACGGTCACAAGTTCACAACGTAACCGTCTCCAAGAACGAGTAAAGTGCACAAAATTCTTTGATTGTGCTACATATGCTTCTGACGCTATTTTTTTATTTATTTTTTATATTATTTTAATGCTAAACCTTAAATTGTACCATCTTCTTTGTTTGTGTATACTATGCAAAATCGATCGTGCTCTTTTACGAATCCAGTCGACTTTGCGACGGCACTCACGCACGGTGAAGTTGTCTGTTGCTCAAAAACGCACCCACACAGGGCGAGAAACTTACCTTGCCGTAACACAGTTTTAAACTAGTACCGAGGGTAATGGATCTTTTCTTGTTATATGAAAGTACCTACAATATTTTTTGTTACACGATTTGCTGTTAAGATTGTTGTATAATAGCACAGTCGGACTTTGATTTGTCATAGAAATATGCAACATTAATAAACTGTTTTCTTTATATAAAAAAAAGCATGCCACTACTAAGAGTGTAACAATGTTATTTAAGGTTTGTTTTATGTTAAACAATATTATATGTGAAATAAACGTATTAATTATTGTCCCAGGACAACCTCGAGAAACTTAAATCTCAAAACTCTGCTAAACAAGAACTGAGTAGTAGTAAAATTGGCATGTCCTTTCTATTTGATAAGAGTAAGTGGAACAGATAACCGAAGAGAATCATACATCAAGACAAATTTACTATTTTCCCGAAGTGGGCATCTCCTGGTCCTTCGAGCCAGATAGTTTATACTACTCTACGAGTACATCAGTAATGCGCTTATACGTACCATGGGGAAGAGCGCGAGTAGCGCCCGCACGGCGAGGCGGATGTCGTGGCAGCGCTCGGCCAGGCGCGGCTGCTGCTCGCGCGCCGCCGCCCACAGCTCCTGCGCCACACACAACTCACGATGTAACAACCTAATTCTTTTTATCGTCTCTATCGCAGCGAGTTCAGCAAGTAGAAGTAGTTTTGGACCCACTGTTTTCCCAGGTGGAGAGAAAGAGCATACGTATTGATGTTTAATTTTATGGTACTCACAGTCTTTCTGAAATTGTTATCTGTACTGATACGATAATTCGAAATATCATATAAATGCAAAGGCAGCCAAGAAAAATGTCTACCTGTCTCACACTTAAAATGTACTCAAATCTATCTCACGCCAAAATGTATAAATTCAGTTACATCTTCCGGCCGTTTTGATCATGGTGATCTTCCGATCAGCCAGGTAGGCAGGATATACATATTATAGTGCACAAGTGAGTGCGCAAGCGATAATAACCAGACTCGCCAAATCCTGGATCATGGTAAAAAGCGGACCCCGCATAGAAACGGGATAAACGCTAGGAAGAAAAAGAAGTGAGTGCGCAAGCGTAGATACGACGCGTGCGACATTACCTGTATGGCGCGCGTGACTGGCTCGGCGTGGCGGTGCACCATGTCGGCGCTGGGCACGTCGTCCGCGCCGCCCTCCAGCACCGACGCCGTCAGCGACCGGTCCAGCGTCGACAGCGTCGTCAGCTGACAAACACACGCTCATCAACAAGTGCCTCATACATCAATAGCATAAGCATTCGCGAGATACAAGTAGTTCAGTCAAAAAATGGATAGAACTAATTTAGACATTTGGGTAAGATGCGATTAAGGCTCGTATTAATAAATCGCACTCGACTCTGAGCTCGATCTTGAGCGCGAACTTGAGGTGCTGTTTTGTATGAGAATGACATATCTAGTTCGCACTCAAGATCGAGCTCAGAGTTGAGTGCCATTTATTAATACGAGCTTAAGTGTAGGAACACTTTATACGGAAAAAACGGGGCTGAATTTACGTTCCATCGTGTACATGATATAACATACTTTTAAATGGGAGATGACGCACTTTACCAAAATTATGTCGCGTAATTTTGTTTAGAAACGCGAAATTTCAGCCTAGCGTTTTCCTATACTAAGGGACTTTTCAGGAGATGGGCAGCAGTGTTCCCCAGTGTTTTATCGTTCACCACACTACTTATCAGCAACCCGCCTGCACAGCAGCATGTTGGCTATGGGCATTATTTTCCATCTGCACTTCACAAGGAATTTTAAACCTTTGGTTTGGTAATCGTGGGGCCCCCAGACCCTAATTATGGGGCCCTGGGCACGAGCCCATTGTGCCCAGTGAGAAAGAGGGGTATATCAGCAGTGCATTGCACGTTTACCTTAGTAGCTCTCTAAAATATTATTCAATTATTTCACCAGCTAACCCATTTTACACTTTTTGTTTGGTTATGTTTAATTTTAATAACTACTTACATAAAAAGTTATTAAGCCATCAGTAGTCATAGTAAAGTTTTTTAGCAGCTAAAATAAATACTTCTACCACACCAATTCTACATTTAGTACCAATAGTAATTATTTAATTTCGTCTATACCTCACTGTCAATTAAATATTTCCTGGACATAATTACTCTAATATTTAAATTAAATTTTACCAGGGTGAAAATTAATCATTAATCAAGTAATTTTAGGAGATCAATTAATTAACTTTAAACATACATACATCATTAAAATCTCATATTGTGTAAAAGTGAACAAGATACTATTAAACAGATAAATCGGAATGTGAAGTACCAACAGCTTATAAAACTGTTACTGTGATTACACAGCCGTGAGATTATGACATTGGCACTTAGTGAATCGCATCTCAAATCATGGTAATGTTTTAATTTTCACCCTGCTCGATTAACAGCTAAGATAAAAATTAGTAAATTAATAAGATTAGTACCTGATGTTTAGTAACCTGCCAGTTATTCTTTGGTCCCTCCCTAGTCTCATACATACTGACCGGTCGCTGCGGCGGGCGCAGCGGCGGCGACGGCTCGGCCTCCGCGCTTCGCCCGCGCTCCGGCTTCTCTTCTTCGCCTGATACCTATTTCATATCAAAATATTTATTTATTAATCCTTTTTATAATTTACTAGCGGCCGCCCGCGACTCCGTCCGCGTGGATTTCGATTTACAATATCCTATGTGTTATTCTGATGTATAAGCTATATTGTGGTAAAGTTTCATTCAAATCCATTCAGTAGTTTTTATGTGAAAGAGTAACAAACATCCATACACCAATACTTACAAACTTTCGCCTTTATAATAGTAGAAGGATATATTTTTAATGTAAATTTTTAACTACTATGTAACGATAAAAAAATATTCTAATTTTGCCATTACATTTTACAATTTACATTTTTGTATTGCCATAACCTGTTGCTACATTACACTTATGGCTTGCTGCATTTAGTTGCTACATTACATTTATTTCCAAACCATATATTTACATAAGTTTATGATTATATTTCAATAAAATTATATTTTATTATTATTATTTCGTTCTTAAGTCAACATTTTTATTCATTGGAAGACTTTTTTTTCGCAGCGAAAATAATTGAAATACATTACATATGTTTAATGTTATACTGACCATTGATACCTGTGACGTCACGCTTTGCTCGTCCTCCACGCTACTCGTCGTCTTTAGAACGCTATTCTCTTTCGTCAGCTGTTCCACTATAGTCTGTAGGTTCCTCAGTTGGTTCTTCAACTCAGTGATAGTTGAGTCACGACTGTCCAACTCCTTCCGAAGGCTATCGAGCTCGTCTCTCGACTTCTCAGGCATACCCACTGCGGGGGACTGCGCGCGTCGCAGTTCCGAACTGGACGAGTGTTCGAGTGGTAGGGACGGGTTGTAAGTGGATGATACGGTCTCGCCTGGCCTTGGGAGGATGCTTGATAGCTGTAAAAATATGAACACGTTATTAGGTATCATGCGGTTGGGAAAAAATGGTAATTGTTGTTCTATCCAGTAGACATTTAAATTTTATTTTGTAACAATTTCTAACTTCAATTTTATGAAGTCACGCTTTGTAATGTTCAAAAGACCTAGTGAAATATGTCATCATCACTATTAACACTTTAACCGCTGACTATTTAAAAGTAAACCGTGCGTGATCGGCTGTTTAAGTTTTGATGACTTTACCATAGGTGAAACTGGGGCTAAGCTATGTAGGTAGTTTACTCACGTCGAGGTCGACGGGCGCGAGCGCGGCGTAGTCGTCGTCGGACGCGACCGAGTCGTAGAGCGGCTCGTCGTCCGACATCTGCGACAGGTGCTTCAGGTGACTCGCTGACAGCAAAGGGTTCATTGGACCGGTCAGACCTGCAATTGAATATTAATTACCTACTTATGTTTTAGAGATTTATTATTTTTTTATTAACCCATTTTGCGCCGCACCCATGGGCGTATAACTCCTTAACTGTGACCGCCGATGGGCGAGCGGGTTTCTTATCAGGTGTGTATATAAGAGCATTATTTGCCGTGTGACTGTAAGATTTTTGACTACCGCTTTTCACAATAAACACTTAAAGGTCTAAACTAGCCAAACGCGACATTCATTTAGTCACTTTTAGTCCCGTTTATAGAGAAGGCAATGGCAAATCACGTTGTGCGTTTCATTTTATACATTGATCACAACCCTCAGTAATGAGGAAAACTACTCCAGGAGGAGTTCCGTTTAGTCAGTTTTATTGGTAGGAAAATACATCTCAAGGAGGAGTCTCGTTTAGTCAGTTTCAGTGGCGGGTGGCTGTTTTCTTGTATGTCATACCGCGGGGCTGCAGCGTGGCGATGTGCTGTCGCCGCGTGGCGTCGACGAGCACGTCGCGCAGCAGCGTGGCCAGCTCGGCCGTGGACAGGCGCGCCAGCTTCTGCCGGCCCTGGTTGCGCGGCGCCGACAGCGCCGGGTTCACCGGCAGGAACACCACGCCGCACCGCTCCAGACCAGTGGCGCTCGTCTGCCAGACTGAACACGACAAGTAACTTTGATGATAACTGTACGCGCCGAAAATGAAACTTTAAAAATTTCAAACTATATAGGTAGGAAAATATTGTGCTTATTAATCAGTAATCACTCAATTTATTAATTTGTGTAAAATACGGTGTTTGACTGACAGGTCAAATCTCTCACTTTTAGTAAAAGTTAAAAGCGCAACAGTCACTGTGGCATACTCATAAATTTTTAATTTATTCTTAAATCACTTCAATGCCGTAACTGTCATATTTCAAGTGACACATAAATCAAAATCAGAATTGAACAATACTCACTCGCTTCTGTTTCTCGGCGATCAATTTCGTCGTAAATATCCATCACAAGCTCTTCAAACAGATGATTTGGAAGCTGTAACAAAAATGATAGTAAAAAAATAACTACACTACTCCGAACAGATTTCGTTTCATTTACACAGCGCGTTCAAGCACGTTGTATCGTAAGGCTGGTATTTAAAGCTCGTATTAATAAATCGCTCTCAACTCTGAGATCGATTTATTAATATGAGTCTTAATCAAAATTTTCTTCGTGTTACACGATAGCGAATCTAAAAAGAAATAAATTTAAGATTTAACATAGTAGGTCTTTACCAGTTGCAGCTTCCCCCTAGCGGCTTTAGCGACGTCAGTCATCTCGTGCGTGTCGTGCGGACGCGGCAGCATGTAGTGGCGGCCGGCCGCGTGGTCGGGCCGCTCGCCCGTCAGGAAGTAGATCATGCGGTCCGTCGCCTCGTACACCAGCTCCGTCATGCGCTCGGCCAGCTCGTTGTGCCCGCCTTGTCTGCCGGACGAGGAACAAGTATGTATGTCATTCCGATCACACTCGACAGCGGATAGGCAGCGAATTTTCTAGAATCTACATTATGGTGTATGCCAGCAGCGAAAGGGTTAACAAAGGCGAAACGAGATTCAAATATCATTAAGAGGTTTTAACGCCTTCACAACTGATTCAGAGTAAGAGTTGTAAATACTTATAATTTTTATAAAAGTGCATGTCACTTAGTTGAGCTATTTTCTGATACAAAACTTAAATTGTAAAAAAATTCAAGTGATTCAAATTTCTTTTATTTTTCATTCATGATAAAATAATAGGAATGTCATTACTTGTCCATTATCAATTAAGGTAATACAACAATGTACAACAATGTAGTACAACAAAGAAATATTAAAATTAGGTTTTGTACATATATCAAAATTAAGATTGTACATACAATGGTATTGTTTTCATAAAAATCAAAGATAATAATAAGATAAGATATGACCAAGAATATAAACAAAAATGACGTAAGAATATTGGCTGTCTAGACAAAGTGGGTGTTGACCTGCATTCAAGAATTTATTGAATAGGTTGTCTACTTTATTTGAAAATATTTATGTAATAGCTTTCGAGCTCAACTCAACACAACAACAAGGTATATTTATACTTAAAGTTGAGGCACATCAAATTTTATCTATGTTGTGAAATATTGAATGCGCTACTGTTTACCTACAGCTTGCTCTAACACTCGAAGACCAAACTGCACCTTTGATCTATGCAAGTTTTGTAGAATAATCAGGGCCGATTTTCACCTATTAGGAACCTTGGGCACATGGGCGTTTAAACTTCTTGTTTGGTAAACTTGGGGCCCCCAGAACCTGGTCTGGGGGCCCCAATCAAACGCGAGGCACGTGCCCATTGTGCCCCAGTGGGATAGTTCTGATAGTCATGGGGTGCATGCTACCCTGGTCCCCAATAGGCACATTGACGGCGTCCGTGAGGAAGTACTTGGGTAGTCGAACCCGGAGTCCCACATACATACCTCCGTGAAGGGAGCATGCGTAAAGCCATTTTGATATACCGTGGATAAAGTAAAGTAAAGTATCAGCCTATTAATGTTATATGTATCTATTTAAGTATATTTGTAATACCACTGTTGATTCTGATGTCTGTAACACAAGTGCTTAAGCTACTTAACACGGGGTCAGATTAATGTATGTGATGTTGTGAAATATTTATTTATTTATTAATGTCCCATTGCAGGGCAAAGGTCTCCATCATTTGAAATTATGGTATACCAAGATAACAAAAATAAAAAAAGCGTCGATAGACGAGTCCAAGAATAATCAAAGGTGATCATAACTGCATAATAGTAAAGACTAAAGACGTTAGTTGAATACCTGGCGCAGTCGGCGGGCGTGAGTCCGGCGCAGTCGCGCGCGGTGGGGTCGGCGCCCCAGGCGGCGAGCAGCTCGGCCTGCGCCGGCTGCCCCGCGCGGCACGCCACGTGCAGGCAGTTCGAGCCCTTCTCCTATCAAACATAACATACACTGGTTTAGTGACTGACTGATAAGAAACCAAGTTGAAATGTTTAACTAGTGAAATCATGCTAATATTATAATGTCAAAGTTTATTGGGGAGATTGTTTGTCAATCACGCTGAAACTACTGGATGGATTTTGATGAAACTTAGTATGCAGGATGGGCTGATTTAGATGATAGGATACTTTATACCCGGATTAAACGCTTCTATGGGATAAAACAGTAATCTTGATAATGTGGCCAAAGCCTCAGGTAACAACTAGTATTTTCTAAAATTGTATTTCCCTATAACATAGCATTTTACATTCAGATTTCTTTTTTATATTCTACACAAGCTCGCACAGTTTCTGTGCTTAGGAAGTGCCTGTCATAAGTTGAGATCAAATATACACAAAAGACAAATTAATTTTCATATATGAAATTATATCCTTAAGATTTGTAGGGTTATTAATTATTTATTTAAATTTACACTTTAGGCCACCAGGAAAACTTTGAAGATTGATAAATTGTGTAAAGTGTAAATAGTGACTCAATTCCAAAATAATCATTAGTTACCTCAAAACCATTAGTTATTAGTTGTTTGTTCCATTAACATTGTTAAATTTCTACTAGCTGGTACCAATTTTTTGTACTTCCTCATAGAGAACTATGCATTGTAGTACTAAAGTTGAATGTTGTGTTGTAAAGTTGTCATCGAAATGCAAATTTGGAATTATAAAATGCACTTAGGTTTAGGTTTCCAGGGAGTTTTCCGCGCTTAACACGTGATAAAATGCACTTATTATCATCATTATTATTAATTTGTATTTTGTTACTGTGCCAAAGAATAAATAAATAAAACAATGTTAATCACTGAATAGTTCCAAAACATGTTCAAAAGCATTTATAGCTTTAGCTTATTATAATCCGTACCTGGTTATAATAATTGGGATCAGCTCCCTGTGCCAGGAGCCTCATGGCGGTGTCTAGCGAGGAGCTCCGGACAGCGCTGTGCAGCTGCCGGCCCAGCTCACTCGGAGGCTCGTCGCGGCGCGCCCGCAACACATATGCTAGCCGGAGGTGTTTGGCCAAGATGAACTCAGACTTGGTAGGGCTAAAATAAAATTAAAATATTTATAAATATTTTTAATTAATAACAGTAGCTTAATGTGATAATTAAGCTCCGAAAAGTTTTTCAAACTAAATATAAACTAATTCTCAAGAGGAAATTAGATATAAGTTTCATTAGATCACACAGTGTGGGATTTAGCCTGACTTTCAGACATACTCTTTTTACCGTCGATTTCAGTGCATAGAACCATGATGCATTATATTATGAAACCCTAGTTCAAATATCTATCTTAATTTGGGAGAAACAAAATTTTTTTGCTTAAAAAAATAATAATACCAAATACGTTGTATATCAATAATTTCTGAATTATCCAAAACATGACTTTAATAAAGTTATATATCAATAGAAGTTTATTAATCGAATTTTATGCAGAAATTACAAGCTTTTAATTACCCTTGGAAGCGAGAAAATAAATATTTTGTAAATTTAAGTTTTTTTTTAATATAAAATATTCTTTTTAATATTAGCATCTACTCTTACCAGCAATATATATTCCGATAATGCACCTACCTGCTGACAAAATTTGAAATAGATATCTTACAGGACTTGCGAGCTAGAACGTTTCTAAGTTTCCATAGAATTTCTATGGAAATAGGGTTGTCACAAAAAGTATAAGTTTTATTTTTTTACTGTGTATAACTAATACATTTCTGAAAGTACTACAGATAACGAGGACACTAAGTAGAGTTGTTGCAACGTAACAACTATGTATTGTCCTCGTTATCTGGATGCACTAAAATTTCATTACTTTCAAGTTCGGTTGATGTCGGTGTCATTTCTTCGATGTGGTAATACATTGTTACATTTTCTGTCGACGGTTTTAGAAGGGCAACAACTTTTTCGGGTATGGTCAAGCGTTTATTTTTTTGTCGTCGACTTTTAAGGGACAAAGATGAAAGATAAGGATCGGATGATTCTAATGCCCTGTGAAAAAGATCGGTTATGGTGGTTTTGCGATCTATTTTCCGTGTGTGGTGCTGCCGATCGTACCGCCAAAATTTGTTACGAGATTCCCCAGCCTGCTCAGACAGCATCCCTAATGGTAGTGGATTGGATTCTATAATTTGCCATCCATGTATCAATATTTTGTGCAACGTCACTGACATGTAAAACCAGTTATACGTTTTAACATATTTTTCTGCGACAGCTGCACAAAAGTTTTTAAATTTTAAAGTATCTATTGCCAATCCGCTAGACAAAGTTACTAATATTGTGTGGAAATCATCTATTAACCATGTCTCTATTCCTAAAATACGTGCAAATGTTTCACGATTTTTGTCTGAAAAAGCTGTTCTCGCTGTATTCCCGTCGTTTGTCGTTCCAGAATTGGGACGAACGACATCTACTAAAAGTGACATTTGGGTTCTGATTTCAGCCTGTATCCTTTTTTTCCTATTTTCTACTATAGTAGCCGCAGGCGAATTTTTGGAAACTCTCCACCGTTGAACTTCAGGGTCATTTTTATAGCCTAAGTGTAAAACAAACTCTAAGAGTCTAATCCACGCATGTAGAGGACTAATCCCGTGAGTCAAAGCATTTGGATTTACAGTTTTTTTTAAGACAAGATCTATTTTATTAAACTCGGTAGCCGTAGCTCCGCAACAGGCGCAACGCAATTGGGAGGCAGTTCCAGTAATGATATTATATACCTTACCATCAATAATGGTTAAATATAATTTAGAATCAGCAATTATAGTGTTACCCGTACTGGTCTCAAAATAAAGTGGCGTTAAGTTTTGGATTTCATCCTCTACTCGCTTTTTTTCACTTAGACATAAGTCTTTGTTTTCTGGCCGATATTGGATTTTCAGAGGGCGACAAAAGCGAAAAGACTGTGGATTAGGATTTGTCCATAATGTGAAACCATCATCAGATTTTAAACGCAACGGTATATATGTAGTGGCAAAAAGATGATCATCATTATGATTATCGCCATCTGAAAATCGCTGTTTATATAAGGATTGGCCACTACTGCCGTCGAAACCCCATGAACCTTCCATAGTGCAATAAAGTATGTCTTGATGTTTTTGTTTACAGTATTCATTAACGCTTTCATCTGTATACCTAATAATGCGGCGAAACGTGTGTAAAAGTAAACTATGTAATGATATACTTGCTTCTCTATCAGTTGCGCATATATTTTCTTCCGGGTAACAATTTTTTTTTTCATTTTGTACTTTATAATATGGTGGAAAGGCATGAGAGTTTCTCTCTTTCAAATCTTGTTGTATTGAACAGTAATCATCTACAGTAAGTTTTTTGTCAATAATGATTGACAAGGCTTCTTCCGGGGTAAAACCAGCAGATTTTTTCGCTTCTGGCACCTGTAACTTTGATTTTATGAATTCTGCCACTTCTTTGGCAAGATTCGGACTTTTCGAGCACTCAGTTATAATAAACTCTAAATCTTGCGATTTTTTTTTACTGGTAACTTCGGGCTGTGTTATAACTTTTGTCATAACTTTTATAAGTTTTGGTAGAGGTTCATCTTTGAGTTTATCTTCCAAACTTCTGCGCATTCTTAACTTTTGACGTTCAGAGACAGTTTGGTACAACGGCTGAAAAGTGGAAGAAATATCAGAAGAACAACTAGGTCTTGGTTCTTCCAAAATAACCTCTTGGATTTCTGGTTCTCTGGTCTCAGAAAATGTAATCATAGTTTCGGAAGCTGGTAATCGTGCTGTAGCTGATAGTTCTTGTAAGCCACAAGAACTATCAGCTACGGCACTTTTTGATGTTGGCATTTCAACGAGAAAAGGACTTGCCAGCCAATCTTTGTTCTTTTTGCAAAACCATGGGAAATTTCTTTTACAAGCTGTGTACCGTTTCTCGCAATTGTTTATAAATTTTGACACGGAAACTTGTAATAAAACGTTGGTAGTATCAACATCTTTTGGGATGCCATTAGGGTATAATGCACTCAAAATAACATTTGTCCGCTCATTAATTTCGAGGTCTAAAGGTCTTTTGTGTGAACCATATGAATGGGCCTTTTCTACCAACATTTTATACACATCTAATCGCGTTATTGAAGTTATCGAATCCTGGATCTTGCTATATTCGTCTTCTCCTGTCATCAAGCCTGATACCCCAGGAGAATGAGAGGTATCGACACATGCCACTCGCTGACCAGCATGAGGGTTGGCGCCCTCATGCCCCCCTTGCAGTAAGTCCCCCGGTCGAGGTCCGGAAGGACATCCCCCTGCAGGGCAGGTCAGTTCCTGCAGAGGCAATTCAGCGCCATGGGTCTTTGACGGCTCCATGACGCCTCACCCCCGCTCCTCCAGACATCATGTAAAGGTATTGGGTTTTAGCATTGTGCTTAACGAGGGCGGACCCCTTCCCAATACCACATGATGTCTATCATAGGAGATTTAACTAGGTATAATGTAGTTAAGGAAAATGACATGTGTCCGATGTTGAAAAAGCAATGCAGAGATTTGGATATAGGTAATAATATAAAACAAGTTATTAAAGACCACTAAACGCAAGTGGAAGTTGACTTTTAACCGCTAAGACGGTTTTATTTTCAACTGATTCAGATACATCACTAAGTACAATGGTAACCCATTAGTTTCAAAGATTGCATTCGATTTTTAAAGATTACATCATCAGACTTTGATTTGCTGACAAAATAATATAACATTAAAATTCAAACAGCAAGGCACCTAAAGTGATGGACAACCCTAATCAAAAACTTTAAAAAATGATATCTCCGAGATCCTGCGCAATTACTCTTTGTAACTTTTATTTATATTTAAGACTGCCTTAAAGTATCTTATGAGCTCAAATTTAGATGCTAATAATAAATAGTTTTGAAGAAAAAAATTTTTTTGATTTTTCAGTAAAATTAATATTACTTTGTTGCGGTAACTCTGAATGAACTTTTTTGTAAGTGATGACATACTTGTCGGATACTCCTACAATATACTAAAACAACATCATTTGAAAATGATTCTATATCAGAAATAATGCGTTTCTATGGTTTCTATGGGAATTTCTCGATTTTTTTTTTTACTCAAAAACTATTCAGAATTTTGCGGCGGGAGTTTTACCGAGAACGTTGTTATTATCTTATCTATCCAAAACGATCATAAAATAGGATGTCCGAAAGTCAGTCCGAATCCCACACTGTGGATCACTACCATATTAATATGCATCTAAGCTTAGTACAATATCACCATGTATAAACATTGATAAATATTTATTTTCAGCGGCAATTCAATGTCCTTTCTGACAAAATTGTTAAAATTTCTTCAAATTTTAATTACATTTTATTGATAATTCAACTTACTGTAAAGGGTCTTTAGCTTGAGGTTTCTTCCGCAAGTGCTTGGGTGCCGATGTGTCGAGTAAGGAATGTTCCCAGATGCTGTTTACATTCTGTGCTGTCAGTGCTTGCACCATCTGCAGTAAGAAAACCAAATTAATCAACAGAAATGTGCTCTACATTCTTGCCAATTAACCATTTGACCGCAGGACTTTTATAACTTTGTTTGTGCAAGGAAGCTTCGGCTGATTTTAAATGAAAAATTTGATATTCACAGCAGCTGTAGCACATATAGGATATTTTTCCTCATCTAAATATAATCTTTTACCTGCTCCTCCTCACTTATGAACCTTACTTAGGTCGTAATTGGCGCTCTTGAACTACATAAGCTAATTGAATGTATCAATTACCGCCAGGAGTGATGGCGGCCAGGTTCCCTGCCGCAGAGACTTGACGTGTGATATGTGCCTGCCCATGCTGCGGTGCACGCTGCAGCACTCCGCGCACAGCAGCAGCCCGCGGTTGATCGACGCCCACGACGGATCTGCAACACCACACATCCATCACACACCCGTCCGACCCTACAACACTACGCCAATTCACACGGTTAATTAGAACACAGCTCCGACCTGATGCTCCGCAATCAGCGCAAACTTCCACCGACGAGCGGTGCTTAGACCGCGATATAATCATTTTTATACACTTTAAGAAGACACTTCCTGGTGAATAGTTGTATTAGGATGCCCTAGCTACACTGTTCTCGTTTTAAAACTTTACAAGTTTTTTTGATACAAAAATAAACCATTTTCCTGAAATTATTAAATGAATGAAATGTCAAATCTGTCAATCATAATAAATTATTGCCACAGATTCTACAAATCTTGTCAAGTGACGAATGAGGATTGAAAAAAAAATGGCACGCAAATGTATCCACAGCTTTATATTATAAGTTCCTCTGATTATTAATGATAGAGACTAAAGCTTATCCGTAAGTATGACAGGTTTTCAGCCAATAAATGATCGAATTTCATAGTAGTTCCAGATATTCCATTTCTTATTGGTCGTTGAATAAGTTGTCAGAACTGTCAAAAATCCATTTTTGTGATTTCGTTTGCGATTGCGACACGTCAGTGATTCGGATTTTCTCAGGTTATCGTGAAATATATAATTCAAAATGAAGATTTGTCTTATTTTAGGTATATTTATATTTTCCTCAGCTGCTTTAGCTGATCAGGAAACACTCGTGCTCGTAGATAATCTCAATATAAGGGAGACTCACTCACAATTCTTTAAATCTCTCCAAGGTAAGTTATTGATTCCGATAAGATCGGAAGCCGGTGGGACCCTTTTAACTTACAGATCTCTCTAGTTGGGCATTATTTGAAATATGCCAAGTTATTAATTTATTCAAAATGCAAACAGTCTTTCTAATTAGTCAATAAAACTTTTCAGATAGAGGCTACACGCTAACATACAAGCTAGCGGATGACGCTAACCTAGTGCTAGCCAAGTACGGCGAGTACTTGTACAAGAACCTAATCATCTTCGCGCCGTCGGTGCTGGAATTCGGCGGACAGATCGATACTGAAGCCATCACCAAGTTCATCGACGATGGCGGCAACCTGCTCATGGCCGGCAACGCAGCCGCCGGTGACGTGTACAGGGAGATCGCGTCGGAGTGCGGGTTTGAGGTAATAATAAGAAAAGAAGCAAAATATAACAGCCGCTATTATTATAACCGTCCTACATAGCTGTACAAAACAAATGCAAAAGACTTATAAGCCCCAATATAATGAAAAATTGTTACATGAGTCTAACAGGAAAATTCTAAATCAGGAATCATATGATTTATTATTTTTATTTACTAAACATTTCAAAATCTCCACTCCATATGCCAGGGTGGGTTTAGCCTATTATGTGTACCTTAGTCAAGCGCATAGAGTGCAGTTATGAAGTCCTGATGATAAGAACCATACAATATTGTAGCTTTTTGAAGTGTGTTAATATTGTGGGCTTATCATTATTATTATTCCAAGTTAAAATTAAAAAGAATATAGTATCTTATTGAAAATCTTCTAGGATAATAGTTTATCATAAGTCTGTAAGTTCAATTTTCATTAACCATGCCTATTTTGGATTATGAAATAGATGGATGAGGAGTCTGCAGCTGTTATAGACCACTTCAACTATGATGCAAGTGATGATGGAGAGCATACCAGGATAGTGGTTTCACCCAAGAACCTGATCAGGTCGCAAACCATTGTCGGCACCCAGAACACTCAGCCCTTGTTGTTTGAGGGCACTGGTCTGATCCTGGATAAGGACAACAGTCTGGTACTGCCAATCCTTACTGCGGACAGCACTGCTTACAGCTACAATCCTAAGAGTCAGGTAAGAACCATATTCCTCCTAAATGTAACTTGTTTGGAAATCTTAGCTTTAGCAAAATTTATAAAAAGACTTCTTAAAATGTATAATTCTGTATTTTTCACTATTACCATGTTCACCAGAATTAAAATCAAAACTTGTTTAATTTGATGCAGATTCTTTTAAATCATTTATGTTGAAATTATCTAGTTTTTACCTATTTTTACTTCAGCATGGGATTGTTTCCTTTTTTATTCAAAATCTTTTATATATCAAATAAATTTAATTTTGTTCTGTGTGTAGGTGAAGGAGTACCCGCACGCCGTGGGCCGCAAGACAGTGCTGATCGCAGCGCTGCAGGCTCGCAACAACGCGCGCATCGTGTTCAGCGGCTCCCTGTTCTTTTTCTCTGATGAAGCCTTCAACTCGCCCGTCTCCAAAGTGCATGTATGTTGCCTTACCTGCTTAATATTCTATTGTTATCAGTAGTTAGGTTTAGTAAGTCTAATTTGGTGAAAATGGGTGCTTTATTGTTGTCTTTTTTTGTTGTTTTATTTCAACTTTTTGGTTGTCTAAACTCAAAAGATACATTCTTAAGGATACTCCATCCCTCAATAATCTAGTCTTTTATTAAGATAAAGGTAGTCCGGTTATATTGCGGACCCCGCACAGACATGGGATAAACGCTAGAAGAATGATGATTCCAGTTATATTTTTTGTTTAGATTTCGTTTTTTAGTGACTCATACATTCATGCATGACTCCAAATTGATTTTATTAAGTGGCATGTTCTTCAGCCACCCTTAATCTAATCCTATTTAATAAGATGATGCAGCTATGCAAATATTTAATGGTGTATTTTTTGTTGTCTAGGGTGACAAGGCGCAAGCCAGCCTGTCAGGCAACAAGGCTCTGGCGGCGCACCTGAGCGCGTGGGTGTTCGGCGAGCGCGGCGTGGTGCGCGTGCGCTCCGTCACGCACCACCGCCAGGGCGACAACCAAGTCTCCAACACTTACACCATCACCGACACTGTTGTGAGTACCTACTCTACCCTCCACAGTAGGAACTCTGGCCACATTGTTAGCAACACTCATCATAAGCCTGTTGCAGTCCACTGATGGATGTAGACTTTCTCCAAACAGTGGTTAATGCTCATAGAAGAGGGCAAGGGAATGATATATAAAGGGTACATGTTTTTGCTAATTCAAGCTGTGTAGCAATTATTGACCTGTCTTTTTTGGGAATTTACACAATCTAAATTAAATTATTTATTTGCATATCATTCTTTCTAGGAGAGGCGTATATCCAGAAGTGGACTCCGATAGGCTGATGATGATGATATCATTCTTATATTCTACTAGCGGCCTCCCACGATATAATTCACGTAGATTTCGGTAAAAGGAAGCCCTATGTTCTTCCAAGATTGTTTGTGCCAAAATTCATCAAAATCCGGAAATAAAATTATACAATCATTTTACATATTCCATTCTCAATGTCACAGGTGTACAGAATCGAGATCGAAGAGCTCAGACAGGGTAAATGGCAGCCGTTCGAAGCGACCGACGTGCAGCTGGAGTTCGTGCGCATCGACCCGTTCATCCGAACGACGCTTCAGCGCCGGCCCAGCGGCGTGTACGAGGCCGTGTTCAAGGTGCCCGACGTGTGGGGCGTGTACCAGTTCAAGGTGGACTACGATAGGGTCGGATACACCAGGCTCTACCACTCCACTCAGGTTGGTGAATGTTTCTGTGGTAGTAAAGCGACAAGCAATCCCCAGAGTGCAGGGTACAGTGGCAGCGGAGGTGGCTGGTTTTAGTGGTAGTTGCAGCGATTCTGGTCGTGGAATCCCACATAACCTTGGCGGCAGCTATTATGACCCAGAAACGAGTACATGCTTTTCCCACCTCAAAATAAAAGGGGTTGGTTGACTGTATGAACACTTTCTATGAGTGGCTGGGGATCGGGCGCAATTGACAAACATTGGAGAGGTTCCCAACAAAGAGTATAAGAAAGAAAATATTTATAAATCTGCTGAATTTAGCGATAATTGGGTTTAAAAAAATAAAACAATATTACTTTGAAAAACATCTTTATTCTGTATATAAGTCCAAATTCTATATTAATGTATAATGCTTACTTGATTACTACATGACCTTCTTTTCTCGTTTAGGTGTCAGTCCGCCCGCTGCAACACACACAGTACGAGCGGTTCATCCCAAGCGCGTACCCGTACTACGTGAGCGCGTTCTCGATGATGATCGGCGTATTCCTGTTCTCCTTCGTCTTCCTCTACTACAAGGACGATGCGCCCAAAGCTAAGAGCGAATAGACGCTCAAGACACAACTTAGTCTTGAGTCACTTCAGGCTCACTGTTGAATTACTACAAAATTATATATAAAACTGTTAGTGATGAGAAGATTCATGGACGTGCAATAAAGCCTGGAGCACACCTTTAGAAGAAATAATGTCATAGGCGTTCAGAATAATCAGAGCCTAATTTATTTTCACAATATTGTATGATTGTGTATGCTGGCACTGAGCGTGTTAACTTTGTGTACTTGGATTGTGTATGGAGTATAATAAAGTGTTCTTTATTTAATGAATTGTTTTTAATTTTTCCAAGTATTCCTATTATTCCTATTGTATATCTTTGAATTCTTATTCATTCTGAGTCATGAACGTTCAGTTTCAGATAAAAATAATCAAATTAGCATTGAGCGACTTGATTCTAGGAATAAAATAATCCTTTCTATTTTGTAACAAGTTTTTTTAGTAGCGCGGTCTTTTTCTATGAATTTGACTAACTTAATCAATGTCGTAAATGTAATATCTTGGTTAAACCTCTAGACTATGTATTGATTTATAATAATAAAAAAACGTACGGTTTTTAATATCAGTGTCATGAACGCGTCACTAAAGATGTTTGACATTGCAATAATCTCATCTTGAACGCAACGGTCCTAAATGGCAATGGCATGCTTGTCATACATGGCTTTTGTAGAATTAATTTTAGTAAAAATGATATAATTGACGCGTTTTTAAACAAGAATCTACGTTATTTACAGCAATCTGTAACAAGAGTGTCAACTTACTTCTCATAAAAGGATTTACGTGAAGAAATAACATGCAACTACTGTGATTCGTGTAGGCAGTACATTGGTGTCCTAATAATTCTGTTAAAACGTAAAATATTGTGTTTCGCGTGTTTAATGTTAATAAGCAGTATCAAAGTGAGTTCTGTTGGTGATAATTGACCGGCACTCGCACTCGGCGTCTCCCGAAGTGATGTGTTTACATCTGTAACTGTTCCCGTGAGTATGATGTCATTGTACTACTGCCATAAAAAATTGTTGGCTTTGTGCCCACCCGTTTTCCTTTTAGTTGTAATTCCAATACAGTTTTGTGAAGATATCCATGCGGAAAAAGCGCAATGAACCCTATAGGTTATAGGTGACGGGATTCTGTTGTGTGTTAGCAACAGGAAGGACCTGTTGACTGGACTGTTATGTGTGTAATTAGTCACTATCTGTTTATAAATTAAGTGTGAATATTTTAAAACATCGTAAGTTCAGCAATGACTTGCCTGCTTTAGTTTGAGAATGTTTTGGGTCAATCACCACGCAGTGTTTAGTTCATGAGTTATTTTTCGGTCAGTACTACTCAACTCATTCATGCAAATGCCCAGGAACTGATAGTTACCATAAAATTACTGCATATACTCAGTTCAATTGCTTGTGTCTGTGTCTATGACTATTCAAATCTGCAAGTTGTACTAGAAAGTTAAACAGTGTCCTCTTAGAAAGTTTCTGCATATTTAATGTTTTCTCTAAGTCTATTTTTATTCAATATTGATAAAGGGTTTACTAATAATGTGCTGAAATTTTAAAATCTTAGCCTTTGGTATTGTTTACAATCCGGTATTTGACTGACAGGTCAAATCATTTACTTTTATCAAATGTCAAAAACGCAACATTGTAGGGAAAACTATGTAACTGTGGCGTAATGATTTGTAATAAATTTTTAATTTCGCCTTTTATGTAAGAGTTTCATAATTTATTTTAAATGCAGTCAAATACCCAATTAATTTTATCAAATGTATCAAATTGAACTAATTGTTTTGATGTTTGTTGTGAAGGAACTACTATGTTAATGAGTAGTTACTGTGTCATGCAAAGAGATAACCCTTAATTCATTAACTCATGTAGATAAAGCATGCACTAGTTGCTGACCGCCATGAAGCAATTAGTACAAGGCTAAACTATCCATGACAATGCCTTATGACTGGCTTTTGTTGTCATTAGTAACTATTAAAGTGATTGAGGTAAAGGAATACATTTTTTCTACATAAATGATTATCATTTTACAGGAATGTTAAGGTTAATTATAATACAATTAATGATAAAGCCTTTTAGGCTGTTTATTATTTGGAAATGCTAAATGCTAAATGATGCAATAAAGAAAAACCTTCAAATGATGTCTCCTTTAGAATCAGGCGAGCGCTCTCTCTGGAAAGCAACTAAAAACTTGGACAAGCCACAACAACCTTCTTATCCCATAAGGTGTCAGAGCGGAGCATGGGCTAGAACCGACGAAGAAAGGGCTGAAGCTTTCGCCAACTACTTAGCTGACGTTTTTAAACCAAACGATAAAATCACGGACGAATCAGATCTGGACGAGATTCTTGGTCGGGACTTTCAGCTGTGTTTACCTATCAAGCCTATATCGCCCAGAGAGATTTCTCAAGAAATAAGAAAGCTTGACCTAAAGAAAGCTCCAGGCTATGATCTTATCACGCCAACTTTATTGAAGAACCTTCCTAAGAAATGCATCACTTACTTAGCCTGCCTATTCAACGCTATCTTAAGAACTAGTCATTTCCCTGAGCTCTGGAAGATTTCCCAAGTGGTCATGATTCACAAACCTGGCAAACCTGAGCATCAAGCGTCGTCTTACCGCCCCATCAGTCTGACTCCAGTTCTTTCAAAGCTGTGGGAGAGAACATTCCTTACGAGGCTCTCCGAGGCCATGAGCAATTGTAGTGTCACTCCAGCTCACCAGTTTGGCTTTAGAAAGTCACACTCAACCATCGAACAAGTCCATCGGGTGTACCACACAATACGCCAAAGCTTTGAACGGAAATCGTATTGTTCTGCTGCCTTTCTCGATGTCCAGCAGGCTTTTGATCGAGTCTGGCACAAAGGATTGCTGGCAAAAGTGAAAGACAAACTACCTCACTCGATGTTTCCCATCATATCATCATATCTCACTGGACGGTCCTTTCAGGTTAAACAGGGAAACGCCAGATCAAAATTGCAAAACATCGAGGCAGGGGTACCTCAGGGATCCGTGCTTGGCCCTATACTATATAACATATTTACGTCGGATTTACCGGTATCGGACAACATCACCGTCGCAACTTACGCTGATGATACGGCATTTCTGTCTGTTGATGCTGATCCTACGCAAGCTAGCAGGTCACTCCAGCGTCAGCTAGACAAGACACACAAATGGCTCTGCAAATGGCGTATTCGTGCGAGCGCCACAAAATCTCAGCATGTGACCTTTGCTCTCAGGAAGGGTAACTGCGCTCCCGTGAAACTTGGTGATGACTTCCTACCGCACTCCGATAGTGTGAAATACCTGGGATTCCACTTGGATAGACGCCTGACCTGGCAAACCCACATAAAAAAGAAAAGAGATGAAGTCAACCTAAAGTATCGTAATCTGCACTGGCTGATGGGCAGAAACTCAGTACTGTCTGTGGATAACAAACTCCTAATCTACAACTCCGTCCTGAAGCCAATCTGGACGTACGGTATCCAACTGTGGGGAGTTGCCAGCAGATCCAACATTCTCATTCTTCAGCGGGTTCAGAATATGATCTTGAGGGCTATAGTTAATGCTCCCTGGTTCACGAAGAGCGATGAAATTCATGAATACCTTAACATGCCAACCGTTAAAAGTGAGGTTGAGCGTCATCAGCAAAGGCACAAAGAGCGTCTGATTCATCATCCCAACCCTCTGGTTGCAGAGCTGTTAGACCAGTCAACAATGGTGAACCGACTGAAACGAAGCCACATTTTATGATTTAGCAGGCCGCACTGGCGGCTTCGCTTAAAATTAAAGTCCATTTCATATCCACATCAAATTCGCTTATGGTCCGACGACTGATCGCAAATAGAGAAAAAAAAAAAAAAAAAAAAAAAAAAAAAAATTTGGAAATGCAATCATTTGGAAGTTTTGTACTCTTATTTCTAATTTATGCTTGCAAATAAAAATAGTTTTATGCCTAAAACAACAAGCGTGACCTGGATGAAAACTAATTATAAAAAGTGTGTGTGTGCCATGTACTTTTAATATCAGAAATTGTAATGATTAGTAGTATTAGTATTGCCTTGTTAACTTGTCTAATCTGATTACAGAAAGTGAACGGAGATGGACCCGTCGCGGCGGCAGAGGACGCAGACCAAGGCCACGGCCGAGGAGCAGGCCCTGGACCAGATTGCTCGAGAGGTGAGTTACTTGATAATTGTCTCAGCTAAGTGAACTGGTGTAGAAATTATAAAACCCATAGTATATTTTATTATAACAAATTTTTGTACTAAACAATATCAATTAAAAACTTTAATTGATATTATTGATAAAATAACATAAATTTAACTGAGATGGTTTTAATAAGTCAATTGAATTTTACATTATAAGGGAAGATAAGATAAAAATTATTATAAATATTAATTATTTTAACTACGAAATCAAAAATGAAAAAAATACAGTAAAATACAGTCCAGACTAAGTGAGACCAGAAAGGAAAACAAATTTTAATGCCTGTATTTTTTGCCTCTACCATAGTCCCAAGTAAATACCTACCTGTTTCGTGGCTACAAAATATACCTACTTTGTATTTCATATTGTAACTTTTTAGTAGGGGAGCCCAAGCAGGGAGGGATCTTTGAAGTGATTCAAGCGTGTCAGAAAATTGTGTAGTGAGAATCATTGCATACTTGGTAGAGGAACTTTAAAGGGTGCAAGGATTCCCTATATAATATTCTGACAAGCCTCTCCCATTCCAATAACTTAAAAATCCCCGCTTGGGCTCCGCTACTATTACAGCTGACTTTGTAGGGAAAATAGGCAATGAAGTAAACAAAACAATCGCGCGATTTCCTCACCTGCAGCGCGGCGAGTGACGCGCCCCTCGATGCACCTCGGTGCACTACGTGCTCTGCGATTAGTCGCTCGGTCGGGACGATGCCGATGCCACCACTAAGAGCGCACAGTGGGCGCGCACTGAAATTAAATGACGTACAAAGAGACATAATAAATTAATTAAAATCGGTAAAGATAAGATAAAATTTAAATCAATTCTTATAAAAATGCTTTTGTACTTCATATTCTTGCACTTCGATGTCATTTGGCCTATTGCGGCTCAAGTGTCCAAGAGTAAGCGCTTTTTATAAAACGAAAAAAAAAATACATTTTATTTTTTTAGAACATATAATGTACAATCTATATCTATATCTATTCTAATATAACAAAGCTGAAGAGTTTATTTGAACGCGCTTTATTTAAGAACTACTGGTTCGATTTGAAAATAATTTTCGATAGTCCATTTGACGAGGAAGGCTCTTAGAAAACGAAATCCACGCGGACGGAGTCGCGGGCGGCCGCTGGTTATTGTATATGATTTTAGTCTTTCGCATTGCATTATATCACTAATATTATTTAACGACACAAAACGATATTTAATTTAGGTAATGAACATACTTCTTGATGTTCGGCAGTGGTACTAATTTCTTGTAATTTGATGTGATATCCTTAGGAATTCGTTTGTTTAACAACATTACGTCTATGATTACAAATTGAGAGCGTTCTACAATTGATAAACATCGATAGTACCTATTCCTAGTTTGTGCCCAGATGTTAATCTGGATGTAAATTAGGGCCACCCGTGAGCGATGACCTGTACCTGCAAAGCAATCAGTAGAATTAATCTAGTGAAAACTGATTCGTGAAAACGGGTCACTGAACACTTAACTAAAATAACGAGTTGCTTATTTACTGAAGTTAGTACATGGTTATTTTATTCAACATGGCCTGTTAAAAGGCTTAAATGGTTTAATTGTGATTTCGGGTTTCTGATAAGTGTCATTGTTTCCTCCAAATTTAACAAAAAAAAAATAAAAAAAAATACATTTATGTTACTAGTTTGCGTGTAGGGTTTTGCTAAGCTACTGATGGCAATGTTTTATCGAAAACTCGAGAAAGATCCTAGATTACTACATTCTCAATATTCTCCTCCTAACTAATTCCCAAAAAACTCCAAATTAATTATGTTTTTGTACACAATCGTCCTCCTGTGTTCCCACTGGGCAGTGTCACCTGGCCAGCAGAGAGCAGTAAGTAAGACGCGATCGAAATAGACTTCCGCATGCTAACACCTCCGGCACAATCTGCCGATCTGCAGTATTCAATCTGCCGATAACATGACTTACTGGAACATGAAAATATGAGATGTGACTGCAATCGAGCTAAGAGTATGTTTGCATCTTGAGAAGTTAAGGAGGTAATGTTCCGTGTTCACTATTTTAATGCAAGTGGCAATCTGCGTATTTACTTGATTTTATTCTGTTATTCACGAATTTCTCGGTTCCTTGAACTGCCAGTGTCCAAAGTATAGACATTTTTCAAAATTGACCTTTTTATTTATTTATCAAAAAATTAAAACGACTTCAAAAAAATCGTAAACACTTTTTAGCACAAAAGTGCTTTTTCTCTTCTGCTTTTTTGGGCAGGCACCGACTTCAGTTAGTTTGTTTTACTTTGCCATAGTTTAGGAAAATTATAGTATTAGGTAATAGATATTAGGAATTATTTTTTAATTTTTAGTTTAATTTTGTGTTTACGATTTTTTTGAAGTCGGTTTAATTTTTTTTAAAAAGTCAGTTTATTTCATGATTTTTAGTTGTGTTAAAGCGTTGTGAACTTAATTATTAAAAGGAACTTAGTTGTTGTTAAAAGTAAATGAGAGTGTGAATAAATTTATTCACACTCTCATTTCAAATTAAAAAGTAATTACTTGTTCTCGCGAGAAGGCCCAGCGAGACTTCTCGACGAGATTTCTCGCCGTGGGTCTGGATGTAATATACACAAGTATCACGTTAGCCCTACATACATTCCATCGACCAATTGCAGTTCTGCCTTCCAACTCCTAACCGTTAAGGAGTACTGTAGCTTCATCATCAGCACAGTAGCATCAGATGTTGATTCAAGCATACCTTACAAGCAACATTTAAGCCCTACATACTACTAAATAGTTTCCGTCGACCAATTGCAGTTCTGCCTTCCAACTCCTAACCGTTAAGGAGTACTGTAGCATCATCATCAGGACAGCAGCATCAAATGTTGACACCCTGAAGCATATACCTGAGTAAGACATGATTACGTAACAAAAACACCATACGAGCATACAATTTTCGGTGGTTGCCCTCGATTTCTCCTGGATTCCATCATCAGATCCTGGACTGGTGAAAATGGGACCACCTCAAAACTGAACTCCATCCAACAAAAAAAAAATTTTTACATCCGTCCATAATTGACGAAATTATCGGTGAACATAGGGGCCGTTCAAGTATTACGTAAGCACTAAGGGGGGGGGGCGGGGGAGTCTTTGCTTTGCTTATTTTGGATGACATGGGGGGTAGGGGAGTCTAGATGGTGATTACGTCATTCATAATAATTTACCTTTAACACGAATGCAAACCCTCAAATATTCTTTGCTTGGAAACGAAACGTATTTTAGGGGATCACTTACAATTCCAAAACCTACAATCATGGATTCGGGTTTCATGGACTAAAGACTGTTAATTTAAATTCAATATGCGTACCAAAAAATTAATTCAGTTGGTTATGTTCGTAAGATTATTATATTTTGTCCTTTAATCTATGTTCAATACTGTATGAGTATCTGTACTAATTTTTTTTAATAATAATACTTTATTATTAAAAAAAACGTTTTTTTTTACGTAAGCATGGGGGGAGGGTGTAAGAGCTTTGCTTACTTTTGCTGACAAGGGGGATGGGGGGGTGGATAACTGTAAAAAATCTGCTTACGTAATACTTGAACGGCCCCATACATAAAAAAAAAATATTATACATACAGACGAATTGAGAACCTCCTCCTTTTTTGAAGTCGGTTAAAAATAGGTTTAGTTTTGTGTGTTGACTTCCGTATCCAGCTGTGATCGTGAGGTGAACTATTTGCAAGTTTGAACTCCTCTCAGTTAACTGCTTAGATTAGGAATTTTCTATCTTTCGTACGAGTATCCTCTATGCTGCGTGTCACAGTCCAGCGCACGGCACGCATGAGATGCAACAATGTGCGGCGCGTCCAAGCACCGATGTGGGACAATTGAATACGCGAGACGAAATCCGGTGAGGATCGCTGAATACCAGCGCTGAATTCCGTCGCAAAGTTGCGTGTATATCGGAGTTTTACACTTTCGAATACACTAAAGAGAGTGTGCGAGGGATCTGCACAATCTCGTTCCTCCAGCCCTACTCCATCATCGGGATACCTGACGCAGGCTAGCCTACCATCCTAACATCGTTGACATTCCACCTGTTCGCACCAAGCGTTTCGCTAGTTTATTTCTTACGCGAATCGCTATAATGTACTGCGTTTCCTGCTTATGTTTTTCCCGATCACTATAACCTTGGTCTTTTCAAGGCATGTTGAGATGGTGGCCTCATGCATACCCATTTTTTTGAAAAAGAAATAAACATCTGTTAATGTTTATTGAAATAAGATAAAATCTTGAGCGAGATGTAAATTTTTATTTGTTACAGTGATGATTTATTTAGAGGTCTATCTCTGCTTCATCATTTTCTGTTTTCACTAGTTACCTATCTCTCGAAATATGAATCAAGAATGACCTCGGTTTGCATTTGGATCTACCGCAACTGCTTATACTCGTAATAAATAACTACTCGTACGAAACACGACTCCTCATAATGCACTGACCTGGGAGACAATGTCATATACCATGGTTTGAGAATGCCTTTCAGATGTCTCTTAGACATGACATCATCAAGCAGGTTTTGTGGAAGCCAGAAAACATCTCGTTACTACTAATGGGCGACATTATTATCTCCAAGATCAGTGTCTTAAGTAAAATCCATCGCATAAATACAATACCTCTACTGTCCTTTGCATGACAGTTACTATTTCTCTCTAGTTTCAGTTTGTAATGCAATGAAATAATTCATTTCAGTTCAAGTTTCTGTTTTCGTCTATAGATAGGTTCTCTACTCAAAGACACTGAATTTGTTGTCAGAGTTATTTTTTATGCGGGTTGCCCAATTTCTTTGCTTTGTCAGCTAAGTTAGTTTATCTTAGCACGCAAATCTGACGTATGTTTTTAAAATTGTATGCGTATGCACACTTCATAACTATGGGAAATTGCGCCCGATTCGCGAGTTTAACTAACTTAGCTTAGCTCTTGGTGTTCAGCCGACATAATTCTCCCCTGTATCTCAGTATTTTTACTGAGTAACTACGATGGTCGGATATAATATACATAATACTTTATACACTTTTATAGGGACAGCGAGAACACGTGATAATTAATTATCTCTTGAATTGCGGCGTTTAGTGACATCCCTGTTTGATGCAAGTGTATTAACGCGCAAGCGCATGCCGGCCGGGCGGAATAAAACGACGCGCGGCCGAAATAGACGCGGCGCTGCGGCTCGCGCTATTTACGAACCCGGCGCCCGAGTGCAAGCTTCTCACCACCACGACACAGTGCAATGCATGACATGCGACATGAATGTGTCGATTGATAATGGCAACCGAGAAGACGGGCAATGATGAGTTTGAAGCTGATGGCGTATGGTTACGAGGGCAGGACAATGCTTTGACGCGTCGTAGGGTACAAGTTAGAAAAACCTGCAGCCGTGTGTGGAGCTCAGAACGTTATGTCCCACTACCCACTAAACTCCTGCGGTTTCCTTCGTACCCGAGCAGGGAGATATGTGCTTTGTTCATTCCCAGATCTTCAGATCCATTCCCGGATACTGCCTGGTCTTCATAGACACAGAGCACAGCGTCCCTGCTGTCAGCTGTGCAGGCTCCTCACCACCGTGACACACAGCATGCAGTGCATGTAACGTGGCACGAGTACCTTGTCGCCCTGGTGGTGATGACGTTAGACGTCAATTATTAAGGTTACGTGGCGACCTAGAGTTCCAGAACTTTCCCCGTGCCAGGCTCGTCACTACCATGCCGCACCACAGTTTATGTAATGTGACATGTTGATCAGTATAATGCTTTAGAACGCCTTTAGCTTTTACATTAGCTCATTTTTATCAAAGAGCTACCTAACTGAATAAATCTGAGATATATATCTTCATAGCTGGGCATTAACTCGTTAATCCGTTAATCGTTAATTAACGAAGTTAACATTTTGATTAACGGATTAACTTTTAAGTTAACTTCAAAAAATGTTAACGGACATGTTAACTTCCGTTAATTATGCAGAAGTCCGTTAATCGTTAATCCAATGCCTACTATTTACCGCACGGCTCCGCGGGACGAGGCGCGAAAACAGGTTTAGTCAGTGCCGGGCGCGGCGAGCGCGGCGCGTGGCAGTTTGAATGGCGAAGGGAGTCAAGGGAGCAATACGATCACTCAGTCTATAAAAAACCAAAGAGCTCAAACTCTTTAAAAGATGTAAAGCGCACAGTCTCGTTAAAATGTGGCTGGACATGAAATTCTCATTCAACGCTGCTGCATTCCTCGGGGAACAGATATTTATAAATCTATTTATTAAATAAAATACTGCTATACTGCTGTAGAACGTCTGTCTTCTACGGGTAAAGACATTTTAACATCAAAACGAGCCTCTTTCAGACAAGAACTTCAACATGTTAATGTTTATGAATGGGAATATGCACCTTATGTCCGACGATTCAATTACACATTTATTGTTTTGTTCCTAACCTGTTAACTTCCAGAACCTTAACCAACCAACAAGTTTATAAGTTCACTAACGCATCGATATAAAAATGAAATTTTATACGTAGTTAACGGATTAACGATTAACTTTAACTTGCGTTAATTCTTCCGAAATGTAACGCTTTAACGTTTAACGAAGCTAACTTTTTTTGTAGCGGATTAACGATTAACGAAGTTAACTATTTTATTAACGGTGCCCAGCTATGTATATCTTACACATATAACATAGGCGAAATATTTTTTGGCCTCAACAACAAAATCGTATTACTATTATTTATATATTTAAAAAAAATTGGTTGACCTATCTAAGGACGCAGGACAAGTTTATTGAATGCATAATTAAATATGATTGCCAGCTTTATAATATTTGGGTAGCCATACTAGTTTACTTTGCTGCGGAATGCTAAATTTAAATACGAGTATAGTGTGTTGATAATCGCAAGGTACTGCACTAATAATAACAAGGCAAAGTACCTACCACAAAGGTGGACATCACATTACAGATTGTACAAGTAGAAATACATAAAATGAATTATGTATTTCTACTTGAAACTCTATGAATGGACGACTGCATAAATGAATATCTTTGTAATTGCGGCATGTCCTTATAACCCTAATTACAATAATTCAGTTGCATCGCATTCCATCACTGTCTGCTGCCGAGCGGAACCAGAGTTACGACTTCCTCGCGAGACGAACGCTCGATTTAAACATCTCATAATCGCGCGCGAGAATAGATTATCGAGTTGATGTATTTATTCCGATGTATCACAACTTTTATGGATGTAGCTTTTTAATATGCCGCCTTTATACAAATTCGAAACATGTCAAAAGAATAACTTGAGCGTACGTTTTAATGACCGATGCTATATTGTTTTAATATTGCGTTGCGAAATCAAGTGTCACCTACAAACCGCTGGATGACTTCATTATTTATGTATTTTATCTTTGATAAAAACCGATATTTATCAGATAAATTCAAATTCTGATAAACGAGTCTGGGTTGCACAAATAGGGTTTTGTGCAAACCTATTGGTATAAAATTTATATCTATATATTAAACAAATTAAGGAATCAATGGACTTGATACATTAATATACAATGACTTGATAACATATACTAAAGTACATATGTTCCGATTTCCGTAAAGTTGACAGATAAACAAACATAGTATTACTAATACGAAAAACATGTTTCCCAGTCTGTATTAGATCCATATTTGTAAATAAGTATCAGAAAAAATATTGTATTATAATGATATGATTATAATTATAAGTATGTATAAAAATACCTCATAGTATCATGCGGAAAAGGAAACTTATAAGAGTCATTTGAGGTCAAAAGTCTTTGTTAAAGTACTGCTCAATATTCCTTGCTTGGTACACGTGTTCATATCACTTGATATCACAGCGCTTCGTTACCTGTAAGTACATCTATTGAACGTCGATAGGTCCATCAAGTCAAGTGTTCGATCAGGCAGTGGATACTCGGAGCGCGCAATGCACTTGAAGCTAATCTCGCACAAGTGGCTATGGGCGATGACGTGACGATCCATCGCGGTTATCAGCCACTTAGTTGCATTGGGAATAATTCTACAAGTCATTATACTTAGGTACATTATTGATTACTTATTGAGGTGGTAGCTTGCTTCTGTTTTTAATTGGAAGCACATCTTAGAAGAAAGCTAAGAATATGTCTCCGAAAAAACTCAAATTAGTGCACTCGCCCGCCCCCCTGATACTTGAGATGAGATTAATTGTTCTTGTAGATAATAATAAATAATAAATAAATAAATAAAAATCATTTATTTCTATAATCATTGTTACAAACTGTGGCCGAGACTACCCAGTAAGTTGTCTAAGACACTTGTGTGGGGTATGAATCGCAACTTCCCTTACGGCTATCTAAGATTATAGATTTAATTTTAATACCTAGTTAGGCAAAGAATGTGTGAGTGTGAGAGTGAGTGTGTGTATTTGTGTGTGTGTGTGTATGATCTTTTAATAAATAATGATAAGCAACTTCTACTATTGAGAAGGCAGTACCTATACGGTAAACATTGAGGCAATTACAGTAGATCAAGAGACTTGCAGTGACATCGGAAGCTACTTAGCGTGGCGCAGTTTCTAATTAGCATTCCCTTTTCTGCGGCAGGCGAAGACCAGATCCTTGTACGCACGCAATTAAATTGAGCGAATAAGGATTTGTTTAGAATTAAACATTTATAATGGTGTTTACCATTAGTCCATGTGCCATACTTAATTCCAAGGAATTCGTTTTTATCAGGAATGCTTATGACTTTAGGTCGTTGGGAGACCAGTTCGAGACTACTACTTTACAATATTTAAATAATAAATAAATAAATAAATAAATAAATGCCTTGGACTGACACACCAATTGCCTAGCCCCAAACTAAGCTCGAAGCTTATACTATGGATGCTAGGGAACGGATAGACATACATAAATACTTTTATAAACATCCATGACTCGAGTACAAATGCCGATGTTCATCACACAAACATTTGCCCCTAGCGGGATTCGAACCCGCAACCCTCAAGCAAATTTATTTAAATAGTTTTTGTAAGAGACCATTAGTGTGTGGACTGCACACTCAAAACTACACTTTCCATTAATAACCACATCTTTTTGTAGGTAAATGCCTCGGAATAGCACACTTGTCTGGTTATGTAGTGAAATATGTTTTCTGATTTGTTTATTGTTATAAAATTGGTCTTTGAATAGACGAACGAGAATTGCAGTGGGTTAAGGCCATCGGTTCAATCTTATGAATAGCAAACGCTTGTTAGAGAACGGGCTCTGTAAGTATACGTGCTGCAAAATGGCTGAGAGAATCTAATTTCGTTGACATTTCTTCTATTCAACTCGCGAAACTGTGTGAAAAAGTCATTAGTTATACGCTAGACGTTGCGATTTTTTGCTTAAGTAATTTATGTTTGCGCCGTCTTGACATTATTATAAATGCTCTAGGTGTGTTGGTGTTGCTTAGGTTTAATTTAATAATTGCTTACCTCTACAATTTTGGATTGGAAACGTAGGTTTTTGTCTTAGTACAAGTATTTTTAACTTATGTCTGAACACTTTGTGAATTGTAGCGTAGGGTTATGAACAAACTCGTGAGTTAATTTCCAGCCTTATTAGATAGTATCTTAGTAGTCATCATCATCATCTTAGCGCTTCTCGCAATTGCATTCTCGGCCATTGCAGCGGAGCCCAGGGTACGCTTCGACTATGATCCTGAGTTGACAAGCCTGCTTATTACATCGCGATCGGAGCGACGACTGTCGTATGAAACCGAACAATTTGGATCATAGTCTGGACTCTGATCCTAACGTGCCCACCGTCCGAAGCACGGACTCATTATCCTTAATGGACAAAACCTACACAAAGTGGTGTTCCCCTCTGTACTAGAACACATGACATGTGTTTTTTTGTTTATTTTTAAGTAAAGCTAAAATGTTTTTCATATTAACTATGCATTGTGAATCAATATCTGCCGCATTATCCCAGTGAGGTTGGTCGGGACCAGAAATGGGTCGCTTACAAGCTTCAGGGGTTAATGCCCTATTCAGATCGATCCACAGTGTCCCAGTTTGCAGCCTACCTTCGGGGCGGGAGATGTCCTACATTTCTTATTTCCACGTGTATTACATTTGAATGGGAATAAATGGTTAGGTACACTATTGCAATAGTTTACTTTTGCAAAGTGTTTTATTATTTGTATTTATTGTATTGGTTATTTATTTCTCTTGCCATCGGACATTATATAAATATAATAATAAGTGATTCCAAAATATATTTGACTGTAAACTTATTAAAAGATTACTAATAACTTATTAGTCATAACTTATTAGTAATAAGTTATGACTTATGACTTTACTTTCAACCATATTTTCTTGAAGCCAAGATATTGAAAGACGAAGTTCGCAAACTTATAACAAACTTAGTATACCTACTCGTGTAATACAAAGTAAGTCTGGCTGTGTTCCAGACTGGCTCTGGTCGGGGCACTGACGTCAAGCAGCATCGATCTGTCTGCCCCCAACCCTGCCGCCTCCCACTGGCTTATGCAATTGTGGGAGAATTTACGTTATTTTTCTAAATTTTGAAAATCATACAACAGTCGTCTCATATAAAGTCATTTGATTTATAGTGCTCATGCACGAAAACATATTTGCGAGATCGGCCTTGTAAACGTACATAATGTGTAAGTATGTACACAAAACTACTTTTATTCATTGCACTTTCGGGATGCAAGTGTTGCGTTAAAATTAAATTTGCTCCAAACCATACTTTCCAATAATATCCCATGTTTATTTTGCACTTGGGGCGAATGCGGAAACGACATAACACATTACGAAACTTAATAATGTTTAATGCCTCGTCATCACATTATTTAATTACGTCATATGCATGTTGACTTGCTTTGCACAATTTGTTAGTACTTTCGGTCCAATAAATTAAAACTTTATTAACCTCCTCTGACACTTTATTTGCACTGAAGCAGTTAATTCAATTCAAACCTTAACCAAACGCTTGTGGCTGTGTTAAATACTACGATCACGGATCACAATCTTGTATTGCTCCAATTGTCAGATATACCAACGGCCAAACCTGTCAAACGATTTAAAACTGTTACGGATTTCGAAACTGCCTATAGAACTCTTCTAACAACTGATCTACCTAGTCAACTAACTTGTAATGACCCTGAGGTTTTTGCTGTTAAACTAATAACTCTAATCAAGTCAGCTATCCTGGCGAACTCTAAAGTAATCCAGATCACTTCACATAAAAAGATAATTAAACCATGGGTAACTCCCGGAGCTCTTAAGTGTATAAGACTACGTAATAAAATGCAACTTAAGCTCCGTAGGGACACAAATAATATAATATTGGCGATTACGTACAAACGGTTCCGTAATTACTGCTCCAATCTTATTAAAAAACTCAAGCGCTGTTACTACAGTGATCAAATCAAAGATTCAGTAACTAATCCGCGCAAATTCTGGAGTACAGTAAATGAGATCACCCAGTATAAACCACCCAAGACTACTAATGTAGCATTGTTGGATCTAAAACCATCACCAGAGGAATCAGTTAATAGCGTTAACAACTTCTTCGCTAGTATAGGTGCAAACCTAGCGGACGTCATTGCCAAACAATCGGGACAAAACAGTTATGGTTCTGCTCCCTTAATAAGGGGGCTGAAAATTTGTTCGTCATTTGTTCTGTTTGATACAGACGTCAGAGAAGTTGAGTCCACTTTGCTTAGCCTCGATTCAGCAAGCGCTCCGGGTTGGGACGGTATCAGCACTGCATTCCTTAAATATGCAAAGGACTTCGCTGTTCCCCAAATTTGCACACTTGTAAACCTTTGTTTCACTGCTGGCATTTTTCCCGACTCACTAAAAAAGTCCATTGTAACTCCAGTGTATAAGAGTGGGTGCAGGGCTGATGTGGGCAACTACAGACCTATTTCCGTCCTTTCTTCAATCTCCAAAATCGTGGAAAAACTTTTAAACAGAAGACTAACTGAGTACTTAGATACATTTAATATAATTTCTAACTCACAGTATGGTTTTAGAAGAGGACTTTCAACACAGAATGCCATTATAGATCTCATCAGCACTATAACTAAAAACGTTGACAAGGGTGACAAAAGTCTCACTGTCTTTATAGATCTGAAGAAAGCATTCGACACAGTCTCTGTGCCCATTCTTCTACACAGGTTGGAGAGCATAGGCGTGAGGGGTACTCCACTCTTGCTTTTTGCTAGCTATCTCCAAAATAGGACACAGGAAGTGAAGATAGACTCTTTCCACAGTGATAAAGTGAACATTACATTCGGAGTTCCGCAGGGAAGCGTTCTTGGCCCGACTCTCTTTTTAATATACATCAATGAGCTATGTAACTTGCAAGATGTCGGTGGAAGGATATTTTCCTATGCGGACGATACTGCCATCGTATTCACTGATCGAACTTGGGACGCGGTCCGAGTGCGCGCTGAGAGAGGTTTATATATAATTTCAAACTGGCTCAAAGAAAACTTGCTAACGCTTAACCTACTTAAAACGAATTATATCTGTTTCACCCCTTCTGTAAGATCTCAACCAAACGACAGCTTTCAAATTAAAATTCATACCTGTCGAAGCCCTAAATATACAGAATCAAACTGCACTTGTCCTGATATTGACAGAGTTGATCATTGTAGGTATCTTGGCATAATTTTAGACCAACGACTTAGCTGGCATCCGCACATAGAACTTCTCATAGGTAGAACAAGAAAGCTCATCTGGGTCTTCAAGTCCCTAAGACAGCTAATGTCGGATAAACTGAAAACCAAAATCTATTTAGCCCTTGCCCAATCAATTCTTACCTACTGTATCTCTGTGTGGGGTGGCTCCGACAAGACACGGATGCTTGGCTTGGAGAGAGCACAGCGTTCTCTTTTAAAGGTAATATACTCCAAACCTTACCGATTTCCTACTGATTCATTGTATAGATTTAGTGGCCTCCTCACTGTCAGAAAACTGTACATTCTTAATGTGGTTTTACTTTATCATAAATCGCTAACATACGCTGACCAAACCCACAAGAGGAGAAAGAATAAGATTGCTCCTGCCGCTGTTACACATACAGCGTTCGCTAGGAGGCAATACACAAGCCAGTCTGTTCATATTTACAATAAAATTAATAGTATACTACAAATATACCCAATGAAAACGTTTGCTTGCAAGAAAAACCTTATCTCATGGTTAAGCTCACTCTGCTATGATGAAGTGGAAGATATACTTAAAAGAGTTACTTAAAATAGGTACAAATTAGGGGTAGGACCTGTATGTGAACATTCAGTTCTGATCCCAAGGAACATAATCCGTAGGGCATACAGGGTTAACAGGACCTACTCACTCATAAACAACCAAAAGCACATACACCCATATGAGCATACAATCGCACAAGCATACACATAAGCAAAAGATCATACACACACACACACACACACACACACAAATACACACACTCACTCTCACACTCACACATTCTTTGCCTAACTAGGTATTAAAATTAAATCTATAATCTTAGATAGCCGTAAGGGAAGTTGCGAGTCATACCCCACACAAGTGTCTTTGACAACTTACTGGGTAGTCTCGGCCACAGTTTGTAACAATGATTATAGAAATAAATGATTTTTATTTATTTTATTTATTTATTTAATTCAAGTAATGATGCATCATAAAATGTTGACCCAGATTACGCCATGGGACTGCGTTGTGAAAGTACGCGAGACAATGCATCTGCAAAATGTTGCTTTAAAAATGATAACGCAATGCAACTCCGTCGCTGCATTCGAAACATCTCTCTCATCATAATTATTATTTTGTGCGACATCTCAGACTCAGACAGGGCGAAGGGGGTTGTCCCTTTGGGCGGGCGGCTGGAGGGGCGCCCTGGGCGGCCGGGGAGGGGGACTCCAGCGTCAACGACCGCCACTCGCCAGTCTGTGAGCGAGAGAGCACGTTCCATACAAGCTGCATCCGAGCGAACCTTTCAACTTTCGACATATCGCGTTTTATATTCACATTTCTGCGCTGCATCGTTCCGCTCGCGTCGCTTTACCGTTCCGGGACATTCGGGTGATAGCTACTGGCGTGTGTCAGCTGTAGAGCCGACATCCTCGTGACTGGCTCCCGTGGTTTCTGCGTCCGGTGAATTTGGCGTGTGAGCAGTTAAAACCGTGCCTATTTGAAGCACGTGCGGTGCAGCGGCGTCCGCGACCGGCACGTTGACGGATTATCCGCGTCCGCTCGCCGGCCTCCGTGACACATTGCCGCGTGAAAGTGTGTGAACACTGCATCGATCTAAAATAGACGTTTTTATTTACGAACAATGGCCCTCTAGTCGCTTCCGAGTGTGGTGACACGTTATGAGTTATGGTCGCGTAGTGTCGCCGGTGGGGTCGGCGGCGCAGGATGGTGCGGCTGGGGCTGGCGATGGTGGTCGGCGTGGCGCCGGCGCTGGTGTCGTGGTGGCGCGGCCGCGGCCCGGGCCTGCCGCCGCCGCTGGTGGTGCCGAGCCCGTGCTCTGAGAAGGCGGCTACGCTCTGGCCCCCGCGCCGGTCGCCCTCGCTGTCCGACTGCCTCGAGAGCAGCAGCGATGAGGACTCATCAGCCCGCTCAGTCGTTTGTCTCGTTAGACCAAAATTGGTAAGATACATTTGGTTTAAAAAAAATAATTATTTAATTTCCGGTTATATCTGCGAAATCAACATAAATGTATGTGATGTCGTGAAAAATATTTATATTTATATTTAATATTTTAAATCTTTACTACAATTCAATCCAACATTTCTGTCTTCATGGCACTAAAGTTTTTGGTATTTTTAAATGATTCAGATCATAATTTTTATACCTGAAGTATAAGTATATAATAAGCCAACATTTATGATTATGAGTGAGCACACATAAATGTAATGACTTTTAAAGTCGTGATTCGTAATGTAAATCAAATTCAGCAAATCGTCTTGTCAAGCATTTGTACTCATTTGTGAAAGCAATATTGCATTACGCATGCTGCTTTTTGCTGTCTCCTATCTGGTACGGTGGATGTAATATGTATTTGATTATTCGTCGCCGATGCTCGGTTTATACAATCCATTCCTCTTCGAGAACTGCGTGTGGTCTGTGTCTCGACTGTCACGCGATGGCTTTCCAATGCGTATTATGGTAGTCAATATTAGCCCTTCGAGTTACAATACTCGGATATATTACAGGCTTATACCCAAGTGGACATTTAATATTTATAAGTCATAAACTTTGTGTATGCCTGGTAAGGGAACATGTTTTGACATCTATTTGTTATTGAGGCAATGTTTTAAATCGGCTTAGTTTTTCTTATTTAGTGGGTAGTATCAGTAGCCTTGTGGATGTGGATGATGTTATGGTGGCAGTTCATTCTTTAGCATTGAATACTTCCACTCCCCTTGAATTTTTGATCATCCCGGCCGCTGCGCCACCCTGCCATCCCATACCTCCCTTGGAGCACAACGTAGGAAATGCGTAATGCAGTCTCCGCCATCTTGTCTAAAATTGTATTTTTTACATGATTATTTTTAACATGATTATTTTTACATGAAGTACATATTATGTAGGTACTCTGTATTATCCTGTGTTGTGTTGTTTCTATCAACGTTTTGTGGTATCTGCATGACATGCACCATGAAAAGAATTTTCAAACTGCTGAATACATTATTTCATTTCATTTCATGTCCTGGCATTGCAGTTGGGCTTTTAAAGATAAATAGTCATCGATCATTCACCTTTGCTATTACGAAAGCGTATCTGTAGTGCGCGTGCGTGGCGGGCGCATACGCACTGCAAATGTCACGATATTTAGGTGCGCGTCGCGTGCGCATCTCGTCGTCCATCGATCCCGTTCGATTTCCAAACGGTAGATCGTTGGTTGATCGCGCGCAGTTTTTGTCCGGTTGCGTGGCGACCGCGAGCCTCCATTAATTTTTTGCGCGTGCGCCTCCGGCTGCGTCTGTTTGCGTTTGAGGCCGTGCGCGCTTTTTACGCGCGATTTTATACTAATTTGAAAAGTTCAGTGGTTCTTCGATTTTGGAGTGTTGCGTCCGAAAAGTTTTGAAATTCTCAGGTGAAATTAAAAGTGCTCAAGTTTGCCCTATAGTCTGTTGGTTGTGAGATTAAGACCTAATAAAGATTTTTGTCTCACTGAAACGACTACTATAATCGTGTTGGGCTATATGTATACAAATATTGTGTTCACGTAAGTCTGTTTTTTAACCATTTCTGTCTGAATTTCATTTTCTTATAAGACATTCAGACGCTAAAAGAAACTAGAAGCTAGTAGTGTTTCTCCTAAATATCTCACACGGGCCTAGCCATCATTTACTCGACATCCAAAATTCGATTAAAATAAACAATCGTTGACAATCAAATAGACGTGCTCATTGAACTCCGACGCGAAGTTATGGTAAATATTCGCGTCACCACGTTCGTTGCGTTAGCGGGCGTGCGCGTGCGCAAGCGGCATTGTGAAGGGCGCGCCACCCGTGACGTCCTTCAGCTTTGTTCTCGAGGAGACACCGCCACGGCCCGACACCTTCCGGGGGGCTTGTTCGTCGACGGCGACTGTGAAACTGAAGACTGGAATTCAGCATTGGAGTAGAAAGCGTTATGTGCGACTTCGTAATCGCAAGTGTGAAAGCCGGGTTCATTTGCGGGTTTTACAATCGCAAGTTGACGGCAAATTACAGGTCACGGCTGGTTATGAAAAATAAAAGGACAATAAAAGAGAGACAGCGAAACTCGTCTATGAAACAAGTATTCGCTAGAATAGCGATGCTGCTGCTGTAAAACAGCATCAAACCTGAACAATACTTTTCCTGCGTACATAAAAAAGACAAACACAAAAGCGTGTCGAAATATCCATTGGACAGTAGTTCGATCGCGGATTAGTCGCTTCGCTCGCTACTAAATCTATTGTATTTGTCTAGTTGATTCAGTATCGTCTTTGACCTCATTCCCTGTATAACTAGTGATATGTAACTACTTAAACCCATTCAAATCTCAAAGGAAGGATGTGGAAACTGGATCGAATCTAGAAATCAATACGACATGCCTTTATCAAGCAATTAAGATTTCCTCTAGTATCGGTTCAGCTTTCCACGGGTAACGGCACATCCGCCGGAGGTGCGCTGCCCAATACTCCATTAATAGGTTCCAGGTAGAGCTCGTTGCGGGCGGGCATGCAGTATAGCATAGCACGTAGCATATAGCACGAAGCATATCGCATGTAGCATGTAGCTCACGCGCCTCCCGGATGAGCTGGGTAATTACCCGCGTCTGGGCGCCTGTTATAACAGTTGATGGGTTTCATTCGCGAGTGCCGGCCGAGATTCCAGCACAGGCTATTATCAGATTGTTTTTGTCGAATTAAGCATTGTTTGGATACGGAATTCCGTTTCGCATGTTTTGGGGTTGCTGCAGTTCTTGCGGATCAGTTGTGCCGTTCAGCTTCATTTTTTCGGTAGCATCATCAGCTTAAAAACTATTTAGCATTATGCTCATATATTTTTCCTCAATTCGACCGCCCTATGTTGATATGGGTTCCAGACAGTAAAAAGAATCACCCAGTTGACCCACTACAATTGCTGGTTATACCAGCAACTAATAATATACAGGTCGGGAATTAACCCGTAAATTTTTAAATAATGTAAAAGAACACTAGCTACAAAAAATAGTTTTTCATGCACGAATACGAAATAAAATGTATAATTTGATACACATAATTTTGATCAAATTACAATGTGGGCTAATTTGCAATACCTACTGCGGTTTCAAGAGGACGTGTTTCAACAACGCTATCGGTGTTAATTTGTTGTTACGTTTTCCTCTGATAATTTCAATGTCACCATGTCATGAATATGTACTGAATTGTGACACATTTTCAAACAAACAAGTTCAAAATTGGTCTCTTTATTTTTTATCAGCCTAATTTGTTTAATCCGGAAGGGAATTTTAGGATTTTCGAGGCTTTATTGCTTCAGGATGATAGTGAACTCTATCTTTATTGTTGAAATATGTTTTACAAAACAATACAATCCCTTTCAAACCATACAGTAATTTCCAACAACCACAGTCGTTTTCAAAGTATTGTAAGTCGTTGAGAATCAACTGCGGCGCAATAACAACGGTTCAAACGTTTCTTCGTGATCAACTCGCCACTAATTGTTGCTTATAAAGAATTCCTATGAGAAATCTCTACCACGGCTTTGATTAAAAAATATTTTATTCCCGTTTGTTACGGTTCAACAGCCTTTGAAGGTACGAATGCGTTAGCCCTGCAATTACATTGGAATGGTTAATTTTCGTTGTGTTTAAAGACTGTTCTTGTTCAAAATACTTGTTGAATGTTGTAGCTTATAAATACAGTTTGTCTTCTTCAATTGGAAAGAAAATTTAATTTGTTTCTAGTTTTCCATCTCGCAGCAACATACAGAATATATTTGTTTATGTTGAGAATATACCGCACCACTAAAGCCATGCAATAACACGTACCGTCTAGTAGCTGAACCGATACTAGAGGGTACGTTCCGGTATTATGTAATTCACAATGAAATTTAATTTCATACACGCACAACAAATTCTACGAGCCAGAAACACGCATACATTTCCTTACTTTGTAACAAATATTACGATACGCATGCACAAGGATGGATGTGCATCCAGCGGTTACAAGTAATAGACCACTTCCTACCGATAAAGGTGGTGCCAGAGACAATGCGCAGTTTATCAGCGGCGCGGGCGCAGGGCCGTCGGCTGATGTATTCGGCTTTGAGCACCCAATTGATGGGCAACTAAGCACCTATCCTATCGCAGTCCACTGCTGGACGTAGGCCTCTCCTAGGGCTCTCTGAGACTGCGATAGGCCGATGATGATGATGAAGCACCTAGGCAAGGCCACATTGAGCACCTAGCCAACACCACATTGAGCACCTATCCTTATTATTAGCTTGGCAAAAATATTTAATAGGCCTGCCAAAAAAAATGAATCAGTGCTCGAAGTGGACAAGGCCGCACAAGTTGCAAGTGCTCAATGAATTGGGTGCTCAAAGTGGACAACCTCAGCCGGCGGCCGGGCGGTCGGGAAGCGCGTGTCGTCTGCCACGCTACGGCTGTGATTCACGCCGGGTAGCGCCGGGGACACGGTGACCGGTGAAACGCGAATAGTCAGATTACTTCGATGCACGTGTTTAGACGGATGAGATCGAACCAAATTGCTTAAATTAATCTTTGTATGTTATCAATAATGTGGAAAACTAATGAAATTCAGAAAGTACCCCTTACATACTTCCTTAGTTACGTAATGCATATTTATGTGATAGCTCTTCAATGTACAAGTTTAAGTTAATTTATAGATAAAAATTATTTTTCGAATTGTAATTATGTACCTACTTACCCAGTCAGGCCTCGTCCGCCGTCTAATCCGCTTCTCTCCGCCACTAAGCCCGCACGTAACGGTGCAGCTCGATTACGAAAACGATAGCGTACGGCGAGTGACGTGCGCCCGCGCAAGCCTGACAGTCCACCGCAGGCGCCAGCGCGGACGCGTGTGCGCGCGACTGCCCCGCCGCCGACGCTGATACCCGCGGCCAGCCCGACACCACATACTGACGACAATCGGACGTGATAAGTGCAGTGAAACATTACCGACTAATCAGCAACACACACCGTATCAATTGTTGATATTAGCACAAAGAATTCTATTCAAACAAAATCAATTGTACTGGAAAATATCGATAAGATAACCTATAGATATCTCTGTAACAATATTTTTATCGCAATTCGCTAAGTGCAGTGCAGGAGGAGCCCAACAAAAATTGCGTCCTTCCTTTCTATTCAAGCGGCACTTGCGATGCTGCAACTCGTTAGTCGGTCGCGGTCTCTCGTGAGCATAGTTGTTGTTGACAGACGCAACGAAGTGTGAGAATGCCAAAACAGTACGCGAAACCGATTGTCTGATTTTCCCGGAGTGCGCGACAATAGGCCGTTTAACCGTGACGATAGGAATAATGGGCAATTTGTCCAAGATGGCTACGCCTGACAATAGTGACGAGGAGAGCGGTGAACCTTTCACAGATGGAGATTTCGGTGATAGCGATGACGAAGTAGTGATTGAACAAAACGAAGACACTGAAAGGTTAATTCTACCTGTGAATGAAACTGTGAACGTAGAAATGCAGAAAGGAAGTGATGCGACCCCGTCAAAGGCCTACGCCAACGGTATAGACAATCAACCCAGAGTAAATGGACATAAAAATGGTGAACTATCTAGTGATACGGAGTGCCGTAGTAATGGTGGTGACAGTGATATAATTCGCAGGGATTCCCATGGTGACCAGAATCCCTCTATTGTGGGCATACTTGGAGACCAGCACAACCATGTACGTATACATGTAAATCGTTAGGCAATCACTTGCATATTTGGACAATGTATCATGATTTCAGAGAGGACCTAAGTAATTTTGACTCCTTGACTGATTCACGATTGAGTCACAAATATTTTCCAACCTGCTGCATGATCCCGCCCGCTACCTCCGCACGCACCGTACCTTTACATGTATTTCCCTATATGCATCTTGAAACGATAGATTGAATAAATCCGTGAAATATTCCAAGGGCGTGTATTATCTTATCATATTAATTTCTAAGTATGTGAAGTGCGTGAATCGGGGGCCACCAGTTGGCTTGAGGTTGTTCAGGTGTTCATTGTTTGATTTAGTTATCTTGTTCTAACCGAGACACCATTCACATGGCAAACCTTACCTTGACGGACCGTGACGTAACATTTTATTTAACACAGAAGTATTAAATCGTGACAGACTAGTTCAAAACTGAATTCTCAGGATTGACCGTATACATAAAGTGTGTTTAGATCATCAGTGTTTGCTAGGCATCTGTTAAGAAACGCTTGTCTTGCGTTGTGAACCACTTAGACCAAGAAGGGGATAAGATTATTCCACCTCCAGCCATGGCGTAGAAGTTGCTATTGTAGTGAAATCATTTACCTCTATAATAAACAATAGGCGCTGTAGCGTTGTTGTTAAGAGTAAACAATAAAGAAATATTTATAATCGTCCCTCCCGCAGCAGTTAGTGTGCATGTGACATCAGCTTTGAACACTTGTGTTGAGTTTGTGGCTTGTGGTGACCTCGGCGCCGGCATGCGGCTGAATCTTGATATGTCATCGCTGGAGCTCTTACTGCGAATCACTGGTAGACTTATTCTGCTCTATGTAAGTAAGGCTGATTCACACCATTCACCCTATGAGAATTGAATGTCGAATAACGTAAATATTTCGTGTACCTAATCCTAAGCTTAGACGAACGAACCTTCATGGAAAGAATTTGAAAATATTTTTAAGTACCACGATAAAAAATTCTAAGCCAGTAATGTCGGTTTTATTCCTAGTCTCACACATAAGTCGCTATCGTTTTTGTCGCTTAAGTATTCACATTATTCAATTCTAATTGTTTTTAGTTGGTATTTTACCTTCGTGTTTGTCACACATCTCATCTTGCATGCAACATGAATACTAATGAGCTCGTGTCTATTCGAAACTGTTGTCGAACTTGTCAAAAAGCTGGTTATCAAGGCAGTTAATGTTATTTACAACCAGCAATAACGACTCTTCATTTGACTTTATTACCGATTCCCTTGATCATTCTATTAATTATTATGAGTTCTATAAATGACGTCATTCCATATCCCCGCGAAGTATTGGAATAACATAAATGTTTTCATTTAGGCACGTGCAACTGTTCAATGAACGGTTTTCCTTTTGAACTTGGGAAACAGTGATGTCATCGGAGGCTTTGTTTAATTTATTACTTACACACATGCGCCTGCGCATATTTTTCAAGTAGGGTCACAAGGATTTTTCATAAGTATTGATTTTCTATGTGCACTCGCTACATGTTTACTGCCAAATCTTTACAGTGATGTAAATGTGTATGTCCATTTTTCTCATTATGATTTGGGTATCAACCCGTAGCAAACATTGACAATTCTTATTATTTTTTTATCAAAGTAGCGGTATTTAAATCGATTCAATTTCTTTCAATCTTAAAAAATGCAAACATAGCCACATGTTGATATCGAGTGGCAAAAAGCTGAATCTATTTGGGACGCTCATTTCACGATGCGGGCAGTCATTTCGCTACCACCGACCGGAAGAAAAGCCGCCATGACTTATAAACTTTTTGTTGATCATTCGTGGAATTCGGTCATTTAGCCAATCTAGTTGTATTGTTGTAGTTGACTCATCGCTTTTGCTTACTAACACGAAGACTAATTAGGAAATGATAAATCATAAATATATAATGAAGCAGACGCTTCTTTTGACCTGTTACTTGTTAAACCGGATGGATGGGGATTAGCATTCTTTGGCTTGACACAAATTGTTTATATCTTTTGCAATATTGAGTGCAAGTGAGTTAGTACAGGCAAATTAATGGGTATAAAAAAATTAGAAATCTATATTTTCAAATTGATGTAAATGAATTCATATGCTCTTGGAAACTAAAACATCATTGAGAAATGTTCAATTCAAACACTGTCCGAGTTATCAGTTATTTTAGTAAGTCTATTAATTTATAGTAGTTATGAGCTGTGCAATTAAAGCATCGACAGATCAACATTAGCAGTAACGAGTGATTGCGTCCGTAAGCGCGGGATTATCGTCCTGTAACTAGAGCACTTCTGCTGGCACGTCCTTGGCGCTCGTCGCACAGTCGCCATCTGTATTCCAATGCCATCATTTCTGCGAACGTTGTCCGTTTATCATCACCCATATTTAGGATGCTCTCGATATGTCCGACGTACGGTTTATCTCGTTGCGCGAAGATTATACCGTCATCCCAATCCCGGTTATGTGTTGATAAGGTACTGTCAGTTTTATAACCATTTCAAAGGCTGGGAAGCTGGACTTATGCTGCAATATGGTCGTTTCATTAACTCTACATTCAGATTTATAACCATTTCAAAGGCTGTAAGCTGGACGTATACTGCATATGGTTGTTTAATTACCTCAACATTCTTGGCCAGTAACACGGTTACTTTATAATAGCACGAGTTAATACTCGTATAAAAGTTCTTATGAGATATTTCGCAATACTTTGGCACGAATTCTTGACGGGTGCAATTATTCGTATTTCGCCACTAGGTTGAACCTAGTAATCTTGCAGACCTATGTCTGTATACAAATAAATAGTGTTCAATATATAAGAAGAGATATAGAGCTCTGTATTATGTTTGGATATTCCATTCATCACATAAACGCAATGTTTTACAGAATCGGAAAATAAGGTATATGATATTTTAACATGTGATGTGAAACACATTTAAGCTCTATAGCAGCTGTCATATTAATATATGGGAATCAGCGAAGTGGTGTCAAATGCCAGTTCCCATGCATAATGTCGATAGTTCGAATGTCGGCCCGTTCCTGCAGTGTAGGTAATATCGTGAGAAAACCTGCAGTCGGATTACTGACTGCACCATGATCCAATTAAACCGCTAACATTGAAAGATACTTCCCAGTGATCTCTTCCGTAAATAATATATTTTTTGACCTTTATTAATTCTTACATTTTATTGTTTGTTTTGTTCATAACTATCGATAGACGATATTGCATTTCAGCAACACTTAGCGTAGGAAGGAAGACAATAGCCTGAAATTACGCGACCTAAGTTCGACTGCAATGCATTTTCCTGATCATAATTTTAATTTATCAAACTACCAACTGACGTAAACGTGTGTCATTTATCTGCCATGAATGTACACAGGACAAACAGATTACGTTAGAGTGACAATTCGGCGATGATCTCGAAAGATGACCTCTGTGCTTTGTGCGGCCCAGCGGTGATGTCACCGGCTGCAGGCGTCGCGTAAATCGCCGTACTTGATCTCTCTAATTTGGACCGGGCCCGCCATGTGTGCTCAGTATAAACATTACGAACAGTCAATACACATGAGCTTTGTAAAGAGTTTAGTTGATTATGGCCGATTTCAATAATGTATCTCTTGGTAAATTTTGGCTTATCAGAGTTTAGTTGTCCAGATTTTGTTGTTATTTGACTTTATTATACAAAAACATCTAAGGTAAGCCCTTTACCGAGAGATACCGACATTATTTAAATCGGCCATAAGTCTTATACTTATGGCGTATACCTACATATATCCGTATCTGTAAATACCTTGACGAACTAAAACATTTTTATCGCATACTTCTCTTATCGCCCTCTATTATTGTATATAGGTAATCGTTTAAGTATTTACCGGTAAATGATACAAAAGAAGAATGTTATTTTCATGTACTTAGTAACCAACTTCCTAATTTTGCTAATTAAAATACATCGTGTAAATATAAATTACGTCGCATAATATTGTACAGATAATGCATTGCGCCGATCCTCAGTCGCGTTTTGTCGACCTAGTGTGTTTCTTACAAATACTATTATTTACAGTCGAGTTAATACATATTTGAATCATGCTCACTTTATTTTATGCTTTATTATTGCACGTCCCATACATTGATAAAATTTGATATTTTTCCTTGATAACGATAAAAATAAATATGACTACACTTTTAAAAGTACTCTGTCCACATACGAGTACTCGTATCTGTATACTTGTTCATACCCGTATCTTGTATTATGGAAGATCATATTCATTATTCTTACATCTTCAACATTGACTAGAGTAAAAAATGAATCAAACCATGCCAAATCAGCCATTAATATGTTACGGGAATCGATACAACATTATAGCTGGAGAAAGATTTCGGGGAAAGCTCTTACCACTTGGTACCTACTAGAAATACATTTAAGTAGGAAGAATTGCTCACTATCAAGCGGCTATCATCTCGCAACGCCCAACATTTCCCGTCGCCCGCATTGCACTGTTGCGTACATATTTAATGGCTAGAGGAAATGTCTCCCTCATTCTCGGAACACGTGTCTCGTCTGTTTCCTCGTCAAACACTATTTTCTTCATGAAAAACGCCTTGCTTAATTCACTAGCTGTCACCAACAACTTTCAAAGCTAACGAAAATGCATTAAAATCAAGGGGATCTTAAAGACAAAATACATGAAAAAAATAGCCTTCAAAATTCCAATTAACGCCACTTTTATCGTGAAAACGTTCAAGGGCGACCCAGCGCATCAATACCCATTTGAGAATTCTTACTTCGAAAGTTTAATTAAGGTAATAGAGGTGTTCTCTAAATGATTACGTATAGGGGTTCCCCGTGTCCAAGGTAATTTGGTGAGGCGGGGCCTGTGGCTCAGACCGGCCCACGCGCCGCTTGCGCAACAAACACTTGCAGTTCAATAATAGTTCTTATGCCTCTGTCATAAGAACTATACCGAGTGCAAACTGTTTCGTCTGATCTGACGTGCTGTTGTCTGTACATTACAACCATGATGGTCTTGTATTAGCGTAACACTTACTTACACTATGATTATAAAGAAGCGCGGTTTCTGAGCGAACGAATAATTTCAGGCATTACAAACAAGTTTGATGGTTGAATGCGGTAACTTTCACCGTAATAGCTCGGGCCTAATCGACGTTGTTAACAAGCAGTGATCTGAACGCTGGCGCTGGTAGTTCTGGTATTTCACTAAATTGATGCTTGTGCGTGTTCAAGAGTATTTAAAAACATACGTTTAAAAATTCATAGTACATACCTAACTGAACATTCAACATGATCTATGCTATGTTATTAAGGAAATGCTGGATATGGAATCGTTTTCTCATAATTACTTACTTACATACATCATTGAATGAGATGATTAATTACTAAAACAAATGACTACTCGTAAATGTATTAAACGTCATTAACAATTCAATTACCTATTTTTAGTAACGTTCGTTACCATATTGCACTATACAATATGCCAGTAATTTTGTATGTACTTATCATAAAATTGTTTTAAAAGAGGTTGATTCTTACGCATTACGAAATTGGTAAAACAAGTGCGCAATTCATCAATTATCATTACGTGTCGGTTAAATGGACAGACAAGCAGTAAATGCTCTATAATTGTACCTGTTTCTGCGAATCAATCTAGATCAACACTCGTAATTAGATAAACTGGTGTTGGTGTGCCGTGGGAACTCGTAATGACGGGTCGCGTCTCGTTTGGCGCCCACCGAGGTGGCGGAACAATCGTCGGGTATGATTATGAGTTATTTGCGCATCTATCCGCCTACATGTCGCGAGTTTACGCAATGCTTAATTAACATGCGCCTGTGCAATTGCGAGCGAATTATCTATTTAAAGGTGGTAATTTTATCCGGTTAGTTGTACAAGTAAACTTCTCTTTAGAATCTTGACGTTGTTTCACTTAATGAAACGCACAGAATTAATTATTCTAACAATATTAATTCTTATATTCACATTAGTGATACTAGTAGCTGCCGAATATTTAATAGCAGCGCAATTCTACATGCCTCCTACCGACAAAAAAAGGGTGTTTTTTTCAATACACGACCCGTTATCCGTGTGTGATATCGAGTCACGTGGAGCAAAGATCAATAGAATGGTAAATCACTTGAGGAAGTCTTCGCGGTGCTGAGGCAAGCCTTCAATGACAATGGAGAGGCATTGTTACTCGACAATTCCGCGTGCCAGCAGCGCGGTGAACTTTGGTATTCCGACACAAAGGTTAGAATGTCGAGGAGGCGTAGTCAACATGTGCTTGTTGTGCGAAATTGTCATTTCGTAATCCTCAACTCTTATGTTCAACTAGCTTAACGCAGAATTTTTCGTGAGAAATATAGAGAACGTAGGTTTCTTACCTTTTGTATTTTAAAGTGATGATACTGACTGATGAATCGAGTGCCTAAAATAAAGATCGGGCAAAAATCACACTTTGTCATCAATATCTTGACAAAAAGTATTGCATAAACAACGTAATGTTTGCTGTTTTTTCTACGACCGATAATTCAAATCATGCCTGTTTTCGACAATAGTCTTTATAGAGAGTTGTGCAATCGTTCGATGAATCATCTAATAGGCATTGTGACATTTCGATACGACCTTTAAAGCTACCAAGATTCTGTCATAAACAGAATTTATTTTCTTAACCAACGTATGTAAGAGTAATTAATGTGAGTCATTAATTTGTATGAACTTCAGATTAAGTGTTCTGACTTTCAACTGATTGTGTGTAGTTTTACCCGCATGTATTTAGTGCTCTTAATTGCGACAAATTGAGATTGAACCAATGTTTACTAACCAAAAAACAACTTAAGTAACTTCGTGGTGCTTATCACGTTTATTCCACTGATGTGGCTTACTATAATAGAGCTGCTCTTTGTGTTTAGTCATTACTGTCTGGTTAAGCATCTTTAATACGACTAAGTTCCTATAAAATAATAGATTATGTGGTATTTTGTTTCGAAAAACTCTGTTTCATTCCGGAGGAATAATCTGTATTTTCACGCTGTGCCTCCGAAATACGTCAAGCCGTTGTCGTTGGTGAATCATGCGCTTGATTTCTCTACGGTCTTTTCAGATTTGAACTATGAGAGTGAAAAAATTGCGCATGCGCGAAAATATATCCTGTACAGGCACACACAGTGTAACGCCTCGATGGCCCAGTGGTTTAAGTACCGGGCTTTGGTCTCGCTCGAGGTCCTGGGTTCGATTCCTGGGTCGGGCAAAATTTGTGTCGATTTTTCAGAACATAGCCCGGGTTTGTGATCACTAAAATGCATTTGGCAAGCGTGGTGATTAAGCCTATATTAAAGATGGGTATATTTGTATCGAAAACATGATTTCAAATGATGGAGGCATTTGCTCTGCAATGTGGCATTAATAGGCTGATACTTTACTTTTTATAGTAGGTATTATGATAGTAACAGAACTAATATGTTGTCCTCAGGCGGAGCAGCGGCTGGCGGCGCGGCGCGCGGCGCGGGCGGAGGCGCGCGAGATCCGCATGCGCGAGCTGGAGCGCCAGCAGCGCGAGCAGGAGGACCATGCCGACAAGGCGTACGACATGTACGCCGGCAGCGCCGGGATACACAGCGACAGTAATTAATACTCATCTTATCACTGCTACATCGCCTAAGTTTCTAGCTTTCCTTGCCGAATTTTCGAGTTACCTACTTAGGCTTTATATTACCACCCAGACCTGTCTTACCCACTGGGCACAATGGGCACGTGCCCAGGGCCCCGCAATCGATTGGGGCTCCCAGACCAAGTTCTGGGGGCCCCACGTTCACTAAACAAGAAGCTTAAAGTCCCCCTCATAGGTGAAAAACGGCCCTGTGCCCACCCCACCGAAAATAGAGTCACGAGTTGAGAACACCAGCCCACCCTTATTACTTTACTACGATTATAACCTCTCTATTGAACTCACTAATGACCGCCTAGGATAAAGTGTCTCAGTGTCTTTGGGATTTCAGACTTATGTATATCGTTTCCTTTTTGGAGGACAGCAGCCAAGAGCACCTTGAGTAGAAATATAGAAGTGAATAGAACCGGGCTTCTTCGTTACACAAAATAGATAACTAGAATAAGATGGTTTTCACGGTCAGTCACGCGGCTGTAGAATATATGGTCGGGCCTTTGTTTACCTCAATAGAAAACATAACGCGATGGCAAAACAACGCAGAAGACCACTTCCTTTTGGTGGCTATAGAATTTGATTCAAGTAAGTAGTCTCAATAGCGTATGTAACGTTGCAGAGTCGGTGGGGCGGCGCGGCGGGTCGCGGCTGGCGGCGCTCAGCCCGGCCGGCGTGCTGTCGCCGCGGCGCAGCTCCGAGGACTCCGCCGACGACACCTTCAACATCAAGGATCTTAGGGTACACACACCTATTTACTAATATTTAGTTACCACTAAGATGCCGAGCATTGAGAAGCAGCGTTCCCCTTCTTTCTAACGTTCAACCTGCCCATTTAAGTGTCTTTGGGAATAATCCTCCTTCGGGGGAAGTTACCCTCTTGACTGCCATTAGGCTTTAGCACCTGCGACTCACTCGATGGGGCCGTTGCATAATGGACGGTAGTTTTGCAGTGACGGTAGGCTGTATAGGACATAGTCGATCTTGTTACACTATGAGACTACTTCGGACAACGAGGCCGGATTCATTAATTCATAAGAATGTAGATAGTTTTCTCATCAACAGAAAGAACGTACTCTTCTGTCACGTATTCCCCAGATGAATGGAAGTTCTAATACGCTCTACCTTTTTTACTATCATCATAACCTCCTAAGCAGCGTAAACGCCTTCTGGTTCGCAGCACGAGCTGAAGGAGGTGGAGGAGAAGTTCCGCAAGGCGATGATCCTGAACGCGCAGCTGGACAACGACAAGGCGGCGCTCGGCTACCAGCTCGAGCTGCTCAAGGACAGGATAGAGGAGCTGCAGGAGGAGCACGCGCAGCTAACGGTATGTCTGCGCTAACTGAGGCTTTATTGCGGAATGTAGGATCGTTTGAAAATGTTTGCTGATTTCCGTGCAGTATGGGATTCTTAGTCATTGTGTTTCATATGCAACGCCGATAGAAAGATTTGATTCTGGATTTAACTTTAGCAGATATCAAAACATTTCTTCCAAAATATTCTTTAACTTCACAATTCTACTTACCGCCATAGGTCGGAGGAGGTTGGATGCAAGGAGAAGGATTTTTATGGTATTACGCCGCGGCTTAACTTTATTGATGGATGATGGTCGTGTGTTCCTAGCGCGAGCACCGCGAGAAGTGCTCGTCGCACGAGCGCCTGCGCCGCGAGCACGTGTCGCTGGAGCGCGAGCTGGGCGCCGCGCGGGACGCCGTGCGCGCGCGCGACGCCGCCGCCGCCGCCGCCGCGCTGGTGTTCGCGGACGCGCCGCCCGGCGCCGACGTGCCCGGCTTCGGCGCCGTGCCGCCGCTCGCGCTCGTGTCCAAGGCCGCTGACGACATGCTCGCCGACCTGGGCGAGGGCACGCTCGGTGAGTGACGCTCGTGTATGACGCCGCCGCCGCCGCCGCCGCGCTGGTGTTCGCGGACGCGCCGCCCGGCGCCGACGTGCCCGGCTTCGGCGCCGTGCCGCCGCTCGCGCTCGTGTCCAAGGCCGCTGACGACATGCTCGCCGACCTGGGCGAGGGCACGCTCGGTGAGTGACGCTCGTGTATGACGCCGCCGCCGCCGCCGCCGCGCTGGTGTTCGCGGACGCGCCGCCCGGCGCCGACGTGCCCGGCTTCGGCGCCGTGCCGCCGCTCGCGCTCGTGTCCAAGGCCGCTGACGACATGCTCGCCGACCTGGGCGAGGGCACGCTCGGTGAGTGACGCTCGTGTATGACGCCGCCGCCGCCGCCGCCGCGCTGGTGTTCGCGGACGCGCCGCCCGGCGCCGACGTGCCCGGCTTCGGCGCCGTGCCGCCGCTCGCGCTCGTGTCCAAGGCCGCTGACGACATGCTCGCCGACCTGGGCGAGGGCACGCTCGGTGAGTGACGCTCGTGTATGACGCCGCCGCCGCCGCCGCCGCGCTGGTGTTCGCGGACGCGCCGCCCGGCGCCGACGTGCCCGGCTTCGGCGCCGTGCCGCCGCTCGCGCTCGTGTCCAAGGCCGCTGACGACATGCTCGCCGACCTGGGCGAGGGCACGCTCGGTGAGTGACGCTCGTGTATGACGCCGCCGCCGCCGCCGCCGCGCTGGTGTTCGCGGACGCGCCGCCCGGCGCCGACGTGCCCGGCTTCGGCGCCGTGCCGCCGCTCGCGCTCGTGTCCAAGGCCGCTGACGACATGCTCGCCGACCTGGGCGAGGGCACGCTCGGTGAGTGACGCTCGTGTATGACGCCGCCGCCGCCGCCGCCGCGCTGGTGTTCGCGGACGCGCCGCCCGGCGCCGACGTGCCCGGCTTCGGCGCCGTGCCGCCGCTCGCGCTCGTGTCCAAGGCCGCTGACGACATGCTCGCCGACCTGGGCGAGGGCACGCTCGGTGAGTGATGCTCGTGTATGACGCCGCCGCCGCCGCCGCCGCGCTGGTGTTCGCGGACGCGCCGCCCGGCGCCGACGTGCCCGGCTTCGGCGCCGTGCCGCCGCTCGCGCTCGTGTCCAAGGCCGCTGACGACATGCTCGCCGACCTGGGCGAGGGCACGCTCGGTGAGTGATGCTCGTGTATGACGCCGCCGCCGCCGCCGCCGCGCTTGTGTTCGCGAATCCGAGGGCACCATCAAATGCACCAATAATATCAAAACTTGAACTTTACGTTTACATCACGTCACCAAAAAAAATCGCAAGAAATTGAAACTTTCGTTTGTAGATTTTGGGGCTTTTAAACACTACCGCCATCTAGTTTTATTTAGTACTGTTGCAAAAAACGAGTAATAAACAATCGTACTAATAGACTATACGCCCTGTTCCAGATGTGCGGTTGCAGAAGCTAGTCAGCGCGAAGACGGGCCTGGAGTCGGAGGTGCGCAAGCTGAAGCTGCAGCTGAACGAGGAGCGCGCCGCGCGGCAGAACGGCGTCGCCTCGCACCACGACCACGAGCTGGAGACCGAGTGTGAGTATTGGACCTTTTGTTGACGTTTTGAATTTGGGAAAAGTTCTCGTCAAGGGCAGATCCAGGGGATCATCCACTTAAGTTTTGGAACCAGCTCAAAAGGGGGGCTCCAAAACTTAAGTGGACCATTAATTGAAGGTCATTATTTTAAATACCGACTTGACCACGGCTCTGTGACTTGACCACGGCCCCTCTTGCGCCCATGCTCATCTATAGACGCATTCCTTATTATTTAGAGTCGAAAGTTCATTGCAAATCATATCACTTCTAAACGTGTCAAAATGATTTTTTTAAGTGAATTTGAGCCCCCAATTAAGCGGCAAGACATAGAACATACGCTCTCGTTGTCACGTGAAGAATTTTTAGATTAAATTTTGTAACGGTGCGTTATATTACATTGGCCGAGAAATAATAATTTTTTTTTTACTATTTTTATTATACGCCTGTTGTCGACTATACTTCTAATAATGTACGTTGTGTGATGTATGCAGTGGAGGCGCTGCGTCGCGGCGCGGCGGAGGCGAAGGCGCGGGCGGCGCGCGCGGAGGCGGAGGCGGCGCTGCAGGCCGCGGCGTCCGCCCGCCTCGAGGCGCAGGTGGCCCGCCTGCGCGCCCGCCAGGACCACCAGGACGAGCACGAGGAGGCGCTCAAGCAGGAGCGCCGCAAGCTGCAGCGCGAGGTGGGACATTTTCTGATCGTAGCGGCGGCTGCGCCTTGTCGGAGCCGTATCTCTACAGATACGTAGCTGTACCTGGGTAGATAGGGGTCGGCTATTAATCATGCGAAACTCGATTGAGGGAGGGGTACCGTAAAAAATATGTATGGGTGTAGTAGTATAGCACGTGTATTTAAGTGGAGGAGAATATTCGAAATGAAATTATGTTCAGCTAAAAATACACGTGATAACAGCAGGGGGGAGGGGTAGTCTTAAAGCTCACCATATATCACTTCGTGAGTGGAATTGAGATATAATTCGCGACGATAGCGATATCTCGCGCTCTCGAAATGGCATCTTGTCTAGCCCACCTAATCGTAGTTTTGTACGTTGTCGCCGCTGCAGTCTAGCTAAGGTCGCGACCGTAATCGTCCTCGGTCGTCGAGGTGTACGATATCGGGCCGTAGACCTTCGTCATTCCGTAACAAAAGCTGTTGTCATGCCCGATTGCCCGTAGCTGCTCCTCAAAGTAGATGTAGTCCGTAGTCGGTACCCGTAGTTGACATCGTAGCATACGAGTTCATACTACGCCGCCAGAGCTGTAGTAGTAGCAATATACGAAGCCGTAGCTGTAGTATAGACGTATAGCTGTGTAGTATTCCAAATAACCTCACGATACGTGTTATGCTTCCAAATATTATACAGCTAACGAAACAGTAGAATCAGTATTATAAAAAGTTTACAATCAGGGATTTATTCACTTTTCTAGAAAGCGAGGCGATATTTTAAAATATAAGTCGTTCGATCCGACATTCGTACATCGAGTGATTTGTTTTCAGGAAGTCGTTGACTTCTGGGCCGTTATCAATAATGGCGACAGTTAACGGTACAGTTGGCTCACCTGTGTGACCCCGCAAGACACTCAAAACTATATTTACCGGCTGTCTATAAGCTCCCGATCCCTTGTCCAATTTTCATATAAACATAACAAATCCGTTTTATTCAACCCAAGTTCTAACCAAACCAAATAATTATTTGCAATGTAATATAATGCAAATTTGACATTACAATTCTGTACAAAAATGCTTGACAGCTAGAAAATACCAACCAAATAATTTCTCAATCCTTTTTTTTTTGTCTTCAATAACATTAACTCATAAGAAACTCAGCTGTTTTTGAACAGGAAACATATATTAAAATTCTAAAACTGTTTAACATATTAAAATGCCCTTAATACTTTTACATCTTCAAAAATTTTTAGTCGATAGATTTATCACGATTCGGATTGTTACTTACGAACAAATCTGTTCTAAAAAGGTTACAGAATTAACTATCCTTTAATTTATTTCCAATATTGTATGTTTCCCCTTTTTGCTCGACTTCTTACGACTTGACAATTAAGCATTCGTACAACTGCGTCAAAAGATCGAATATTGTGTGAACCTTATATTGCATGATGTACAAAGATTTGTGCCTTTATAAAACTTAAATGTTCAGTTGGCATGTACACGATTAGTGTTCGACCAAACTTTGTAACAATAAGAAATAGATTTTTTTACTCATGACATGGATATTCGTTCACTCGTTCATTTAAAAGAATTAATGATAAAATGCCTACTTGATGTCTCATCGAGTTGTAAGACTAAAAAGATAAAAAGCGTTTGGTCGGACACTTATACGCGTATCGACAATGGCTCCTCTCAATAATCAAATGAAATATTACTCAGGCGCGGGAGGCCCTCAACCGAGTGGAGGAGCTGGAGACGGAGAACAGCCACCTGACGAAGCGGCTCGACAAGCTGAAGAACGCCAAGTCCGCGCTGCTCAAGGACCTGTGACAGCGCTGACTCCCGCCCGCCCGCGTCGCCTGACGAGCCAGCACGCGACGATACCCAGCGATACAACGCCTCCGCCGCGAGCCACGGGGCTAACCCCACCCAGCGACGCAGGCCCCGCCCCCCGAGCGACAAGCCACGCCCAGCTTGACACGGGCCCCGCCCCCGCGCTGTGCGACGGACTCGGGCTCTCCTCCCCTGCGCAGGTACAGGTGTCACGCCGTGCGACATCGTCCTCTATTACCCGGCGAGGGCCCTCCGGACTCTTGGAGTTATTCCCAACGTCACCCATCAATGTATACTCTGCCTGCATTAGACACGTACGATTTGACAGCAACTCTAGATGCAAGGTTCGGTGGTCGGGAGGGAGGACTCGCGCTGCAGCCGAAGCTGGAGTATTGTTTTTTTGATCAGATATCTATGTTAATTTCACATAGATGACCACCTCAAAGAGTAAAAATTTCATGACTTTATAACACAAAATTATCGCCGTCTAGCCGTACTCCAGCTTTGGCCTCGGCGTTGTCTCGTTGCTACGCAAATATAACATTATATCCTTGTCCAGGTCGCCACTAGTATTATATGCGAATCTATATCGACTGAATGCAATTCTATTAACGCACGAAACCATTAAAAGTAACGTATACATATTAATACGAGTATAACGGGTTATGTGATCATAATATTGTTATTGACATTAATTACAGTCGTGGCAATCACCGCTCGAACCACTTTTTAGCTTAAGCATATTACGTAATGAATTGATAAAAAATACGAGTAACATAATTATAGCCACCCTTCATGAGACATCATCATCGATCATTTATAATAAGCTCATAATATCATCATTAGTTATTGTATAATGGACTGACGTGAAATGTTTGGATTCTAATTATTTGGTTGCAATCATTTCTCGACTCTTTCGTAAAATCAATAGATAATTGGTATGTGAAATGCTCCGTATTACAATTACTATCGCATTTTTAAGCAGTTGTAAGGCATTTTAATACGCAATTTAATTGTTTTCAATTATTTATGTTAACGTATGATTTATGTAAATGCGTGCCAAACTTTACTTCTTATTTTATGCGCGCGCAGCCGTTGTCTAAAGAAAATGTTTAAGATTTTTTTTATAGTCTCAAATTATGTATGTATTTGTCCTTGACACTGATAGAATAGCAAAAGGGTAAATAATCCAAGTGCAAATGTTTTTTACACCCAATAATGAAAGCAACAAATCCATTGGTCCATATTTAGACTTCAAAAGTCCGGGTCGTATAATTTGACTCAGATGATCGAACTAGTCTTGGCATTGGTTTATAATCATCAACACACTTCCCAAGCGTGATGGCTACGCCATTATATATTGTGATGGATTATATTGATTTATAGACAAAAAAAAATAGATTCCTTCGTTCAAAAGGCGAATAGTTTTATATCCAATATGACTTTGCAATCGTGTGTGCAATACAGAATTTTACTATGTGAGGTCTTGCATTTTCGTTATTGCGTTTTAATAGTACATTGAAATTATCAAATTGTGACTGAATAAAAGAGGATAGGAATGAATGTAGGTTGACATTACAATTATTTTGACATTAGAGTATGTAATGTATTGCCAATCGTCAATAGAATGACTTGATTTGTCGCTTTTTAATGATATATAATTTATTAATGCAATTATTTGTTATTTTAATTACAATAGGGCATAATATACCTGGCGTATCATATGATAATATTTGCGACTTCCAACACCTATGTGTACATTTATTTATTCATAAAAATACATACTTGCGGCTATAACAGATTCAGCCAAAGACGAGACAACACAACAGTAACTGCAAAAAAGTGTTTTAGTTATGAACAGCACGTAGCAGATTTAAAAACTTTTTATTTTGTGTATTTGAAAAGCTGTTGAAAATAACCCAAATAAGTATAAACTACCTATAACTAGGTTGTGTTACAAATAACATTTTAATTTAATTGTAAATCGCTTAATTAATAGCTTTGTAAAATATTGAATTGTGTATAAATTAAAATATATTTTAATAATGATTAATTATTTATTTGTTATCCATATAAATAATAGAAGAAGTATGTTCGTATTTTCTGTATAGGTTTTATTCATAGGGATATCTAGCTTGCCGGTTCTATACCGTTTGTTTCGTGACTAATAGTGATTTATTATTTGATATTTACTTGCCATTGGTATCACAAACTAAAATTTTAAGGGACTTCTTATCTTAACAATGAAATTGCTTGTAATGATAATGATTGCTCAAAATTATACTCCAGTTAATGTGATAAGTTCGAGAACTAAAACGTCCAATTGGTCTAGTGGCCCGCGCTCCGACCGCGCGGCGGGAAGTTCAGGAATATCGTCTTTGTTCGGAAGTTACCATTCTAATTTCTACGCTAAATTTTACTTATTTGTACTTTTATACGGCATTTTCACTGTATAAATATAATTTAATCGAATAAGGCATTCATTCAATCATTTTATTTATAATTCCATAATTTGTATTATTTTAATAACGAATAATTTTTATAAAATAATGATGGGTTCTCGGCGACAAAGGCTGTTGGTAGTATATTGTCGACATGTATATAATGATGAATATGTAGTTGTTATCCGTTAGTCATGCTTGGTCATGCTCATACAGTGCCATGGCGCGCCAAAATGTATTAGGATACAATAAAACGTTGTGTATTGTAGTTACGTCTAGTGTGAATTGGAGTTTGCGGGTAGAGATATGCTACATGTAACAGTTTTGAAATGCTTAAACAAACAGCCTTCATTGTCTATTTCTGAAAACAAATGGCTTTGTAAGCGTCATTATTAACGTTAAAAAATCATTCATAGTTTTACTATTCTACCTTGGTAAAATGTGATTTGCCGTACTTTTAAGCAGTTTCCAAACTGTTAAATGTAAGCATATAATTGAAATACATAATTATATTATAGCGCACTCTACTATAGTCAACGAGTTTTTATCGGCGACTGGCGGTTTAAGCGAAATGTAAATCTGCGTCCTTGTTTGTATGAGATGGATCGCTTATCGCCAGTTGCCTTTGAGACAGGTCGAATGTAGTCAATGGTAATCAACGTATGCTCGTTAGCGCGAGGCAGCCAGCTCTCCGCGCCTGCAGAGAGCAGCTGCCTCGCTCCTCATGTTGTATTAAGAATCGTAAGTCAGCCAATTTGTAAGTAGAAATATCATTTTGTAAGTATGATGTATGTATTTTGGTGCTGCGTTACTAATTTATTGTTCTTTTAACTAGGAAGACCAACTGTCTTTTTTATATAAAGCGAAACTGACTTAATGTATAAATTTGGATATTTTGAATAAATTTCGCTCTAGAAAGTGTTGTTTTATTTGTCAGCAAAACCAATTAATTAAAGCACTATGAATGTCCTACATTATTTTGTAACATCAAGTTAAGAGGCTGTGATGGTGTTTTCTATTATTCGTCGCTTAATTTAATTCTGCTTGATGGCGGCGTGACGTTAACATAGGGTTTAAGTTATGATAAAAAAAAAATGCAGTGTATAACATTCTATCAAATTTATTACACCTAAGAAAATGGTAAAATGAAAAATGAGACTATTTACAAAAGTCATGGATGAGGAAAAAACATTTTCACAAAGTCTAAATCCTGTACAACTTTACATACATGATAAGAATTTAGTGACAGGGTCATTCAAACTAGACGGTACTTTGGATATCCACAAAAACTTCAAGTATAATACAAGCCGAGGTAACAGAATCCTGGCAAATTTAATACTAACTTTGTCGTTTTCCTATTTTATATCTACGTTGCGATCTTGCTTATGACAATGAAAATAAAAGAGGAATTACTTCATTTACCTTACATAGGTTGGGATATTCAGGACTAAGGCAGTAAAAACGATAATTTTGTAAACTGAAATATTATGGCAAATGATGGACAAGTATGCATAAAAATGTTGACCATATTTTTCAACTATTTAGCCTGCTGCTAACGAAACGAAATTATATAGTTAGTACTAAAGAGGCCTGAGAAACAAACTGATCGAAGTTTAGTTTTAAAGTATTTGATTTACTACATAATAATCCCTAATAAGTTTTTAAAAGTCCCGGGCTATATATGTATGTAACACAGAAATCATACCCAATTGCAAACACTACAAAAGGTTTGTTATCATCAGAACGAAAGTAATGAAGCTTATAATTGGAACCAACTGTAGCTTAGCATCATTTGCTGCACTGGGCCATTATTATAGAATTGTTTGAAATTTTGGAATTTCACATCACATACCTACATCTAATTAAATTATGTAACTTATGGAAAAAATAACGACAGTACTTCTAAAACAATTATCATATCAACTAATTATTACTGTATAATGTTACCTTATTACTTTTTTGCTGAAGACAGCACAAAGAGAAGGATCTGCGGTTTATATAGCTATGGGTGAATATGAAATTCTAATATCTATCATTGTAAAGGCACTCATACACGGGGAATGATTGCGATGATAAACAATTTATGACATAAATTGATATTAGTTAATTATGGTTGAGCCTAGGTTGAATCCATATAAACGGACCAATGACATGAGATCCTTTGAGACATATATTAACATGTCAAAATATGTGAAAGAATTGCAGACAATTTTTTTTCTGAAATTTCTCAATAAGAAATGTGTTAACATGTTACATGACGCATTATTCCTGACCCAGCACGAAAGCAAACAAAATAAATTATGTGTAAATCACATAATTTATTTTAAATGACCTAGTTGAGATTTTTATGGCTAAGAACCAGTCAATGCAATGATGACAAAATGGTTTGAATAAATCGAAACCGAAACTCAACAATAGATACCCAAATGGTTCTTTAGATTTTCTGAGTAGGAACAAAAAATAAATTCTTGATGAAAACAAATGTTTTGGTTTATAATGTTGATTAAAATTGGATTGTGGTCTGGATAACCGGTAAAGTTTGTCAATCCTGGGGGATGAATGGTAAAGTTTTTTCCCATGAGTTGTATCTGGGTCCGCTGGGCGGTGCCCGGGCGGCTGCGACGGGCGGGCGTCGCTAGGGCGCGGGGTGCTGGCTGGGCGTGAGCGCGCCGTGCTCGGGGCTGTGCTTCTGTTTCTTGCGCTTCTTCTCCTTTTTCCGCTTCTTGCGCTCCTTGTCATCGTCATGTCGCTTCTGCTTTTTGTGTTTCTTCTCGTATGTGTCGGGGTTGGATGAGTCTGTAATTAAAAATAATATATATTGTCAAACAATGTTGAATATATTATTTCAGTAGGTACACTTGCAGCCCCTATCCTGAAATGATATTATGCTTTAGCATGGGCCATGGGGGCATAATATTTATTATTTCAAAGGCACATTTACTTCAATGCTCTATACCAGTGCTTCCCAAACTTATTTTGTCTACTGCCCACTTTGAGATTAATATTTTTTTAGCACCTCCTATATTCAATAAAATAGGACAGATATAATATGAACTACGCGGAGAGAAATATAGAAATAGAACCGAGTTTGAGCAATGTTTTAATTCATATTAGTTGATGTTCACAAGTAGTTGTTTAAGATGCCTACATTTTCTTCAGACCTGTAGCGCCCACAAAGGGGGCGTTATCGCCCACTTTGGGAAAGACTGCTCTATACTAATCTCGAAACTACTTGTCCGATTTGAAAAATGTTTGTTGGATAGTCCATTTGACCAGGAAGGCTTTAAGGCCATAGTATACATACACCTATGTGTGTGGAAGCCGAAAACCACGCGGACCGAGTCGCGGGCAGCTAGTATGTGATAAAAGGTTAGTTTTTTATTAATCCAAAGTAAAAAGTTGAATGAGAAAAATAATTTCTACTTTTCTCACATACCATGGATTATAACAGTCCATTTTTTCACATTTAAACTGACTATGACCTACTATGTAGTACATCCTAAGAAAATTTATGGACTACATCATCAAGAGTCCTTGCATTAAAAAGGGAACATTGTTTTCAAGCAGACACACAAAATAATGGTTCACATCACTAACCTTGTAATGGTGTGTCTTGGCCGGGTGGAGCACCATCTTTGTGTTTGTGCTTCTTGTGTTTGCTTTTGTGTCTCTTTGGTGGTGTGGCGCTCACATAGCGGTACTGCTCAGGGAGAGGGCCGGGGTGCAACCGGAACCCTGCCAGCTGCGCACTGGTCAGCGGCAGAAGCTCCTTCCCGCCGATGGGCCTCTTTGCTATGACTGATCCCAATGTACTGTTATCTTCCTGACCTGGCCCGTCAACTATACCAGGCAAATTGGGTAAAAAGGACGACAGGGATTCCTTTAGCTTTTTACCATTAAATTTACTATACGAATGTTCCAGTCCATAATACGCCATCAGGTTCGTAGCACCTGTCAGGTCACATTCTCCAGCTAAAACAAATATAACGTTATTTATTATGATCCAGAAGAGTTGTTTATCAAAACACTAGAGACAGAAGCCTTACCTGGGGGTTCTTTCATCAAATAGAACGGGCCACTGTGCACGATAGACGGGTTCTTGCCGAGCGAAATTGTGGTCTTGAGAGTTCCAGACGAATCCTGACGAGAGACCACTGGGGATCTCCCTCCTCGCGGCGAAGACTTTGGAGAATACTGTTCTACTTTTCTGAACTGATCAGACATCATCTTGAATCAGCATTGTCTATCTAATAACATAAGATAAAGAAATTCCACTAAATAAAATTATAAAAACTAAAAACTATACCCTTCCCTTTTGACAACTCCGCATCTACCAATGCAATGTTGCTAGATAAATGTAAAAAAATTCAATGGAGTGTTGTACTAAATAAATATTGTGAAATATATGGTAGCTTCTATTAAGTTTATCCATCATATGAATATAACAATCATTCGTTATGATAGGATTTTATCGTATTTCTTATAAGTTGATACCATTCTTAAAACGTTTATGTAAGTTAGCGTGTAGTATAAAATCTAATGAAACGATAAGTACGCGATAAAAAAAGAAGTATATTTGCATTATTATTATATTATGATCCCAAGCAGTTTCTTTATTTATTAATTAACATTTGTTGCAATATTAAATGTTTTCCAAAATTAAAAACATTTTGTTTATGGTTTGTTTTCACACCACGTGTTCATGGCTTGTATGCGGCCGAATTAATTAAAAAAATAAATTTTACGAGGTAAAAAATTTAGTCTATGGTTCATGAATTAGCTTCTCGTAACGTGCTACGATTTTCTTTAATTTGTTTGGATATAAACATTAAAACGTGATTAATTGGATTTGTTTATAATGTTATATGCAACGTGAAGTCTATAAAATGATTGTGAAGTTTCCCAAATGTGACGCAAGTGTAACGCAACGCTTTTGATAATCACCATTCCTCGCTCTGCGAAGTGACGCCATTTTACGGGAATGATCAGCCCGCGGCTGCTTCATAATAAGCCTGATGTGATTGTTCCGCCCAAACGGATGCATGGAAACAAATCTTTATTGTTGTACTCGTACTGGACGTACGATTACAGAGGTACGCTATCTTTTTTACATGTTGATACATAATGATAATTTCAAATGAAGTTCCGATTTCCTCGTTGGTGAACGTCTTTTGTTTCCCAGTGATCAAAGCACGTGTTTCTTTTTCAGAAAACTATGGAAGATGGTAATGTTGTCAATTTGAAAGACGATAAAATCGCAGCATTGGCAAGTTTGTACAACGAAAGGACGGCAAAACTAACGACGAATGGGCATGACATAGGCGGAGAGTCATCCAGCCCGCCCGCCGACGCGTACGAGCAGCGCCGCCTCAGCGCCGACGCACCCAAGGACGACAAGTACCGCAAGCGCATCAACCCCCTCAGGATACATCTTGGAAAGAGGCCTTTTGTTGACAATTCCACTCACTGTTTCAATGCTGGCAAGAAAAAGAAACCCTATGTCAATAAAAATAGTGATAGTCCAACAGCCAACAGTGTGCCCCGGGTACCAAAATTAATTCCTAAACGAGTTGATCCCGCTACATTTAATAATGCTGCCTCTCAGATGGGAAGTAATCTATTGGATAATGAAGAAGACAAACCGGTGCCCAGACTTGTGCCCAAAAGCCAACTATTGCAATATAAAAAGGGTAAAGAAAAAGGACCCCAGTTAAAAGAATATGCTCAGAGTCTGGGCTTGCAACCAATGGTGAAGTTCAAATGTCGGAAATGTTGTTCTATGTCATTTAAGACTTTAGCAATGTTGAAAGAACATCAACTTGTATGTAGAGCTCAAGCAAAGGAGCCAGCTTTAAGTCCTGAGGTTGCACCGAGTGCTGATGCCAATGCAGGGGGACCTTCAAGAGTGACGAGGAAAGTGTACTTGTGTTCTGCTTGTGGGACCTACTATGAAAACTGGAATCTCTTTCTTCATATGAGAGAAGTGCATAATAGGCACATCTGTTTATTTTGCTTGGGTATGTTTTCAAAAGCAGAAAAATTAGCAATGCATTTGACAAATAAACATAATGTTCAAGAGTTTAATTATGATAGTAATGAGGAGTTTTTCAAAGCTTATAATGGGACTTTATATTTAATGTGTTGTGTGTGTGATGAGATCTGTAGTGAACATGATGACTTTTTTAATCATGACTGTAATAAAGTTAAGCCAAGACCTTTGCCTGTGCTTGTTAATAAGAATTCAGTTAAAACTAATAATGTGAAAAATATTAAAAATTGTAGTGATACATCAACTAATGGTCCTTCAACTGTTACAAAGGAACTATTGAAACCTGTAAATGATAGGAAAGAAATTGCCAATGAGCCTAAATTAGAGACGGTAACTTTTCAGACTAAAACAACTTCAATTGCAGCTGATAGTGAACCAATAAGAGACAGTGACACTAGTATAAGTTCAGACAACTCTGCATCAATAAGCAAAGACACTAGTACAATAGACTCGGGAATGGAATTGGATAGCTCTAGTGGTAAACCTGTGACTAGCCCATTACCTGATGAAGCTGTAAGCCCTCCAAGAGATGATTATCCACTACCAAATGGTGATGATAGTGTGGATCATTCTGACGAGAGTGACTCCCCCATCCCTGATGAAATCCATTCACCTCTCATAGAGCCTGAACAGACGAAATGTGAAGAACCAGTTAGTACACCTGTGGAAAAGGAAAAAGAGTGTGGTATTAAGTTGAAATTAAGCTTAAACAAAGCTAATTCACCTGTTATAATCAATTCAACTGTTGATCCCACTATTGGGCAACAAAATTTACATGCACATAAACCTCCTAGTAGAATGCGGAGACCACCAAAACGCTATGAAAAAGAAGTTCCAACAGAACCAGTTCATGCAGCAGTTCTACAGAAACCACCAACAATAAAAATGACCATCTGCGATAAAGCCGACAGTCCATTTGTTAAAACAACGATTTTTGAAGATAACAAGGAAACTACATTAAACTCACTTCTTAACAACAATTTATGTGCTAAAGCTAAAACACCTGAGTATAAACCCGAAAATACAATGAAAACTACAATATATGATAATAATATAGAAGATGTGAACACATTGAACAGGGTACCAAAGCTGACTGTAAGAGTTCCTAAAGAACTTTTGGACAAAGATTCATCCAGTGAATATTCATCAGATAGTGATATAAGTGATAAATTAACAGTTGATGAAAACAACATCACAATAGATGAAGAAAATAAAACAACTCAAGAACCAGAAACACAAGTACAAGAATTAAAACCACCTAAAGAAGAGTTAAAAGAAGAAATACATGTAGATGTTGAAGAAACTATTGAAAACAATGAGGAAAATTTAATTGCCAAAACAGAATCTAAGACTGAACCAAAATCTGAAACAAATGAGGAGACTCCTCTTGAACCTAAAATAGAAGAACCTGAAATACCTGTGACAGAGTTATCATTAGATAAACCTTTAGATAAATATCCTTTGAAAGATCTTTTAAAAGTATTTTTGACCAATACAGCATACAACTGTATTTATTGCAACCATGTCCGTAAGATAGCTGTGAACTGTGAGCAACTGTCCCTTCATATGGTTGCTCAACATCGCTTTGCTGCCACAGTTAACAGCATCACTGCAGAAGAATTGTTGCCGGAGACTATTACCGCAAGGGTCAAATCTGGTGCAGTAGAACTGAAATCTGTATTTATTAATGCAAATTCATATGATAGTGTTGATAAATGTGAAGAAGTTCAATATGACCATCTATTTGAATGTTTCCAATGTTACTTCAAAACTGCTGTGCATAAAGATCTCTATTTACATAATCGGAAAATGCATCAAAAAACAATTTTGTTATGTGTAATGTGCAAATCTAATTTCTATAGTTACAGTGAATTGTTGTGTCACATGTGTCCTGGAGCCTATGATTCGGAATATGAAATTAAATTCAGATGTTGTTTATGTAATGTTGACTCTATACCATCTTCATTTCGCCTCATGGTACATCTTAGAAAAATTCACCATACATGTGATGTGTGTTTAGAATTTTGTCACAGCCAGGCACGCTTGTCAAATCATGTATGGAAACACAAATTGCACCATTTGTGTTATAGATGCGGTATAGCCTATAGGAATAAACCTGACATAACAAATCATTTATTTTGGAAACATGGCACTGAAAGTGTTCTTTGCAAAAGATGTCTTCAAAAGAAATGGCCTCACGTATATCACTTCTGCACACCACCTGCCATATTCATTTGTGATGAATGTAGTTTACAATTTACGAGGGCAGTGTGCCTAAAAGTTCATAGAAGATTTCATGCTGGGGAATATCCACATGTATGTAATGAGGAGGGGTGCACAGAAAAGTTTGTATCAAAAAAATTGCTTGCGAAACACGCTGAGGATCACAAAAAGAAGCTTTTCACTGAAGAATTAAGCAAAGAAAAATTATCCTCAACCGATGACAAGCCGAAAGAAATATCTAAAGAAATACCAGTTATTGATTTGGTAGAAGACAAACCGAAAGAAGAAGCAGGTTCTTCTGTAGTTAATGTTGAGGCTGGAACTGAGCAATTATCAAAGAAGACAAAGAAAAAGAAATCAAAAGAAAAAGACGCTTTACTACTTGACGTTAATTTGCCAGCATTGGACCTTTCAGAGAGTGATAGTAGCGATGAATCTGATAATGGGCTACCACCACCTAAAAAAGAAGAAGAACCATGTGAAATCAAACAAGAGGATACACCTGTGATCACAACTGATGATAAACCAGTTGAAGGTATTGTTCCTAAAGTTGAGGAAAAAGTCGCGCCCGCAGAAGAAGATACCCCAAATGAGCAACAAGTATTAGATATCTGGGATAATTTTAAGAAATATCAAGCAAAGGTTGAAAAACAAAAGGAAAAGACACCACCATTAGTTCCAATTCGAAAACATGTTTGTGAATCTGATCACGATTATTGTTTAATACCTAATGATTTAAATGGAGATGAAGATACGTTTAGTATAGATAAAAAGAAAAACAAAAAATCGCCAAAGAAAAGACACGGGGGCTTATCATCTTCCAGTAGTAGTAGTAGTGACAGTGATTCAAGCTGTTCTTGTGGTTCCAATTGCAGTTGCTCGTCCAGCAGTGGATCTTCGTCTTCTAGCTCTTCTGATTCTGATTCTTCTGATGATTCATTAAATGAAAAGAAGGATCCCAATGAAAAGAAAAAGAAGAAACTACAGAAAAAATTACCTAACAGAAGAATAAGCAATGGATCCAATGTAGATGTTATGGGTATGTCTGAGACACCGATTTTGATACCAGAGAAGGTAGAGCCACCAATAGCGGAGACCGATCTAGAAACAACTGAAAGTGAAACAGATGAGGAATTTTATGATAAGCATCCACAGCGAATAGCAAACAAATTACATGCAGAAAAACGTAATCAATTGATGTTGCTAGCTTCTGTGGCACCTTCTGAAGGTGGGTCTGCCTCAGGGGAAGCCAGCCGCCCTAATACTCCAATAAAAGAAGAACAGCCTAAAATAGAAACAGTAGAAAAAGAAAAATCTGCTAGCAGCAAAAAGAAGAGCAAAAAGAAGAAAAAGTCAAAAAGTTCAAAAAGACATGGTCCCATTAAACTTAACATTCCTAAAGATATTATTGCTAAGTCTGACCCTGAGCCATCACAACCGTTACTCCCGAATAAAATTACAATATCTCTACATTCTAATACAGTTCAATTACCTGAAACTCCAGTTGCACCAGCAGTGGCTACTAGCACTAGTGCTTCAACAGCGTCCATTGAACATAAAAGAGCTTCAAAAAGACGACGCGTCCCTAATAAGTTCTATGGATATTCAAGCGATGAGGATACTCCATCTCCAGCAATCACGGCATTGAAACCACAACTACCACCGAAGCTGGAGTGGAGAAAGGAAGATTTACCGTCACCAGTTACGCATAAGCCGAAAAAGGAAGTACCGTCAACAATCATGCCGCAGCGACTGTTCAATTACACTGAGCCAATTAGGTTAACCACGCCAATTCCGGACCCCGAGCCTCCTCGTATCCTAATGAACTCGGAATCTATGGAATCCAGTGACTCGGACTCTAGCGAGGGAAATCTCGAGATATATCAGCCTCGGAATCCACAGGCCGCTCCACCAATTCCTCCTCCGACTTATTTGAATTCTGGTACTTCAAGTTTACCTTACGCGTTCCAGCGGCCCGCCGTGCGGCAGGCTCGTGAGGGCGAAAGCGTCTACTGCTACTGCCGCTGCCCGTACGACGAAGTGTCAGAAATGATCGCTTGCGATGCAGAGGGCTGTCCCATTGAATGGTTTCATTTTGAGTGTGTCGGTATTATGGTCCCACCCAAAGGAAAATGGTACTGCCCAGAGTGTAGGAAAAATCAAAGTTTTTCGGGTATCAGATAAGTCTTATGTATTTGGAATAACGTGTATATAAATATCTTTTGCTGTATTGTTATCTGTATATAACTTATTGATTGTAGATATATTAGCTTTACCTGTATATCTTTGTAGGTAGTTTGTGTAAGTTTTAGGCTATTAGGTCTGAAGAAATGTATCATTGTTATAAAAGTACATGTTATGCTTCGTACCGGCTGTGCGGCCATTTCTGTAAGCTGGCAAAATTGTTACGACATTAACCTACTACAGCAAAGCGGAAATATAAATCCGATTTTTGATACCACTTAGTAATTTTATTTTCCCCCCATTATATCCTCACAATTAATCGCAAATATAAACTTGGGATCAACCACGTATACATTCCCTGTAATGATTGTTTTATTTATCGACTTCAGCCTGAATGAGTTCTGTTTTCTGAGCTTCATCCTGTTGTAGTTCGCTGCTAGACGTGGTTATGTCGAGTCACCACGGTGAAAGTGCAGTCTGGTTGCTTATCGCAGAACTTACCTAGGTTCGACCATAAAGCAGGAATGCTGAAGTGTGTAATGATGGTAATTATTCTTGAGGGGACAACTAGGACAATTTCATCTCCTTATATAAAGCTGTTAATAGAGGTTCGATTTCCAGTAATACCTCAATGTTCAAGACAACCATTTTACTGTGAATTTTTCTCCCACTAGAGTTTGATTTATCACACTCTTTTTAAGATCTACCTAGTGTATGATGATAATGATGTTATGAAGCAATCGGCCTAAAATTAATTAAGTTAATATTAATTTTACCTGGAAGAATGTTGGAGATCACAAATATCAATATCATAAAAAAATGACTAAAACTAAAATATCAATTCTCTATTATTACTGTCAGTTACCATCCAAAATATCACGAGCGTATTGATACATTCAATAATCCAATATATAAATCAGTATGGATTTATCTTCAGTATGTTTGGACAAGTTTTCATGCAGCAAATTTGGTGGTGAGTATCTACCTACATAACTAGTTTATTTATTTATAGTACGCCTGATTCGGAAAGTATAAAGATTCATTGCCGTCACAATATCCTCACAGACGTCATTAAATCACTCCAGAGGGACCGACCCTTGAGTGTCTGATTGTGATATCCTCCTGAAGGTCCAAAAAGGTCAGTGTAAGTGCCTGAACCTGTGCTTTTGTGAACATGAATGCTGACAAGTGCTCCAACAAGGGCTTTTGGCTTGGCTTGAAATTCCAGGACGAGCCAAAAACTGGCATGCGACATCTTTTGTTGATTGGGTACCTTGTAATCACTTCAACAATAACCACCACCTTGACAGTTATTTTCTATTTCAGGCAAAGCAAGTCCAGAAAAAATACGGGCTTTGTCAACTGTAAGGGAATGTCCAATTCGGACGTGGGAAGGTAAGAAGGTAAAGTTGTCTGTCAATTCGAGGAAGGCTTATTCTGTAAAGGTGTTAGGTATTAACACAATCTGATCGCTTGGTTTTTACTTACATAGTTAGACATCAAAATATTTCAGCTCCTGTTACTTTTTTTTCAGCAATAACTTTGTTAGCGTGCTGCAGATTCATGACAAGTTAATTTGTTGGGCGTTAATAATGTACCTACCTACCTACTTTTATCTTACAGAATCTCATGCATTAAATCACGGCCATGAATAGATCTTACCGCGTAAAACAAACCAACTTTGTTGTGCTATCAAAATCCTTTAATTAAATTGTATCATATTGTACATACGTATTTTGTGCTCTGTTAATCGTTATATTAAAGCTTATTCTAGGTAAAATTGGCAAGATACTAGTTCTGTTAATAGGCGTGCCATAATACATACATAGTTAGTTATTAGCGGTTTTTCGAATAATAATTTAAAAGGACACTTGATCCTTAAAGCTAGAGAAATCTCTTTTATCACAAACGTTCGCGGTCTACCAAGGCAGTTCAGTTCCGTCGTAGTTCAAGAACTTGCCAGTGTCGGAGTCGCGCAGTTTCTCGAGCGTGGCGAAGATGCCGCTGATGCTGGTGTCCACGTCCAGGGGCGCGCCTTTGCCGCCCATGTCGGTCTTCACCCAGCCGGGATGGATCGACACGGCCATGATGTTCTCCTTCTTCAGGTCCACGCTCATCGACTTTGTTGCTGCGTTAAGGGCAGCCTGAAAATAATAATAAATACTGTTAAGTTATAAAACCGCGACTCGCTACTGCTTTGCTTGCCTCCGATGTTTGGGTTCATCATAGGTAAACCAAACTACTTAGATCGAATTGAAGTGGGTACCTGTCCTATTCTTATCATCATCTCTACACTACAACTACACACTATGATGCACTGCGATAGTTTCTGCAGTAAAGTAAGTACCTACTCAGGTTATTACACAATGTTATTTAAGATTGTATTACATTTCAGTTTCGTCATCTAAGTAGGTATAGTCTTTTGAACCGGTGAGAAGTACCTAAGTATGTAATCGAAAAACCTGTTCTACTGGGCTGTTGTTCCTGTCACTCCTGCTAACATCGTCTGCATCTTTGTTGTTTACATAACCCATGAAAGTGTTCGCTTACACTCTTACAGAAACTACCCGCGAAAAGCCAACGCACGGGTTGGGTGTACCTAATTAGTGGGTTACCAGTCCACCTTACCTTAGAACATCTGTAGGGGTAGAAGCCACCTGTGTCGTTCTTCGCGATGGAGCCGAGCACAGAGCTCAGGTTGACGACGACGGCGCGCTGCACACCCATCGGTTTATCGCTGTTCGCCTCCGCCGCCTGCTTCAGCAATGGCACCAGATTCTGTAGCGTTATCGTTGAAATATTAAGAGTAGGTATAATAAAAATTTGAACGGATGTAGAAAGAGGATTGCCCTATGCCATCTCGTGAAGGTCTTAGAAGATTTTAGACGGCGTGAAATTGGTCCATCAGAATAATTATACTTGTAACTAGCAAATATAAAGCAATTTATAAAAAAGTTTTTTGTTACCACTGTACCTACTTGTATACTCAGTGGTGAGATTATTTTGTTAAGTTTTAAATTGTAGGTATGTGTAACGTTTCTCATTCATTAGGGCAGTTACCTACATGTAAGGCAGGCGGTACTTCTTATATGTGCTTAATATTTTAACCTTTGTTAGCATGATCGGCGCAATGGTGTTGACAGCAAGATTCTGTATAAGTTGGTCCTCTTTCACAAGGCCGAGCTTTGTAAATTTTGTGCTGATTCCAGCGTTATTTATCAATACATTCAGTCCGTCTTTTCCAACGGCTTTAGAAATCTCCGATGATAGGTGGTCGTAGGCGGACGTGTCAGTTACATCTGAAAGAAATTAAAACAAATTGTATGGTAGTGGTGTGTGGCATCATCTTTATAGCGAAAAAGCAGTAATGATAAAGTATCAATTTGTTATACCTAACTGCAGGATTTGAAGGTTTTTGAATTCATCTGATAATTTTTGAAGTTCCTGTAAATGAAGAAATTACTTTAGATGTATGTATATTTTGTAGCTACCTACCCACTAACTTAGTTACCTACCTACCTTTTTTTTTATCTACCTGGGAAAAAAATATGACATTCAGGTAGAACCTTGCTTAAATTGAATTAAGTTGTGATGATGAACTTTGTTTAAAGTAAATTAGCGAGTACATAGTTGAGTAATTCTTCCCACAACACTTAACGACGTTCTGTGGAAGAGGCAGAACTTATAATATTATCAAATAAAAGCAAATTCAAGAATTCGTCCTACTCAAGACGGGATGGGAACTCCGGTTTTAAGTGAGCTTAGATCATCATAGTATACCAAGTTAAACCGTTCAAGGGAGGATAGGCCCCTGGCCATCATTTTGTACTTTTACAAATTGACTTATTGAACATAGAATCAGCAAGTCATGCACGCAAGTGCTAACTAGTATATTGGTGATGTCATCGTAATTTATATCAACAAATCCGATTGCAACGTCATAACATCTTGCGACGCGTATTTTCAAGGTTTGCCGCGCTTGATAATGACGTCAGCTGTCAATTAACAACCATCTCTGTCGCACACTCAACGTTTCCTTTCTACAAAAAGCAGAACCACTCGATTTTCCGCGAGTGTTCAGCATAGACGTGAAGGTTTGAGCTGTGTAAACTAAAAGTTATAAGTGACAGTGTATAATTAAGATTAAAACATCAACTAATAATGGCACCTATAGGTGAGTAAGCAAATAAATACATACCTCTGACGGTTTTCGGCATGTAGCGAATATTTTGTTAGCCTTACTCTGTCTCACGAGATACCTAACCATACCAAGTCCCAGTCCCCGGTTGGCGCCTGTAATTAGCACTGAATTCATGGCGATTGCACAAGTAGATTTGTTAATTTCTTGACATTAATCGAAGTTATCTTTTACTGCTACTACCCGAAAGTCTGCGTGCGTGTCTGTCTGAGAGATTTTTCCCGTCTCCTGTCATTCTTGTCAAAATGACAATACTCAGTAATGTTGTGAAATACAATAATTTGCTAAAATCCTGTAAATTTGCCGAAAATGTTTTGGTATTAGCCAGAAGAACATTCGGGAACAGTAAGTGATCGTTTTATTTGTAAGATTATGGCCTTGGCTTATGTCGATTAGCGCATAACCTCAATACAATTGAGTAACCAGTTTTTCCATTAATTTTTGGTACTTTTGAAGTCATAATAAAAAAAAGTCACGATGGTACATCTGGAACTTGGGATGGTGCAAATAATTTTTTATTTCACTTGTTTCCATTTTATGTTAAATTTTACACTAGCCAAATTCTATATGTTTTGCATTAAAAGGTATGTGAAATACCTAAGTGTATTGTATTATACTCCTGTTGCACTTAATTCTGGGCAGTATTGTGAAGAACATTTTGTTTACAAGCAGGCGGCTGGTTCTGTTGTAGCCGAGACAAGGTAGCCCCAGTTGACTGTATTGTCGAAGGTACAGTAAGTTGTCACTGGACTTTCTGGGGCAGAGTGTTGTTCTTTTACTGTATCATTGCATTTTGTAGCTGTCGCACACACACACACAATGCATATTCAATGCCGTAATTCAATAGAATTTTGATTTTGTAAAAATAATTTTATTTCAGTAATACCTATATTCAATACTTTTTGATGAACAGAGACCCAAGTTCATATTGAAATTTCCAAATACATGCCTTTTTTATGAGATTGGATGATATTGAGTTTATTTACTGATATTTGCCCTTTTGCCAGAGAAATGCAAATAAATATTTTATGAAATAGTAATTATAGATTTGATGCTATAGAATATTTATTTTTAACTGACTTAAATAAGTTTACTTTTTAAATGAAAACATTACCATGATACCATATTGGTTTCTGGTTAAAAAAATCATATTCTTCCTTACTAGTTATGCTACAATTCAAAACTATAATAAAATAATATTTGTTAACGGGACTAAACGCGATTTTAATTATGTAGTATATATATACTACTTACTTAAGTCCCGTTAACAAATATTATTATAGTAATGCAACGCAAAAGTCTAAAATCTCATAAAATAAAATAATTATGTTTTTACTGTAATCAAGATTACCTATTGAAAATTCTCATGCACTGTGCCACTGTACCATTTCATGTACTATAATTATATAATTAGTATATTATATAAATTTATAAAGGGGAATATTTGCTTTTTTATTTGTTTGTTTGAATCAAAAAGGTTCTGAAACAACTGGGCCGTTTGTAATTAAATTGTGTAGAGATATATAAAGTTTACATTTGGAAAGATCAAGGGGCTACTTTTATCTCAAAAGAACATCATGTTCCCGTGGGATACTGTTGTGTTGTCCACTATGGCGAAGCCACCAGCAATAGTATAATAGTGTATTATACACAGAAGCATATTTTAGTATCATGGTGTGGTGTCTTCTAGATGGGAACTTTGATTATGATCTGGCGGTGATCGGTGGCGGGTCGGGCGGGCTCGCGTGCGCGAAGGAAGCCGTCAACCAGGGCGCCAAGGTAGCCGTCCTGGACTTTGTCCAGCCGTCGCCACAGGGTACGAAGTGGGGCCTCGGTGGGACCTGTGTGAACGTCGGCTGTATACCCAAGAAGTTGATGCACCAGGCTGCTTTACTCGGGGAAAGCATTCATGTAAGTTTACTTCAGTTGTTATTATATTTATGTGTAAATAAATTCCAATGAGCAAAATGATTTTACTTTAAACTGTTAATGTTTATATAACAACATTAAAAGAGCAGAGCGGAAATTCCTCATTGGAATTATTTGGACATAAAACTTAAATTCTAAAATAAATTAGAGCAATATAATTCAATGGGCTCATACTATTTAGCCATCATAAGTATTAATTAATACCAATATTTTATAATTGAAGCTAAGTCTTGTTTAACATGCATAAAGTACTAGTATCTGGAGAAATACAATGGCTATCATTGCAATAAAACGACTCCATAAATTAAAAACTTAGCTAAGAAGTTTTTGTCACAATAGTTAAAACGTGTACCATTGAATATTATTGCTATATTTTTTTTACTGTATGATAATTCAATAATGTTGTTTTTTCGAAATATGAATTTTTTTTCAAGGGCTTTTTCGTTTTATTTATAGGCCTTGGTAAGTGATTAAGCCTGCCAGGGGCTACAACCATTGAAAACTTGGATTATTCTTGAGGGCTAGTGTTTTCCATTTTATATTGTAATTAGTTTAGCTTTGATTTTAAAAAGAACACGCAATGACAATTATAAATTAGAATAGCAAATGTAGCATTATCTGTAGTATGTTACCTGTTTTCGTTGTAGTGATTGTTTCGTTTACTAAGACTACAAATCAAATCAAATCAAATAGACTATGAAATGTATTAATTTATTTTAGCTTTGTTAGTTTAAATGTCACCCAGTTATTTAGAGTAAGTAAATTGGTGAACATTTGTAGACTTGATAATAATAATCCAGTCAAAATAGACAAAATTAAGACTCAAGGTTGCATTAATTCCCACACAGCTGGATTTTTGTGCAGGCCTTGAATACGTCATTACAAATGATATGTCAAAATTCCCCATCGATCCCGCTTGTGCGTTGTTTTTTATTCGTGGTCAAAGGGCCCAAATTTGCGTTTTTTTCTTAAATCTCTGAAACTAAAAGAGCTATCGAAAAATGGTTCAGGAAAAGTTTATAGATCGTAAAATTGTCTACCTAAAAGATCTCTACATTTTTCTTCTACAAAGCAGCGCTGTCGAGATATTGTGACTTTAAGCCGCAGGAAAGTCGTATTTTCGAGTAGCCCACATTATGCAATTACAATAAATTGGGTTGAGTAGTTTATCTGGTGCAGGTGGAAATTAAGTATGGATTGGCTCGAAACTATTATTTACCGATTTCCAGCCCCAATTTTTAGGATTTAGTTCATTGAAGTCAAAAAAGACAAAATGACGTATCAAGCTTGCATTCATTCCCAACAAGCGGGACTTTTGTGCAGGACTTGAATACGTCATTACAAATGATATGTCAAAAGTCCCCATCGATCCCGCTTGTGCGTTGTTTTTTATCTGTACTGAAAATCTTCGGATCCTATTCCTAACCTTTCTGGTAGTCAAACCTCAATGGTCCCCATAGAGTCTTTTACTCCTTAGATAAAACAGGATCGATTGGCGCGAAAAAAAATTTTGGAATTTTCAGTACAAATTGCTGAAATAGGTAATTTTTTTTTCATGCCAATCGATCCTATTATAAGTTAGGATTAAAAGACTTTAGGGGACCATTTGAGGTTTGAGTACTAGAAATGTCAGGAATCGCAAAAAACTTTTCCCATACATTTTGTACTGAAAATACCAAATTTTTTTTTTCTCGCCAATCGATCTTATTTCATCTAAGGAGTAAAAGTCTCTATGGGGACCATTGAGGTTTGACTACCAGAAAGGTTAGGAATAGGATCCGAAGATTTTCAGTACAGATAAAAAACAACGCACAAGCGGGATCGATGGGGACTTTTGACATATCATTTGTAATGACGTATTCAAGGCCTGCACAAAAGTCCCGCTTGTTGGGAATGAATGCAAGCTTGATACGTCATTTTGTCTTTTTTGACTTCAATGAACTAAATCCTGAAAATTGGGGCTGGAAATTGGTAAATAATAGTTTCGAGCCAATCCATACTTAATTGCCACCTGCACCAGATAAACTACTCAACCCAATTTATTGTAATTGCATAATGTGGGCTACTCGAAAATACGACTTTCCTGCGGCTTAAAGTCACAATATCTCGACAGCGCTGCTTTGTAGAAGAAAAATGTAGAGATCTTTTAGGTAGACAATTTTACGATCTATAAACTTTTCCTGAACCATTTTTCGATAGCTCTTTTAGTTTCAGAGATTTAAGAAAAAAACGCAAATTTGGGCCCTTTGACCACGAATAAAAAACAACGCACAAGCGGGATCGATGGGGAATTTTGACATATCATTTGTAATGACGTATTCAAGGCCTGCACAAAAATCCAGCTGTGTGGGAATTAATGCAACCTGGAATGTCTATTTTGACCGGACTAATAAGAACTAAATGTAAAATGCTGTAGGTATATCGATGTTTTATCAATTTTCTTTACAGGGCCGCCTTGCATTTGTAAGCAAAAAATTTGGAATAGAAACATAATCATAAGCATTATGTTTCAAGTTCTTTTGCAGTTGCTTTTTGTCGTGAACGGATACAAAACACATTCATCTAAAATAATCATAATTATGTAATTTTATCAGCTAACTTTACTAATGCTAAGGTAGGATAATAGGTCGTTGTTATCTTAATAATCACTTGTGCCTAATAAATTCTTTGAATTCTGTATATTTTTAGCCTTTTGACTGTTTTTTTGCTAGAAACGATTTATTTCAAACAAACGGACTTCGTTAGTACCTCGCGGGTCAAATCAACTTTGAAACACTATAGGCGATTGAAACCTGAGAAAAACAATTATTGGTTTGCAATTAGTCCGGAGAATTCTTTTTGGTCAATGAGTCGTTAAGTCTTCGACTTAGTACCTATTTAGAAATTGTAATAGCGCGTCTGAGAAGCTAGTCTGTCCTTGGAACCGTAACCGATGGCGGTTGAGCCACCGCCGACAAAGGCGTTGGCGGTGGCTGCCACACTTGCAAGGTCACCTTCACCTGGCCACGTGGCATGTCCTCGATCGATACTTAATTGATGCTTTACAGCGCACATCACTTTTTGCAGGCGTGCCTAACTTTATGACATTAATATGGTGTACATTATTTATGTAGCATAGCGGTTAGAACGCCGCTTCACGAGCGCAAGGTCGTTCCAAACAGATAGTCAGGCACGCATCTGGATTATGAAAGACTAGCGACCGGCCCGCTACTCCGTCCGCGGGGATTTCAGACAATCCAACCCAAAGATGAGCGCGTTCAAAGAAAAAAAGGAACTCTAGGTTTATTATGTTAGTACAGATTTATCTGCATTAGCTCTCGGTGAAACCTGCACATAACAAGTTAGCATGTGAAATGGAGAAGACATTTGCTAAACCACTCTATTATGGTTTCCTTTCATAAAAGAGTGATTTGGCCGTCCTATCCCTCCATTCGTACAATGAGGAATCCCACTCTAAGAGTTGGATGGTGTACATTCCGTAGATGCTATGAATGCAACTATCGTTTGTCGCTATGCGAAACATCGTGAACCTTCAAGGTAAGGTTGTTGTTAAGACATGATTCTATGATAGTTACTTAAAATGTAATCTTAGGAAGAGTACATAAACGATTGCAAGCTGTATATGGTTTCTTCTGTCCGCCTTAGATTGGCGGACACAATAGAAAATAAATAAAGTCAGTAATTAAAACGCAACGTCCGTGGTACAGTCAATACTTTACAGCTTTTATGTATGCACTGCTTCATGGTATTTTACAACGGAAAATAACACAATTACAGAAAAAAAATATCATGAGTAAAGAGAGACGTTCGCTATTTAATTCAATCAGATATTCACACTGATTTAAGGTTAAAGGTGAGCTAACTAAAATTTGCATATCACGATTGTTTTGTATCAGACATTTCTAAATCTTATTTTATGTAGATAGAAACCGTTTCAAGAAGTTATTTGTAAAATAGTTGGAACTAAATTGTATTTATTACGAAGATCATTATTAACATACCTCGCAGAGTGCCCACGCAATATGCAACAAATGTATGTAGGTATTTGAGTTTCTGTGTATGACGAATCCGACCGAACCAGATCCGTATCTAATAATCACACAATACTGCTGTGTTATTGTATGTACTATGTACATAATACTCGATGAAATTAGTGTTCCACATTGTTTTTATCGTTGCTGTTTAAAAAAGCTGTATTTAAAATATAGGTACTTTTACTCGTTATAATTAGTAAGAAGGCGTATTATGATTTATGCTCCTCCTTGGTGCTGCAGAAGACTGAGCTATAGTTATCGTTTTACCTGGTTTAACATTTGCTCACCTACATTTTGATATAATAAAGAGATCATTCTAACGATAAAAAATGCTTTTACCTTTGTATTCGAGCAGTTAGTGAAAGCACACAAGTAGGTAGTTCCCAGCGCTTAATTTTAGGTATACGAGAAGGTTATACTTACACATTTAGAAGTGTTTTATTCATTTTGAGAAGTGTAAAAAGAAAGTCGATGAAAATGTTGGCAAATGGTTTTCTGGACCAAACCTGCAGTAAATAACCTGCAGTTCAGTAAAAAAAATATTATATTCCATGTAGGTAATGTCATTATTTTCTATTAAAATAAATTTTATTGTCACTATAATTAAATAGGTAGTATATTTTTAAAACCTCATAATTTTTAACTCATTAATATATCTGAAAAATAAATATTTCGTATATTTCATGTTTAAGAGGTATAATTAACACCACGTTTTTACATAGGACACAGAACTATTTATATCACGTGTTTATTAGGTTTTCCTCTACATCATAATTGTTTTCCTATGTTGTTCACATTCCATACCTATCATTTCCGCAACTTGGCAGAATGCCCATTGAACGGTAATTATTTCTGTTACGTTGAGTTTTACAATGCAATGTACAAGCTTTGATTTTGTGGCCGAAATCAAGAATAATCCAAGATTTTAATCAATTAAAGTGTTTCAAGCATTTTGTGTTTTGATTCTCAAATCAATTCAAGACTTGATTTTCCCAACCGGGTCGATTACAGGAAGCCGTATCATACGGTTGGCAAGTACCACAGATCCAGGACGTGAAGATTGACTGGGGGGCGCTGACCGAATCAGTTCAGAACCACATCAAGTCTGTAAACTGGGTGACTCGTGTGGACCTTCGCGACAAGAAAATCGAATACATCAACGGCCTCGGCGAGTTCAAGGACCCGCACACGATCGTGGCGACGCTCAAGAACGGGAGCAAGAAGGAGCTGACGGCGAGGAACGTGGTGATCGCGGTGGGCGGCCGGCCGCACTACCCCGACATCCCCGGCGCCGCCGACTACTGCATCAGCAGCGACGACATCTTCAGCCTCGGACACCCGCCCGGGAAGACCCTCGTCGTTGGCGCTGGATGTATCCTTTTTATAACTGAAGTTAACTACGAGCTTGGGAGAGGTTTATGAACTTGGCAACTACCACTGCGGGAATTTAGGTCTGACTATTTTTTCTTTTGTTCGAATAGTAGAATCACAGCAGAAGATTCAAAGGATATATCCACAATACGTTTTTCCACGAAAAAAGTAGGGTTTAGACAGAACAGATTAAATAACTTATTCGGTCGAAACGTACTATTTCGTATACCGTCATACTATGATGGATTATTTAATTTATTCAGCGGAAAATACCTATGTGTACAATAATTATAACGATAAGCGTATATGAATTGTAGTTTTCGTGTAATATCATACGGAAATGTTAATTTCAGTCTTATCAGGGCTTAAGAGACAGAAGGAACTCGGCTGATTTCACGAATTATCGATTACATCCGTTGGCGTAATGCGATCAATTTATACTGTGATACATTTTAATTTTGGTCTATTTTATTATTTATAATTTTTTTTGTGCTCGTGCGATCATAATATAATAGTTTAATAATAAGGACATAGCATTATCTAAAACATTCGTTTTATCAAAAAAAAAAACTTATTGTGACATTCTACCTCAAGAGTTGTTATAATAGATAACTACGCTACGCAACGTGTTGTATAACGCCACATTTGTACTTAATATATAATGATAATTGTTGTTCTAATGCGTTGTTAATGTAGTATACATTAATGTTTGATGTGTACGCATGTAATATCTCAGTGCTAAGTTGTTGCAATCTATGACAATAGTTGCAGGAAATCATATTAGTTACACTATGCTAGTGAGTCATGTCGTTATGAGTACCTATCTCGTAGTCAGGCGCGGTGGAATGAACATTCACGATGACTTGTCATCTCTCGTCAGTAACAAGTTTAGCAGAGTATCGTAGAGTGAATTTGCATAAAAGGATTTAATCTGTAATAGTTAAATTATTATCATCATGTCATTGCGTCAGAATAACAGATAGTAATTAAAAAATATTCCGATTTCAACACAACGTTGTTTATTGAATGTTATTGTAATTTAATACAAAAAAAAAATAGTTGATATTATGTACGTGTTAAAACGATGCTTTACGATATAATGTGTGCCGCATTAACGATATTTTATAGTACAATTAGCAGTTTGGTAAATATTTTGATTCAATAATATAAATAATAATAAATAAATAAATATCTCTGGACATTATTCACACAGCGCCATCTAGCCCCATACTAAGCATTAGCTTGTACTATGGATGCCAGACAACGGATAAACATTACTTATATACTTTTTTTTTTTAAATACATACATATACATATTATACATAGAAACACCCAGACCGATACAAACAGACATGTTCATGCACACAAATGTTTGTACCGTGCGGGGATCGAACCCGCGACCTTTGGTGTAATAGCCGACTTCTCGACCATTGCACCAAACGGCTCGTCAATGAAATTTTTGTATGAAAAAAAAACCACTACAACTGTAATTAATAATTTATAATGAATTTGGTACCTAAACTTTCTTTAATGTCAAATTTAGCCTTTCGTTTTGATCCTTACGTTCATGAGTAGTTAAAGTAAATGACCCATTAGGCAAACACAAAGCATTAGCCTAACCTAGCTCCAAACTGAACTCGATGCTTGTACTTGTACTATAAATGCTAAGTAACGGATAGACCAACTTAAATACATTTCTGACCATCCATGACTCGGGTACAAACTGTTATGTTCAACAGTCATCACACAATCATAACATTGCTTGTAAATAGAACCTTAACGCCACCACCCAGACATCGGTTTAGAATGCGCCGGGTTCCTCAATTCCCTCGGCTTCCCGGCGACGGTGCTGGTGCGTTCGGTGCCGTTGCGCGGCTTCGACCAACAGATGGCGCGCATGGTCACCAACGAGATGGAGGAGCGCGGCGTCAAGTTCTGCCACCACTGCGTCCCGCACTCCGTGGAGAAGCTGGAGAACGGACAGCTCAAGGCGAGATGGGTTAACACCGAGACTAACGAACAGTGAGTAGATCTTATCATTATCTTCTTAGCTAGAAGTGTGCTTTTACCAATAACCATTCTGTCTTCAGTAATCTGACTAATAAGTGTGGTAATGAGGGTAACTCCGCTTCTGGGTGATGCCCAACTGTGGACCGCAACAAACTAATGATAATCATGATCATCTGATTTCCAATCTCCCATCATCATCAGCCTTATCAACCTATCAAAGTTCCCATTGCTGAAGCATGCGCCTTTCCTTGGAGATCAGTTCTTAAAGCAGGCACGCAGGCCCATAATCTTTGATGCTTGTAACGACTGCTAATGCAGCCATGGCCAATGTTTCAATGTGCCCTCAGAAGCATGCAGGAATTCAAGATTATTTTCCTTTGGTTAATTCATCTGATGAAAATATGAATTGTTGTAAAATTCAAGAAAACTATGTTAAATTTCAGATTCGAGGACGTATTCGACACCGTTCTGATGGCGACCGGCCGCTACGCGCTCACCAAGCAGCTCAACCTGGAGGCTGCTGGAGTCACGGTAAGGCACCGCGATTATATATAAAGTCCTCCTTGTCGTATCCGACAACAGCGACCCTAAGCTATTAGGAAGTGATATTTTAATTAATTATTTCTTTTCCTGTTATGGGCTCTTATATGACTAGAAAAACCAAGTTTAGTCTTGAACAACCTGTCACCGCCATTACTATCTATACTAATATATAAAGCTGAAGAGTTTGTATGTTTGTTTGTTTATTTGAACGCGCTAATCTCAGGAACTACTGGACCGATTTGAAAAATGCTTTTTGTGTTGGATAGTCCATTTGACGAGAAGGCTTTAGGCTTTTGTAAATTGAATTTATATTTTAAAGAAGTTAGTTACGCAAGCGTTACGAATATGTCGAGTAGATCAGTAATCTCTGCCGCCTACCATAGCCACAACGAGATTTCTTTGCTTTTACCAATAACCATTCTGCGGGTGCATGAATGATAAATCTGCTTCCTTGTTATCCATTGTTACAAGATATGTTTAGTTTGGGTCTCGGCAATAAGACTCCTACTCCAAGCGACTTACTAATTTAAACTTTAATTCCCCGCTTCCAGTGCGTGTCCCCGAACGGCAAGATCGTGGCGGAGAGCGAGCAGACGAACGTGGCGCACATCTTCGCGGTGGGCGACGTGCTGGAGGGCCGGCCGGAGCTGACGCCGGTGGCCATCCACGCGGGCCGGCTGCTGGCGCGGCGCCTGCTGGCGGGAGGCACCCAGCGCATGGACTACGACAACGTCGCCACCACCGTCTTCACGCCGCTCGAGTACGGCTGCGTCGGCCTCAGCGAGGAGACTGCCGTGCAGAGGTGGGTAGCTGACTGTTGCTTGAGCGAATAGGTTGCATAGCCATAGAAATAAAAGTTTGACGACCCGCTTGGTGTAATGGTCAAGATGTTGCCTATTAAACAAGAGGTCGCGGGTTCGATTCCCGCACAGGACAAACAGTGTGCATGAACATGTCTGTTTGTCCTGGTCTGGGTGTTATTTGTATCTATTAAAGTATATTTGTAATACCACTGTTGATTCTGATGTCTGTAACACAAGTGCTTAGGCTAAAACAGATCTCTGGGGACATTCAAGCGAGAGGGCAAATCCACCATTGTTTTAAGTCATGTTATCGAGACAAAGATTTAGATTAAAGGGTTTAGCTTAATCAACACTTGCCAAATGGAGATTGGTGATCACTAAGCTGAGCTCTGTTCTGATAAACGGAAATAAATGTTTGAACGTCCCAAGAATCGAGCCCAGGACCTCGAGGTCACGGCCACGGCCTAGTATCACTACACTAGTCACTATTATAAATAAATAATTGAATGTAAAGAATAGTACTACCAACATTTTTCATATTATCAATAAAACTTCAGGTACGGCGCTGACAATATCGAGGTGTACCACCAGTTCTACAAGCCGACGGAGTTCTTCATCCCGCAGCGCAACATCAAGAACTGCTACGTGAAGGCCGTCGCCCTGCGCGAGGCGCCGCAGCGTATCCTCGGGCTGCACTTCGTGGGACCCGTCGCAGGGGAGGTCATTCAGGGCTTCGCTGCCGCCATCAAGTGAGCATCTGCCCCTATTACGCGCCTCGCTGATTGGAGTCATGAGGGCCGGTTTCACAATCCGGCAGATAAAATTCATAGGACAGATACGCCATACTAGTTAGACTGAAATATCTGTCAGGTCGGAGAGTGGTGTATTAAATCGAAAGCGAAATTATTTTTTGCCTAGACAGCTTATACTACCTGCGTACCGCTTTATCAAAAGCGATTCCACTGGATAGTTTTCTGACTGAATTGACTTCACTGGGCATCTTCAGCGACATAATTATTTCAAGTCCAGTCCCTCCTTGCGATCAAATCGATACTATCGAAGAAGGCCAACCCTCAATGTGTACCTTCACTTTCCAGATGCGGCATCACAATGGAGCAGCTGATGAACACCGTGGGCATCCACCCCACCGTGGCGGAGGAGTTCACGCGCCTCAACATCACCAAGCGCTCCGGCAAGGACCCCAACCCCGCCTCCTGCTGCAGCTAAGCGCCGCCCCCTCCCCCCACCACTCACAGCCACGCCCACACGCGGCCACGCCCCTCGCGAGGACGCTCCACAACTTCTAGTATTCCGATTCCCACCATCCACTGCATACATTTTTTATAATATGGGATCGGCCTTATCTATCGACGAGTCGAGACAAATTTTTCATCAATTAATACTTAGGGTATTTCTCCCCTCTCCGATTAGTTTTAAAAACTCTTTACCAGATAGCTGATCTATCTCGTAGGAACTGGATGACAGAAAGTCTATAAGGAAGCTTTTTGAGAGTGGTGAAAAGTATTGCGCACAATGATACAACTAAAGTGTTTTAGTCGAATCGTAAGTTCCAACAAGTCGAACAAATCTCTAGGAATGATCTTGGGTCAAGTTTAGGGTAATGAGAGACGTATACGGCGTACTTACAAATACAGGGAATGTTTGATTGAGATCGAATGATGGGTGTGCGTGCAGTATCAGTGTTCTCGTAAGCGTGCGTGGGAGGCGTGGCTTCCGGCGCAGAAGACTCGATCTATAGTATAGTATTTATAAACGAGTGATTGTACAGACGTGTCGATCCGCCGATTAGGTATTCGTTATATAGTGAAGTCTTGGTGCTTTCTCACTAAAAATCATGTCTTGTTTTGTTTAAAACTTATAGTACAAAACTTTAAAATGCATTAGATAAAATATAATGTATGAATTGTTGTCTCAAAAATATAATTATGTGATCGAACTTGTTGCTGTTGTTATACTCTCGATGTTTTCTCAGGTCGGTACAGTATTACGTATTTTTATTGTTAACCACTCCCTACGTTTGAAATGTTATTTTCACAAATTGACATTCCGAATGCACTACACCAGGATAGGTCTACTCACTACTTACGTATGTTGATTTGACTTGAATTGAAATAAAGTGATATATTTTTAACAAATTAATTTTATTGTTTTATTAACTTATATCAAGTTACTGTCTTAGTCTAGTTAAGTATTTTCATCACTGTTTGTGATTTATCGCAACTTAAATCGATGAATTGGACCATTATAGAATGGTGCTACTTCAGCATTTAACATGAATACATCAGAAGTCTTTAGTGAATAGGGCAAGGTTCATGAGACTACACTAAAACGACCAGTGAAGTAGACGCTGGTCCAGATCTCGCTCATTGGTTCTTTTCCGCCACAGAATAAGCGCTCAATATTTTTATTCCTGTCCTTCCACTTTGGCCAACTGGTAATAAAGAATGGAAACCTATGATCGGATTATCTGTGGTCGGATTAATTATAATCTGTGGTCAGGGCTCGTCGTTGGCGAAGTAGCGCGTCATCTCGGGCGTGGGCGCGCAGGGGAACCACAGCTGCGCGGTGGGCAGCGGGTAGTACGGGTGCGCGCGGATCTGCTCGTTGTCGAACCGCCAGAACCGAGGGCCTTGGAAGAAGAACGTGTCTGCCGGGCAACAACCGCATTTAATAAGAAACAGGTAGAAATACTTTTATTATGTTTGTAACTTTATGATGAGTTGAGAAAAATAAATCTTCGTATGATGACAGTATTTTTTCTTAGGATAATGCCGATGCTCAATCCTATGGATCTTATGGTAAGGATTTAGATTATTATAAATGCTAATGCAGGTACATTGTCTACTTCCTCACTATTGTTCACTCGGCACTGTAACGGATTTCAAGTACCCAAAAAACTTATCACAGATTTTCCGTCATTCGCGATATTTTACCCATACCTACATCTTTTAATTTTATCATAGTTTTGAGTCAAACACGGATCAAATCATGCATTTCCAATAATTATTGACTAGTTCTACCTCCTTTCCAAATGATAGCGGCATCGACGGGGTACGGCACCTCCCGCCACGCCGCCATCTCCTTCGGGTACCCTCTATCCATGGTCTCGGTCGCCTCGTCGAACCGCCAGAAGCGCTCGTCTTCAATGAGGTACGTCTTGTTGTTGAAGTTGGACAGGAACACCGTGGTCAGCTCGCGCACGTGCCGGGGTAGGGAGTAGTCGGTCAGCCGGCCGACTTTGACTAGCCGGAATGATGGGCTGAACTCCCAGTATTTTCTGCCTGGAATAAATATTTCAATAAGATAATTAGAAACATAAATAATATAGTTCGTATCATAAATAAAAATATCTACGTTTTTATGCATTTAGTTTATAAGTTTATCTCCGGAAAATGTGCACGACAAATATTTAAAAAATAACCGTGTTTCTGAGCCATAACCATACATAGGTACAGTAAATATAACAAGTGTGAGCTGCACTGCTGCTGCATTCCTTTTGGTATATTTACTATACTCCATGCTAACAAGTGAGCTGACCTGAAAACACGACAATGTTCCCGTTCCGGCGCTCGTAGATGCTCTTGACGACGGTGACGTGTCGCGGCAGGCCGCGGAACACCTCGTGGAAGCGCCGCGGGTAGCCCTCCTCTATCACCTTGTCTTTGATTATCCACATCCACTGGAAACACAAGCGATAGTATTTATTAATTGTAGGTTTTAAGTTGACGTTATTTGAATCCGACCCGCAAATTGGTTTGTGTGCGTTTAAAATTGTGTGTGTGTGAGGGTGAGATCTCAATAGGTAAGTACAATTACACAATGGTTTAGTGGTCAAGAAGTTGAGTATTAAACCAAGAGGTCGAAAGAATTATTGAAATCGGTCCAGTAGTTTTTGAGTTTATTTGTTACATACAAAAATACACATCTTTCCTCTTTATAATATTAGTATAGATATAATATTAGTATAGATGATACTATTGTTGATTCTGATATCTTCTATCTATCTGTTATGTCACGAGCTTAGTAGCGCTTCTAAACTCGGAGTCAGATCAATGTAACTATGTGGTGTTGTGCAATATCGTTCTATTTTTTTTTATTGTAGTTCTTATTATTGCTGGAAATTTTTATTTCACTTTCGGTGATGCTTTCTGTTTTAGAATTCGCTTAATATTTTTTACAGAAAATAATCTTTACCTATTTTTCTTTATACATAATTTGAAAAAAATAAGCTATCACCTCTTCCTCAAAGACGAAGAGCTTCCCCTGTATGACCTGCAGCGTGTCGTAGTAGGTGTAGCAAAGGTCGGGGATGCTGTTCTCGTCCAGGTCCACCTCCACCGCCTTGGTGAAGCGCGGCACTGGCGAGTACACCGTGCTGGGCGCCTCCGTGGTCACCACAGCTGTCTCTTCTTCGAGTTCGTCTTTCCCTAGAATAATGGGAAAATTGCTAATTATTCCAGTTTTGGGAAGAAAGTAAAGGGGGTTTTTGGTTTAGTGGATACTTAAGCAAGAAAGTTAAGAGAGCTTTTAGTTTAGTGGTGGTAGTCACTACTCCGAAGATAGACCACTGTTTAAAAAAGCACATTTGACTGCGAAAATCAGTCAAAACTGATTTTAACTAAGTGATTTGACTGGTTATGAGTTTTGACTGTAACATCTGTTACTTGTTAGGTATATCACATCTGAGCTGGTTGGCATTATTCCCTATGTATGAAAGTTATTTAATTTAAACTACTTCTACTTACGATACAACTCCTGCATCCCCAATATGTCGTCAAGATGCAACTTCTCCACTGGCACCTGATAGTACGGGTACATGACCGAGGCCTTCACATTGGAGTGGGACAGGCCCAGCGCGTGGCCGATCTCGTGCACGGCGACCGCGAAGAAGTCCGTGACGTCATCCGCGTCCGTCGGGGCTTCGCCCCACGCCTCGTCGTCGTCAAAGTGCATCGCGCCGTGCGGCGGCTGGAACGCGTGCGCCACCACGTGACCTGGCCCGTCAAAAGGAAACCTACGTTAGGAAAGAATTGGGGTCAATATTGATTGTGGTAGTTTAAGGACGGTGTGACTGAACTTTGTTTGGGGAGAATGTGCCTTGATTGGAAAATGTTTACAGATTTTATAAAGTTTTGTGTGTTTGGTGTCACATCAAACTATCGTAGTGAACTAGGTACTGGACGTTAGACTTGCCCCAGGTAAAGGGTTATGCGGTTATGCCTATTCATCACTAGACATTTTTTTTTTGTATTTTAATTAATATCATTCACTAAATGTTAGGAGGCTTTCATCGAGCAGTGGACTGCAACAGGCTGATAGTGGTGACTTTTTATTTAGCACTTACCCGTCCCCATGGTCCTCCTTGGCGAAGGACACCTCTATGTCAGCGTTGCCGTCGTCGACGCGCGTGAACCGCAGCCCGCCGTGCGGCGCCCACACCGCCAGCCCCTGCGCCATGATGGCTTCCACGCGGTGCTTGGGCAGCGTGCTGGACCCGTTCAGCACCCTAAGATAAACAGCGGAGTTTAATGGACTCACTAGTGCGATCTTGTCTTGTTAGCGAAGTGTTGCAGATTAACAGGAAGTATCGAATTAAGTATATACCCAATGCCGTCGTATAGTATCGGATTGATTAGTGTAATACATTTGCTCCCATAGAGGGCCTGTAGCCTTAAGAAAAAACCCTATCGATAAAAAAGCGCCCATGCAGAGTTCATGCCCTATCACTTTATATTACTTACATGTGAAAATTATGTCAAGATTCTTTATTTAGAAGTTTATTGAGTCACCTGTAAGTGATTGACTTTTTATTCCATCCCTGTTGCAAGATGTATCGACGAGCTCTGGAAGACGTATTATCGATATCCTTCACACCACACCGCTTCCTTTTGAAGAGCTAAAAACATTTTTACACATAAATGAAAATTCTCACATGTTAACATTTTTAAGCGTTACCTATGTAAAAAAACTATGTAGTGCCGGTTTTAACCAACCAACGCCCCAGGCGAGTTTTCTAGCGGCGCCCACTACGACCAAAACTAAAAGGCTCTACTCTAGACTCTAGACTAAAAGGGTATAGTCGGAAGTTTGCCTATTAATTATTGTTCAACTATTACGTTCTGTTACATCCGTTGGCTGTATACGATATGGCTGACAACCCTGGATGAGTTGCTGCATCAGCGTTTCGTTCTGAACCCAACGCGCTCGCTTCCCGAGCGCGTCAGTCTTGCTCCAACCTCCGTGAAGGCTACCATTCTTACAAAATCCTACTAATTCGTGTATTCAATTCTAAATCCTTTTTTTTAAAACCTAATCTGCAAGGCCCGTTCTAACATTGGTGGCAGCTACCAAGGGATCCAAAATAAGATTATAGGATCCTCGGTTCGTCTCCGTTCGCGAATCGTGTGTAAAAATTACAAACAATCTGTGAAATTAATGTGAACAATGTGTGAAACTTTCGACAAACGTTTTGAACTCCGTGCCTGAAGTTGTGTTACGTGTGTAAAAACTATATAGTGAAAGAACACTTACGAGTACCTACCTCTGTTTCCTGCTAGAAGACTGCACTGTATCCTGAAAAGAAGAACTTACCATTTTATCCCATCACTGTGTCCTGAAAGAAGAAATATCTACGAGTATCCCTGCATCCTGCCAGAAGTCTCTCCGCTATATCCTGAAAAACAAAGTACTTACCATTGCGTCATACCACGGCGTCCTGCAAAAGAAACCATCACAGCCGTCGCACAAAGGGCGACGCGTCACACATCACAGCAAGCTCCCGTTATCGCTCCGGAATGCAATCACTTCCCATCGCGTTGCTAGCGGCCGCCGTCGCTACATTGTTGCAGTGAGTCCACCCATTGTTTAGTTACAGTGTAACAATTGTAATAACCGTGCTTTGTTTTGTTTATCGTTTCCACTGTAAGTTAACATCCAATGTCTAAGATGTCGAACCCAAATTTGCTAACGCCGGCTCACGTCGAATTACCATCCGAAACGGATGACGACAGGGCTGCTAGCCCTGCCGAGAAACAAAAAGGGAAGGGAAAGAAAACCCCAATTCCCCAACACCTAGAAACAATCGACCTCAACACATTACTCAAATTTATAAAACCATATGATGGAAGCCGAGATACGTTAAACTCGTTTATTATCAATTGTAATAACGCTTATGAATTGGCCACGAGCCAACAGAAACCCATCCTTTTCAAATATATTTTATGTCAATTACAGGGCAAGGCGGAAGTTGCTTGCTCAATAAAAGAATTTTCAACCTGGGAACAACTTAAAGAGTTTTTAAAGACTCAATTCAGTGAGCGAAAGCATTTTTCACATCTCCTTATGGAGCTCCAGGAGAGCAAGCAACTACCGACCGAAAATGTAGGACAGTTTGCGCTCAAGATCGAGACTTTATTATCCCAACTCCTGACGGAAATATCATTAAGCAACTGCAAGGTAAGAGAGTTACCAGGTCGTAGTGCAGCAATGGAGGAGTTGGCCTTACACCAGTTCCTCGTCGGTCTACATCCACGTATCTCCAATATTATCAGATGTAGATCTCCTAAATCTTTAAACGAAGCGGTTAGCTTCTCTATTTCGGAAGAACGAATACAAAAAACCCTATACAAAACTACTAGTTCGAATGACAATAGGCAGAACGTTAATAAAAACCGCCCTATTACATTCCAAAGTCGTAATATACCTCCGCGCGAAAATCCTAACACCCAATCTTCAATGCCTCGCGGTTCAAACAATGTTATCACCTGCAGATATTGTAAATTCCCCGGTCATAGCATAGAACAGTGTCGAAAAAGGGAGTATAACAACCGACTTCGTAATCAATATAAACAACAGCCCCCAGCGGGCAATCCAAGTTCGCTCCGACAGATAACATTCACTCAGGAACAAGATGAAGGCCGCGACGAGACAGATAATTTAAACTGGAATCCGTCTCGTTCGGGTGTCGCGCGAGATGCCTCCACAATATAGGCACCAAACCTACTAAATCCACTGAATCTTCTAAATCCACCAAACCTACTAAATCCACTGAATCTTCTAAATCCACTGAATCTTCTAAATCCACTGAACCTACTAGATCCACTGAATCTACTAAACCCACTGAACCTACTAGATCCACCAAATCCCATAAATCAACTAACCCAACTACCAAACTTACTGAAGACAAGACTAAACTTACTATATCTGCCAAATCAAACATCAATTCTATTCAATCTCCAAAACCTTTTACCAAATCTACTAAACCGATCACTAGAGAACCCAAAGAAATTTATGAAATTTCGTTTGACCCTTCTAAGAAGTCATTACCCCATATAATTATAAACAGCGAATCATCTGAACTTCCATTGACTCTTCTCATAGACACCGGTTCTTCTATCAGTCTCATCAAAGACACAGTCCTTAAACCTAATCTTCCGCTACGGAAAGATATCCTTAAACTAAAGGGTCTTTCCACCATGACATCAATGGATGATGTCATCCCAACGTTAGGCTCCATAAATCTACAATTGTCACTAAGAGACAATAACCCCAAATACGTACTATCTCACCAATTCCACGTTGTCAGTAACTTAGATTTTCCTTACGATGGCATTATCGGAAACGATCTCCTAACCACAAATCAAGGAAACATTGACTTCAACCTCGGTATTCTGAAGCTTAAAAACTCTACTTTTCCAATCCAATTTACAGAACCATACTATGTAATTCCCGCACGCACTGAGAAGGTGATAGAGACCAGTGTTTCCAATCCTCATCTAAAAGAAGGTCTGGTACTTGATAAAAGCCCACATGAAGGTCTTATTATCGCTAATTGTGCTGTGAAGGTTAAGCAAAACAACAAAGTTAACCTCACAGTGGCCAACATCTCTGAAACTTCAATTAAGCTCAAACGAGACTTAGACCTTGAACTAATCGCTATTGAAACTACCACTCCTAATGAAACCACTTCAGTCAACTGCTCTCTGTTACAACCTGAAACAATTAATTCCGCTGATAGAACGCGACAAGTACTAAGCCTACTAAGAACGGACCACCTTAACCATGAAGAAGCTGAGGCTCTCTTCCAAGTCTGTTCTGACTATTCAGACATCTTCCACCTGCCCGGTGAAAAGTTGTCACATACAAATGCTATCAAACATGATATTAAAACTACCTCTGAAGATCCTGTCCATTCTAAAACTTACCGATTCCCTGAAATCCACAAGAAAGAAGTTAATAAGCAGATAGACCAAATGCTAGATCAAGGCATCATTGAGCCCTCCGTATCTCCTTGGTCATCACCTATCTGGGTGGTACCTAAAAAACTCGACGCATCCGGCCAACAAAAATGGCGCGTCGTGATCGATTACAGAAAACTAAACGATATTACTATTGGAGATACCTATCCTATTCCACAAATCACAGAAATATTAGATCAACTTGGAAATAGCAAATACTTCTCTACTCTTGACCTAGCATCTGGATTCCATCAAATCCCTGTAAATAACCCTGAAAAAACAGCCTTCACAGTACCTCAGGGACACTTCCAGTTCACCCGGATGCCCTTCGGGCTCAAGAACGCACCTTCTACCTTCCAGAGACTTATGAATACGACTCTTTCCGGCCTGCAAGGCATTCGCTGTTTCGTATATCTCGATGACGTGGTCACATACTCTTTTGATCTCCATTCTATGATACAGAACCTGAAAATGATATTCCAGAGACTTAGAGAATTTAATCTCAAACTTCAACCCGACAAATGCGAGTTTCTTAGGCGCGAAGTCGCTTATCTAGGCCATACTATTTCCTCCGATGGAGTCAGACCTAACCCTGACAAGATCAAGGCGGTCATAGACTTCCCTACTCCTAAATCACCAAAAGACATTAAGTCTTTTCTAGGACTCGTCTCCTACTATCGCCGATTCGTTCCTGACTTCTCAAAAATTGCTAAACCTCTAACTCTTCTCCTGAAAAAGGATACTCAATTCAATTGGGAAAACCAACAACAAGTAGCTTTCGATACCTTAAAACATAAATTGACCACTGCTCCTGTTCTCTGCTACCCCGACTTCACTAAACCATTCATACTTACTTGCGATGCTTCTAACCATGCCGTTGGCGCCGTTCTGTCCCAAGGTCCCGTCGGAAAGGATCGTCCTATAGCATTTGCCTCCCGCACACTAAATAAAAGCGAAACAAACTATAGTACCACTGAAAAAGAACTCCTCGCAATCATCTTCGGCTGCAAACAATTTCGACCATACCTATATGGTCGTAGATTCCAAATAATTACAGACCACCGACCACTCAAGTGGCTTTTCAATCACAAAGATCCAAATAGCAAAATGCAACGTTGGCGGCTAAAACTCGAAGAATATGATTACGAGATCACATACAGAAAAGGTAGACTCAATTCAGCCGCAGACGCTCTCTCTCGCTATCCCGTTAATCCTGTTATCCCGAATCAACCTGCAAAGGAAAACACTGATCCTAATCCTACCGACACTAACAACGATGATAGTCCACCATTTAGCCCCTTGACACTTGATGACTTAGGCATTAATCTTCCAACCACACCAGACTATGACAGTAGCAGCTTACCTTGCATTGATCTACTAGACGACGATGACGAATTTCAATTCAACTATAGCCCCGCTGATCCTACCGATCCTAATGATACAAAACCTTCTAAATCTATTGAAGAAAAGAACTTACCTCAATCACCCGCTGCAACTTCAGCTCCGAATCCTGCTATTCCTGATAACACCAACCCTGAAATTATAAGAGACTTACCTGAACAAGCTCCATTGGTTCCCGAAAACGTACCTCAGCCAACACCTTCAACTTCTTCTCAGAATCCTGCCATCTCCAACCCTGAAATTCAAGAGCACTTACCTCTTCAAGATCCACCAAATCCAGAAGACTCACCTCCACAGAATCCGCTGTCCAATCCCGATCTAGATCCAAATTGTTCGCCGCAGACTCGTGATTCTTCCTCAACTTCTGATGATACTTACACTAATGACGAGTACTCCAAATTCCTGAAAGAAATTAATGATAAAAAGAATCAATTCAACACTAAAATTATTGAACACAACCAATCACTTACCAACACTCATTGCAGCATTACCCTTATTCCTACATCACTAGATCTCGACGACTCTAACCCATACCTATCTGAAATTCTAGAAACCATGACAGATGAAATCCGGTATAGTGAAAAACATTTATATTCATTTGAACAAGTCTATAATAACAACAACAAAATCACTTACCTCATTTATCCTAAGGTGCACCATTTCGATGAGTGTAGCTACCCGGAGATATACCAAACAATAAAGAATATTAAAATCCATTTAATGTCTAGTCAAGACAACATCTCCGAAATCGCAATTTCAGACTTTAAGAATCCTTTTGAAAAACTGTCCTTCGCTAAAATATACAATATGTTAATGTACATCTTCCATGACACTAACATACAAATAAATGTCTACCACAACAGTATTATTTATCCAACTCTAGTCGAAATAAAAAAAATCCTAAGGGAAAACCACGATCTACCTATAGCAGGACATTTAGGCTGCAATAGAATGTTGAATCGTATTAAAGAAAGGTATTATTGGAAAGGTATGAAGACCGACGTAGAGAATTACGTTAAGGCCTGTTCCTTATGTCAACAAAACAAAGCCCTTCGACGACTCAATCGCGCTCCAATGCAAATCACTACAACTTCTACTAGACCCTTCCAAAGGATAGCCCTAGACATAGTTGGTCCTCTTCCTGAATCCGGCCCAGCGAAACTTAAATACATCATGACCATTCAAGACGATCTCACTAAGTTTTCTATTGCTTATCCTCTTCGCAGTGTCTCTTCAGAAGAGACTACTGATTGTCTCGTCCACTTCATTTCCCTATTCGGAATTCCTCAAACTATTCTTACAGACCAAGGCACCAACTTTACAGCTGACCTATTCAAAAAAACTTGCACCTTCCTAAAAATCAAACAGCTGTGGTCCACTCCATACCATCCGCAAACTCAGGGAGCTCTCGAACGTAGCCATTCTACTCTAAAGGAATACCTGAAATCTTACGTTAACGAGAACCAAGATGATTGGCCTCGTTATGTTTACACGGCTATCCTAGCTTACAACTCAGCTGTTCATTCTACCACGAACTTCACACCTTATGAATTATTGTTTGGGCACAAGGCCTTTATCCCCGATTCCATTTATAGCCAAGACCTCACTACTTACCCGGACTACGTCCGGATGCTCCAGCACCGACTTAAATTATCCTGGGAACGAGCTGTCGAAAACATTGAAAGATCCAAAGAAAGATCCAAAGGTTACTACGATAGTAGGACTCGTCCCGTTAAATATAAAGTAGGAGACTATGTATATTTAAAAAATCATGTGAGACTGCGTAAAGCACTTTCACCCATATGGAAAGGACCATACAAGGTTATTGCTGTTCACAGCAACAATACCCTCACTCTCTTAATAAGTAGACGCCACGTCAAACACCACTGTGACGAGGTGAAATTAGCTGGCGTCTTTCCTAGTTCTCCTTAATTTAGGTAAGATAAATTAGATTAGTAATTATCACTAGATATTAGAACTTACATTCCATTTTCTATTTTCAGCGTGTCGACTACGACTACGCCAAGTTTCATAACACCAATCCCCACAAGTTCGGGCATCTATTTCGATTATATGGGAAAGGTTAAAATTAAGAACGGCCATTTAACTATAATTATCCCTGTCGACATCTCCCATATACAACCACATATAGAAAACATTAATTCTGTACTAGAAACTGTCTTCCATTTCTGCAATGCGACGAAAGAATTCGACAACCTACAGTGTGAGGATATAATAGAACCCCTCATTGCTCTACATAAAAATATGATAAAAACTTATTTATCAATAACTCATTTAGTCGACGATAGAATAAAACGTGCGGCTTGGTTCGGCGGAATAGGTACCGCTTTAAAGCAAATATTCGGCACCTTAGACGAGGATGACGGAATTAAATTCAATAACGCTATCGATAATGTCCAAGACGATCAGAAGAGAATCGCCAATTTAATAAAAGACCACATACTGGTCACTAGATCCACTATGACTAGATTTAATAAAACTATTCACATGTTAAATATCAATCAGAATAATTTAAATTCAATTATCACCAATCTCAATGTAAAACTTCGAGGATTATCTAATAAAACAAATCACATATTAATAATGTCCGAATTAAATAAAATGTATAACAATTTAGAATCGTCTTTACTTACTCTATCCTTTCAAATTGAAGAGATCACTAATTCCATTCTACTTAGTAAAGTTAATATTATTCATCCATCAATAATAACTCCACTAGAATTATATAAAGAACTTACAGATAATTATAAGTTTCTTCCTAATGAATTAGAATTTGTTGTTCCTTTAGAACTTAAGTCAATCCATATTATAATGAATATGTCAAAAATAATTAATTATTATCTAAATAAGAAAATAATCTTTGTACTAACTATTCCTCTTGCCAATTCATTACAATTTGATTTATATAATAATATACCTTTACCTGTACCTCATAATACAACAAACCCTAACTCTTTTAGTGTCGTAATACCTACTAATAAATATATTGCTATAACTAAGGATAAAACTCACTATTGTACTATAAATGATATAAGAAATTGTGAAAATATAAATAATGAAAATTATCTGTGTAAAATAATGAATATATTTCCAACATCTGCCAACCCTAACTGCGAAAGCGAACTGTTGTCTAAAGTAGTTTCATCTCTTCCAGTTTATTGTAAAACAGAATTTGTCAATGGAGAATTGGATGTTTGGAAACCTTTGCATAACAATAAATGGATATTTGTACAATCCAAATCCAGTAAATTAACCATCGATTGTCCTCATTTAGATATAAAAGATATAAACATATTGGGCACTGGCATTGTCAATGTACCTACCCATTGTAAAGCTTATTGTAAAAATACTAAACTTATACCAGATTCTAATGTATTAAATATAACTCTACCTTCGGTAAATTCCGATTTTAATCTAATCAAAGATGATTGTTGTAATTTTAATAAATTTAAGGAAGTCGCGAATAGTGTCCCTCTATTAAAATTAAATAACTTAGATTTAGAAAATTTATCTACTTCACCCGAAGTCGACAAAGAAATGATAAAGAATTTAAATGAAATAATTAATAAACCTCATATTTTAAAGTACGGGGCACACTATTCTACACTTATGATATTGATTATTATTTTTGTAATTATATTTGTTGTGTTTAAATTGTATAAGAAATTAAATGAAACTGGCAGCCTTCATAGGAAAATGGATTTTCCTAAAAATACATCTAATAAAGATAAAGAATCGGGAAATGTAGAAATTGAACTGCAGCACTTATCAACCCCTCCTTCTCCGAAACTCCGGAGAAAATTATAATATATAGTTTTAATAATATAAATAAATATCAATAAATAAATTTAAATAATTACAAATTAATATTAATAAATATAAATTAGAATAAATACAAATAAATACAAATAAATATTAATAAATATCAATAAATATAAGTTTATACCAATAGATATAAATAAATAACAATAAAAATAAAAATTAATAAATATAAATAAATTTAAATAAATACATATATAAATTTCAATACTTAATCATAAACTTCATAGTATTACCCTGAAGTTTATTTCTCAAGGGGGGAGATGTTACATCCGTTGGCTGTATACGATATGGCTGACAACCCTGGATGAGTTGCTGCATCAGCGTTTCGTTCTGAACCCAACGCGCTCGCTTCCCGAGCGCGTCAGTCTTGCTCCAACCTCCGTGAAGGCTACCATTCTTACAAAATCCTACTAATTCGTGTATTCAATTCTAAATCCTTTTTTTTAAAACCTAATCTGCAAGGCCCGTTCTAACAGTTCGTTATTTAAAATATTCTTACCCGCCTGGTCCCCGGGTCGAGCAGGCCTGTCTGCGGCAGGCCGGCGAAGGCCTGCATCTTGCGCACGGCCTCCGCCACGGAGTGCGACGTGTACACGTAGCCCACGCCGCGCTGCGCCTCCTCCATGTACCCATACTTGCGTAGGAACGACACCTAAGCGGGGGTAGTCATAATTTAATAACAAAAAACAAATCAAAAATAACTTAACTTCGACTAACACACCCTAGGGTGTGTAGGTACCCTGCTACAAAAAAAGCTTAAAGCTGGCTCTATGGATGCCGGGAAACGGATAGACACTATTTGAATTTACGAGAAAGTAGTTTTATAAACATTAATGACTGCTCATCAACGATGCGAAATGTTTAGTGTACTGCAATGAAGTTATATCTAATTCTCCTTTGATTGAGCATTGAGTCAAATATTAGTCTTTGTAGCGACAGAAAGCTTCGAATATTAAATAAGAAAATATTGAATGAATCACATCGAGATTGGAAGGCGACAAAAACGCAGATAAGATGACACTGACCTCTTCAAGCGTAGGGGCGTTCGTCTCCAAAAATATGGTCTTACCAAATGCACTGTTCACTAGAGTAAGGAAGAAGGTAGCCCAGACGAAATGTTTACAATAACACATGTTCGCAGCTCGCGGACCCACAGACAAAGAAAGCGAGACTGAACATGCGCCCGTAACGGCAGTATTCTAGTTATACATGTATGACCTTTGCCTCGAGATAATAAAGTATGACTTGCTGTGTACCGCCCTTTGTTGAAGCTTCAGATATTAATTGTAATATTGCTGTTTATTTATTTATGACATAAAACACAACTGAGTAACTTATCTCGTTAGATGGCCTTGTAGCTTTTGATCAATTCACACGAGTAGCGTAAGAGTCATGAGCTTACTCTAGGATTTTTTAATATCAGAAATTCGGGCAGAATTATAATGATATTGATAATTTTACTATAGTATTTCGCACTGTTTTCACTAAAAATATGTCAGATTATTTGAAGAGCAAGATTACGTACAAAAAAATCGGCTTTATGTGATCTACCCTCAGATTGTCTTGGTTAAAAAACATCTTGGTAGGTTTTATTTATTACTACTATCTACGTCAAATATTACAGCAATTTGACACATTTCAAAGTCTACCAAATTAACCAAAGGTCTTATTTCACAAAAATATTAAAGGATTTAACGCTTACCCGTATAAGTTCAACTGTGCACCTGCGTGTTAAAAGAATCCTAGAAGATGGACAAGTCGCAGTCGACGCCTGACGTGCGCAAGGGTTCGGGCAACGAGCTGGACGTTCGTCGCATGCAGAGCCTGTCGCTCTCTCAACTGAGGCGGCACACGGAGTTCGCCGACTACCACCACAAGCCGTCGCCTTTCGTATGCATTTAATCGCCTATTAAGTACTTACTTAAGTTCGCAATGTTGTGTTAAATCCCGGCTTTATTTCTGAACGTAAAACTTCCTGCCAAATTAGGAAAATATTTCGTATACCTACCTACATACTTTTCATTTCTTCATCATAATAAACAGCCAAGGGACATTAATAATCCATTGCAAAGGCATGCCTCAAGCTTCTCCAGAATCGATTATATACTGCTCGTATCCAAAAGATTCGAGTGGTCTGTACCACATCATTAAACTTTAGTATTAATTAACTATAAAATCTTCCTCACAACGCACAGAACATTCGCTGGATGCACGGGTACAACGCTCGGGTGGGCGTCATCAACCTGAACGACCGCGGCAGCACGGTGGCGTTCTACGCGGCCAGCAACTGCGGCGTCATGTACAACTGGACCACCAACCAGATGAGGATACTGCAGGGCCACGTGAGTTTACACAACACACAGAGCATTCGCTGGGTGCACGGGTACAACGCTCGGGTGGGCGTCATCAACCTGAACGACCGCGGCAGCACGGTGGCGTTCTACGCGGCCAGCAACTGCGGCGTCATGTACAACTGGACCACCAACCAGATGAGGATACTGCAGGGCCACGTGAGTTTACACAACACACAGAGCATTCGCTGGATGCACGGGTACAACGCTCGGGTGGGCGTCATCAACCTGAACGACCGCGGCAGCACGGTGGCGTTCTACGCGGCCAGCAACTGCGGCGTCATGTACAACTGGACCACCAACCAGATGAGGATACTGCAGGGCCACGTGAGTTTACACAACACACAGAGCATTCGCTGGATGCACGGGTACAACGCTCGGGTGGGCGTCATCAACCTGAACGACCGCGGCAGCACGGTGGCGTTCTACGCGGCCAGCAACTGCGGCGTCATGTACAACTGGACCACCAACCAGATGAGGATACTGCAGGGCCACGTGAGATTAACCATTCTTATTGGCTAGAATAGTTCCTCGAGCTGCAGACGTGTCAAAATCGAGTCAAAAACTTATATTATATTAACACTCAGCTATGTAAGCACTGGAAAGTGTAATTGAGTCTGAGGAAAGATGCGGAGCAATAAACCGACACACGTCGATATCGATGTCGGATCTTGGTTCAGCAATTATGTTGGGCCAACGAAAAAATAAGATAGGCAAATTAACAGCCCTGCCATTGTTACTTTGGTCTTTTGTACTACTGCCCACTACTATTGAAAAAGATGTACCTAGTTTCCTCACATTTGGACATTTTCAGCGACATATGGTAGCGTTTATTGCTGCGGACGCGAAGGGCAAATGGCTGGTGACAGCTGATTCGGGACCGGAAAACATCATCATAATCTGGGACAGCTGCGACTACTTCCCGCAGAAGACCATATTCATGCCGCACAGGGAGACCAGACTGTCAAAGCTGGCTCTAAGCGCAGACGCAAAGTATCTCCTCACTCTGGCCTATCATGATAAGGCTTCGTTATTTTGGTGGATTTGGTCGTTTGGACTTGATGAACCTCACGGTAATATTGCATAGACTTTGAAGACTCTAGAACCAAGTTGCTTTGATATTGATATTGTTACATAATATTTTTACAACTGTTTGTATGTAAGAGTTACATAAATAGAAAATCATACAAAACTACATTGTTCTTTCAGCGCGATTGGAAGTGGATGTCCCAAAAGACGCAATAATAGCAATGGAATTTAATCCGTACTTGTCGGAACAGTTCCTGCTTATGACAAAGTCCGACATTTTGATAGGTGTCTCAGGTGTGAGTACCTACATAAACTTATAATCTTTGCTTGCCACTTTGCAGATAAGTTATGAGTTTTGAAGCAAGATGTAGGTATCCAGCACTTATCATTAAGACGCTATTTCCCGGATAATCCCTAAATACTTAAGTCACTTATAATTTACCCTGTCACTTATTACTCGTAGTAGTGATTGAACATTCATTGAAATCTAGCACACAATTCCAATTTAGATTTTGTTAAATTTTAATTCATTGTCAAAGGCATATCAATAAAAACATATTTCCCAACAGAAAATATTCGTAATCGAACGCGGCCTATTAAAAGAGACGGACGACTACGAACTCAAAATCAGGAAGCCTGAAAAGAAAATGAGCCCCGAGTTCGGCAAGCTGACCTGCTTCACGTTCGTAAAAGCTACTTCGCAAATCCTCGTTGCCACCAGTAGGGGCGGCGTGCTGGTCTACGGCTACACCATCGAGTACCAGGAGAACGTAGACTCATCCAATTATGAGAACCTTAGGTTCGTCAAGGTTTTGAAAATGGAGAAGCATAAGATAAACGTCATTAAAAGCATTGATGGGTTAGTTGTTCTATAATTTTCTTTACTTAGACGTAGGTAGGTACATTCAGATAATTTTCTGGGGTCGAGGGAAATACTTGAAGCCAATAGGAGCACTTATATGCTTCAGTCATGCTTTACATTTTTATTGAATTAGGAATAAGATTAAACTAACGTGAAAGTTTAGTGGTGAACTGGTGCCGGTTACAGGAGAATAATGTAATTTGTTCCAGATTAATAGTTACCGGTAATAACGCTGGAGAAATCCACTTCTACGACGACCAGATGAAACTCCTGTACTGGGTACATGGTTTTCTTGTGGATAGTGTTAAAGGCCTCAGTTTCAACATTTCCCCACGGAGCTACAAGATATTTGATCCTAAATGTTGGTATTTGAACTAGCCATAGAGGTAATCATTTTATTGCAGTAATTTTATCATTATTCAGAATAAAAACAATTTTTTTAGGTAAGAAAATGTGCCCATGTTGGGAAAAAGTTGTAATGGACGTTGATCAAGAAACTGGAACTATACGGCAAAAATTACTAAAGAAAAAAATACCCGGTGATGCCACCACTGAAGGGAAACCGATAATTATACGGGATTTTATTATTTGTTAGTATTTATAGAAACTGATGTAATACCTACCTATACCAAATAACATACAGACACCACCTACATTTGACAAAAACATATTATAGGTACCTAACTATCCTAAGAATTTGTACACAGGTACAAACAACCAGGGAGTCGGTTTCGTGGACTTTGTTGTGGAGAAGAATCATACCATTTTGGATAATACGCCTTCAAATATATTGTCATTATCAGTGCATCCGGAGAAGTAAGAGATTTCAATAGTTTTTTTTAATTGCTCTTAACGGATATTATCATTCTGTTCATATTTTTGATTGTTTGGAATATGTTTTTTTTTTAAATCAAAAATGTTTATTTGCTCATAAATAGGGTTTACAAAGATGGTATGAGATATAAAGAGATATATGCCTATTTAGCTTAAATGAAAAGCATGCAAATATTCAGTTTGTACCAACAAACTTCTACATTTAAGTATGTTTACGGTTATATATTCCGTGGGTATTATTAAGTATACAAAAGAAAGGAACATTATTATTACCTTTTCAGGACATTTGTGTGCATGGGATTCGCTAATGGTATGGTGGAACTATTCAACTACGTGCAGCACAAGCTATTCGTAAGACTGGACCTCAGAGATCACTACAAAGTGGTCATCCCGCCGAAAGGCGATTCTATCAAGTGTAACTACGAGGTCACCATCCCCGAACTTTCTGTCACTTGCTTGAAATATTCTCCTTCGGGTAAAACGTAACTGTATTACTACAATTAATACCTATCTATTATTTAAAAATAAGGCATTATCAATTAGTCTGTAAATTGCTGCGGAAATTCTAATTTGGTAGTTTGTGGAAAGCACCAAGATGTGCTGTTATTTAAAATAAGGAAACTAGCGACCTGCCCCGACTTCGCACGGGTGCAACTAAGTTTATTGGTGTTTCTCTACTATAATATGCATGCATTATGCTTAAAAACCTTTCTCTTGAATCACTCTATCTATTAAAAAAAACCGCATCAAAATCCGTTGCGTAGTTTCAAAGATTTAAGCATACAAAGGGACATAGGGACAGAGAAAGCGACTTTGTTTTATACTATGTAGTGATAATAAAATTGAATTCGTTGTTGTTTGTGACGGTAATTCCTTGATTTTCTAGGACTACATCTTGCTTGTGGCTTTAACACTGGAGAATTGATTTTCCTGGACCCTGTAACTATTGAAATATTGACAGAAAAGCCCTTCCAAGACACTAGTCATCCGATTAAAGAAATCAACTATAGTGCTGACTCCCTCACCATGGCATTTTCTGTAAGTACGAGTGCACGATAAAGTTCACATTTACGGGTCTTCTACACACTGTGATACGAGTAACGCTTTCTTTTGTCCCGATGAACATCATTTCACAGTTATTGGGTTGCGTAGTTAGTAATTAATAACAGGAAAGTCGAAAATTCTTCGTTCGACTTTCCTCTAACAAATTGGCATCGAACATGACATCGATTGACGCAGGAAAACCCAAATACGCGATTGCTACAAAGGAGGCAACTACATATGAATATCATCCACATTATTTATTCTATTATGTTTAAATAACAACCTAGAATGGCCGAGGACCAGTGGTCTGTGAGGCTGATAACATTGAGGTACTACTACATCGTAATACCTCAATGGCTGATAAAAAAAAATACAATGTTGAACAGGACTAACCTGTTATTGGCATCCATTGCATTGATCTTCCTGTCTTATCTTCCCAGGACACAGGCAGAACGGTGGGCGTGTACAAGTACGACTGCAGCAGCTTCAGGTGGTCGTTCGTCGGGAAGCACCGGGCGCACTACAAGGACATCACGGCGGTGTTCTTCCTGCCCGCGAAGAACGCCGACGGGGAATACAAGCTTCTGTCGCTGGGCGCTGACCGTATTATGGTGCTTGATTGCTTCGCTTAAAGTTTGCTACGTACTTATAACACTCCCGCGCTCGATTATCCACCCGTGCTTGTCCCGTTAAGAGACACTTACCAATATTTTTATTAAAATCGGAACGAACTGAACCGGACGGAACAACTTATTTATTATTTCAAAAGGCTCAAACTCCTTAACGACATCTTTATCAAAGTCTTTTTCATCTCGAAACTTTCCAGTGATACAAATATTATTCCTGTTATTAGGTGGAATACGACATTGGCGCCAGTTCTGAAGAATACCTTGAAGTGTTTAGCCTGGACAGAATGGAGCAGGTGGCTGTTCCGCTGGCAGGCATCGTGTGGCCACCTCCTAAACACTTGAACCCGGAGGAGTATAAAGTTGATCTGCCGGCTATATTGGTCGCCAACGATGAGGTACGCTTCTTTATACCACGAAATAACGATGAGTAGACACTGAGTGGGCTATGAATTAATCAATTCAATTCTGAGGACCTAAGGGAGGTCCATCTTTGTAACTGGTCGTTGAAAACCACCTTCGAACTGTTTTAGCTTTGCATACCTGGCACATAGTAATTATCTTTTGACACAAGACATGACCACTGATCCTTTAAGGGTAATAGAAACCCACAAACTGAAGTCAATAGTCCCTCAATTTAAAATCAATTCCAATTACTTTTTCAAGATTTGCCACAATTTGTTTGTCCACAGTCCATATCGCATGTCGTGGCTGTCTTTAATTGTAAACTATTATGTTTTTTTTTCTTGTTGATCTTTGGTATCTGTGTTAGAATAAGTTTATGTTGACTGCCCTATAAATAAATTTTTTTTTTTTTTTTTTTTATTTAAGATAGGCTATAGATAAATAAATAAATAGATTTAAAAAATGCCTATTTCCTCCATAGATGGCGTAACTTAAATTTAGGTGACTGGTGCAGTTCTGTAAAAGACGTCCAAAGTGTCATAAAATGTACTAATAACAGCATGACTGTAGGGTACACCTACAATTATTATAATACGCAACAGTACAAATACAAGATCCTGAACTACGAAACCACGATGACGATGGCGACGGTCCTGGGCCCGCGCTACGAGCACCCGGTGAGCCGGCTGCAGCTGGTCACGCGCCGGGACGAGAACCTGCAGTACCTGCTCTTCGCCACCAAGAACATCATCGGGTTGCAGAAGATGCCGCTGGACGGGAACCCGTGGAAGCACGTCGGATTGCTTGGGCATCCGTTGCAGGTAAAGAAAGATTTTGGAAACGTTTCGAGAAACGAGTAGGATCTATCCATTTGGTAGAGAAGCATTGATCTGATCGTCTCAAACCTCATAAAATGAATTGGAATGTGTAAGTCAACGATACCAAGCTCTTTTAATAATGATACTAACAAAGTCAAAAGCACTGGCGATTATTCTATCCCCAATAAAAATCTAGGCTTCCAACCAACTAATCTGAACGAATGACCTAGGTGATCGGGATGTGTTTCCGTGAAGACAGCGGGACCTTGTTCACCATAGGGCAAAAGGATACCGTTATGTGCCAGTGGGCCGCAAACTACAGGTATAAGTTAGCTGACTTTATCCAGTAAATATGGAATTGCTGTAAAAGTCGATCGATCATAACTACAGCGTAATTTGCCCATAGATCAGTAGAATCGACGACAAAGTTGGGCGGCGGCGACCTCGACCCATACTACTGCCTGATCGAGAACGGTCGGCCCGGCTGGCTGTTCCAAGAGATCAGAGACCTGTTCTACTACATCCAGATCCTGTGCCAGGGCACGTTCTCGCCGGCCGTGCGGCGCGTCAAGGACTACATCCCTATCGACTCGCTGCCCGACCTGATGAGAGCGCTAGGCTTCTTCCCCACGGAGTATGAAGTAAGCGCGGCTAGCTAGGAGATCAGGGATTTGTTCTACTACATCCAGATCCTGTGCCAGGGCACGTTCTCGCACGCTGTGCGGCGTGTCAAGGACTACATCCCTATCGACTCGCTGCCCGACCTCATGAGAGCACTGGGCTTCTTCCCTACTGAGTATGAAGTAAGTGCCACCACACCAAGAAACTATGAGCTGCCATTAAAGCTCATAGAAGCTTTCACCTATTCCATATATCCCTACTGAGTAGTCCCGAATGGGATATTCCTGGATTAATTAAGATAATTTTTCCCGCCTCTCCTCACGTTATCATGTTTCACAATATCAAGAGCTAAACTTATTTCCATCAAACATATTCAACAATTGGTCCACAAAATCTTTGTAAAACAGAGAAAGACAAGTGAGTGAGTCAATATCAACTCGCTAATAAAAAAAACAATTTCGAAACGGAAGGAAACTACCCAATAAATAAGATAAAATCGAATTTATTTTCGTACAAATAATACCAAGTTGAATGAACTGAACTGATGATAATTCATCAGTTCAGGGAAAAAGTTTAAAGGATGTCATATTAAATTTATTGTCGCTTAGCCTTCGAAGTACTAACTTGGCTAGGGCGAGGATAACTTCTAAGTTATACTATAACTTACCTATGTAATTTGTGCTATAACTAACAGTTAATGATAAGTCATTTTACTATCTTCCGATAGGTCCAGCACTAGTAACCCCACAAAACTTCACCAGGTAGAGAACCTGATAGTGGAAGCGAAGTACAAGGTGTACCAGCGGCAGCCGTCCACGGAGCTGGACTTCGAGGAGTTCGTGAAGCTGTACCTGAACCACCGGCCGGCGCTGGGCGACAGCTCGTCGCGCCTGCGCGGGGCCTTCCGCACCTTCGCCACCTTCGACAACGTCTCCTACGTCATGTACCGCGACGACTTCATCGACATGCTGTCGGGATACGGTACACCACACATAATAATACCCTCCTAGCCGAATTCGGCCACGGCGGCAAATCTTACGATTAGCCAAGTACCTACGCAGGACAAGCGCGTGCGCAAGCACAGGTGCACTCCCTATTCCCTCACTCTCATAATTCGGTGGGACAGCAGTCTGACACGACCGTAGAGAGATCAGGCGCAGGACCAACGGCTTAACTTGCTTTCCGAGGCACGGGGGTGTAATTACACAGCCCACTAGGGATGGGGAATGCAATCTCGATTCGAAATTGACAAATCGAGAACTTGCGCCATTATCATAGGGTCGAGATTGGCCCCTTCAAGATCTCGACCATTGACGAGTCGAGACTCGAGTGATCGCGAGTTTTCGATATGAATGAGATTTCTAAAAAAAATATGCTGACTATGAAGAATCAAACTAATATGATATTGCTGTTATGTTTTGTAAATAGTACATAAAAACTATAAAATCACGTCAATCTTAAAAATAATCCGCAGAAAAGTAAAAGTCCCGTTGATCTAGCGTCAAGATTGCATTTGCTTACACATACTCATCATCAGCCTGTTGCAGTTCACTGCTGGACGTAGGTATTCTCCAATGCAGGGGACACCGGACATGGCCATATAAACTGAGCTAGCCAGAGCCAGCGCTTTGGCCCTGATGGAAAGCTGTTTTATATATCGCCTGTAGATGCTAAAACACCAGATGCATGACACAGGAGACCTTAAATTAGTAGAAAATTAACTTGAATCAGGCAGAATAGACCTCTTACTCAGTAGTAGATACAGTCCATCATGCATCACTTTTTCGTTCTTCCAGATTCTTTTATTTGGTAACTTTTTAGTTGACCTGTTGATTATTTCAGGTGAATGTTTTTCGCGTTCATTGTCCTGGTATCTGCTATCAATTTTATCTGGTCATAGTTTTGAGGACAGAGCTAATATGGACGAAAATGACTTCTCCTTTCTGCCAGAGGTAATAAAAGTATGCTCTTATACAATATACAATTAAGGATATGCAACTGTTCTTCTTCTTTTGCTGTTGCCAATTTTTTAGTTAAAAATAAATGTCTCTGTTCAGGAAATCTCCTTCAGTGAACTGGCAACTAACATATTTGGAATGCAAGATGTAGACAATTTGTCTGAACAGGCATCTATCAAGGACTCCTATGGCTCCCACTTGACCCCATCTACTGTGGATTCTGAGGATAAATCATACTAGTTCATAATATTTCATATCATTTATAGAATTAATTTGTATTGTCCTATTATAAATTAAAATACATTTGATATAAAAACAATCTGTTTTAAATTAAGTTCAAGCAAGAACCAAGTCGGTTTATATCTGCAATTATGTTGTTGATACTTAACAAAATACTTTATGTAGAAATGTAAATTGTCTTGTAAATAGACAAGAGCTACAATTTTTTTTTTCAATTACTTTTGGGAATATTTGTGCAATAGTATCAACAACAGTTAAAAAGAATGTTTACTAAGTACTAGTTTTTTAAGTCAAATAATAAAATTATAAAGTATGAACTCAGTTCTTAATACTTTCCAATTATCAGAAATTATTATTTATCATCAATCAATCAGGTTTCTATATCCAATTCTTATATTACAATGGTAGCTTCACATTAAAATTAATTATTTACAATAGTTGCCCAATTAAGCAATAAACAAGTTGTGAATGACAAATAATTTTAGTTAAATATTTTTTAACAATAAAATGAACATTCTTGCTGTTTATGCAATGGTTTTGAGACCTGAAACATTACAGATCTGGAAATTCAAAACAAAACTTATTGCTCAGCATAGAAATGTGAATTATCCAGACATTGTAATCTTGAAAGTCAAAAATTAAAGGGCTACTTTTAACATCACTTAGATTTTCATATTTGTTTGATGACCTCTTCATGTTAAGTAAATTACATAATACTGTACAGTATATTCCAACTTAAAATAAGATTGTTTCACAAACATGTTAATTACTTAATTTACATTTACTTTCTGGATAGAGTTCATTCACATAACAACATCAAGACTATGTTTAGCTTCTCAAAACTCTTAGAACTGTTTAAAATTGTACACACAACCAAACTAAATGCAAGCTTATAAATAAAACTCACAGCACTTCCCGCTCAAACATCAGTACTCATTTCACAATCAAATGGAATGACTGATTCATCTATAGTCCTGGATTTGTTCACAACATGTTGTAATATACACTAACCTAGAATTCCTCAATCAGTTTTTAATCTCTTGGCTGGTGTTGTCGTACCACTGCTTTGAGAGTTTGAGTCCTCTGAGAAATTCATATGCGTGGATGTAAACTCTGTTGGTCCTTGAGAGTCACTCACCGTAGAAAAACCTGAAACATGAATGACACAATGGTATAACACCTGCATTGTGTTATATAGCTAGTTGAGTAATGAGTTTACTAAATAAAGTATTGTCAGTTCCAACAAGTTGCAGAAAGACCTTTTAAAGCCAGATAGCTAGATACGAATATAAATGAAACAAGGATACTTACAAGTGTTGGAATCTTCTGCCATGCCAAAATTGGAGTTTGAAGAATCATGGACCTTTTTAGGAGTTAAAGTATTTTCCTTGTTTTCACGTTTGGCCGCGTGTTTCTTTTTCTGCTCGTTGGTTGATATCGGCACCCATTTATAGATTTTCATAGTAGTTTCTCCTATCGTCACCCATTTCTTTTCCCTAATGATAAGATAGAGTAATTAGTAAAAGTGTTGATCAACTCATAATAGTCTTTCAAACTAAGTAGAAATAACTCTGAAACTGTGTAGCTTACCAATGGCGAACTTTTTCCACAGCTTGCATGACTCTTTTGATATCATCTTTAACGCGATTACGAGTTTCGGCACGGACGGAGCGAGACATTTTAAATATTAAGTGTTTCTTTGTAAATAGGCCAACAGAATGATATAGAATCAGTGCTTTTCAGTTCGTAAACAAAAATAACTCCATTCACATTCAACACATTACACCGTTCGTTTTTCCCACTGTGTAGTTTGCAGCCGCCATTACTTTGGCGATAGCAGCCGATCTTATGTGAATGTTCAATTGTTCAATTGAATTGAGTTTCATTCGAACTTTAACAATGAGAGTTAATCTCAGATTCACGATAATACATCTGAGGTGTGAAGAATTAAATTCACATTGCTGACACAAATGATTTTTGTCAGCAATTTTTCACTTAACTGATCCAATTTAATATATAAATAAATTGCTAACGACCGATTTTCCTTGAAGTTTCAATCAAAAATAATCGATTTCGTATTTTTTTTTAAAAAGAGTGAAACTTGTATTTAGTGTGAATAACTCACAGTAAATGAGAGATCTACTTCTAATTTTCTAAATCTTAAATTAAAATAATTATTTTCATATGGCAGAAATTCCAACATGTGTTAAACTCACTTTACTCTATTGTCTATAGGTTCTTCTAGTTTTTTTGGTTCATGTTCAATGATTGGAGAAAGAAAAAGAATATAGCATCATCCAGGATTTTTATTGGTTTAAAAATATACTGTACCGTAAACAGGCCTATTATTGGTCTGGGTTTGAAAATCATTGAGAACGTACTAGTTTCTATATATCACGAAGTGGAAAATCGTAAATCGAAAACGCAGAAAAAAAACTACAAATGAAAAAATTATCGTAATTTTCGTTGAAAATAAATTCGTCGAATTAATCGTAATATAGTGAAAATGTTACTTTAAAGCTCAGGTGAGTCTAAAGACCTATTTGCACATAATTACTTATGTTCCTACAATTCTAAGCATTGATTTTAATGAAGAATAATTTCTGACTTATATTTAGCGGCTGTCAGTTGTTTTACGTCGAATTGATTTTTGTCTCTATTTATATAAAATACAATAATCATGTGTGATGAATTACATGCCGCTGGAACTGCAGGAATGTGCACCGGTTGCGATGATGCAACGAGATGATAAGGTGCAATATACTTGCATTTTGTAACACGCTTTCGTGATTTTGGTTTGCTTTTTCTCTCCCATATCTTCGGTGTTGTGTTCGTAACTAGTACAATTGTTTCCATAAACGGACTGTTAACATTAACAGGACCTCCCAAAAGTGTAAGACCACTGTTCTGGCAGGAGATGAGGTTGGATCAACTCAGCCCCAAGTACTGGTTCCAAACTTAAGTTTATGTTTTTAAATTATTTACAAAGAATCTTAATACCTATCTAGCCTGTTTGTTTTTGGAAATACTGCCTAGTGACTCCATGGATGTTAATCAAATAATATTTAGTATTTACAATTGGTCCGTAACCACTTTCACATTGCTGCATAGTAGTTGTTTGCCGCACCATTGATGCTTGTTATGTTTTTGTTGCAGTCGCACCCTGCATGTTGTGTTTAACTGTAGAAGTGGTACAGTGACTATATTGTTGGCATTGTCCGGCGTAAGGTTCAGCTAACGACAACAGTGCGTCTTTCCTTCCCGTATGGCTGCATATGTTAATCGTTCAATGTCAATGATGGCTGGCGACGGGCCCCACAACGTGGCGACGCTCAACAATGGCTCCGTGCGCGTCAACATGGCCAATGTGGACTCACCGCTACAGATATTTGTGAGGGCAAAAAAGAAGATCAACGATATATTCATAGAGATTGATGACTATGTCAAAGATGCTGTCACATTTATGCATGGTAAGTGTGCTATGTCTTTTAAGTACCCTTTTGAAAATACAGTAACATGTGTCTGATTAGCTATGTTATTGAAGGTCAGATGAAGATTACAGTAAATCAATTAAAAGTTATTAGTTATCAATGCTGGTATAATAGTTGAAAGAAATTATAATGCTCAGCAGAGAGTCATGAAACCTAATAAATGATAATAACATCATCATCATCATCATCCTCTTCTTGGAAGTGAATCACAGAAAAAGCTGTTGTTAAACATTTTGTTTATATGTTCGGTGAATGTTATGCAAACAACTCTATCCAAACATTAATTGTACTTGAAATATAAGGATATGTTTGGATAACAACAGTTTATAATCTTTAAAAAATACATGTTTTATTATTACATGTCCCATAGATATTTTTTTTTAATATTTCTGCATTTGCAATACAACATCAATGTTGTATTTATGAAATGTTTCATCTCCTTTTAGGGTTCCGTAGCCAAAATGGCAAAAAAACGGAACCCTTATAGATTCGTCATGTCTGTCTGTCTGTCTGTCTGTCTGTCCGCCAGTCTGTCACAGCCACTTTTTTCCGAAACTATAAGTACTATGCTGTTGAAACTTAGTGAGTGGATGTATTCTGTAAACCGCAACAAGGTTTTCACACGAAAATAGAAAAAAAAATAAAAAAAGTGGGGGGTCCCCTTAGTCAGAACTGAAACTCGAAATATTTTTTTTCATTGAACATATACGTGTGGGGTATCTATGGATAGGTCTTTAAAAATTATATTAAGGTTTCTAATATCACTTTTTAGGGTTCCGTAGCCAAAATGGCAAAAAAAAGGAACCCTTATAGATTCGTCATGTCTGTCTGTCTGTCTGTCTGTCTGTCTGTCTGTCCGCCAGTCTGTCACAGCCACTTTTTTCCGAAACTATAAGTACTATACTGTTGAAACTTGGTGAGGGGATGTATTCAGTGAACCGCAACAAGGTTTTCACACGAAAATATAAAAAAAATAAAAAAAGTGGGGATTCCCCATAGTCAGAACTGAAACTCGAAATATTTTTTTTCATTGAACATGCATGTGTGGGGTATCTATGGATAGGTCTTTAAAAGTTATATAAAGGTTTCTAATATCACTTTTTTCTTAAGTGAATACTTTGCGTGACAGACCCTTTCAAAGTGGAAAAAAGTGTGTCCCCCCCCCCTCTAACTTCTAAAATAAGAGGATGATAAAACTGAAATAAATATATAATGTACAATACCATAAAAACTACCAACGAAAATTAGATCGAACGAAATCTATTCAGTAGTTTTTTTAATACGACAAAAAAAGAATTTGTACGGAACCCTCAGTGCGGGAGTCCGACTCGCACTTGGCCAATTTTTTCTAAAGTGAATACTTTGCGTGACAGACCCTTCCAAAGTGGAAAAAAGTGTGTCCCCCCCCCCTCTAACTTCTAAAATAAGAGGATGATAAAACTGAAATAATTATATAATGTACATTACCATAAAAACTACCAACGAAAATTGGTTCGAACGAAATCTATTCGGTAGTTTTTTTAATACGTCAAAAATAGAATTTGTACGGAACCCTCAGTGCGGGAGTCCGACCTCGCACTTGGCCAATTTTTTTAAGAAATGTTTTATGACATTAGTAATGCTTCTAGCAATCAATGAGCTAAATGTTTTATTAAGGTCACTCCACAAGTGGAGTATGGTGTGTTATTTTAGTGGACTTCAAACCTTCTCTTAATTGTAATAAGGATGAATAGCTCAATATATTGAAATATGAAATATACAAGTCAGTTTACATTGGCCTTGGCACTAAATGTTGTTGTAGTTATATAACCTGACTCCCACACACTTGAAACACTTCATAATATGCTGAAACTGAAAGTTAGTTGCTCTTTGGAATAAGATTTATTAATAACATGTTTTGTTTTCAAATATACCTTCTTTTTTATTTAGCCCTAGCCCTTGCTTTGTTTTGCATAAATCAATCAACATTATAGGGTTGGGTTTTTATGTACCTATTCCATTTCATCAAAATATGACTGATGGTCTTGTTTTTAGAAGGGCTATGTTTGTAAACTCGCATCTTGTTATTTGTGTACATTATGAAGAATAAGCTATAGGTAGTATAGATAGATAATGTTTTTAATATACATAGTGTTATATGTTACAATTTTCATTATGATTTTTAGCTGTGTCAGGCGAGAAAGGTATTGCGACGCCACAGGATGTGGCCAATGTTGAGGCATACGTCAGCAAGGTGCAAGCTATACGGGAGGTCCTCAAGAGAGATCACATGAAGGTGGCATTCTTTGGAAGGTTTGTCATGCTGTCTATTTTGTGTTTGACCTTTTTGTTACACAAAGTTTTCATAAATTAAAGGAAAAAGATAAATCAGAGTAATAACATTGGATATTGTATCTTTGATTAAATTGTTTTTCTCGCTGTAGTTCTTTTTTGGTCTAGATTAATATGTGGGATGTCATTTAATTTTGATTAACTATTTTTCAGAATTTTGACACCTTTCATACCCATCTAACAATGTATTTTATGATTTTTATGCTATTTTGTACTTTTTTCTAGGACAAGTAATGGCAAGAGCACAGTGATAAATGCCATGTTACACGACAAAATCCTGCCAAGTGGCATAGGACACACTACCAATTGCTTCCTCCAAGTGGAGGGCTCAGACACGGATGAAGCTTTTCTGAGGACTGAAGGTTCAGAGGAAAAGCAGAATGTTCAGGTGAGTGGCTGTTATTGTTTTTTTAGTCATAACCTTGACCAGCTAGCAGGTTATCAAACTCAGTAGTTCTTATCTATTTATCGGAATTCAATGAATTAGTATTTTATAGTATTTTTATTTATTTTGATAAAATAATATGTTGCTTTTTATTGCATTGAAGTTTTTGTGTATATATTTTTTTAATTCGTTTTGTTGCTGCACAACGTAAATAAACATCAATTATAAAGATTATGTATTAGATAAAAATTGTGATCACTATTGTACGGAAAAGTTTTTTTCTCCGAGTTATGATCTGGTGATATGAAAATGAAAATGAAAATATTTATATTACCAACATTTGAAATGACATACAATTAACAAACAATGACTCTCACACTAGGCACTTGCCTGTTTCGTGAGGGTCAATTCCCGTACAAGTAACCCTTACATGCGGCTAAAGTTAAATATATTTTTACAAAAAGAAAACAAGGATATTCAGGTATCATTCTTAAGTTTGGCAGTGGACAGTCTGACCATAATGATGTTGGTACTTATACATTTTCATGTCCCCCGCAGTCGGTGAGCCAGCTCGGGCACGCTCTCTGCGCGTCGCGGCTGCAGGAGCGGTCGCTGGTGCACGTGTACTGGCCGCGCGAGCTCTGCGCCCTGCTGCGCGACGACGTGGTGCTGGTGGACAGCCCCGGCGTCGACGTCACGCCCAACCTCGACGAGTGGATCGACCAGTACTGCCTCGACGCGGACGTGTTCGTGCTGGTCGCCAACGCAGAGTCCACGCTCATGGTCACGGTGAGTTGACTGCTACGCCTGCACCTCTGAGCCAGCTGGCCACACTCTGCGCGACGACGTGGTGCTGGTGGACAGCCCCGGCGTCGACGTCACGCCCAACCTCGACGAGTGGATCGACCAGTACTGCCTCGACGCGGACGTGTTCGTGCTGGTCGCCAACGCAGAGTCCACGCTCATGGTCACGGTGAGTTGACTGCTACGCCTGCACCTCTGAGCCAGCTGGCCACACTCTGCGCGACGACGTGGTGCTGGTGGACAGCCCCGGCGTCGACGTCACGCCCAACCTCGACGAGTGGATCGACCAGTACTGCCTCGACGCGGACGTGTTCGTGCTGGTCGCCAACGCCGAGTCCACGCTCATGGTCACGGTGAGTTGTCGACTACTTCGAGTTTACACCTCCGTATGTTATTATTACCTTAGGGCCAATCTCACAACTCTTCGAATAATGATTTGCTGAAATATGATCTGACAGTAACCCATTATAATTTGCAAAGACTAGCTGCTAACCATCCATATCAGAAACTTAACAGAGGATAGTGAAATTGGTTCATTGGGCCCTGCTTCACCATCTCAAAATTTCTACGCCAGGGATTTATTTCATTTATTCTAGAAAACTTAAGCGCGTACTGTTGGTAGAACTTACTGTTCCATGGGAGACAAACATTCCCAAAGATCACGCGTTTAAAACAAATAAGTATTATGACCTAACCAACGAAATGACTAAAAATGGTTATATAGCACGGTTGTATGCTGTGGAAGTGGGTGCGAGAGGTATACCAGCGAAATCTCTCTACAACCTACTGAAGGACTTAGGATTACCAAGATCTAATATTAGCTCGTTACTGGAAAGAGCAACTAAAGCTGCTTTACTCGGCTCATACCAAATATGGTTGGGAAGGGAGAGGAATGTCATCGGTGGAGGTGATCGTTAGTAAACTATAAAGGGGCCCCTTAAACCTACACGCTGGGTCGCAAGTCCCAGGCGCCGACTGACATTCCTCTCTGTTCCACGCGATGGACCCGGCACCCGCACGGAGAATCCATGGATAGCTAAGAAGTTCGTCTCTCTCTCTCTCATAGATAATAGAAAATAATCAAAAATAAAATGTTTTCAGGAAAAGAATTTCTTCCACAAAGTGTCAACGAAAATATCACAACCGAATATATTCATACTGAACAACCGGTGGGACGCGTCCGCCTCAGAACCCGAGTACTTGGATCAAGTAAGTTGAAATTTTAGTTGTATAATAGTGCCAAACTAGAATAATACTAATCTATTACGACGGGCCCGTTGTTCTAGTGGTCAGAGAACCTGGCTACAAAACCAAGGGTCGCGGGTTCGAATCCCGTTAGGGGCAAATGTTTGTGGGATGAACATCGGCTTCAGGGCGGCATTAAAGAGTTATATAATACGGTATTTGACTAACAGGTCAAATCACCTTCTTTTTTTAAGTGTCAATAACGTAACCTTGTAGGAAAAAATGTATGAAATATTGAATCGTGACGTCACGATGCAATAGTGTCAAATCAATACTCTTTTAACTTCAATTAGCTGTAATAATTTGTTAAAAGCTCACTAGTAACTGTGAGATAAAAAATTGTTCCTAATTTTTGATTTTGTCTTTAATCTTAGGATGTCATAATTTATTTCGTACGCAGTCAAATACCCATTGCTTGTTCCTTGTGTGTTTGTCAGGTGCGCACGCAGCACGCGAACCGCTGCGTGGACTTCCTGTCGCGCGAGCTGCGCGTGTGCACGCCCAAGGAGGCGGAGGAGCGCATCTTCTTCATCTCCGCCAAGGAGGCGCTGCTCACGCGCATGCGCGAGAGGGAGAAGCCCGTCTCCTGTGAGTATCTGACACTACGCTATTGCAGGCGACGACATAGAGGACTCGAGGACAAAAGACGAAAATATAATGTATTTGTGCTTTTTGGCTTGAATTTGGATAGAGTCCAAAACTAATAAAACCACTCCACAAGTGAGTGAGCAAGCACAGGTGTACTCCCTATTCCCAATAGGGCAGGACCAACGGCTTAACGTGCCTTAAGAAGCAAGGAGGGGCTAGAGATGTAATTTTTAGGTCACTATCCGATGACTGGCAACTGCGAACGTTGCTTAACTTTAGTAACCGCTGGCCGAGTGCGCTAACCACTGCGCCATCGATGCTCCTCAAAACAGAATCTAATAGGGATACGTGGAATTGTCCATAGTAATGGGTTAGCGAATTATAGTGCTTATGCCCCTGACTTAAGGGCGTAACAAAATTCATAGTGCTTAACCCGACGTACTTTTGCCTGAACATAAGTATAACATTCAAACATTTAATGTATCCGCAGCACCGATCCTGGCGGACGGGCACCAGGTGCGGTACTTCGAGTTCGTGGACTTCGAGCGCAAGTTCGAGGAGTGCATCAGCCAGTCGGCCGTGCGCACCAAGTTCGCGCAGCACTCGCGCCGCGGGAAGAACATCGCCGCCGACGTCATGACGCATCTCGACCAGGTGGGTTGAGGTTTTTGAGTTTCATGCCTAGTTTGCAACTCTTCTAGTGTTGGACACCAGAGGTGCGATTCACTAAGCGCAAATATCATAATTTCACGGCTGTGTAACTGTGACTGACCGTTGTAATTTAGTACTGTCATCTATTACACAGCCGTGAGATTATGATATTTGCGCTTACTGAATCACACCTCTGTCCATGGGTGATCGCTTACCCATCAGGCGATACGCTTCAAATGAGAATATTTTTTATAATATATAATATTGCAACACATATATGTACATATTTCAGGCAACCCTTCTTTGAGCGCCTCTTTTCGCAACCAGCGAATAAATTCAAAAACATAAATGCACAATTATCTCTAGACAGTCTACTTCTGAATATTCCTTAAGTTTTTTTCTTTTCAATACACAATTTTACGCATATTTAAGCGTTCCATGGTAAAATGCCACGTCACGTAAGCAGTGCTGTGACAGCTGAGATCCTTATTGAAAAACACTTAAGTTGTCGTTTGAAGTAAAATGTATCAACGTTTGGTGTGGTGGTGCAGGTGTACACGAGCGCGACGGACCGCAAGGCGGGCATGGTGGAGAAGCAGCGGGTGCTGCACGAGCAGCTGTCGGCCGTGGAGGACCAGCTCACCACCATCACGCGCCAGATGAAGGACAAGATCAACCGCATGGTCGAGAGCGTCGAGCACAAGGTCTGGCACAGCACTTATTAGATAATTTAACAGAATATAAGGAATAACATTTTTCCTTGCTCATGATAGTATCTAGAAGTGATATTCTGTGGGTTCTCTAGAAGTTCCTTTAGGGAGGGGAATTTTCCATGATTTTTTGGTGGGAAAATTAGAATGACTGGCTTTTTAAATGCTAGAACCGATGCCTGAATAATAACATGTGGTAATAACTTGTCTATTGATGGTACTGTAAAAAAAAAATTATTTGTTAGTTTGAATAAGGTGAATTAATTCATTTAACCTTTAGTAGGGGAGCCCAAGAGGGGATTTTTGGATTGACTCGAGTGTGTCAGATAATGATATAGGAAGAATTTTTGCACCATTTAATTCACCTCTACCAATTAGGAGCCGTCCAAATGATGGCGTGTGTTTGTGTTTTTGTACTGTCTTATATTTATTTTTGTAGCAGTAGTCTACTACTCGATGTCAATATGGTTCTGTTCTTATAATTAATTTCCTCTCTCATTCCCCGCAGGTGTCCCTAACCCTGAGCCAGGAGATCCGCCGCCTGTCGGCGCTGGTGGACGAGTACGACGTGCCGTTCCGTACTGAGCGAGCGGCTCTGGACCAGTACAAGCGGCAGCTGCACCGGCACGTGGAGGCGGGGCTCGGCTCGCGGCTCAAGAAGCGCCTCTCCAGCGACATCGGCAACGAGATGGACGAGGCGCAGAAGGAGATGGCCGGTTGGGAAGCTGACTTCTTTTTTAAATGACGACAAAGACGGTGACCGACCGTTTACTATACTATTGTTACCTATCTGCCTGCCTAGTTTGGGCAAAACCCCCCCTCCAGGGGGATGTTTATGTCCAACAGTGCAACAAGCTGATGATGATAAGATAGATTAATAGCTCGATGATGGTATAATTGGTACATAACTCATACTAGCTTGTGTACTATACTATTGTTATAGTCCGCTGTTGTAAAAAAAAGTTACCTTCAAAAATAATAATATCCTTCCGGTCGTTTTTCGACCATGGCGGCCGATCTTACGAACAGCCAGGTACGCAGGACATATTATAGTGCACAAGTGAGCGCGCTAACCTCTACGCCATCGAGCTTCTCATGTACTATACTGTGGTCACCAATCTGCCTGCTTAGTTTAGGCATAACCCCCTACCGGGGGAGGTCTATGTCCAGTAGCGGTCTGCAACAGGCTGACGACGATGAATAGGTAGGTGATGGTTTATTTGGTACAAAACCGTTTTACTGTTATACTCCACTATTCTAAAAATAAGTTAACTTCAAAATCGATACTTCGGAATCTACATATAAACGGAGTCGTGGGTGGCCGTTAGTGAAGTTACCTATGTTTGTGTATCCCCAGAGCGCATGTACAACATCCTGCCGATGCACAAGCGCGCGGCGGCGGCCAGCTACATCATCCCGCACCAGCAGCCGTTCGAGGTGCTGTACCGGCTCAACTGCGACAACCTCTGCGCCGACTTCACCGAGGACCTGTCCTTCCGCTTCTCGTACGGCATCACGGCGCTCATCCAGCGCTTCCAGGGCAAGCACTCCGCCAAGATCGCGCTCAAGAACCCGCCGCAGTACACGCCGGTGAGTGAAACGACGCACGAGTCACAATATACGTTCGGATCGGGTCGCTGACTAGCATTTTTGTATGCCATATACTGTTTCGCTAGTTAAGTAAGCATTTATTGACGTGAATGACATTTTCCGTGCCAGCAGGAATGTCTTGGATTGAGTAAAAAGATGCTCCATGTCTGGGACTGCCTGAAAAGTCGATCTGACTCTGATCTAAGCTGTTAAATCATTAGACAATCTAACTGAGAGAATGTGTGAGAAGAAAGGGGTTGCATTTATCGTACTGCTGAGAACCGGTTGATAGATCTTATCGATTACCCGACTTTGCCGGCCAGCATTACCACAATAACGATGCCCTCGTACTTGAGACTGGGCTCACTATCGGGATTGAATCAGTAAAGAGGAGTTGCATTTTTAAGAGAGGTAGAGCTCTCAGAGCCGCTCGTCTGTTGAAGTACCTCCATCTTACAGAAGGAGCACTTCGCAACTGGTGTACTATGTTTTCTGCTGCTGATTAAGGTCGCCTAAGATCAGCTATAAAGGGTATGGGGTCTTGAAGGCAGGCAACGCATCCGCTATTCTTGTGCGGGTGTTGATGTCCATGAATAGCGGTGATCACTTACCATTATGTGATTCTCTTCATGTTCGTTTGCATCCCTATAACATTAAAAAAATATCTGTTGTCAGATCCCAGCGACGGTGAGCAGCCCGCTGCCGACGCTGGAGGTGTCGCGCAGTGCGGGGGCGGTGGGCCCGCTCAGCGCGGAGGAGTGGGGCGTGGTGTCGCGCTTCGCCATGGGGGCCCTCACCTCGCAGGGCACCATGGGCGGCCTGCTGCTCTCCGGACTGGTACGATAGTTATTTTTATACTTAACACACTTGTATGTTCGATCCGAGAGTTACTCCAGGAGTTGATCAACTACCGGATAGATCGCGCTTCGAAATTGAACCTGGAAATCGTTATTATTTTCAGTTGCTTCATTATTTGGTATCATCATCGTAACCAGCCTTGGGCTCAGGGTGGGACAGCAGTCAACCTATCCCCCACCTCTCGCTCGCGGTTCTTTTTTATTTCATTAAAAAATACATTTGCTCTTGAGAAAGAACATAGGCTATCTTTTAAGCGAAAAAAAAAGATCTGAAATCCACGCGGACAAAATCGCGAGCAGCCGCCAGTGTTGCTATAATTAATGCATACTCACCACCACATCACGTAGGTTACATACCCGTAGCTAAATCGCATCAGTACCGGTTAACCTGTGTTCGCAGCTGCTGAAGACTGTGGGCTGGCGCATCGTGGCGGCGACGGGCTTTGTGTACGGCGCGCTGTACCTGTACGAGCGGCTGACGTGGACGGCCAAGGCGCAGGAGCGCGTGTTCAAGCGCCAGTACGTGCAGCACGCCAGCAAGAAGCTGCGCCTCATCGTCGACCTCACCTCCGCCAACTGCAGCCACCAAGTGCAGCAGTCAGTATACACTCTTAACGTTTACGAAAATCTATTTATGACCCTAACTAGGTTATACTGTTATTTAGTAGTAGCAGGTTATACACTGTGCCGGTTTTAACTCTACCAGCGCCCTTGGCGAGTTTTCTGCGGCGCCCTCTACGACTAAGTAAACTTTAGACAAACGCCCCGAGCCTGTCGAGTGTCTTTTATCCGGCGCTCTATTCTAAAACCGCTACTGGTTATACAATCTATCATAAGTAGAAGGTGTTACCATAGTCTTCCTTAAAAAAATATTGAAACCAGACTTATCAGATACATACATAGATATTTGTAATATTTTTATCGACCTTATCGGTCTAATGTGGATAAACCATTTTTTTATGGTATGCCCTTCGGATAGCTGAATTTCCCTCGCATACCTACACCATTCATTCATAAATACGTCACAGTTGTAATCAAACTTGGTTAAGTCAATTTGAACGACATTTCTTTCCCAGGGAGCTATCAACAATGTTCGCGCGGCTGTGCCGGCTCATCGACGAGGCGACGACGGAGATGGACGCGGAGCTGAGCGAGGTGAAGGAGGCCATCAAGATGCTGGAGCACGCGTCCACGTCCGCCAAGAAGCTGCGCAACAAGGCCAACTACCTCAGCCACGAGCTCGAGCTCTTCGACGAGTCCTTCCTCGAGCACAATTAGCTAACGGTGAGATATAAATAAATAAATGTCTTGGACAAACACACCAATAGGGTATTTGACTGACAAGTCAAATCATCTACTTTTTTTAAATGCCAAAAACGTTACCTTGTAGGAAAAAATGTTGAAATATTGAATCGTGACGTCACGATGCAATAGTGTCAAATCAATACTCTTTTATCTTCAATTAGCTGTAATAATTTGTTAAAAGCTCAATAGTAACTGTGAGAAAAAAAATTGTGCCTAAATTTTGATTTTGTTTTTAATCTTAGAATTTATTTATTTATTGAGAGAGAGAAAGAGAGAGAATGTCATAATTTATTTCGTATGCAGTCAAATACCCAATAACCTAGCCCCAAACTAAGCTCGAAGCTTGTACTATGGAAGCTAGGGAACGGATAGACATACTTAAATAAGTTTATAGACATCCATGACTCGAGTACAAATGCCGATGTTCATCACACAAACATTTGCCCCTAGCGGGATTCGAACCCGCGACCCTCGGTTTTGTAGCCAGGGTCTCTGACCACTAGACCAACGGGCCCGTCCGAGCTATACACTGAAATAATATTACAGAGCGCGCGAGTTGAAAACAGTCCGGGCTTAAAGTATTGTCTCGTTGGCCCCCGTCGCACTATTTTATACCCCGCAACTTACAGCACTAGAGCGATCTAGAACATTCCCATTTGTTCCCGAACACAATAGAAGCGTTCACTCTTCGTTGTGTGTGTGTATACCATTTTGCACCTTATGGTTTAATCGTAAGGTTCAGTGTCGCTTGTACCGTGCAGTTGTTGATGTCTAAGGGCAGCGGTGATCAATTACCATCAGGTGACCTTGCCTCCTTATAACATAAAAAAACTGTCCCCACGCCTCCCCCTACACACTTTATCAAGCTCTGCATTCAGCTCTCCTTCTGTCTCTCTCACACACTCACTTCTTCTCTTCTTAAATGTTAATTTGAATTTTGGCTTTTCTAACGTATGATTAAATAACAACAAGAATTTATTTGTTATCCACAGTAAGCAAGAGTCGTGCAGCGGCCCGCGACTCCGTGACGACAGCTCAACGCGTCCGGTTCCCGCCCGGTAGAGTCCGGTCCCACGTGGCCGGCCCTCGCTCGGTCCGTGCCCGGCGACGCGTAATGTAAGCAGTAGATTGAAATAGGTGGACGCTGACTATTTATTCGTTACCCGCGGCGCCTGCACTGCCCACTTTAATCTTCTCCCTTCTCCTGTGGGCGAAACCCTGACAGGGTAATTAAACACCCTGGCCGCTCCCCCTGAGTCTTGAATTTTCTACGCCGACTAACTAACTTGTGAAGTTAAGTAATGTGATAAGTACCTAGAAGTTTCATGAGGATGATTGCCTAATTAGAAGTATCTGATGTGAATGAAAATTAGCTTATTTTGCATGTATCTCTCGGGAATTTAGCGCTATGTAGTGAGATTAAAGTAAACATTTGAGTTTACTTTAATCTGTCTTCTTCACAATGTCGATATCAATGATTGTAAACCGAATTAACTATGCTGTGACTTGCCGCTGAGCGAGACTATACAGTCGTCGTGAGCTGGGCAGTGCAGCCGCCGCTGTGCTAGTGTGCGCCCGCGGGTGCGCCCGTGTCAGTCGCCTGCCGCCTCGTCGAAGGTAAACATCGTGTATATTTTACCTGTGTACAGTGGAAGATATACCTCTCTGTAAAATAGAACTTTTGTTGTTGTTGTTGTTTTAAAGTTACTATTTATCAGTTTTTACATGCTCTATAACGATGAAATCACGAGTAGAATCGTTGTAATCTTGTTGAAAATGTCTGACATTTTGTATTTTATCGCATATCTTTACGATTCGCTGGTTCCTGATTATTTTTTTATTTGAATGTTTACCTTCTTTTGAGACATCCCGGTGCTACCAATCGGATGTATAAAAACAGCAAATTTTTTAACAAAAATTGGACATCACGGATACTCCAAGTGATTGTTATACATAGTACCTAATGAAATTATCTTTATGAATTGTTCGATGTACTCTCATCTCCTGCGTTATCTATTTATTCAGTATTTGTATTCATGGCTGTATCCGCTACACAAATAATATGGGTTTAATTAATTTTAGGGCGAATGTGCATTTTAGCAGACAGGGGTACTGAAATATTGTCTCAACATGTTTAGTTACCAATACACTGTTGGCTGTGAGCGTACTTCGTCGCGCATAATATCACCGACTACATTACGAGAAGCAGTTACTAAGTTATTAGCACTGAAATATGAATTTAACTGTGATAAGTCTTGTTTGTACGACACGAGTGTCTCTAATCTTATTGTATGTTTGATATCATTTATTAACTTTCATTAAATTCGTACCTTCATAGCCAACAGTAGCTAGTTGAATTCGGTAAGGTTTAATTTATTGTTGCATTATAATTATGTATGTATTTAGAAAATTTTGGGTGTTGGGACTTGTCTGGGACTACAAGTACATGAAACATTGCCTTATTAAGACTATGGTGTTTGTTTTCGAGTCAGTATAAAGATATAATGAAGGACAAAAACCTAGATTGTGGAATATTAATGAATTTAGGGCGCAACTCTTTTGTATGTCTATGACAATTAAATTGTAAAATCAAAAGGTTTATTCTGTAAGGTTCTGAAGCAAAGCTTTCCATTTTACCTTACTATACAGTGCCCGAGGACCACGTAAATATCTTACGACCTGACTATGTTGTTTCACTGTAAGAATTCTATTTGTATCCATGACTAGTCCTAAGTTACAGCGCAAGTCCCCACCTCTGATTTGAATTAGACGAATCGGCTTCTTGCATTACATAATATTATGTATACTCGAGTTTCAATGAACTCAGTCACAAGGTTGACGCAATGTTATTTTATATTGGAAGCGTCAGTCCGTATGGAGTTGCAATGAATTTGACACTAGCTGGGAGCCATGCAACTGTTTGATATTAGATAGATTTTGTTGTCCATTGTAAATTAGTTATCGCATAATTAGGAGAATTTTCTTATGTAAATAAAACAAATAAAGGATTCCTTTATAAAACTATTGTTTTATTTAACACGAAAAAATATAATCCATTTAATGATTTAGTAAATATGAGATCAGGGTTGCACCTACATTTACTAAGAGTAGAAATATAAATAAATATAGATAAAATTAATCGCATGTTACGAAAACATCTTCTATACGCCGCCACAATTTGTCTACGTGGTCCGTTGCCATCGGCTGGTGGTGCTGCAAGAGAAAGAGTTAATGACCAAATCGAATTCAGAGTGTTCCGTTGTCTATTTAATGCGGGGTTTACACGGGTGCCTAAAGCCGCACGATTTTTGCCGCGCGGCGAAAATCGACCGTATAAATGTCAATTCGGCTAAGTCTCAAGTGACTAAAATCGCAAGCCCCAAAGTTGGGTAGCATCCGACTTTGGCCGCGCGGCGACCGGCCGCATGCGGCTGGTGACTAAAATCGACGATCGCCCGCCGCATTCTTCTCAACATTTTCGAAGGGAATGACCAAGTCGCGAGCGATTTTATACACCAGTGTAAATAGGCTAGCGATGCGGCTTGGTGAGACGATTTGTGAAGCGACTAGCCGCACGGCGAAAATCGACCCGTGTAAACCCCGCTTTACACCTTTTTGGCGACTAAGCTACAGTCAGCGTCTGATAGATAGCGACTGACTGTACACACTTATCGTAACATAATAAATCAAGGCCTGTAGGACGTAAAAATCACACCATATTTTGAACCGTATTCAAATATCTATCAAAAAACAAATATCCTATACTAATATCATAAAGCTGAAGAGTTTGTTTGTTCGTTCGTTCAAAAAGTTGTTTACCAAGGGAGCATCGTCATTGAAGTCCGTCTTGGAGAAGCGCACGGCGTCCCTGGCGTGCACGGCGAGCCCGTAGTGCGCTGCGGCGGCGGGCGCGTCCCACAGCCGCAGCCAGCGCCGCAGCGCGCCCGCCGGCACAAACAGCTGCCGGCTGCTGTACGCGTGGCTCAGCACGCGGAGGGCTTGTCTGCAATGGACACGTGGCTGTTGTATTGAGAGAGTATTGGTGAATGAGGTTCACGAGTTCACGACCCTCTATACACACTGGGTTCACCCACTCGTGGGGAGTTTTAAGGAACCGGTAGACTGTAATGCAAGGGCAGATCCAGGGGGGAGGGGATCATGGGGTCGTGATGACCCCAAAGCTGATTCCAGGACATAGGTGTATCACTATTGAACATAATTATTTTTTTTATATTGACTTGGCCACGATTATGTAACCTCTGGCGTCAAAGCTGGCTCTTTGCTGTAATTAGAGTTTATTGTAAGTATTTTTGGACAAACAAAAATTTACTAAATCTCTGGTACTATTTTTCTAGCTAATGATCACTAATAGTAATTAATTCTTATCAGAAGTCAAATGCCTTTCAGTTCGCCACATATATAAAAAAAATCATTTGATAAGCTGTTTATGTATTACCATCGTATCATCATGCAAGCAAACCGTATTTTATGATAAAGTACATACATAAACAAGTCTTAGCTAGGCCGCACACCAGGCATACAATTGTTTCTCCACAACTGTCGCGCCACATTTGAAATGCGACAAATTTAACGCCCCCATATATTCCTACGTGAGCACGCACACCGAGGACACATTTGTAGCGGGCGCACTTTGTGGCGAGACGTCACTGTTCGTTTTTGGTACGCGGTGGTTATCTATGCGCATCGAACACACCACATTTCATTTTTTGAAAGTTACTATAATTCAAAAACCATTTCGAGATTTTCGCTAAATTAACACAGAAAACTAAAAAGATATTTGCCACGCATAAATTTTTGTGAAATTTTGTAGTTCCTGTAATTTGTGCAATCTTGATTAAACGGATGAACCCAATAACATCTTTTTCTTCTCTTGAATCGCCACATCAAGAAATCGTCGTTATCAGAAGATGACATCGACATGCTGAAAGCAGTGCCAAGCTACAACTGTGCTTCCGATGTGCGTGTATACAATACATTTGTAGTAAGCTGAATTGTAGCGCAACGATTGTGGCGACGTAAATGTTCGATACGTGTAGCATGTGGCGCTGGTGTGCGACCTGGCTTACACAAAGTTGTGTAAGACATGTTTGTGTATCTAATTAAATTAATAAATCCCCCCTACCTTTGTAGAACTGGAACATGTGGGCACAGTGCACAGTAGGATAGAGGGCATAGGTTCTCCATTAGTCGGAATGCCACAATGAAGTTTCCTTGCATGTTAGCAATAGCTATTTTATAAGCTGTCTCCACTTTAGGATTCCTGAAAAAGGTTTAAACAAATGAAAGGTGAATGGTACCCAACCTGCTTAATTGTGAAAATTTTGAAAGATTGCCTTACTGAGAATATTTTTAAGGAATGTTTTTCATGTAATTATTTACTGAAAATGCAATAAAAGTATTTTGCTTTATTTAAAAAAATCCACAGCTCAGTTTTAAACCTAGTCTTAGGAGCCCATACTTATAACTGGCAGCCAACAGTGTATTAAAATTCTATAGGTAGCAGATTCGTGTTGACGGTCTAATGCTAAACACATCATATGTCACTTACGTTTTAAGTTCATTTGGTAGTTCTAAATATCTCAGTAGTGGGTGTATATCGCCCAAATTGCACAGTATGTAAACACTCTCCATCAGTGATCTGTCGTAGTTCATTCTCTTCTCCCCAATATTCAGACTGGACATGAACGAGCTCAGCTCCTCCACTTTTTTGTTGTCCGTCGTCTTCTCCATGCTGTCACAGCAGCATAGGAACCATTTTAAGCTCTCTACAAGATACTTCTTGTTGAGTACTGGATCAAAATCGCTGATAGGGTGATTTCTCAATCTGAAAACATTTAGATTTTTATCATACAGTAAATCAAAGGTGTTTTTGAGGGAATGATTTGTCAATAAAATTGTCCAATAGTTAGATGTTATTAATCACAAAGTTTTGATCTATAATTCTACATCATTCAAACATTTAGAGAGTTGAACTATTCTTACCTATATCCAAAGTAGATATGAAATCGAATCATTGGCTCCAGTAAAGAAGCACATTCTTCCGGAGGCAATTGTTGTATTGTGATGTCCTGTCTCACAGCTCTCAAACGGTCATTAATAAAGTCATATAATGTCAGGACAGATACATCTTCTCTTTTCGTCAACCTGAAATATTCATTTATTAAAGTATACATGGAAACAACATTATATTTTGTCAAACTGCAGTCATGAATTAGTTTTAACCTTTAATTAGAGAGTTTTGGGTACATTTTCTGTTATCACAAAACAAACTCGTAGTTTTATATTTAAATCAATGACATAACTTATTTAAATTATTTAGAAAGGATCTTGTTCACTGCAGTCATCACTTTGCCAGCAAATTTTCAAGGCCAATAGTTCTCTTTTTAGAACTTAATTTCGGCACTTACTCTGTAAGCAAGTACCGCACAGTGTCCTTGAGCACCGCGTAGGGGCGCAACAGGTGCGGCTTGGCCATGTTGGAGTCTGCGGCCGACCGGCTGTAGCTCTTCACCAGCTTGTGAGACGAACCCACTACTTCCAGCACGTGGACCATGTTCTCTCTCTCGCGCCTGCACACGAAGCCAGAAACATTATTCAAATAACCAAATAATGAATTTCTATCACTTACCATGTTAGAAACAGTCCAAAAATAAACTCACAAATCGACCTCCGCCTTTGGGCACATTGAATAGCACGATCCTTTAATATGACCTATGCTATCAGGTTTCTTGTCACTCACATTCTTACAAAAGTAATCGAAATACGAAGACATAATTTAGATAAAAGAAAATAATTTAGAAAACATGCACGATTTGATCAAACGCAGTCACAACAAATGCAATCAGCTGTGAATTTTTTAACAGCTAGGCTGACTCGATACGTCAATGTCAGTTTAAGACATTTATTTCTTAAATTCGCAGATTCGCAGCCTCGGAACCATTTACAAATTGATCATTAAAAAAAACGGCTAGTGAGCATTTAATAGAACCGTTAATTTCAAATTAACATCACGGCCTATTGCGGTCCACTGCTGGATATTATGGCTTATTCCACTTTTCCCCTACATAACTTCGAACATTACTCGTGAAATAAATCAATAACCTACCTGTAAAACGCTATAAGTAGGTAGGAAGATATGTATGGCAGAAGGTCAACTAGGTATATAATAAATATACAAGGTTCATAAAATATGTATTTGACGATTTTATTTCACACCATTACAATTTTTTATTATATTTAGCACACAGTTGTTATATTTTGATAATAGCTTCTTTTAGCTCTTTGAGTTCTTTCGCGTGTATCCACTTGATCCCCGTCGCGGATGCAGAACTGGAAGGTCTCGAAATGCATCTAGAATAAACAAATTATAATTATTGTTTGAGCCAAAACAATCTTATGGTCTTATAAATGACCAAAGAAATTAAAAAAGCATTTCAAATACAAAATAAAAGTATTTTTCTTTAATTGAAACATATATTAATCAAATCACAGACGCTTAAACCTTACCCGATTCTTTTTCCAAATAGATTCTCAAGGCGATTCCTGCAGAACAGCCAGGGACCCTGGTTCTTGTGTTCCTCTTGGCAGAAGAATGGCTTCGCCTGTTCGTACTTGCAAAACTCTTGCAGCACCAAGTCGTACGGGAATGGGTATAGCTGACAACAATTTTGCAGTCTATTAATGTCTTATAGGAATTTAAAATCATTTCCAAAAATAATGTCAAATCTGCAATCAATGGCCAAATCGCTGGTGGTGTCGCTGAAGGAGCGTTTGGGAGGCAGTTATAGCCTTATCAGCCGGGCCAAATCATTCTCATCCTAAGGATGGCGGTAGAATTATCATGGATTCGCCCTGTGTCAAAAGAACTTCTAGGTGTCGTCTACCTGTTCTATGCGGCACATCGCGATCTTATCTTCGAGCTTTTTCTCCTTACGCAGCTCATCGATGGTGATGGCAACCTTGCCGGAGCAGAAGATCAGCTTCTTCACGCCCTCCGGCTTCTGCGCCGCTGGGCCTTCCTCTGTTATTGCTCTGGATCATGGAAAATGATACAAAAACATATTTCATTATCATGATCGTCAACCAGTTGACGTGGTCCTTCCACAATAAAAGGGGTTATGCCCTCAGACACCACGCTGCATGAGGCGGGTTAGTGACAGCAGTATGGTAAAGTAAACAAAAGGGGAATGCTAATGACCATATTCCCCGCAATTTCCTTTAGTCGCTTCTTACGACACCCATGGGAGAAAATCAGGTAGGTATATAATATGTTCTAAGCTCTACACCGCACTATAAAAATTGACCAATCCAAGAACAAGCAGACCTACATTTAAGTGACGCCTTCAAGTGGAGATATTATTCAAAAATATCCTTAGTTATTTACCTCCTGAAGCACGTGCCGGGCAGGAACTCCGAGAACTTGGACCGGTAGTAGGGGTGCTTGAGGCCGACCTTGGGCGTCATGAGGATGAGCGGCTTGCGGAACGGCATCGCGATCTGCCGCCGGATCAGGTGGAAGTAGTTCGCCGGCGACGTCACGTTCGCCACTATCCAGTTCGCCGCTCTCAACTGTTTCACTACGCGCACGCAATAATACAAATTTTCATCATCATCATCATGACAGGCAATGCATTAGCGACCCTTGTGATGTTGTTGGTGTGTGTATGGGTGGCGACGATCACCTACCATATGGCAGGAGACCACAAAGGCCCTCTTAATATAAAAATAACACCAGCTGGGCCCAGACCCGTCTTTCCCACTGGGCACAACGGGCACGTGCCCAGTGCCTCGCGATTGATTGGACCATGTGGGGCCTCTGGGGCCCTACGTTGACCCAACAAGAGGTTTAAGGGCCCATGCGCCCCTAATGGGTGAAAGACATCTGTGGTGTGATTTGGGGGAAGAAAGTAGGTTCCTGATTCAACCTGTTTTTGTCGTAATAATAGAATATAAACCGATCATTACATGTCTAGATGAAAAAAATCAGAAGTTTCTGGATGCAGTCCTTCTTTATGAAGAAACTTTTGTTACTCACAAACCATATCCTTGGCATCGAGGTCAGGAATAATGTCCTCATCGTCATCCGCGGCCTGCAGATACCGCTCCACCCGCGCGGAAGAGTGCTCCGGACCCTGGATTAAGATTAAATACTAATAAGTAGTAGAGTTTAAGTAACGACGCGGACAATGACGTATTGGAGCTCCAGATTCTCATTCCTCGTAAAATAAGAGCACCAGGTAGACAAATTGCCACTTGATTTAGATCTAGGTTTTGAACGCCGCGATCGCATCGAGTAATATTACCTTGCCTGTATACCTACATAGTATTTGGGCGAGCAGAATGCCAGTATACTTGTGAGTGGAGACCATAGCGACGTTCGAAAATAATAATCAAACAGGCAAGTTGTCTAGATGCCTTATTAAGTCCCCAAAATATAGATGATCAGCTCAGTTGGGATTTTTAAAGGCAGGCAACGCATCTGCATCCCTTGTCCGGTTGTTGATGTCCATGGGCAGCGGTGGTCACTAACCATCAGGTGACCGTCTTGTTCTTTTGCATGCCTAGAACATAAAAAAAAACATCATCGACTCACAGCACCATCAATCCCGTGCGGCAGCTGGATGACAATGCCCGACTGGCAGACCCACTTGCTCTCCCCGTTGGCGATGAACGTGTCGAAGACGGGCTGCGCCGTGTCGGCGAAGTCGCCGTACTGCGCCTCCCAGATGGACAGCAGGTGCGGGCTCGAGTACGAGTAGCCCACCTCGAAGCCCAGCACGCCTAAGGAACAATATCATGGTGCGAATATCAACTCCATAAAAAGAAAGTAGCCCCCTTTTTAGCTTTCAGTATAAAATTAGTAGTCAGTCATTAGCAGTACATCTGCATGCGCAACGCACAAGTCAAGCATTGATATCACTGTCGCGGTGTGAAATTTGTCTGTTAGTTGTTCTAGTCTTCTAGTGTGCGTGAGGGAGATGACAGACAATAATAAAATCCTTGGGCTATTTTTTCTACGTACCTACTTACTAATATTAAAGTTAGATTGTTTGGATGTTTGTCCGACAATTCCGCTGAAACACTGAACGGATTTTGATGAAATTTGGTATGTGCTGGCAGGTTTATGAGCTGAATTAGGTGATCGGATACTTTTTATCCTGATTAAATGCTCCCATGGCATAAAACGTAACATACCGAACTCTGAGAGCGAGCTGTTGTGCAGGCTGTAGCGCGCCTGGTCCGGGTACAGCGTGTCCAGCACGCGGTGCGTGGCGCCGTCCACGCCCTGGTGGTGGTACACGTGGTGCCTGCAGACGACCAGACCGTTAGACGCTGTTTCACAAGAGTGTGGTCATTGGTTCAAACCCGCGAAACAAGCACTTTAAGATCATCAAATATCTATGTTCGAAATTCTTACTAGCTCAACGGAAATGGAAAACATCATGAAGTATCCTAAATGGTGAAATAACATCATGAAAAAAGCATGTTAAATGAGGAAGGCAACGGCAAACCATTAAATTATGAATGCCATTGAGTCATTGTGTAATTGTTTAATGAAATTATTGGAACGCTCAGAAATGGAGAATACGAAAAGGCATCTTGAAGGCATTGAAAAACAAGAAAAGTATTTGCATCCTACAAGGAAAATTACTAAGAACAATATTATATGGCGTAAAGTGAGAAGTAGAGTAACCTGTGTGCCATGGTGCCTCGCTCGACGTCCTCGCCAGTGAACCTGATGTGTATTTGATCGCGCAGCAGCGCCCCGTAGGCGAGGGCCTCCCCCATGGCCCAGTCTGCGACGCCTTCTTTTACCTGGAAATGGGGTTTTCATAGGAACCTACCTACACATTTTTTTAATATTACGGTGGTGAGATGGCTGATGTCTACATTGGAGCGACGGTTTCCTGACCTCCGCAACCCACACAAGGGAAAACAGACAATTTGAATCATAGTCGGGACAAACGGCTTAACGCGCCATTATTTTTTTATATCGAGCAATCAGTTGGTTCAAGCTTGCAATGTCCTAACCAAACTGAGAAAACACTAAGTTGTGTTCCCTGCGGGATTCGAACCCACGACCTCCGTGGTTTTTGAGCCCAGCGCTCTTACCACTACATCACGGAGACAGTTACGGCAAAGAACATATTTTTTTTTTACGGCATGCATCACGAATTCATGCCAGTCCACGAGAGTTCCTACCGAGCTCAGCTAAAAAAGCTAAAACCAGCAACGCGGCTAACGATACAGAATGATGGTAGAGTCATTGTATACGGAGATGAAGTTAAATAAATACTAGCCATCTTCTCTCTGTTCGCTAGAATCCTGTTGATGCCCTTGTGCACTTCGAAAGCCCACACCTCCGGCGGCTTGCTGAAGTGGTTCGCGATGGTGTTGATCGTCGTCTGACTGATGCCTGTCTCCTTTATCTAGACATCATCAAGCCCATCCAATAAGTATGTAAATCGAATCTAAATTATAAATAAATAAATATAATAAATAAATAAATATTTCACAACATCACATACATTGATCTGACCCCGTGTTAAGTAGCTTAAGCACTTGTGTTACAGACATCAGAATCAACAGTGGTATTACAAATATACTTAAATAGATACATATAACACCCAGACCAGTACAAACAGACATGTTCATGCACACAAATGTTTGTCCTGTGCGGGAATCGAACCCGCGACCTCTTGCGAAATAGGCAACATCTTGACCATTACACCAAGCGGGTCGTCAAATTAATAGACTTGACTATTAAAATAAAATGTGAAACAGGTTTTAACGCCATGCATTAATATTTTTTTTTTTATTAAAAGCTAAGAGTTGTTGTTTTATCCCGGTAGACCACTAAAATCATAAACACTATCTCATCTAAACAATGTATTCGCCATCGCTCAACCAATTTATGAAGGGCTAGGAATCACAAATATTAAAGCTGTTAATATTCCACAGCGCGGCGTCTACGTAGTTGCGTTCAGCTACCCAGTGGTACCTAAAGGCTTGGCGCGAGTACGATTTATATAACAAACCTTATTCGGGTCAGTAGCCTCGAAGAATCCCGTCCAGGGCGTGTCGATCCAGTCCATGATGCTGAGCTTGGTGACCTTCTTGGCGAGCTCGAAGTGCTTGTTCAGCGTCTCCATGTAGTCCTTCTCCCAGCCCTTGATGTCCGACTCCGACACCAGCCCCTCCGCTCTCAGCTTGTCGGCGTATATTTTATCCACTGTCAATTATGTAATAAGTTGTGTGATAACTTGTGTATTGAATGCGTGGTATACACGATTGGCGCCCAACGTGGGTGCAAATAATTGTTCAGAAAGTTTCTGTTTGTAGAAAAGTTTATCATTCTTATGCGGGATCGAGAGTCTTGGAGAGGAGGGAAAGAGGTAGCAGTTTTAAAAGCTTCTTTATACTTCGTAAGTCTTAACAAATTTAGTAGCGTCTTTTCAACTTCCGGGCCACTCAACGACTCCCCGCTCAACTCACATTCCCCATCTTTCCTTCACTCATTCGTTCATCCTTCGATCATCATACCCTGCTCTCATTGATCATCTACACTAGGCATTCATTACTCATTTATCATTCCCCCACAGATTATCATTTCAAACACATAGACATTAGTCTATCACTCCCACACATATGTAAGGGTTAACAAAATATATATAAGTAGGAAGTTTCTTTATAATAATTTGCGCCAAATTTATACCTAATCATAATAAACAGGAACACTTCTGTCCTAACTTGATCAGCAACAGTATAAACCCTTAGCGCGTATTTTCCTCATCCGCCCTCTTCCTACCTGTCGGCATACTCCTGATCTTCTTGTACATGAACGGCTGCGTGAAGCTGGGCTCGTCCTCCTCGCTGTGGCCGAAGCGCCGGTAGCAGACCAGGTCGAGCACCACGTCCTTCTTGAACGTGCAGCGGTACTGGATGGCGATGCGCGCCACGTGGGCCACTGCCTCGGCGTCGTCCGCGTTCACGTGGAGAACTGGTGCGTCTACTGCTTTATTGAAGCCAGAGCACTTACCCACAGGACCATCGGGCCAGACAATCAAGCCAAAAATGTCTTTCCTAACTGTGTCCGAAGCGGTGATAGCTGATACGAAAAATAACATGGACTGTGAGGGAGCGCCGTATGCTTCTCGTGGGTATGCCCTATGGAGAGCCACATCCTACGTAACCCATTTGCACCCGTTGCTTTTAAGGATGTCGACCTTAGGGAACGGCGCGGCATATTTATTGCGACCAACAAAAAGTGTTCAGCATCAATCATCCATACCTGTAGGCATGCTCCTGATCTTCTTGTACATGAACGGCTGCGTGAAGCTGGGCTCGTCCTCCTCGCTGTGGCCGAAGCGCCGGTAGCAGACCAGGTCGAGCACCACGTCCTTCTTGAACGTGCAGCGGTACTGGATGGCGATGCGCGCCACGTGGGCCACTGCCTCGGCGTCGTCCGCGTTCACGTGGAGGACCGGTGCGTCTACTGCTTCATTGTAGCCAGAGCACTTACCCACAGGACCACCGGGCCAGACAATCAAGCCAAAAAGTTGAAAATAGAGAGTTTTCTTACAAATAGCCCCACCTTTCCTGACTAAGTAATATGTCCGAAGCGGTGATAGCAGATACGAAAAATAGCATATGGACGATGAGGGAGCACCGCAGGCTTCTCTTGGATATGGAGAGCCACATCCTACGTAACCCATTGCACCCGTTGCTTTTAAGGACCATAATGGGGAACGGGGCGGCACATTTCTTGCAAACAACAAAAAGTGTGAAGCATCAATATCCCCTACCTGTGGGCATACTCCTGATCTTCTTGTACATGAACGGCTGCGTGAAGCTGGGCTCGTCCTCCTCGCTGTGGCCGAAGCGCCGGTAGCAGACCAGGTCGAGCACCACGTCCTTCTTGAACGTGCAGCGGTACTGGATGGCGATGCGCGCCACGTGGGCCACTGCCTCGGCGTCGTCCGCGTTCACGTGGAGGACTGGGGCGTCTACTGCTTTCGCCACGTCTGTGAAATAACATATGATCAGTCTATTGTAGTCCATAACTGGACAGGTCTCCACAAACTGCTATTAAGCTAGATCCAGTAGCAGTTTTACGGAAGAGCGCGGATTGGCAACGGCTCGGGACGCCGACTAAACGGGCGTCACAGGAGCCCCTACCAGCCCTTATAAACTTCGAACTAGTTAACTTATTCGAAAAGTTTCGCCGTAGAAATCTCCTCCAGGGCACTGGTAGACTTCAAATCGGCACTGGCTCGATCCTATCGGTCATCCGAACCCACCTCTGGATTTTTTAATGGCACGTACTCCACCTGGCCTTATAGGGCGCCCTACGCTATACTTAGTGACTATAGAACTTCCAAATTAAACATGCCAGATTAATAAAATGTAAAAGCTGCATGCAGAAGTAAGTAAATGCACGCACGTCATTATCTTGGCGAAATGCTAATTTAACTTAAAAAGTTAAAGTTAGAAGTTTTAGATAATTTACTTGTCCTACTCACTAGCAGGCATGTAATAAGCGACGGCATCAATAAATATTTAACTACTTCTGTTGTTCTAATTGATATAAAAACCCTCGTCAACCTGAGCAGTAGGGCGAGCTGCGCGCGAACCTCGGGTCTGTGGTGTACCCGATCTGGTTGTTGCAGACGATGTGGATGGAGCCGTGCGTGTCGAAGTCCGGCAGGTTGCTCAGGTGCATCGTCTCGAACACCACGCCCTGGCCCGTGAACGCAGCGTCGCCGTGCATTATTATTGCCATCACCTGGGTAAAGGAGTTATGATGGTTGCAGAATTTTATTGAAGTAAGAATTCGGTATTTGCTGGTCTACTCGGCAGAAACTGTCTTCCAAATCCCGTGGTAGGTCAATTTCATTGAAGATTCAATAGTCATTTGTGCGTCTCTGAAGTGTGGCTAAAGTTTTGAAGATACATAAATAAGAAAGTCTTTTCTCACAGATAGATGTTAGGATACCTAAGAGGAGCGCTTGCAATTGCAATATAACACGATTTCAAGTTAGGAGCCTTCTCTCCGCCTTGATTGATTGAGCTCGTTAATTTTTCCATCCTTTCATTCAGCTCATTCTATAAGTGAAGAAGCCCCTTATACGTAATAGCCAAGAATTGCTAGAGTTATTACAAAAAATATCACCTGGTCGCCATTACTGTCTCCCTTGAAAAACTGCTCCGCCTTCGCCTTCCCCACCACGACTGGGGAGACCACCTCCAGATGCGAGGGGTTCGCGCTCATCGACACCTTGATGTACTTGTTCGTGCGCCGGATAAACCGGTGGATGTACGTGCCAAGATGATACTTGATGTCGCCTGAGCCCTGTGTCAAATAGGTATAGGATATTTCATTGTCCCTTGAAATGCAGACAATTAGAACGGCCCGATCGATCTTAAAGATTCCCTCAGAAGGCAAGAACCGTAAAGGGTCTCAAAATATACAATCCTTTTTAAATCCGTAACTTAGATTATATTGTGCCTTTACTAAATTATAAGCGCTATCAAATATTATCTCTTGCTGTGTTATCTATATATAAATACTTGTTAGTATGCTATCTCAACTTCTAACCGGTTCCTTAGGCTCCAAAGGTTTGAATTGTGCGAAAATATCGGTCAGCTGCTTGCGGCACACATTGACTAACATGTTCAGTCGACCTGAAAAAGCAAACAAAAATCAAATCACAATTTGGTCATCACTCACGACAACATAGACCATCCGCCGTAAAGAGTGTATTGTTCTAAATTCGTCAAAAATTACTTACGGCTTTAATGAAACGAATAGGTGACTGACCTCTATGCTGCATTGCCATGACGATGGACTGCACGCCGAACTTGGTGCTGGTGTCCACAATCTCTTCTAGCAGCACGATCATGGACTCGCCGCCTTCAAGACCGAACCGCTTCTCTGCCGGCCATTTAGTCGCGAAGTACTTCTCTAAGCTAAACAAGTCAGTTAGCGGTCAGACGATGAACAAATACTTGTAGATGTAGGCTGTAGGGATTAAGGAATCTTTAGAAATAAGTATAGATAAATAAAAGAAGAAAGAATTGAATGCGTACGTACATTGGCGATATTGGTATGTGAGTGAAAGCGACTTCTAAGTCTCTTTATTCTTTAACACCAACTAAACTAGCGTACGTCCTAAGAGTGGCAGTGAATGTGATCCATCGTTCTGATTGAAGTCCCTCTTCTCAATCAACGCCATCTAGTGAGCACAGTTGTTACTAACAAGACGGCCTTTGTGAGGCGGCGCATGATGAGCTGCTTCTCCTCAATGGAGCGGTCGAATGCACCGGGCGCCTCCATTCGCTCGCGGATGTACTGCACGCGGTCCAGGTCGTACAGGTGCATGTATTCCACGCCGATGGAGCCGCAGTACACACGCTCCAGGCGTTGGACGATCTCCCTGGGGTTAATTGCTGTTTTTAATCGGCAGCTGCCACTGGGCACAATGCGCACGGGCGCCCGGAGCCACACAATCGATTGGGCCCCCAGAACAGGTTCCTGGGCCCGATGTTTACCAAACAAGAGGTTTTTAAGGTCCATGTGCTCAGGGCTTCTAATAGGTGCAAGCCAGCCCTGGCAGAAGCAATTAAAGGTCATGTAACACCTTTCTCCGAGTATTCCAGATAGAAATCACAACCAAATAGAACGTTATTAACTATTTGTTCTTTACGGGAAGTAGGTAAACCAAGTGTTTTAATTGTTAAGTTGGAAGTAAAAGACTCCATTGCATTTGTGATGAAACAGTGTTCCTATCGTGCAATTTCTGATACCTAATACGACAATGGTACGTGAAGTAAAATAAAACGCTGACCTGAGTGTCAGTGAGGTTTCTTTTCCTCCGATAAAAGTTCGCTCGGGTAGTTCAAACACCATATCCATGTGTTTTTCACCTGTGAAAAACAAACACCTGGATTCGTTTACATGCTTTGAGCTTAGTTTGGGTCTACGCATTTGGTGTGTTAGGGTGAGACTACACCAAAGCTAAGATGTGTGTTGCGGAGTGGAGATGTGTCGTAATCACCGTTTGAAATCCTATTGGCTACTTACGACACTGCACTCAGCGAACGTCTTAGCTTTGGTGGAGTCTAACCCTCAGTCCAAAGATGTTATTATTTATTTATTATTACAAAGCAGCGTACACATACACAGCGTGGTGCCCAGCTCCCTGGCGACGATGGTGCACTCCAGGCCCTTGGTATCGTGCGACGGAGGCACCTTCTTGATGAACCGGGCCGCCATCACCAGCCCCAGGGGATCCGTCTTCGCCAGGAGGTGACCCCTTGCCTGGGTAGCACAATGGTCTGGTCAAAATCAGATCATCGGCCAGAGCAATGTCATCCGTTTAAAATTAGGAAGTTTGCGTTCCAACTATTATATTATTGTTATTAAGTATTTGTACGGAATTCAAATTGGTACTTAGCGGATATTTAGGCGACGAGGCAAGCACTTCCATAGATAAAATAAATATCAAGGTTCAAAATTATTAAAAAAATATATCCTAAATGGTCAATAAGTTTCTCACCTGATAACTCCTGATCAGGTTCTGTACGGCTAGGTGAAGTTTGATCATCTCTTTCGAGGCTTTGCCCTCATCTTTTTTATCAGACTTTGGCTCTGTGGGATTGTTGAATGAGCTTTTAAAATTAAGACAAAACCTAAACTTTTATTAATTCCTTCTACTTAGTTTAAAAAATACTTACTGACAGTCGTCGGGCTGAAATCATCTTCAAACTCTTCGATTTTCAAAGCAGGGCCGCTAAGACTATCGTAAAAATTATCCCACGACTGTGAATTGACAGAGAATACATTATTTTGACGGAGGGTATTATGGAACACTGTAAATGTACATTTCGCCTACAAAAAAACAATAGCAAACGCGTTTTACCAACAGTCTATTTATTAATTAGGTGGTGGCAGACCCGTCTTTCCAACCGGGCACAATGTCATAATAGGTGAAAAACGGTCCTGGGTGGTATTGCTGAGGTAATCCAAAACTTGAATCTTAGATAAAAAATATATATATATATAACTTACGGTGTCAATGGAGCCCTTAGCTTTGGCCCAGTCCAAATACTGCGCTTCGAGAAAGTTGGCGTTCGATCCGCTGAGGAACGACTCTGCTTTCGACGAGTAATTTTTATGTTTATTATTCGCTTGCAAGCCCGAAGTAAACTGAAATTATTAAATTATATAAGTATAGGTATAATAACTATTCTTAGACCACCATCCATTCACTCTTCGGATTTTTTTTGTAAACGTTGTTGTTGAGTAAGCTTCTATGCCGCCGGTACACCACAGTTTACTTTGTTTGAACTTACTATGAAAAAAATTGAGGCCTAAGTGGGTAGGTACAGATATTTAGCTTACTTTGACAAGATATGTAGGTAGGTTTATAAAAATTGGAAGCAAAAGAAAAAATAAAGCAGTAGGTAGGTACCAACAATAATTATGTAAAAAATAAATAAAATATTTCTAATTTATTATTTGATCCTTCAGTGTGACCATATTTGGTCTGTAGATGTAGGACAATACAAGGACTCACCGTCGGGTTGCACGTCACCCACGCGTTACGGGCGACTTTGAGCACATAACACGACCTTACCACGTACATTACACCAGGAGCAACATAAACAGTTATTTACAAAAAGATATCATAATATTTCGAAAGTTCCCGTTAACAAGAAAAACTATTATATAAAAGAACCCGGAGTTAAGTTACTTTTGTACAAATTTTACACCATTTGTTCTTATAGGTAATTATAAAATTAAAAATAAAATTTCTGTAAATTATATAAAAATTATGTCAAAAATGTTTGTCATGATTTGAACAGATTTGTAGAAGAATAAAATCTTCTTTCTTCTTTCATAGGTATGACGTAATGCTTATTAACTTTTAATTAAGTAAGGAGGTGGTATAAGGAGGTAATAATATTTACCTACTGTTTTTAAAAATATATCCTTTGTACTGAATACAGGCCTTTGTCACAACTATCGGCTAAGTCCTAAAACTTAGTGGAGTCAATGAAGCATTTGACTCGAAAGTCCTCAAGAACAGCTCCGATTTCGATGATTTTTTTTTTGTTAATTTTGTTTTTTTATATTATTTAAAATCAGAAACCTCTTAGAGCGGGGACGGAACTATTTATATTGTTTTAACAGTATCAACGATATGGATAAAAAAATTAAGTTTAGTCTCTATTTTTTTGAAGAAAAATCTCCATAAAATAATCTTATGGTTACAAATAGTTGTTACAAAAAAGATTTTAACAATAATTTAATATTATTTTGACGCGTATATTTGGGTTTCATACAAACTTTCATCCCCCGTTTAATCCCTCTATGAGTGAAATTTACCAAAATCGTTCATGGGGAATGCCTACGTCATAATAACTTGATGCATACAAAGTTTCAGCCCGATCGGCTCAAAATTGACAAAGTTTCATACAAACTTTCATCCCCTATTTTATCCACTTAGAGGTTCAATTTATCAAAATGATTTCTCAGGCGATGCTCACATCATAATAGCTAATATGTATGCAAAGTTTCAGCTCGATCAGCTTAAAATTGACAAAGTTTCATACAAACGTTCATTCCCTATTTCACCCCCTTGGGGGTTGAATTGATCACAATCCTTTCTTACTGGATGCCTACGTCATAACATCTACCTGCATACCAAATTTCAGCCCGATCCGTCCAGTGGTTTGGGCTGTGCGTTGATAGATCACTATGTCAGTCAGTCACCTTTGAGTTTAGTATATATAAGATCGGGCTTTATTTTATATATATAGATTTGAGTTTTATATATATAGATTGTTTATAACATTCATTAATATATTTACAAGTTTTTAATGGATATTGTATAGAAGAAATTTTTTTTGTGTATAAAATATATCGTAGATATTGTTTATACAATATAAATAGTTCCGTCCCCGCTCTAGGAGGTTTCTGATTTTAAATAATATAAAAAAACAAAATTAACAAAAAAAAAATCATCGAAATCGGAGCTGTTCTTGAGGACTTTCGAATATTGCCTGTTTTATGTATTCATTGACTCCACTAACTAGGCATAAAAGGGAAATAAAAACCTGTAGAAAAATAATAAAAAATTATATTAGTTACCTACATTCTCTAATAAATCGCAACGACATTATCTTATCACATCATTCAACATTGGCAATAGATATTCGAAAAAAGGAAACAGTGGAAACACATAATCGATCCTATACTTATTAATAATTAAGCATGGAATAATTGAAATGCGTGGTCCTTAATTATAAAATGTTAATACGATAGTAAACACAATCTGAAATAATAGGTACATTTTTAACAACTACTCAAGGCCCAAAATAAATCATTAGGAATGTTTTAAATGCGTACAAACAACATTATTGCTTACGAAAATGCATCAAAGATTACTATTATGATTATCTTTATTTATGTGTTATCCTAAATTGTTATTTAGCTTAAATGTTGAAAATTGATGTAGGTTCACGCAATGGTAATGTGTTACAAAATAAATAAGTTAAGGTAAGTTTGGAGTTTCATCACTTAATGAAGCATTTCAACATTGGTGATAATGGAAACGTACGATAAAGATAAAGTGGGCTATCATGATTCAGGAAATAATATTTCGAATATGTGTATGAAGAATTAAAGCAGATTATTTCGCAACGCATTTTTATCTAATCTTAATCTTACTTATAGCAAAAGCCGATATTCTGTATATTTTAAAAATATTTCTTTTACCATGTAAAAATACAGCAAAATAGATTTACAGTTAATAAAAATGTAGAGAATCTTTGCGTCTATAAAAATATTTTTGTAGATTTTATTTCATTTGCCACTACATCTCTAAATATGTTCTATACATAATTTTCACAGATACTCAGGTGCTAAATATAAACAAACTTCTAGCTTTGGAAGCGGAGGTAGGCTACGTACGTATAACCCTTAAATATGTATAATATTTATGAGGTGTGACCCATAATGACATAAAATTTTTGTAACATCACAGTAAGTATTCTATATTATGTGCAATGCAATTATAGATCAGTGTAAAAGGGATAAACATTAAAGTGATATTTTTACTCATAACATTAATAACCTTCACACATACATAATCTATGTTTCGAAAAGAACATCAAAATATATTTTTAATAAATGGAAATAAAGGATTTTCTTAGAAAAAAATAATCACATAACATTAGTAAACGTCAAAAAATACGTTGATGCTTTTTAAAAATCTCAGCATTTGAAATGTACTTGAGCACAATAATGTAACATGTAAATAAGATACAAATTTCGACTTCAGACTTACAATTAGCTGATTTAACAAATCAGCTTCATAGGTGATAAGAATTGATTAAGAGTAACGATATACGTCAGACATTTAAAAAAATAATGAGGGATCATTTTAACAGGCTAATTAAATCTGGTATTTGGACCTTATTGTAACATGATTCTTCTATCTAGCTAGAGTTTTTTGAGGAATCCGCCCTTCACGTCAATAGTGTATGTCGAAGGTGTCTAATCTATTTTCTTGGCTTTACTCTTGGTCTTCTCTTTGCCTTTTGGTTTCGATGGGTAAATAACGAATAGGGACAGCTGCGCTGCGCACAAAACGAATGCGACTATGTTTTGTACCTGAAATAGAAAAGAAAATTGTTTTATTAAAAAAAAAAAGCAGAACCGCTAGATTTTGGTTATAAGCAATTATTACTTCGTTCATTATCATGGCAATATACACATAATTAATGATTACATTTGTAAGAACATACTTATTAACAAACAGTTTAAATGGTCCGCCAAAGAATTAAGAATATCAGATAAAAGTAATTAAATTGATTAGATAAGAATATATTTTTTATCACCACTACTAGATCACCAGGGGCAATGTGTATATCTAATAAATCATCATAAGAAACACTTATAAGACAATAAAACTGATTACATAATTTCATAATTGTATTATATTCACAAATAATATTATGACCACACTAAGGTCAGGAATACGGGAAATATCGATACCTCTTGTTTAACATCATGTAAAATCGTTTTCTACCAACTAGCAGGGTTACCATGGAGTCAAGTGATCATATTTCATTATCAATTATTAAGGCCAGAGTAAATAGGCTATTCATAAGTGGGTATGCTCTACCCTCGACCGCATCATCACTTTCCATCAGTTGAGATCGAGGTCAAATACCCACTTATTACTTAATAAATAAAAACAAATAAATGGCTCGGCCTTTTAGGTCACTAATCTGCGGTTAGCGGTGTTTAAACTAAAATGTAAATTTGAGTTTTGATAACGCAATACCGCTTGCTTGTATTGTATACTTACAACAATGAACGTGTTCCGCAGTACGATTCCGTAGAGCAGCCACATGAAGGTCACTACCGTACCCGACAGAATTATAGGGAAGGGCATGCCTTCTGTGCTTTGGTTCTTGATAATTTCACTCTGCAAAAAGAAGACGATTTATTAGTTAGAAATAAAGTTTAAAATATTATGTGGACTCTCGTTAAGCAAAAAAATAGATCATGCGCATTTCGTTTCTGTTTTCAAAAAAATGCGGAAAAGAAATTGAATTACCTAATTACTTGAGATAAGTTATGGATACAAAATTTTTGATGCGATGTCATCTTAGATGCAAATCCAAGATCTAAGACACCGCATCAAAACACTCATCATCGCATCTAACAACGGGCTTGATTGAAGCGTGCAATATGATTTGAGTACTTACTAAGCCGAACAGTGGGGACGCGATCAAGTAAAACATGAACGCAGTGATGATCAATCCGAATCGGTTCTCCACCAGTTTCGGGTCTTCCATTTCAGCGTAACCGATCAAGGCCGCTGAGAATGCGCCCGCCAAGCCCATCTGCGCCCACACTCGCAGCTTTTCTGACGTGAAGTTGAAGTAGACCATCACGTAAACGATGTTGAGGGCGAGACCGACGATGTTGACTTGGATCATTTTGTCATCGCGGAGGATGTAACCAAACTTTAAGTTGAGAACGCTCCTGTCGATTGAGAAATTATAGATTCAGTTAGGAACTGCTTATATCATGAGCTCTTGTTTCAATCTGTTTACATTTTTTGAATACTTGACAAGCAATATGTCAGTGCATCCAAGGCCAATCCGTCTCCATAAAACTGCGTAATTATACGTACATTTTACATGTACATTTATGTGAAACCTTAGATGAATGCACCGACGACGAGTATTATGCAAACATAGTAATTGATAGCTCTTAGAAAAAGCTACTTCGAATACAATGTAAGGCCTAGAATTTATCGCTGTTGTTCTGTGCTTGTCTGTCAATTGACAATTCAGATCCTATTACAAAATATGTCATACTAACATAACGATTCCCCCAAGGAACGGCATGATGGTGACACCGCGCGTGTTCCCTTGCTTGTAGATGTCCCAGCACATGAAGCTGCCGGAAAACATCTGTCCGATGGTGACGATCGCCGCCACGGAGCCTATCGTCTCCTTGTACGGCTGAAGGATGTCGGCTAGCAGGTCCATTGTGAAGATTCTGGGAAGTAATGTAAACCGTTCTAGTTATAAGCACAATTTAATACGTTATAAAAATTACAGTAAACTTACTGTAGAAAAGCTTATTAAATCGGAAAGTGACTGAGATTAGGCGACTAATTTCTAATTGCGTGTTCGTTAGACAAAAAGAAACTGACGTCGATAGTTACTCAAGGTTAAACAATTAACCACTAGCATCGAGACAGACCGAAATATCGCAATAAGCATGTGCTTTCATTACTGAACAGTAAGCGCGTAACAGTTGTGCAAAATTGCTGAAATAAATGCTCTACATTGCAGCTATTTTTGCTACGTTCACAAATGTTGATAAAATGCAGACATGATCCGAATTACTAACAAACACAGAAAATCCAAGTAAATATAAACAAATGATGTTGAATACATGAGAGAGTATGTGCTCTAAAAGTTGGGATTTGAAGGCATTGGCAATGTCAGAAGAGATCACCGACAGTCGACCTCTCTACATTCCTTCATATTATATTGGTACGACGCATAAAAATTTGGAACTACCAGTTTTAGACTAAACTTCATTCTCATACTTTTTTTTACATGACGTCAAAATGCGAGTTTGTTTTGCCGGTGTTATTGTTCAGCGGCTCATTGAATGAATTAATATTAATGAAGGCGAGGCGCACATGATGCCGGAGATTGCGGTGGGTGTGCGAGTGACGCGCTGTGGGCAATTTTAGCCACTTGCGCTAATAAACTACGGGAAGGTGATCGTTTCTGATTGCTGATACGCGTCAAGTGTAACTGTCACTGATAAGGTCACTAGAGAAACGTATTTCCTAGTCTATATCACCCGCTTATTTTGATTTATTTTATATTATGAAATTATGAACTTCTTGTGCAAGTAAAAAAGTATATTCATTTTTGTACTTGTAGTAATTTCTCGAGTTGAGTGCTAATGAGCAATGTGATGCCATTACTTTAATTGCTATTTCGTGGAAAAGGCTTTATAAGCCTAACACCCTTATATAGAGAACTTTGTTAAACGTTGGCCCAACGTCAACCAGCAGTTAATATGTGTTTTTTTATACTTATATAATACTTTTTTATTACTAATAAGGATATCATAAATCTGTTTATCAGTTCTACTTCTCCATATCTTGTCATATGATAAATTCTACAGACTATATCATGGTGATTATTTATAAAATAACAACTCATGATTTGTTATAATGAAAATATGAAATCGTCATTCCCCGATGTTACTGGAAATTTTCAAAAGAATCATGTAGGTGGATGATAGGAATTTATGGCTTCCAGATGTTTTATTTCACTTTCCTCTAAGATGGTGTAAATACTAAATGCCTATACTTTCATTTAAAAAATGCCTAACGCATTTTACGTGCTTCATAACAATCTATGGTAAATAATAATGATGCAATAGTCTGAGGATAATCTTATCTAATAGATATTGTTAGATAAGAACTATAGATTGGAATGTGTGCCATTTGAACATAACTTCATAAACGACATAGTCACTATTTTTAATCGTACAAAAAGTTTGAGCTTTTTTACTACCATTTTCCTCAAATTCACACTTTAACCTATTACACATATTTGTTCACCTATTGCATCATTTAAATATTTGATATAACATTTTATGATTAAAAAGTCGAAGTAGGAACATACCATAGTTTACGAAAGCTACATCAGTTAATTTGAATATTACGATAAAACGTCTTATAAAAGGAAGTCAATAATACGTCTTTATAGGAAGGGGTAAAAAAGGTACTCGTATTCAGTGTCGTATCGAAAGATGCGCCTGTTCGTAAACGAATCCTTAAGAACATCAGAAGCAAAAATCTTAGTAACACAAGATTGCAAATGCTAAAACAGAATTCTATCTGCATATCAGATATTACTTAACAGATAATAATTACATAAATTACGTTCACTGTATAGTCAAGGTCGAGCTAGGCTAACATGACAAGAAACAAACCTGATATTATTACAATCTTATCTTATAACCACAAAACCACTTTATTAAAATAAAATAAAAAAAATAATTGAGATGATTAATAATACATAAGAGTAACCCAACTAAAATTTCATAAACCATGGCAAAAGTACTAGATATCTAAGCTAATACTATAGAGTCTATCGTACTATAATTGTTAGGTCTATAGTATAGACCTAACACTTTTAGTTCAATTCGCAAATTAGATAAAATGCAAGTAAGGCAATGAAGATAAAATATGTTTTGTATATTTGACACCTGAAACTTCTTCGCCCTTGTCGTTTTATTTTCAGCAATTCAGCAGTAAGGTGCTGTTTACAGCACTGCAATTTTGATGATCAACAGACTTTTTTTAATATTTAATTATGAGAGATAGGATATAAGAGGCTAAGAACACATTTTTGACGTGACTTTTAAACATGAGAACTTTAACTTAATAGTTTACTATGGTTTACAGTGATTTCAAATCTTAAAGTTAATGTCTCTTATCTTTCCTTGTAAATAATTTTACAGTCATGGGCTTAGATAGCATTATTTAGAGGCTAGTCATAACAGGAAGTTGCAGAAATGTTCTACAACATTTTAAAATATACATTTATAACTTTTTCAGATGTTAGTTAAAATATCTTAAGTTATCGTATCCCAGAAAAGTTATAAAAAGTTTGGTCACCCTAGAAGCATAACCTTAAAGTAAAATTGATTGTAATTTACACTTATACAGGAGATGTACTTACTTGTAAATTTATTCAATTATAATTTTATCAAACTATTGAGCACGAGCAGACGAATCTGCAAATAATTTCTGAATGATTAAGTATGGACGACAGACAGCAACTTCCAAATCACGTCATGTCACAACGACATTGACAGTTTGACAGCCGGTGGTGATGCTAAGTTTTTTTTTTTTATCTCTTGCAAAGATCTTGAAGTTGATATTTCCAAGATCTTTGATCTATTGTGCTAGAGGGCAGGCAAAGGTGTGATGTTTGATTAACAAAAAATGGGTATACTCCAAGTAATAAGTATACTCAAATAAAACACCCTCTGAAAAGTTCCTTTTGACTAAAAACTCACATATCCTATGAGCTTGGTTCCTCTTAACAAAAAAAATAAATTCCGTAATTAGGAAAACTTATTCTTCATCTAAACACACGGTTAAAAGTTAGAAAGCTTCTAAATAGTTTGAAAATTAAAACGTATTCCGCAGGAAAAACGATTGATAAGTTAATTTAAAACTAGGCTTTAAACATTTGTAGATCATTGGCCTTTACGCAGTGTCGCAATAAAAATATTGATTTGCTTATGGTCAGCTCGGTTGACATTTTGTTATATTCGGGAGATTTTCAGGATTCTTAAATTTTTCAGCAGTTCTATTTTAAGACGTATGACTGATAAGAGTTTAATTGTATTTATGTGTTAATTTCTCGTCAGTCATGTGCATCGTGGGATCGTTGGCGGCGTCGCTATGAGTTTTGTTCTATGAATAGTGCTAGTGTCGGTCTGAAGGGTGGTTGTCATATTTAACTGGTAATATGCTATGGAAGAGCAAGGGATGGAAGGGGCGATGGCTGTGGGCGCTGGTGGTGGTCGCGCTGTGTCCGCTGCTGGCCGCGCAGAAGATAGGTGACCCCTACAAGATCCTCGGAGTTCACCGCAGAGCCACCCTGCCTGAAATACGCAAAGCTTACCGTCAGCTTGCGAAAGAATGGTACATTGTTTTCATAATAAATTTTCTTTTTCTGTATGAAATATTCTATAATTTCTCTACTGAAAACAAAGCAATTCATAAATATTTCTGTAAGAAACCAGATTTTAATAATGAAGAATAAGTTTTATACTTATACCTTTTATTTTATCTTTTAACGGGGATTTCTTATTGATTATCTGAAGTCTGTTATTAATGTGTTGTTTGCCATATTTTTTTAGAATCAAATCACATCAAACCCAATCAATATTGTTTACTGCAACACCAAAATTTACCTTGAAACACATAACAAATATAAAAATTCTGTGTCTATATCCATTTATGTAGGCATCCAGACAAGAATAAAGATCCAAATGCAGAGTCGAGTTTTGTGGAGATCAAGCAAGCTTACGAGCTGTTGTCAGACACTGAAAGGAGGCAGGCGTATGACTTGTACGGCATCACCAATGAAGACGAACACATGTACAAACAGAGGCATGATTACAGCCAGTATGCAAGATTTAGGTATGTGAGAAGTTAATTTAGTACTGTTTTTGTTATGATAATAAATGATGATTGTAAAAGAGTAAAGTTGAGTTGCAGATATAAAAAATAAAAAGAAATTGATTAATTGTTGTTTGGTCTTTGATGATATGATTTATCTTCTTTACTATGAATGATTCCCATTGGTCGAGTGGTCAGATACTCTGGCTACAAAACCAAGGGTTGTGGGTTCGAATCCTGCTAGGGGCAAATGTTTGTGTGATGAACATTTGAACTGGAGTCATGGTTGTTTATAAAAGTATTAAAGTATGTCTATCCGTTCCCATGCTTCCATAAGTCATCAGCATAATATGTAGGTTAAAGATAATTATTTTGGTTATTTTATCATGATATGTGCATTTTTCAGCAATGATCCATTTGAGGAATTCTTTGGCACACATTTTCGAACTCAAGACCAAGATATTACTCTATTCCACAAGCTTTCTGTTACAACTCGGTAAGTTTCTTTTATTAGTGATGTGAGAATGGTTTTGTATTTAAATATGTATTTATTTCATAAAATGTTTCGATGAATTGTGGTGCAATGTCTCAATCAATATCATCAGCCCTCCTAAAATGGCACACAGTTTTTAATTTAATATTTTTTTTACCATTTACCTTTGATGTTACCATTGTAGTTTTTACATTACAAAATCTGAATACAGCCTGTATAACAATAATATTAACTTATATCAAAAAGCTTAAGTTGAAATTCTATAAATATTTGTAACACTAATAAAGCCTACCAATAAATGTATAAAAATATTACCACCTTAGTACCACTTTAATATGTGTCATGTACCACAATGTGAATGATAATAAAGATTTGCATTTGTGTAAAATACAGTACACATTAACTTACCCATTTCATTGCAGCCACTTCGAAAATAATATAATCGAGAAGAGTGTCCACACGCCAGCCATTGTTTTATTCTACACTGACTGGTGTTTCGACTGCGTGCGCTCCGCCGCCGCGTGGCGACGCCTCGTGGACGCCCTGCAGCCGCTCGGAGTGACTCTAGCGACGGTCCACGCTGGCCACGAGGCTGGCCTGGCCAGGAGAATAGGGGTCCATGGTGTACCGTGCCTGACGCTGGTGCTGGATAAACATGTCTACATTTATAAGGAAGGGCTGTCATCATTGCCTAAGATTTTGGGTAAGTTTATAAATACTTAGTCTTAGGGAAAAGTAAAAGTTGACTTGTTTTCATAGAAAGTGACTTTTATGAATTAGAAGATCAATTATTGACATTCATAGAATGTGTTTATCTTTTCTTTTTGGAAGGACCATTAAATAAAAACTATCTAAATTAAACATATTAGAATTACAGACAACTTTGATGTCCTACTATGGTCATTCCAAAGAAAAGATAGACACATTGTATGATTTAGAATTACTGATCTTCCATATCATGAAAGTTTGACGTAATTTTAATATGTTCATTCATGTACTTTTGGCTATTAAGCTTAATTAGTAATAATTAATTTGCAGAATTCATCCGTTGGAAGTTCCCATATAAGTTGGTGCGCCCCATCAACAATGGCAATGTGGAGGGATTCGTATCTGACTTTGAGGACAACAAAGTGAAGGCACTTATATTCGAGGAGCGCTCCACCATACGCCTCCGCTACCTCATCGCCGCGTTTCATTACAGGGATAGAGTTGCATTTGGGTGAGTTAAAATATTGTTGTGTACTATTTAAATTCATTTTGAATTAGGTTTGAACTCACCGATGTTTGCTGTAATGTTCTAGTGAAGATTTCGTAGTCTGAATTTGTGTAAATTATGTGAATGTTGTGCAAAGAAGAGGTAGGCCAAAGAAAATATGCATGATATTAGTGAAAGAAGTGTGAACATTCTGATGACGCATGATAGACCTGTATATAAGAAGTCAACGTATTGTGCTGACCCCAGATAATCTGGAAACAGGGCAGGCGAATGATGTTGAATGTTGTGTAAATTATATTTAATTTTTATTTTCAATTAACCACTAATCCTTTCTACAAATACTTGAAAGTGTCCCTATGATGCCATGGAGGCCAAGAAAAAACATAGTTAACAAACAATACCATTTATCTTCAGTTTCGTAGACATGACGGCGCGGGACACTCGCAACGTGACCGCTCGGTACAAGGTCCAGCGGCAGACCGACACGATGGTGCTGCTGAAGGAGGACGCGGAGGAGCCGGCCGCCACCGTCAGCACCACCGAGATACCCACGCAGACGCTGCACCAGCTGATCGAGGCTAATCAGATGCTGACGCTGCCGAGGCTGTCATCACAGGTGAGTTTTGCTATGATGTCACAAGTTTTAAATACACTCGGGGTATCTCTCGCATATCGCATATATTTTGTTTCTTGCATAAAAAATATTTTTGCAACAAAAAAAAACACTCTGGTAAATTACACATTTCTGTACAAGTTAGTAAAGTCTATGCGTCGTTTCTTGTATAGACTTAAAAATGACCCGTCAACTACCAACGCTACCGGTGGTTTCGGCGCTCTTACGTGCCGTCGTATTCCGAGCTGATTCAGTGTGACCCGTAGTGATGTGCGATGTGTGTTGTGTGTCGCAGAGCGTGCTGGAGCGCGTGTGCCCGGTGGAGTGGCGCGCGGCGCGGCGGCGCCTGTGCTGCGTGCTGGTGGCCGGCCGCGCCGCCGCCCTGCGCCCGCTGCGCCGCCTGGCCGCCGCGCCGCCCGCCGGCGACCGCCTGCACTACGCCTACGTCTACGAGCACACGCAGCGCGACTTCGTGCACGCGCTCGCCCGGGGAGCGGGTACGTGCCTGCTGTTGTGTCGCGTGTATGTCAGAGCGCCCGCTGCGCCGCCTGGCCGCCGCGCCGCCCGCCGGCGACCGCCTGCACTACGCCTACGTCTACGAGCACACGCAGCGCGACTTCGTGCACGCGCTCGCCCGGGGAGCGGGTACGTGCCTGCTGTTGTGTCGCGTGTATGTCAGAGCGCCCGCTGCGCCGCCTGGCCGCCGCGCCGCCCGCCGGCGACCGCCTGCACTACGCCTACGTCTACGAGCACACGCAGCGCGACTTCGTGCACGCGCTCGCCCGGGGAGCGGGTACGTGCCTGCTGTTGTGTCGCGTGTATGTCAGAGCGCCCGCTGCGCCGCCTGGCCGCCGCGCCGCCCGCCGGCGACCGCCTGCACTACGCCTACGTCTACGAGCACACGCAGCGCGACTTCGTGCACGCGCTCGCCCGGGGAGCGGGTACGTGCCTGCTGTTGTGTCGCGTGTATGTCAGAGCGCCCGCTGCGCCGCCTGGCCGCCGCGCCGCCCGCCGGCGACCGCCTGCACTACGCCTACGTCTACGAGCACACGCAGCGCGACTTCGTGCACGCGCTCGCCCGGGGAGCGGGTACGTGCCTGCTGTTGTGTCGCGTGTATGTCAGAGCGCCCGCTGCGCCGCCTGGCCGCCGCGCCGCCCGCCGGCGACCGCCTGCACTACGCCTACGTCTACGAGCACACGCAGCGCGACTTCGTGCACGCGCTCGCCCGGGGAGCGGGTACGTGCCTGCTGTTGTGTCGCGTGTATGTCAGAGCGCCCGCTGCGCCGCCTGGCCGCCGCGTGTTGAGATTCAAGACGAGTAAATTGCGAGGATCACCAACGATAAATTATAAAGAAGTCTCTTCGCCAGATGTATCATGATGTATCCTCATACTTGACCGATATAGTTCAAGTATTTTTTTAATAATTTTGGTTACTTTGCATTAGGTGTGGACCCATCATCGACGGAGCACCGCATCGTGATAATCTGGCGTCGCGAGGCGTCGCGCGTGCAGTACGAGTGGCTGAACGAGAGCTGGCCGACGTGCTTTGGCGCGGCGTGCGAGGAGGCGCGGCCCGAGGCGCTGGCCTACGTGCGCGCGCTCAACGACACGCAGCGCGCGCTCGACCTGCTGCTGCGACGCCTGCTCAAGCCCACCGAGGAGCTCGCGTACGAGGCCCACGTACAGGTAAATCTATATATCTATATACTATCTTTATACTAATACTAATACAATATAAAGCTGAAGAGTTTGTTTGTTTGTTTGACCGCGCTAATCTCAGGAACTACTGGACTGATTTGAAAAAATATTTTTGTATTGGATAGTCCATTTGACCAGGAAGGCTTTAGGCTATTGAAAATCGAAATCCACGCGGACGGGAACGCGGGCGCCCGCTAATAAATAAATATAATAACAATAATAGGTAAAACGGCTCCCCGCTCTTTGCGTGTTCGTTTAAGCGTAATCCGCTAACTGAGAGGCACCCGTATTCGTGCATCGTGCGAGGCGCACGCGTAGGTTATGTAAACTCTTTCGTCAATAATAATGAATTGGATTTTTTTCGAACTTAACCCGCAATTGTTTACCTCTAACTTTTTCGACTTCCACATCTAAAGCATTTTTTAAAGCTTAAGTACTGATTTAATGCACTGGTATGTAAGCTTCAGGAGGACTATTTTGTAATAGCTTCTAAGTCTAAATTTCTATGAATAGCTAAGTTGTTAGAATTAAAGTGAATTTATACTTGTACAATTTGCTGTTGCAAATAGTACAAGTATAAATTTCTTTTTTGGTTATCCAAATATAAATAAACTGGCCTTCTGTCGCGGTTTCACCCGTGCGTAATTTCTTTTTTCAAATAACGGGATTGAAAGAACCCGTAGTGTAGCTAGCCAACAGTGAAAGAATTTGAGATTGTTTGTCCAGTAGTTTTTCAGTCTGTTACATACAAAAATACAAATCTTTGCTCTTGATAACATTAGTGTAGATGTAGATAAATGCTTATTTACAAAGTGGTGTAACGAATATCTGTGATGTGTTAGGAGCTGGTGGACGAGGCGGGTCGCAGCGCGCTGGGCGCGGCGGCGGCGCGGCTGTGCGAGTGGGCGGAGCGCTCGCTGCTGGCGCTGCGCTCGCACCACGCGCTCTCCGCGCTCTCCGTGCTCGCCACCATCGCGCTCGTGCTCGCCGCCGGCTACCTCATGGCCTACCTCATGTGAGTACATCGCAAGTGACTCGGCGATAGGCAGCCCCTACACTAGCGTTCTGAGAGTCGTCATCTTGCCCTCATCCACGAAACGTCGACCTGGCATCACTAAACCGCCTGAGCGCCGAGCGCGCTTCGAGCGCCGCTTAGTCAAGGGGCAGCGCAACGATCTTGTTTAACTGAACTACAACCAAGCCGACTAGACGACGACACTCAAAATAGTGCAGAGGGGTCTTAGGCTCGTAATTATAAATCACACTCAACTCTGATCACGATCTTAAGCGCGAATTTGAGGTGCTGTTTTGTATGAGAATGACATTCTCAAGATTGAGCTCAGAGTTGAGTGCGATTTATTAATACGAGCCTTAGTGTCCTCAAATTCGGTAGCAAGCAGGTCTGAAGCTGTCTTTCTTAGATCCTATAAAATATGCTTACATGAGGGCTACTAAAAAACAAAGAGTGATTATTTCTTTGTCTCAACCACGACATAATAAGTTTCCACTAAATAGTGATAATTTTATTCCAGTCGGGTGGAGGAGGAGTCGGTGCAGCGCCAGAAGGAGGAAAGGAAAAAACAGAACTGCAAGAAGAACAACAACGAACCGCAACCCGAAATGCGCCTGCACGAGCTCAGGGCTGAGAAGTATAATGGACTTGTCAGGTGAATAGAAAGAAACTTCAAAATAAATAAATCATCATCATCCTAGCGCCTCTCCTGGTTGCATCCTCGGCCATTGCCTTGGAGCCCAGGGTAAGCTGCGACTATGATCCTGAATTGACTTGCCTGGTTATTACAATGGAGCGACTGTCGTCTGACCTCCGTAACCACAAGGGAAACCAGACTATTTGGATCATAGTCGGGACCAACGGCTTAACGTGCATTCCGAAGCACGGAATCATCATTTTTATCGGACAATCAGGTGATTCAAGCCTGCAATGTCCTAACCAAACTGGATCAAATGTTCAAAATAAATAAATAAAAACTCTTATTGCCAACTGATGAGGATATATTTTTGTAGACGAAGATATTTAATAAGATACTTTTGCTCTAGACTACTGAAGCCAGGATGCCGAACGATAGTGTTGCTTGTGGATATGCAGAGCCGAGTGCAGCTTCTGTCGAAATTTCACAAGATTGTGTGGCCTTATCGCAAGTAAGTATAAATATAATATTTATTGTAATATTTCCCGTTCTGTGAAACGGTATAATATATTAGTGACTGATTGTATTATTTTTAGAATTCAAAAAGGCATTCAATTATGAATACACTTAAAATTTAATTTACACATTTTGATAAAAAATGCAGTGGGATAATTACTATTGGTAATTTTGAGCGACAATTATGTATGATTGTTTAAGCAGTTTCTACCGAACCTGTTAAACTTTTCAAAATAATAAATCAAATCTTAATGTTAGGGGTATCTCAAGGTATCTGATTTGGACCTATGTTATTATTTGACACATTGTATATGGCATAATTTGTAGTCTATTTTAATTCAAATGCGTTTTCGTTATTCTTTGTAGAAACAAGACTCTCCTGTTCGCGTACCTGATGGTGGAGCGCAACATCGAGTGGTTCCGGCGCGTGCTGCAGCTGTCGCTGGGCGGCGGCGAGCTGCGCGTCAACGCGCGCAACTGCGTCGGCACCGTGCTGGCGCTCAACGCGCACCGCAAGTACTTCTGCATCTACCACGCGAAGCATCCCGAGTGCGCTAAGCCGCATAAGGTAATTTACATTTTAAGAGAGGTACAGCCCGTTCGTACTAGTCGTAAGTAGCATAAGAGTAAAAGTCGAATGCTCTGGTCACCATACACTTTATACTAAAATTGGCCAAGTGCGAGTCGGACTCCCGCACTGAGGGTTCCGTACAAATTGTATTTTTGACGTATTAAAAAAACTACTGAATAGATTTCGTTCGAACTAATTTTCGTTGGTAGTTTTTATGGTAATGTACATTATATATTTATTTCAGATTTATCATCCTCTTACTTTAGAAGTTAGAGGGGGGGGGACACACTTTTTTCCACTTTGGAAGAGTCTGTCACGCAAAGTATTCACTTAAGAAAAAAATGAGCTTAGAAACCTCAATATAATTTTTAAAGACCTATCCATAGATACCCCACACGTATATGTTCAATGAAAAAAAATATTTTCAGTTTCAGTTCTAACTATGGGGACCCCCCATTTTTTATTTTTATTTTCTATTTTCGTATGAAAACCTTGTTGCGGTTCACAGAATACATCTACTCACCAAGTTTCAATAGGATAGTACTTATAGTTTCGGAAAAAAGTGGCTGTGACAGACTGGCGGACAGACAGACAGACAGACAGACAGACATGACGAATCTATAAGGGTTCCGTTTTTTGCCATTTTGGCTACGGAACCCTAAAAATCGCGTCTCATCCAATGTGAACAGCTTCATATATATTGTATCGACTTTTAGCCATATAATATGCGACTTACGACTAGTCTGAATGGGCTGTTAGAGCTTAGTGGAACTTCCACCCGAATGAGCCGCACGTCTTGAGAAGTTCCTCCACCTTACCGAAGACCGCAGTGAAATAGCACTTCGTAACTATGCTATGTTTCTGCTAGTGAGTAAGGTCGGCAGAATTCAGTTGGGGAGCGTGTAGGGTTTCAAAGACAGACAACGTTCGTTGTTGGTTTGCCACGCTATAACGTAAATGAAATTGTTTTAGTACACTGCCGTGGCCCTAGGAGAGGCCTATGTCCAGCAGTGGACTGCGATAGGCTGATGATGATGATGATGATGACACTGCCGTGAAATATACGAGGCTGTTAACTTTTTTAGGGTTCCGTAGCCAAATGGCAAAAAACGGAACCCTTATAGTTTCGTCATGTCTGTCTGTCTGTCTGTCTGTCCTGGCTCGTTCTCCGCCGTTTCTGAACCGATTGCAACGAAAATTGGTGGAGAGATGTATAGTGATAATTCAAGAATTGGTTTTTAAAATAATCGAAAAATAATTATTTTTACCCCCCCCCCCCCCTTCCCATACAGCGAAAAGTAAATTCGAAAAATAAAAATCGACTTACGCCATCGTGTGGGGTATCGTTAAAAAGGTATTTTTAAATACAATAAAACTTGCCTTAAAACCATGTGGATCAAACAGCCCAGTCTCGAGATATATTAATACCAAGTTAAAATTAGAGCGTCCCCCCCCCTTAACTTTTGAAATACTATTACAATAATTCTGAAAAAAATGTCCTGTATACCTCCAAGTACTTTCAACGAAAACTATAGCGAACTCTGTATCATACATAGTTATTTTTATACAACTCGACCAACTTATGACGTGCAGTTGCCCTTACTAAATGGTGTCTTAAGCGGTCGGGCCATCTTTTAGCTACGGAACCCTTTCATGGGCGTGTCCGACACGCTCTTGGCCGGTTTTTATTTAATTGCGAAAAACAGATTAAGCACTAATAGCATTTGGCTGTAGAAGAGTAGTAATTTGAACGACGTGTGAGTCGTTTTTGTAAGATATTTTATTATTTTGATTTACTGTATTGTCGCTTTTAGGCGTGTTAGTAACGTCTATCATCATTGCAGCCCTTGTAAAGTTCGTCTTCGGACAAAGGCCTCCTCTCTACTTCTCCACATTTGACGGTCTGCTGCCACAAACATCCAGTTGATGCCAGCTTGCTGCCGGATATCATCCGTCCATCTCTTTTATTTATGGACGTCCTCTCTCGTAACATCCTCTTGTAACGTCTATAGATGGTATTTAAAGTATGAGAAATGGATGCGAGTTACAGAGGATCGGGCTGAGTGAAGAGCCCTAGGAGAGGCCTATGCCCAGCAGTGGACTACGATAGGCTGTTGATGAAATGTATGAGCTGTGACGGCTATCGTTTTTTGTTTGTTGCAGCGCATGTCGCGCATGACGCGGTCGCTGGGCGGCGGCGGCGGCGACCCCGAGGCGGGCGCGTTCATCGGCTTCCACACCGAGCCCGACTCCTCCTCCGCCGACGAGGCGCCCGACCCGCCCGTGCTGCTGCAAGGTACCGGTAAAAACGAGAGTCAAATATTCTATTTTATCAACCTGGTACACATGTTTCGAACAAATAAATACATCTTTGTCAATCAGGAATTCGATTATAATGCGGATGAGGATGGAACTGCTATCTTTGAACAGTTATCCACTTTGACTTTGACATTTAATATTACAAGTAAAGCAATAGTCTCGATAACATAAATATGAGGGTAAATAAATTTAAATCCGGCTCGAAGGACCATTTATTTAATATGAGGGTTGCTTTCTCTCATACAGTTTTCCTGTGGTCCATGAAGGTATCGATAATGGCTTTATTCAAATGTCTTTTGAGACTGTTCTCATATTTTTACCACTATTTTATTACAAAAATTCATCAGTATATTAATCATATGTACATAATAATATCCGTACCACAAACACCAAGAGACGTCCGAAATGTAGTCAAGTAAATATCATGTTTCTTAACACATTCCAGAGAACCTTCTAGACGGTCTGGAGAACTGGCTGGACCGACTGTTCGAGGGCAGCACGCACCGCTACTACGTGAACTACTGGCCCGACATGACCACCAAGTGAGCGGGGGAAGTCCGGCGCGGTTCACTTTAGCTCCATCGAGCGTGACCAGCGACGCGCTAGTTCAGGGGAGTATCAACTCTCTTATTGTATGGTAAGGTTGAATTTTGCGTAGGTTAAACGTTTTCAAACGATTCTTGACTGCCAGTTTGTGAGTAAAGAAATATCAACTTTAACTCTGAAATTATAAGGTTCATTTCATCAGAAAGGGTACTTCAATTCTCTCGTGACGAAAATAGTACCTTATTCTTTCAGTAAGTATAGGGAACAAAAGCATGTTATGAGGATAAAATAATACATACATAGAAGCGTTCGATAACTCTCTTTACGGATCGTTTTAATTTAATAAATGCCCTTGCATGAGGGGTCATTTTCCTTTGAACTAGCGCGACGAGCGAATAAATTGTATAAATCTATGGTTTAAGTACAGTGAACAGCACATCGGGCTTCCACAAATTGTCACAGTTCTTCAATTGATATTGAACCATAAGTTTCAGGCATAAAGAGGAAAATCCATTGTAGATTCTTGACAGGTTTGTTTAGTGTGATGTGCTGTTGTCTGTAAAACACCTAAATTGAATCGCATTTGGCCCGCGGTTGCGCAGACCGCCTGCAACGCTCACTGCGCGGTTATTATTAAATATATTAATTTCACTCGTTATTATCAAGCAATGTACTGCCCACTTTAAATCTAAGGTTTCGACCACAGTCTTCGTGTGATAGTTTTCAAGTCTTCGATTGTTATTCGTTTGTGGGATTACTCGTTCGGTTGGTTTATAGGAAGTTGGGTGTTATACTGCCAAAGTGAGAAGAATATGGAACTATGTTGTCTATGGTAGAAGTCATAGCTGCCATAAATTGCCATAAAAGTCAAAAATAAAAAAGGCGACACCTCGTATATAATCATGTTAAACATAGTTAACTTTATGTGCCATAATTGTATACTATAATAATATACTATTTTAAGGCGGGGAGGTCCAAAATATTGAATTCCGAGTCACAACGGAACCTAACTAATACATGAGGACCTTACTCAAAGGATCCAACTTTACAGGACCTTTTTATGACCCAACACAATAGAAATGGTTGAGAGTTTTATTCGAAACTATTTATTCTCACTTTGGCAGGAAATTAGACCGATTGTATGATTTTTTGATTGAATATGGTGATGTCTTTGGTGTAATGAAAGTGGGATGCTCTCTTAAACGGTGAGAAGTGTGATCTGTTTTAAATTTTTTTTTCGAGAAGCTATATTTTTCTTAGTGTTTGTTTATAAAATTAAGACATTGCTGATGCGATCTTTAATACCCTTAAAAATGGCGTTAGGGCGTTTTTTCGGCAGATAAATTACAATCTCACCTACTTGGAATGTGTAGTACAATCCTGAAATCTCTCCAAAATGTTTGTGAGGTCGCGTCAGCTGTGTCGCACTCCTTGTGTTGAAGTGACATATAATTTGTTTATTTGATATCGACGTAATATAAAATTATTGCATGTAAGTTTGGACCTGTTGTACCCTATTTTTTTTTCTACCTCTCAATCTGTTTTGATAAGCTAGTTTGTAATTACATATTACGTTTATAATATTTAAAATATTGAAGGTTAACTAGAGAAATCTTAGAACAAATTTGAAGTATTATTTTAACTGTTCCTTTTTACAAAGAAAATTGTTTGTGATGTTTTATATATTTTACTGTTAAAGCAAATTTACCGGAGCGGTATAGCTAATTTAAAAGGCGTTACAGCCAATATTGACATTATGTGAATCTGTAAAGTCCGTTAAAACTGAAAAAAAGTTGTGTTCGTTACATCATAATGGGAACATCGATTATTTATCTGCTAACTTAACTGTCGATTTAGTGCCTGTCTCAAATAAGGTTGGGGCGGGGTATACCTACCCCGTAGTTGTTACGATATAGCAGAGTGTAGCTCAGAATTTGAGATATTAATAATAAATATATTAAAAACTGGACTGGTGTAAATGCTTCAATTATTATTATTAGTCACAAAATTGTGTTTTGGCCCACACTTAAGCGGGGCCATTTTACTTATTTTGATTAATTAATTACAATATGTAACAATTTCTGGTCGTGTAATGACAGTACAGCTTTGCTGCTATAATTAAAATGATTTAGAACTACTTCGTTTAGACTTTAGAATAACACATTTTGTTTTTTATGTAATTGGACCAATATTTGTAAAACGCGCATGATGTCCGTACATTTCGCGTAATATTAGTAAAAGAGATATTGTTAGCATTTACACCAGTCTTGTCATAGTAAATTAATTCACACTTTTGTAAAGAACTAGCTGTAAATTAGCCATTTTCACGAGGTATCACGAATAGGTAAGTAAGGACAGTATTATGTCAATGTGCACTTCCTCGATAACGACAATATAGTGGAATTATGTATCTGAATAACTACTTACATAATCCCCCAGGGTTCAGACACCGAAAAACAACACCCAGAGCTAATCCGTAGAGTTCCAAGTAAGATTTGACCGGAACTTATCTGACAACAGGCTAGACGCTTAAGAGGTTAAAAAGGCAATGTCAAAACAGTAGCAACCTCTTAAGGAGGTGAATTGGTCCTTCCTGGCCGCTTCACAAAAAAGATAAACAGTTTGAATAATTACATATTCAACCTGAAAGTTGAAATATTTTTCTTATAAATTCATATTTTCTTTCGTTCAATACAATAATAACTTTTCGGTACAATTGTGTTTTATATAAAAGTAAATAGTTTACAAGGAAAATAATTGTACGGCGTAATGTTTGGTGGTCTGTTAACATTACAAATTCACGATGAAGTAGTTATTAAGATACATTATTACAATTTTACACGTTTATATCTTTAAAGTAAACATTTTGATATATTCGCTTGGTTACAGACGCAAAAAGTTAAGATAAATTATATTATGAAGATTATGTACTGACAAAACTTTAACAGAATGTTGTTTTAATAATAAATACGACATGGACTGACTCTAAATTAATGCTCCGCAAATAAAAAACCGATTTGAGTATAATAAATTGTCAATAAAAATACATAACATTTAACAAATAAGTTATGTAGGTACTTGAAATTTATTATGTAACTTCAACGAACTCAAATACTAAATTAAATAAAAAATCCAACTGTTAAATTTTCTGTGTAGCTGGGATTATTTAAATTATAATAAACAACATTCTGTATACTTATTATAATTTCATCTATGGTGTTGGCACAGATATCATAAGGGTTGGCAAGTGATGCTGTGTCCATCATTCATCTTTAACAATATGAACATTGCATGAGTTTCAAATAATGTATGGATCCCTCAGCGTTTTCATTCTGCAACTGTTAAGGGATCCTTACAAAAAGGGCAGCGAAAGGCAGTAACTATTTTTATTGCAAATAATTCTGAGGGTTCGCGTTATTGCCTTGTCTGTCGTGCTTTCGAAGTACTTGCTACAGTGCCATCAACTTTAATTAAAAAGATAAGTTCCCAATTGTTTGTAATATTTTGCCTCAAAAACCCGCTGCCCTTTCATAATTCAAAATGCCAACATTATCCTCTCCTAAGTTTTCAGCGTAGCATTAAGAAAAGGTATATTGTATACATAGCTAAATTTGTTGTCACTTTCACACTTAGAAAATTAACTGCAGTAGATAGAACTACTGTTTTGGGTGAGTTCGGGTATTATTGTGCTAGTCAAATTTTTATTTTACCAAATATAAATTGTAATTTTAGCAAATACTAGTATTTTGGTATAAATATTAGCTGTTTACGTTAATATGTCAAATTGTCTTTTGCAATTCGGTTCATGTTGTGGTATTTCTTACGTTTAATTTTTAATTGTATTAAAATTTAAATTTCCTGATGTGTTTTAAATAATATTTTCGTCAAGTCGGCCAATAAAATAGATGCGTTTTTTATAAAATATACCTAACATAATGTTTATGCTTGGAATACCCACGGCGAAATTATACAAACTTAGTAATTTAACAATTTAAAAACCTATTTCTTGGCCGACCAGTTTATTTATAATGAATGGATATAATTGAAAGCACAGTGATCCAGTTTCATGGAATGCCTCCAAAATACAAAGAGACAAATATAGAAAGAAAATATACCAAAGTTGATCTTTTATTAACAAGATTACATAAACACCATTCTGAGAATCTGTGACGCTTTTTCACTGTGCTTATAAGCAATTTGTGTGATTGTACTGATGTCTTGTTAAACTGAATGTAATAACGAAATGCATTTTAAAAGGAATTGTTTGATTTATTAAAAGACAAATTTTGTATTGTGTAATATAAATGCCAAGTATCTTGTTTTGTGAATGTTAACATTGTATTGTGCCACTTGTCAGTTGGAGGAACTAGTGAATGATTCATTATGACAGTTGAATTAGCTATTATAGTTTTTACTAAGGAAAAAATAAACAAGAATTATTCAACATCACTACATTGGAGTTAAGAGAAACAGATGTTGGTGTAAAGGCCACTTTTTGAGCTCTGAATTTACTATTTGGTTGACTGACCCATAATTTGGTAAGATTTTTTCCAACACAGTGTTGAACAGTAAGGGGTATTAAAATCTTTACAATATCATAAAGAAATACTTAATTCAACTTTAGTGTTATTAAAAGTAGTTAGGTATTATAGGAATAATATGTTATTTTTTTGCCATAAATAGTGAATATGTGGTAATTCACAAGCCTCCAATTGACAGAGCAAATAAAATCTTAACCAGTGTTGCCACGTTTTAAATTTCCACCATGTTAGGTGTCTGTATATGGGTTGTTGGTGAAGCTTTTGTCTATTCTTACTAAACATAATTATTGAAATGTATTTTAATTATGTTATTATTAAGGAACACTAAATCTATCCTTTATCTTTATTCCAGTATCAATTTGTACAATAAATATTACATATTGTTCTTTAATAATGCGTTTTTTCTTATGCATTTATAAATGATAGAAAGTTTTGAAATAAATAAAAGACATTTATTATAGTTAGATAATCATTTGTACACAAACAAAATTACAATATTTTCTAAATAAAATGTCTACAGGACTTGTTATGCGTTAACAAGTATCGCTTAAATGCGAGTTGATCAAAAAACATGATTTTTCACAACTTGCCATAAGTCCTTATAATCTGCAAAGAAAGAGAAAAATATTATTATCAAGTCTCACATATTAATAATATTATACTTTAAAATGCATCACATTCAAAACAAGAGTTAATAGATTAAATTATGGCAATATTTAGACTTTCGGAGGATCTATTCTACTATTAGCAGCAACTTTTAATTTTGTGCATTCCAAACTTGATTATTAGAGAATCATATGAGGTATGTCTGCATTTTCTACCCTATGTGTTAACCGATTCTTGGCCCATGACGCACCTAGCGCGTCATGAAAAAACCTTCAGGGAGACCAATGACGCGTCTAGCGCGTCATTATAAAATTGGTTAAATTCATGATTTTTTTCAATTTAACAACAAATCATTTAATTTTATATAAATAAAAACACACTAAAGTCTAAAAAACTTATATCCATGTCCACGACAATTTTTTGAAAATTTTAATTGTCAGGGGTTTTCAACCAATATTTAGTGGTTCAAATTGAAATGTGTAAATCACCTACTTTAACCTACTTCCGTCAGAGTGGAATTTCTGCATAATTCTTGTTTCTATAATATATAAAGCTTTATTTTGTTTATAATAAAATTGTAGCCGGCTACATATAGGTGTAGCCGCACTTTTGACTGTGAAAATCAGCCTAAAGTGGTTTTGACCGGTTCAGAGATGTGAAAAATAGGTTTTAAAAGTATTTAAAGTTGTATTTACAGATAAATACAGCATGTAATCAAACGAATCTTTATAAAAAGTAGCTTATGAAGCAACTTAACACAAAATAGAAGATTTCTGGCTATAACGAGCCAAAGGTTTACAACTCATGGTTCAAATCTGTAACTTAACTTCAATCTCCTCAAAAACACGTAGAAAGTCACTTTAAATCACACTATAAAGAATTATTTAAACATAAAACACGTTTACTGTTCTTACGTTGTATTTAATAATTGAATCTGCTTGAAATAGCTTAAAGACATAACCGGGGGCCAACAGCGCACGAGTCGCGTCACAACTTAGGAGGGCCAATGACGCGGCAAGCGCGTCATCAAGTTTTGTATGGGGCCGGAGTGAAGAGACACATTAAAATAAGGTGGCAAGGAATTGGTTAAACAATAAGGCTATCTGACAAATAGCATATCAGGCAATTAGCTGACAGTGTTAAATTTAGCCCTTCAAGTCTTCCAAGTCAAAGTAACTTTATTAAGTAATTATCTTTAAGATAAAGGTTGCTGATAATAGCATGCAAATGCATTGATGCAAATAAATTATGTAAGGTCTAATATATCACTGTCTATAAACTGTTTACAGTTACTCTGGATTAATTTGGTAACCGTTTATATAAATTTAAATAATTATTCAGTATTATCCAAACTCTGAAGTGATCTTACCTGATATCATAGATCCTAGAAATTAAAACAATCCTATGCCGCACTCTTCTTCTTTGGATTGAGTTCGTACTCGCAGTTAGCGTATGCTAGGCCTATTCCCATGCCCATGCCTGCTATCACGGGCCATCTCCGCCGCCCTAGGAACAGCACTGATGTCAGGGCACCTAGCACTATTCCACTACCTGAAAAAGTATGTAGGAACAAGTCAATGTTTTTGTCTATAGTACAAAAACAACTGTTATACACTTTTGCGTTAAATTAATATTTCTAGGGACTTTATTATTGCTCGTTAAAGGGCCACAAGTGTATTGTATGACCCTGAAATTAACTAGACAAAATTCTGAATGCAGTAAGAATACTTCTTTGGTGTTAAAATTTTTAGCGCTTTTTCGGAATTATGATGGTTTAATGTATGAACTTTGTTCTTCTATGAAAATGAATGCTACGATAGAGTCGACATTCTTTACCGGTTTTCACGATTCCGTCAGTAAGACACATGTCCAGCTTTGCGGAGTATTCGTCCTCAGCATCTTCCTTCTTCCCTTTAGCCATTTTGTGGTCGATGTGATAAAGCACTGTCTGTGACGAAGAAGACGCGTTTTTTACGTAATATAATCAATTTTATTGTTGGAAACGAAATTTATCAGCATCCACACGCGTTTACATAATTCGGCAGTGAGAAAATTTTGACAATATTTTGACATTGACAATATCTGTACTCAGAACACAGTGCTTGTGATCGAAACGTTGAAAAGACTGTAAAATCGAAACGCTATTCTCAAGTTAAAAAAAAACTGCCGCAGTTGTCTATGGGGTAAAAAAAATAACAGCTGACTTTGACAAGATAAAAGTCAAAATATTACACAACCTCAAACGGAGTAAATAATGTAAAAGAAAGACATGCAATACTACCTATTTAAAAAAATCTAAATCATCATGTTGCCGAGACGAATACTTTCTACCCAACGGCCTAGTTTTTCTGTGTTTCTGTCATCTTCGCTAAAAAGAACGGCATGCGATACCAAAGCTGTGCAACCACCAAATCCAAAGAAGATCAATAGTGATATGGTCGGACCTCCTGATCCTGTATCAAACTTGAGGAAGATCATATTTAGACAACCTGCAAATGAAACTGCTTTAGAGAAAAGATATAGGGAATTAAGGACAGAAGTTCAAAATTGGAACCATAATTTTTGGACCCATCACAATTCCAGGTTCTTCCAGGTATTCATTAATTTATAATACTATCTCAGTCTCACTCACCTCAGTTACTACGAATTGACCATTGTAAATTGTTGTATATAAAAGTTTTTCAAACAGTTGTCATGTTTCACAGGAAAGGGAAGAATATCTCAAGAAGAACCTGCCAGAAGGCAAACAGAATTTGTCGGCTGATGAAATGAGTGTTTTCTACAAGGCGTTCCTGGACAAAAACTGGAAATTACACATTGCGTACAATAAAGAGTGGTACAAAAAAAATGTTACATTGTTAGGACTAGCCTTACAAATTAAAATTAAGAAATTGCTAAGAATAAAAGAATAACATGACTTGGATATCTTTTTTACTTTACTATTAAAATAAATTATTATTGTTGCATAATTTAAAAAATGCTTTTTTGAAAATTCTCCCTTTTTTTATTCAAACTTAATTCCACAAGATAAAAAAATTACAAAAGGTGGACTTAATGCCTCATGGCATTCTCCACCAGTCAACCTTAGGGCTAAACAGAAAGAGAATAGTAGAGGTAGTCTTCTTGTGAATTGTAGTTAATAAAACATAAGTACATAGATACTTCCTTTAATGATGTTTTATATTCTGTCTCTTGTAAAGGTTTTATAAATACTTTTTAGAATGTGCTCTCATAGACCTGAGGCTAAAAGTAACTGGTTGTAAAATTTAAAAACTTATGTTCTATGGATATGTCATACTATGTCACACCAGTACCAATTTGCAAAATGTGGTTTAGATAGCATAAAATAAATTCATGTTACTCAATCAGTGGTAAAATCAAGTATTTATAAATGTCTCGTAGCTATTTGTATAAGGAATAATATCTTTTTAAAATGTACATTGCTTTTAAGTGGTTAACAGCATTGGCTCTAGCCATGTGGTTAGCCATGTGTATTATTGACATCTATGTAAAAAACAGTAAGGAAACTCGTAAAAAAGGTGAGTTTAAAGTTTAAGAGATGTGTTTGGCTTTGAAATAAATAACTATTATTATAAAATAAGACTAAGCATTCTTTTATTTGCAGGTTTCAGTGTAGAAACATGGACCTTCAAAAATATATCTGTCCCATCAGAGGATGATTCGGAGACCTTCGAAGCAGCACATTTTAAGAAAAATTACCCTCAATATTATGATCCTGCCATATTGCATTATGCGATGTTCTTTGCGGGGGCTATCGCAGTGTCTGTATTTAACAAAAAGAGAGAAATCATGTCCTATACCAAGACAACAATAGCTAAAATTGATGTTTCGGCAGCTGCAAAAATGATATCGGTCAGTTTAAAAAAAACCGTATCTATTAGTTTGTTTGCCATGTTTAAATACTCAAGTAACTTGTGGGTAATTCTGAAAACAATTGTTACCAGATTTAAAAATATTAATGGTAAAATAAAAGATAGTGTTTTAGAGAAATCTAAGAAGCAGAATTTGTTTCTGCTAAATCAATTAAAAGAAATTACTGAAGAGCGGAGAAAATTGGGTCAACTTTTAATTGCAGCAATTCATGAAAATAAAAATATTCGGACGCAATTTCAATTAGAAAACATGGCTAAGAATAGGCTGGTTCAACACATAGAAGATACACAGAAGAAAATAAAAGAAAACAGATCGAAATATGTTAGTTTTCAGCATTTATATTTAGTTACTCACCAGGAAAATTTGTTTTTAAAAGATCGGATCCGCAAACTCACAAAGGAAAAAGAAAATGCTGAAAAAGATCTGATGGACATAATTAACGAAGTTTATCAGTCTAAAAATAGTGCTCTTAAAAGTTTTTGTAGCCGCTTTATGGTTCGACCAAAGGATAATTTATTAAACAACGATTTAAATGCTGAGGTACAGAAGTTTATAGAAAGGTCGCGCTTTTCTTCAATGGCTACAACCAGCTTGCAAATCACAAACGCTATCGACGGAGAAGAAGTAGTAGCGCGCTCATCGAAAACTGTCGTCACAGATATTTTGCAAGACGACGATAGTTTGGTTCCTCTTGTGTCTTGTGCTCCAAAACTTAAAGGACTTCCAGGAGAATGTATATGGACTGTTAAAGATAAAGATGGTATAATAGAGAAGTTATATGAATATGACTATGAATCAGATTTCGATAATGGTGATACGATTCGAAGAATCAGACAATATTCCGTATACTACGACAAAGATTGTTTGTTGGATTTTTCAAGGTACATTATTTGTTTATTAAGTCTTTTACAATTTAAATTTAAGATACTTTCCCGTATGGCACATTAAGTTTTTAAGTTGCAGTAACTGATACATTAAATGTCTTTAAATGTTGCAGATCAAGAACCATTATTACTGAGAACTTTCCCCTTAAAAAGTTACATCCCACCAGAGAAAGGTTCCTGACTGGCTCCGCAGCTTTTCAAAAGTTTTTGCAAAACAATAAACATATTGTATCGTCTTCTGGGACAACTGCTCCTCCTCCACTTTGTTGATGATTTAATATACTTTTAACTTTTGAATTTGTGTTATTTGAGATAAATAAATTTTATTTCCTTTTGTATTTGTTTTGTTCTTATTACAAATCGGAAACAGAATGAGTAAAAATTCACCAGGGTAGCACACACACCACTAGGATTTTTTTTTCTGAAGAACTTACTAAACAAAAGAAGAAATAACTTTAATGTGGAGAATACATTTTGTGGTGGTATCACTTTTGTCTTAAAAACTGTTGGTCCATTGCAATATTTAAAAAAAGTTAACGGTTGTTTGAAATCAAGACATACTTTTAGAATTTTTGCATGTTAAATTAAGATTTTAAGGGAGAATTATCAGGTACGTAATATTTTATTGGGGTAGTGCTTTTTTTAAACTTGGTATCTAATTTTACAACCGCAAACCGCGATAGAAATTAGAATTAAAAGTGCCAAGAATAAGCATTTATGCCACAGATAACTATATACTAGTCAGAGATTATGCATCGATCGATTTGCTTTTTTTTTTAGCTCGTGTACTTAGCTTTGGGCAACAAGCTTTTTGCAACTAGAGTTTTAATTCGAATTAAATTATGCTCAAACTGCGTTTGTAACTAATTTGGCCAAATTATTGTGATTAAAGATGGTATCAAAGTAATAAAAAGAGAAAATGGACAAACTGAAAAATATTGACCCAAAAAGCGTAACATGGAAGTCCATAGTTAATGATGGCCTCGATCTTGAATATGCTGTTGCTATACCGAGGAATATTGGTAATATTTTGATTAACCCTTTCCACGCCACGAGTTTTCGTCAAAAACGTTCACCACACGCCACCGCAATATAAGTGGTTGGTTTACTAGTGCTGACAATGTTGAGTATCGATATTATTAATTTGTAACAAATAAATCATTTGAAAAAAATATATTAAGTTATTTTTTAAGTTTCTTGCGTTTTATTTTATTACTAGCGCCCGTCACGCGGTTTCACCCGCGTCCCGGGGGAACTACTTCCCGTACCGGGATAAAATATAGCCTATGTTACTCCGGGTGAATGTAGCTTTCCAACAGTGAAAGATTTTTTCAAATCTGCCAAGTAGTTTCGGAGCCTATTCAATTCATACAAACAAACAAACAAACAAAAAATCAAACCTTTCCTCTTTATAATATTTGTATGTATAGACTAGCGGCCGCACGCGACTCCTTCCGCGTGGATTTCGATTTCCAATAGCCTAAAGCCTTCGTCGTCAAATGGACTAACCAACACAAAAATATATTTTCAAATCGGACCAGTAGTTCCTGAGATTAGCGCGTTCAAACAAGCGTTCGTCGTCTTCTCCCTAAAACAATAGTTGAAAATTTCTCATAAAATATTACCAACTAGCGGCCGCCCGCGACTCAGTCCGCGTGGATTTCGATTTCCAATATCCTATGTGTTATTCTGATGTATAAGCTATATTGTGGTAAAGTTTCATTCAAATCCATTCAGTAGTTTTTGCGTGAAAGAGTAACAAACATCCATACATCCATACATACAAACTTTCGCCTTTATAATAGTAGTTATTATGATTTTAGTAACATGAAATAAAAATATTAATAATGACCGGTAAGTTTTTCTAATGTAAATACATCTACGTATTCCAATATTCCTATAAAAAAAAAAATACAAACACTTTATTGTGTCAGACCATGGTTACACCATTAGATTGGGACACTTTATAGTACATATTATATTTTTTTATAACTTACCTGTTGATTATGTAAGAACTTTCAAATTCAACATTATCAGTTCCTTCTAAAATCCTAATCAACTCCTCTGCAGTGGTCATATTTCAATAAATATTAATTTATTAACGTAATAAATCAACACAGCAACGCAAAGCATAACACAGTAAATAACATAATTTTGCTGGGTACTTCCATAATTTATCGATATCTCCTACCCTCATTGTACAACACTAAATAAGTAGTTCTAGAAACATCTATCGCCTCTGACGTCACTTCCGTGTCTGATATATCAGACGTTGGCGTACGAGACTCATGCATGATCGTGTCGCTATAGTGTTGTGACATACTATGCAATTTACTGGATTTGATCATGATACCCAGTATCAATCAAATCCACCAAATCAAATTTTGATGCAAAACATGAATCGAAAATAAAGCGTTTATCCATGTAAACGCTTTATTTTCGATTGGATTATTATCGAGTGGATTATACAGGTTTTTGTTTTGGGCATATTTTTTGTGTGATACGAAATCTTACCAAGTTTTACATTGGTAATACTTGGTAAGATTTCGTAACACGCAAAAAATATGCCCAAAACAAAAACCTGTATAATTTTTACATTTTTGAATGTTTCTTTTTTGAGGTACCAGATTTCTGGTTTTAGTAGGAACATTGAAATGGAACATCACTAATGGAACGCCAATGTCTGATATATCAGACGTTGGCGCTGAGGGTCCAAGTAAAAAGAAAGTAGTTTGAGTCGATTCAACACGGTTTTGTTTTTATTAATTTATCATTAAAATAACATTATAATACTTTGTGAAATTGATATTTTTGATTAACTAAAGTATAAACAGTCTGAAAATTGTACGCATATGTCGTCACGTACTATAACGATAAGAAAAAATTGAGTTAAATTGGTTAGATATTTATGTCTGATATATCAGACGTTGGCGGTGAGGGCACGAAACTTAAATGTCTGATATATCAGACGTTGGCGTGGTAAGGGTTAAGGAACTCGAAGAAACTCTAGAATACTTTACGGGAGATTTGGCTCAAATCAAGTAAGATCATATTATAATTAAATAAATTCAAAATGCGACATTGTAGGTACTGAAATTGCTCTATCTATTTTCTAGAGTATTTGGAAAAATACATCCTTTGCCGCGTCAGCAAGTGGCTTATGGTGATCCTGGAATAACTTACAAATATTCTGGAACCACTGTACCAGCTTTACCTTGGCCGGCCACGGTGCTGGCGCTCAGGGATTTCCTGTTCAATCTAAAAGGTGTAAAGTACGATTTTGTTTTAGTAAACAAGTAAGTTTTAAGTATTTTATTTTACTTAATTATTATTTGGGTACCTACTTGATAAATGACATACCTACACTGTTGTATTATGTTGTGATGCATACGCAAATCGGGAGTAGTCCTTAAAGAATTGAATGTGCATGTCGATGATCTATTCTATATTATGTTTATCTCGTTTTTAATTCTTTGCAGGTATAGAAACGGTAATGATCATATGGGTAAACATAGAGATAATGAACCCGAACTAGATCCAAACTATCCAATAGCATCAATTTCTTTAGGACAAGAAAGGGATTTCGTGTTGAAGCATAAAGATGCAAGAAAAACGGGAAAAGAAAAGAAACCAATACCAGCCGGTAGTACCTATTTATTTATTTATTTTAAATCTTCATATTTATTAATTGTTACTGAGTCATCAATGTTCCTCAGTTTGTAAAACATGTACCGGAGGAGGCGAGCTTCGTAAGTGACAGTCTGCTTGGCTTTAGTATTCGCGTCCTCCTCTTGAAACGGGCTCTCGATAACGGTACTCACGCGTCTGCCGTATGTCTCACATCCTTCCAGAAACTGCAGGCATTCTTTTATAGTGTTATCTTTGACGACTATCAAGTGCTTGGCCAAGTTCTCAAGGAAGGATAAGAAGCAGCGCTTTGCGTAGAACCACGTGTCAGTACCGAGACGCTTGTTGAATGGCTCTAGAGATTTGATCACTCTAGATATGCCGAACTCGTAGTTACCTTTGGCGCAGTACAATGTACCTATCACCAAATTGACGATGCACAAGTGATAGAATTTCTTCTGTGGATCCTCAAATATTTGCTGCTCTTCCTCTTTCTCTATTTTACGCATGATATCTTCAGCTTCTTCATTTTGCGACGTCATAATATAAGAAACACATAAATTAGCTAAAACAACTGCGCTTACATCTAAAATATTATCATACTGCTTCTTGACTATTGGCTCATAAAAACTAGATGCTTCCTTGTATTTGTTCTCTTGCATAAACAACACATGGGCAACATTGAGGCGCCAAACGTCAGACTCGTTGCAAAATTCAACAGATTTGCGAAATATTTTCTCCACTTGCCCGTAATTTTCCATGTCCCAATAAATTTTTGCTTGGGCCATGACCACTGGTATGTATCTTTCTAAAGCTTCCTCATATTCGACAACAGCTTTCTTCACTTGATCGTTATCACCTTGGGCTCTACTTTCTTGGACAACTTTCGTAAGTTTTCTTAATTGTTCTGCATGTTTAGAGGCAATATCTTCATACTTTTGAAAAGCTTCTTCTGGTGAAGTTTGACTTGTTATTATGGCATCTAAAAAGTCGTATAGATATGGAGTTAAATATTTATAAGTGAACTGTGCATTTTCGGCCAGCACGTCTGCTGCAAGATCGAAGTATTCAAATTTGCAGTACAGCAGCAGTAAGTTAGCAAATGTTTCTGGAGGGAAAGGATCCTGTTGAAGTAGAAAATGCAGCTTTTCAAACCCATCTGTGGGTTTAATATCAATCGATGTAAGTGCCAAGTTGTGTAACGTCACTGCATCTAATTCATGTTCATGTCTTGGTGGCATATCATTGAGAGCTTCCCTCGCAGACTCTACATTCTTTAACTGATATTCTATGGCTGCTTTTAAGTTGAACACTTCAGTAAGTGCAGTCTCATGGAGTGTGAGGGTATTACCAACAGATTTCACTTCAGAAGTTTCAGCTTGCATCCCGACGGCTAATTCCGGGTGGTCGCGTATGCCTCTTTCAATTACGAGAGTGATGTGCTTCAAAGCTTGCGGATATTCCTTTAGTCTGAAATAACATAAGGCAACATTGTAGTGTAAATGAGCATTAAATCCTAATACATTTAGACTTCTAGAGAACTTTTGTAAAGCTTCTTCGTATTGATTCTCTTTAAACAGCAAGCATCCAAGGTTAATATCTTTATCAGGATCTTCTTGTGGGTATGATTCCACTAGGCCTTTGGCGGTTATTGTATCATCTTCTCCATATTTTATAGCAGATTGCAATTTGATAACTTTTCGCTCTAATTCTGGATTATTGATTTGCATAGTGACTTTATATGATTCATCGAACATAGACGCTTCATAAAGAGCTTGAGCGAAATACAGTTTGTATTCTGGTATATCTGGGTGCATTGCTGTCAATTGTTCATAGCAGTTGGCGGCTTCGACGAAGGCTTGCGTTCTGAAGTAGCAATATCCCAATAGAGACAGGCCAGCCCGGTTCGGGTTGAAGTTGATGGCGTCGTTCAGGGTCTTTATGGCTTCCTCAAATCTGGATTCCTTTATCTGAAAAAGGATATATGGTCAGAGGGTATTTCGAAATGGATCGTGTTGTGACGTCAGCGATCACCTCGACGATAGAATGTAACTATGAAAGTCCTTTGTGATTGATTATCGTAATAGATAAATTATTTGAAGTATGTACAAGTAAACAAGTGGCATATAAGGACGTTGAGCATGAGACAGCCGGGTGTCACTTTTGGTAATTATCAGTAGGTACGTGAGCTTCTATAACTATTGATAAGTTCACGGATATCTTAAAATAGTATGTCTGAGTGGTGTTCAGACATGCAGGAAATTAATGAATACGAAAGCTTTTGTTCTATATCATATCTGCGTAATTAATGTATTCTCGAGTGTTTTCCATATAATCCCTAGAAGGAATTATGTGTTATTGCGAAATAAGTATTACGTTAGCCTCGTGGCACAGCAATTATAGATATTATGTAAGGCTATACACGCCCTGGGGATTAACATAACTCGTGTAACTATTTGAAATGGGCTGGAGTTGTTCGTAGCCATTCTTATCGTCCCCGTTCAGAGATATCGATCATATTACCACGATGCGTTGATTGTTTTTTGGTTACGAAATCGAGGTAGGTAAAAAGTGATCCAATAAGAGTAAGAAGGAAATCTTTCCAATTCCATCAAAACTTAAATATATTGAACGACTCATTGTAGCTAGCTTATATTCAACAAAAAGAGATCCGCTTGAATGAACCCAGTTCCGGCGCCAAGAATATTACCATTTACCATTATGTACCTACATAATATTTATTATTGTTCTTTCTAATCTTATCATTCGTACCGTTAAACGAAACATGATGTGGAAGTTTATCAGACAACGACTGAGAATGTTGATAACTTCCGTTTATCGTGTGGATCTACTTAGATTGAAATACAATGTTGTAAGTTTAAAACATTTCCGCATGGGTGCGGTGATCGATGGTGTGGTGAACTTGCGCTGTCGAGTTGAGTAATATTAAATTTACAAGGTTTTTTAGTTATCAATGAATAAACAATAAGCTTCACGGATTTATTATGTCATTTGTGGATTATGTATGACTAATACGATATCAAACGACTTAAAGGTGGTAGATTTTTAAAAAATATTTTTATTTTTTAATTTTATGTTTTTTTTTACTGTAGGTAGGCTGTTTGGAATAATGACGTAGCCAGTTTCTCCATAAGCCAGTTTTGAAGTGCCTAAATCCTACGTAGGTACTGACCTCAGGTAATGGCAGGCAGGCTATTGCTAGGCATTTAGCTAGGTACAGTTAACTTATTTCCTAGGTACTTATAAGATCTTAGTTTTAAACTAAGTAATTAAGACAACGTACCATGGTATAAATAGTTTTTGTATACTGTCCATCTTTAATTTGTAGGTAATCCATGATTTGTTGCGTTTAGAAAATTGTACGTATTTAATTTACTTCGCCACTGTTTACTGTTTGCTTGTGTTACCGTTACCATGGTTTCATAGCCAATGTGTAACTAAAGAGTATAATATAACAATTTATCTGTATGTATTCACAGTGCTAAGAGCAAGTTACAAGAAAGTCAACTTAAGTACTTTTATTTTACAGTGAAAATAAGCTTGGAGCATGGGAGCGTCTTGCTCATGAATCCACCCACAAATGAAGTGTGGTATCATTCATTACCAGTCCGGAAGAAATTATTGGGTGTGAGAATCAATTTCACATTCAGGAAAATGCGTAGCATGGTGTAAGTTTCATTTTAAAATGTATTACCTGTAATAATATTATAATAAATACTTTGATAATTACGTTATCTGTGCTTTGTTTTCAAGTCCTATCCTAAAAAAGTAAACAGTCAGTATAGTGTACGTCATCCGTTAGCCGTCAAAAAACAGAGACAGATTATGTCAATGTTTTTTGTTGTCATTGGATTTGTAATAAATTATGCACTTGCAAGTTTTGTGTGAATTTTATCAGTCCTGTAGTAATATTAAAGGATAATAGTTAACCAGGCTTATAAGGTAAGTTCTTTATGCCATTCGCTACATTGTTGCAGCTTTTTTATTATCACAATATACATTTTTATTTATGCGATTAACTGATTTGGTTATCGCAGCCACTCAAGTACAATTTCATGATAAGCGTAGCCTATATAACGATGGAAATCGTTGAACGGCCGTCGTTACCGCCTCAATCTGCGATGTACGTTAATTTAGGTGTTAAAAGTGTTGTAAATTGCTTTATTTGCGAGCAAAGATGGGCTGAAAGCAGGGGTAGTGTTTCCGGGAGGTTTTACGAACTTAGGGTGTTAAAATTTGCCTAGTACTGTTGCTTGAGTGACAATGTGGTTCGCGCCTAACTTGCAGCGGTCGTACAAGTACATGAGCGTGGCGTCGAAGATGCCGTCCCTGCGCATCGACCAGAGCGACCTGAAGTGCAAGAATGGCTGCGACTACTTCGGCAACCCGCAGTGGCAGGGCTACTGCTCCAAGTGCCACCGCGAGCAGATGTCCAGGCAGCGGAGAGCAGGTTTGTACATGGCTATTGGTCAAGTATTGCAAGCCTAGAAGAATCATAATAAGACTTACGATAATTGATGATTCAAAAGTATTGAAGCATGGAAAACAAAGAACATTTTCAATGTTAATTCACATGAATGGAGTAAGTAGTGTTAGCACCTAATTAATGAATTCTTCATAGTTTTAGGTAGGCAATTGAATACCTATCTGGTAACTTTAAAGATAATAAATAAAGGTGATGTCCAAAAAATGACCCAGAATCGACAGGAATGAAATGTATACCAGTGGATTGACGTTGAAATATAATATAATGTTACTGAGGGGGCAACCCCGAAATCGTTATAGTATAGGAGCTAGGAGCAAAATAAAATAAGTGAAAAATTCGTTTAAAACAATAAAAAATTAAGTTTAAGTCATGTTGCGGCTTAATATGACGTTGTTTTACTGTTGTATCACTTGTAATAAATAACATCAACACATTTCACAAGCAACTGCAACATAATAACTACATCATATTAATCACTTCATACTGTTTTTTTCTTTTTTTTTTCTTTTAATAATAGTTCTTATAGTTCTGTCACCGATTAAACAGCCGCTGTCGCCAAGTCTTTTATGACATTTGCGCTCAGTGAATCACACCTCTGGACACTGATTTTGTTGTTGATTCGAAACTGTTAGTACAATTACAACAAAACCGCGTACATATTTTTAGTTCGTGTATAGTTTGTGTATAGTTCCAAACTATATTTTCTTTAATTATTTGGGCAATATGGTTTAAATGATAATAATTGTATTACTCAATGCTTTGATTGTTGTATCTATGAGCGAACAAAAATAACTATAAAAGTTAGAGTATTTCTTTTGCTTGTACATTCATGTATAACACAAGTTATTGTGGATTAGAATGTCGTTGTTGTTATAGGAAATATCATTAGAACTTATCACAATGAGACTTACATTCTGAAAATAAATGATTAACGACGATATTCTCACCCACAACATGGCTCTTAGCTCCTATACTATACCAATTATTTTTATATTTGCAATCTTTAGCAACAGAATTACCAATAATACACACAGTACTATAACGATTGTAGTATCTATGGACCAAAAGAAAAAAAAACACAGAGTGTTTGTTATGTTGCGATTTAAAATGATGTTGTTATTATGTTGCTGTTGCTTGTGAAATGTGTTGATGATAATTACGAAAAGTGATACAACATTAAAACAACGTCATATTAAGCCACAACATGACGTAAACTTATTTTATTATTGTTTTGAACAAATTTTTTTTCTTATTTTATTTTGCTTCTAGCTCCTATACTATAACGATTTCGGGGTTGCCCCCTTGGTAACATTATATTATATTTCAATGTCAATCCACAGGTATACATTTCATTCCTGTCGATTCTGGGTTTTTTGTCCATACATTTATGGACATGTCCTTTATTTTATAAATATTAACATACCACATAATGACTAACACTAGGCTAAGGGGGGAGAAATCCCCTGGGAATAAAAACCTAAGCCACCTGATGACCATGCATCACTGTTGCAAAAATTCAGAGGGGAACCCCTTATGAAAATGAATATTGAGGAAATGCTTCTTTATAAGTTAATTTTGTTTTTAAAATAATAGGTATTAGTGACACAGAGTGAAGTTTATAAAATGGTATTCTTACACAAAAGGCACTTAATTATAATTTTCATGAAAATTATTATAATGATTCCCTAGTTGATGGTTATTAAACAACAGATAATTCACTCTCAGACTCATGGGAAACTTAGAATGCACTTAATTTTAATCATGGTCAATATTATTTAATAACTGGTATTGGGACAAGTATGAGTCACTGACCAGACATAAAAATAAGTCTATCATATAAAACATTAGTCAACTTTCACTACCTAAATATACACAAAAACATGTAAAAATAAAGATTTTCCAAAACACATGTCAAACAACATAACAAATTGATAAAATTGACATAATATTAGATAATAATCATCCAATCAAGGTTGATATTATGTGATATTACACAACATAATTGCAAAAACAAGATAAAAAATTTAATGGTGTTAATTTCTGCCTTGTTAATGTTTTTTGGTACTTTGCGTGCAAATGATAAGAAATATTTAGCCAGAACTGGCCTATATACACTTTTACACTAATATTATACAGAGGAAAGATTTGTATTTTTGTATGTAACAAATAAACTCAAAAACTACAAATCAAATCAAAATCATATTATCAAAAATATTTATTTGCATTAAACATACTACAGGACCGATTTGAATAATTCTTTCACTAATGGCTAGTAACACTGTCAACGGTGAACATATGGTAAAGTACCCTGTGTTACCATTAAGGGTAATGTTCCCGTTAATAGGGGGTAGGGGGGGGATATCTGAAAAATAATATACGCGTGAGATATACCTCGTCGGAAGGCTAGTGAGTAAATAAAGTTGATTTTTTTGAACAGAGAAAGCATCAAGCCAGACGGCGACGCTGCCGCGTCCGGAGGTGAAGAAGCCCGACCGAGGACTGAAGGTGTCCTCTCACTCGTCCTTCTCCAAGTTCGAGGAGAAGCGCCTGCGCCAGAGCGAGACGCTGAAGAAGGCCAACTTGCTCAAGTTCAGCATGTTTAAGAAGAACAGCTCAGGTGAGAAGTTTGGAGTGTCTGGAGAATGTTCCTTTTGTTGTCGACCTACAATAGTAATTCCCCATATTGTCTGTAGAGTGTGGTAATAAGTGCTTTGAGGTCATTAGGGCATGGGCAGCAGTATTTCCTGTTCAAAATAAGTACTGCGATGGCTAACTTGCCTGCCAGTTGTGGTGATTATGAGCATTACCTTCCCTGAGGGTGGCCTACGTCCAGCAGTGGGCTGCAACGAGCTGATTAATGGTGATAAAAAAACACATAAAACTCTGTTATCCAAGAGAGGTAGAGCTTCGTGGAACTTTCACTTAAATGAGTCTGGGAAAGTACCTTACAGAAGATCACAGTGAAATAGCACTTCGTAACTGTTGAGCTATGTTTCTGCTGGTGAGTAAGGTGGCCAGAGCTCAGTTGGGGAGGGTATGGGGATTTATAGGCAGGCAAAGCATCTGCGACCATTTGATAACACTCTTGTTCATTTGCCTCTCTATAATATTAAAAAATAAACATACGGAAGTGTTGATATAGAAAGGTAACACACAATAACATTAACAGACGACCACGAGCACACCCCAGAGAAGCGTCCGGCCGAGTTCAAGATCCCGTCCATGGTGAACGAAGGGATGAAGCATGAGTTCCGAGCGCGGTTCCCCGGCGCCGCGGCGGCCGTCGACCGCGACGCGCGCGCCTTCGTGCACAACTTCATCATGGACGTCATCAAGTGTGCACCCGTCATGACGGTCGATGAGCTGTCAGAGCGAGTGCAGAGGCAGTACCAGGTGGGATTATGCTGGGGTTTTTATACTATGCGATATACAGATAACAGAATATACATTGTTTAAAACTCCGTGCCGTCCACCAACACACAATTAAATAGACAATAGGAATCACATTTCTTATTTAGATTCTGGCAAATTTCAATATTCTGGTTATTGGTAAATGAGGTAGATATGGACATGACAGGCTACAAAGCATCTTTAATTATACTAATATGTATAATAAAGCTTAAGAGCTTGTTTGTTTGTTTGAACGTGCTAATCTCAGGAACTTCGTATTGAAAAAATCTTCAGGACGAAGTTGCGGGCTGCCGCATGTTTATAATACATAAAGCCCTAGTATCCTTGAAAAAGGAATACAAAAACTATATTATTAGATAACCCTATATTTTTATATGTGAAAGTCATCTTTAACCAGTATTCTATATTTAACGCCTCGTGTAAGTTTACGCGTGTCATATTTGTACCTATTACTGCCCTCAGAAATCACATCTTACCTCGCTTAGGGATATCGCCGCCCGGTGGGCTGATAAGATATATTAATGAGCTATTATAAAGCCTACAAGATTGTGTGGATTTGCAAATACGCACGATCATTTCGTGGCAATCATATACGCGTTGCGTGCTGAATATCTGACGGCCTTTGAACAAAAGCTCACCGACGTCTAGCAGATATCGAATATAAACTATTTCGAAAGTAATCCGTTTTATTGAATGTCATAATTGTATCATAAAATAGATTAACGGATTATGTTGTTGCCAACTTGTTAGCGAGACCTACTTATTTATCTAATACAGCACCTGTCCTGAAATTTGGTCCTCTATTTTATTATATTGAGTACTAGCGGCCCGCCCGGCTTCGCCCGTGGTACTTGTTCACTATTTAATGGATGATATTATACATAAAAACCTTCCTCATGAGTTACCCTATCTATTAAAAAAAACCGCATCAAAATCCGTGGCGTAGTGGCAATGTTAGATCCGAACCACTCGGAATTCTTATTAAAATGATTCAGTACGTATTCATTTCAATGATATGAAAACATTGTCGTTATTTTAATTGGAACATGAGTTTTTAGTAAACATGAATTCGAGTAACAAAATGTACCTAAACAAATAAATGGATCAAAAAAGATACAATATAATATTTTTACAATTAAAATGGAAACAACGGAAAATACGATGTTTGAATCTAAAGTACATATGGTAGATATAACTAAAGTTATGCCATAGTCAAAATGAAAATTAAAACTAATTGCTAATTTATATTTATAATCATTATGTGATTGTGATACGGTTCAAGTTGAAATAATTATGCTATACTAGCGGCCGCCCGCGTCTCCGTCCGATTTCGATTTTCAATATCCTATGTGTTATTTTGATGTATAAGCTATCAGGCGCGGATCTAGCCCTCAAAAAAGGTTGTGGGCACAGCCACCAAAAATTAGCAAAGTGAGAGTTGGATTGGAGTACGAACTCACACATGAACAATCATGGACTTACCCTATGTTTTGAAAAAAATAATAATTTGATATTTTTCACATCATCAAATGATAACATTGATTACAAACTAAATTACACACAATTTTACATTAAATAACTACCAAAAATTTGCAAAACTACTTCACACGAGTGAAGATTTATGTTTATACCTTATTCTACTTACAATCAATTTTTCTAACGGTGGAAAAAAAATATTTCAAATTTTATCATACTAAATTAAATGACACAACTTCCTACTATTTTACTTAACATTACGAGTACCTATAAGTGCGAAAATTAGATGTTTGAATGTTTGTTACTCAATCACGCCTAAACCGTTGAGCAGATTTTGACGAAAGGAGACAGTTTTTTTTGGGCCCACCAAGAATCGGTAACGTTTATGAAAAAGAGAACTACATTAAAAATTTATATGATTTTTTATGAATTTTGCAATTGAAGTGAATTTCAAACAAAAACCGGATTCATAAAATCAAAATAAAAAGCCTTATTTTGATAATATCTGTGAACTATCCAAAGATTAGTAAACAATGGCTGACAAACAGATAACTGGAGGAAAAAAGGTTTTTTATCAATAGAATTAAATTAAAGCTCTTGAAATCGAACATTAAGGAGACGCAATTTACTTTTGGAACAGTTTTCATGCCTACTTTTATCTGGCGGTGATTGATAGTGATTATTTAATTTCATTAATCAAATGATGAAACAATACAAAAAATCCGTATACCTAATTGAACGCAAGTGCTAGTATTTCCGGATTTGGATTTTGATCTAAACTGAATTCAAATGTCAGAAACCTCCCGTCTGTCAGCTGTCATTAATGGTAATACTATTATAAAAAAAGCTGTAGTTTGTTTGTTTGTTTGAACAAGCTACTATCAGGAACTTCTGGTTCGAATTGAAAAAATATTTTTGCGTTGTATAATTATTATAATCCATTAGTCGAGGCAGCCTTTAACTAAAACATGTTTAGCTTTAGTTTGACACTATGTGTGCGAAAACCTAATTCCACGCGGACGGAGTCGCAGGCGGCCACTAGTAATAATAAATTGTTTATACTTCAGATACATAGGTAAACATATATACATAGGTAATGGAAAATCGCCCTTATGTATAAGTCTTTACGGTTCATGCGTTGAACGTCAGGAAAGCAAAATGACTGATTAGTTTATGAGCTTAATATACATATATTTTCACATCTTGTTTCTAACGATTCCGGTTAAAACATGGAAAAGTAATGTTACCACTCTATTCTGGAGATTCTATGGAATAAATTGATACCCATGTCGTAAATAAACGCTAAAATTTTTGGTGGGCCTAACTCTCCATACAAAAAGGATTGTTTCCTTTGGTATATAGATAGATAAGCAGATTAGGGTTGTGGGCATGCCCACAGTGCCCACAACGGTGGATCCGCGCCTGTAAGCTATATTGTGGTAAAGTTTCATTCAAATCCTGAATGGATAGTAGTTTTTACGTGAAAGAATAACAAACATCCATACATCCATACATACAAACTTTCGCCTTTATAATAGTAGTAGGATTGCCTAATTATAAATCTATAACTAACGTATTGTTGGCAGTGGTTCATAAAGCACATGGACACGTCCCCTCACTTCGCCAACGTGGACAGCGACACCAAAGAGCTTCTCGTGGACTTCGTCGAGAAGCACGCCATGACATACTTGCACGAGTGAGTTTATAACAACACCTACTTTTATTAATTACAGAGAATGCGTTTGGCTATTAACTAGTAGTAAATAACTGTACTAGTCAACGTTGCTTGATAGAAACGGGATAAACGCTAGGAAGAAGAAGTCAACGTTGCTTGATAGTATCTGCTCTAGACATCGAGAAATTGAAATACAAACGACATTGACTGACGATAAGACAATGACGATTTTTCTAGGGGAGGTGGCGTTTTTCGTCGCTTCCAACAGCCAAACATGGTTATTTATATTCTTGAGGGTTAATGCCCACGTCGCCCATGCAAACGATGTTTGATGGAAGCAAGAAAAAAATATGCGAATTTTGGCATTGCCTTTGTTTCTTGTACATATATTGCTTCGTTACTTTTCAGAAGTATACAACGGCCACTCAAGTCTTATATTTGATGTTTTCACTAGATTACCTGTCATGTTCCAGTTTCTTAACAATTTTCATTACATTATACAGGGGTACGTTGCCTGTTTCCTCCGATTATCGTTTCTTACGACACCCAATGAGAAGATATAGAATATTAAACTACTTAAAACATACAGCACATCCACTAACAACATTGGTGACAGGCCCATTGGTCTAGTGGCTAAAGACCCTGGCTACAAAACCAAGGGTCGCGGGTTCGAATCCCGCCGCTAGGTGCAAATGTTTGTGTGATGAACATCGGCATTTGTACTCGAGTCATGGATGTTTATAAAAGTATTTAAGTATGTCAATCCATTTCCTAGTATCCATAGTCCAAGCTTCGAGCTTAGTTTGGGGCTAGGCAATTGGTGTGTTGGTCCAAAGAATTTATTTGTTATTTACATCTTTCGTTTCAGATTACCATCAATAGTGTTCTCGCCAGCGGGCACGGACGACGAGCGCGCCGACCGAGCGATGTCGGAGCGCATCCAGCAGCTGAGCTGGGTCGGTGAGCGGCACCTCGAGTGCAAGCTGGACAGGAACAACCCGACTTGCCGGCAGCTGCTGTATAAGGCTATTAGTGGTATGTGTGGTCAATTACATATTTATCATGCCATTGCTTATAATGAGGAATGAGAATGATTTGTAATAGGCGAATTATTTTACGAAATATCAAAAATAATCAAAAAATTGATTTATGAAAAGGCGCTTATTACGCCTATGTACAATTATTTTTTCCCGTTATTTTCATTTTCAATAACTTGGTTTATCCTTTTGTTCTATTTTTTGATAATAGATATAGAAGTTATAATTTATTGGTATAATAATCAAATAGTAGTGGCAAGCTTTTGACACTATCTACTACAAAACTGTGATGAGAAACTCTTATTTGTTGTTCGAGCTATCAAAATCATATTTACTAGTTATCTTATAAGTTACATTAAAATCGTTAATATAGTGTCGAGTGATCTTGTGTGAAAATAAAAAACAATATGTTGTGGAGTACCACAGGGTTTAGTATTAGCTCATATGCATTTTCTGATCCTGAGTATACTTAGAATTGTTTGTAAATATAAAAGTAAATTGGTTAATGACCTTATTTATCTTGAACATCTTAAGATCTTTGCGGAGGAATTCAAATTATACAGGTACGAAGCGAATAAGCATCAGGGCCCGTACCCAAGATGCCACTTTGGCGAATTCACCATACGCTTTCGTCGCGACTAATATTTCCATCCCGCACACACGAACTATTTATGTGAGCGGGGTGGAGATATAAGTCGCTACGAAAGCGTACGGCGAATTCGTCAAAGTGTCATCTTGGCTAGCCTACCAGAACCTACCACCGGCAATGTTAACCCTTAATCGGATATAGGGAAAATAGTTCCCACCTTAAATCGAACCTTATGTCATTGACTCGAAAACCAATGAAACAATTGGTCATGTTATGTCCGATTAAGAGTTAGAGTATAGTGGTAGTCAGTGTGTTGTTAGCGTGTACGTATGTTTGTGGCGGCAGAGCTGCTGGGCATGGACGCGGCTCTGTCGCCGGGCGGCAAGCTGGCGCGCGTGCGGCGCTGCTGCCGCCACGTGCTCGCGCTGTGCGGCGCGCCCGCCTCCGCCGACGACCTGCTGCCCGCGCTCATATTCACAGTCAGTTACTTACATTATAAGCTTACAAATTGTCCACACCTTACGATTATTTATTTAATTGGGTATTTGACTGCATACGAAATAAGTTATGACATTCTAAGATAAAAGACGAAATCAAAAATTAGGCACAATTTTTTATCTCACAGCTATTATTGAGCTTTTCACAAATTATTACAGCTAATTGAAGTTAAAAGAGTATTTATTTGACACTACAGCATCGTGACGTCACGATTCAATATTTCATAAATTTTTTCCTACAAGGTTACGTTTTTGACATTTAAAAAAAGTAGGTGAATTGACCTGTCAGTCAATACCGTATTTACCAGTCCCTATTATGCGTTGTACCTTATCAACAGGACAGTACATATACGGTTTTCAATGACAATTTCGTTAACACCTGAAAAATGTGAGATATCTGTACTCTGTTCATAAAATATTTTAATTTTATACTAGATAGTGTGACGGCCACTCGAAAACCTTTCTGCTCGAACAGAGGTCTCAATTTCAGGAATATGACATGTGTTTTATCAATTTGAAAGAATAGTCAAGTATTTTTTGAGTAGGAAGAAATTTATTTTCTATGAAATAAAAATCTAATTTGGAATCTGTGTGCGACGCACAACACACTCTTAGGAGGGTGATACTGATTGTGCTGGAAAATATTCATGCTTTCTAAGTCAATTTTGGGTGATTGACGATTCATAAGATCATCTCTGAAGCCCACATGATTTAACATTTTCTTTCTTTGTAACATTGTTAAATTGTCTTTAGGTGTTGAAGGCGAACCCGCCGCGGTTGGTCAGCAACATCAACTTCGTGACGCGCTTCTGCAACGCGCAGCGGCTCATGACCGGCGAGGGCGGGTACTACTTCACCAACTTGGTAAGCATGATACACAACAACGCAGTTTGTAAAAAAAAAAATTGGTTGCCTGTATAAGTCGGTATACGGGCGAAAGTTTTACGTCACAACGACTTACATATGCTAACCATGCCCGAGTGGAAGGGACGCGTGCCTCTCACTCGTTCTCATTGTGAGCGCATAACGTGAGCAGAGCGTAACGCAGTTTCTTGAAGTGTCACCCGGCAAACCAATTTATAAGACGTTGTCACGTCAAAAAATTAAATGAAAAGTCATAAGAAACTATTCACAGGCCTATTGGTTGAGTGGTCAGAGAGTCTGGCTACAAAACCAAAGGTTGTGGGTTCGAATCCCGCTTGGGGCAAATATTTGTGTGATGAACATCAGCATTTGTACTCAAGTCATGGATGTTTATATTATGTGTTTAAGTATGTCTATCTGTTCCCTAGCATCCATAGTTCAAGCTTCGAGCTTAGTTTGGGGCTAGGACATTGATGTGCTATTCCAAGGAATTTATTATTATCGATAAATAATCGTCACGTCGAGTTGCCTTCCATTTAATATTTTTATTTGCTGTATTGATTTATATCCAAGTAAAAATGAAACCAATGTTATTTATTAGGTAGTGAACATAAACCAATACTTATCCAAATTTTATTGAAATGTTTCAGTGCTGCGCGGTGTCGTTCATTGAAAATCTGACAGCTGAATCTCTGAGCATGGACAAAAAGGAGTTTGATTATTTCATGGCCATGCCTGCTTCCATCGGCGGGAGCGCTTGGGTGAGTAAGCAAACTTAATAGTGTTTTATTGTAGTTTTTTTACAATACTTTTATATGAAAAATAAAATGTAAAACATGAATTGCCCGGCCGGACAATGTCTCAAGCGTTTCTTTATCTGGGCCGGGAAATTCCAGTCTATAATATAAGCAGCCCATTTATCTCGTAAGAAGCGACTGGGGCATAATTCGTGAGAATAAGCAGTGCTGTCCCCCGTTATTATTATTTACAACACAGTGGTCACCAACCTGCCTGTTCAGGGTAGTGACTATGTGCGTCCCTCCGGCACTGGGAGAGGCCAAACTACGTCTGGAAGGGGACTGCAACAGGATGTTGATGATGATAATGATGATGATGCTGGTGATGATGATGATGATTTTGATGATGATGATGATGATGTATGTGGTACAGGCAGCGGCGCTGTCTCTCTGCGGCAGCGCGCGCGAGGCGCAGGAGCAGCGCGACCAGGCCACGGCGCTGCTGCAGGAGGCCACGCGCGTCAAGGAACAGGCCGAACAGCTCTACCAAAATGCTGAAACCTTCGAGGTAACCTTACACGAATGTTATATTGTGAACACCGATCGCACATTATTTATTTGCATAAGGAGCAATACGCTATGTATCTCATCACATCAAAAAGTGACAATTAATGTACCTAAGTAATTTAACTTTTCAATACTCAGGAGCAAATCGCAAAAAAAGTCCAGGACGTCCTCTCGAAGACGCCGCTCGAGATAAAGCCCCGGCGCGAGCTGCCCGGCTTCGGGAAGTTCAAGAAGATCAAGCCGCTCATCGACCTCGAGACCGCGCCCGCGCCCCCGGACGCCGCCCCCGCCGCCCTCGCCCCGCCCGCGCCCGCCGACACCGGGACCACCATTACGCTCCAGGAACCGTCCGCTACCCGATCAGTTGTTATTTCCCAGGAGCCATCCACAACCGAGGACCCCCCGACGAAGCCCGACCTGCTCCCGGTCTCGACGGAGTCCTCCGACACCGACCGAACCGACATCCTGAGCTTCGAGGTGGTCGACCGGCCCTCCCCGGCGAAGTCGCCGTGGCCGCAGCGGGCCGGGCCGGCGGAGCCGCTGACGCCGTCGCCGCTCGGCTTCGCGCCCTTCGACGCGCGCTCGCTCGACGAGCTGCTCACGCCCGACGACTTCGCGTCGCGCCTCGCGCCCGGCCTCGGCGACGTCAACTACGACATCGACCTGTCCGACCTCAGCGGCGACAACAGCTTCGCCGACGACGCGCCGCGCCCGAGGGACCCGTTCAGCCCGGAGGGTCTGACGAAGTTCGACCCGTTCGCCCCGCAGCCCAGCGCGTCCGGGGACGCGCTCGAGAAGTTCGACCAGTTCAGTCTGGTGGACACGAGCAGCCGCCCGAGGGATCCGTTCGAGGTCGTGCACAGGACCGTCGACCCCTTCAGTCCGGTTTTAGCGGTAAACATGCCGGCGAGCGATCCTTTCGCTCCCCCGGCGAGGGAGTCCTCCTCTGTTGATCCCTTCAGTTCCCCGGCGAGAGAGTCGTCCTCGTTTGATCCTTTCGCCCCTCCGGCGAGGGCGTCCTCGTCTATTTTGGACGACACTAACTCCCCGACGGCGGCGTGCCTCCTGCCCTCGCCGCTGCAGCCCCAGAGCAGCAAGCCGGCGTAGCGAGGGCTATTGTAGTAGTAGTTGTATATAGCCAAACTGTTTTCGACGGTGCTCGTTGAGAAGTCCATTGAAGTCCGGGCGGCTCACTGAGGCTAGGCGACTTCCAATGTACTTGTGTCAAAAATAGTGACAAAGATATCGATAAATTGTGCAATTGTTCCGTTACTTGAAATAACTTCATCAAATATTGAATGTATAAAGTTACATTATAAAAACGTTAGGTAAGAATTTGTTATTTCGTTCGAAGTTTTTGTCAGTATTTCTCAACCGGTAATAATATTTATAACCCGACATTGTTGGTTGTTTCACTTGTTATTTATTTTTAGTTACAATGATTTGTGTATGTTGAAATAAAAGGAAGTGTAAAATATTATTAAAATAAAGTAAATGAATTATGTAATGGGATTAAAAATATTAAATTTATTCATAAGCTACCCTCCTTTACCTTACCTTTTTTTATAAATTGTGGGCTCTCTGCAGAGTTCATCTTTAGAACTCTTATGTATCATGCTTAAACCATCAGTAATCCTTGTATTTTAGTGTAATGCAAAAAACATGTCCCATTTTGCTGAACAATTAAATGTTGCAAATCTTATCAGATAACGGTATACTAGGTCAGTTACTCGGGGTTTGTAGACGGTATATCTTATCCGAAGGGGACATGAATATTTTAAATGAGTCACTCTGTTCATACAACTATGTTTTAAAGAAATATTTATATGATGCTCTTGGAGAAATCATTAACATGCCCTCTGTAGTATATTATACTGTTTTTTTTTTGTGGATGTGAAGTAAAGCCATTGAGGCTCACTGCATTACATGAATATTTGATTTTATAATAATAAAACAACACTGATTATTACATTACAAAAATTTATTTCTAGCATTTCATAACCAGCTTTATCTTAGGGCATAGAACTTTTAAAATAATAAAGTTTCTATTGTGGGCATAACGTTATAACTTATAACATACGCACCGCCCAAGTAGGACGTGGTTGTTACAAGAGTAAGGAAATAGAAAATTAAAAATATAATTAAGTAACATCAGTTGGTATAAATAAACGAAGCCTAATAAAATAAAACTAATAAATATTCAGTCGAGACAAACAAAGAAAACTGGTTAACTTGTGTACATTGAGCTGTTCTAAGCTGTCAGTTCAAACCGAGATGTTTCTTTGTTACCAACTTTTATCATTTTCTTGTGTAAAGGCTTCAGTATTTTGGTGTTCAGTGCATAAACTAGTCGCATAAGAATTTCTCAAATGTTAGACGCTTACAAACTGCGAATCCCATCAGAATAATGAATAGTTCTCCTGCAACTCTAAATCTGTTATGAGATAATTATTATTATTAATGTTAAGTTTGGTGTAGATACAGTGGCTTGATGTCAATAACAAAAAATAATCTAGATGTATTTTATTGGGGAGAATTGCTCATTCATAAGTTCATAACACAGTATCTGAATTAGTTGACGTCAAATTTTGAAAGTGTGGGTCATTCTTAGTTCACACCATGGGTCCCACACTACTCGATCTAGGGGCTTGTCTCAACAACAATGTGAAGAATGTTTACTCCATTGATAATGAGATCATCACTAGGTGTTACATTTTATTTAACATCCACCCAAATATTCTCAGAGTTGCCTTAATTTAACTTATGATATTTGATGTTTCCAAAAGTATTTATTTTGGTTGTACCACTTTGCTAAGCAGTGTAAGAGGCAGTTCATATAGCAACTTGAACAATCACAATTTGTACTACAGCATTGTCCACTTGTGACCTTACATTATACATACTCAGTTAATGCCAGCACACTAAGTAAATATCTCATAATAAAAGCAACATCACAAAATTGCTTAAAATCCCTTACTTTAGGTAAATTTTCATGCATATATACAAATGATTAATGTTAGTACAAATATTTGTTCATTGTTTGGAATAAAATAATCACTTTCTCATGTGAGAGGTCATAATTTGTTTTATAAACTATGTTTACAAGGCATTCCATAGTGACTGAAATCACTGGAAGAATTTTAACTTTTTCTACTTAATCCTAAAGATGAACACACATGTACATACAAACAATCAAAGAAATTATATATTTTTGGCTTACTTTACTGCTGATTAATCAATTAATTAATATAAAAAATGTCAAAGTTAGAATGAATCATTTGCAAACATTGCAAAGTGTAACAAAACTAATTCACAAATAATTAGGAGTGTAATTTGTATCTTTGTCTATTACCATTAATGGGACATTGCTGACACAATACTATAATTAGATTATTTTTGTTTGTCAAATAATGCCCCAGTGTTACCAACTACTACAGCATAGCAATGGTGATTAGGCAATAGATATTGTGACATTGATTCCGAGGTTGCCATTGTCAGCAAACAATTGTGCAAGAGAAGTATCAAACACAAGACAGTCTGAGTTCATTATAGCTGATGACACTCCTTCATGGATGGAGCGAGGCATTGCCTCCCAAGTCAGTCTCCTGCGATGCCCGTTCAACTCCAAGCGATACGCAAAATTCTCTGCTTCCTTCCGTGAACCTATTAGTTGGACAATTGCAAAGAACTGTTGATGTCCATCAAATTTTTCTTGTTTTTCAAGTACTAACATAAAGTGGTGGTTGAAGCACGACTGCATCATGACCCAGTCCACTGCTCCAGGGAGGTTGATATCAGTTGCTAAAAACACTATGTCTTCTCCTTGTAATGTGGTGATGCTTTTATGAGACATCATTAGATGTGGCATAACTTGGTCCAGTCCGCCCTGCCACTTGCAGGAAGCTCCGGGGCAAGGGCAAGAGTAGGGCCTGAACTCGCAAGCTTCCTCGTGTTCCGCCTTCTCCGTGTGCACGAGAGTGACCGTGCACCCCGTGTTGGAGTGCTTGCACGGGAACATGACGTTGCTGGCGACTTTCTCCATGGCGAGGTTGCGGATGTTGCCGAGAGGGCCGCGGCAGGTCGGGCAGCACGACAGCTTGGGCCGGCAGCTGGAGCACACCAGGTGCCCGCTCTGACACTGCAGGATCGGGGGAAGGACATAGTCGAAGCAGACTGGGCACTCGAACAGCGAGGCTAGGTCGGCGGACATCGCTGTGGGCACGTTCACGAGGGCGGGAACCCCGGACACTGAACAACTGGAACCGCTCGCTCCACGCCGTTTGTTGTTTGTGCTCATGTCACCGTCACGCGCACATAAAACTGTCGATCAGCGATCAACTTTGTCCCCACTCACTGTCGCACTTGTTCACACGACGCGCCTGCCTCTCAACCCTATCTCATTTGTATCCCTCGACAGCTGATGTTCTCCGTCTCGTCGCCGTACTGAATTTAGTTTCCATTACAACTGCAACTGTATTCTATTGTATCGTGGTGCGAAAATAGGTCTACTGATTTCAAGGACGTATTGAACACTGTTATTTTCAATTTAACTAATAATTTTGTTTTAAAAACAGTCAGTATTTTGTAAGTAAATAAAAAATCAATTGACTACGAATGTTCTAGTTCACCACAAAAGGATGAAATTCGTCGTAAAATTCTATGACGACCAATCGAATGTCGTAAATGACAGCTTTATGACAGAAAGGCAACCATGTTGACATACCATAGAGCGGAGTCCGATGACGTTTATAGATACAAGTTTGTTTTCGTCTACTAAAATATTCTCAGTCTATAAGTTTTGTCTATGTCAATTATAGCCATAGATAGAGGCTTGCCTTTTTTTGTTGGACTTTTTCATGAATGACGTTTCACGTTTCCTTCGCCTGGCGCCTAATTCAAAATATTTAATTAATGTACCTGCGTGACCTGCTTCTTGAATTGGGGAATTTTTCTTGACAAGAAAATAAAGGCAGTTTAATTTGATTTAGTCGGATTAACCATGTTTAAGTTAAAGTCAAAGTCAAAGCGTTTATTTTGGACAGCTATATAAATTATTAAGAATAATTAAAAAATACGTACCTATTTAGTAATATATAGGAAAGGCTTAATGTCAGGGCGTATAGCGAAGTTAAGAACCTCGAGCAACGCTCTTAAATTTCGATGATAATATTATGTACCTACTAGCCTTCCACCCACGACTTCGTCCGCGTCCCGTCCCGTCCCGTCCCGACGTCCCGTCCCTTAGTTTAGAAATTTCTTGCCTAAAATACATCCCTGGACATAAAAGAACAATTTAAAAAAAAAATTGATCAATTTGGTCCAGGCGTTATTGAGTTATGCGCTTACCAACACATTTTGCGATCGATTTTTATATATGTATAAGAAATCGAGCTTTATAGATTATACTAGCTCGGGGCGCCCGCTACGCGGTCGCGCCCAGAGCTAGGTCGCTCCGCGACGGGGCCGCTCCCGGGCTTCGCCCTCCGCGGCGCTCGGCCTTCGGCCTCGCCGTGGCTCGGCCTGCGGCCTCGCAAAATTACATGGCTGGCTTGGACCGTCCGTCAGCGGGTTCCTAGTCCTTTTTCGACGCCCTGAGAGCCATCAACTAAGACCTACTGATTCACTTTATGCCGCTTCGGGCTTCGCCCTCGCGGCGCTCGGCCTTCGGCCTCGCAGATTTATTTGCTTAAACACCTTTTCTTTTCATTTTCAAACCAACTTTGTATGATAATGTCATCAATATAACTAACCAATAACTCTATATCTCAATTAAAACGTTAGAAATATTTCACATTATTATTTAAAATCATGCAAGTAAACGCATAGCAGCTATGACTTCTCTCATCTCGTATTTCAGTACCACTAATCAGTTTACAAACACTTGTAAAATTTCCATACAAAGTCACAGTACCGCGTGCCCCATATAAAGCTCGATCCAGTACAAAATGTATGGGGAAAATCGAAAACTGTTTTTTTAATTATTTCAAAGTTAAAAGTAGAATGAATCAAAATATGGCCAAAATGGAAACAACAGACGACATTTGACAGTTCCTCATACAAATTTTTGCCCAAAAGTTGATTTTTCGAGTTTTGACATTTTCCCCTGGAACTCGTAAATTACCCTAAAAATTGGGTAAATTATTCTACCATATTGTAGACCAAGTTCTACTCTACAATAAAGGTCATGCAACATTTTGCCGTAAACCTTCGCCTTCTACCCGAAAAATCAGTTTAAAATATTTCTCAACTAAAACTTTTCACAAAATGGCCGCTAGCCAGTCCGCCATCTTGGTTGGAATTTTTTTCGTATTTTTCCTAGAATTAAATCTAATCTACACAAATAACCGCATTTTCACATTTCCTCTTAGGCCAATGTTGACCCCTCCAGAGATCCTCAAAGACACCCCTTCCGAAAAAGTTTGAGCCGTCGTACCTCCCAGTGTTGCCAGGCCACTTTAATAAAAATAGTCAAATGTCATTTAAGACCCTCCAATCTGCCACGCCGTTGAAATGAATTTTGCAAAAAACCGTTATTTCTATTTTCGACGTTTTCAGGCCTCAACTCAAAAACTACCAAAATCTTCCAAAATATTTTTTCGCCTGGCAATACCTTACACTAAAACACATAAACGCCCAGTACATTGGGAAGTATCATTTCATTCACCAAGTGCCCGAAATTTCAAGTTGAAAGTTTTGAAAACGTGAAAATTTCACAAAATGGCCGCCAGCGCGTCCGCCATCTTGGTTTTCTGTCGTCCCGTATTTTTCCCATATACTACATTATATACCGGATCAAACTACATTTTTACTTTTTTTCTCCGCCGCACCCAGTTGGCCCAAGAGGTCTTGGTAGATGACCATGTCGAAAATTTTCTTTTACCCCTCAAGCCCGGTGTTGCCAGGTGATTCTCAATTTTCTACCCTAACGTCATTGGGGACCTAAGATGCCACAATCGCTCATACTCATTTTTTCCCCAAACACCGTATTTCCATTCGACCCATTTTCGGGCCCCTCGGCCAAATCTACCAAAATCTACCAAAACATTTTTCCACCTGGCAATAGTTGGCACTTGTACAAACGTGGCCGCCATACAGTCCAAATCTGTCAGGTGTTGCCAAGGTCGTCAAAAACGGGGTTGAAAATTCCGAAAAATTTTACTTTTTACAAAATGGCCGCCCGCTCGTCGGCCATCTTGGATTTTTGACAGCGCGTATTTTTCCCAGATTCTGGACCATAGACAGCGTCGAACCTCATTTTTACTTTTTTTGTATTTTTTATACTTTGGGCCAGAGAGGTCCGCAAAGTCGACCATGTCTCGAAAAATTCAAAAAATCCTCACTGCCAGTGTTGCCAGCGTACAGAGATAAAACTACCAAAAGGTCAATAGACACCCTTTGTACTACGGATTCGTGGCCTCGATATTCCCCTGAATCTAGTTTTTCGATTCGACCCTTTTTGGGCCCCTGGAGCGAAAACTACCAAAATCTACCAAGATTTTTTTCCACCTGGCAATACTTCGTACCAAGACTCGCAATGCCGCCGTACAACACATTCGCGTGGAGTGTTGCCAACAGCCCGAAAAATCAATTTAAATTTTTTCGAAAATTTTTCATTTTGCAAAATGGCCGCCTACGCGTCCGCCATCTTGGATTTTTGACAGCCAATTTTTTTAATAAAACTACATCATATACCACGTCGAATGCCGTTTCAATTTTTAACCCACGACGCACAGTGTTGCCACAGGATTTTTTCAAAGTCACCAGGTCCGAAAAAACTAATTTTCCCCGCCACCCACAGTGTTGCCAGATGATTTCAAAAAAAAATACCCAAAGGTCCTTCACAACCAAAGTTGCCACCAAACTGCATACTCGGATTTCGGCCAGCTGTCAAAAAGTAATTTTCTACTAATTGGACCAAATGTCAAAAATCTACTACGAACGTGGTAGAATGTTTTCCCTTCTGGCAACTCTCGGATAAATACTCCACCTAAACTGTAAAGAACAAAATCTATCCAATGTTGCCATCCGCCAAAAAAATGGGTTCAAGAAATTGCAAAATTTTTGACAAGGACAAAATTCTCTCTGCCGGCGCCGCCATTTTGAATTTTTGCATCTAGCAACACTGGGATTAAAATTGCTTATATTTCCGACCGAACAGAAAAAAAACCAACATATTATCTCTGCCCAGTCCAGAGACACGGCACCGCAAAAAGGGGTCGATTTTCCGATTTTCAAGCCAAGATGGCGGCGCCGCCATTTTGTTTTTCTGACATTTTTCTTTTTAAACCCCAACCAATTCCCACAGACTACAACCCCTAAAAATTTGACAGCTCCATGGTGAATAGTTGCGGAGATGTAACCACCAACATGGCCGCCATCTTGGATTTTTGGAAAAAAAAAGAAAAATTTCCAGATTGATTGGCGACCCGAACAAAACTCCCATACATGAGAATCGAGTCGAAAGCTGGCAACACTGCGAAAAAAGGCCCCGATGAATGAGTCAGTCAGTGGTAATCGAGCTTTATATATTATAGATAATCGAGCTTTATATATTATAGATATAGATATATAGATTAAGTACCTACATACAGTTAATTTGCTCACTTAATGTCGGAGTCTTCAATATGTAAGCCTAATTATTATCACTCAAAATAATAATCGATTGGTAAAAGTTATAGCAAGTAGGCAGGTCGATGTAATGTTTGAGTCAAACCCAATTAAGTATATTCCCATATTGGGTAGATAAGAAAACATTTATTTATGTAGGCCAGTTCATTCTGGTAAAGTGTTATTAACAGCTATCAATTAGTACTTAGAGACCTACTTAATATGTGTAAATCTAATTAGGGAACAACATTTATCAAGATTTGCTATATACATGTTCTGTTTTGGCAGGAAATAGTAGATCATCATAAGAATCCTGTTTGTCAAATTCTAAAGACGGTAAATGGACTGCTTAATAGGCAGTATCTAATTGTATCTAAGGCACATCCGGTACTTTGACGCACTTGCGTTCTCGGAAGCGTGCTACGAACGGGGCTGCCGCATTGTAAGGGGCTTACAAACGAGCGACTGTAAGACAGATACAATTTTACATGTCTTAGGGAACCGACTTAAATAAAACCTATTCCTTATCCAAGCCATCTTATAAAAAAAAAGATGAAAGAGAAAATTAAAAAAAAAGAAGATCGAAAATCGATGTTCGAATGGCGTACGCATTCCCGCTAAAATATAATAATTAAATTACTCAAAATAACGCGTGTAAAGTTTTGTGTGTCTGAAAATATGAATCCAGCTCCAGAACAGTGCCCCGCGGATAGAAGATACAAGATCCAGAGACATTTCCTGTGAGTCCTCCATCCCCTTCTTTAGTCGGCTTTTTTCTGGGTTCAAACTTTTAATTCAACAACCTTGTTTATGCAAAAATATTTAAGCTAATTGTTGCCGTCGATGGTGACTTTAGAGGGAAGCGCACCATTGTATTATTTAATATTATAGCAAAGAAAGCGTTATTTACCCCATAGTCTAAATTAGGTTATTGGACAGCAAACATCCGCTGGAGAAGAATTTGTCATAATAGGGTATTTTACACCATGTAAGAAAAAATATAAAAATGCATTTATGTGATAGATTTTGAACAAAATAAATAAAAAAACGTTGATATCTCACCAAAATCAAATGCGTAAATTTAATAATTTAATTTTAAAGATCGACATTTTTAATCTGTTTTAAATGTGTCAAAAACAGCAAACGCCATTTTAGGATCCGATATGACGTCACACCGATAGTTTTTATGACTAATGTTGGTACGTTTTGTTAACTATTTCACTAACCGAGTGAAACGTTATGGCGGCTAGCGTTTTCGCACGTCAATGTCAATTCCTAATTTTAAACATAAATTTAGACCGTTTATCGGTATTTAAAAATCAAAATAAAATATTTGGTAGTACATTACGGCACAAAGATTGATTTTAAGCAGTTTTCAAAAATTGGTGTAATACCCTATTTTCGAATTAGTTCGAAAGCAATTTTGAAAGAACCGGATCGAAAGAAAATTAAAATAGATTAGATATACCAAATGACAGTCTTATCCTTTGGTTTTATACAAAATTGACGAATTTTAGTATTAACTAGTATTTGAGTCATGCACATTGTCTCCACAAGTGAAACAGAGGAACATCGTTGATCAGAAAGAGCGCCTAGAATAAAATAATAGCAGTGGTACTGCGCTGCGATCTATCTATATTCTATCGTCATCTGTCGTCGAAGGCATAGTCGCTCGTTTTTATCGTGCCTTAGATAACAATTGTATCGGCAGATAACTTTCTGCTAGACAGCATTTAAGAATATGACAAACTGGAATTTTAGTTTCACAATAGGGGCTAGGCTCCGGTGCTGCGGCATTTGTTTGAAGGCGTGATTGACATTCAAAGTGAGTCATTCAAACGTGCCGTCCAAGGAACTCGTTACTATTTTTATGCAATGTCTCGTCAGGTCCTAGCTGAAGGTGACAATTTAACGTCTGTTTAGTTGAAACGACTACTAAATTAACACAGTAATGTTAATGTACTTACACGTACCTACTTTTTAAAGTAAGATCAAACCATTTGTTCAATATGTCGGTGACATGATCTTTTCGGAATGTTCTTTTAACAATACCTAGTCAGTTGTAGTCTCTATCGAATATAACGTTCTTAAGTAGGTACGTGGACGAAGGATCAAAGTTATGTAAAATTAAATTTAATGATGCTGTTGCATCAAAACAGACTTACCTATACGCAGGTATTTTCAGCTGATTTTGTTGCTCATGAGTTATGTATCTATTGTACTCGTACAAGTTCCACGAAAATTAATTTATTTGATTTTAATATCACGATGCATATGTCTTACCTATTCGTCAAATTTGTCATCAAATAACACCGAAATTTGACGAAAGTGTGTGCCTATCTCTATGAAGAGATAGGCACACACTTCCGTTAGTTAGGTAACCATTTTACAAGTCATCGTGAAGTCAGATTCTAAATATTTTGATAACGATCTCATAGAATTTTGTGTCAGCTTTTAAATGATCTAAGAATTTGTCATCACTACTAGTAGTGATTCCTAATAAAATATTTATTAGTTTTATAAACATTAGGTCAAATGTGTATGAGCTTCGATTTTGGAATAAATGAGAACCATTTCCCCATCTGAATTGTTATCCTTTTCCATTGTCGGCATCATAGTCGTATGAATAACTATTGTTATAAAAAATCCTTATATTTTAAATTATTTACGATTTTTATCTACGATCCTTCCCGTTATTCTGTTTTTTACTAGTATCATTTTAAGACCCAATGTTACATTATGTTAAGAGAAGTAAGTTTCATTGGAACAATTTGTACAAGGTCGCATCATCGGAATCTTTCAAGTGTCCACTTGCAGTCAAGTAGACTCTTGAAAGGGTAAGTATAATGTTAATCATTCAATCCTCAAATAGTAAGATACTGCGTCGCGATTTCCATGCTTCTTAAATTTACATAGACACGGGTCAACATCATCAAAGCACGTGTAATACGTTTTTGAAACAACAATGCTATTTCCACAAATATTATGCAAATGTGCCGACGATTTCTATGTGCAATAAAACCCTTAATGCACATCATATTCACAATATTGGCTTTAAGGCTTGTATTAATAAATCGCTTTCAACTTGAGACCGTTATTGAGAGCTAACTTGAGTGCTGTTTATATTCGAATAGCATCTAAAGTTTTCTCTCAAGATCGAACTCAGAGTTGAGAGTGATTTAATAATACGAGCATAAAAGAGCGTTCGAATATTTTTATTTCAACAAAGAACACTAAATATGTAGGTACTTATACGTCACTTCATTATAAAGTAGCCATTGCATTTATTGTGGCCAAGCATAGTGTAGATAATTTGTCTTACAAAGCCTTTAAAATATTATGTATTTATATATTCGTCAAAAATACTTAAACCACAAAGACATTTGACGTGCGATATCACGATAAAGGTAAGAAGGTGTCGACGATTTATCTTAAACAAGATTGAAATTGATAAAAAAATATTGCTCACAGTAAAATTGTAAAAAAACAACAATGTTATTTTATAAAAATGTCTAAATATACCTCCATAGATATTGAATGAACAACCAATCACCTTTTTATTTTTCTTTATTTAACTACGTACATAGAAAAGTAAAAACTTGAACCTATACAGAGGAAGCCAGAATTATTTGTAAATTAATTTTCTAATTTTAATTATAAACATAACAGGAGGGTAGTTCCAACTATCCAGTCTTTTGTAGTCGGGTACCGCGCCTGCCGGATTTTTCTTTTCGTAATACCTATAATACCCGAGTTTAAGAAGGTAGTTTCTTTCTAGGTTGTGAGTTTAGTCCTACCCTTTATTGCTCGCACTGCAAATGGAAGAGCTTTCTTAGAGAACTCTGACATACCTGTGAGTTTTTATGAGTTGAGGGTAAAGTTAGCTGAATACCGTCATCTGCTATTATACTCGTACCCACATTTAGAATAGAAACAGTAGGTAGGTTTACGTCTGCAACATTCATCAACACAAAGCCCTCACTGTGTTCCGGCCGTCAGTAGTAACGTTGCTCGTTTGGGCAACTACACTAATTAAACAAAACAACTATGCTAACAAATCAGTACTTACCTATTGTTACACAACTATGTCAAAAAGTAAACAAAACGTATTAATATGTTTACATGCAAAGTGACATTTGCCTTGGCCGGTTTGTCGCGATCGCGAGCAATGCGCAGGAAAAGTAAAAATTAGTTTGTGGAAAGCGACGTTTCTGAGCGCACGCGGCGTTTCGCGCCGAAGACGGTTGGCGCGAAAATTGAGAGTTCGTAATTGACATTTAAGTTTTTTTGTGGTGAAATCAAGTGTGTGAATTAATTGACACGAAAAAGTTTTGATTAATTTAATATTTATTGTGAATAACTGTTTTGCCTTGTTTATGTGTTTAAGTGTATTATAGGTACTTATTGTCGGTGTTCACAAGTAAACTTTCAGGTGAGCACCTAAATGGTTATTTGATATTTAAATCTAATAATTTTATTTAAATTGTATAAACATGTTGTTTGATAAAAAAATAACCGAAATTAATCGTGTTAAAGAAGTTCCTTTCCAAAATTGTTCTCTATATTTCAAACGTCAGCTCAGAGCAGGTACGAGTTGTAATGATTTTCTCAATCTCGTAATTATAGATGACATAGACAATAAGTAGGATTGTTAGTAAATAGACAATCAGTCATTACAAAATTAATGGTTTTCTTAGGCTGGCTGTATTTGCTTCCGTTATCCTTCTACTAGGAGATAAATTAAAAAAAATAAACATTTATTGCCGATTATCAGTTAAAATACTATCAGAGCTCAAAGGTGTGCCTCTAGAATAAGATATATGTAGTACTGATAAGTTATCAAAATACTTTTTAAGTGTGCAAGAATGCAACACAAAATTGGGTTGCTTGAATATATGCCAATTTTAGGTGCTGAATAAAATTACTTCTTGAAAAGGCATTAAGTTTGCAGGTGGTTGTTATACATATCATTAGAAGATAGATTCTTTAGATGATAGATATACCTTTGTAAGATCGTATTTTATGACGTTAAACGAAAATAAAGTCCTTCCGAAAATTAGGTCCGTAGGCATAAAACAATATTTTAAACTGATTCAGAGAATTGTTCTCAAGCATACAATTCGAAGAATAAGTCCTCCAAAACAAAGGTTAATGCTTTTTTAAACTTTCGATTCATTTTTACATAGGAGTTCTCTTGGTTCATGGTCAACCGTTTACTCTTGTGCCGAGTTGTGCCTTACTTTTTTTTGTACGTATGTCTTAGGTACTTTGATCTTTGACGTTTGATGTGGTACTTTAGTGGTAAAGAAGTTGACTTAGACCAAAGTCCGCGGGTTCGATTCCCGCACTGAACAAACATTCACCTATGTGCGTGAATAAGATTGTCTTAACTATATTGTCTTAAATATATTAATGATTCTGATGTTGATTTTACTTATCACGGAGACACATCGAAGTTTGTGATGTCGAGAGATATTTATATATAGACTTTTTTTATACAAATATTACAGAATGGGTAAGTTTCGAACCTTGTTTATAAATTGTAATACCTAGGTAATATGAGGATAGGTCGTAATCTTTAGATTGTTGATCCCATCATGAAAAGTCTTTCACTAAGAGCTACAACCGGGCCGAGAGCTATATTTATCGGTAATATCTTTTTTTTTACTATTCTTAAGTACTTCTATGTTTCTTAATGAATAAAAAACATTTCGAATTTGAGTTTATTCAGAAAATTGGCACAGCGCTCTGCAGTGAGTCTTCTTAGTCTCCCATAACATTCACTACTAATTTAATTTGTTGTAAAAGATAGCACATGTGACACAAATGTGTATGTCAACGGTGAAGTTCTATGGCACAATGAGAGGCATCTATGCGAGTAATTAGGTCAAGCGCAAGCAAATCAGGTGGCAAAGAATAAAGCGGTCGGCTCACCACTGTGAGTGTAGGTGTGCTCTTGTACAATTAACAAGGTGTGTTATCGTTTTGACGTTTTTAAAATTTTTATTTTGAGTATAATACACGATGCGTCTGTTATGTAGTGACACTCAGGGTACTCAAATAAATAGACGCAACCAAGTAGTCAATAGTATCAGTACCAACGAAGTTTCCATTATGTTGTCAACATGGTAATTGTTGAAAATGTGGACACATTCGAAACGTCCATATATGTAGATCGGTTCAGTCAAACCGCCGTAAATTATGGTAACAGTCATCGTGCTAATAGTATTGAAGAATTGTACGTGTTAAAAAATGTGATTGGCGAAATGCCGATATGTCTGTAACCATATTAATGCAATAATTGATCCTGCACCAAATCCCTTCTAAGCAATTGTTTTGCACTAACACATTTTCATTTCATTGCACAATAGCTGGCAAGTTAATCGTACTCGTATTTATCTAAAGACCTTCTGAATAAAAAAACTACATCATAGTTTAATATCGTTCTTTCTTCTTCTAATTTTCTATTGGCAACTGTCTTATGTGTTGGTTTCGAACTAATTAGGGTACCTACGCTTGCACTAAGGGAGAGGTTTGGGCGAGGCCTGTTTTTATGTACCTTACCATTATGCAAGGCAGAAAAAAACATAAATGTTATTCGTTCGTGCACTACAGAGCGTGATTGAATTTATATACATAAATACTATTTTTTTACAATCAAAGTAATACGATTGGCGTCGCTAGTGTGCGGACTGCACTCCCTTAAAGTAAATATACGCACAGACAGATACGCGTTGAAATTCGCACTATCGGCATCGATCCATAAAGGCGACATTCAAAGCCACCAAATTCTCCTTCAGCAGTACTAATGTTTTTCTAATATCGCTGTATAAATAAGAACCACGTCAGCGGCAGGATGCGGCGCCTCGCACAAAGCTATAAACGTTATCAACCTGTTATCAAACGTTTGCTTGCGCCCGCGCAGATTTGCTTGTACTCTCTCTCAACGGAAACGGGTTTGGTCCCACACGTCATATTTCTTTGTTTCAGTAGCGAGATAAAACTAAGAATAATCTAGAGAAAACATGTGATCGAATGATTCACTGCAGATATGTGTGCATGATAAAATTAAAGAAATGTGTGATGAGTTGGAATAAAAAAATAAGTAGGTACCTATCAATGAACAACAAAATGTTCTTTATTGCATGTGCAAATTACAGCTCCAAAGATGCACTTCTAAACCTTTAACAATGATCCACCTGATTTGTTTGTCTTAGTTATTTAATTCAACCCATAAGTGCGCTCGGCGTATATTCATTAGTATGAACGCATTCGGCATGCTGTTCTATTGAGAAGAACTTACAAGAAACTCGATAGTTAGTGTTTTTAAACACCAAAGATTGATAACTTATCGCTTCTTCAAAAATAAATATATCTAAGAAGAGAAATAAAAATAAGGTGGCAAGGTCAGAAACCTTTCGCATGTCTCCCAACTTAAGCGAAGATTGGCGCTACCAGGATTGTGTAACGGTGAATGCATTCTTCCCGATAAATAAAGCGCATTTACTACGTGCAGTTCGCCACACATCTCGGCAAGGCATTTCACTTCCCACATTAGTCACAGGCGCCTAATTACCGAGGTCAGGTCTCCGTTAGGTGCGCGGCGCCGTATCTCGCGAATTATGATTGTGATTATGACATTATGGCGCCGTATATTCGTACTGTTGCTGGCTTTATTGACATAAGCAGAAAACAACACTTGGAATTCCAGCGTTTATAACTTCATTTTGATAAACAGGGAAATTAAAGTACCTACGCATTATATGTCCACTTACTTGGTAGGCTAACATCAACCTTATCCCGGTTGCATCCTCGGCTGTTGCCTAGGAGCCTAGGGTGCGCTACGATTATGATCCTGAATTGACCAGCCTGGTGATCACAATGGCGCGACTGTCATCTGACCTCAGTAACAGTTACAAGGGAAACTAGACAATTTGGATCTACTGGTAGGTATATTATGTTTAAAATCTTATGAAACAGACAACAGTTAGAAAATCTACTCAAAAGATTTTAGAGATGGTTTATTAAGCACTTGTATAGCACAACCAAAATTAATAACAAGACTGGAATTAATGTTTTCTTAGGTTTATGCGACTGTTACCCATGAAATAAAACTACTTTTAAACGGATAGAATCGCGACGGAAAGACTGGAATTGGTATAAGGTTTGCAAAGAGACGAATAGACACTCATTTGCAATAAAAATGGTGTATTTGAGTTTAAAATTACTTTATACTATCCGAAGTTGTGTCTCTTAGTAAGATGAGAGATAATGACGTTATCAAAATACAAAGGCTACGCTATTTGCAAAATATTTTCTGTTAAAGGATTACTAAGTCGGAGTTTGTACTTTGAGGATATTTCGTAATGTTAATTGAATAATACTGAAATAGATGAGGCCGAATTCAGTTTGTATTACGATAGCGTAAACAACAATATTTTTATCCAAAAATATCTTCTTAACTATCGAACGTATACTATAAATAGGTATGTTTGTTTTATATTCGATATATATTAGCATCGGCGTTAATGGTTTTAGACTTGATTGCTAATCTTTATTGCATCTGATAACATTATAATATGGGTATTGTTCTGATAGTTTATGGTTGTCTAACATTTAGTATTATTATATTTTTATGGATCATGCATTAGGTAAACTAGCGCGTGATTCATTTGATAGTAAATAATAAAAATGAATTTCTTGGACTTATTGTTTGGACGGGTTTAGGGTTCCGGTAGCCAAGTTAAAAAGCGATGGCACTTCTTAAAATAAATATGAGCCTAGATTAATCTCACGCTAGTATCCTATTAGATCTTAATCAGGGCCGTATTTCACTAATTTGCCTTTAAACCTCTGGTTTCGTAATCATGGGGCCCCTAGACCATGGTCTATGGGCCCCAATCGATCGCGGGGCCCTGGGCGCGTGCTCATGTGCCCAGTGGGAAAGAGGGGTCTGATCTTGATTAGCCGGTTCATAGACATCACAGTACATTATCAGTGCTAAAGATAACATGTCCGTCCAGTCTACCTGATAATATTCGGAACTAACTTTCCAATACCTACTTATGAAGTTGTTTGGTTACACTATAAACATAGATAATCGTTCGCGAAATTTGTTTAATCGTTTATTTACACGGAATCCGCCGACTCGTTTGAAATTACACCTCTAGGCGGTGAACGAATCAAGTAAACGGTTTTGTGCATAGGTGCTTGTATAACCATGTAATTACTTTTTATTACCTACCTTTCTTAATAGAGCCATTTCTTATATTGCAGCTTCTGTACGAAAGTTGTTTATCTGATCTGAATGTTATTATAATGCCAAATCTTAGTTGTATGTAAGAAGAAGTTAGTATACAAAATGTAAATAACATATGTTTTACTAGCGGCCGCCCGCGACAACATATCCAACACAAAATCATTTTTTCGATTCGAACCAGTTGTTCCTTAGATTAGCACGTTCAAACAAACAAACTCAACAGTTTTATTGTATTAGTCTACATTTAGCTGTTTTTTATTGTATGTTTGTTCTCTAGGATATTTCAATCGTTTGTTCGTTACTATAATTTTGATTGCTGTGTGAAAGTTATTACATGTGTCATTAGTTATGTGTGAGACTTACTATAAAGTTTTTTACAACGTTGCAGGCCATTAACGTCGACTATTTGGCAGGATAAAATATAGGTACGCATGTTGGTTTAATTTACTCGTATTCAAAATAATGAAAGAACATCCGTCATATAGTAACTATTCTTTATCTTTTCGGATGAAATGAAACACAACGTGAAATGTGAGATTATTATGAACATTGAAACCGACCTCACAAAAAAAGGTTTTCTAATTAAACAGTGACATTACTCGCTAAAAATATCAATTTAGATTAAAATAAATACATTTAAGATTTTAAAATGATGTCATTTAGTTTGGAATATAAAATGTAATAATGCTAATGACGTTTTAGTGATGTAATGACCAACAATTAATTCTAAGGGCGACAGGTCCCGCCGAGCGCACCTCAGAGTAGTAAATTCGATGCCGCGCCCTGCTCATTACCGCAGTCTATTACTTATTACAAACAGACGGACTGACGGTAATCTGTGGAAGAATCTTAATTTCCTGATGTGGCCGTGGGATTGAAACCAGGGCTGGCAACGTGCGAAAGAATAAATACCTGAAGATTTACAGTTATTAAATAAATAATCCAGTCAGTCATTAAATAATTATCATTAAAGTATAAATTTAATACGAGATAACCTGTTTTTTTAGGTGTGCATGATTATTTGTGGTTGCCTTGATTAAGTCTCTGACCAAACATTTTCAACGCCAATTGTAGTTAGCTATAGATAAATTTGTTTAGTGTTCATATTATGAGTTTCTACTTCGTGCTATCTCTCCAATTCAGCCAACCCCTTTATGCTCTAACTAAAGATTCTTCCACGATACAATTTTGCGAAAAAGTAATTTTAAGCATTTTGCATTTTTATTTTAGTTTTGACTAGTGTACGAAACGAATTGTTAGATTTTAATGATATTCACATTACCAAACACCAGGCTATTTTCATAAAAAATATATGGCTGTACAATTTTATTAATTGCATTTAATTCCTTCTATAAACGCTAGTGGCAGCCCTCGCTACTTATTAGGGAAGTACATGGTAAAATCATAAAGAATTCTTCTGATAAAGGTTATGATAAGAACAATGGCTGCCGTGAGACCGCCTTTGAAAGTGATTCACTGAGCGCAACTGTGCGAGACGTTGAAGAAACACCGTGTGGGTATGGGTCTGGTTGTGGTACATATTGCTCCAAATATTTTCTCATTATTATTACATTGATGGGCCTTTCATATGTAAAATTCAGAATGTAAATCCGTTTTTTTAATAAACGCTATACATGATAGAGCATTACTGCTGCATCCCTACTCTATTAATCAATTTACCAATGATAGTCCAATTAATAGCGTTCCAAAATTCCGAAACAACAGTAATTCCTTCTGAAACGTTCTTTTATTATTAAGGTTTAGCAATTACAAGTAAAATCATCATGCTTTTAATAAGTAATTGAATAACTTTAATTTTCTTTTTCAAATTAATTATTTATTTTTTCTCGACATCACGCATAACCGCTGAACCGATTTAGAAAATATTATTTTATTCTATTTTGCAATTGTTTGTTACAAATTCGATTTCAGGAAGGGAAGAATAAGAAAGTTATGCTGCAAAAACTTCCTTATTTAGTTTAGTCGTCATCAAATAAAAGTCTTTTACATATCCATTATTTCAAATCTAAGGTCAGTTCGTTGAACCACAGACGTAAGTAGGCTGAATGCGCGAGAGCACATCAAAACCGTACTCGTAAGTATTGCTTGCTAACAGTGACTTTGAGATTTAAGGTCAATGTCAATCTTCAAATATTTGCACACTTGGGGCGTTGTTATCATTATAAAACTCTGGGACACCGGTTAAAGTTTAGGTACGACTAATATGAACCGTTATACTATTAAAGCAAGAAATTGCATTCAGCAGGGCCCCATAGAGGTATGTATATTCAAAATTTCATTCAACGTTAAACTCTGAAATAAAAAGTTAAAAACTTTGTTTTGTTAAAAGGATTGCGACCATTAAGGAGAAAAGAAAAAAAACACTGCCAAAAAAAATAATTGTATTTTTCCAGAATAATTATTGATTGATTGATGATTTTTTATTAATTGGCTTATTTACTTTAAACAAAATGGAACTGAAATTATTGGCCAGTTTTCGTGGCGCGGCGATATTTAACATAATAATATGGTTGAGCTTCGTTTATTTTAGGTACCTAGGACCAACATGCATTGTTCGAAGAATTTATTTTGTTAATTAATTAGTTGTCGAATATAAAAAATAATTTCATTGATATACTTGGTATCGCATGTTTAATCTTAGAAAAGCCGTTTCTTTCTCTGCCCCTTCATGGTAGGCCGGTTTTGTTTACCTTCTTTTTTCTAAAGTTCTTTTTATTTTTAAGCGTTTGTTGATTACTTTGTAGGGTAATCAATCATCCGGAACACCCTTTTTATTGTGCCCATGACTAATTTCGCCATGAAATAATTCGTTTGTGGCTATTAATGTTTCATTGATACTTCGGTAAAAAGGTTATTCATTATTATTAGTGAACCTCCCTATTTTTGCATGGAAATAATAATATCAGTGTTCCTGTCTGTGATAGGGAAACGGAGTGTGTTTTATTAATTTTCTATATTTTGTATATGATGAAATGAAGAATGTAGCAGAAGAAACATTTTCTATGATTTTTTTTAATGACTACCAACAATTTCGAGTTACCCCTTCACCTACCAGTGGGTTAAATTGGTGGTTGAGCGGGTCATCGCCCCTAATGACTACCTTAGACTTATTTGCTCAATTAAATTTACGAGGGAATCCTGCGAAATGACTGGGGCTTATTTACGTCCGATTTAACTTACCAAGTCGTTATTTCAAAAGACATTCAGCCCTTACAATATCATCCTAATGAGAAATTGACGAGATAGGTATTACTGGTATTACCATCCGACGAACACAGCGATGTAAACATGTTTCGCTTTCGTTTGCGTTATATCATTAGAAAACACACATTGATCTTGAAGTTTTTGTCACATTATCTCCTTGGTCTATGACATTAAGTGCTGTGATCTTGAGGTCTTGGGTCATTGCCCGAGATGTATTTTTATTCATCTTAAATATTAGACTTTTTGATTTAACTAAACACGCCCATACAAATCAGTGTCTCTCTCAAATTCAATCAGCTGTACCCTAAAAGGACAAACTCATTTACCTACATATTCTTTGACATGAAAAATACCTTCAATATTTAAGCGAAACATCGGTGTTCACCATTGGTACTTGGTAATTTTAGCTAATAAAAGTTAATTAAATAAAGAGATGAACTAAGTGTGTTTGGGCGTTTCATTTGATGAGCTAATTCATCAGCATACTAAAGTCCAACAGCCGGGCAAAGTCCTCCGTCATTGAAATCAAGTCCTCGTTCCAATTTTATTTGGCGATTGCTCATCCGGCGCGAAGGACCAAAGTCCGGTCGTACGTTAAGTAAAGAAAACAAACAGTATCTCAAGAAAGTCGTGTAAATATTCAGAGAACGTGGAGCGTTGTCGCATGACTGACGCCGCGGCAAAAACCGACTCGAATCGCCGCGACTGTTTCCAGAGACCGAGGAAATACCCGCTGGGGCAATCACGCTGGCGACTAATGTTTAAAGCGGAGCAATGATTCGGAACTAACACATTCCGCGTTGAGACTACGATAGAGTGTTCGACCTGGTAGGCTAGCCAAGATGCCACAAGACTTAGCGACTTATATCTCCACCCCGCTCACACAGATAGTTTGTGTGCGGGAGGAATATAAGTCGCGAATTATCGTCAAAGTGGCATCTTGGCTACTCTACCTGTGGGTCACACTAACTTGGTGTCGCTTCTCCTATGGAATTGTTAGCCCATGCCGCAGTTACATGCTTTATTACTAAGTGGCAGTTCCCGTTTAGTACCTATTGTCTTAATTCTCTTCGATGACTTATTTCTCATAGAAGTGTCACTACTAGTTAGCGTCTTACCTATTATACTCATAGGTTGTTTGTAGTCTGAAATACTTGTAGGAAGTCGATATTTGAATCGGGAAATGTATTTGCTAAGATGTCAGTAAAGTGTCTTTTTTGTTGGCTCTACAAATCGATGTGATTCATTAGGTACGAAAAGTAGATTTCCTATTTTACGAACTCTATTTTTTTTTAAACTTGTAATCTAAGTAGACATTTTTACCACACAGTGATTAGACTTGAAATTGTCTTTATAATATTAATTTGTAAAAGCCGTCTAGCTAGACGAGTTTTGATTTATGGTCAAATTTACATAATTATGTTCAAGATAGGAGACTTGCTAATTATGCACTTTATAATTCTTGGATAAACAGGGCATAACCTCTGAATGATATGAAACGTTGATGTACATAATTAGAAGAGCATTTAATTTTTTAAAAATAATATAAATATAAGTAAAAGTTGAGATTGTTATGGTTGTTATCCAATGATGCTTGGGCTTATTACAGTAGTGTACATAGGTTGGACCAGCGATTGCTAATAAACTTTGGCGACCTCATCGTTTAAGATAAATTAGTCCTAATTGTCACGGCGATTTTAATCCAAGGCTACATAAATAATTATAATTATCTCTAGCCAAATCTCTGGTAAATTGATCCGTTGAAACATATACATTCTATGTAGATAAAAGATCGAAGGAATAATTAAATAAATAATAATTAAAAATGCATTATTATTATTAATTACAATTTAAAAAGTTTTACTATAGATAGTAGATAAGTGATCCAGGCAAATTAATTGAAGAGTTTTGAGGAAAAAACGCTATAACCTCAATTCTTGTTTAAATACAAATTCATTATACAACATATCTACGAATATTTTACAAATCGATCTATTTTCGGAGTAGCGATGCACAGATTTAGTAAGGCATTTCCAAAAGGTTGGATTTGAATAAACTATACTGTATCTTAAGTTATAGCTTTATGTGTACGTTTTTGGCACTTGGTTAGAGTGGAAATATTCTCTACATAAGTTTATTTACTTTTTAACAAAAAATACTTCACGGTAACTGATGAGATCATGACTAACTCCGAAATTTAATGTCTCGATGTCAAAAAGGCTGGCTCCATGGCGCATTTAGCAGTACGTGTCCCATTCGCTTGGGGTCGTGAATTCGACTTCCACCAAGTAGAGTTTTCATGTTCCATCTTTCTCCTCCTAATCTGGACGTCAGTCTATTGTATCGTATTATCGGTAAAAGAAAGTGTTTGTTGTACGCTTGGTCCGATTTAAAGGATTGTTGAGGTATTTTCATTTTGAATCGTTGATCATAAATAAATATCACACAACATCGCATACATTGATCTGACTCCGTGTTAAGTTGATCAAGCACTTGTGTTACAGATATCAGAATTTATAAGTATATACCTATTTTTGGAGTAACTCTTCTCTTCTTGATCGCAATTTTGTTTTATATGAATGATCGTCGTTAGTTCTGAAACACAAGTGCGAGCAACTTAAAGAACAGTTGACATTCGTCGTCGTAACTCAATATGAGGTGTTGTTTATTAAGAAAACAATTGTTTGACTTATAGTTCTCGTTCAGCAAAACAATAAATCAGCTTCAGACAGTTAATTGTTTTCGTCTGATTAGAATGATGGATTTATGTCGCCTTCTTGATACTCACGATTTTAAAGTCTCATTTCACGTTAATTTACGACTGCAATATTATTTTACCGAAGATCTGCTACAAAAAAAGTGCAATGAATAGACATAGAGTATATTATATAGAGTATATATAGTATTAATACAATTTTCATTATTTTGGGATGGAGTTCCTATTATATTGGCGCTGAAACCGCTACTCATATTTTAATATACCTCTTGCGAAATTTCTAACACATATGAAAAATTCAACGTATTATATTTTCATTGGTAAACGTTGTAATAACAGTCCAGTAAACTGTCATTAGTTTGTTTTGCTCTAGCTCAGATGAAATTTGCTGAACCCGTAACAAAATCGAGAAATTACTATGTAAATTATTGCTTCTTCGACATGTATTATCATTATTTATGTATTTGACATATATGACAAGTATATTCCAATTATAATTATATAGAGGTACACATGTCGCGTACATATACATAATATGTACATATATCAAATGAATAGTTCTGACTCATAGTTTAAAATAGCCTTTACCTGCAGCATCAAGTATTTCATACATCACATTTCAATAATGCACAATCATTTCTTATCATTCCTATCGGATTATATTCGTTTGCATATGAATAGTATCAATAAAATTATTCTCGGTAAAGCAACATTTGCAAATAGGCAAATCGAAAATTAACAACTGTAAAACCTATTTGCTATTAAAGTGTATGATGTCATTACGTAAACTGCCTCCGTGGTGTGGTGTAGTAGTAAGAGCGTTCGTGCGAGGTCGTGGGATTCGAATCCGCGGGGAACACTTTCACTTTGTTTTAGAAGAAAGGACATTGCAGGACATTGCAGGCTTAAATCACCTGATTGTCCGATAAGAATGATGATTAAGACTTTGGTCCCGACTATGATCCAAATGGTCTGGTTTTGTTTTCATGGCTTACGGAGATCAGACGACAGTCGCATTGTTAAAACCAGACCGGTCAATTGTGGAACATAGTCGAAGCATACCCTGGGCTCCAGCGCAATGGCCGAGGATGCAAATGGGATAATCATAAAGATGATGACGATGTCATTAACTAATTGAAGAACACCAAGTTTCGTGCCGCGGTAAAAAATAAGGAAAATTATGAAGCAAATATACCAAATTCTATTTTTCTAAATACCTAACAAATATGTTTGTCAAAATAATATTGAATGAGTGTTGCAACAAATAGGTAGGAAGGGAGCTTCACAAAAACTGTATTGAGTGCTTCATATTTCATGCAACTATTTTCAGACTAAATAATTTCATTGATAATATTATCATTTGTGACATAGCTGTTTAAATTAACAATTATAGAAGGAACTAGCTTCAAGAACAACGGGCATATCGTTTCCCCGAATCGTACTTAGTGAAAGTGTCGCGTTTGATCATATCAAGTTACAGGAAGGGCATTGTCTTGGACAATACGAAACACGCAACTATGCTATTTGGTGACATTCACTATCGAGAATACAGTGATTTTCTAGTTTAGGTATAAAACATTAGTCTAGCAGAAAAGAGGAATTACTTTATCCCTATTTTCAGGCCCGCTGGTCTGAAGTGAAGTGTTATCTCCAGCTACCCAAGTAATAATTTTTGATTAATAGGTGACGACGATATAATATCACTGTGCACAACATAAAAACTTTCAGATTTACTAGACTACTGTAGATCTAAACAGAGCTACACGGTATTCCAACAGTAGTCGACAGTAGGACATATTTTACAAGTTATAATAATAATGTTTTTTATATAATGGAATAACGATAATGGGCAGCGACTCTACACTTCCAGATATACACTTTAACACTTCAACTATTTTATAATAAGCCAGATAACTGTACACTATCACATGTTTGATCAGCATGTCTAGCTCTCATGGCATAAATAATTAAAATCTGTTTCATGATTAAAAGTTGACGGACACAACATTATCAATAAAATCAAAATTATATTAATTTTCGATAGCTAAATGCCCAAGGGTGAGATTCCACTAATTTTCAATGTTGAGATGGTCAAGTGTTAAGGACAAAATCCTATTGGCTGCTTACGGCATATCTCCTCTTAGTAGGAGTCTCACCCTAATGTTGCAATACCTTGCAATATTTATCAAGGGAAATGACACAGTTCTTCCAGCATCAGTGATCAATCATCGATATGTTCATGTCGCGATCACCGAACTACTCGAAATCGTTATCAAGCAATTGAAACAATTCGCCTATCGAACATCGAATTGTGTAACGCAGATGTTTTTAAACTGTAAAAACTCACCCAAATGTAGGTTGATAAGACGCTTTATCTAAATAATACGTCTAGTATTGAAACGATTGTTCCTAGCCGATTATCAACTGTAGCGGCATATATTTGCGAACAAGCAATAACGCAAGATATAGTGCATAAGAAGTGAGTGTGCGTGCATGTACTGTTATAAAGTTCGGTGGGAAATAATTCTGCAACAAGAGATTGAGCGCAGATAACATTGATTAATGTAAGTAGTAATTACACTGTGTAAAACCTCGGTAATGCATTGTTGGCCTAGTATTTCTAAAGCATAATTTAAATATTTTCTAGTAGTAAAAGGAATGGGAAAAAACCTTTGTAACTTTATAACCAAAATTAAGAAAAGTAAGTTGTAATAAAAAAATCGGACGATATAACTCCTGATTCGCAGAAAACAGTGATACATCGCAGTATTTCGTTTTCGTTCAAACATCATTTAACATGAACAGTGACGTCACCGGCTATCGCCCTCACAAAGGTGGCCGCTATGTATTCTGGCGAAGGCGTGTTTTGTAGATATGTTTGATTGCCCGCTCCTACCACTTACACCGCTCCCTGGCTAGCGGTGTAGGCTAGTGCAGCGGGTACATTACTGATGATGAAGGCACGCTTTAATGACGTCACGATTTAAATGGAAAAATCTGGATGTGTTTCAGAGAAATGCCTATCGCGCCTATCCGGCGTTGGGTATTAGTCAAGCTTATCATGTACAGTGACTATTTATGTAGGTAAATGACATTTAGATCAAAATCGCGGAAGTAACAGTAAAATAGAGAGAAGTGATATATAGAAATCAGTCTTCATAAATATGTCTCAAGACGAATATAAAAAAAGTATTTTTATTTCTTTCTCAATCTGAAATAGGCGACATACATAGTTAAGTTACTGATGAGAGACCTCCACATTCTTAACAAGAGATTCTTTTATTGTCATTTAAACACTTTTTAGAGTTAGTTTCAGTTAGGAAATAGGTCGGTAGACTAGTTGTAGAGACGTACGATCCTCACTAATAAGGAATACGACCAAAGGAGGAGAGTAAAGCGTGCGGAGGTGATGTTTTTGCCAGATTAGGTAAATTTCTAGATGCACTGACAATGGCGGCTACGATGAATCATTCGTACCTAAAAGATAATATTTTGCTCGTGACATGTACATACCTGACTGAGCTTTTCGGTAAATACAATAAATGTACGTAAAATGTATGGCATTGGTTGTTTACCATAAGGTGGCTGCGTGCTTATCTATCTTCCAACTGGATTGACTTAAGATAGAATTGATAAAGATATTATGTTGTTACTCCACGTTTCCAGCAAATTTTGTTGTTTTAATTTATAATATCTTAACATAAGAAAAATTATACAAGGTTACAGAGAGACGAACTTCTTAGCTATCCATGGATTCTCCGTGCGGGTGCCGGGTCCATTGTGTGGAACCATGTATTTAAAATACCCTAGGTGCAATATTAATATATGTAATGTAATGTTTATTTTATAATTATCTTACGTGTATTCGATATAACAAGATCACGATATCTCGACACAACAAATATCGGTTTTGTGTTATTTGCAAAGATCTATCTAACATAATATAATTTTTTTATCTTGTCATTACACATACTAGATATCAGATAGTAATGTACTCTGCAGATTGTGTTTTTTCTTTGTTTCTATTATTGTACTAATATTTAAATAACTCTATGATGTTATGGTACAAGGAGATCACTGCAGGGCAAAGGCTATAAACGTTGAGATCTTTAAAATTATGGGTACATCCTTTATCACCACGCTAACGACGTACAAACGAATATAAGTAATTTCACATTTCAGAAAAACCGACAAGGGAATCGATCGCGATTTAGATTTAATATTAAGAGGCGTACCTGACAGGATTCGAACTGCCGACCTCACGCCTGTGAAGCGACACTCTTACCACTAGGCTACCGAGCTGTTAATGTGTCTGTACCTTTATGTTATCACCACTTCCAACGATATCAAAATACAATTGGGCCATTCCTCTCGTCTCGTGAATGTGATTAAATAGATTAGTCGTAGCGTACAAGTCGATCGTTTAGCTGCATGGGACAAATTACATGGCGCTAAACGGCGGTGAATGATCAGTCGAGATGGCGGTTATTGCTTTCGTCAGTGGACGTGTCAGTGATCAATTTATGTCAGGGCTGGGACAATCAGAAATACAATTACAAAAAATAATACCTATATTTTTCATTTTTAACATCAACAAAAGTAGGGGTCTGTAGTACAAGATACAATTACTTATTATTAAAGCTAAATGAATGAAACCTAGTGTTTTGTAAGGTGAACGTATCAAAAACATGTTTTTTTGCAGTGACACCAACACTAGACTAATGTTTCGTTGGTGTCTGTACGAATTACGAAGGAAGTGGCCTTAGGTAATTAAATATGTATGATGCTGTACCAGTTAAGATGCATGCATGTGAAATTCACTAAAAGTGCATTTTTTTCTAAAACTAAATATGTATCACGTGTTTCTTATACGTTAATTAACCGTATTTTATACGTTACGGGCCTGCGTCTTAGTCAATAGTCATGTATATTTTTTATTTTTTATTTTATATACCTACATAGGAAACACATTTGATACTACTTAGGCGATTATCAAATGTGCTGCCAAACAATCTGCCAAATAAGGCAACAGACAATATAAAAGTATCAAAATACTTTTACTATTGTCTGTTGATTCGATGTGATTCGATTGCCAACCCTGTACGTACATACGTGTCCGGGCAAATTATCGTATTTTTATGGTCCGTTCATTGACAACTCGCAGGCTTATCCAATCGTGTATTTCTTGACGCGTAATTGCGCGTCGGAGCGGGTCCAATTTGATGTCATGTTCACAACATAACACTTAACGAATTGGATCTACGTGGGTGAAATTAATACTCGTAATAATGAAATGAGATGAATGGTCCACTTGGATGCTAGGATATACAAGATACAAACATCAATTTGGTACTACGAGTAAAGTAAAGGAACAGCATTGGTGTTTCATAGCAACATAATCTCAAAAAGAATAAGCCATAGCATAACTTACGAGTTACTGGTAATGATAGCATAACTTCCTTTTCTTTGACAAAACTTTCCTGTAAACGAGTGATGACTAAATGTTGGTACATAAATGTTGGAATCCAGTGCACCTCCGATCTATACTAATATTATAAAGGTACTTTGTTTGTTTGGAGGCGCTTATCTCAGGAACTACTGGTTCAAATAAAAAAATATTTTTGTGTTGGATAGTCCCTTTGTCAATATTAAAAAAAAAATACATAATTCGCACTCAGTTATGACAAGTCGACAATATTTCAGACTCATAATAAACGTAGTACACGCTTGCTGAATAAGGTGCTTCACAAGGAAACAGTGGTACAACGTCCTCGTCAATTCGTTTCGCAAGTATTTCTGCTTACAAGCGGATAAAGCACGTAGAGTCGGCTAAACATTGCACAGATGTTTACCGATGCTTTTGTTTTAGGACAAAGTATCGAATGGCTATGATAACAAGATTAGTCAAGCGATTCAGATGATTCATCGACTAGGATTTAGAAAAAGTGACTAACGCTATGTATACCACATTAAATAATCAAATCTAATATGAAAGCATTCTGAAAACTAAATGGGCCATTGACTGAGATTCGGAATTGTCGTGATTGAAAAAAACATTATTCAGTCGGGTAGCCTAACGTTTCTTTTGCAATGAAAAAAGGTAAAGGTGTTTACGTATGTAATATTTTATAACACGACATTGAAAACATGGCTTTGGTCATTTAAACGTTTAATTAGTATGGATCCTTGAAAATGTTTTTACTACAGAAATAAAATGTCCGTGGTTTTACTTTATAAATCGACGCTCGGTGCTGTAACAACTATTATTCCCAGATTACTTACAATGAATACTAGCTTATTTCCTCTTTACATAATAACTGTCCCCACATCCGGTTGGTGTTCCAATACTACTGCTACACTCGTATTGTATTCCGATCAATGAATGATTGTAATGGCGGATTTTTCACGTGACGTCACAACAGTTAATCGCGTATAATCACGCGATAACTAATGGGCCAAATTGTACTCATTTGTTTCAATTGAGACGACAACTATCTCCTTGGCCTCCAGACGTTTTATGTTCGGATTATTAACATAATTTATACTAATGAGTCATCGTTAAAGATTTAGGTGATAATTTAGTGTTAGTAGATCATAGATTGGAGTAGATAAACACTTTATTGTGTTGAATTAAATAAACGCACAACACTAAATTTATTATATCTTATCAAATACATCCAGACACATGCCAAGAACTACTATCAATTATCAATTTTGACGATCCACTTGCTGTAACGGTCAACAAGTTGCCTATTAGACCAAGAGGTCACGGGTTCGATCCCCGCACTGGACACACATTTGTTTGCATGAAATTGTCTGTTTGTCGTGATCTGAGTGTAATCTGTTTCTCTTTACGTATACTTGTAATACCACTGTTGATTCTCATGTCTGTAACACAAGTGCATAAGCTACTCACCACGGAGTCCGATCTTGTACATATGTGACGTTGTTGTGAAATCTCAAAAAAAAAGTAGTGTGAAAGCATGCTATGCCAAAAATACATTTAAATACCTAGGAGAGATACCGAAACCTATTAAATACCTAATTACTTACGATCCTAAATAGCACAAAAGCAAATAGTTTATATTAAAGTAACCACAGCATGTCTAATATACTTAGGTAACAATTAAATTTTTCGGCGAAGGCGACCGAGATCAGCCTTGCGATGATTATCAATATCATTAACAGTAAGTTGAGGTCTTTCGGAATAATCATACGATAATCGCGCTGTCCTTATACAGACAATTGCATTTCGCGTAAACAATTTAACTTAACCTCTATTTCGCAGAATTTTATTACTTTTATTTTAATACTTATGCAACAAAATTGGAAAGGATGTTGTAAAAAATATGAAACTGCCTTTTAATAATGAACTCGGGAGTCTGTGACCCTTGATAAATAAAGCTAGTCGTGTTATTCGTAAGAACACAACTGAAGAGTATAAATTGATCCTAAAAACTCGGTAGGACCCGATCCGTCACGAACGTCGAAGTGCCGGTGTAGAGACAAATGCTTTATATTCTTACGGAACAAGAGTAAAATTATGCAGGCAAGTTTCCGAACAGGTGGTATTTTAAAGAAATGTAAAGCGTTCTATCTATATCTATAGGTACTAATATATAAAGATGAAGAGTTTGTTTGTATGTTTGTTTGTTTGTTTGTTTGTTTGTTTGTTTAAACGCGGTAATCAAAGGAACTACTGTTCCGATTTGAAAAAATATTTTTGTGTTAGATAGTCCATTTAACGAGGAAGGCTTTAGGCTATTGGAAATCGAAATCCACGCGGACGGAGTCGCGGGCGGCAGCTTATAAATAATAATCAAGCATGCAAAAGCTTTGACGGAAGTAAATTATAATATTTAATAATTATAAGATACAGAAATAAGTAGATCCTATAACTGTTGTTAGTGCAACCCTTTTTTTTAGCGAAGCCATGGCTATCGGAAAACAAATTACCAATAACATTTTTTGTTCCAGGATTATCAGCGGAAAGTTGGTTTCCGTGGGAATTCGCCGCGACAGGCGATTGTGGTCTTTATCACCAAGCAATACAGCTCTGAACGATGTGCGGTGACCGTGGCCCTCGCGTTTGACCGTAGCAAAGGTGAGGTGGATTTTTTGTACGCAATTTGAAGTGAAGAGCGGAATTTACCGGTCGCTGTCAACATCGAGACAGCTGCACATTTTACGCTATAAGATCATCAGAGTCAAATACCTTATTGTCATTACGGTAAGGTCCGTTTAATTATGATCTGCTGCTGAAAGTAATTTATTGATGGTGTAACTGGATATACTTTGTACAAAAATCTACAGCAGTACTCTTTTGATTGAGCTCAAATATTAATTTGTAATTTATTTCAAATATATTTTTGATAGTATCAGTAAAACATTTTATCCACTCTGTTTCAGTGTATTGTTTTGTATGTGCATGAAGATGACACACCATACCGACATTACGTCCTGTAACTCTGTATAGAAAAACCCTTTACCTTTATATTGATACGGTATCGGACTCAGTATTTGCTTAACATGATATCACGCCACTTCTTAACCCTTGTTCAGTTGTTAACACGAGTTTACCGCGTCAAGCATGCATACATAATTAATGACAGGTAACTAGGTTTAGTTATGCTTCGTTGAAAATAATTTTAGTGCACTCCACCTAAGTGCAAGATACAATAAAACTTGAATGTCACGTTTAGCGCAATACAAAAAATTTAACATGCCATCAAACCTGCACATTTAAACCTGTCAATATCTACTTCATGTGATTTTTTAAGAATTTGACAAAATTTTAAGTTGATGACTAATAATATTTTTCCCGTTATGATCTAAAATATTGTGTTAGCACTTTATACTTCTTTCTTTTAAACAAGATTTTATTCTTTCAGAACTTATTATCATGTTACCTCTCAGTCAAAGCTCCAAAAGTTTTCAGTTATCGCATCTTTTCCATATGAGATGGTATCTAATATCAGGAAAATGTTGCTTACATTTCCTCTAATAACCCTCTTCAGATTCCAATCATGCTTAAAATCGGTAATTGCGTCGAGTGCTTGATTAGCTTGTTATCAGGCAGATTAGATAGACGCGGCTCATCAGACAAAGGCTCGTAGTCAGAAACCCCAATGCGAATTTGTTGTTTACGTCGAGTGTTCATTCAACTTTTACTACGTGATATGCACTCTATTTATAGGAATCTGTTAATTAACCATGGTTCTACGAATGCGAATTCTTACTGAGCTAGAACTTATACAATTGAATTTTGTTAAAGAGTGTATTACTATTGAGGCAGTCAAGAACTACGAGTATAAAATAACTGAATGACCCGATTAGAAACACAGTTCATGGAATTAGCACATGGTTTCTTTGTTTAAATTAGTTTAACTAAGACGTGTTAATATTAGTATAATATTTTATTTTCTTTGCAGATGCAACTGTCAACACGGAACATCCATGTCATCTACGTAATCCTGGTCTTGACCTGCATAGATGCCGCGACCTTGAAGAAGAACACGAAGAAATGCCCCCTCGGCTTCCAACTCGCCTACACCGACAGCGGCTCCGGCATCTGCTACCGCCAGAAGCCACCAGAAGCCTTCTACGACAAATATAAAGACTGCACAGGAAACCTGTACTCTTCAAAGTTGTATCACAGCCTCAACTTCCCAAAGAACAATAAAGTACTATGGACAGATTACAGGTCTTTGTATCCTGGTGGACCTTTCATAGACTGGTGGCACCCCGAGTCTATTGAAAGTTTGCTGCAGACGATGAACGATGTCAAATACGATGCAGCTCTCGGCTTGGAAGAGGAGCTGTGCGTCGTTATCGATCCTGTCAGCAATTTCACGGCGGCGAGGTGTGACGAGAAACACGATAGATATTGTTTTGTCAAGCCGTACCCTGAAGATGACGATATCAGCACGAAGGGTTGCCAGAAGGGGTCTTGGAGATTCTACAGTCCATACTCGACTTGTCTGACGCCCGTGACTGGGGTGGGGGGCGGGACGGTGCGCGCCACGTGGCGGCAAGCGCTTGAACTGTGCTCGAAAAGAGGGTTGAGTCTTTTATCCAAAGGCTGGAGATATTCCAACTGTCCTGTACTACATACCTCAGGAGCCCTCCCGTATTATCCCTTGGGATTGGTGAAGCAAGAAAATTTGATTTATCAATATGATTCAGAAAACGAAACTTCCGAGGTAAGTTTTTTTAGAGCCAATTGAATCCAATAGGTGCAAAATCGTAAAGTGCAAGGAATTTTTTAAATGTTATTTGTTACAGTTACTGATTTGGAAGTCCTGTAATTTTCTTTCGTAATATTGAGCACTAAATTGATCATTACTTCACGAATCAGGAAGACAGGCGTCGTAATTAATTTTCATTTAATGCGTTACACATCACTTAAGTGAAGACAATCATCTTTTGAAATGTTCGATTCCAACGAAATTATAAGAGTTATTTATTCTTCTCTAGTTAACACAATGTGAAATGTTAGAAATTAGACGGACTAAAGAAGTAGTAATTAAGGTGGAATCGAAATCCTAAATTGTAGTTAACTGCACACATTTAAAACGTGTTAACTGAGGCATCGGAAGTATGCAATGACTTAGCAAGTCTTCTTTTATAGTTTCTGAAATTATTCGCATACCAGTCAGTGTCAGAAATAGTCATATAAGTCTTATTTAGGGTTTTTGTGTTAGAAAGATCCGCTTGACGGCAATAGGTAGGCTTTAGGCCTAACTGCTATGTATGAACTGATTGAGAGAACTTTGACAATCTGTTAAATGTCATGATTAAATTATCAAATACACCAAATAACTTTTTTTTAGTATGGCTTTCTACGGCTCTTGGTGCTCGCCCTTTTAAGCTCGTGTTTGTTAAACTGTTAGAATTGACGCCTACGTGTTGCCATCTAGCGGATTGCTTGACAGCAAAAACCCTTATTTTATGACACTCTGTGTTCAGGTGCCAATGGGCGCTTGGAACTTCGAGGACCTGTCGGAGCTGCGGCAGCGTGACTGGGTGTTCGGCGCGGTGCGCGATGAGTTCTGGCACCTCGTCAACTCCTCCTACGTGTTCTTCGACGTCATCTGTGAGCAGCGGGTGCCGCTCAGGAACATCGAGTTGAAGCTCACCGTCGACGGGTATAATTTGTTTTTATTATTTACTTCGACGGGCCCGATGGTCGAGTGGTCAGAGACCCTGGCTACAAAACCATGTGTCGCGGGGTCCAATTCTGCTAGGGGCAAATGTTTGTGTAATGAACATCGACATCTTTACTCGAATCATGGATGTTTATAAATGTATTTATGTTCATATCTGATAGGCCCGTTGGTCGAGTGGCTAGAGACTCTGGCTACAAAACCAAGGGTCGCGGGTTCGAATCCCGCTAGGGGCAAATGTTTGTGTGATGAACATCGGCATTTGTACTCGAGTCATGGATGTTTATAAAAGTATTTAAGTATGTCTATCCCTTCCCTAGCTTCCATAGTACAAGCTTCGAGCATAGTTTGGGGCTAGGCAGGTGGTTTGTTAGTCCAATGCGATTAGTTATTTATTATTTTTAATTTACTTATCCGTACTAAGGTCATAATTAAATCTAAAGTAACATATTGTTACTTCGTTTTTAGACCTTAACTTCTAAGTCGGGCTTAAAGGTACAAAGTAGAATTGACATTTGAATTGGAGATATTCTTCTTCCCTTTCCCGGTCTAAAACCGGGACGATTTGTATAAGTATTACTTCCGCGGGATAACGGTGTGTTCCAAGTTATTAGACGTCATCCATAATGTTTTTTTCTATTATTAAAATACGAAAGATTCACAGAGGCACACAATTACTATTAATCTTTCAGAATGAAGACGTTTCATACTAATCATATAAAACTAACGCACAACATTTACTTTAACAGGGAAAACAACTTATTACTGCGAGTAAACAACACAATAAACAAGGGCATCATCAAATGTTTCACGGATTCCCTGGACGGCTACTCTGCTTCCAACGACGGCGTGTTCCGCGTGCGTGATGATGACCAGGTCTTCCAAGTCTTCCCCGACAGGGACGGCTACTACTACTGCATCCAGACAGACTACAAGAACTACCACCTCTCGGAGTCCAACAAGGAGCTGTACATCAGGTCTAAGGACGAGGTGGCCAACCTCTACGCCGTCAGACTCAGGCTGAGGAAGGAGTACCGCTTCCAGAACATGGACAAGCTGAAACACGCGTGGGAGAAGAAGCTGCAAGAGTATATTTACTACTGGTAATTTATTCATAAATGTTAAAGCTGATTTGAACACGTTCTTCCTTGTTTTTAACAAAATTTTCCTGTCATGTATAATTATTTTTATCATTAGGCCTACTTTTAGAATTATTGAGGTTATTAGAAAAACATTTTGAATTACAATACATATTATGTTTCAATTCCTCTTGTATCTATCGATCATAAATAACTTTGATTTGGGGCCAGATTCCGCGCTGTGGATATAGCGAACAAGGAATTATTTTTAATGTTATTCATCACGTTCAGTGGTTAATGTAGCTACTTGTTTTTATTTTATATACTATAATAACTACCATTCATTCGATTTTCCCAACCAGTACCTAATGTTTGCATTTCTCCAAATCCTTTAATGTTATTGCCTATTTTCCTATAAAATTTTCTAGCCTATACTACTGGACTTGGCAGGTCATAGATATTACCTAACTTACCCATCTCCTCCATATTCTATCTCCATTTCCAATGAGGGAATTGGGTCATATCCGGAAGGAATCACACTTTTAATAACCCTTTATAGACTTATCAGCCTGTTGTGAAATGGTCTTAACTTGTTCCCCTTCCAAACCAGGACGAAGTACATATCAGTGTTCCGCGAGCTGCCCGCCAATGGCACGGAGGAGGTCCTGCAGGCGTTCAAGAAAAGTCGCCCGCACCTGGACTACAAGGCGGCGGACGTGACGTACGACCTCAGCATCAAGCGGCTGTACCTCGACAACAGGACGGCGCTCGTGCACGTCATGCTCAATCCGACCATGCTGCCGGTGACGCCAGGTGAATGCACTATCTGTTGGTTATTGCGAGTAGTCGTTCAAGAGCCGCCCGCACCTGGACTACAAGGCGGCGGACGTGACGTACGACCTCAGCATCGAGCGGCTGTACTATTGGTTCTATAAGTTCTATTGGTTTTCGAACTTCTCCCTCTCTACCTACAACACAAAATCCGTTTGGTTAAAACGACCAACAGAAACGTGAAACAAGCCTATATATCCCTAAACTTACACAGGGCTGCAGGTACAGCTTACCTGCACCTACGAGGACATTGACCTGCGTAAAAAAGTGTAAAAATGGTAATTCATCTACGAATCTTTATACCAATTGTCACACTCGTTGTTGTTTGCCGCATATCGTAAGCTTAACAATAGTTTTTGTTAAATGGGTTCATCTTAAAAACTTCTCGAATTTATAATATTTTTTGTCATGGCATATTTTTACATATTCTTTCTTATTTATAATGTTACAGGCACCTGGGGTGCGTTGGAGGTGGTGTACATGAAACCAGCGTATTACTGTCCGGAATGGGACACGATAGGAATCCCTAGGACACCATTAGGTAAGAATACCTTTAAACTCGTGAAAGTGAAAATGAGTCAGCTGTTTTGTGAATCATTTCTGTTTGAGATATGATTCAAAAAATGTGTTTTAGGTATTTGACAATAAAGTCATCGGAAACATAAAAGATAAAAAAAATCTGCCATGTTTTATGACGTTAACTATCTTTATTTGGAAAGTCTGTGCTATGAATACATTTACTGTACAAAGGTGATTCACTGATCGAGCAATTATCTCCTGCCCGCGCAATGTCGGAGGTTAATATCTTAACCTAACGAGGATGATACACCAGAAAAGGAAAGCGGTCCCTTTATGTTTTTTTTTGCTAATAACAATATGGTGACACTTTCCTTTGAATCGCATACCTATGATGTGGAAAATACTAACCACAATGGCCAGGAGACAATTCGCATTGAACAAAGAACAAACATAGTTAAAATAAGTACATGTCAAGTTATCTGGCTTCTGTCAATCATCCCATGTTGTAATAAACAATGGAATAATTTGATGCAAGAATATTGCTTTAATTAAGACGTCTCAGTTTCTTGTCCAATCGATGTAACAGATTATTAAGTGTAAATATACTGCATTGTCACGTAGTGTGGTGCAAAGCATACGCTTTTCGCACTAAAGAAACAATCAAAGGGTTAGGGGTTAATCCTAAAATGTCAAAGGATTTTCATCTCAGTTTATAAAAACAATTCCCGATCGCAAGGCTATGGACCTATGGTATACCTAATTTTAATTACCCTCAAGTCCCGTTGTTCATAATCAAAATCGTAAAAGGTAATATTATTATTACATAGGGGAGAGTGGTCACCCTTCGTACACTTTTTACTCAAGGATTTAAAAAAAAATAACTAATTGCTATTTCCCAAAAATACTTATGCTTTTGCATAACCTAGTTATTTGGCTTCAATAATAATGTAGCTCAGTATTGATTTAATGAGACATAGAAAAGATACGGCCTATTTTCCAAAAAATGGAAATAGTACGAAAGCTCCCCCCCCCACACGTGGGGTAGCTTCGTACAGAGGGGCATAGCTTCGTAAACAATTTTTTATATCCAAACCACTAAATAAATCACCTCAAATGTAATTTTAATAAACATTATAATGTAAAACAAACAACTTTTACAAATACACATTATAAAATCAACATTTGAATTTGACCATTTGGGTACGTGTTTAAAACACACGTAAAGAGTCTATTTTTGCACATTAATCATAGTTTGATCTATTTTAAAAACATAAATAGTTGTTTTTCTTGCTGAAGCAGTATGAATACTTAAAATGTGTCCTCATTTTTGTTATTAGAAAACATAGAATTTTTTTCCTATACTTTATTATGTACGAATCTACCCCATTATAAACTGTACGAAAGTACCCCAAGCAACATTTTTTATGAAAATATTTCAAAATAAAAAAACTATTAAAATTACAACCAAATTTAAATTAACATAGTAATATATGGCTCATATTCAATAGATTTTACAAATTACTTTAGCAATACGAGCAAAACTTATTGGGAATAAATGTTTTCAAAGATGGATCGAAAAATTTCTTATGCGGGCCATAAACTCATATCGACTTGTCCAGGCGAAGCTTATTGAAGCAGTGCTATTTCATTTAGTTGTGAGTCTTTGGGCAGAAGGGGCCTTACTTACACATAAATACAAAAGCATCAACATTGATAATTGTGGAGATATGACTACTGTACGAATGCTCCCACTGTACGAAGCCTGACCACTTTCCCCTACCTATTTGTATACTGTCAGTGCAGCTATGAAAAGGAAATTTAAAGTGGGTATGTTACCTACGGAGTAATTATCCATCAAAATAACGCTGAGATCCATTGACTTGGGAAACCATAAATTATTGCAATTTATTCAATGCTATCCTATTGATGGGTTTCTATTGTCAACGATCAATTATAGTACAAATTTATATAAATGAAAGAAAAAAATCACGTCATGATATTTTTCATTATTCATTTGCTATCGACCCTACGTCAAGACCATGCGTGTCATTTATTTTAATACCTACATAGGTAGTAACTCGCCTCTATTCCGCTCCGTTTAAAAATCTTAGCTAACACATAGTTAAATAAATGCGTATAAACCACCAACACCTGAATATAAAAGGAACGGATAGATATACTTAAATATACTTTTATAAACATCCATGTGGTCAAAATAAATAAATGTGTTTATCACGCAAACTTTTACCCCTAGCGGGATCCTCACCCGTGACCCTTGATTTTGTAGCCAGATTATCTGACTACTAGACCAACGGGCCTGCCAATATAAACGTATAAACTGAGAGATCTAAGCATAGATACGCAGTACAGGAATATGAGAAGCAGCATTATTCTATATTATGTAAATAAACAAAGAAAGCCTATCCCTATTTCCAGGGGAGTCAGCGACCAGCGCTGGCTGCCGCACATTCTCATGCGTGGGCGACTTCAACAACGGAGTGCAGTGGGTGGAGACCGCGACTGCAGACTGCACCACGCAGTTCAAGCCCTTCGTGGAAGTGAAGGTCGCCAACTTCACAGACATGGCCACTGAAGACACGTTTACTGTCACGGTGAGTGATCATCAGCATCAGAATGTTAGCGGTCGACGTTAGACGCAGGTCTCTCCTAGAAGGCAGGATATTACTGAGTTTTTTAAAAATCTAAATTTAATTTTGATGTGCGCTTGCTTTGTACTTACTGCACGTATATTAATTTGTGACGCTCTAAAACAAACAAATGCTATTTAACCATAATATACTTTTATTTTTATTTTTCATCATTATTAGCTCATAATTCGCAAATATTTGAAAATAACGTGGATTCAGCTTGAAACCATAAGGCTCTGCATGGCAATACTATTGTGTTTATTCCGTTTTTTTATCCATTTGAATCCCTTATCTTTTTTTAGCTTTGATGTCATTTTTTCTTATATTTATTTGATATAATATCTATTTTATTTAAGTATAAACTATCAAAATCATGACTTTTAATTTCAAGACCATATAACGTCTATTCCCAGTTGTGGAAAATTAATGATACACAAATAAAATTATGTTATATTATAAATTATTATGAGTATTAATCTGTTGTGGTCCTTTTATTCAGTTGAGTACAATTATAAATTATAATTTAATGCTTTGCTGTCACCTTTAACCATTAACCCTCATTATAGACGACAGACCCCTTGCTGATGACAACCTTGGAAGGGCGTATCGTGCCGCATGCGTGGGTCAATCATCCGCCTCCAAACGTGACTCTGCCTAGCAACACTACTAAACACGATTCCAGTTCTAGGGAAGAGGAGGATTACGATTTCAAAACCACCACTGAAACAGAGTGGCTTTTCACCACAGTGAACCCCCCTCCTCCTTTTACCACCACAGAGGAACCAATTGACACAACCACCGATCCAACGACCACAGTTGAAGCTACGACGATACAAGTAAGTAGTTTAGCAATTGCAAGTCTAGTGTTCTGTGTGATAATGGCCTTTTTATCGGATTCATACTGCTTTAGCTGTTAGCAGGATTCATACTGCTTTAGCTGTTAGCATAATTTTGTAATACTAAGCTAAGTTTTGTAAGTAGTTATAAAATGCGTACTAGCACTCTCGCAAGTTGCTATGCCCTTGCAGGGCGTCACATAGGCACTTATCATGTACTCAACACCTATGTTACCTGTGACATGCAATAAACTATTTGATTGATTGATTGATTGATTGATAATATGGCCTCATTCTGAGTGTTTTTATATTTGTTTGGCCAAAAGCCAAAATCTTGATGTTAGCATGATTATACAGTTCCTGTTGAAGATATCTGTGGCAGATAATGTCTCTTAATATAATTTAAAATGTTTACATTGGTTTTCGACCTTAAGTCAAAGTAATACGGTTCGATTTGAGGTGGGAACTATTTTCCATTTGTCTGAATAAGGGTGAAATGCGGACCTCAGCCTAACTATTTCCAAGAACGCGGCGTCTCCTGGCGCCATTTTTTACTTTTATTAAAACGAATAAGTTGTTACAACGTTACGCGGAAGAGCGAGGCATTCCCTACACAAGTATCATCTGATTACTTTCTGGGAAGCCCCAGCAATGTCTTGTAAATGATTTACTGAAAAAAAAAAAACAAATTTATTACGAGAGTTTCCTATCGTCATAACGTTCAACCTTATTGTTCCTAGCCTGACGAGCAGTTGCAGCAGGTGCTAACAGAACTGCAAAGTCTGTTGGACAATGACATGGTGCCGCTGGAGAGCATCGAGAAACCCTTTGACAGGGTTAGTACTTTTTCTTTAGTTATTCAGTCACTTTTGTTTTTTAAAGCAGACATTTCAAAGCAGCACTTCGGATTATATGCTGAGCTTAGATATAAATAGGTGTTCTCGTAGACTTTGGCATAAAGGGATAAAAACTTCGTTCTACTTTCATTTAGTATAAGTACATTTGGTAAAGGCTCGATTAAAATTTTATGGGCAGCGGCGTTACCCCGTGATCTTTTATTTCTTTCTTTCCTTCTTTCTTTCTTTCTTTCTTTCTTTCTTCCAAGTGCGATAACCTGCATACGACGAAGTTGCAACTATCGTAACCGTCTAACAATTTCTCCAATGACTCCAGGTCAACGACATCCTAGACGTGCAAGACTCCGAGCTGGTCATCCCCGGTGAACTCCTGCATATGCTGGACAAGCTAGCGGCGCGCGTGCAGCTGTCGGCGGGGCAGGGCATCGCCGTGCGGCCCAACGTCGCCATCATGATGGCGGACTCCACGCCCGACGCGCCCATCCGCGGAGTCAGGGTTGCGGCGAGCGCTACTGACGACTTTTCCAATAGTACTTTTGGGTTTATTGATGGTAAGAACTACTACATATTTTGATCCAATTTAGTAAGTGTACATAACTAAATCACGGCTTGGGGGGCAACTCGCCCGTAGCCGCGGCCCATTTGACACTATCTGAAATGAGTAATGAAAAAGTGGGCCGAGGAATGGGCGAGTAACTTAGCTTTGTGTTTTGTGTATTGACGAGGTTTTTTTAAATTGATATAAAAGTCAACAGAACCACTAATACGGATTACCTGACTACGCTTTTTACTGTTCTGATATGTTCTCTGGTCGTGTAATTCCGGTATCGAAAAAGTACCCGTTCGGCTACCCTAGCCTTTTCTGCACATGGGTTTCGCGACTAAGAGACATTCTAGGGAGAATGGACAGCAGCGTTCCCCTATGTTCGTTTACCATACTACGGTCACCAACCCGCCTACTCAATGCCGTGAATCCCATAGGACGACAATGACCAACATTGGCATTATTCTAGTCTGTGGGACAGCTACATCCAGCAGTAGACTTCACCAGGCTGATAACACTTAATGTTTTTCAGGCGTCCTCGACACGAGTCAACTGCTGACGAACGAGTCGGAAGCCGTGGTGTACTTGCCCGCATCAGTGACGACGGAGCCGCGTCGCGTGAGCTTCGTGGCGTTCCGCAACCAGCGCGCCTTCGCCTCCGAACTGCCCGTCAACAGCCGCGTCTTCAGCGTCAATGTAGAGAACGTCACGGAGTTCGAGTCTGGCGAGGTATTGTTATTGACTCATTTTCTTTCCTTTTTGTATGTCTTTTCTGGTACGTGTTTTCGTTGAACTTGCGACACGCGGGCGCTACTACGTTGGCCAAGAGGCTTTTATGCGACTGTCTTGTTTATCAGTTTAAACTGAATGAACTTACCTGACGACTCAATGGAACCGCTACTTCGCTTGTTCAACGTAAACACACTTAAATGACTCGTTTCTTTGATCTAGTGGCGACTACACCGCGCGCGTTGCCGCTTGTTAACGTAAACAAGCACTCGGATATAGGTCTTCTTTGGTAGCAGGTCTTCTTAGGTTACTTTTGGTCTTCGGGAAACTCGGAAAGACGCATTCACGATGTACCGGGGTCCTCGAGTGGTATTTTCGCTTAGCGGTGGTTTAACTTCGCTTAGCTGTGTTCTAAAGATATTTAAAAGCATACTCCGGCAGAGCCTCTTATACGGCCGAGCCTGATGGAAGTTGGAACATAGTCAAATATGCGGTCGAATGAACCGCTATTGAAATAGGCGATCAAAACGCGGACAAAATTTTAGGAGTAGATCTAGATAAATTATTATGTTTCAATAGATTGTCGGAAGAGTGTTAATTGACCTAATAAGTTTTTTGAATATTATGTTTGAAAACCCGTGGTTGAACACTTATGGCTATGAAATCCAAGTTAAACATGTAAAAGTAGGCCAGAATTATTTATCCTTTGGTGCTTCGCTGTGGGTCATGGACGCTTACCACAGCATTAATTTCATGAATTCTGCTATGATGACATTGTTTTTTACTGCTTGAAGTGTATGTAGTTTTTTGATGTGTCGTGGAAATCGTGTGAACTAATATGTATGCAAGGATTAAATTGAATGGACTGTCAATTGAGATCAATCATTCAAAATACATGACATTTCTAAAAACCAAAGCGAAAAATATCAAATCAATGAATTAGTAATTTTTATTTTTATTCTTATTTCTTATAAAAAATTAAGGTCATTTGCAATTGACATGTTCTTTCCAATTTGATCTTTGTAGATTGAAAGACTTTTGTAGTCAAAACCTTATTGATGTTACCGTGGGGACATGTCCGAATTAAGAATAGCTTGGGTTCAATTGAGTCACAGCTTAGATTCATACATTATGGGCTTATTCGACGGGGTCTTGTACTGGGACTTACGTAATAGCAATCCACAAACAAAAATTGCTTAACCTTACATCTCCAATAATTACTCGGTAGGTAATCGACATCCACCTGACGCCGTTCGTGGGCGAGCCGGACCGCAACCAGAGCCGCGTGTGCGCGTACTGGCAGTTCACGGAGAACAGCACCGACGCCGGCTACTGGTCGCAGGACGGCTGCACGCTCATCCGGGCGACCTCGCCGGGCGCCATGGACACGTGTCGCTGCACGCACCTCACGCACTTCGCCGAGGTGCTCGTGCCGCGCGCCGTGTTCTCCGAGGCCGACGAGCGCGCGCTCGAGGTGCTCTCCGTCGTCGGCTGCGCGCTGTCCATGCTCGGCCTCGCCCTCATCGCGCTCACGGCCGCCGTGTTCCGCTCCTGGCGCCGCGACTACAGCAACAAGATCTGGCTGCAGCTCTGCGTCGCCGTCTTCGTGCTGGTCCTGTGCTTCCTCGTGATCGTGTTCGTCAGCTTCGAGCAGTCGAGCGTGCCGTGCATGCTGGTCGGCGTCGCGCTGCACTACTCGGTGCTGGCGTCGTTCTGCTGGATGCTGGTGGCGGCCGTGCTGTCGTACCGGCGCCTGGTGCTGGTGTTCACGCGCGACATGTCGCACAAGCTGCTGCGCGCGTCCGCCTTCGCCTGGGGCGCGCCCTGCGCCGTCGTCGGCGTCCTCCTCTCGGTCGACCCTCGCTCCTACCAGGGTCGATTCGACGAGCTGACTCCCAGCGGAACCTTTTGCTATCCTTCCGGGCTCGGCATCTGGCTGGCCGTGTACGCTCCCATCGCGCTCATGCTGCTCGCAAACTGGATACTATTCGCTCTGATAGTCCGCTCCGTGTTTGCTTCTCGAAGGATTCAGAGGCACGGCGACTCGAATGAGGCTCTCCGCTGCGCCTCGGTCAGTTGTCTCTTGGTCTTCCTGTTCGGTTTGCCCTGGATTTTCGGTCTTTTTGCTTTCAACGTGGTTTTGGCGTACCTGTTCACGCTGACGGCCACCTTCCAGGGATTCGTCCTGTTCATATTTTTCGTTTTGGGCAATAAGAAGACGAGAGACCTCTGGTTGAACAAGTTGAAGATTAAGCAGACTAGAAAAGTTCCAGTTACATCCTCCACTTATACTAACAGGAGCACAGGTCCCGGGTGGCGGGGTGGCGTCGAGGGCGCTACTACAATAGAGGCTAAAACTTCTAAGCCCAGGTCGCTCGCATCCCCAGATGACTCAAGATTTTCTTGACCAAACTCGTCGAAATATGAAGGCGGTCGGGTGGCACCCTAGCGTACACGAACGCTTTCAATAAATGACACTTTATAATGTTCTTGCCAAACGGGTTGATAAATTAGTTGACGTTTTAATCACAGAAGATGTAACCAGTGAAAATAAACTAGAGGTAACTCCCTATTTTGATGAAAAGTTTTTTAGTGTAAAGAAAAGAACATCCCACTGATGATTTATATTTTTTAAATAATATATGATGTAGTATTATGTATTATAACCGTTCTCGATTAGTATCCTAGTTGTTTGTGAGTATAAAATGCATGAGGTACTTTGCAGAAGTCGCTCTATTTTATTTTATGGTTTATAATGTAGATGATTACCTGGCGATTTGAACTTGCGGTTAAGCAGTTCCTTTGCAGTACCGCGGTGTCTAGTCCTCTCCATACATTCTTGAATAGTATCGCTATTACATTGTGTTCATTTTAATAATGTAATGTTAGATTAAGATAAATAAATGGCTATAGTGTATTTAAGTCGAATTCTTAATGATGTGGCGAAGCTTCCAAAGATTAGTTTTTTTATATTAAAATGTTTAAGTATTCTTCTTAGAACCTAAAAAATTTGGACCTAGTTTTGTTAAAAAAATATTTTAACTCCTTATGTAGGTGTTTTACCCCTAATATATTATAAAAATTCGTCACTTAAACACAAATTGTTTCAGTTGGTTTAGGAGAGAGGTCAATTGGAGAGCCCTAGGAGAGGTTTATATCTAAAACAAAACAATTAAAAAAAGTCTATCCAGAATTAACTATGTAGGTAGTTATTATGTTCTATGTCCAAATTGTATAGCTTGACTGGTTTCAAATTGCAGGCAGCAATCTTAATAATAAGAGGAAGAGTTTAATTACCACGTAGACATTTTATTAAGGACTGTTTTAAATTGTAAATACTAAGCATCCTTACCAAATGTATAAAATATAAGCCAGTATTATGAATTGTGTAAGTACTAAAATATATTTAATGCTATCATGTTTTAAGGTCCGTTTTGTCTTAAAAAAAGAAATTGGAAGTTAATATGACAGATTATTTATTTATGTAAAGACAGTTACTTTCATCATCTGTTATTAAGATAGGTAAAATAAAAGTATTTTAAAATACAACATGCAAAGAACAAAATGTTAATATTATGTTAATTCTGTTTTAAGTGTTATATGGCACTTTCGATATTATGAATAATCCTATATAGGGTTCGCTTAATTCGTCTACCAGATTTTTTGTCAAACGTTTTCCTAACTTTTTCACAAACGGTCATTTAGTTGACAAACATATATGTTGAATTCAACATAATACAATTATATTCTACAGTAAGTAACTCTTAAACAGTTATCAAAACAATTTGAAAAAAAATCGAAATCCGTCTATAAATGACGAAAATATCGGTTAACATAAATAAAAAAAAAACATGCAGACGAATTGAAAACCTCCTCCTTTTTTTAAGTCGGTTAAAAATAGGGTTTTGCGCTGTTATGAGATAGGCTGCAGTCAACCAGTACCTACTAAGGCATTTACTTGCCATTAAGTACTATTTGTTTTAATGTAAAACACATATAGGCAGCGGCTAAACTATTAATTTATTTGTAAAATAAATATTTATTATCATCCGATTGTCGTTTGTTTTATTTGATTTTGAAATTTATTACTTCATAATTATAACTTAAGTCTTTACATAAACACAAGCCGTACGATGCCGAAAAAAAAAGAAAAATCTATACGTGAAACACGTGACAAGATGGCGTTTTTGTAAAACGTCCTGTCCCATTAAATTAAGCCTTGTGTTCTCATCATAAGATTCAAATCAATAAACGGTTCCGTATAACAGCCTCTGCTCTATTTCTAAAGGGCTGTCATTGGTTCATTTGAATAGCGGATTGACGTTTCCTGTAGAAATAAACCAATCACGCTATCAATACAGAAATTCAATTTTGGAATTACCTCGATAATTGGCTACTTTGGTTGCTTAAGCCTGGAAGTTAAGTTGGCAATATGTCGTCAACGGTTTCAGCGGGATTTTACGTTGGTGACGATATTTTTGGAATTACTTTTTATGATTGGAACATAACAAAATAATAACGAGTTTAGTCTAGTAATTGCGTATCGTATCTGGATCCTTAATCTAGATACTTGTGAAATACAGTGTTGGTATTGTGTGATGTTCGAGCTTGGTGAATATGTAGGTAAACGGAAAAATATGCAAGATTTTAGGTAAACCATTATATCGTGGGGAGCCATATTTTTGCTCTAATCATGATTAAAGCTGCTTGACTGAAGAGACCCACCGGGAAAAAGAGACGGACTTTCACAAATTCAGGTATTTATTTCGTTCATTGCGTTTTGTCTTGTAATTTATTGGAGGTCTTACGCCTAAAAACCAGTCCTGATATGATCGGAGGTACACAATCAGATGAACAGCATGGTGTAAATAGAAGATTTAATTATGTTGTATCTTTTTGTTTTATTAGAAGTTGTTCTCATGCATGCTCTCAATGCGGCCATATCAATCAAGTGTAACGAAATGCAAATATGTAGGTAGTTGTAGCCAAGGATTTGAATAGATAAGACTTCAGTCGTGATTTTAATCCCGTTCACAATCATTTGTGCGTATCACCTACCCTAGTCATACCTACGTGCTCCATATTATGAATGTAGGTATGTATTAAATATTAACAAATATTTCCGTTCGTTATCAGTAAACTTGAGGTCCTTGATTGAGGGTAGATGTAACTGTTTTATTTTATTTTGTTAACAGATCTTGCGAGTGAGGTTCAAAGACTGTGAGTTAGGCGAAGCCGAATGGTATTGGCCGGTTGGCGTAAATCAGGGTGAGTTAAATTTTATTATGTCCATTCCGCCTCCTCAGCGTGGTTATTATACAATTATACATACATCCTCAGAATACAGAATAAACCAGAAAGAGCGTTCAATCAAATTTCTATGGAACGCGTTGTGTCCAAAACGTCTCGCCCCTCGCGCGTCATTATTCATATTAAATTCAATACTTATTTGAATAGAATGAATTGCAAAATGTAATACTAACACATGAAACGTAAACCCATCTGATTTCTTCTTAAGCTCGGCAGTATTTTTATTTAAAAACGGCATAATTATTTAAAAACTGACAGCTGAATCAGATTTCAACAGTATTGACTACACCTTTTGAGTGTAGTATGAACATTCACAGACAAGAGCGCGATGGCGGTTTCTGGTTTATTCTGTATTCTGAGCATACATCTAAATAATATATTATGTAAAACTCAAATGACTGACAGACTTACCGATACAGTGATCTATCAACGCATAGTCCAAACCATTGGACGGATCAAGCTGATTTTTTTCATGCTGGTAGATACTATGAAAAAGGGATCCGCTAAGATAGGATTTTTGTCAATTCTACCTCCAATAGCAATAAGTATGGGATGAAAATTTGTATGCATCTTTGTTAATTCTAAACCGATCGGGCTGAGATTTTTTTTGCATATAGCTTTGGCGTAGGAATCCCTTGAGAAAGGATAGATTCCACCCCTAACGAGATAAAATAGGCCACGCGGACGAAGCCTCTGGCGGCCGATAGTACATGCATTTATACAAAAACCCTCATCCGGGAAGGCTTATCAGCAAATAACTCCGACATTTTCCTGCTATATTTTCGTGGTGATTAAGTGCATCATTGTCATCAATCATCTTTATTGATCTGATAAATGAAAACATTATTACATTTGAGGTCTTCATCCTGTATTTGTGTAATGCACATCATGCATCAGATTAATACCTCCTTTTAATTTTTTAGGTACAAGATCATATCTCAACCAGTATTTTTCGAATGAAACGTACCCAGAAATAAGCGAAGAAGAGTTTATTTATGAATTTCCGAATAGTTTTATGAGTATACTATTGTACGCACAGCAAGATCCGGTATTGCTCGAAATGACCTCTAATGACAAAATTAATTTCTCTGGAGCCTGTAAACCAAATCCTAGCATTTATCGACAGGTAAGATAAAAAGAAACTGTTTAATCAGTTTGTTTTGATAAAACTGGTAAATGAATAACTGCACATTTCTTTTCAGAAGAACATTTTGGAAACTTCTCCAATGGTAATGTTCTTGGTAAGTTACATACTTTTGGGTCCTTCTCGCTTAGCATTTAGATGTATTTTGTAAAAAGTGAAGTGAACCTACGTATATAATAGAGAGAATTAACCACAATAAAACATTTACGATTGATCTAAACTACACTTATATCCAAAGCAAAATTTATTCTTAATAAGCTAACGTGTTGACAATGATGAATAAGTATTTACATACGTTCTCAAGTTATGGATGTTTAATAAAGTATTTAAGTATTTCTATACGTTCCCTAGCATCCATAGTACAAGCTTCGAGCTTAATTTGAGGTTAGGCAGTTGGCGTGTTCGTCCAATATTAATTTATGTCTTGAATGGTTGCAGCGATCTCAAGCGAAGCCGCAAGCAGGTCCGGTGATGGAAGACTTGGGTATGCTGCTGCAGAATGAGTCGATATCTGTGTCGGCACAAGACGTTGCAGAGACCATGGACCGGGTAAGTATTCTGTTTCTCCTTCTCTCTCTTTACTTCCATAGCGAAGAAACAGCTGCCGTACATCACTACATCGTCACTACATCGTCAGTACCAGTTAAAAAATTACCCTCTTTTGACAGCCGAGTAAAAACACATTACAGAAGACCGCAGTCAAGTAGCACTTCGTTACTATTGTGCCATGTTTCTACTTGTGAGAAAGGCCGCGAGAGCTCAGTTAGGGAGGGTATGTGGGTTTTAAAGGCAGGCAACGCATTTGTGATTCTTGTACGGTTGTTGATGTCCATGCGCAGCGCTGAATATTACTTATTATTACAAAAAACATACGCAATAGTCATGACGCGATTTTTAAAAATTAGAATGGTTCAAGTTAGAATCATTCAAGAGGAAGGTTTATAGATCTAAATCGCCATGTGCTGTAGATAGAGCGCATAGCTATTTGTTTTTTACCGTTACATATTTGTTTGTTTTTAAATTACCACTAATTTTTGAATTACTATGTTATCTTAGTCAGATAAAAGTTTCGTTTTTTAGGTGGATGAGCTCTTTACCGAAAATGAAAATGAAGAGATTCCTGGCGAGCTCCTTCAACAGTTGGATCAAGTCGGGGCAAGGTAACTTAAGCTGAAAAAATAATAAGATAAATGAAAAAAACACTTTTATGACGTAATGAGAGGTAGAGCTTTGTAGAACTTCCACTCGAATGAGCCGCTCGTTTGGGGTAGTAGGTACCTCCACCTTACAGAAGGCCACAGTGAAGTAGCACTTTGTAACTGTTGTGCTATGTTTCTGCTGGACAGTGAGGTTGTCAGATCTCAGTTGGGAAGGGTATGGGATTTTAAAAGGCAGGCAACGCATCTGCGACCCTTGATCGCTTACCAGTGACCCGCTTGTTTGTTTGCCTCCCTTTCATATACAATGACTAATCCGCAATTGGCAACGTAGTGACTGGACGATAAAATGATTTCAAATGATGGTAGCCTTTGCCGCGCAGTGGAAATAAACAAGCTGATTCATCTTAGACCGAGTGATCGTTATCATAATAAGACAAAATTTTGCTGCTATAGTGGCCTCGATTGAATCTCGATTTATCGTCATCTGCAAGTACTCTAATTGTTTCGGTGTTAGGTTGGAACTGAAGGCGGGGACCGGGCAGCTGGTGCGGCCCAACTTCGCGATGGCCGTGGCGGGGGGCGGCGGGGGCGAGGAGGGCGGCGGGCGGGTGCGCGGCGTGCGCATGGCGGCTGGGTTCGACCACGGGTTCGCCGACGACATGTTCGAGTTCTGTCACGAGGACGGTCAGTAGAAGTCCTTTTTGAACATACCCAGCTTGGGAATACATATCTCTAATTTTCTCTCCCCCCCCCCTTTCACTCTCTCTCTCTGCCTCTCAGTCTGTCACTCTTACACACACACACACACACACACAAACACACGCGCTCAAAATCTTATATGAATGCAACCGCCGATACATACAAGGATTTTTTTCTGCTGTTAATTTGTGTTATTTGAGTAATTAACGTTCAATAACCACAAAAGAAGATTTTTCACACAACAAAGAAAGTGACAATTCGTTTGGATCATTAAATTTTGTGCAGAAGTCGCTGAAATTATCTTTATCTTTTTTTTGATTCAAAGGGACTTTTGTGGTCTAATATGTGTTACACATAATATACACATATAGGGAAATCTCACATTTCCTAAAAGATAGAAGTTTTCTGCCGAGCTAGTATCTAGCTACCACGTACTCTGCTTGCGCGATGTAGGTTTGTTTGGAAATTTCGCAGTAAGTATGCGAGTGTGTTTCAGCTCCATCTGTTTTAGTTGTATCGGAACTACTCCTTTGTGGCGATTTAGACAGATGTAGCCACATGTAAACTTGTATATCCGAATTCCAGACGGCACCCCTCCCCGTATCTTCTCCAACGAGACTAGCGCGGTGGCCCTGCTGCCTCCGTCCGTGGCGGGCGCCGGGCACCGGGTCAGCTTCCTGGCCTTCCGCACCGACCGCGCCTTCCAGGACCACTCCTGCCAGCTCAACAGCTGGGTCGTCAGCGTCAGCGTGGACAACTTCACCGGCTTCCAAAATGGAGAGGTAGGTCGTAATTTTATATTGGAAAGAAAGTCGCGTTAGGTTCACCATAAACTCGAGAGTTGTTTGTTTTCGATGGGATATGGATACTTTCGGTATTAAATTATGATTGTAGTATTAATGGCAATAATGCTCAGTCAATTATTTTTTACATACGTAATAAAATACGGCGGAACGGACAATGTAAAATAACGCATTATTCTTGCTTTTTGACGGTATCAAGTTAATTAAAAGCTGATAATAATATCATTATCGTTGCAGTTTGATGAAGTGCTGAATTCTCATCACATCGTCTGTTTGTGGAGCTATGATTACCTATCCATTTGATAGCAAACCCAAATATTTTGGTTGTGAATTTTTAAATATTCTAAGAACACCTGACCGGTTTTTACAGATGATTGAAATATATCTCAATCCGACCAAAAAAGCCATCTCACGTGACCAGGAAGCCGTGTGCGCTTATTGGCACTTTGAAGCGAATGGAACCGGCCACTGGTCGCAGGACGGCTGCGAGCTCATCGTCTCTGAGGCAGGCTTGCTCGACCTATGCCGCTGCGACCACCTCACGCACTTCGCACAAATCATCATCAGAAGAGAAGTCTTCTCCGAGCTCAACGAAAAAATCCTAGAAATAATTTCCGTCTTCGGTTGCAGCTTGTCAATATTCGGAATCACAATAATTGGCTTAACGGCCGCTCTGTTCAAATCCTGGCGAACGCAAGACAGCAACAAAGTCTGGCTGCATTTATGCTCTGCTGTCTTGTGTCTGAATATCTGCTTCCTCGTCACGATATACGTTCCGTTCACCCAGGCAGACGTCACGTGCACTGTCATAGGCATCGCGTTACACTATTCCGTGCTAGCAACCTTCTGTTGGATGCTTGTTGTAACCATACTGTCTTACAGAAAGTTGGTTCTCGTATTTACTACTGATATTCGCTACAAGCTTCTTGTTAGTTCACTTTTTTCTTGGGGGTTTCCCATGTTAATAATTGGCGTCCTTTTAGCAGTGTCACCTCGATCATATTCACAACGATACGAGGATATAACCCCGAATGGTGCTTTTTGTTACCCCAAAGGTATTGCTTTTTGGATTACAGTTCTTTTGCCAATTGGGATAATTTGGTTGGTCAACTGGTGTTTGTTTGCGATCATAATTAAGACGATAAACGACTCGAAAAGAATGCAAAAGCATATTAATAACAAAGCTGCCACTTTAAGAACTGTATCTGTGAGTTGTCTTTTAGCTTTTGTATGTGGTATACCTTGGGTATTTGGATTCTTTGCAAGGAATATAGTAGCGGCGTACTTGTTCACGTTGTCGGTGACTTTTCAAGGGTTTGTGTTGTTTTTGTTTTTTATTGTGGGTATCGGGTCGACACGGAGACAGTGGATGGCTTTGCTCGGGAGAGGCGCTCGGGGCTTGCGGGTCACATCCTCGGGCGCGACGAATAGGAGCCAACCAACGAGCTCGACTCCACTCAACCCAAGTGATTCATCGAGTATTCCGTTAAGAAGAAGTAAGTTCTATGTGAAATCCTATGAAACTAGTTACATAAATCCCCCGCAAAAAAGTTATATCCGGAAAGAGGAACTGGTCTCTTATCAACAAAACTTCTGTGTGATTTTAGAACTGGGTCAGTGCTTAGCCATAGAATATGCGTCGATACCAAGTTTGTGATCGTTTGTCGGTATTTTTTTGTTATTATTATTCTATAAGTATATATAATTAATAATAGTAGTAACATTTTTTACAAGCATATGTTTCGCTTTTTATTAAGCATGATGATATTTGATAGAGATAGTTTAATGTGATTCAATATGGTGACACAATGAGAGGATAACGGAAAGAATAAATATTATAGAATTTAAAGTATCATAAGTACCAAAGTAAAAATTGTTAATAATAGTATTACCTATTGATAAACAATGTATTAACTCTAAAAATAACCAGGAATAACTGTTTATGAAATCTTTAAATTCTTAAGACAATTCAACCCACCGCAAATACGAGTAGAAAATATTATATTACGCTTTTAGTTAAAAAAATATGAAGTTTTAGTTTAGTAGATAGTAAACGTTACTTTACGTGTACGTTAACTGCTAATTGACACGATAACTGTTGAATGTGTATTTCCTTAAAATAAGGCAGCTCAATTCTAGTTCAAAAATAAAATGGTTTTTTAAATTTTGATATATATATTTTTATCTGTGCCTCTATCCATGAAAAATCCTTTAAGCGTTAAGTATTTAAAGCGCTTCGTCTTAGTCAAGGTGAAAGTAAATAACTATAAATACAAGTTGCTAGTCCGAGCTAGTGTGCGCTATCGAAGGATCGAGGATTATCGCGCGCTCGAGTGGAAGTTACAAGAGCCTTTGATATTTTAATTAATCGATGATGCAGTCCGCAGGTATCTTCACAAGTGAACCACGCGTTGTTTTAGTGATGTACGAAGTTCGAGTCCGTCGATTTGATTCGAATATAAAATATTTTGTTAATTTAATAATATTGAGTATGTTTAACTTATCTGGTAAGTTGTGAAGCCTCTATTCAGTGAATGGTTCACTGAACAGAGGGGCTTCTTTCGCTTATGGTTCACTGCGTGTGTGCGGCCAACAAAATTACGTTACGTGAAAAATCTTTTATCAATTGCACACATAGGTTTTAACCTTATGGGACTAAGGTTAAAACCTATGTGTGCAATTTTTGTTTAGTGAATTAAACATCGTTTATCCAAAAAATAAAGATTCTGTGTCGTTCCAGTCCGGTGCCATTTTGGCCGGCGCGTTCAGTCCATTGACTGGTGATTGTTTCCTATTTCCACTCTGCCCACCTCCGTTATTTAGAGACCTCCAGAACTTATTGACACCTGACTAAAATGCTTATTATTACTTACCTTTATTACCAGCTCCCATTGACACTTAACACTATTCTGTTTACAATAAAGCTTTGTTTATTTGACCCTTCAAATTGTTTTAATATATAAAGGAGAATATTAACTTTTTATTTGAAAAACTAAGTAAACATGTAACATTGAATCTTTCATGTTTAAATGTTACGTTCGAGTCTTGTAATTTGCCATCACTAGTTTTTATTTATACCGGTGAAAACACTGCATAAATAGATCGTTGTCATAGCAACTCCCTAACCGCCGAGTGAAAACTCCATGGTTCATTTGGTAGTCGACGCTTATATCGCCGTGACATTGACAACGTCGCCAATCTTCCACCGCCTGTCCACGTGTAAACACCGTTGTCAAGAACATAAACAATGTTTTGGGGAGTAAGTCCCGCGCTGGATTTGCAGCAAGAATACCTCAGGAACGGTGACGAAAATGCCTACGAGCTCAACTTTCTCGTCATCGGCGGATGCGACGCTCGCCATCTCCTCAAGACGCTCGCTCAAGCGTACCGCCACACCAGGCGATACATGAACATCTTCGTCGTCGATGGCTGCCCTGAACTCGTCGCCCGGCAGCTGGTCCTGCTATCCTTAGCCTTGGAAAAGACTACAAGAATAGGCTTGTTGGAGAAAACCAGACGCTGGCTCGAAATATACGGGAATTTACTGCTACGTCCGCCAACCTCCAGGTATCTAATCGCCAAGGCACGTCAGCTGGTCGGCATGATCACAAATCCTGAGTATATGAACTGCCTACTGCCCTGCGTGTCCGTGGATCAAATGAAGTATCGAGAACGTGACTACCTGGAAAATCTCGCAAGCTTCTGGACTACGGGTAACACAAACTCGTTTAATGCCTGTGAACTCTGGGAACATAGAATTAGGCATAGCCTCGGTGTGAGATATGACAACAGGGCTGGTGTGTTTGATTGGGATTACCATATGCGATTAAAGGAGTCGGCCAGCCAGATTTGCTTCCAAGAGTATAAGCATTTTAGGGAGCATGGCGTCGCCTTCACCTGGCTTGAGACAGAGGTGTGTCGTCCTAACGTGACCTTTGCGGCCGGTGTATACAAATGCGGCGACAGGTATCTTCATCGAGGATACTTAGGCGATATGGTGACATCCCCTTACTTAGCGTTCGGGCTGGATTGTGACGATAAAGACATGCTTAAGGCGTCTCATGGAGTTAACTACAAGCGAGCGACTGATATATCAGAGCGAAACGTGATGCGGATGCTTTATGAAGTGGAAAATCGGCAGGCTTTCGACGCCACTGCGTTGAATCTAGAGACGGAGAAGAACTTAGGGATGGTCGTGCTAAGCCAGATCGACGCGCGGATTTCCGAGGCAGGTCCAGAAGTGCCGTTGCTTTTGCGGGAGGATCGGAATACTTACATTGACGTGGACTACGGGAAGGTGCATTTCCTGTCTCTGTCGGCGCTGGAGCATTACCCTCACAAGCCGCAGTTCCAGGGGTTGTTCCACGGCGTGTTCGTGGGGCACAACATGCTGACGCGCATCAAGCCGAGCGTGTGGTCGATGGCGCGCGACGACGCCACCGTCATCATGGAGTCGCGCAAGTACATGGCGGAGCTGAAGCGGGACGACGTCAAGGCGTTCGGCGAGCAGATCGAGCAGGCCGCGACGGCCGCGCAGTGCGAGAAGACCGCCGCCTTTGATCCCCAGAAGGATGATTTCGCGAGGTTTCTTATTAGAAGAAGAAGTGAAAGTGTTGAAGTGCCTGTTTAGTTTGAAATAATTGTTTTTTTATGTTTTATTTGCGCTAGTCATTATTAATTAATAAAATTGAAAGTATTAATTTTCTATCCACGTGTCATGAACGTTTTGGTTATTGAGCAGTTAAAAGTGTATTTAAACGGTTTATGAAGGGAATTTTAGTTTCTCGTTATTATTTACTTTTTAATTTGAATAAAACTTCTATGCTCACAGTTTACTCGTAAAATAATTATGATAAGGTTAGTGGTATAAAGGATTAAACGTTGCGTTTGAAAGTGAAATATTGTCCAAAAGCAAACGCGATTAAATACTTGATACCATTTTTGAAATTATTATTAAGTAGGCTATTATTATGATAGATTAATAAATATTTAAAAATGAATGCGCTTTTTGTTTAAAATAATCGACTTTCGAAGACAGTTGTCAATACCTACCTTAGACTTATCGAGAGGATTTGTGTTGAGGTGCAAGTACAATGAAACAAGCAATAAAATTTGTGTTCATCTATTTTTTTCATTAATAATATGTTACATTCATTTAGTAAATCATATAGCAAATATATTTACAAGGACAAAATAAAACGGAAAATTACAACGTCTCAACGTTTTTCGTTTAAAATTCGTATTTTTATATTACATAATATCACTTAAGTTTAACATTTCTAAGTCAGTAGTTCGGTAGTGTTGGTTCGAACGAGCGCGCGCGGCGGCGGCTGGAGCACATTCACTCAGCGTCACACATACACCCTTATCCCTACAGCTAGTATAAAACAAGTTTATTACTACAGAATTCCAGAATCAACATTTATTTTTCATATAGACACCTCTAACTACTTAATAGGTAATGTGATGCGTCGTGCCGGGCGGGACCGATCTGTGCTTCTCGCTTTCATAGACGGGTCTTGTATTTCATAAACTTCACGCATGTTTATATTAACTTCATTTTCCCAAAGAAACTAAGCCTCATTATTATGTTCTTAGCACTTTAGTTGCTTGAGCGATAATCCTTTTTCACAATTAAAACCGACTCATCCGTAGAATAAAGTCCGATCTGCAAGCTAGCATTCCTGCAGATCGGACTTTATTCTACGGATGAGTCGAAACTATTCGTGATTATTATATACCCAACTAGAACGGTAGGAATGTTTTAAAAACAATCAGCTATGAAGGAGCACACCCATCGCCCCCACGCCGGCCCCCGTGTCCACTTATTACACCAATCGTATCGGGTCGGGCATTTCGTCACACAATGGAAGCTTTATATCAATATGGCAGTGTTACATTCACTATAAAATTAAAAAATATTACCTTGTCATACTATTAATACTAGGTTTCAAGGTTAACCGAACTCGTGATGGTCTATATTTAATTACATATTCCATGACTTTGTCGCGATGCACGTGTGTATGGAATACAACAGAAGTCACTTTCAACAATTTCCTAAATAATCACTTAATCATTATTATACTTTACGTGAAGATACATATTTACATATAGTAAGAATTCGGAACTGATACGTAATAACTACAACGAATATAGTATTGTTATTGACATAAACATAAGATTCAAAATTCACTTATTGCCATAAATTTATAAATACACTCGGAACACATGCGGAATTCCAAACTAATCATAACTCCATTGTTAGATTACAATTGCATTATATAACTTATTACGTACATTCCTTTATATATGTGTAGTGGTTCACCCCGTGGGTAATCAACTTATTCCACGAGGATGGTGTTCAAAAGTTTAAATATGTTTCGTTAAAAAACCTAAAATTAGGATAAAATACTTTTTAATTTTAACAGAATAAATGATACAAGTTTATTACCCATGTGGCTCTGGAGCCTGACTAGAAAGACACTTTTTGTTATTTATTTTTGTAAACTTTTGTATAATAATTATTCTATTCGGAAACTTAAATGGCACCGTGAGAGTAGATGGTAAATAAATGTTGCTAATCTATAAAACATAATAAATACAATTTACTTTATCTTAATCCAGAACATCTTCTCAAGTATGGTTTGCATCTTTCTTTACCCAAATTGCGTATGCACCTTATTGGAATCCCCACAATCGAACTACCTAAAAACTGTAAATATAAACTAAGAATAAAATTTTATTTTTCTTCGACTACATTCCCACAGCGCCACCTATTCTCAAACTTTAGGTCAAAAAGAATCTAATATTTTTTCTTGGTTTTTTATTCAATAGCATCTTTCTAGCCAGACCTATCCGAACATACAGCGTGTTCGCCACGAGTGTAGTGACAGCGCCCGGTGTCCGGTGTAATAGATGGGGCGTGCCGCCGCGCGCCGCGCCGCTCGCGCACCGCTACCGTGAGCAATGGCCGTGTCCGGCGCGTCCGCAATTGACGTGTTAGGCCTCCGCGTACCGGCTGCGCGCGCGCCGCATACCCATAATACTTGCGGTTATACTGAGATATAAGTACTCGTGTTGAGATGGCAGGGCTTACGGCACTTGCTTTAGATTATACTGAGATACAAGCACTCGTGTTGAGATGGCAGGGCTTACAGCACTTGCGGTTACAAGTACTCGTGCTGAGATGGCAGGGGTAACAGCACTTGCTATAGTTAGATTATGCTGGGATACAAGCACTCATGTTGAGATGGCAGGGCTTACTGCACTTGGTTTAGATAATACAGGATAGGATAATACTGAGATACAAGCACTCATGTTGAGATGGCAGGGCTTACAGCGCTTGCTTTAGATAATACTAAGATACAAGTGCTAATGTTGAGATGGCAGGGCTTTATGTCCGCTCAAGGTGTGTTCATTGTTTATCCCGTTCTGTATTTGGACATTTGCGGGCGAATATAATTTGTGTAATATTTGTTAAATTTAAAAATCAGGTACGTTATGCATTTTAATACAAGTTACAATGCAACATTGATCTGATATAATATTGTAAAGTTATTGTTGAATTTTTGACAAAATAACAATGACGAGGTAACACATTTTTGCATCAAACTATACAATGAATCAACGTTACAAGTTATTTATCCTTTTTAAGTTCTCTGTGGTATTTAGCACATCGATTCGTTTTCATCTCTATTTCAGTACCTCGGGATTTATAGCAATGAGCTAGATGGTAGTTTGTATCCTTAGCCCACATGCCATCTTTCTTGCGTCGGGTGTACCAGCGCGCGCACACTCGGCGGTTCTAAACGCGCGCACGCGACGCCCACTGGGGGCGAGCACTCAGCGACGCCGCCCACTACCGCCACCTCTGCGATTCTGTCCAAGTTACTTCAAAACACGTCTATAATGAAAGTTGATCGATCAGCTCTTGGTGTTCATCATGAATTTATTAATAACATGGCTCGTCATTTACATATAACAAAGTTTCATTTATTCTTTCATACTATATATACCTAATTAACATAAAATATTGTTGATCGCTTCTTTAGAATCAACGATTATAATATTTCAGCCCATGGGTAGTTTCCAAGGTATAGTAACAACTACAAACTAATACTACTGGGAAACTTAATCTGCCTATCAAATATAGGCCATCGCGCGACTTAAATGATTACTATACAATTTTCAGTAATTGATGCCTAGCTTACCTAACCTTAAGATTGAGCAGAGACTTGCATTCATACAGAAGAAATACACGTTCCTTCGTACTCCATATCTTATTTAGTTTTCACCACAGCTAATGTACGCCCGTTTCAACAGAATCGCGGAAAGTGAAGGCAAAGTAAATTAATTCTCCTTACCATCGACACTAATATAATATCAAAACAGTATTCAAGCATCTTGAGCAATTGTGCACACATTCGAAGTAAGTAAAACACTTAATTTTTATTAGTGTCAGTGCTAATCGTGAGAAGTAATGGAAAACAATCGTTTTGATAACAAATCCGTCATCTTTTCGCCCAGTAATATACTGAAGCGGATCAAAATTCTCGCACTGTTAGATTATAAAGTCTTACAAATGGGTAGATAATTTCTCAGAGATTTTGGTATCAAGACGATTGTTTTTATGGTGTAAGCAGGGCCGGAGTCGCCGGGAGCGAGGCGCGGGGCGTGGCTGGACCCCCAGGGTCAGGAGCCAGGGTCACGCAGACACAGGTACTCAAACTGTAGCGTTCGTCGCCAGTGCCCCCGCGCCTCGCCGAGTGCCGCCGCCAGCTACAGAGTATTGCAATTACATCTACCCTGTACGTGTTTATAGTATCTATTTAGACTTACTTACGTCATAACGTATAACTATAAGAGTTAATTTATCTTGGAAACAGGGCGCATGGCCTCACAGCGCCAGTGAACATCGTACCAGAGTGATAGCAGCCGATACGAGGTTAATTATTTAATTTATTCAATATTTTAACTGTAATTACCTATGAGATACATTTGTGGCCGCGCCACCTAGCCTAGCGTAAACGCGAATGAAACGATAACGTTCTAAATTGTCACAATAAAATAAACGAGAAACTATAACATATTACATTTTAACATTCATTCCATTCAGTTTATGGCGTAAATTCGTTTAAAGTCAATACAATAATAGATATTCTGATAAAACTCGAAATAACTTTTATTCACATTAAAGTTTTAGAATATGTGTACGTTATGGGCTAAGTTTATATGAAATTATTGTGCACGGTGATACGAGATCTCTGGTGTTATAGTTGTAAGAACTAATTCACTCACAATAATCGTTCCGCAACTCAACCAGACGCGAAAGCAACGTGACTATTTCAACTACGACGAAACAATACCGGTGTTCTGTTCGAGATGCTAGTCGCGGTCGCTAGTAGTGTGAAGCGGGCGCTGATCGGAGAGGTGACACAGAATGAAGCGATTGTTTGACTCTCCGGGGACGGTTGCGATGTCGCCCTCCTCCACTCGGTTACTGCGGCGATGGCGGAAACGAGAACTGAACCCGAGGCGGGTCGACGGCGAAACGATACGTCTACTAACACCCACGGATCAAACGGGACGTCGAGCTCGGCTGGCGTCGTAGCGACATCCACAAACTAAGACATGTCACATTAAAGCTTCGCTTACGATTATTAGCTCAATTTGTTAATCGCCTATCTAATTTGCAAGCTACTCGAGCTTCGTCTGTCGGAAGTCAAAGGGGAGCGAACTCGACGTCTGACAGGACCTCGGCACCGTACAACATTACTTAACGCTACGTCCATAAAACGATAAGTCTTACTTAAAGTTACTTTAGACATACGGCCCCGTCGCGCCGCGCGGGGACGCGGCACCGAACAGAGATAAGAGTTATAAAGCGTATCGTTTAATGGAACAAATATAATCATCGACGCGGCACCGCGCGTCCCCGGCGGCGCGGCGGGCGACGCGGCTCGCGCGCGACGGTACTCTAAGTCGTTCAATACTACAGTTCAGTCATATCGTTTATATACTGTGCATTTAATACTCATAGGTCGATAATATTTACAGGTCACCGATCGTCTAACGATAACTACGACCGGGTCGGGGGACCCGGCCTCGATTAGTTTAGCTACGCGTGAGAAGATTTATCGTGTTCGCTAACGGTCAAACTACTCGTCGACTCGATCACCCTAGCGGTGCAACCGGAGCCCGGTACGTCGCGTCCTAGTCGGCGGGCGGCGCGGCGTGGCGGGCGGCGCGGGCGCGCGGCGGGCGGCGCGGTCAGTGCGTGTACTCGGGCAGCGCGGGCGCGGCGGCGCGCAGCGTGGCGTCGCTGCCGGAGCTGGCGGGCGACGGCAGGAAGCGGCGCGGGCTGAGCGCGCCCGGGGCCCCGCGCCCGCCGCCGCCGCCGCCCCCGCAGCCCCCGCCGCCCCCGCCCAGCGCGCCCGCCGCGCCCACCGTCTCTTCACTCGCCCACCGGGCTAACTGTTGTTGAGCTTGAATAAATTCATCACTAGAAAATGATAGAGAAGAGGAACGGAGAGTCGAGGCGCGAGGCGGCCGACGGGCTCCCGCCCGGACGTCGTACTCCTAAAGAGGACTCGATCGCTACGAAAAGTCCACTACGGACTACGGCGGACACGTCTACTACGATTAATATCTGCTGCGACATATTGTGATCGTATTGCAAACCCGAATAAGATTTTTTTTAACGAATTGCTTCCGATTCCGTTTTGTCAAATCCTCTTTAAGAATGCACAAACAGTGGAGCCCGACGGCTGCCTTTTTGTTAATGTGTCATTAATGTACAGTGTGTTAAACAAGTGAATTTAAGATGTCAGCTATGAGGTTATTTAGCCGAGATGAAGTTAAATCTTAGCTTTGCTAAACTTTCAACGAAGAACTCTTTTCTTTCTTCAATAATTTTGACAAACATTGAATGTGTGCAGTATTTAGCGCCAATTGGGGATGTGAATCTCAGCAACTATTTAAAATAATAAGATGGGCCATTTCGTGCGTTTCTGGAATAATCTAACATATAACTGTATAAAGTAATAAACTTTTTATACTTTTATAAAAAGGGATCAACCAACGCAATATACATTTATATAACTGTTAGGGCTCCATGTGCCGGTTTACACATTGTGTACCTACTACAGTATAAATATAGAACCCCTTTACAATAATATGGGTTTGCCAGAATTAGGGTATACGTCTTTCAGGTCGTGAGGTCAAATCTAGTGGGAAATACAGCTATAACTTCAAAATAAATGTAAATCGTTCCAGAAACACTCGTACGGCTATTTATCCAGTAAACCCTCTCTACAAAAACAACGTGATATTTCATTAACTTGGATGAGATGTTATGAGATGTCACGTGGTTTTTGTTATCCAACAACGTATTCCGACTGTGAGTATGCTTACTGAATGAATACAGGCAACTACAAAATAGAGTATAGTCGGTTTTGAATGGACGATAAGTTGAATACATAATTAAATAAATATTGCGAAGCTAACAGGACGAAAAGAGCAAGTTGGTCAATGCAAGATATACCGAATTTGGTAGACAATAACATTTTTTATTATCTGTATTTATTACATTTCTACTTAACAATTCGCCCTTAAAATACTTGCAGTATATTTACTACTTATATGTATCTAAAAAAGCGATAAACTGCATAACTCGAACTCACAGTCGGGGGCAATACGCTTGGTTGACTGTTACGCTATGATAAGTACATATAAGGAGAAGCAGCTCACCTCTCGCTGTCGGGCGCGTCGCGCAGGCGCTCCGCGTCGGCCGTCTCGTACAGCGCGTCGTCGTCCGGCGGCGCGCGCGCGTGCCCGTGCGCGTGCGCGTGCGCTACGTGACCTGCAAGCAGCGGGAGATAGGTTACAGGCATGATTTTTAGAGTTCCGTAGCCCTTGTAGATTCGTCATCTCTGTCTGTCTGTCTGTGCGCCGTTACGTAACAGCTTTACGAAACTATAAGAACTGACGAGTAGTATGGAAGATCCACTTGAACTCTACTTATCGTAAAAACTTGCTGGAAAAGTCTCTGTATGGGGTTGATGTATAGTGTGCAATTAACTTTCAAATAATTGTCTCAGTAATCTGCTAGTTAGGATGTTAGTCGAATGTACTCGTAAATACCCAACAATAAAAGGAATGGCAGTGCGTGTGTGTGTGTGTGTATGTGTGTGTGCGTGCGTGTGTGTGTGCGCGCGCGCGTGGTGGCGCGAGCGCGTTTGTGTGTGTGTGTGTGTGTGTGTGTGTGAGGGTTCGTGGGTGAGCGCACGCGTGAGTGCGGTTGTGCGAGTGCGCCTGTGTGCGACGTACCCTGGTGCGGCGAGTGCGGCTGGTGCGGCACGTGCGGCGCGTGCGGCTGGTGCGGCGCGTGCGCGGGCGGCGGCGCGGCGGGCGCGGCGGCGAACAGCGGCGCGTGGTGGCGCGCGCTGCCGCGGAAGCGCGGGTAGCTGAAGCGCGACTCCTCCTCCGGCCCGCCGATGCGCCCGCGGCACCTTCTGGCGACACACACGCTTTAAATAAACTGACACTTAATTTTTTATCGCAGCAGAACGCTTTTACAGAAACTTTATAGGCGTTTGAGTAAGCAATCGATTATTCGAACAAAGACATTTTCTAAAAGTTCCCGTAATACAAAAATAAATCACGGAAATAATGAGGGTCATGTATCCTCCGCCTCCCGAGCCTAAAATAATGTAAATAAAGAAGCAGACGTGAAAAATATTATTCTACAAGAAAACTATTTTTTTTGAACTATAACACTTTTTTGCTTCTCTATTTTAATATCACCCTATGTCGTACATAGTAGAACGTTGGTTAAGATAATTAGTTAACTACTTATTTATCAACAATCTATAATATACTTCAACTATGCTATGTACACTGAATTTGACTTATGCGAAGACTTCTATGGAGACTTGTAAAATAAGTGGGATTTCCGGAGAAAATCGAAAATCTTCATTCAATTGTAATTCAGAGAGGCCAATACTCACGGAGGTATCTCCCCCGGATCGACCCTGTAGTGCCGGTCGGCCTCCGTCTCGGACATGCGGATGTCCTCGGAGCCCGAGGGGCTCATGTGGCGGCTCGAGTGGTGCTCCAGCTGCCGGATGAGGTCCTCCAGGTTGCGGATCCGGATCGGCCCGCACTGCGACTGGGGCGGCTCGTCATCCTCCTCATCTGCGCCGCGTTGCCTAGAATAAAGTTAAGCACGTTCGATTATTTTGAGAGTTACTCGTAGTTCTTAGTTGGAATAAAATATTCACTGGAATAATTTCAGGTATTTTCATTAAGCAAGCTTACTTCTGGGGCTCTCAGGAGCCTTAATTATGTAAATTCTATTTGGGTTGTTAGTTGTGATCAGGAAATGATCGAAATGTCTTTGAAAATGTCTGGTGCTACATGATGATTTCAATCTCTGGTTCAATCTCTGGTGGACACGGCAGTCGCAGCTAACGTTAGCTATCATTAGCAGCGGCAGGGGCATGGCAGTGGCAGTAGTAGCGGGCAGTTGCAGAGCACCGGCAGTAGTATCGGGCAGTTGCAGTTGCAGAGCAGTGGAAGTAGTATTGGGCAGTTGCTGCTGCAGAGCAGTAGCGGGCAGTACCTGCGCAAGTCGGGGTCGTGCAGCTTCTCTGCGCTGGGCGCGCGCTCGCGCTTGTACTCGTAGTCCTGCAGCGCGCGCAGGTCGCCGGAGCCGCCCGCCGCGCCCTGGCTCGCGCGCTGCGCCGCCGCCGTCTTCAGGGCCACTATGATGTTCTCGTGGTACCCGTTTAGATCCTGAAATGTAACAGTTTACTTAATTTAATAACCAACATCAAACATAGTGAAGAAATTAGTTTAGTGCAGAACTAGATATAGTCCTTTTTTAACATTGGGAATTATGTAAGCAAAGAAGCAGGGGCAATAAACGTTATCTACAATTTTACAATGGAAGTACTTTACATAATTTTGACACATTTCGTCCATATTACACGCCAATTTAAAACTCACCTTATATCGTACAAATTCAACATTGACGATACTTTTCCATTTGGTTTTATGTTTATAAACTCTGCTTCTTTAGAACTTTAAATGTGTCGTGTGTAACGCTAGTCTACAGTAACATTATAAAGAATAAAACTTTGTTTGTTTGGTTGTAAAGAATAGGCTCAAATACTACTAGACCGACTTCAAAAATTCTTTCACCATTCGAAAGCCCCGAGTAACATAGGCTATATTAAGTTTTCCAAAAGATATGTGTAAATGTCAGGATGTGAATCTTCCTAGCGGGACCCCCTGGGCTAGAACTATAAAACTAATGGCAACGCTTCAGTAGTTCAATGTACCTTTCGAGTTTAATAACAATTTTCAATGTACCTCAATAGTTTTGGCAGAAATCACGATTTAGTGACTGATCTTCCTAGCGGGGCCCTCCGCCGTTTTACGTTGAAAATACATAAATGATATACCGATCGAATGCATTTTCAATGTACCTCGCGAATTATGTATAAAATTCAAAAAATATATAATAGAACCAAAGAAATTCCGCTTCAAAGGTATTGTCTTCCTAGCGGGGCCCTCTGTAATTAAAGTGAATAAGAATAAAAAAAGTATACAGTTTTAATGTATTTCCAATGTACCTCCTAGTTCTTCATCCATTTGCCCAATTTAGATGCAAAATTATGAGATATTTACAAAAATGGTTAAAAGTATGGTCAGCAAAAAAGTTAGCGTTAACTAAACGTAACCTCCTTTAGAGTAGGTAAATGTTGGCATTCAATGAGAGATATTTGAAGGACTTTTTTATTTATATCAAATGATAACCACGTGATAAACAGCAATAAAATCTGATAATGTTTGTGTAACAATCTACAAACTCCATTGTAGTTATGTTTTTGATATATGTGTCATCGAAGCATTAATAGTTTTCAATATTAATTGATAAATGTCAAATCTTTGGCGCGAAGCGAAAAGCGCGTTTGAAAAAAAAACTTTCAAAATTATTTTTTTATAATGCTCAATCACTGGTGTTGGCATATCATTTATTAGCGCAAAGCCAAATAAAAAAAAATATCAACAGTGGATTTCCAAATATAAACAATAAAATTATTTATTTCCTTTTGCAAACACATACATCTAATTATTATTCATAGAAACAGTTTTTAAAATTATCTTTCAATAATCTTCAACGCGGCGGGAAAAACGCGCGCTATAAAAAAAAATTAAAATTATCTATTGAAACTAATTATGAGCGCGAAGCCAAGTAAAAAAAATATCAACAGTGGAATTACAAATATAAATAATTATTAGTTTCCTTTTGTAAATACATACCGGTAATTCATAGTAATATTTTTTAATTTTAATATCTTTCAGTATAAATGTAACCTCCTTGGCGCGGCGGAAAAGCGCGTGAGAACTAAAAAAAAACAATGAATTAAAAATATCTGTTGATTTTAACCTCAATGTTTTAATTAACTAGGAAACTAATAATTATTTATATTTGTAATCCTACTGTTGTAATTTTTTTTTACTTGGCTTGGCGCTTTTAATCAGTTTCAATAGATAATTTTAATTTTATTTCTATAGTGCGCGTTTTTCCCGCCGCGTTGAAGATTATTGAAAGATAATTTTAAAAACTGTTTCTATGAATAATAATTAGATGTATGTGTTTGCAAAAGGAAATAAATAATTTTATTGTTGATATTTGGAAATCCACTGTTGATATTTTTTTTATTTGGCTTTGCGCTAATAAATGATATGCCAACACCAGTGATTGAGCATTATAAAAAAATAATTTTGAAAGTTTTTTTTTCAAACGCGCTTTTCGCTTCGCGCCAAAGATTTGACATTTATCAATTAATATTGAAAACTATTAATGCTTCGATGACACATATATCAAAAACATAACTACAATGGAGTTTGTAGATTGTTACACAAACATTATCAGATTTTATTGCTGTTTATCACGTGGTTATCATTTGATATATATAAAAAAGTCCTTCAAATATCTCTCATTGAATGCCAACATTTACCTACTCTAAAGGAGGTTACGTTTAGTTAACGCTAACTTTTTTGCTGACCATACTTTTAACCATTTTTGTAAATATCTCATAATTTTGCATCTAAATTGGGCAAATGGATGAAGAACTAGGAGGTACATTGGAAATACATTAAAACTGTATACTTTTTTTATTCTTATTCACTTTAATTACAGAGGGCCCCGCTAGGAAGACAATACCTTTGAAGCGGAATTTCTTTGGTTCTATTATATATTTTTTGAATTTTATACATAATTCGCGAGGTACATTGAAAATGCATTCGATCGGTATATCATTTATGTATTTTCAACGTAAAACGGCGGAGGGCCCCGCTAGGAAGATCAGTCACTAAATCGTGATTTCTGCCAAAACTATTGAGGTACATTGAAAATAATTATTAAACTCGAAAGGTACATTGGACTACTTAAGCGTTGCCATTAGTTTTATAAGTCTAGCTCGGGGGGTCCCGCTAGGAAGATTCACATAATGTCAGGCCCGTGCGAAGTCGGGACGAGCCCCTATTAATAACTACAAGTGCATGCGCCCACCTTAAACTTATACTCCATATCAGCCACAGCGCCGGCCGGCTCCTGGCCGTCGGACTGCGAGCCCGCCTCCAGCTGCTCGGACTGCGAGTCGTCGCCCCACTTGTCCTTGCCGTCCACGGCGCCGTACCCGTGCTTCTTCAGGATCCCCTTCTCCGGCAGCTTCGCCATCGAGTTCGGCTGCACGTCTATGAACGCTATGTCCTCCTCTCCTGTGTACATGGTGCGATGTTAATAAAAATCTAAAGTGGATCCAAGTGGATACGCTAAGCTATCTATGTGTACGGCTAATAGCACATATAAGAATAAGCAAATAACGAGTTCTGGAGTCAGGTGGAGTGATGATTTGCGCAAGATGGCTGGCAGGAACTTGTTGCGACTTACGAGGATCGGGCTAGATGGAGAGCCCTAAGAGAGACTATGTCCAGCAGTGGAATGGGAAAGGCTGATGATGATGATGATGATGACAATTCAACTTCATTGATAGTTTGTGGTACACGGTGCAATAAAATACAAATGTTCAGACACTACTGAGATTGGTTTATTTCAAGCCTTGTTAGAGTATGAAGAAAATATCATGATCATCATTTAATGCATGCTGCAATTCTAAAATGCATTCTTGTAGTTTCTATTCAGATAGCTTATTATAGGAAAGTTTAATGTACAATAGGAAAATGATCACTATTTGATTAATTGTGTGGAATGTTACTTTTTAATTAAATAGACTATATTATTTATGACACTAAAAGCTTTACTACCGTAGAATAAGTACCAAAGAATTCCATCCGGATAATCCATATAAGTTACATAGTAACAGTCCATAGTACGAGTTGTGTGATTGTCTGGATACTGTTTATTTGGTTGGTTCTATGTTAGTCATTCAAGTGAAAGAATTATCGGACGTCCCAAATCTACGCGGTCGTGAGAAACGCGTTGGATCAGAACCGGTGGAAGCCGATCATCCGCGATAAATATTACTCAGATGGTGACCACGATCCTCAGACATAAGGAACCGAGTAGACTCTTTCTAGTCGGTTCCCTCATGCACTAACAAAGCAAATTACCTGAATGTGTCGGTTCGTCTTCGCTGCCTGAATGTACTCGCTTCATTGGTTTGTGTTCCCTGAAAAATAACATGTAAGATTAATTCAACCTTACAATGGTAAATGAAGCAAAATAGGTAATTCAGATATACATGAACACCCTCCTTTTGGTCATTTCCTTTGACAGGGCGGCGTGATACATTCCTTCTACATTACACTCAGATGCGTTTTCTTCCGAATTTCCTCCTCTCACTTTAATCGTGTCATGCAGTCTTTAAATATTTAGGTATATTATTTACAAAGTAACAACAGTTTTAAAGATAAATGTGGAGGCTAAATGGATTATTCTTCCATTAACGCCGATTGCTACTTATTTTTTAACTATCAATAATACATAGTTTTTATATTTTAATACCTAAACCTCTCTAAAATTGCATTGATAAGGATTTCCTAATCCACACACGACTCCACATTTATTTATCACACCAAGTGCTATCAGATACCAAAAAGGTACATAAAATGAGTAACTCACACATAACTTTACGTATTTTTTGGACTAATTTTGAGAAATTTTGAAAAGTTGGTTCACATAATTTGGTAAACCAATAAGATTACCAATGATGTGATCGAACTTTAAATATTATTATTCCATTTTAACTGGAACAATTTTGTGAAAGAGGATAACTTACGGGTATCTGCTACTCGTGCTGCCTGCTCCAGACATGTGATTTCCATGTCTGAAGATTACTCGCTGCGAATCCCCGCGGCTATTAGAACAAATTAACCAATTAGTCAATTGCCAATAAAGAGAACCTCAGTGAAATCATTGATAAGGCACTCTAAAGAAGCTATTAAACCTGGCTTTCCCGAGTTGGTGCCTGTAATAGCAACTATCCACACAATGTTTGCCTAATAATTACAAGTAATGTGCAAAATTCAACGCCTCCATAATACATGGTCACTCAAATTGAAATCGGTGACTAAAACTAGATAAAAAACAAAGCGTGTAGGAGACCGCGTATGGGATCGCGTGTGAATGTGTTTCGTCACACTAGGAATACACAAAATGAACACAGCCAGTCTTTAGAGACTGCTGGTGTGCAGCAGTCATAGCACTTTCGTAAAGCTTTGAGTGTTAAAGCGAGAATTGTGTGAGCAAAAGTCGACAGCGGTGAGGCGCCTCAAAACTAAGACGCCAAGCGTTCGACATACCTCAACAGGTTTCTGTTTGAACACCAGATCCGATAAAAAAGGAAACATCGTTTTATTCATAGTTTTTTTCAAAACGTGCGAGCAGTCGTTTATTGAAGGCTTAAGTTATGTGGTGCAATTGTTACTTAATAGGTTTGTGGTTTAATCAGGTTCGGATAGTTGTTGAAAGAGAGCGTGCATTAAACGTATTTGTTTTAGCAGGTACATTATCAGTGAATCATTAAGATGTTAAATAAATGCAACACAAGTTAGAAGGATCGATACATAGTCTTAAAATATTGGAAATAAAACTTAAAGGAGACGTATCCAAAACAACTAGAGTTAACAAGAAGAATAATCTTAAGCCTCCACATATTTTCATCTTTTAAACTGTTGTTACTTTGTAAACATTCTAAACATTCAAAGACTGCACGACACGTTGCAAGTGAGAGGAGATTCGTCATCGGAGGAGAACGCACCTGAAGGTATTGTTGAAGGAGTGCATCTTCCCTCCGTCGAGGGAGATGTCCTCCTGCGAGTTGTTGGAGGTGGTGGAGCCGGCGGCGAACGACTTCGCGATGGGTTTCTTCACGTACGGAGGGTCGTATTTCGGCAGCGTGCTCTTTTTCCTGGTGCAGGCGTGGCGTTGGAACGCACACTCAGATCAATTGATTACGTTTACAAATAGGGTCGTTTGGACTTTAGTAAAGCAATCGAGAACACCTTTTGCAAATCTCATTCGACTGAAGTTAATTGAACCTCGGAGAAACGAAAGCTGAAATCTCGGCGCAGGTCTATCGTTTCGTCGGCGTCAGATGACTACACGATGAGATCGAATTCTAGGAAACATGTTACGATGATGACTACACTAATACTTTTTTTGAAAATCTAACATCCAATAAGAGCAGTAAAGATTTAGCAACAGATGAAACGATCTACCTTTTATGTACGAGTATTGTTTTGGTTGAGAATATTTAGTCCGAATAACGATTTTTACGTATTTTATCGAATATGCGAAATAAAACGACAGTATGATGCGCCATACTAAAGTCCGAACGTAGTAAATCTTATAACCTTAAATAAACCGATTTCATTAACGAGATATCATCACCTTTCATTCCTCCTGTTTTGTTTTTTTTTTGCAAATACTGGTGCTTTTGGATATTTCAATCAATTTGAATATATTTAAAATTTTAGATTTGGACAAATTTAAACTTTTCGTTTCATTCCTCATGGGAATTGATGTTAATGTGAAATTTAATCAAGAGATTGATCTTAGCTTACTGATAATGTTGGATCCTTCCAGTAAATTAGCTGTAATGACTCTTGTTTTAATTACTATTAATTTATAACTTGAACAAAAATATCTCAAAACTATTACCCAATTTTATAAACAGAATGTTTACTGGGAAAATCCTATTTTCTTAAAAGTAACATTAGGCGTTGCTAACTAGATAGACAGCTGCTTGAAAGAAGAATCCGTGCATCGCACATTCGCTTCTCGTGCAAGAGTTAAGAGATTTTAGTGGTAGTGATAGTGATTGGTGACGTTAGAGTCGAGCGATCTATATCTTCTTCAATTATTGCTCAGTTTGTTACTTTTATTCGTACGTACATACCTCAAGCGTTACAAATAAGTCACAAAGCCGCCGGGGGTCGGTACTGAACTCTCTCTGTAAGGCATTCAACAGTTAGAGAATTTCAGTCATTATCGGACGGCTATCGGAAGATATAGACGCGATCGCGCCGCCGGGACGCGTCTGCGGCGCCCGGCGACGCGGCCTCCGACCAAGAAAGGAAACGAAAACGAGTCACAGTTCACATAAGCCAATGCATACATCCAAGAGCCCAGAATCTTAAGGGTTTGAGTCGAGGTGTCGCTCGAGTACAACGAAGAAAGCCTTGTAGGCATGCAGCTCGGCGGCCGGACGGCGGGCGCAGTGCGGCGCGTGTCGCGGGTGGGCGCGGGGCGCGGTCGGGCGGCGCGGTCGCGGCGGCGCGTGCGCGGTGTGGCGCGGTGCGGCGCGGTGTGGCGCGGTAGGACGCGGTAGGGCGCGGTAGGGCGCGGTGGTAGCGCGGTCGCGGACGCGGGCGCGGGCGCGGGCGGACGCGGCCCGGCCGCCGGCGCGGACACAGAACCACAGATCAAATGCAGTTGTGACGCGCCAGCATGACCGACGCGCCACCCGCCAACTCTAGCTCTACGACCACAACGTAAAGGACAATAAAAAATGTTATAAACAAAAACCAATCGCCGACGTAAAAACGAACAGAAACACCAACGCTAACGTCTAAATAAACATACAAGTATACGAAGGTGACGATTTAAATTTCTTCTTAAAGACTACCTTTGGTCTGTTTTCTGCTCACTAACCTTAGGCACAGGGAGAAGTTTTTGTGTACTACGACTGACCTGTAGCAGAGAGCGCTCAGGGCAAATACTATGAATACCCCCCCTACCACAGACATGAGGACCGCGACGAGGAACACCGTGTTCGAGCCGTGGTAGTTCGCTGTGCCCAAAGAGAAGGGAGTGAGTAGATGCGGCCGAGGGGGTCGGTGACGTCACTCGAGGGAGTGACGCCAGGGACGCCGCGGTCGCGGCCGGCGCCGGCGGGAACACGATACGGACACAACAGACAGGCGCGACAGAACAGTGCAACAACACCGAGATACATGTTGGTACCTGAAGCAGTACGCCATCCAGGCGAAACCCACGAACACGGAGAGAACGACCCCGAGCAACAATAACACCATGTTCATGGTGCTCATCTTGTTGCCGACGTGCTCACCTGCAAAAGGGTCTCGCGTGTTAGTGCGCCGGCGCCGCTCGCGCCATAGCCTTGGCCACTCTGCACCGAGCAGTGCTTTACCATTGCCTCCTGAGGCTTTTTGGCCGGCAGACGTCACTGTTTTGAATGTCATTTTTAAATACTACGTCGTTTCGTACCATACGAAAAAATATTAAAGCACGGGCTCAAATTGTATTTTTTATGGTTTGTGGTTTATACGTAGTCCTTCGAGCCGGAACTTTTCAAATTGGTCATAAGTAAAACCTTATATCTTGAAACTTCGTCCATTTTCCCTTGCTGGATTGTACGATTAAAAGACTTAGGTACTTGAGCTAATATATTTATTTAAAATCCTGGAAGGTCAATAACGTTCTGTCATAACACTCCACGAGATTCCTGAAAATGTCAAAAAAGCTTGCCCGTTCGTAGACGAGCTTAGTTTTTTTAATCTACTTACAGTAACAGCCTGTGTCCAGCCGAAGATATCTAGTGATAATATGCCAGTTTGATTTGGTTATGATAGTACGCAAGAGGCAAATTTTTGAATTTATGAAAAGCAGTGCTCGGATTAGATTGGCCAAAATGTTAGGTGTATAGGTAAGGGGGGAATAATGTCAATTAGACACCTGGAATCATAAAACATGTTAGAACAAGCTTAATTTCTATTTTCGGGAATAAAATCTATAAAAGTTAAGAACGAAATTATTCGTCATAGAAACATACGAAAGTTAGTGATTACTTTTCTTCTTGACAACAAAAATACGTCACTATTTTTTGACATTGTTAATTCGTATGTTCGAAGATATCAATGAACTTTAACTGCTACAAAATCCACAAAATGTTAACGAATCTATAAGATAATTTTTAATCTTTAAGTACACAAACAATAAATCATTAGAGTTCATATTGCAACATGATAATGACAATTTTGCAACTCAACAGTTTGTGATGTACAGTATCAGCCTATTAATGTTCCACTGCAGGGCACAAAAAGCATCATTTTAAATCATGTTTCTTGTAACAAAGATGAGTTTTGGCTTGATCATCATGTTTCCCAAATGCGGATGAGTGATGATCACAGACCCGGTCTGTGATCGGAAAAACCGACACAAATCTTGCCTAACCTGGCAATCTAACCCAGGACCTCAAGATCAAGGCCGGGTACTCAAACCACAAGACCATCGACGCATTTATAATGTAAAGGCATAACTTAAAAAAATGTCAATACAACAAGTTGCATATTTGTCATTTCATCTCGCAATATTGTACATCAGGTCAGCAACACCCGAACCGGGTCAGACTCACCATACGGTGTTTCCTTCTTGGTCATGTTGTAGGCCGCTTTCGTGGCGTTGTCGGGGACCCAGGGCGTGGGCGAGGGCGGCAGGGCGTCGTGGTGCGAGCAATCGGGGCCCGTCCAGCCGCGGTCGCACACGCACTTGTTTAGGTTCGAGCACATCTGGAATTTGAAAGGTTAGTGTTTTAGCATTTGTGGACAATCCCCTGACGCTTCTCGACGCTCACAATCACATTTCGACTTTAAATGAAACACAAGGATTTCAATAGAGGGCATTTAATTATTTTTTACCGGATGGGACATCGTTGTAATTGGCGGCAGAAGGCTACCTGAACTGCTTATAACCGGACTATTGTGGAAGCGGATAGCTCAGAGGAAAAAAGAAATAGCAGCTACCGCCTAGGGGCGCCCCCACGGCAGGGCACGAACCTCGGCCATGGACCTCACTGGAGATGTTAGTCTAACGTACCTACCCGGTGTGAATCTACTCGGCCCGTGCCGGTATCTGTCGAGTCTTGTAATAATATACCAGTTGACCCTATATAACTCGGCATATATAGGTCGGGAAAAAAGAACTAATAAAATGCATTGTTAAATACCATTTACTAGTTGCAAGATGGTGCCCTATTGTCATGTGACAAAAAGATTATACACATTGGTTGGACGTATGTTGAACCATCTCTGAACCTCGAAAATAGCATCAGTCTTTCCTACCCGGATAAAATACGAAGTTCCTTAAAAGTAGAGACAGACTTCTTCCTTAGTCCTTTGATTAACAAATGTTCCAGGAAATGTTCTTTTATGGTACAATAATACAATTTATCGTAAGATGAAAACATTGCAATAAATTGGTAAGAATCTACACTAAGAAATATTGGGGAGTATTGAATTCAAAGAAACAGCTCTTTGTTACCGAAAAACCTAATTTGCAAGTAATTTAAAATAAACACAACGTACAATGAAAACCAGTATACAAAATAACATTTCGAATAAACATTTTCCTTTTGTATAATTTTCCGGGACGTATAACCGTAAATGTTGTTACGATCTGTGTTTTATAATTACTGCTGCCATAACGTCCCTAGTGGCTTCCTTTTTGTTCCAGTGAAACGTTATTACCTATTATGGAAGTACATAGATCTCTTTGACCAAGGGCTATTTGTGAAAACCCGAACCTAACGGAAAAAACAAACAGAAAGTGCCGAGCTGGAAGTACCCTATTTCCTCCATGCTCACATTTATTATACCGTACGTTTCTTTTTCGCAATAATTAATTACTTTTAGGTAAAACCTTCGGAGAGCGTAATTAATGTGCATTGAAATCAAGGAGGGACGGGCGCTGGGAGGACCACCGTTAATATGGGATTGTGGACTCCGTAACAAAGTTTAATTGGGACCGTTTTGTAATTTTGCATATTCCGACGAAAACACCGTCATGCTCGCTGAAATGAGATCGTCGGAAATTAAACCGCTAGCGGTAATGGCCATGTCAGCGATTTTTCCGCTCCAAATCACGTTGTTTTGATAATTGTTTCCAATTTTCTGTGTGTTCATTTTGATTTGTTACGTCTTCATCATAACTTCTTTCGTCATTACTCAGCCGCTTGACTGAGTCCCGTGCTCAGCGTCTCATCGAATCATTGTTCGTCGAGCTGAGTCTATTGAAGAAGTTCAGTAATTAATGTTTACAGAGTATCTCTTGTTTGAAATTCAACGAGACAAACTATTTACATTTGTGTCGTAACTGATGTGAAATATTGTTGAAATCGCCGCCTAACTTTTCAAATGGAGAGTTCATAGCTACCTACTATGAGTTAATAAGTTGAGATCATTCTAGTTGTACCCCATAGTTCTAAAGTGTTTTGGCAAGCGAGGTGATTACAAGGGCCGAATTATTAAGCATCTTTGACCAAGGTAGGAACAGTTATAATACTTGATTTACAAACCAAGATCTTAACACCAAGAACAAGTATTTTGCATACAAGCGAAATATCCTTTGTAAAGTGTTTTGGCAGTTGTGATTACGAGGGCTGAATTATTAAGTATCTTTGACCAAGGTAGAACCAGTTATAATACTTAATTTACAAAACAATACCTTAACACCTAGAACAAGTAGAAATTCAAGTAAAATTTGTTCTCTCAAATGAATGTTTTCTTTTCATACAAGCGAAATATCCCTTTTACTTTGAACTTTTGAAACTGTATAAACGCAAACTCCTGTCATACACATATCTACGTCGAGATCTCAAGTTCCACAGTTGACTCATAAAAATGTAACAACTTGGAACAATAAAGTTGGTTCTTGTTAAACACAAGTCGGGCCCTGTTAAGCACTGCTCGAGTCTCACATTTGTTCAAACTTGGTGAGTTACGACAGGCGAATGCACGGTGCATAGAACAGATGTAGATTGTACCGGATTAGACTGGATTTATGTGCTTTGCCGCTTAGGAAGTTTGCTTCGCAAGCTGTAACTTAGCAGCCGAAACTTGGGCGTTTAGGTTTAAATTTTAAACGGTTGAATACGGGATGCGCGTCACGACTCGAAGGACATGTGTGACTAATTGCTTGTTGGAAATTGCTTCTTCAGGCCTCAGCGTCGGAAGCGTAATTGCTTAGTCAGCCTGCGATATTCGCCGTATAATTTTGAATTTTGGTGTAATGGAAAATATTTTACCATAAAAACTTTTATCATTATGTATGCGAAAGTCAAACATCAAGAAGACTAGTACCATCTTAAGTTCATTTTAGTTAGTGTTTTAAAATCGAGCTTTCTAATTTGTATAAAGTAAACCTGCAGTGGATAATAGAAGAGCGACCTAACTGATTCAGCAACAGCAAAAGGAGATTGAGTGTGTATTAAATATTTTTCCGTCTGGAAATAACCTAATCCGGGATTTGACTGACAGGTCAAATCATTTCATCCCAATCAATCATCTTTTATTAAATGTCAATATCGTAAGCTTGTGAAACTGTATGAAATACTAAGCTATGACGTCACATGAACATAGTATTGTCAAATCGTTACTATCATGTTTTAATACAGACAAACACCCAACTACCCGACTTAAAATTTCTCCTCGCTTCTTTCTAAGCCTGATTTGAGCAAAACTTCAAAGTTTATTTAAATGTAAACCTTTCCACCTTAGTTTACATTCGCCATGTACGTTGCTCGTCATAGGGCCGCGTGTGACTGATTGCCGCGGGGATTGCCCCGGCCCCCGCGATTGTGTATGCTAAAGCCTAAATTACTGAATATGCAAAACGTTCCACTTCTCAGACGAAGACGTTGGGAATTTTACGCGTACGTGTTTCTTCGATATTTTGCTTGTAATGCTGTATACATTTTTGACAGCAGGGAGTTAGAATTTTATAACGAAGTCTGAAGAGTGTTGTTATATCTCATTCTTTTAAAGGTACTAAAAAAAGATGAAGATTTTTTAAAATCTATTTGGTTCGACAGTCAAGTTTAATAAATAACAAAACTACTTCAGTACTTTTTGACTTACTTTGGACTACAAAACTTACTGCATCAAATTTTCACAGTGATAAAAGTACCAAACATTAATTAAATGAAACTAACAACACAAGAATATTCAATTCAATTCCATTCAAATCTTTATTCATGAAACAATATACATTGTGTTGAATACTAACTACAACAGTAATTTAATGTATCCTGGACCGGATTTCCATATTCTCACATATTGTTACTACATATAATTCTGCATCCTATACTAACTTCCACACACTACTTTAGAGGAACACTCGTAATTTCAACAGCTAACACTTGTGCATAGAAACGGCGCGGACGCAGACAATCGGGCAACTAAAACATTTGAGTGCAGAAGTTGGGTGCTAAGTGTGCCCCATCCGCAGGTGACCGGTGACTGCAATTTATTGTTGGTCCGTAAGAGTCCGCGCGCATTCAGAGCTATGGTAATTACCGAAGTGTTCGGACGCTTTGTATCGACGAATTGGTAATAAGAGCAAGCGGAATTTGGTCATAATGAGAAAATATTGAATTATCAATACCCATTACCCATGTATACTTTTCATTAGTTCCTAAAATGCTTTTAACTTAATTCTGGCGCCCATTGAACGAGTTTGCGTTAGGGCGTTTATTATTGGGGAGAACGTAATGTTTATTAAGTCTAAAACTAGTTATTAAAATCAAAGTACAAGTTAACAGATACACATAATATGTACTTCATCAAATAACCCCTACTTTAGAGGAACACTCGTAATTTTAACAGCTAACATGGCGCGGACGCAGACAATCGGCCAACTAAAACATTTGAGTGCAGAAGTTGGTTGCTAAATGCGCCCCGTCCGCAGGTGACCGGTGACTGAAATTGTTGGTCCGTAGGAGTCCGCGCGCATTCGGAGCTATGGTAATTACCGAAGTATTCGGACGCTTTCGTGAGGGCTTAGTTATGAGAGTGAGCGGAAGATGACATGAGGTAATATTGATAGACACTTTAAAAAAAAAAGTTACCGCCTAGGCTATAGTTATTCCCACTAAACGAGTCTGTTTTTTCTTTGGACACTAAAAAACTTATTCATTGGGGAATGTTAATCCTTCTTAATTTTACTTTAAAGTAATTAAATAAATAAGAAGTAGGCAGATAATTCGTCTAATTATCGTTTTCAAAAAAGATAAATATTCCCGTAGATGCCAACACATTATTATGTATGTATAATTATTCAGCTGTGGCATTAATAAATGAAGTTATTCTGATAAAGTAGCGACACAAATCATATATTTCATTCGCTTTCGCATTTGACCCACGATCCCGGCAGCAAGGACGCGGCGGGCGAGCAAAATTAGCGATCGGAACAGTCGAGTCCAATTAATTGAATTAAAACAGCGGGTGCCATGAGCGCCTTGTTAGCGCGCTACGAGCTACAGGCCGCTACGAGCTACTGCCACCGACTACGAGCTACATGCTACGAAGTTACACTGTCACTTTGGGTTGATTCGCATTTCTATACTCTGTCCACTATATGAAGCGTCTTTTGACAGGTCGCAGATTGACAACATTGGTGATGTCCTAAAGTATCTCAAATGTGTCAACAATCCGATTGTACTATCATCATTATTCGACTTAGGTACGTAAAAAATAACCGATTTCGATAAACATGCGTTTTGATTTAACATTCTCTTAGATTTATTGTAAACAAATATAAATCCATATATTTGAGTTAATAATTTAAATATAAAACAAGTAAGTCATATTAGTAACATAAATTTAAATCCAAATGTTGTTACCTTTCTATGTAAAATATACATTATACCTTATGAACATGTTCTGAAGAAGTTTAGATTTATTCATAGCAGTTATTTCTATCGATTATTTGTAATCGGGGGCACAATCGTTCTAATCGTTTTTCGTAGCACATCACTGAGTTGGCAGTAACCGTCCATGAAGAACAATATTCTTTTTTCGAAAATTAAACGAAAACAATTCGAACTTTCATGGGCGTGAGCTGTCAAAAGACGCTTCATAAAGTGGACAGAGTATAGTTGTTTTATTGTTTTTGTTTTGCGACTTTACTAGCGTTGTGTTTGTATGTGTAAATATAAATAAATCCTAACTAATACTCGTATTACAAAATTTGGAAAGTGAGTTTGATTGTTTGTTCCGTTTTCACGCCTTAACTACTAAACCGATAGCTTTGAAATTTTGCAAACGTAAAGTTAGAAATCCAGCTTAAATTAAAGATTACTTTTAATCCCGGAAAAAATGATATTCTTGAGGGAAAATAATAATATTGTTTGCTTTATGGTCGAATTCCACGCGGGCAAAGCCGCGAGCAGAAAGCTTGTTTAATATAATTTTAGGGCTATTAAAAAACTATCTTGGCACAGGTTGTTCTAGTGAATTTATTGTGCAAAATAAGACAAATGGCGCCGGGGCATTTAGCGGCTGCAATTCAAATACAATCACCGCATTATTCAACGCAATTAGTCGCGGTGTCGCACGGCCCACGTTATCTCAACTTGCAAAACTCGCCCTGCATTTTAAATTTCAATTCAAATTCCTCCAACCGTTATCACGCAATACAATTACACCCACCTTTGTTTGGTTCAAATAAATAAATTCAACGGGGGATTCCTCATTTATGATGTTCGTTGCGAATAAAATTACCAGACGGCAAACAGAGGGAGAATAAAGCGGGATATAACATATTATCTGATTTACAAAAGCACCTGGGCTCGAATAACACATTGCAGTAGGGCTGGCTGCAGAGAGGACGGTTTCTCTAGTAAACCGTGGGAGATACTTGTTGATACTTCAGCTGTAGCCTAATCGGGCCGCTTCTATTGGAGTTGTGTCAAGGAAAGTAATATTATGTGCCTACCGGAGAAGATTACTAACATCATATAAAATGTGTCGTAGCAGCTGCCAGTTAAAAAACTTGTTTCATTTCTTAAGGTTCAAAATACTTTAGTTCTCATAAGAGCTAAATATATGGTGCACCTCAACTGAGAATAGAACTATTACTTTCATGTCATATAAAATCCACGCAGCGCGTTAATTTTGTAGGTACACAATTACGTTCCTACGTTCTTTCATCATTATACCTAAGAATATCATACCATCTGATCGGCAATGCACAATTTAAAAACACCCGACAACCCTTCCCAACGGCAGTTAATTGTTCCAATTTCAAACCGTATTCCAACGGGAAGAGAGATCACGCGGGAACTCTGTTAACGTATTTCGTGTAAATAAGAGCGCGTATAAACAATGAGCAGCGATGCGGCAGTATGGAGAAATATAAACAAACCACGCCACTTATTGGACTATTAATGGCAATTTGTGGGGTAAAGTAAATAGTGACGGATGTGTGAACGCAAATAAATGCTGTGGAGCGGGTGAACTGCATTCGTACCTCTGGCATCGCAAATATACGCGGTGTATCGTTTTCGATTCTGTACTCACGGAGTTTAATAAGTTCATTAGTTTTGCTCTTAAGCAAGCTATTCAAGCAACACAACTTTTTTGTAAACTCTTGCTTGAAAGATAGAAATTATCTTAAAACTTGTCACCAAAACAAATCAGTACGACTAACAATATTTTTAAAACGAAAAAAACTATTCAGAATTATGGATGGTAAAAAAATTGTGATTGACTTCCACTTATTTTTTTACTTCACATTTTGATTTACATATAACAACGGTACTTCAAATTTTAAAAAATAGTACTGCGTATTGCTGCAATACTTTGTATTTTATAGAGCGTAAGTGGAGTACGGAGTTAGTTATGAAGTAAAAATTGAATAACACGCCCCGCGCCCCGGCACTCAAACTATTAAAAAGTCACCGATGTAAAGTAATTCCATCGAGTTAGGCCGGTATTAGTTTTATACAAACAGTGGATCAACTTTTCGTTTCTACGTACGACTACTAATTTTGTAACATAGTTGAGGAGTCAGTCAGATAGTCTAAAATTGTATCTTTTTTCTTACGCTGTGAATTCATTAAACGTGCCATAGCCACAGGTTAGATAGAACTGCAGCCATTTGTGGGGATGCAAACATCGCCCAACTAAACACTTACGATTTCCTTCACAATCGTGTAAAAGAGAGTCATGGCCCGTCTGTCCCCGAAGTGGCAGTAGTTCGGTTTTAAGTCCGGCTGTCCGAACAACTGCACTTTTTAAGTGCCAGAAGTCCGGTTGATAAGAGCAACAGAACTACTGCAACAACAGGGTAAATTCTAAATAATTTTCATCTGCCGGCATATCATGACTCATGACCCAACCATTGCAGTAGTTCCAAAGACTACAAGCCGGCTGGCTAGTTGTAGCTGCTGCTGTTTGTTTTTTGTTGTATTATGTAAGGTACATAATACAACAAAAAACAACGAGGTGCCGCCGTATAATATCAACCTAGAATGTTATAACGTTATAAAATACTGACCCCTTTAGCGGAGCACTCGTTGTTGTTGTGGTCGGTGGGGCACTTGGTGTGGTCGATGTACGGGAAGATGGAGGTGCAGGTCTGGTTGACGCAGACCAGGTTGTCGCCGCAGGGCGTGCCGTCGCGCACGAGGCCGAGCGGGCCGATCTCGTCGTGCTTTGGAAGGCCTGTTGTGGCTCTGAAAAGGGTTTGGAAACGTGTTAATTTTGTGATCGGCTGCTCTTTCGGTTGGAAGACGAAAAAGTAGACTAATATTTATTTTTATTTATTTATATATTTTAATGCTTTGACAAACTGATATTTACGACATTTGTAAATATCAGGTCTTACAATAATTCCATAATATATTTACTTCGTGAAAAAAGGTTCTCAAAAGCATAAGGGAGAACTTTAAACTTTATCCAAAAGCTAGATGGCATTCTGACACGACTAATATACATTTTTTGGATCGGGACAAACGGAAAGAGTAAAATTGTAAGAAAAACTGATATCTAATTTTCGGTTTATTAGAAGCAAAGCTCCCGTGTTTGAAAGACTGGAAACAGTTATTAAGATTCTGATACTCACTTGCATTCATACTCATTGCCCTTTATTGTGATGACGGTTCTTGTGTAATACTCGTCCATGCCTGACACCACTGGGTATCTGTTCCCGAGCTGACATTGCAGGGAACCGCATCTTACATTCCTGTGGACGAAATATGTTATTACAATTCATACTTATGTAGTTACTCGTATATTTACGAGTGCCAGTTACAATTGAAGAGTTTCACAATTTTATCGACAGTTAGGCTTAAGGCCAGGTGGAGTCAAGTTAAGTGACGTTTTGCGCATGATGGCTGGTTTGGTCTATTGGCGAGTTGCCAAAGATCCAGATCCAGGTATCTTTGCCTTTGCAAAGCAGTGGTCTTTGATATACTAATGATGATAACTTTACAAGTTATGATTAATGAATTCCTCAACTCACTCAGTCTCACACTTGATGTAATGGCCTCCATTGTCCTTCCCGCAGTGGCCGGTGACGGCGCCCTTGGAGTTGAACTGCTCGAAGCACTCCTTGTCGGCGCCCACCGAGCCCGGGCCCCAGATCTGCTCGCACTGCAGGCTCAGCGTGGGGCACTGCCCGGCGAAGCAGTAGCCCTGCATACGTACAATATAGGTTATTGCCAAGCAAAGATACCTACCTATTCGAATAGATGAGCGAACATCTAGGTCATAGATTTGCTATTAATATTTAGCTTTGCTTAACGGGGATTACTAACGCTAGTTAATATCTATACCCGGTTTTTTCAACTATGGCGGCCAATTTTACGATTAGCCAGGTACGCAGAATATATTATAATAGTGCACAGGTGAGTGCGTCAGTTCAGGTGCACTCACTGTTCCATCACTATCATAGTTCGGCGGAACAGCAATCTGATACTACCGTTGAGAGATCAGGCTCAGAACCAACGGCTTAACGTGCCTTCGGAAGCACGAAGGAGCTCGAGATCAAATTTTTCGGACACCCACCCGATTATTGGCCTTTGCGAACGTTGATTAAGCAATCGCAGGCTGAGCGCGCTAACCACTGCGCCATCGAGCTCCACAAAGATATCATTCATAAAGATCGTTGAGATCCGGAAAGTCGTCGAGGTCATTTAGCTAATTGATTTCATCTAGTTTGTCGAGTTCATCTGAATAGTCGATTGTGTGCAACGAATTCATTCAGTTCACTTGGTCTGGTATATTAACTATTTTATTACTTTCTATTCAGTTCTTTTGATTTTCGTATCATTGAACTCGTGGATATTGAGATTGGTGTTTCGGAAATATATTTACAAGCTAAGCTCAAAGCTTGTACTACTATGGAAGCTTTGGAATAGAAGACGTACTTCATTACTTTTCATAAACACCAATGGCTCGAGTACAAATATCGATGTTCATCACACAAACATTTGCCCCTAGTGGGATTGACCCTTGGTTTCTTTGTCATTTATACGCGAACTACCCAGCCTATCCAAGGCCGTCTTTCGCCTATTAGGGGCCTCGAGCACAAGGGCATTTAAACCTCTGGTTTGGTAATCGCGCAGGGTCAAGAGGGGTTGAGCCTACCTTGCCCTCCTCACAAGCCTCCCCGTTCTTGCGGTGCGCGTCGGGCGGGCAGGCGCCAGAGAGCCCCGTGCACGTCTCCTCCAGGTCACACTCGTTGGTCGCGTCGCGGCAGACCACGCCGCGGGGCTTTAGCTGTGGAAGGATGAGGAGTTAGAACTGGTTCTGGTGTTAGGAAGCAACTTTTGTACATTGGCACATACTGCTAAAAAGATGACGAGGAACGATATGTCTAGGACGTTGATTTTTAACATATGAAAATAACATACTAAACTAAGGGGAAAAATTCCACTTCAAAACAATCGTATTGTGACTTTGATGGTGCAAATTAATTAAATTTAATACTTGGTGACAGCGCTTGCCCGGATTGCAAAAAGTGCTGGGTTCAATCCCCGCCTTAGATCAGATTAATTTGTATATAATTTGAAATACTTACCAAATATTTTATTATCTTGGTTGATAGCAGCGGCAGAGAACTAAGGTCATCGACATAGCTCACCGGATTAGCAAGCTGAAGTGGCAGTGGGCTGGCCATATAAGCCGCAGAACCGACAACCGTTGGGGGTAAACGAGTTCTAGAGTGGATACCGCGTTTCAGCAAGAGTCCCAAAAAACGTAGTGTAGGACGCCCTCAGGCCAGGTGGAGTGACGATTTGCGCAAGATGGCTGGCAGGAGCTGGATGCGAGTCGCCGAGGATCGGGCTAATTGGAGAGCCCTAGGAGAGGCCTATGTCCAGCAGTGGACTGCGATAGGCTGATGATGATGATGATGATGATGATAGCAGCGCATAGCGTGGTAGTTTGAGGCAGCACCCATATTTTTTTGGCTTTGACTTGACTTGGGACATTAGTTAACTTGTTATTTTACTCCTTTACTTTCTGCACCCCGATAGAAAGTTCATTGTGACGTCACAGTCTCACCTGGCACCGCGACGTGCAGCACTCGCCCGACGCGCACTGCGCCTCCTTGGTGAGGCGGCAGGTGAAGGGGTCGCAGCACGGGTTGAGCGACTGGCAGTCGGCGATGGTGCCGCAGTCGCACTCCTCGCCCTCGTCTAGCCGCCCGTTGCCGCATTGGTGGTGGATCACCAGCTGAAAGAGGATTGATTACTTGTAAAAATGCCCTTAGGGACGGGTTATGGGACATCTCGCCTGCAAAAAACTGGTCTGCGGGTCAAATGTCTACTTTTGATAATATGTATTCAGTGCCGTAACTAGCCTTTTATGCTCCCGGTGCGAGCTTTCAAAACTGCGCCCCTAGAATCTGCCAGTCTGGTCATTTCTCCAGGTCGCCCCTCCAGGGTCTGCGCCCTGTGCCTGGGCACCTTTGGCACCGCCCTAGTTTCGGCACTGTATGTATTGGTAGATTCGCCCGGACAAGTTTATTAAAAGACCAGGACAGGTGACTCTTATTAAAAATTTAAAGAGATATTTCGGCTGAATGCATTGCATCTTGTGTTGAAAATTTGCTTTTGTACTTTTGTTATTCGGTCGGCGCCGCTACAGCAGTATTGCATAAGCTTTCTATTTATCGGGAATTCTACCGACTTCGGAACTTTATATGTAATTAATGATTATAATGATACATTTCATTTCATTTGAAACATAAACTCAATCAATTTCAACAGTGATTTGAATTGGTCTCCATTATTTTCATTGGAAAGTATACCCGAAATGCTTCTTATGTATAAGTTCTAAGAAAACGTTACAGGAGATGTTACAGAATGTTTAGGTAACGTCCTAATTTTAGGTTATAAAATATTCAACGATTTCATAGCATTTCTTATTGAAATAACAACACCGTCTTCCATTATCTTGAAACCGTCAGCGCTCAAATGGTTTTCATAAAGTCGTCAAAAGAACACGTCAGAATAATTCGGAAGCGTAACAAATTTGCCGGGAACACCTACGCAGGCATGAAGTCGAATCTACATTTTCACGACACGTGTCGAGCGAGCGATTCAAAGCCTCTGCGACCTTGAGGCAGGGCCGCGGAGCACGGCACTCCGGCACAATCATCGCTCGATAAATATGTAAGCGCGGCCAATCGAAGCACGGGAGCACGTTGCATTATCATTCGGCGGTATGTAAATTTATTCCAATAAACCGTCCCGGCGCGCTCCTGACATTATATATTCGCAAACGAAGAGATAATTCTGTCCGCGGACAGATCCTATTACCATAACTTTTATTAAAGGAGTGGGCCTTCTTGCCGAGGACGCTGGCAAACAATGCTCTCAACTGATTAATTTTCGACGTGGAAATCTGTTTTGCATTGGAATGAAGTGTTGCGTGGCGGAGGCGAGTGCCACCGACTCCGCCAACTTCGGCCGGTATCAACATCGCCGAACTTTCTCCACTTTGCGCGGTGGAAAGTTAATCTAATGCACAAATGTGGTCTCGGATGATTTTGTAAAGTAATTTAAGTTGGATTCTTAAGTAAATTGGAAGTTGCTAAATTTAAATTCGGTTTTAGCTATAGTCAAAGTTTCGCACCTACTTTGGAATGAGTTTAAATGTTGTAAATATATTCGCAGTATTGTTAATTGTTTGCGTATTCTGTTGTCTACAGATTGCAGGCACTACAAGATTTTTGAATGAATAATTATTTTACGTAAATCTTGTATATTGTTATTGTCTAAGAACACCTCTTATATCGTCTTGACCCAGAAGGCAAAAAACCAATTTATCACAGAAGAAAAACATAAATTTTCAGATAGAAATCTTATTTTTATTTTTACCAAACGTAAGTATTCCTCAGTGTCTTGAAAAGGTACTGGATTTCAGAAATTCCCAGGCTTAAGCTAAATGTATACCAGACAGGTTGGAATGTAAGAATCTGTATTTCTCAAAAGATTTACATTCAATTTAAGAGTATTAGAGTGTGCCTGTATACTTTTAACCTTGATACTTGAAACAAAATGGTCGTATATTATAACAGTCGAAAGACAGACTGTATATAGATTTGTAATTCCTATTTATCACGAATCAATCCATATTTGACAAGCGTAGTGTAGAGCCAAACCCATTGTTCGTTGTAACAATTACATGATTATGTACAATACTGGATGGCATACAAATGCCTTGCACATTGATTGTGTGGGACGTTGTATCGAGAAGACAATGGCAAAACACCAAGAAAGTTTGTGTATTTTTTTAAATAGCTCGGTACATTGGCTCTTCTTTGCCTGATGGTAAGCAAAAGAGGAGCCCTAACTGCTATGACAACGGATGTGGTACCATATGTTGGCATCGCCATACCGGCCCGGTATTTTATTTTGACACACTGTTCTAGAACCTTTGTAATGAAAGAGTCTAGAACTTTTCCAAACTTGACCTTACCTCATTAGGCTTGTTCAGCAAGCAGAGCCCCTGTCCGATCCTGAGCTCGTTGATGTAGTCGTTCTTGGAGCAGTCGGAGAACTTGTACGGCTGCACGTTGTCGGAGCCCACGATGGACTGCGCCATGATGCAGCCGTGCCAGTCGCGGCAGAAGCACTGCTCGCGCCCGTCGTCGTGGCCCATCCCTGGTAAAAACGGAACCGATTAAAGTTTATTTATTTATTTATTTATTGGTTTACCAACAATTGTACAATAAGACACGTTGTTATACAGGTACAAACATATTAAGACCTCAGAGTACAATACATTTAAGGTAAACACTACACGCTTAAAATTAGTGAACTACTTATGTACTAAATAAAAACATTATTCTTATAACTAAAATAATATATACCTAATTTAGTCCCTTAGGAGGCCATGGATCAGGCGACGAAATTTAGAAAGTTTTCTTGTTAATTGGAACAAGCGCGAGGAACACTGTTACCATTCATATTAATGTGTTATAATATTAAGGGGCTATAGGCCCCTATTATATATATATATAATACGGGCTGGATGCGAGTCGCCGAGGAACGGGCTAAATGGGGAGCCCTAGGAGAGGCCTATGTCCAGCAGTGGACTCCGCTAGGCTGATGATGATGATGATGAATATTAACGGGGTATTTAACAGAAAAATTCTTAAAACTTGTATAGAATATCATGTCTGCAAGCACAGAAGAGGCTCTATAATTAAATGAGGTTTTTAACACAAGCTTAGCTGGTAAGTAATACTGTTGATAACTGTACTCATGTACTGTAGTTATATGCAGTAACGAAAATCATTGAAATATTAATTACAAGGAAAACACAACTATAATAATAATAATAATAATAAATTTTTATTCAAATCATAATGTTGCACAATTATACATAAAATGGAAAATACATTCTTAAACTAGGTAAAATTAACATAAATGCCTGAACTAGGAGATCCTGTATTTCAGGCGAAAAAGACTAACAATATATAATATTTTCAAAATTTAACCAATAATCACATTTATCAATACATAAATCAAGATTAAAACATTAATAGATAAATATGAATATAAACATTATAGATAATACAAACACAATCTTTACAATAATTACATACGATATACTTAGGTACAAAGTTTTGGTCAGCAGAATTGTTAACTGGGTCACAAATAGTCACAATCGATGTAGATGTATGTCATCGTCAAGGTTAATTATATTTAATTTAGTAACAATGCGCTTTTTTTTGTTTCCGTAAGTTGTTTTACAATTGAGGGTTAGTAGGTCAGAGTAGTAATCGGTTATTGTCATGTTAATTATGAGTGTGAGTGAAGAATAAGATGACTAGGTACTAATGTTTTCATGGTACGTGGATTAAAATTAAAAGGAGAGATATTATAATATGGAACGACTTCACAAACCTTAGATTAAGATATATAATAAAAAATTCAAACAAAATAAATTAAATAAGTTACTAAAATAAGGGAATGGCGGCTCTTAGGCACCCTCATAATCTATGGAGTTAATGTACCTTTTCTCGGCCATTAATTTTGCGGGACAGTCCGCAGTACCTGTACTGTGGTTGTGCGGTTTTTTGTAGCGCAAGCAGGTAGCACACTTTGGTTCATCTGCCTTCTTTAGACACTCCTTTATCGAGTGTCCCTGTTCTCCACAGTGGCCGCAGGTGTGGGAGGCTTCCTTGCAAGTCTTGGCCGCGTGTCCGTACTGCTGACATTTAAAACACCGAGTGACCAAGGTGAAATCTCTAACAGGGCAAGATGACCAGTTTACAAACACTCTTTCCTTAGTTATTAGGGCCTTGCGGATTGCTGCAGGTACTTCAACGATGAAGTTACAGGTCTCAGCATCCCTTTTTCCTGACTTGTGGCTTAATTTTATAGAGCTTAAAAATGTGTTCAACTCGGTCTCTTGGAAGTTCTCCGATAGGTTCTGGCTATAAAGGCAGGTAAAAACTTCTTTTTCTGACATTGATGTAGGGACTCCAATAATTACTATTCTGGGCTTGCGTTTAAAAGAGTCGTCGACAGTTAGGCCTGAATCCGTAAGTTGAGTCGCGGTTTTCAATTTTTCAATGTCTTCCTTCGTCTCAGTGCTTATTATGACACCCCCATTTCTTGTTTTACGAAGTCCTCTTACATGTAGCTTCATCTGTTCCGGACAAATGATCTTCTGCACAAGAGTCTTAGTATCCTCGCTAGTCTTTAGCTGGTCGTTAGGGTAGATGGCAACGGAGCGCACGTTTAAGGGCTGGATAAAGTTGTTAGTACCCTTTTTTACCATGTCGGCAAAGGAGGATGTCAAGGCAGGTTTCGTTGAATTTTCAACAGTTGATTTTATTTCGTCCAGCTGCTGGGATAGGTCTAATTCGGTCTGCAGAGATTTTAAGGTTGAATGTGCCTGTATGGTATTCAGTTTTAAGGATTGGTATTGAACTGCCATCTGCGAAGTGCCATGTAGTACCTTACGGCATAAATTGCTGATCCGCATTTTATGTTCAGTGTTCAGTTTTCCCTCCATGGCTGTACGGCACACTTCGTCAAGGCATTGTTCAATGGTCGACATCCAGGACTGTATTTCCGGGGTAGAGACAACCTCCGGGGTAGGGACATTGATTTCCTGGCTCTTCACTCTGGGACTGAGCACTGGTGCTTCTACAGGGCCCTGTGGTGCAGGAGGAGGAGTGCGGGCCACCCGGGAACTTTTATTGAAGGGGCTCCCTTCCATATTTATATTTTTAATATAAGTCTTTTACTCCACTTACATAGTCACACACACAATTTTGCAAGACACGCAAAGTCACAGTTAAGTAATGTAAAGCAGGTCACTATTGACAATATGATTACTAGTTAATTTTGAATATTAATTAGACACGTCTGTTCTCGAATACGGCCTGGCAATGATCTAATTAATTTGAACTAATTAATTTGATAGGACCGTATCGTCCGTTCGCCAAGATTTTCTATGGCGTTGGCGAAAGTAAATAAATACGACCTTAAGCTACCTACCACAATTGATAGCAACTTACCAATATTATGCCCGATCATGTGCGCCATGGTCCCTGCGAGGAGATGGGGCTCGTACGTGTTGGTGTCCACGGAGATGCCCACGGACTTGGGCGTGCACAGCGTGTCGGGGACCGAGATGCCAGACTCTCCTCCGGGGAACGTTAGCCCGCTGTGAAGAAACATTGCTATGTTAATTTCATGTGATACGAAATGTGTAAATACATTTTACGGTTTGTGAGAGATAAGGGATAAACATGAAAAAAATATATATTACTTTTATAATAAATAAGAGTAAACAGTAAAGACGCAGTGTAAGATTTACTCAGTATGCCTGCATTCTAAAAAGATAACTCCGAATAATGATCTCTTTTTTGGTATATGTAAATGAAGGACGTGTAAAATGAGGCTTGATTTGTTTAAATCCGTTATTATTTCACTAATAATGGTGACGCCGACTAATGAATAGTTGCTATACTAATAATTAATCAAATACCAAGAGCTTAGTCAAATGAAGCGTTACCCTAAAACAAAACCTTGATGGAACAATAAAGCTCAAATATATCAACGCAGAAATACATAATTATCAAAATTTGCCGTTTACATCAAAACATGGGCTATTTAGAATATTTCCGAGCGTGATTGAAAACTAATACGTGAACAATAGCTAAATTGTTATCAGATTAGACGTATTAGGCCTTTACAGTAGCCCAGATTAACTGTTGAGACGGCACTATAAGCGCATTAATACTCTCTAATCCTAGTTAACGCAACTGGGACTGAGTATGTTTAGTACCCCCAATTATTCTGGTCGTAAAATTTATAATGGTGCACTCATGAACCTATTATGCCACCTTAAACAGATTAAAATCATTAAACACATATGCGCCGGGACGTTACGGCGGAAGGCCCCTCGGCCTAATTATGGAAAATTAAATATGATGGTGTAATTTTTGATATTATCCCTAGACGCTGAGGGTAGGAAGTCTATTAACCTTAACATATAGAAAATTACTACAATGTCTGCAGTCGTAAAGACGGGAACTCTTTTTGATATACATAGTCTTACATTATGTCTGCCAACAGGTTTTTGGCAATGTATGTTAGTTTTTCTTAATTTATATAACATTATTAATTCTATCACAAAAGTTTTTGCTTAACTAAATTGGAATAGAAGTGAACGATTTGATGATTGTACAATAAAAACACAAGAATCCTAACATTTCAAATCAATCAATCATATTTTCTTCGACTATTCCCATCCATCTCAGCAAAGAAATATCTGACTGACATGGCGTTTAGATAAATTGATCGAAATTTCGAATATTGACATTTATTGGTATGATTCGAGGTAGGGGTTTATGATGTAGTGGTCTACGTTTTTTTAAGTAATTAAAGTGATCTTGAAAAGAAAGTTTATCGTCAAAACAAAATTAACAACCAAGTTTTCTTATTCTTCTTCTTCGTCCTAGCGTTTTCCCAGCCTAGTGCCGGGGTCCGCTTTCCTCCTTACTTTGCTTCACCACTTTTCCCGGTCTTCTGCATCATCGGGAGTGAGGAGGTTTCCAACCAAGTTTTCTCATTATTTTTCTTTTTAATTTAAGTATAGAAAAAGAAATATTTTCAACTAAAAAGTTTCCTACACCACCGCGTGAAAAGACGCCAAAGAGCCAACATATCTACGAGTAACTACATCTAACTACAAGCTAACACCACTGTATAATGTATCCCGCTCAGTCATCCCAGTCGAGAGTTCGCCAGATCTGTCTAGTTGAAGTTTTTGATAGTTGGCTGCAGGTGCGAACAACGGAACACGGTAGTTACCATCCAACTTTGTTACTAACTACGCTAGTTTTTGGTGATGGCAAGTCTTAATTACATTAGGTAGTATTTATAGACATGTGAGGCGTTTACCGTGCTCGTTAAGGGGTAGATGGTGTTATAAGCGAACAATATATTTTGTACGTACATACATGTTATAGCTACGAAGCAATGTAGATTTCTAAGCAAATAGTATATTATGTTGTAGCTACATAGACAAAGCAAATTGTTTCCGTCTTTATCATACTGTATGTGCATGAAGCAGCCTTTATCGGGCTTTAATAACTATAAAGCCCTGTGTTATACCCTGTGGGATAACCAGTTGGTTATCCCATAACAACAATCTTGTGCTAGAACTCAATCAAACTAATATTACAAATGTGAAAGTTTGTTTGAATGGATGTTTGTCCTTCAATCACGCTGAAATTATTGAACGGATGTTGATGAAATTTGGTAAACAGGCAAGGTATGGCCTGACTAACGTGATACAATATTATTGATCCTGATAAAATGCTCCCATGGGAACACAGGACTCTTGATAAAGCGGGCAAAGCCGCGTGTAAAAACTAGTTGAAGTTGAGAGTAAAAAAAGGGATTGAATATTTACGTAAGCTCTCAAAAATCCTAAAACAAATTATTTCTTAGCTATAAGTCTCATTTACAAACATCGTATAAACAAAGCCAATATTGTTAGCAATATATAATCAAGTTTAATGTATCTTTTCCATGTTATCCGGAGAATTTTGCACAAGTGATTGGAATGAAATGATCCCTTCCGTAACGCACAAATCACCTGCTCTTTACTTCATCAACTCTGAATTTGATGGTATAAAGAAGAGAAAGTGAGAAATGTAAAACGTAATTCAGCCCATACCTAAAGCCCATGTAACGCTATTGATTTATCACATAACCTTGAATGGTTGTTTTTCTTCCACTACCCCGACAATTTGCCTCTCTCTACGAGCCAAACTTGTACAAATCAACCTTTAATTTAACCTTTGGCAATCAAATTAGATAGTCCCTCCCCGACCCTTTCGCGAGACCTTGTAAATACGGAGAATTTTATCTAATTTCCTACCTCCACTCGCCTTATATAATGAGATGTGTCGGAATATTCGGCCGCCGCAAACCTTTAAATGATAAATAAATATTTAATAAACGGAGCTATGTATAGCGTTGGCTTCGGCGCTCTTTTCAGTTATATTCTAATTGGGTTGTGGATGTAATTTTGTTTTCGGTGACGCAGGTACACGCCGTTCGCAGAAGCTTTTTAGTTAAATAAAGTTATTAACAAGGAGAATTGGCGTGAATTAAGTAAAATGTTTAATGTTATTGCGGTAAATGGAACTTCTCATTGAATCTTCATTTCACTTTGAAGGTCTTAGTCTACTTCGTCGGTGTTTTGAAGGGCCAAATAAAGTAGCTGAGTATTTCAAAGGGACGTAAAGGTGTCTTACTTTAATGACCGAAAGACTTAATTAAAATGTGAAGTTACTTCTGGGGCCGTTTGGTCATTTGACCCTTTAGGAAATGTTTGTTAACTATCGACTAGTTATCAGAAGTTGATACGTTTGCTTTAACCAGTCACACAACGATATCTAAACATATGCACAATATTTGATTAGTGATCGTTTAACTCACTATCTTTTTCAGAACTCCTCAAAAACGTTTCGACAAGCGAACAACAAAACCGCATAAAATGAAACAAAAGAAACAACAAAAGATAATCTGCAAACTTGTATATTAAACTCGTATGCAAATAAAGAAAGCAGTGCAGTCATTTCAAACATGTTATTAAGACTGGCTTCATACTCCGTGAAACCGCCAACCTTTTTTCAAGGAACAAAATGAGCTTGTTTCACCAGAGCCAGCCAGCTATCATGTAGACAATGGAAATTGGCGTATTATTTTAGCTTTATGAGGCATTTTGTTTTCATACAAAAGATTTTTGTATCTAACTAGAAAATAAGACGCGCATTGAAGCTGACACAAGACTGTATTTAAATATATATGTATTTAATAATATATTTATGTCATTTCAAACTAATAGTTTCAAATGAGTCTATGAAGACTTGAGTCTTATTGCATACTACCGTACCGGTATGTAAAGTGAATCCTGAGGTTTAATCTAGCATTTTTTTAATAACTTGGCAAAGAGCGTGTAAAATAAAATATACATAAATACTCAGAATTTAATACCCCTCCGGCCGTATTCGGCCATGGCGGCCGATCTTACGATCAGCCAGGTACGCAGGATATATTATAGTGCACAAGTGAGTGCGCAAGCACAAGTGCACTCCCTATTCCCTCACTCTCATAATTCGATGGGACAGCAATCTGACACGACCGTAGAGAGATCAGGCGTAGGACCAACGGCTTAACGTGCCTTCCGAAGCACGGAGGAGCTCGAGATGAAATTTTTCGGTCACCCATCCGATGACTGGCATCTGCGAACGTTGCTTAATTTTGGCAACCGCAGGCCGATTGCGCTAACCACTGCGCCATCGAGCTCCAATTTCATTAAGATTCGAATTTAATTCAGATTTAATTAAGATTCGAATATATTGATATATGGATAGGTACTCACTCACTACTCACAACCTTTGTCTGAAAATACTATCAAATCAAAATATACGGTACAAACGTACTGTTCCCCGAAGCCGCGGTAGGTATATCAGTTTTGTAATAAAGTTCCCAGGAATCGAGATCAAATTTTACACTCACGTAAACGATGAGAGCGTAAAGCCACCGATATAAAATACATCAGTCCCGCTGTGGGTTCCTACTTGTACGTCACTCAATCAGATTGTATCTTCAAAAAAATATTTATTTTGATCGCATATCCACAAAAACAGTTTTAAAAAAATGTTTTTTTTATTATTTCATTGAATTATTTTAATTATGCGCTCTTATAATCTTAAACTGCCTCAAAAAACTATATTTTAAATAAATTTTATTTTGCAATGCTCGCGTGTACTTTGAAATTCAAAAATGTTGATCCGTTTTAAATGACGAAAAAAAACTTGGAGATTCGCCCATCACTCTATGTATATCAACTTGTCCATCTGCTGTCGACGTCTGAATTATGCCGGTTGCTCCATTTGTCGAGGCGATCGCGATAGTATCTCGCTCTAAATTTGTTGAAATTAGCGCGCAATCGACGCCGGTTGTAGTGATTCCGATTTATTGGCTACGATTCGATACGCGTAATTTTAATCGAGTCAAAAAATGTGAGAGTTATGATAACATATTTTATTATTATTATATTAGCCCATATCGTCCCACTGCAGGGTAAAGGCCTCCCTCTCCGTTTTACACTTTACACGGTACAAGGCAAAACTCTTGCCAGCCTTTTCTGTAGCTTTTAGTTGTTCGGAAATTGTGACAATGCAATTCTGAAGCACTCATTGTGCCGCATGTAAGATTTTCTTTATTCAAAGACAGGATAATTATTGAGTTAGACATTTATCATCGGATTTTCAAAACGACATCAAAATTCGTTATTGCTTTATTCGAGTGGAAATTAAGAAAATCACTAGTTAACTACGACGAATCGTTCACAACACCGCCAGCTGAAATTGCGCTTTAAATTTTGAATGGAAAAGCGCAAAATGCACTTTCCAGCGCTTCAGAAGTGCCTTTCATCTGGTAAGCAGATTCGTTTATCGCTCGAATTAATACGACTCGTTTCGCTTTCGGGATTAATTTTCGAGCTGCTTAACGTCTGTCTATGTAGCGGCCCATTTCTACTCGGAAGCTCAGTCCAGTAAGCACGTTTGTCGGGCCCCGACGCTGCAAAAATATTTATCTTTTGCAAATGCAAGAGTTCGGTCATATCTTAATTAAAGCATAGATCAAAATGTGCGGTCCGAGAGCTCTTTGAAGTGGGAATTTTGTGAATCCTCATTAATCTCATTAATTTCTCGGTGAATATTCTAATTTGAAATACAGCTGGCGAGAAAATAAGAAAATCAGTACTTTAGAATTCCTTTTGAGAGTCCGCTTTCTACTTCATTTTCTTTTTACGTCTTTCCTTTTTTAGTTTGCTGAAATGCAGACGAACTGCGTTTAGACTGAAGACTTCTAAAAATGTCGGTTGAGCAGTTTATTGACATCTTATCGCAGTGGGAGTAACAAACTTGTCACAAACATTTTCCAAGACGCTATTTATGCGCTTTACTATTGAGAAAATAACGCAATATTCTGTGTTTCAGATTAAATCAGTTATTATAACATTTTATATGTAAATAAGTAAATACTGCAAAATATGAATATTTATTCTACCATGATATCACATTACATTAAGTACTGTAAAACAATATATTATGGTTTCCATTGGATAAAACACTGATTAATTTGGGTAAAAGTGACCGGAGTTATAAAATCTGATATTACATATAACAAAATAGTAAATATGAAAACAGCAAACAAAACCATACAACCGCCTGCGGCGCGTTCAAAACAATTCGTATAAATATAAACGCAATTTGATCAAATTTCCTCCGTACATTGTATAATAATAGTGGTAATATTCGTTATCTGAGTTCCGTAGCAAGGTTCCATGGCTCTAACCGAACCATTACTGTGTATTTAGTAATTAGACCCGGCCGCAGCACCTACCTCGGAGCCAGGCGGGAACTAACGACTGTGGCATCCAAATCGAGTTACCAATTTAACGCTGAGATATCACGAGCTAACTTTGAAACTGTACTGGACGATTTTACTCGTATAATGAAATGAAATAATGAAATAATGATTTATTTAGCAATTTGATTCACTTAGTAAATTCTTTTGCACGTCAAAACTTTTTTTACCCTACCAGCGCCTCGACGTGAATGGCCTGCTGAGAAGAGACGCCGCAAGAAACTCAGACAGTTTTGCCTTTTTTAAAAATAAATTTCAATTTTACAATTATGTCAAATATAACTTAAAAATAAATACAAAATAAGTGCGGCTGAGCAGATTAACATGTCCATGCATATTTATCATTTAAATAATCATCTATTTTATAATAACCTTTCTTCATCAAGGTTGATTTAATAAACAACTTAAATTTTTGTTTAGTATGTTCTTGCTTGCCAAGAGATACGGATCTTTATATCAAAGAACCTTTGATTCTCATTTACACTTACACATGTCATGGATTCTAGTTCATTCACTTAGAAATGTTTTTCATTTTAGATATTTTTTATGATTTTTAGTTAGAACTAGCGGCCGCCAGCGACTCCGTTCGCGTGGGTTACGATTTCCGCACACAGTCTTACTATAAACAGCTGACTAAAACAACGGTCTATATGCATGCAGGCAGCTTGCACAAATGCACACTTTTCTGGGACCATTTATTCAAGATAGGATTAATAGTCAAATTAAGTGACGGAAAACGCTTATCATTATTAGTAATAATCTGGAGACCTTATACATTAGCGCGGCCGCGCCTCTAGCGAGGTGCGCCATCTATCGGCACATTTTAGAACTAAATAGTTCGCTAGCACAATTTACAATGATAAAATAAAGGAATATACAATAGCTTAAAGCCTACCTCGACAAATGGTAAGTGGTAAGTGGTAAGTGGACTATCCAACACAAAATGTTTTGTCAATTCGAACCAGTAGTTCCTGAGCTTAGCGCGTTCAAACTAATTTGGATCTTGAGTTGCACGTGTTATTGTGAGTCAACCATAAAAGATAGACATATGTTGTTGTGGGATATTTTTTAGGCAATTTTATGAAGAATATTTCCGTCATACATGATTTCTATGTGACTTTAACCATTAAGGCTGCAAACGCGACTGAAGCTTAAGAAATGGAGTAAATTCTCCCGTTTTCCCCACATTTCCCTTCACTACGCTACTCCTGTTGATTGTAGCGTGATGAAAAGTATCCTATAATATGCCCAGGAGTATGAAGAATAATGGTACCAAGTTTCGTCAAAATCCGTCCAGTAGTTTTTGTTTCTATAAGGAACATACAGACAGACAGACAGACAGACAGACAGACAGACAGACAAAAATTTTACTGATTGCATTTTTGGTATCAGTATCGATCACTTAACACCCCCTGATAGTTATTTTGGAAAAATATTTAATGTACAGAATTGACCTCTCTACAGATTTATTATAAGTATAGATTAGTTAGAATTTTAGCCTGTCCCAGATACATCATCAATCATATCATCAGTCAGATCATCATCACATGTCCCAGATCAGTAGGGTTATGCTCGTACTTACCTTACTATTAGGTACGAGTGTAATGACATTTTCTATCTTGAATAGCTTTGTGGTGATACAGTCGTTTCACTTGAGGATCGCGCGAGGATGTAGTTTAAAACCTGGCTGATCAATTCAGAATATGTTGCCGGGATAAACGCAAGGAGGAATAAGTTTGAACGTTCACTGGCCTCGTGTGTCGTCCCAACTAGCTACGTATGGTTATTTTTTTCCGATACGTTACCAGTGATGACGGATGAATCATTTCCAGTTGTTGCTATTGGCCACAGGTGAACATACAAGCAATAACAGATGTGGACTCACGTGAGCAACTGCGTGGTGTTCTTCACCATCTTGAACAGCTTTCTGGCAGTGTAGGTTAAAACCAGGCTGGTCAAATACGGATCATTGTCGCACCGTACTCTAGTGTCTACACACAACACCGGTATTGCTGAGATATACGCAAGGATGAAGGAGTTTAAACGTGTACTCATGTAAGCAACTGCGTAGTGTCCTTGTCAATCTTGAACAGCTTCCTGGCGGTGTAGGTTAAAACCAGGCTGGTCAAATACGGATCATTGTCGCACCTTATTGTAGTGTCTACACACAACATCGGCATTGCTGAGATATACGCAAAGATGAAGAAGTGTGATTGTGTACTCACGTGAGCAACTGCGTGGTGTCCTTGTCAATCTTGAACAGCTTCCTGGCGGTGTAGTCGCTGAACTTGAGGATGGCGCGCGTGATGTCCTGCTTGCGGTCGATGTCGGCCTGGTCCGCGCTCTGCCACGACTCGATGTACACCAGTGAAACCCGAGTGCCTACCATTTAACCGTGGACCCAATGGCTTATGGAACTTCGAAAACTTAGATTTTCCCAAGCTTCCCTACTGGCAGGTATAGGGTTCTCTTCCCTGTTGTCGTTTCTGGAGTCGTGCCCACTGGCGACGTATGGATATTTTTATCCCATGTGCTGCCAGTGGTGACGGATGAATTATTACATACCCGTTGTTGCTTCTGGCGTGAGGGGAAAACGAATGCAATAACAGATGTGTACTCACGTTAGCAACTGCGTCAAATCTTTTTCTATCTTGAACAGCTTTCTGGCATTGTAGGTTAAAACCAGGCTGGTCGAATTCGGATCATTGTCGCAGCGTACTCCAGTATCTACACACAACACCGGCATTGCTGAGATATACTCAAGGATGAAGAAGTGTGATCGTGTACTCACGTGAGCAACTGCGTGGTGTCCTTATCTATCTTGAACAGTTTCCTGGCGATATAGTCGCTAAATAAACTTGAGGATCGAGCGAGGGTGTAGGTAAAACCTCAAATAAGGATCATTGTCACAGTGTACTCTAAGTGTCTACACACAACACCGGCATTGCTGAGATATACCCAAAGATGAAGAAGTATGATCGTGCACTCACGTAAGCAACTGCGTGGTATCCTTATCAATCTTGAACAGCTTCCTGGCGGTGTAGTCGCTGAACTTGAGGATGGCGCGCGTGATGTCCTGCTTGCGGTCGATGTCGGCCTGGTCCGCGCTCTGCCACGACTCGATGTACACCAGTGAAACCGAGTGCCTACCATTTAACCGTGGACCCAATGGCTTATGGAACTTCAGATACTTGGGCTATCCTAAGCTTCTCTACCGGCAGGTATAGGGTTCCCTTCCCTGTTGTCGCCTATGGTGTGGTCCCCACTGGCGACGTATGGATATTTTTATCCCATATGCTGCCAGTGGTGACGGATGAGTTATAACATTCCCCGTTGCTGCTTCTGGCGTGTGGGGAAGATACATGCAATAGCAGATGTGCACTCACGTGAGCAGCTGCGTGGTGTCCTTGTCAATCTTGAACAGCTTCCTGGCGGTGTAGTCGCTGAACTTGAGGATGGCGCGCGTGATGTCCTGCTTGCGGTCGATGTCGGCCTGGTCCGCGCTCTGCCACGACTCGATGTACACCAGTGATACTCGTGTGTTCAACGTGCGGAAGTACTGGGGAAGAAACATTACAATAGTTTACAAAATTTTACTTTTTATTTATACCCCGAACCGAATGTATGTCAATATGTTAATATACCTTCCCTAAACCTAAAAGTGTTAGCAGAAATATTTTATCACGTCGGAATTTTTTTCTGCCGTCAATTGTTTTTTTTAACTAGACGACGTGGTGGCTATATTTTATTGTTTATTCGTTCGCTTCAAACGACAGTTACTTTGCTTTGGATTTATTTAAAATGGCTAGCAGAAAGTGGAAAACAAAGTTTTGACCGTTTTTGTTATGTTTGTGGACCGTTTATATTTTCAAAAAAGAGAAGACCTATTGTAGATTCGTTAAAAACTGCATATCTTCATTATTTTGGGTTTCCTGTTGCAAATCAAGATAAAATGTGGGTGCCTCACGTGTTTTGCGAAAGCTGTATAATCATCTTACTCCAGTGGTCATACAAATCCGTAAAATTATGAAAGATTTTCAGTTTGAAAACCTTTTATCGGTTAAAGAAAAGTCTGCTTGGAACTCATTTAAAATGCTTGTATAACATTTTTTGACAAATAAAAAAAGTGAAAATAAGAAGGAATTCTTAACAATTTATTGAAAAACTTTCATGATATGGGAGTAAACATGTCATTAAAGATTCACTTTCTACACTCTCATCTGATTTTTTTCCTGAAAACTTACTAAGTATGAGTGACGTACAGGGTGAACGATTCCACCAAAATTTAAGGACTTTTGAAGAACGACATCAAGGATTTAGGGATGAAAATATGTTAGGGGATTACTGTTGGTCTATCCTAAGAGAAACTGATTCAAATAACTATAAAAGGAAAGCAAAAATTAGTCATTTTTAATTTATTTTTGTATTAATCCTAAATTTTTTTATTTCCCTTCAAGATAATAAATATTTTTTAAACCAGACGTGACAGAATTTTTTTATTATTTTTTCTGGATAGCTCTACCTGAACACTAAAGAAAATAACAACTTTCAGCTGGGGTATGAAAACCGTGTAAACTAGTGAATTAATCAATCTTATTTGATAAAATAACCGTTATAATAAACAAAACCCCGTGTTTCACTCAAATAACCCTTTAAATAAAATCGAACATACGTGTACAATAGTACACGAGTGATACACGGGGTTTCAACGTACGGTAGTACTACGAAAGAAAAGATTATAACAAATTAATCAATACATTTTTTTATGCTAAAAGGGGCAACATTATGCGATTCCCTGATGGAAAGTACTCATCACCGCCCATGGATACTAGCTGCTCCAGAGGTGTCAAACAATAGATGTTGGATATCATAAGAAGCGACTAACCATCTTGTTAGATTAGCTGGCATCATTTTATTGTTGACTGGTAAGTACGTAACTTAAGGAATCATTAGTACCGAGCCCGATATTACAAAATAAAATTGCAAGCATCGAACAAAGTCTTTCAAAGGAAAAATATTCTTTTTGCTTTAAGCATAAACATATTGTCGATATTGAGACATAAAGATAACTGAGAAAACTGAGAATCAATCAAAGGCCATTTGGTAGAAACATACTTCTAATAAGTAACCTACAAGGTTTACTCCCACATGTCTAGATTAAGAGCATGTTATACTCGTATTATTATTAGTTTGTAACTATTCAGTTATTCAGTTAATTTTGGAGTTGGGCATTATTAATTTAATTATTTAGTTATGAGGACTACATATAATTACCTTTAAGGCAGGAAGCTTCACAGAAAATCTTGTTGATTAGGTAACACACAAGAAAAGTGAATTTTACACAAACATTCTTCAAGCAGCCCGAATATTAAAAATCAAATAACCATAGCGCAAATAGCGTGCCCTGGCGCCTTCGATGACAAAGTTAAGAAGGAGGTAGAAATAAGAAACAAGGTTTTAATAGTCTTTTCTACCAAAAAAATATATGTCGGTATTGTTTAATGTCATTTTAATTTTCTAATTCAAACATATTTTCTTTATTTGTTTACTATGTGTTTAAAAAAAAAATATGATAGTTTTTTTTCGAGAATATGAATGTAGGTAATAAATTAGGTTTAGTACACAATCTTTGCTAATAGGAATTCTTTTTTTTAAATGCAAAGGCTGAATAAGATATTGGTTATATTTTGAAAAAATATTTTTAGTAGTAGCCATTTTTACGAAACTGCTGAGAAATTTATTAAGATGGAAAATAATAAGTGTAAAGAATTATTTTTAATACTGTGACAAAATTATTAAAAAATATATATTCCGCCCGATATTATTTTTCAATTTATATGCGGTGAAATACGTACTGAAATTATGGAATAAAATGGCAACATTCCAACTTTTTACCGTATAGACCATAAAGAAAAGACTATCTTAAACGAACTTGTTACCTGTTCAATCAATCAATAAGTTCTCTACTGCAGTCTTTCCTCTATGCAAAGTTGAAGCCCGAAGGAGGATAACTTGTCGAGATAACATCACAAACTACGCTCCCGGCATTGTGATACTGCGACTTACGAGTAACGAGTGATCAGAGTTTTAAGCTTGTACCAAACCGAGCACGAGTACGTTCGAGTAACAACCGAAAGATCTTTTGTACTTTACTTTTGAAAAGAGGTTGTTTTTGGGTTGATTTGAATAAAAAGTTCAAAATCGATTATTCCAATTTTGTACAAAAATAAAGTACGTGATAAATTATACTAATCATACTAATATTATAAATGTGAAAGTTTGATTGTTTGGACATTTGTCCGCCAATCACTACTGAACGGATTTTGATGGAATTTGGTGAACTGGCAGGGTATGGGCTGGCCTACTTTTTGTCCCGTTTGAATGCTTCCATGGGATGAAACAGGAATCTAAATAAAGCGGATAAAGCCGTTGGTAAAAACTAGTAATATTAACTAATTTTCTGACCGTTACTAGTTCAAATATAGTAAACAGATTATGAGCATGTAGGTTCCTGGTTACATATTATTACTAGCGTAGTGTTGTGTTCTGTAGTGATAGATCTTTACAGATATACATTTCCCTGCGAGACATTCAGGGCTAATAAATAAATATGTAGCCCATTGCAAAACTAGATGTTAAATATTACATACTTAAAAAAACACTTATCTTCTTTTTATCTTTAAATTGCGAAAATATAGCCCAGGATCCCTCACATCCAACAGCTCAGCCATTACACAAAATCCTTCCTTATTCCTACAGGATTTCTAGCAGATCCTTTATCTCTGCATGCAAAGTGCAGTCGACAGCGTCACTTGTTTAGATAAGACACCGCTCCTGCTTCTTGCTCTCAATCTGGGATTAGTGAAAGTGCAACATAATGTACGCTGCTTACGACTTCATCTATCTGGCACATCTATATGGCAATCGAGGTGCTCCATGTAAAGGTGAAATTGGTTGGAAAAAATCAAAGTTATGTGTAACTAGCCTTCCGCCTGTGGTTTCGGGATCGAAAGTATCTTATGTTCCCTGGGGATAGTGTAGCTAGCCATCAGTGAAAGAATTATTCAAATCAGTCCAGTAGTTTTTCAGTTTATTCGTTGCTAAAAATACAAATCTTTTCCCGTTATAATATTTATTTATTTATTTTAGGAAGATTTACAAAAACTTGTCTATGGCAACAAAATGTACGTAGTAGGTACATACATAAATGTAAATCAGTGTAGATGTAGATAATATTATACTAAAACACGCCCGAATCGCTTGCTCTTTCTTCTTTTGCGAATGGGTTTTAGTGTTTTTTTGTGTCTTGTATATCTAGTTATTTAATATTAGGTTGTTGCTTTGAGCTGTCAGTTTCATGTTTAAGCAAGTTGAATTGGATTTAGATGCCCCGTTTTTAAAAGTTTAATATTTTAAAAGTAATGTTGAACAAAATTTTATTATGCAACATAGTAGAGGAACAATTATAATCGTCTGACACCAAAGCGGGTTGCTTACTACAAAACATTATCACCGTCATGGTGTAATAATCCAAAGTCACCAATGCAAGCCGGACAAACGCGTCTGTTCGCGAACATTATTCATTTTCATACTATTTGAATAACTCAAAGGGCTCATGTGGAATTTAACCATAAATTCCGAGAGAGCCGTATGAAAAACTATGTTATACACAGCCGTGTTCACAATAGATGCCTCGCATCGCATCCAGCATTAATAAATCAAGGGCTGACACCGACATACATACGTTTAAAATTCAACTATTTTAAAACTACGAAAGTTTCCATTTGAACGATATTTTAAATGGGACGTGCCCCTAAACAAGATATTCCATTCCGGACATTTGACTAGTGTATTACGAAAATTGTTGTTGGTGTTTTTTTGTTTGATAGGTATTATGTTGTCTTGTCCTCTACCATACCATCCTTTACCATACTACTCATATAAATCTATGTACAATTGTACAATACATGGCCGCCAACAATTCCATTAAGGCCCCGTACTAGGCCAATGACAAGTTCGATTTTGCCCCCACTTCCTCATGCCCCGCACAAATATTTCGCGAAGTCAATGATCGCGCGGAATCATATTCGAAATTTGAAATCCAACATATTTTATCTCCAAACACATAGGGTTCCCAAAAATATGGTTTTGTACGAATTTAGTGAACATCTCTTTTAAACTTTGAAGAAGAATAGATTTGTATTTTTGTATGCAACGAGGAAACTAAAAAACTAATAGACCGATTTCAAAACTTGTTTTTACATTAGAGAGCTTTATTGTTACCAACTCAGATTGGATTACATAGGCCATAATTAGTTCTATTAAGTACACTTTTATCTCCCCGTGCGAAGCCGGGACGTGCCGCTAGTATGTGATAAACTTGTTTGTCACATACATATTTAACGACCCGCTTGGTGTTATGGTCAAGATGTTGCCTATTACACTAGAGGTCGCGGGTTCGATTCCCGCACATGACAAACATTTGTGTGCATGAACATGTCTGTTTGTCCTGGTCTGGGTGTTATATGTATCTATTTAAGTATATGTATTTGTAATACCACTGCTGATTCTGCAATGTATGTGATGTTGTGAAATATTTATTATTTATTATACTAGCGGCAAAAAAACAAAGTACTGCGAAAATTTAAAAATATATCATATATGTATAATGAAATATATGAAGAATTTAATTATATATGACGACCCGCTTTGTGTAATGGTCAATATGTTGCCTATCATACAAGAGGTCGCGGGTTCGATTCCCGCACAGGACAAAAAAATGTGTGTATGAACATGTCTGTTTGTCCTAGTCTGGGTGTTATAATCGTATGTGTATGGTATATCAAATTTGAAACTCGATATTTTAATGTATAATATGCATACAAATACCCAAGTTTCGGAGTGATCCATGAACATACCCTTCTTTACCAGACTACCAAAGAAAATAGTGTAATCTACCTGCCTACCTACTGTAAAAGGCTATTAAATCCTGAGTGCTGCAAATCCTCAAATTTGCTGGTAGTATGAAGATACTACCAATAAGAGGTGGCAAGTCTTCACTCGCCACCTCTTATTGGTAGAAGGCCGAAGGTGCAATCAGAAGTTCATAATACCGCCTTTTATCGCTATCATTACCCAGTGAATGTGCGTTTAACTATTTCAAATATGAATGATAGGTACTTATCACCTACGACCTATCTCATATACGTGAGTTAGTTGAGGCATAATTTGTCAAATTTGCAAACTGCCAATCTGTTAAGGCTCTGGCTGGTCACAAAAAACATCCCTTACCTATATCCATCAAATAGTCTTTCTTTTAAAAGTACTAGCAGGTTATAGCATCGCCTAAGATAAATTGTAGTCAACTTTGCATGTTTTCACGCAATCGTGTTTTTGAGTAATATAGTCACTAGTCCTGAAGCTTGCTGCATTTCAAATATATGACTATACTTATATTGTTGTTACCAAAGATAATTTTAAACAATCCTTTTAAAAAAACTAATTAACACGGAGTTAGATCAATGTCTGGGATGTTGTGAAATATAATGTTACATGCTGTCCTGTGAGCGGTTGTTTACATTCGATGTTCAACAGTCTACCGATTGTTGAAAAGAGGTAATTAACAACATTAATTTGAATGAGGGACTAAACTTTTGACACAGAAAAAACGGTGTTTTAATATTCAGTAATTAAATTGGAACATTTAACGAGGCTCACCTCGAGTCCCGTTTTTGAACCAGTATTATCAGATTGGACAACTCTTGGCCAATGTTAGGCAACAACATATTTTTAAGTAGGTATTGCAAAAGAAACTCTAAATCGGCTGATGAATCAATTCGTTTTATTATAGTTTCATGTAATCTTGATAAGATGTAACTGATAAGTATTTTTATTTTAACCACAAAATGGGTGCTTTACTTGTTTTAGTTCTGGTACTTGGACAATGTTTTCTTTTTCAGAATCAGAATCAGAATCTTTATAGCTTGCTCTTCTTTTAATTTAACCTGCTGTAAATTTTGGCAACAATGATCTGCTGTTCTGCCATTCAAGTAATTTTTATAAATGAAAAAGACAACATTTTTGGCCTGGACAGGCTTTGATTTAAATCAACGCATAATAAATAAGTGTTCTACATAAGGCATTTGAGTTTTACAGCTAGCAATATTCTTTTAATCCATATATTTTATTTCCACTCAGTAGTATTCCTGATTAAACTCGAAAAATATTATTCATACAAAGATGGGTTTTGGCTTAGTCAACACGCTTGCTCACAAAGATTTGTGATCAAAAAACCGGGCAGTGTTCGGAAAAACTGACACAAAGTTGCCCTAACCTGGAATCGAACCTTGCACCTCGAAAGCTCTAGCTTTCGAGGTTATTTTATATTAAAGTATGCATAATCTAGAGTAATCTTATCTTTACTACTCTTTATTTTAATTTATTTTAAATTTTATACTAATCTTTATTAAATAATATCCATGCGTTCACTAATTTCGAAATCGTAGAATATTATGTTCTCTCTATGAAACCAATTTGTTGTTTATAATTTGATTGTATTTGATTATCATCCAAACATAAAATTATAATATTTGAAACTTCAGAGCATCTACATACATAAATATTACTACCACGATAGTATTGTCTAAATCGACAACCCTGGTGAGACACTCGAACGTAGGTTTGAAAAATGGCATGTGATCGTCTTTTGTTTCACGCGACGACGAGCGACACAGCCCCCCCGTCCGAAGGCCGAAGCCGGACTGAAAATTAAATGAAAATGGCCGAGCGTGCAAAATATTTATAGTTTTTAGTCTTTTTTTAATGATTTTATTAGTAATTGAAAAAAAAAAGAAGTATAAACCTCGCTTTATGTGATGATTATTTATATTAAAAAGTTTCAAGCTTTGTTTTACTGTATCACCTGAATAATGACGATTCTTTTGGTGATTTAGAGGCAACTTTGCAATTTTTTTCTATCGAGAAAATTTAATGCAATCGTGTTTTCGTTAAATATGGGTCCTAGTGTAAGTCCTGAACTTTGCTATATCTGAATTTCAGACTCTTGTTTTCAATAATAAAGAAATTACAGCCAACTATCTAACGCAATTTGGACTAGTACGGCCCCTTAAGTATCATTAAATGTTATTGAAAGTTGCGTTAATTAAATCCACAATTTGATTGATTCTAATTACATATTTATATATTTCCCGTTACATTTTATTGTAGAAAACGAATCCCTGCAAACAAGTAAAGCTTGAAACTAACGAAGCAGATGCTTGGAATCGCGCAAACAACAGAATAGTTTCTGTCTCGGGGCAAACTTATTATTTTAACGTCGACTTTCTGGTACAATGCCAAAACTTAAACGGCTTCAAATTAGCAAGACGCAAAAACAAAACACTTTTAGCGTCGGAATACCGCCTGCTATATTAATAAAATGTTACTACGTCCATTGTGTGTTTTGGGACGAAAGACATTCCCGACATCGGTGTTTTCACCGCAGCGGATGGTGTCTCTGGTTTGTTGATCCCGTTTTCGTCGGTGACCCCAAAGTGTCAGCCCTAGTGTTATTACAGCTGGGCCCTGTGTAATCCCCACTTTTTATCGTCTCACGGCGAAGCGGTCAGCCCGTTCCGTCAGCCAGCGCCGTTCAATTATGACCTTTATGTCGAGGGCGTAGGATCTAGGCCGTGGTAGGAATGTTTCTGTTCGGGTTTGCGGCCTGCTAAGCCTCGACTATAACGGCGCATCTAGAGTAAATGTTTATGACGACAATACCGCTCGCGACACGAGGGCGCTCGCAATTTTATCGCATAATGATTGTGTGCATTTTGTCCTGTACGCTGCGAGGTTTTATTTACGATTTATACGTTTGAAGTGTTAGTGCTTGGTTCATGCCGATTCTGTTTGCTTAACAAAGTGAACGCGCTGTGTACGTAAATCTGCTTTACGGAGCCGTGGAGTGGTTCGGATTGCAGGCTCCGAGAGGGTTCATTATGCATTTTGAAACAGATCTCGAGAGAGATGGGATTAGTTGTTCCATGTTCTGTTTGTAGTTTGCTACTGATAATCGCGGCTTAGTATTCAGTTGACATGTTTAATGCAATACGATGGTATAATTAGTTTCATAATCCTATGTCTTTTGAGGATAATGTTTTGTTTATTATGAACGAGAAAGTTGAAAGTTTTATCGTGCTATAGCAATGATTTTCCATGCCAATAACAATAATAATGCTTTATTTATATTTTATTTATTTATATTGTGACCAGATACAGAAAATTCTACTAACTTGCTTTACAACACCATTAGTATTTCTATTAAACACAGATAAATAACAACATTTGTCAGTAACTCGACAGTCTCCATGAAACCGCAATTTGGGATCAAACCCGGACATTGAAAATTGAGTCCCCTCCCAAAATTTGTTTGTTCGCAGAATTCCCTTACAACTGAATAGCCACGATTTCTGTTTACCAACAATAAACATGGAGCAACCAGTAAGCAGGAATGGTGTAAAAAGCTCGAACTGTATACAAACAGATTTGAAACTTTCTGACAAATTGCCTTTTAATGGAATTTATTTGTAGAAATATCTTGTCATAAAGATGCCAGTCTAGCTATTGAGAGATTTTATATTATCACTTTAGTAACTTGAACGGAAAATTTGTTATAAACAGTGTTAGGAGACATACTCCTATTATTAAATTATAAGCGTGGTTGGTGACGTTTGCATCTTCGTCTTATTTGTAGGTATGTAATGCGAGTAGTTGGGCGACTTAGGTGGCATGCAGGCTTAGTAACTACACAACATCATGTACTATGCGATGTTATTTGTGCTATGGGTCTGTCAAACTCAACATGTCTCCAATTTTGGCGACTTGTATGGCGTCATGGTCGACTTCAGAGTGCGTGCTGCTGTTCCTCTGTCAAACATGGATGTACTTGGCGGTCTCCCACGCTCGCCACATAACTGTTTGGATATCGACCTACGACCCCTGAAGGAGAATGGCTACTTGCAAACACCATCGGCTTATTCAACTCACCAGGTCAGCAATGTTGGCGACTTGTATGGCGTCGTGGACGACCTCCGACCTCGTGCTGCCGTTCCTCCTGTCGAACATGGCCTTGTCGATGACGAGCGCGGTCTCGATGTACTTGGTGCTCTCCCACACTCGCTACAGGATCATTTGAATTTCGACCTACGTACGACCCCTAAAGGGGAATGGCTTGGAAACACCATCGGCTTATTCAACTCACCAGGTCAGCAATGTTGGCGACTTGTATGGCGTCGTGGACGACCTCCGACCTCGTGCTGCCGTTCCTCCTGTCGAACATGGCTTTGTCGATGACGAGCGCGGTCTCGATGTACTTGGTGGTCTCGCGCACGTCGCGCCTGCGCCGGTTCAGCGCGCGCAGGCCGGTGTCGTGCCACCAGCGCCACGACCGCTCGCCCTTCTTGCCCTCTCTGGAAAAAACATACACAATTTAGTTAAGTTTCTGAAAGAAGCAATTTCAGCTATCATTTTAAGACCAATCAAAGGACCAATTAAAGTGTTTCTTCCGCGAGTTTAAAATTGTAGATACATATTAGTTGATAAATGATGGCCATGGTATATTCTCAATCGAATCGGTCCAGTTTATTCTTCTCTGAAAGCAGCAGTGACTGCTGTTACTACAAAATAGACAAGTTTAATTTTGATCTCACTCTCACCTAACCAATACAATTTCAGTACCTCAAAATCATCCTATTGGCATGCAGCACAACCTAAAGCCAAAGTTTTATGTTTCATTATTAATGGGTTTCACTATTCACCCAACATGCCCTCCGTTCGCCCTTGACCCGTTTCCCCATTCACCCCTTAATTCAGCACTGGTCTCTAATCAACTTTATCTTGCCAACCGCCTTTCAAAAGGCGCATTTATCGACGAGCAGGAAACTTTATTCTTTACGTCAATTGCTTTTCGGGATATTTCGATTTTACTTATCGAATATACATTTCTATGGGCGCCCAGTGAGTGCTTTCAGGACATGTTTGTATTGTATGTGGAGGATTTCATTTTGAATCAATAGAATATTGTCGGCGGGATTCGGGGAAAGAGTGTTGCTATGATATCGGAGATCTATATATAGACGCTTTATGATCGTGTTTTGTAACATCAAGTGTATGTATTATATAACTTATTCTTTGGCGCTTTTGTTGGTATAAAAATATAAGCGATTTCAGACTTGAGGTGTTCTTGGAAACCATTTCTTAACTCATCACTTTATGCCTGTTAACCTCGAGTTCTTGTGACATGGTAGGTAATTCAATTAGTCGTGTATCAAGTTAAAGAAATTGATTAAACTTTTCCAGAGTTAAACAGATTACTTACTCGTAGAAATTCCGGTGTTTTGCGTTATTTTATGAATGTGTATCTACAAATAGTATGAATAGACTCTTAAAATAAATGATTTTTGATGAAATCTGAGAAAACATGCAATACCAACTAAAGGGCTTCCGCTTTGGCTTAAAAATGAGTATGGCTTTATACTACTTTTGCTTTGTTGTTGAGTAATCCTGACTTACAAAATTCACCAAATGACATCGTAAATGTCTCCAATACCTTACAAACGAAAAACTCCCACATAAAATATGCTTTACGACTAAATTGTATGCCTTTATTCGGGAAACCCTAAACACCGCCTGATCTAGGGATATTGTACATCATAGGTATCAATAAACTTATCGTTATTCCTGACAAAGGCTGGAGGAGACGAGACACAATGCCTTTCCGATCCAGCGGGCCCCCGGCTCCTCCCGGCCGTCCCGCCGGACGAATCCAATGCTACGCAACATTTGCTTACAAGATCCACTTTAGAAAAACCCGGAGTATAATTTAACGGAGGAATTAATCCCTTCGGGGATTATTTCCTGGGAACAAGATTGGGAGGCGGTGGAGGGTGCGGGGAGAGAGCGCGGGGGGAGGACGAGCGAGATTTGTCAAGGCGTCTCTTGTTGCCGTGGAAATGTATAAACACGGAGCAATGTTTGTTTGACTCTTATCCATTTGGAACCGTCAACAGGGGCTGTAATTTCAGATTTTCTATTACGCTGTACTAATATTTGGATGAGGATTTATTTTTGGAACGTCGCCGAACTTAATTTGGGATTTGCAATCTCTTGTTGCATTTGGAATTGGCGGTAATTGGTTCAAATTGAGGTGCTTTGATCCAATTACGTGAATTTTGATGTCGAATACTTAGTCTTCTTAAGTCATACCCAAAATAATATCAAATTCGCTTCAATGTTTGGCTGCTTCAGCAGTGGGTCCCAAAGCTTCGTCAAAGCTAGAAGGCAGAGCAGTCTTTACTTTTATAATATAAAAAGGAACAATTAATACGCTCGCTCATAAAGGAAAGTGACTCTAAGCCTGAGATTATGATTGAATATCGAGTCCACGAGCTAGCGATTATTACAGCGTTAAATCAACGCAGTTTTCCCTTTGCGACGAGTGCTTGACCGAAACCAAAGAGATGGCTTCCTGGCGATTAGTGACTTCCTTTGAACCGTTTCGTCGAATACCCATAATACTGCTTAATAGAGCAGTTAAAATTTTATCAATTAGCGTTTGTACTTCGTCCCACGTGCACCCAACCCTATCATTAGGTTCTGGTCGAATCATTGAGTTTCAAACGGCAAGTGAAACGTCAAAAGAAGTCATTAAAATGTCGCAAGGAATATCAAAGTGAAATGGAATGAATGAAAAGAGCATCGCGTTATCTTTGACTCACCGATTGGATCCAAAGATAGGGCGGAATTTTAAAATTTCTACTTACTTCGGAGTAGATAGGTTATCTCAGATTTCTTTTGAGCGTCACGTTATAAGAGATGTCTTCGGAATATTAAAATAGCTTTAGGATTCTAATTCAAGTTGGTTTTAATCGGAACCTTTTGAAGGATTAGGTTATGGGGGCGGATGGGGTGATATTGGAAGATTTGATGGAATTGAATAAATAAATATCTTCAGGCATTATTCACGAAACGTTATTTTTAACCCCAAGCGAGCAAGAATTAAAATAAAGGATAACTGGATGTATGTGCAAATGCATTATCATAGAGGCAGGCACCCAGGTCAAGTCAAATACGTTTAAACATACAAATGCCTATAGTGCACTCGTGCATAAAATACAAACATAAAATATATTACCAAGAATGATAAATGTTTAAACAAAATTTTAATTTTAAGAATGTTTATAGAGGCTTCCGGCAACTGACCCCGCAACAAACTGGACCCGCGGTGCCAGTTGCCGGATTTATTAAATTCTTATATTTTCCTCCGGCGAGTGGCCCCACTCATATATGTATATGAAAATCTATTGTTCGAGCTAAACGAGTACAGTCAATCGAAAAATTGTTTAAAGTTGAAATCAAGAAAAAACCTTTGGTTTTAAAATATCATTTATTTATAGAATAAGATACACGATAAAATAACAACGAAAAATAATCAACAATTTACATACAAATATTAACTAGTAAGTTATTTATCACAAAATCAGCCATAACGATGTTAAAATGTAATAAAGGTATACTCATAAATCAACGGAATATATAGTCTATGATCACAGATAAAAAATATAAAAAATTACCGTCATATAGCTTCACATAATCAGTCTTAATGATTTTTGTTATCTAACTCTCTTATTTAAAATATGTACTTACAAAATTAACAGGCAACAATCACAATTACTTATAATTTCAATTATCGCTTATCAGAATTAGTATTAATGACCGTTGGTTTATTATTTAAAAAATAATATAAATATAATCAACATCAGCTAATTATTAAAAGTCCACTTAGCAAATAAAACAATTTTACGTACGTTCAGGATAGTGTTCATCGTAGTCTGTCCAAACATTGCTTACACAGATATAAAAACTAACACAATTTATAATAACAAATAATCAACATATTGAATACAAAACTAAGAAAACTTATACTTTGTAAAACTATTTCAAACACTTTTTCGCTTGACAGTACTGGTCTTGGCTTGAACAATAGATATTTTATTATTAATATATGGGTGGGTCCAGTCGCCGGAGGAAAATATAAGAATTTAATAAATCCGGCAAGTGGCACCGCGGGTCCAGTTTGTTGTGGGGTCAGTCGCCGGGAACCTCACCATTCTTAAAATTAAAATTTCGTTTAACCGATGATAAACAGTTACAACGGAACAAATTATTTTCATTTCAGTTTCGAATAAGCGATGTCTGTTGGAATTCAAAGGTTTTCCTGGATTTATATGAGGCTTAATACAAATTTTTATTTTATAAAAATCACTGTTGACAAGGAAAAAGCAGAATCTAATTAACTGAGTGATCTCAACGTGGCTAATGATGAACGATGATACAGTGTTGTGTTCGTTGTTTCAATTCATTTTTGTGTAATATCTTTACTATCCCTATTGCGGGTATTCGGGTGAAGTTTTTATAATCAAACATTTTGATCATCACAATTTGTTTTAAGTGAAGCCTGGAGATTTTCATTCAAAACTTAAATTCAGAAAATTTACAGAATTATTTACTCTTCTGAAATACAAAAAATCTACTTCAAAACAGCTACAAGGAGATCAAATTAAGTACACTTAGTGTAGGATCGTACTTAGTGTCGCCGGCAATACATTTTCTGTACAAAATTACGTAACGTAATTTCGGCGTAGTGTGTCATCTCCCATTTAAAAGTGTGTCATTTATCATGAACACGACGGAAATTCGGTCGCGTTTATTTCAACAGAGTGTGTTCCTACACTTATACACGTTTCATGATAGAAAGATTAGTCAAAAGACATTGGGACTAATATATCCGCAGACGAACGCGAATCGCTTTGCGATGTAAAAGGCCATATTTACATAATATGAGAAATCATATATTTGGAACGCTTGGATTGACATGTCAACTTAACACCCTATTTGCAAGCACGTTCTTCACAACGGAATGATATTCTATTTGAGCATTATTTTTTGACATATCTCACACAATGCACACACGAACACATTTGATTGATGTTTGATCACATCTTGGGTTTTTAATCACTGGTACCGTAGCAATAACGCTTTTGCCAGTTAATGACATGAGTTTTCAATGAAAGAGATTTTAACAAGCCGTAAGACGTAATTATGTACTAGTAAACTTTACCAAAAGCCCTGCCATCGTCTTTACCTAAAATGCTCACGTTACTAGCTTTGATTTTCCAATCCTGACCCCTATTCCTTCTCATACCAATGAGTATTCACACCAATCTTTAATTAAAGCATCCTTTTCAAAATCACATTCGTCTTACTTACACCAAGTCACTAAAACCCTTCAAACCTAACATCATTACTCAAAGACGTCAATGTGTGTGCATCGTAAAACACCGTATCCAGGTCAAGCGGGGCTGGCGGGTCAAGTGCAAGTGCGCCGTGAATTAAAGCACCCGCCGCCGGTGCAGCCTGCATTATGCATCCACTCTGCATCCCGGTACGGGGGACATTTTGACTGATCAATTTCGTTTTCGTCACCAACTCAATCTTCTAACATCGTAACTCAAAGTGTAGAGACACACCAGGTGGGTCAGCCAAGATGACACTTCCGGGTTCCCGCACTCGAAGTATTTGAGTGAGCGGGATGTAGATATGATTCGCGACAATAGTGATATTTCGCTCTCGCGAAATGGCATCTTGGCTTGCAAACCAGGATGAAAATACGCGACCAAAGTTCAGCGCCAATGCAATTACTATACAAAAAACGTAACGTGATTTCGGCGTGGTGTGACATCAGTCATTTAAAATACATTGCAGGCGTAATCTCGCCTAACTTCGGTCGCGTCTACTGTGTTTCAATTTCCTTAGAAGGACGTTAATGTGTGTACATTGTAAAACACCGTATCCAGGTCAAGCGGGGCTGTGGCGGGTCAAGTGCAAGTGTGCCGTGAATTAAAGCACCCGCCGCCGGTGCAGCCTGCATTATGCATCCACTCTGCATCCCGGTACGGGGGACATTTTGACTGATCAATTTCGTTTTCGTCACCAACTCATTTTGCATTTACATAAGCCTCAAAATCTCCTAACATGATTCAAAGTGTAGAGACACACCAGGCTGAAAATACGCGACCAAAGTTCGGTGGCAATGCATGAGCAAAAACGCGACGTAATTTCGGCATGGTGTAGAATCAGTTATTTAAAATACATTGCAGGCGTAATCCCGCCGAACTTCGGTCGCGTTTTTTTTGACCTACTGTGCTTCCATACAAAGACGTTAAAGAGTGTATCTCGGTATTTCTCGGCATCCCGGTACGAGGCACATTTTGACTGATCAATTTGAAAGTTCACGCGTATATCTGCATGCGTGATGAACTTGTTGACTAGTCATCATTTTTCTGGATTGATGAAAGTTAATAGGAAACAGCAGTTGAAAGCCAAATAGGCAACGATTAACGTGTAAATATCATCATCAGCCTGTTGCAAGCCACTGCTGGACAACACTGGGCAGGCAAAATACAATATGGCGACAATAACGATTCCAAATTGTATTAATTGAATCGCAATAAATAGCAAAATGATTTCTTCATCAGGCATTGACATATTGTTTTCAAACAAAGCCGACGGAATAAGCTATCACAAATGGCAAAAGAATGCCCATACAATTCTTATCCATCTTCTTAGAACAGTATCTGGCTAACAAGCCACTATAAATTGATTCAAGAGAAAACATTCCCGCTCAAAAGAGAAGAAATGTAAAGCAGCAAAGATATTCCCTCCAGTTAAATCTTTAAAATACTGCATCCGAGAATAATACAAATCCCCATATTTGCGATACAGGACCCGAGGTCATTACATAGCTCAGGCATTGTACCAAATCCACGGCACTTATACCTCATAAATCATTCAGTCGAACCCAATTTGTCGGCGCGGACTGATGAAAAGGCGCCCGTTAATATTCGCCGGGAGATCCCAGAGGAGCGGCGGGGTTTATTTCATCGATAGCTTTACTTAAGGCTTACGGGAGCACGTTATTGATGGGCAGCATCACCTGCGTATTGTGGGCCCGAGGCGATGTCTATAATTTTGGATGTATGACACAGTGACATCTATCGGCAAGGGGATGAGAAACTGTCTTAGTACTGACGTGTGATAAGAGATGGCGTTAGCTGTCCTATTAATTAGAAGATATTAAAATTAAATATCAGTTACAAAATTAATACTCCGTGCCTTCGCCAACATGTAGAGACCGAAGCGACGAAGTGAAAAGATAAGAATTAGTTTGGCTAGCGGCAAGGTTTAACCACAGTTTAACTAGCTACAATTGCTTGCACTGTCTTGCATTTTAACAAACTTCCTGCAATTTTTTTTTGAAAAATCTAGTAACAGCAGAAATAGTGAGCTTCCTCAAATTCAACACCGCTACCATTACATTAATTTCCAAATTATTTCACCAAGCAATCACAGAATACTAATTTAGCAATAAAATGATTTGAATAAACGCGAAACGTCACTCATGTAATCCCCCGAAACCCGCGGTCGCACTTGACCCAAATACCTTCGCCCGTAAAGACAGTTCGCCCCACTCTGCGCTATGCCCTTTTAATTTGAGTTTGAGGCTGGGGAAAATGATGGCAGTGGCTTACCCTTTTAAAAAGTTGTCTCTTTGAATGAATATGTTATGTAATACATTCATTATTTTTGCCTTAATACGCAGAAAGGGTGTCGTGTAGGAGTTAGTAATGAGAATCGTGTCTAGTCCGAGAGATATTTTTTAGGTTCCATTTTTTTACATCGTCATAATCGGATTAAATAAAAAAAGTACCCTTTTAACAACAGGGTTTGTGTTATGTTGAATTTTGGTAAATGGCTTTCTTGTTAAATGGAAAACATGACTATAGAAAAAGTCTTACTTATTCCAAATAAGAAATAACAGTCTTTAAATCGACCCGACGAATAAAGATTTCCCGGCAAATAGATATTAACTCAACCGTAGGAGTGTCGTGATTGTTTTGATAGTAGCCTCATTATTAGCTCGTGATTCCCATAGCAACGCATATTTGTCCACGAAAGAATCCTGTTTACGTGCTGCCGTGTGATCGTCAATTAATCTGAATCGACGGATCGACCAGGTGAGTCCGCACCTAATTACCTAACTAGATGTCGTCCGTGCTGATTCTAATCTTTATGATAAAGATAAAATTACGCGTGATCCAATATGGAGTCTTTATTAAACACGTTCTATTAGGATTGAAAGTTAAACGTGTGCTGTGGTTTTCTCAGATAAATAAATAAATAAATAATTAATAAAAAATTGACTCCTTGGGACACCAATTGCCTAGCCCCAAACTAAGCTTGTACTATGGATGCTAGGGAACGGATAGACATACTTATATACTTTTATAAACATTCATGACTCGAGTGCATATGCTTGCCCCTTATATTTGCCCCTAACGGGATTCGAACCCGCGACACTCGGTGTTGTAGCCAGAGTGTCTGACCCAAAGACCAACGGGTCCTTCAAGATGACGAACAATCTCAATATCCACCAGAAAATTTCGCAAATTACTAAAAGCATTTCTACATCATATTACGCACCTATCCAATGTAGCCTTACACATGTGCTATATATATAATATATACACTAGTATACAGAAATAATCTCAAAAGACATCAGAAGATTTCGCATTGAAATTACTAAAAGCAGACTACATAATATGCACCTATCGAATGTAGCCTTCCTCATAATACATGGTCGGTTAGCACAAGGATCTAACATAACCTTCCCCAACGAAGGGTCAACAGATAAACAAGCACTCGAACACAGGCACGAAATACCCATGGCATTAGTCCCGTGATTCCTGCTACAAAGCATTGTTGACGCGAGACTAGCTGTTTGCCTACACGCGTCCGGCGATTAATCCAAATCGGTGGCCCGATCAGCTGTTTCCAGATCACAATTACAAATTTTGGATTACGCATTTGCACTCAGTGTTTACTCTGCACCGATAATAACTTTGTAAATAGACAGACCGGGAAATGCAGTGACGTAATGAAACAGTATTCGCAGGGGTTTTGGTGGCGCGGAGAATTAATAGCCTTGTGGACTTGGGTATTTGTTTACGCTGTTATTAATTTGTCATTATAACTATTGGTAATTAAACTAGTACCTACATATCTATACCTAACCGTTCATATCATTCTGGTATAATATTATGTAGTGCAGAATCCACATGTTGAGTTCTGTATGTTGTTTGTTAAAAAAGTTTATGGTTTTTGACCACAACAGAATTTTGTGTGTTTATTAAAATAAGAATCATTATATTCACATTCTTACAATGGCATATTAAGAAAATAAAAAATTGACTTACAATATTATTTTCACTTAACCCTTATCTTGGCAAGACAATGAATTTGTTAAAAGTGTTTTAATTGTAATATTTTCTGCTTAGATGTGACTCAAATAAGCCAATAAAAATACAAAAAAAAATTTTTTAGTTTTAGTTTTTGAGAAACAATATGTATCATATATTATGTTACACTGCCAAGTATAGGGTACAGGATGATAATAAACAAATGATCAAAGAACGAGGTTAATTTAAATGAGATGAAGTTAAATAAGTGAATAGTTTATGTAAACATAAGCAAACTTGTGATTGAATAAGCCAAATTGATGGAAGTCGCAAAAACAGTTTCTTTTTCCCTAGTACGTCTTATGAGTAACAGCTATTTTTCTTAGTCTGAATCTTGTACTTTTCGGTATGTTAATTGGTGTTGAATAAGACGGACGAACAGGACAAACAAGGCAAAGGAGATTTTTATATTATAACCTTTTTGATCAACGGTATTTGTTAATTTTATGCAGGAAGATGCGAGGCAGCAGGAGTAAGAATTGGGATAGCTTTGTTCAAAAACCCGCAAACAAAAACAAACAAAATCAAAAAACAATGTTAGTACATGTAATTCATTGCATCCAGAAATGTTGAAATGTTTCAAATATTAGTAAACTAAACGGTTTTATCAAATTTTGTATAATTACTAAATCACTCAGGACTTGGCAAATGTATCATATATGATACAAACCAGAACGCGGGGAGCTTGGCAGTGTAACATATCTGATACATAGTTAGTTAAATAGTTATAAAATTGCCAAATAGCTACAAACACCAAAGAAATGTATGGAAAATCAAAAAGTAGTATTTTTTTTATAAAATACTAATGAAAAAACACACAAATATTCATAAATACAGTCAATACACAAATAAACTTATCACGCGCTCAAAGCCAACGTGCATCCGTGATGTCATTTTGTCCACCAATGATAGCAGCACACTTTTCGATCGATAAAGCATTTAATTTTCAATTCTATGATAGGTCACTTATAAAATAAGCGTAAAAAAAATATCTTTAATCGCTTGGTCAGGTCTCAGGATTTTTTTTATTTGAATGTATCACCCGTGTTACACTGCCAAGAAAAGGGTTAACCAAGGCTCCTGGCTGAAATGCTAGCTTTTGAACTATTGACCTAGTCGCTTGACAACTAAACCATTATTATTTCATTCGGAAAATCGATTTAATAAAACTCGCTTCTATAGCATCTATCATGACCAGTAACTCTGCTGTTTGTCCTTTGTTCGTGAGTCGTTCCGCCGGATGACTGCGACATCCATTAATAACGAAGGATAAAAAAACTGACAAAGATGGAGGCGAAAACTTACATCGAGCAAGCAACTTTCGCCATGAATCGCTGCACAATGCTTAAAGAGCATTCCTTAAAGTTAAGTTTGAGATATTCTTGTGAACGCGGGTTCCGCGCTTTGATATCGATTCACTGAAATGTTTATTATTTCTGCGACGAACGCTTAATACATTGATAAGTGTGTGATGTGTATGTAAAATATGCTGTTATCTATTTTAATAACATCAGATTTAACTGATGCAGAAAGAGCCCTCTATAGAAATCAGTGCAAGTCTCAACTAATATCCTCATAGCAGGAAGAAGTCATTGCGGAATCAATGACAAAAGACATCAAAATAACTTTCAGCAGTAAGCTGTTACAAACTCGATACAAGAGGCCAGAAATCGAGGGCGACGGGGGCGGAAAGTTGGAGAAGAGGCCTTCGACCGACAAGGAACTCAAGCGTTGTCATAGTTACCAATTGATTCGCGAGACGGGGTAAAAGGACGGTAACCGGCAGATACCTTTAGCTAGTGCTTCTGATTCAACGGGATGAGGAATCTTACTAATACCAATTACATCATCATCACCAGCTTGCTGCAGTCCATTGATAGGCCATAGTCACCACATATTTCCATAGTGGAAGGAGTGCTAGTGACCGAAGTACGTTGAACACCCCCGGAACATCGCAACTCAATTCTTACGAAACCCACGGAAAGCAATGGCTACTATTCTAGGCCAGCATTTCACGGTACTCATTATTATTATCCATTATACTGATATAATAAAGCTGAAACATTTTACAAGGAATCTTTTCTATAATAAAATTACTTGAGCAGAAATCGAAATACACGCGTATGAAATCATGGGAGGCTAGTCATAAAAATAATAATCATAATCTGAAAACGACAACTCGTACCGCACAAAAACCCGCAAACGCTTCAAAACAAGAAACTAGCGGGGACATCGCATCGGTAAATCATAGAAAACCGGCCAAGAGCGTGTCGGACACGCCCATGGAAGGGTTCCGTAGCTAAAAGATGGCCCGACCGCTTTAGACACCATTTAGTAAGGGCAACTGCACCTCATAAGTTGGTCGAGTTGTATAAAAATAACTATGTATGATACAGAGTTTGCAATAGTTTTCGTTGAAAGAACTTACTTGGATGTATACAGGACATTTTTTTCAGAATTATTGTAATAATATTTCAAAAGTTAAAGGGGGGGGACGCTCTAATTTTAACTTTGTATTAATATATCTCGAGACTGGGGTGTTTGATCCACATGGTTTCAAAGCAAGTTTTATTGTATTTAAAAATACCTTTTTAACGATACCCCACACGATGGGGAAAGTCGATATTTTTTTTCGAATTTACTTTTCGCTGTATGGGAGGGGGGGTAAAAATAATTATTTTTCGATTATTTTAAAAACCAATTCTTGAATTATCACTATGCATCTCTCCACCAATTTTCGTGGCAATCGGTTCAGAAACGGCGGAGAACGAGCCAGGACAGACAGACAGACAGACAGACATGACGAAACTATAAGGGTTCCGTTTTTTGCCATTTGGCTACGGAACCCTAAAAAAGCGACAAGAACTCTGTCGTGAGTTATTAATCAGCTTCCACGTCGGAATAATGCAGCGAGAGCGAAACTTACTCGTTAGTCTTACTCTTTTTGTCTGCGATCATTTTATGCGTTCGCACTCGGCATATACTCGGGTGCGATTTAAACTATTTTAGGGAGTTATTTCACTCAACTCCATGTGATACGAATTCTACCCAGAAACTGTTTATGAATTAGTTTTGGGTTTGGCGCATTGGTAAATAAATATCTTTATAAATATGCTTGCGCTTTGAGTTTTGGGTATGAGGCCTGATCTTTATGACTTTTTACATTCTGGAAAAGCGGATTTAATTTCTCTTCAATACATAATATACCTACAGTAGGTGGTATGATACAAATGTTAGTATTTATATCGAGGAACTTTAACAAATGTATGTTCGATTTTGACTGTGGCGTCATCATATAGAACCATGAGCTCGAATCGGAAAAGTAAGGTTTTTTCCATATACTTACATACATGTAATAATAACTAAGCTTTGAATAAACCCGAACCTTTGGATTACAAGTTTCATTTGGTGAAATCCTGCGATGCCTCAGAATTGGCCACATCAGCGGAAACGTCCTAATCCAGGTTAAGTCCTGAATGTTAAGCGTCCCAGGTTTCAAATAATGTGTGCCTTTTCGGGATCCCGGAATTTTCTTAAGCAGTGGATCTAATGTTCTTTATGAAATATCAGCAAATGGCTTTTTTGTTCGTTCACGACATCTAGCGTATTACTTCCCTATTTTATATTTGGTCAGCAGATTTGTACATTTTTATTGGATTTAATTTCGTCATTAGGTCGACCTATTTGAATCCTTCAACATTTCACCATATTTTTTTTGTAGAATGAGACTTTTATGAAATGTATATCCGTAAATAAATTGTTGCCACGCGGCTGTTGATGATTGTTCACCAACATTATTGAAAGAATGTCAGGACTTGTAACATTCAACTCAACTCAACTCAACTCAAAATATACTTTATTCATGTAGGCCTCTGCAAGGCACTTATAAATCGTCATACATTTTTAGCACAAAGAAATGACTCGACCACCGACTTCGTAAAGCAGTCATCTACCGAGAAGAAGCGGCAAGAAACTCGATAGTTGCTCTTTTCAATCGCCAAATAATTACAATAGTTTGTCCATACCATAAGTTTACATACTTGTACTAGGTCATACAGTTACGTCTTTCAAGTATATAATTAAAATTATATTTATCATGAATAGATTGAGTCCCAGTCGACCAGTCCCCAAAGGTGGCACCTGTTCACAAGTATGACGTATGTGTCAGCCATCATCTCACTCAACCATTTTAGAGGGAATGAAATGACCCGCCACATAGCGCCACCACCCCAGAGACATTACAGTGAGCATGACTACTAGGACCCAGGCCATCCAACCATCAAATGGAATAACAAAATTTAAAGTAAAACTACACTATATGACCCAGTCTAGGTACATACTCTTTACAAAATTTATACATATAAACAAACAGAACAACATTTTACTTTAACATACAAACTTGTCTAATAAATAATAAAATAATTTGGAACAATACTATTCTACATTAGTTACATGTCCACATTGCATAAATAATAATAAATAAAATAATATAAGCGTGAGAAGATATGGCAAGAAAACTAGCACATCAGTAGCTACAGCCCTCCATCGTTCAGGTAGTCTTCAACTCTATAATAGCCTTTTTTCATTAAACTAGATTTAATATAAGACTTAAACTGATGTAAGGGCAGGTTAACAATATCTAGAGGTAATTTATTAAATAATTTAATGCTTAATCCAATGAAGGAATTTCCAATCTTTTGAAGTCTAATGTTTGGGATAGCAAGCTTATTCCTATTTCTTGTATTAAATCTATGACAATCCGACTTTTTTGAGAACTGTTCGAGATTTTTCCGAACATACATAACACAATCAAGAATGAATTGTGATGGTACAGTTAAAATATTTATGTCTTTAAATACTTCCCTTAAAGAGTCGCGAGTTTTGAGACCATAAATAGCACGGATAGCTCTTTTCTGCAGTATAAATATATTGTTGATGTCAGAAGCCGAGCCCCACAAAAGCATCCCATAGGACATGATACTGTGGAAGTAACTAAAGTAAACTAACCTAGCTGTTTCCACATCAGTCAGATTTCTAATTTTTCTCACTGCATACGCAGCTGAACTAAGTCTACCCGTTAAAGCAGTGAGATGAGGGCCCCACTGCAATTTAGAATCAAGTGTTATTCCCAGAAACACTGTCGATTTGACAATTTCAACAGCTTCCCCATTAATGGCAATACGAAACATGCAATCACAATTTTAAAACATGTTTCATAGGTAATGTTAGTAATCATTTCTAAGCACGCGGTCCGTATAATAGTTGTTCGTCTAGTAAAATAAAGCTACTTCACTCACCCGACTTCAGGGTCGTCTCCCAGCGGCATCTCCACAAAGGACACGTGCTTCGTCCTCCTGTTCTTGGGCCGGAGGTCGAGCTTGTTCCCGCAGCCGCGGTTCGCCTTCGTCCGCGCCTCGAATATCACATGTGGGTGTTTCTGCTGAAACAAACCGGTATAAACGTGTTCTTGTTAGTTCACGTAATTTGAAAGTTAACAAAAATCATTACATAGTATATAACAAAGTCTATCCGCCGTCTGTCTGTCCCCATGTATGCTAAGATCTTTTAAACTACGCAAAAGTTTTGATGCGGTATTTTCAATAGATAGACTGATTTTTAAAGAAGGTTTATAATTAATGCATCAATTAAGAAGAATAATTTAAAGATAACATTGGATAACATGGTTCATTGATCCAATTTTAAAGTAAGTATTTTACTTTAAAATTAGATTATTCATGGAGAAGGCGCCCAAACTGCCTGTTTTATGGTTATCAATGATATTTTTCAACCCAATAAAATAATTTGGGACGCTACGTCATTCCGCCCATTTAAACATTTAATCCGAAAATTGATTTATTGCCCATACAAATAAAACCTTATCGAGTAAAATTTATTTGAATTACATTGTAAATGCATAACTAAACTAGCATTTCTATGCCAAAGTGAAAATCGCAATAAACAATTTACTTTGATAATGGAGTGTAATAATTTCGAAATAAAAAATTCAACAGAATCTATTAATTTCATTAGGTACAGGCTTTTCAATATTCGTATTAAATTCTGTTCACAATACCCGAACTGTTGGAAGTTGGAATACAAAATATTACTCAGAATTTAATATTAAATACAGTTGAATAGGTTTATTCGTGTGTGAATTTCGTGGTGGCCGTTGAGGTGCTTTGATTCTTTTTTAAAACTTGGACAAAACGAAATTGTTTTTTTTTAATCGTGGCTAGCGGGTAGTCTCTGTGGCCAACGATTATTTGACAAACATTTCCTGTACTTTAAAATGTGTTATCACCTATTTCATGTGGATACATATTTCCGTGCAAGTAGCACCAATAACAGAGAAGATCAGGAGTGCAAGGCTGGCATGGTATGGGCATGTTATGAGAAGGGAAGATTGGCATGTCACAAAGAGAGTGATAAATATGACTGTGGATGGAAAGACGAGCAGAGGAAGACCAAAAAAGAGATGGATGGATTGCGTGAAGTATGATATGGACGTGAAAGGAGTGAATGTAGAGTTGACGGCTGATAGGAGTGAGTGGAAGCAGAAGACGTGTTGCGCCGACCCCGCCTAGTGTGGGATAAGGGCAGGAGGATGATGACATATTTCCGTGATGGAAAAAGATGATAAAACATTTGATTATTTGAATTTTTATAATGATCACACTTTCAAATCGGTGCAGTAGTTTCCCAACATATTCAACGCAAGCATAAAAGTAAATTCCAAATGGTAAATTCGTAACTAATTAGATTTATTTCAAATTCTTTGAATGTAAATGGGGAAGCCTCAAATCGATAACAATATTCTCAGTTAGATACCTAGTTTTGACCAGCAACAATTCCCATTTCAATTAAGGATACCCGAATTTCATTAAGTTAATAAATTCGAGAAATTTTAGTTTCTCGCAAATTGACAAAAAAGGCATTTTATAGAAATGTCGACTCAATGTATATTGAATTAGGTTTCAATCTACTTGGCACTTACTTTTATTAGCTTAGGCGTCCTAGACGACCTTCAGGGAAAGAAAGCCACTTGTTTTGAGGGCGAGAGTAGGGTCACCACAGATAGTTATCGGAAAATCAGTTCTTTTTAACATTAAGTTTAATATGCCATAGATTTATTATGTGATAGATTTTTATGTTTTGAAGATCAGTAGAACTAGTAAATATTGTCCCGCACGCAACGATAGTCTATTAATTAGTGGATTTTATCTTTGTACAAAATAATGTGTTTTATATCTAAAGTTTAACTTACATACTAATAGATAGACATGTGATTTAAAATTTTTGTTTACTTTAAACATACAACTCATAATTATTTGTCTAACTGAATATGTCGCTATTAATAAACTACAGTTCTGTCACTATTATTCCCGTGTCTTGAATTTCAATAATATTGCATGACCAGTGTAGCGTTATAACTGTCTTGGATATTATTAAAGCAATGCGTCGTCTGCAAGAGCATAAGCATAGTCTTATAATATCCTGCTCAAGCTGAATATACGGTGTCCCTACACTGCGGTCTTATACGCGGTTATATAATCATGCCCCGATGCGAGAGCTCCGGCGAACTCTAAGTGGGGACTTGTGAACTCCCTTCTTTGTAATTAGCATCTCTTTTGTTTTCGACGAAATTACGAATTACCAAGTTCATATATCTAAGACGTATGGAAGAAGCGTTATAAGTCAGATTAAGCCGTTCTCGTATAATTTTGCATGAATAGCGAGTGTCGGGTTTTGCTTTAATGACAAAGTAATTAATGTTCGTTGGAGGATAGTCTTAAGAAAGTTGGTGAAATTTTGATTGCTGATTACTCTGATGTGCAGCCATGAGCGTGGGAGATTAAAATGAGAAGAGTGGCACTTAATGTATGACGTAAACGTGGCCAGATTCTCGTAATGTTTAATGTTATTTTACACATTTTTGTATATCCTGTTTAAACCGTATTGTATCATAACTGCAAAATATATTATATTTAGGACTAATTCGTCTGAACAGATAATTAAAAAAATTGGCCAAGTGCGAGTCGGACTCCAGCACTGAGGGTTCCGTACAAATTCTTTTTTTGACGTATTAAAAAAACTACTGAATAGATTTCGTTCGAACCAATTTTCGTTGGTAGTTTTTATGGTAATGTACATTATATATTTATTTCAGTTTTATCATCCTCTTATTTTAGAAGTTAGAGGGGGGGGGACACACTTTTTTCCACTTTGAAAGTGTCTGTCACGCAAAGTATTCACTTTAGAAAAAAGTGATGTAAGAAACCTTAATATAACTTTTAAAGACCTACCCATAGATACCCTACACATATATGTTCAATGAAAAAAAATATTTCGAGTTTCAGTTCTGACTATGGGGACCCCCCACCTTTTTTATTTTTTTTCTATTTTCGTGTGAAAACCTTGTTGCGGTTCACAGAATACATCCCCTCACCAAGTTTCAACAGTATAGTACTTATAGTTTCGGAAAAAAGTGGCTGTGACAGACTGGCGGACAGACAGACAGACAGACAGACAGACAGACAGACAGACAGACAGACATGACGAATCTATAAGGGTTCCGTTTTTTTGCCATTTTGGCTACGGAACCCTAAAAAGGTTAAAGTAAAACTTGAGATTAAAATGTAATGTAATTCTTCTTAAAAGTCTATTTACTGCGTAGCAACTAAATACCGACTGTGAAATTAGACCAATTTAAACTTGCTCTTGTTCAGAACGCTTTAGTCAAGTGGGTAGATAATAATTAAGGTCTTGTTAATAAAAGACCCAAAACCCGAGGCGATATAATTTTTATCTAATGGAATAATATAATTTCATAATTCAAAAAGCTCTTTCTTCTGTACCTAAATTCGATTTGAAAAGCAATTTATATAAGTACTAATTTGTTGTGCTGGGTTTTAGGTATCTCTTGGATATTTTAAACATGTTTGGATGAGGGTTATGTGGGTCTGTTGTGTCCTGATGTAAGTTAAACCTACTTAACACCATTGTGTAGTGACATCCTAGAATTGTACTACCCCTTTTCTTACCGTGGGGGATGGTTAGCAGCGTGTTCAATAAGTCACCAATCTGTAATAATTTCCTCGCCAAAAAGTACTTTTTTATACTTCCCGTCTACAACGGGATCCAATAATTATTATACCCGCTATGTCGTACATTTAAGTGCTCCTTCCCTCCCAATTGAAAACTCATGTAAATTGTGCACAAGTTAACTAATGGCATTTTAACTGCACCCTTATGGGTCCGACGAACCGGCGTTATAAACGATCTCGGCACCACTAATATACAGTGTTTTACCCATAAAGCTTTAAACATTTCGTCAGTGTTGCCGCGTTTCGTATGTCAATCAAATACATATAAATCAAATTATACTCTTGGTTTTTCGGTTGTGGGTACTGCATAAAATTAATAGTCAATCAGTTAAACTTCAACTTCTAAATAAGTTATCTTTCAATACTTTCTTAAAAACGGCTCCTCCAACCCTAGCACCAAACGTCCAAGAAACTTCAATAAAATATTTCCTACCACTCACACCTCAGAAACGCTCTGAATCCAAACACAAATTGCAAAGCAATAGCCGACTACGGTGTCCATTAAGCGGCGTATTGACGGACTGGCCGGGACGGTGCCAAGCCTAATGATCTAATAAAATAAGACTGCCTCGCACGTGTCTTGGAAGCTAACGCCAAGCGAGCCAAGCCAAGCCAAGGCAAGCCAAGCCAAGCAAACTTGCGACCGGCAACTGTTTCAAAGAGAGCGTTGCATTTCCCCACAATTGGATTTAGTGCACAGAAGGAATTTTAAACTAGTCCTCCATTCCAAGGTTGTTTCAGCGTTTTTGAACTCTCAAAATCAGTCGACGTAGCAGTGGGAATGAGGTGCGCTTTCTTAAAACATTTGGTTTCTATATTTCATGAGATATGGTTAGGTGATAAAATTTTCTACATTTTGCAATGTAGAGGAATCAGAAAAACGCTGTCATCTTTTCAGATTTAAATTTTCAGATTTCGAAAAACATATTTTTTATTGGTTCTTATGTAGCCACTGTTTTTGTTGTAATATGAATTGGATCATTATATAATAAAGTCGATTACAATTCCTTGTCATCGAGTAGATGCAAATGTAATATATTCAAAGATGAATCTAATTAATTAACATACTCTCGTCATATAAATCAAAAGATCAACAAAGCGTCGCATGCTAATCGCTAGATTAATTAACAATCATTGATTAACAGGCAATTATGATAATTGACCTAATTAATTTGCGGAATGTAATAGAACCAGATCTGACTATTTTGTAGAAACTAGCGAAGCTAATAAAAGTTTAATAATTCTGGTAGTGCACAATCTCTGTTTATACAGAACCAGTAGTTTAGTACCAACACACAATACATAGTCTAGACTCCAATACTGTAATACGTAGTTTAAACTCTAAAGTGTTTCTAAGTTAAACAACTAAATTTCGTCTCCGATTGTTGCTGAAATAAAGATATGAGATTAATCTTAACAATCATAGCATTTCAATTATGATATTGTTTGAAACCATGAAATACCTCCACTACAGTTTCGTAAAATTATTTAAATTTAACAAAACTTTACTCTTGTTAAATGCTACATGAAATAATAAAAACCGGCCAAAAGAGTGTCGGACACGCCCATGAAAGGGTTCCGTAGCTAAAAGATGGCCCGACCGCTTAAGACACCATTTAGTAAGGGCAACTGCACGTCATAAGTTGGTCAAGTTGTATAAAAATAACTATGTATGATACAGAGTTCGCTATAGTTTTTGTTGAAAGTACTTACTTGGAGGTATACACGACATTTTTTTCAAAATTATTGTAATAGTATTTCAAAAGTTAAGGGGGGGGGGACGCTTTAATTTTAACTTTGTATTAATATATCTCGAGACTGGGGTGTTTGATCCACATGGTTTTAAGGCAAGTTTTTTTGTATTTAAAAATACCTTTTTAACGATACCCCACACGATGGGGTAAGTCAATTTTTTTTTCGAATTTACTTTTCGTTGTATGGGAGGGGGGGTAAAAATAATTACTTTTCGATTATTTTAAAAACCAATTCTTGAATTATCACTATACATCTCTCCACCAATTTTCGTGGCAATCGGTTCAGAAACGGCGGAGAACGAGCCAGGACAGACAGACAGACAGACAGACAGACATGACGAAACTATAAGGGTTCCGTTTTTTGCCATTTGGCTACGGAACCCTAGCCATTTGGCTACGGAACCCTAAAAATGGCGTCGGAATGTTATTCATAGTTTCTCATAAAAAGGTGGCCGCAATTTCTTCAAATTGATCTTATTCGCAAATCGACCTTGCACATTGGTTGCGTCGATATAAATTGAAAAAAGAAAACGTGCCCAACCCACGTCAACTAGATATTTCACAAAATTCGAGTACCGTTTCACTACAGACATTTCTATTCACACTCAGCAAGGCTTAGTATTGAAGAATACTTCTATATTACGTTACCTTTCACTCAGGTTCATCAATGTTTAATCGTCCTCTCGGCACCTTTTCGCGGCACGTGATTGGCTCTTTAATTCGATTCGCTCTCACACTGAACGCTCTCGGCCTGAATGTACCACTCTTTCATATCAATGTGTGGTTGGCGGATTTTATTAACGGAATTCTCGTGACGTCACGTGTAGCGCTTTATTGCCGCGAAATTATTTATTGGATTTTTTGATGAATTTGTGGGAGTGTTCGAGAGGTTATATTAAATAATCAAGAAGAACAATATACTTTCAAAATTTTTGAAAGTTAATATTCTGGAATCCATAAACTAGAACAGGTTCTGGCTGAGAAACTTATACATAATGATATAGAAATACTGTAAACAGAAACAAGTAAATATATTTTAACTTTTTGCCCCTTATGTAGCCCCACCTTTATGTTATAAGATAGAGCAATCAGTTTTGAACGTCGATCTAAAATGCCTGTTGTTTGAACACTATCACAATTATTATTGATTGCAATTGAAAGCTCTTACATAATATCATTCCAAAGGCTGAATAAATAAAGGTTTCGTAAAAGTAAACCATACATTACTCGTGATTCAGATAAATGTTTTTGATCCCAAATTAAGGGTTGCCTATTCATCGTTTTAGTTGTTGCAAAGAAAAGCCTTTTATTTTTACAGCCACTTATATGGACCCTTACATTTCTTACCAACAGGTTAACTATTAGTGGAGGAAATAAAAGCTTTTTCCGAGACCCGGCCACTTTATTTTATTTAACAAATATGTAGTTTTACTACCAGAAGTGGCATCGGTTGGGACTAAGACGAGTTCGAGGGTACTCCACGCTTTTGAAGAAACCTTTTTACTAGGAACAATAAAAGTTTTATCTCTCTACATCTAATGCTGACTAAGGATCTGGTAAATATCGTTATGGCATTACGTATACTAAGTATCAATATAAATTCTCAGACTGACACGATTGAAAGCGACTGGCAAGGCCTGTTCCTTTAAAATACATTATAAAGCATCGCTCGAAGTGCTCGGTAATAAATCAGTGAATAAGATAATTGCAAATTGCAGGACGCATTGGGACTGTCAATATCGATGCTAAGGCTTTCAGCATGGACGAGCCAGGTAAAACGAGTAAATTAGTCACAATGAAACATATGTATCAAAGTGACAAAAACATTTGAAATAGTCAGCCCTTAAATTTTTAACCTTCAAAGTTTTTTCTGAATGCCACCGCGGCGCCACTGGACAGCATGGCGGCGGCCGAAATGAAAAATGGCGTCAATTTACCGGGAAAACGCGGCTAAATTGGATATTTCTCACGGTCTAAACCTCATGCCGGGTATTTTGTATGTTTTTTGCCTTTCGGGTTTATTCTGCGGGTTTTTCCGAGCCCAGGGCAGATGCAACAGTGGTACGCCGGTAGTTATTTTTTTTTACAAAATGGCTACCCGTCAACCGAGCGGCAACTGTGATACTCACTTTTTGCGATGCTCTGACTTTTGATTGACAGACTTCGAGTTTTTATTCGCAAAATGTGGCTGTAGCAGATCTATGCCGTTCTTTTAACTGATACCTACGGTTTTTAAATTTGATACTTTTCCTTTTGTTCGTTTACGGGAGAGCAAGAATTTGAGACACGCGTCATTTCAATAATTTTTGAATGAATATAGCTAATACAGATGTTAAAGCGCTATAAATAGTGTGAATGTTTTTTTTTGAGATGTGCTCGGCTTATAATTACTAAATGTCTATTTCGATACCATCAATGTCTCAATTTGACGGTGTCGTTAATTTATCATCAATGGCAGAGTGGCAAGTACTTCATCAGTCAGTTGTCTTAAACAAAAACAATTACAGTTTGTCTAAAAGCTCTGTTTAAAATGGAAAGTTCTAATTCAATCAAAACGGAACGGAATTCATCAAACAGACTTACCAATTAGATAGGTGAAATACCCATTGGTGTTCGAAGATGGTATTGGATCGGAAGAGATCAAATTAATTTATTGATGAAAAAAATATTGATTTTGTACAAACATGTAGACTGAATTTTTATTCCACTTTGTATTTAGGCTCATGTCGGGAACGTGACCCACACGAGACAAAATATGCCGAAAGTCTGATTGAAAAATCCAGGAAAAACTATCAGCATTCTAAACAAATAGTTCGCACCCCAATTTATACCCCAATCAAAAACTATGTACGGCATTGTTTATGCATACAGAGTCAGAAAAGATTTGAATCACTTTTTTCTCCAAAACTCATTTATCACAACGAAAGCACCACGGTGCAACGCCGAGTGCATACAAAACTGCAATGCAATTTAATCAATTATGCACAACACGAATAAGCATCCGAATAAATCACACAACAACGAGAAAACTCTTCAAAAATATTCCCCGAATCCTTTCGGCTGAGTGAAATATGACCTTAACACCTTCAAAATAGGACTCAACACTGCGCTTTCATAGTGACTCCTCACACGAAGTATAAAATATTAAAAGGAATAATATATTTGTTTCATAAATCGTTGATGTGGGGGCAACTCGTTTACGCGAGGTCGGATGCCGTTGGCACAGTAAGAAATACTAGACACTCACGCTGTTTGCACCTGAATAATATGTAAGTATTAATATTGTAATATTTGACAACATCATTTAATTGTTCAGGCTCCGTGTCACCTATCTTAAAATACATTTCTTAAGCATCAGTACTAAATTTAAATGGGTTTTATATGAACTCAAACAGATACACATAGAATCCCTGATTAATAAATAAAAAATACATGTTCATGTACGCTAATGTTTCTCCTGCGCGGGGATCAAACTTTGATCTCCGCACAGGTTCCCTAGTTCGCTAGATCGATCATTGAACTAGCGACCTTTGGAGTATCAACCTGACAGTCATCTTCTTAACCTCTCCGCCTAAATGGTGAATGGCGTTGTTCACGTCTCAGATCAACTTCCCTTTGTCGTAATTATATCGCTTCAAGGACCCTATTGAGAGAAACAAGGAAGTTTCATAAAAGAACTTGTATAAAAGAACAAAAAAGAAAGAGTTTTAAACGCATTATCGTAGAGCCGTGTAATTAGGCGCTCGACGCTGAATTACCTTGTTTTCGTTTATTACATTATATTATATATAATAAGGAGGTATAATAAAAGCTCCATCTACATCCTGGTGCTGCCTAAAACAAAGAGAATCCTAGTTGTGGCACATTAATGTTAATTTGATTACTAAATTATTAAGTGGATTTTAATAATACTGTAATAATATTTTGCACACATTTTGCTCATCTAATTATTATACCTACGTAGTCTTTTTTCATATAATGCGGGCTTTTCCTAAGCATATATGAGGTTCCGTTGAATTATTATTGTACACGCAAAGCATCGAACCAGAGCAGAAGAATCAGTTTTGGAACGAACCTACAATGTTTCAATAATTAGTGTAAATCGGTCCTCCAACTATGTCATATCTTTTCAACTTGAGTGACCTTAATTTCCATTGTTTGTATTTTTATTAAAAACATCACGCCCGTTTTACAAAAACAACCAATCAACACGACAGTAAAACAACGAACGGCTACAAGTTTAAATAAACAAAGTTATGAAAACCCGATTACTATTAACAATATTTCATTCCATGTGAAAACATTTTTGTACCAATGTTGAACAATAAACTTTGTTTTGACGGATCGCGTCCTACTGCAAGATTGGATCTTTGGACATTTCTGTTAAAATACGAGTATGTGCCCTGCACAATCATACTGAATCAAGTTGAGTTATTCTAGTCTTTTGATGACCGAAACACTTATTATTATTTATTATTATTATATGCTTAACGACATACCATAGTACATTACGAACATAATTCTTGGGTTGACTGAGAGATAATGCTATCTTAGGTATTAGGTAAGTCCCCCTTTTATAAGATGAATCAAAACCATTTTTAGACTTGCAAATTAGTTCGTATAAACAAAAAAAACAATGTTTACTTATCGAAACATTTTCTGACCACAGCATCTTAACTATTAGGCTGATACTTTATCCCTATTGTTCTACAAAAGACTAGAAAAAAAGTAAGAACGTAGTTTTAGCCAACGATTAAATTGTCAACGTACACCTTTCAATTAAATCCACGGGACAACCAATCTAGTGATGTAACTAATACGTCTCGCAAAACAAACAGTTGAATCTACACGTTTGTACAACTCCAACTAACAAATCAAGCGTAATTGGCACTTTTATAGCGGCGTCAAAATATATTGCAATCGTAAATCTCAGAAATATAACCAACAACGTACGAGTTCTGTGGGTTATTTTTATTTTATTAGGAATATGGTCTGAATGGACTAGTGCTAGTGTTGCCGAAATTGGGATTTAGTGGGCACATTGTTTGTCAAACTTTATGTGTAAGGAGTTTTGTTTTTATGTTTCTCTTATTTTATTATGATTGTATATTTATAGCTCATCTCATTAGAAGTTGCAATATAAAATGTTGGTAGCCTTCTGGACACTCAAAAAGACATTGCAATTATCATTATTAAGACGCAAAGTTTAAGACGACGAATGTTTCAATCAATGCCCACAAAATTATATTCCTTTATTCGTCTTTTTGCGGTCTTATTGTTACAACTTCCAAATTAATAAGTCAAACTGCAAGATCAATGCACGTGCAACTAGATATTCATCTATTTAACCACTCGGTCTCGCAAACTGCGCAAACAAACTAATACCGCCTTAAAAGCTGATCTATCGTACCCAATCGCACCGGCGAAATCGAATAGAGCGTCGCTGCGAAACACTGGGCGTGTGCGGGAGGCTCCAGGCTTTGGGGATTTTGTAGGATAATTCTGAAGTTATTCATATGTAATTTTTTTAATATTAAATAGTTTACCTTTGAATACAATGAGTCCAAGAAAAGCATGTTTGGTTAAAGTTGAACTTTTGATTATGTCATCGCGAAAATATTGTGCTCTAGACCAATTTTGACCCCAACTCAAGCTTAAATCAATGAAGTATGTTATGGCTCCCAGAGTAAATAAATACCAATTATTTCAAGGTATTTCTATTTTTTTACTATGACATAAGCTAAATTAAATTAGAATAAAAAAAACACACATGAGAACCACTTAGTGTTTATGAGCATCATTACCAATCTTTAGTGAGGTCCAACCCATGGGACACTTAAGCATAGGACAGTGTCACTATAAAACATGCCTTATGCCAAAATATGAGCCCCCAAATACTGATAGTTCAGTCCTAAACGTCCAAATTTCTCACGTCCCATGGCGACCCTGGGCACGCTAGATGTAATTTACTAGGAGGTAGATTTAAAGGGTGCATTTGCTAGAGGCACCTGCGGCTTATTTACGGAGACAGCGCCGTAATGGATTCCTACCTCTATTCACAATATTCGCCGCATCGATGATGCCGTGTTGATGCAATGAAGGGATTTTATGATGCCGAATGTGGGAGACATTTTAGAATAATAAATGTTGGAAGTTTGAACGGAGAGAATAAGAAGTGTTGGAATTTTGAAAAGGCGGGAGTTATCTCCACAGTCACCACACTAGACAGGCGGGTTGGTGACCGAAGTATGTTCAACGTTAAACCATAAGGGTGTATGTTCCAAAATAATTTAATCATGCATTTTTGCAACAGCTCTAAAATAACTATGAAAATATGTATTGATTTTTCACCATAAGCATACTCGTACAATTTGCTATAGTGAAGGAGTCTAATTCACCTTTCACTTCTCAATAATCCACACTTATTTCTCCATCTTAATTTCTCAAGAAAACACCTAGACATATTGCACAAAAATGCAATGCAAATATTCCAGTGCATTGCTAGAGGCACCTGCGGCTTATTCAGACAGAGACAGCGGCGTAATGGATTCCTACCGCTATTCACAATAATCGCCGCATCGATGATGCCGTGTTGATGCAATAAAGAGATTTTATGATGTCGAATGTGGGAGACATTTCGTAGAATAATAAATGTGGGAGGATTTTTATTTGTTATCCTATCATAGTTTCTTGTTTTCGGTATATGTAAGAGGCGTCTTGGTATTATTGGCTCAGTCTAATCTAGTCTCCAAGTTTGATGTGGTGCTATTTGTTTGACACCTGATATCTATCCTCATTCATTTAATTATCATAATAATACTTTACCCACGAACTATGAGTGATGAAATCGTAAATCCTTGTGAATTAATTACGAGTTACTTCCAACAAGGTATAAGCTAATCAAATTATGCTTAATTGCAGTTAATTTGTCTGAGTACAAAATATCATTTATACAACATTTATCTATATCTATACTTATAATAAATCTGTAGAGAGGTCAATTCTGTACATTCAATATTTTTCCAAAATAACTATCAGGGGGTGTTTAGTGATCGATACTGATACCAAAAATGCAATCAGTAAAATTTTTGTCTGTCTGTCTGTCTGTCTGTCTGTCTGTCTGTCTGTCTGTCTGTCTGTCTGTCTGTCTGTATGTTCCTTATAGAAACAAAAACTACTGGACGGATTTTGACGATACTTGGTACGATTATTCATCATACTCCTGGGCATATTATAGGATACTTTTCATCACGCTACAATCAACAGGAGTAGCGTAGTGAAGGGAAATGTGGGGAAAACGGGAGAATTTACTCCATTTCTTAAGCTTCAGTCGCGTGTGCAGCCTTAATGGTTAAAGTCACATAGAAATCATGTATGACGGAAATATTCTACATAAAATTGCCTAAAAAATATCCCCGAACAGCATATGTCTATCTTTTATGGTTGACTCACAATAACACGTGCAACTCAAGATCCAAATTGGTTTGAACGCGCTAAGCTCAGGAACTACTGGTTCGAATTGACAAAACATTTTGTGTTGGATAGTCCACTTACCACTTACCATTTGTCGAGGTAGGCTTGTGTTTTTGTATATTATCTTTATTTTATCATTGTAAATTGTGCTAGCGAACAATTTCTAAAATGTGCCGATAGATGGCGCACTTCGCTAGAGGCGCGGCCGCGGATCTGAATCGCAATGAACAGATGATTTCTCAAATGTATAAGGTCTCCAGATTATTATTTTCTGACTATTATTTCTCTCCTGAGTAATTAGTACCATAAAAGTGTGCAAGTTGACTGCATGCATTTATACCGTTTTTTTATTCAGCTACTAGCGGCTGCCCGCGACTCCGTCCGCGTGGACGCGATTTCCTATATCCTATCTATGTGTTATTCTGATGTATACATAAGCTATATTGTGGTAAAGTTTCATTCAAATCCATTCAGTAGTTTTTACGTGAAAGAGTAACAAACATCCATACATCCATACATACAAACTTTCGCCTTTATAATAGTAGTAGGATTTTTAGTAAGACTGTGTGCGGAAATCGTAACCCACGCGGACGGAGTCGCTGGCGGCCGCTAGTAATAAATAAATAATAAGCTATGAAGCCAGTTCTTATTATAATGAATTCTACTCGTATGTTGTTTGTTTCTACATCTGTACTATATAGGATAGCGTGTGGGTTCCTTTTCCGTTTAAAAACTAAACTCCGAGGGCAGTTCCGAGTAGGGTTGCAAACTTTGTCAGCGGAGCTGGGTATACGAGTGGAATGGTACATGGGACATTATACTAATTATTATATTATTATACTTTTGTATAACACCTCGATGGTCTAGTGGTTTAGTACCGGGTCCTACTCTCGAGGTCCTGGGTTCGGTTCCCAGGTCGGTCAACTTTGTGTCGGTTTTACACAGGCCGGGCTTGTGATCACCAGCCCGCATTTGGCAAGCGTGGTGATTAAGCCAAAACCCATCTTTGTAATGAAATCATGATTTCAAATGATGGAGGTCTTGCCCTGCAGTGGGACATTAATGGGCTAGTATTTTACTGTACTTTAATTTTGCATGTGACTGATATTTAACTGAGTTGGATGTACAAATAAGGTAGCTGACGCACTTTCACTACACTCATTGATATCAGAACATGGAGGATAGCTACAGTAAATATGGAATGTATTTCTCCATTATGAATTTTTCTTTTTTTTTTTGTCATACGGATATTTTATAATTTTAACCAAACTTGTTTCATCATTTCTTAAACCTCAAGTTTTCCACTGCGAAAATCCGGGACGTCCCATCTACTTCGCAGCCCTAAACCCGAGTTCCGAAGCAGAAATATCCGCGACGGCGAACTTTTTCTTTCACATCTGTTTTCCGAATAGTTTTTTCAGTCCATACGGCCCGTGTTATGAGCACAGTGGAAATAAAATTTCTTTTTCTATTTACACGCGACTCGAGTTGTTTAACTTCATGCCAGTGAGAGCTGATGCGATTTTCGCTTCGACTTATTTTTAAGGCGGGAATGCGTTTAGTATATTTGGTTATGTGTTTTTAATTTTCAGACGGGTGTTGTTGTTTTTTCTTTTATGTTAGGACTTTGTCAACCTCTTGATTGTTTGGTATGTCTTATGTTTCGGAGTTTTCATTCGTTGTCTAAATCTCGTAGAGCGATTTATTTTTGTCCTTACAATAAATTCATGTTTCACAACACCACGGAACTAGTTACAAGATAAATTGTTAGTAAGTAGGCTTGTCTAATTAATGGACAATTACCAATGGTATAGGTTATGAATTCCTATTTAAACATAAGTTTAACGAAGCTTAACTATTTATAAGGCATTGAAGTTGTTTTAACATTTCCTCATTTCCAGCTTTGAGTCCCTAATATTACACCAATTTCTAAGCTCTGTATATCCTTCCTCTTTTAGGATAGACCCAGCTTTTACACAAAGCGTTCTAAATCAGGCATCAGGCCTCCCTTCCGTCATTGTCACGATGACGCATTGGAGTCATTTGCCGCGGACAGCTAGCCCTACCTTTATTATAAGGTGTGGGGTATAGCTAAGAGCGGAGTCGAACAACATTGATATTATAGGACTTTACGAGTATTATGTTTTCAATGATTATCAAACAGAAGAAATTTTTTAGCTGGAAACAAAATTTCAGCAAATTGTGACAAATCAGTCGATTATAACGAGTCAATCAGAAGTGCCAGTAAAACTGCACTCATAATTTGATTCCAAGAAAACCTCTACAACGCCGGGGTTTCCTTACCATTCCGCCAGCCCAACCCAACACTTCACACCCACAAAAAAATATATTCTGATTGAATCGTCCAGTGAAGAATCGCAGCATATAAATTACCATCGCTCGCAGTCCGCCATCAAACGCACCGTATGCCCGAACGCATACTAAATCTCTCGTAATCCTCACAAGACGTATAGCCACCTTTTATGGGAGGGGAGTGATTTTGAATAGTTTAAGATATTCAGCTCGATTTATGACTTTCCGAAGTCGTTTTCACTTTAGTCTTGGCTTGGAGGTGAGTAAAAAGTGGACTTTTATGTAGAGCCAAGTTGGAAGATAATTCGATGAATAGTGTTTAATCATAATTCATTGTAAGGTGAGAAGATTTCACCATTATGCAGTCTTAAGAGGATATAAGAATTTTTCTATTTTACTTGTGCCGATCTGGGTACTTTAGCACCCATGGTAGATGTGAAAAATCTTATGAGAACCCTACTTTTGCTTTGTAAAACATACATTTTAGGAGACCTAGGTATTGAAACGTACTCTGTGCTTCAAAAGAAATGCTAAGGCTACTTGTATTTGATACAATTTGAAATTGTATTTATAGGTTCAGTTATATTATTTTGCTAGTAACTTCGATATTCTGATTATTTTTAGAGTAAAACTATGGAATACTAGGAAATACTAACTGCGTTACTCGAACTGCATACATAGATGCAACCGTTCAGCTCCCATGTTTGCCTCACATACCGCAATCTACCGCATGAGTCTTCCGAAGAATCGAAGATTAAACTTTTCAGGAAGCACACATCGAGTCTAATGGTTCCGCTCCTTTGTGGTCCGCATGATAAATGATGACCTCAACATTAGGGATTCGAGGATTCCGGACCACGGCAGGAAAACTGTTTGGACGGTTGTTCTATTGGCTTTGATATCAGGAAATTAGATAGCGGTATTATTTGAGAATTTTTTCCAAATTCCCAATCCGGAAGAATGGCCTAATCAAATAAGTGAGAATTAAATTGTCGTATTATTTCCTCTTTGTAATATCAGTACCAATGAATTTTGGTTCAACATGAACTTTTAACTCTTATATTCAAGAAATTGAGGCCGAATTTTCAAAAGTCTATCATCATTATAATTTTACTGCATGAGCATCTTCCAGCAATATTATTAAGCAAACGCCACCGAACCCAGTAAAGATAGGTTATCTTCCTTATAAATCAAAGCTCAACGCGGCGCGCACTTAAAGTCGTTTAAAGATCCGCGCAGCTGGGTCCTAGCCCCTAGCCTGTATCGACTATGATCGCGTAAATATTTCCCAAATTACCGCCTTGCCGATAAGAGGCGCGTAAATTATACGCGGCAATTTACGCGGGAACGGATACGCGGCATTTCCGCGGGAAATACGGGGTTAGGGATCAGACTGGGTTTTTTTTTTCGTTGAATAATGTGGCGTCAGGTTACGCCGCGGACGACGTGATTTAGGAATAGTGCTTGCTTTGTTTCGAATTGTTTGTTTGTCTACGCTTTGTTTGTGTCTTGTGGCCTTGTTGGTTGGTGACATTTCATGATTTATATGTCGATAAAATTATAAACAGAGTATAAATAACTGTCTCCGCGGTAAAGTGTATAGAGCGCTGTGCTTTAAAAAACCTCGGAGGTCGAGTGTTCAAGCCCTGCGGGGAACACTTTAACTTTGTCCTGGTTTTACCAGTTTGGTTAGTATATTGCTGACTTGAATTACCTGATCGTCTGATAAGAGTAATGGATCCGTGCTTCGGAAGGCACGTTGAGCTGTTGGTCTAGACTATGATTAAAATGGTTTGGAAACTTTATTTGATAAATCAATCAACTAGTAGGTACTCGTTCTCATATTGATAAACATACATGAATGCATCTATTGCTATATAATAAATAAATATATTATTATTCAGACCTAGTTAAACGAGTGAATTATGATTAACTATGTTTTAAAGACGACATTACAAGATTTCATGATAAATTGAATCGTAACCACGTAAACGTGTAATCAGGAAATTACAACCACAATCTGATAATCAAAACTACTCCCTCACACTCCAAAGTTTTATGATTTACTGCGGCATTACATCGCTTTAAATTTCATTTAGGATCGAACGTCAATAGATCATTGGTTGGGGAGGCGCGACGGTGATATCGACAAGTGCGGTTTCCATTCCCGGGCCAACTTCGACGGCGCGGCCAATAAATCGCTTAGGTGAGAGTCGAGCACTTTACCAAATGATATTTCATGATTTAGACATGTTAACTTTACCTACGCAGACACTTTCAAATGTTTGGCAATGAACGCTCAGGGCAGAATTCAATTGCGTTTTGTGTGTTTTAGAAGCTAAACTTATTAGGAACGTTTAAAACTACAGACTATGTATTTACGTACATGCATGCATTGATCTGAGATGATTCTGATGCAGAATGCAAAAGATATCTTGTGCAATTGTCGGGAGTCAACATCTTTTACGGGATGCTAAGCTATCGGAAGTTAGTTACTATTGGTTAAGTATATTTATATGCCGTCTAAGTCTACGAGGTAAACCACAGAGCTGTCTCGAATCTTTTATCCATCAACTGCGCTCTGAAAAATTGCATTTCGATCCCAACTTAAGGTGGCTTCCTTAACTTCTATTGGATACACAAACGGTTCGGCGCAAAACAGAACAAACATCCAGTTGTTCAACAAGACTCATTCTCTCAATCACGGCTACGGTTGCGCGCAATCAGCGTCCTGTGTGACGTCACTGATATCATTCGACACCAGGTCTGTCCACAAGATGTCCTCTCATCTCGCAGTTTACCACATTGTAAACTCGGATTACATCGCTGACAGTAATGTGTGTTCTTCTATAGTTATTAAGGTCGTGAATTGTCAGTCTGTATGTATGTATGTACATTTACAATAATATAAAATCGTCTAAGGGTGAGACTCCACCTAAGCTAAGATGTTTGATGTGATGTGGCTTTGGTCTAGGCAGTTTGCCTCAGAGCGGTCCTTAAACTTCTACCTATAAGCAGCGCCCTTACAGCGCCCTTAACATCACACTAAACTAGTATATAGTCTAACCTTACTAATAGACAAACAAACAGCCTGCCACGAAACAGAACAAACACGCATTCCCTTGTTCAACAACACACGAGCGCAATCAAGCCTCGTGTGTAACGTCACAGATGACATTCGACACCGCACCGGGTCGGCTCGCGCTGACAAGTTGCAAGCCGCAGCGCGTCTGCCCGCAAGATGTCCTAGCAGCTCGCAGTTTACAATGTTGTAATATCGGATCACATCGCTTTATATAGTTTTTAAGGTCGTGAACTATTTAGTCTTTTAGTACATGCTAAATAATATACTATGGTCTAAGTCTAGACAGCCTCAGGGCAGTCCTCAAGACAGTCTTCTACTAATAAGCAGCGCCCTAAAATCACTCTGCATTATGGTCTAACCTTACTAATAGACAAACAAACAGCCTGGCACGAAACACTACAAACACGCATTCCCTTGTTCAACAACACACGAGCGCAATCAAGCCTCGTGTGTGACGTCACAGATGACATTCGACACCGCACCGGGTCGGCTCGCGCTGACAAGTTGCAAGCCGCAGCGCGTCTGCCCGCAAGATGTCCTAGCAACTCGCAGTTTACCACATTGCAAAAGTAATTTGATCATATCCGCTAAGAGTATATCCTAGCAGATATGATTCAAGTGCTGAATTTAAATAAATATAAACACATGTATGTCGCCATATAACCTTTCAAAATATACAGAAATACTTATTGTCTAGGTTTGAAGGGAGATCAAAGTCGTGGCTGTGTCCTAGCACATAGAGTGGAAATTACTTCATTGGCTAGACCTAAGTTTTTAAATTAAAGAAAAAGAGAAAAAATATTTAAAAAAGCTAAGATAGCTATCATTTTACCAATTTTATCTCCAACTAGTGGCCGCCCACGACTCCGTCCCCGTGGATTTCGGCTTCCGCACACATAGTATTATTTTATGGCTTATCCAAGGCCTTCCTCGTGACATGGACTATCAATCACAAAATATTTTTTTAATTCAAACTAGTACTTCCTGAGATAAGTGCGTTCAAACAAACAAACAAAGTCTTCAGCTTTAATATATTAGTTATAGATATAGTTTAGAGAATGGAATGACACGATATACTCAGAGCATTCACGCTTTCCAGCCTCCACAACTCACGCATCAACAGCGTATCTGACTTCCGTTCTTTTGTAAGCAGGCGCAAGCACGCACAAGATTTACAAGCTGGCGATGTATCGGAAAACAAGGGACAATCCCGAATGGAAATGCGGCCGGCAATCGGCTTGATTTGCATTACAGCGCCGTCGGTCACTCCACCCTTGCCGGGTAAAGGCCGTATAATCAAACCAGTGTGTCCCTACAATAAGTGATGTGCCGGGTATGTAGATCCACGGATACGGATCAGAAAGCGGATATTTGGTGTCAAGATTCGCGGACACTGATACTTTACATTCTCATGGATCTTTTTTTTCTTATGCAAAAGTGACCTTAAAACGATAGTTGACACTTCAATCGTCGCAATGACACGCAGGACCGTTTTTGATTTGCGTCGTTTTTGTTTTGTTTGTAGTAAAGATACTCAGAATAAATTTTAAGTTTTTATGTTTTAATTTCATCTCTTCATACATAATTAGTCATACATAATTAGTAACGAAAAAGACCGTAAAAGATCCGCGTGAAAAGTAACGGATACGGATTTTATTTTCCTGGCGGATAGCCGGAACATCACTACCTACAATGTATCAAACTACCCGGGTGCGGATTTCGGGGTTTAGTTAACTTTTATCAATGTTTTATGGCGTATAGATTTTGAAGCCAACACCTCTGGCTTCGGTCTGCGCTGGGTAAAAGTCATAAAGATTTTGCGGACACTCTTGCGTTTGTGATACTGAATCTACATACATGGTATTTGGCATGTGTTATAGGTAAGCAGTATTCAGTGTTGTAAAATAACAGGATTTGACGATATTAGACCATACTCATAACCAAATCATCATCATCAGCTAAATCATTTAGACATAAATAAATTGAAAGAGAAAAAATACAATAAACATTCATACAGAAACTATTTTATACACTAAAATAAACATTGGAAGCTTGCGATTTTCCTTGCCAAATCTTAAGCCATGATCTTTTTTCAGATTAGATCCAGACAAAACGTTCGAGAATTGAACTGAAGTTACTACAGCGAATGGGGTGATTCCACTTCTAGAAGTTGATTTCGTTCTGCAATGAAATCCATTGTAAACAGCGCCTGAGTCCCGAACTAAACTAATTTGAGCTAAACACTCAAGCTGGACGGCGCGTTTGTTTAGCGAACAATTGAATTTATCCAGCAAAATTCGGAGTCAACTTTGTTATTTGACGAAGTGACGGAAATACTTGGAGTGTATGCCCGGATAACGTTTGCAAAGTCTCTAAGAACTGGTAAGAAAATGAGTCTGAGTTGCGAAATTAAACACTTAAAAAATAATTAGGAGATGAAAATTAATGAAAGTCTTTTTTAGAGCACGGTTTCATCAAGTTTCATCAAGAGGTAACATACAAAAGAGACAAGGATGGAATAAGTTAAAGTTTTCGTAAACATATTGGAATCAAACATATAAAAAGAAAATTCCAATGTGTGAAAACGGGAAAAGATTAATTTTTTTACTGCAGGAAGATATATTCAAGCGGCGACGGTAACATAAAGCGCCAAAATAACAAACCACAGGATACATTTTAAAGCAAAACGAAAACGGGATTTGCCTGCATGCTTCAGTGAAGTATAAATTTCTTCAAACACGAAATAAAATCAGTGATACTCTGGTTGGTAAAGCTTAATTCCGCGAAAACATCTGGGATGGTTTCGCCTCGTCACAGAGAGGATATCGAAATGAATCGCGCTAAATCCTTCTGCTGCCATGGTAATTTCGCATTACGTATTCCACTTAATGCAACTCATTTTGGAGAGCCCGCACGTTGATTGAGCACCTATCAATATTTGACAAGTAAAAATACTGTTTTTTACAGGTTAAACCAACCTGCACTTTGCCAGCTTGATGGTTTAAGGCCCGATTTCTCCCTTTCGTTCTCAATTGACGGGCAGTTGGTCTAGTGGTCAGAGACCCTGGCTACAAAACCGAGTGTCGCGGTTTCGAAAACCGCAAGTGGCAAATGTTTGTGTGATAAACATCAGCATTTGTACTCAAGTCATGGATGTTTATAAAAGTATTTAAGTATGTCTATGTAGTGCTCAGTGTACTCCACACATTGAGCACCTTAACTAGTAAGTTCCCAAGCCTTTATTTTAATTATTTTGCTAGTTGTAGTGGTTATTCGCCCCAGTCGATGCATCACTTGATCTCATGCCCCACGTGCCCTGCCACTTGTACTCAGAGTGAACTGATAAATGCGACGGATAACGCGATACGCGTCGCCGAGTACTGGGCCGACTTTATTTAATTTTTTAAATATTATATGTAATTATTTTATCATGGTTTTGTTTGCCATCGACACGAAAGAAGAAGAAGAAGTTGTAGTGACCACTTTCTGACATCTTTGGACCAGCCTGGACATGTCGATTTGTTTGCAGTGATATACAGTTTAGGTAAGGTAGGTCCCAAAGCAGGTTTCCGTGACTGCTATGCAAGTACGAGATGTATTTATTCTTCTACCGAGTCTCATCTAAATCTGGGTGCGCAATTTGGCGTTGGCCAGCTGGTCTATGTCCGGTTGCACATAAACCGGGAGCCCAAAGTGGATTACCTCTGTCGCATTAGGTTTGCTCAGTGCTGACGCATTTAGCGCGAATTAGTTTAGTTCGCCGCGGCCTCGCACTGAATGCAGAATCGAGGTCCGACTCGGACAAAGATTACGTGCCTCAGATACGAATCGAGCTTAGGCAAATAAAAGTATGCATTTGAATGTTTTAAACCTTCTTTTATCGGAAGACTTAATTACGATTTTAGATTTCTCGCTGCGCAATTAGTACGAATTAGTTTAGTTCGCCCACGATGATTCTCGTTTAATACATATCGAGGTCGAGCTGCATTGCAAAAGGGACCGCTTTCCTTTAATAGTTTACAAACGTACTTTTTAAAGAAACTAATTAAATTGTAGCGTATACTTTAAAAAATATTTTCAGGCCCAAGAAGTGCTGGCTTGGCGTCGTTGAAGATGACATGCGTGCCAATGGTCTTTCCACCCAGGATGCCCAAGACCGTGCGAAGTGGAGTAGGTGCAGCAGGAAAGCGGACCCTGGACTCCGAGGCAACAGCCGAGGATGCGACCGGGACAAACGCTAGGATGATGATGACTTTAAAAAATATTTTCACTTAAAACGTCTTACTTATTACAAACGTTTCGCATTTACAGGGTCTTCCAAACTAGGACATGCAGGTATCTTGGGAAGTTAATATTTAAAACGTTTGTAATTATTAAAATTGTGCTATTATGAAAAATCACTTATGAGCTACAAGAAATATGCGAATTAAAAGTTATTTCTTGAATTGTACAAGCCTACCAATGGCTTTTATCACAGTCCAATGTCCAATTAATACCTATAATTCAGTTTACTCAGCGTATTCCGCGCGTTTAGCGTGAATTAGTTTAGTTTTCCGACGCCAGAGCTGAATGCAGATCGAGGTCCAACTTGGACCAACATTACGTGCCTCAAATACGAATCGAACTTAGGTACCTTGTGCAAACAAAAGTATGCGATTGAAACTTTCTAAACCTTTTCTGTTCTTATTGGAAGACCTAAGGTTTAGTTTTGTGATTGTTTTGCAAACAAATGTTGGGTAAGTCATACGGGTGTTGTGTGTAGTTAAATTAGCTCTAGTCAGCTTTTCATAGAAGTTTGTTAATTTAGCGCAGAAGCTGCTTTTAGCGCTAATTAGTGCTAGTAATTAGTTTATTTTGCACTTAAACATTACTGTGGGAACCTGTGTAGTAGTCGACTTCTTAACCATTTGAGTTATTGTGATATAAGGTTTTGTAGCTTGTAAGTTAATTGAACTTACTTGTATTAAACGCTCGACATTGTTTAGTCGTCGGAAATGAAAAATGTAAAGTTTGGCATGTGCTGAGATAGAACTCGAGAATTATTTTTACTTTGATTTCAGCTAATTAGTTGACAAGTTATTTGCACAGTTACACACCTTTTATGAAACAAAACCCTAGGAATCCGTATGTTAAAAGGGCACAGTCCGAACCCAGTTAAATAGCCTAGAACTTCTTGTAACATAATTTTTTCTATGGGAGTGTTAAAGCTCTAGCCAGTCTCGTGTGGGAGAAAAATAAATTCGGAACTACCTATAGAAAAATGTATGAAGCGACAAAAGTTAAAGCTTTGTCAGGAGTGAGTTTACAGCTATACTGCCGTAACAAATATCGTTTGTGTACCCTCAAGAATATGTATTACCATGTTTAGTTGACGGACAAGAGAAAACAAAAGGAACTAATTAATCGGAATTGTCTTTAACCAGGTCAGATATCCCAATGGATAGCAGCAAACTAACCTGCATCGCATCTGTAAACTACTTGGCGCACTTAATGCAAACTAGTTTAGCAATTAAACTTCTTAGCGCAACTTGACCAAGGACTAACGACCATACAGATGGACTAAGCGGTAATTTAACTGACTATGGAGAACAGTAATAAGTAACTCGGTACTACAGTACATGTTTAGGTAGGGGTTTCGTTGGCTGTTTTGACAATATATATATTTTTTTCACATTTAATACTTTTTCGCAAAAGTAGGAAATCTGGTTATCTGAAAGTGCAAGGAAAAAAAATCTTTTAAAATATTTCAGTATCCGAAACACTTCCAAAAATGACATAACGAAACGCACACTCTCAACTCGACTTAAATTAATAATTCATCTAAGTTTCCAAGTTTTCAACACTCAAACTCGCCAAGTAGTCGCTGTACAATGGCAAACTTGGCGTCGCGCCTTTTACGCTCCGTCAGGGTTAATTACATTTGCCCCTCTGCGCGTTTGCTCTTTGGCCAAACTCCGAGTGGACGGCGCTAATCCGGAATGCATGCAAAACTATTTGCTCTGCCGAGATCACGGTTCACGGTAGATAGAATATACAAGAACCATCGTTACGGAGAAGCCTTCGACATTCTACATAATTATTAACTTGAATATCTGCATTTATTGTCTCCGTGTAGTTTAAAATGGAAAGGAATCATATATTATTCAAAAGACTGACTGTAATTTTTAATTTGCATTGGGGAAATAACATTGTTTTTTTCTACACAAGAAACAAACATACTTAAAGGCACAAGAAACGCAATAGGTAGTATTGCCAGAAACAAAATTTGATTCAATTCTGTTAATAAAAGTTCATGTCGAACTTGACCTGTTCCTTATTCCAGTCAAAAATGACGACCTTATTATTACATTTGACCTGAAGCGTTTGCTTCGTGCTGCAGAGTAGGGTGAATTTAAAATGCATGCACAACTAGGCATAATTACCTCTTATATTAAGTATAGTTAAACCTTTAAAACACAACTTCATGAACTATGCAAGTTATGCAACGGACAATGTTGCCGAAAACAAATTCCAATTTAGTTCCAGTCTAATGTAATAATATGCCTAAAACTAATTACATTCGCCCCTCTGTCGTTTGCTCTGTGCCGTAACTCAGCGGACGGCTAATCTGAAATGCATGCACAACTATGCGCTCGCTAAGTAGATAGTTGAGCTTGTTGTTTTTGTTCGAGTACGTTAGTCGAGATTTGTTTGGAGTTGGCTTGTTCACCGTAATGAGCTATTCCGTCGATGACTGTTTGACCGAGTTCGAGTTGTGTGAGAGAAGTCATGAAGTTTATTATTGAAGAATTAAGTTTATAATAGTTGGAAGAACATTACTTCACATTTACGCCAGGACGATAGGGCGTAAATACGGCTAAGGTCCGAAGTTGTAACGGTTAAATACCCTAACACTACTGAGGACTGCATGATCGAATATAGCTGATTTTAGAGGTAAAGTAAAAAAAATAATTATCTTACTATCATTTGGTCTCAAGTTAGTTTCTGTTTTTGTGTGATCGCTAGGCACAAATAAAATCATAATATAGTTACTCCAGTTAAAATATATAAAGCAATAACAAACGCAAATGCTTTTAATATCTAGAACATGAAAGATAATACGGCCATATTAAACCTTTGCTTCAAGTAACACAATATCTATGTACCAAAAAAAACACCATTATATTCACGTGTTTCCTATTTGCTGAGTTGAAATGACTCCATAAATTGTGTTATCATTTTATTCCAGACATTTCGAAAACAAGTCTAGAATAATAAGACGAGCGGCAAAAGTTTACAAAGCATTTCTATTATTTACGCGGAGACGTTACTTGCTTGTTAGCATCGAGACGGGGCGTGCTTATTAGCGGGAAGGCAAACTTCTGCTGTGTAGGTGGAGCGAAACTGTCAATTATAACAATATAACAATAGTTCTTACTACTGTTTGAAGTTTCAAATTGCAGTTATATTTTATTTTTTAAGAATTTTATTTTGTTTATATAAAACGTGTCCACGGAAGATCAGCGCTGTGGCTTTTGCCATAGTATTATGCTGAGCGGAGCTGATTGGTGCAGAACAACAAAATGTAATTTTACATTTGTAAATTGTAACTCGTGTTATTTCTTTGCCAAATAAAAACTTTTTCTTTTCAGTTGTTTATTATTATATCAGCCACTTGTAAAAATAGATTCGTATTTCAACTGCACATAAATTATGTAGATACTCGTATGTATCGATTTAATTTACATCAAAAACAATTGCAGGCAGTTGTACCAAACAACTTGCCATGTATACTTGTGATCAGATGCCACCTTTGGGGGAATGGTCGGCTAGGACTTAGGTGATAGGTGATACTTTTCCCTCGATTAAATGCATGGAGTAAAAGAAGAATCTTGGTAACGCGGGCAGAGCCGCTTGTAAAACTACCCTATTACAACCCTCGCTTCCAAGAAGCCGCAGCTGTACAAATCCGAATAATTCGGCCTCGTCCGGGGAGTCTGAGGTCTGTGGACTAATTACAGCGTCCCGGGACGATACGGGATAATCGCTCCTTGGATAAATAAGGGACTGCACGAGATTGTTGATTTATCACCGGGAATATGTTTCCCAGCGTTACACGCGCGGTAATAAGTGTCCTTATATTTCATTTTGGACTTCTTCATTTGCAATGTGATGTTTGTTAGAAGGTGATTATGTAGATGGTGATTTGATAAAACATGTAAGTTCCGTGTTGAGACAAACTTACACGTTTTTTAATGACAAGAATTCGCGCGCGATTTTGTCCGCGTGGATTTCAGTTTCCGCACACAAAGTGTTGTATTTATATATAGTGTAACAAACAAACTTTTCAGCTTTATTATATTAGTTTAAATTTTAGATCTTCATTTACTATCAGGCCAGTAAGTTACGCAATTCATCGACATGTAGACTTAGGTTTCGAGAGTCATCGAAAAAATATTTTTAAAACAAATTACTCTCACTATCGAAAAAGTAATTACTGCTTCCATTTATTAACGAAAAAGGGTTACCCAACAATTTATATGAAGGATCAGTTACTAGAAAGTCTCATTTAATACGATTCAACAGCAAAACGCTGGGCTTGATACAACTCAACCGGTCCAAATCTCGTAATTTATTGCGACAGTCAAATTAGCGGCGATAGGGTCGTCCCACCCGCTGCCATCGAGGCAACTGAATAACATAAATTCAGTCACACACTCGTATAGTGCAGCTAGATTGCAATACTATCAATATTGTGTGGTTAGAATTATTTAGAATGCCCCAACACCAAAAAAATGTAGCGTTACTTTGATTGACGTGACGTACGTTGGGCGCTACAAATTACAGGGCGGGTGTCAAAGTGGGTTGAAGTATGGCGAAGGCATATCTAACAACCGTCCATCGTTCGTCCGCACACCTAGTGTTATACTATAGCTATAAGTCTTCCTCGACAAATGGACTATCCAACACATTTTTTTTTATTTCAACCTAGTTCCTTAGCGCGTTCAAACAAACAAACTAACCCTTTAGCTCTTTTATATTAGTATAGATTGAAATCTATGCTTGGAAATATGTTAGATATCGCTGAACTGTTTAGAATTTATTGGTTTTGTATCAAACCCGAGCAATGAGTGAGTACGTGCCGCATAAATCTCGTCCGCTCGTAAATATTTTTATTCCGAAAGCAGTTTTGATTTATAAAACTGGACGGCTGCGATACGTTACTTCATTTCAAAATTGTTTGTCGGATTCAATAACTTTTGAAGTTTATTGAGTTTAAATGCTAAAGCTTTTAAGCTTATCATATGTAGCATTATTCGTTTTGACAATTGGTACAATATACATATTTGACAAATATTCTATTTAAGAGCCAATATTTTGGTGATTTTTTAAAGTTCGTAATTATGAATACTAGACACTTTTGTGGCGCCGTACACACGAGTGAAATATCAGAGTTAAATTGTCACGCAAACGGTTAAACGCTACTCGGAACGGGCGTCAATCCTTTATCACCGCTCTTCCGAGTCTCCACCGCTCCATTTCCACCTAAAAGATTAAACTAACCTGCCGAACAATCGCACAAAGGCTGCACCTGACAGTGGAACTGATATATCAGGCCAGTCAATTAGGTACCTAAACTCTATTAGAAATCGGGTTCATAATGCGATAATGCCTTTCATCCGGGCCTATAATACCCCCATCGACCGTTGGGTTAATCCGCGGTGACACAAAAGACGTATTAAGACGTATTCACGCGTCCGAAGCAAGTCTTTGACGGTAATATATCGCCTTGAAGGTTGAATATGAGCCGGTTTGGGACCAAATATTTATACTTTGTCCGGGACGAGTTATTCTATGGATGCGAGGTTTATTGGTGCGTTCGGGACTGCAGAAAGTTACGGTCGGGGTATTCTGTTTGACAGGCGTAATAGCTTTGGTTGCGTTCAGGAAATATTGTTGTGTGTACACAGAATATCGAAGGGTTGAAGATCACAGTAGTTGACATTATCATACATTCAGCGTCCTTTTCTATTTAATTGTATTTTAATCTTGCGGATTCAGTGTAGTTTGTTTTTTACATTAAGAATTACAAATCATTTTCCTGCCTTGTTCCTAGTTTATCTGGGGTCGGCGCAATACGTCAGAATTACAAATACTGATATTAAATACAAAACGCCACGGTAACCACGAAAATTGAAACTGATAAACAAGTATTTCCAAAATATTACCGCTATTACTAACTAGAGCCAAAAGATTGAGATTTAGTCTTAAAATTTTTTTGAACCCAATCTTCTACTTTACATAGATGTATGTAGTCTAGTCGCCGATCCGCCTAAACAGTATATATAGTGAACAAGCTTATTACCCTTGCAAACTTCGTAAGAACATAATAACTTAACATCAGCATTACTAAGATTACTGGGGAACATGCGCGCTCGCCAACTTTGGCCCAAACATTTGCGACGTTGGTTCAAACATTTGCGCAGTCATCCCCGGATTACATTACGAGTGCCGTTGTTGCCTCAGTTTCTTCACAATGCTAGAAACGACAGTGAAGGACGTCTGTTCTAACTATGACATGTTTTGTGAGGACGTCGTGCAGTGGCAGTTTATAAAACAATAGCTACCTCGAACGTAGATCTCTAGGAGGATGTAACTTACTATGATTTTATTTATAATATGAAATTTTGAGAGAAAGACAGTGAAAGAGCTACTACCATCTTAGAAGAGACTATATGTAATAGATAAGTTGGTATTGAAAATAGTGACTGATGACAGATGACCTTTACAACTTGGCAATCAATTGTTTTTTGCTGATAAACTACCAGCAGACTTTTCAAGTCTCAACTTATAATTGAGATTGTTTGTCGCACTTTGTATCTACATATATTTTACCTGATGATATCTATTAATTTTACTCGTTTATTGCCCCAGAAAAACTTTATCTTGTCTGCAAAAATAAATATTTATTTTCAAAAAACCAAGACGCCCGCTGCTATTGCACCAAAATGTGTCAAATCCTTAATCTACGAGTATGAAAAATGACCTACTTCACTGTTGACCTCCACGCTGTGCCTTAGTTTGCACAGGGCTCGAGTCCCGGCTTAGGACCGATTTAAAATATTACGCAAATTTTACGCGAAACACTGTTGAATTTTTGCATAATTAATCTCGTTTAAATTCGATTTATTATGGATAAATTTTTCAGTGCGCTTATAAAGCTGATTTTAATAGACGGTGGATTAATTTGGCGTAAAAGGATAAAACTGACATTAGACAAAACCCCTTCTTTTTTGACGTCATTGATGAATTGATTGCATGAACGAGCGTCTGGATAAGCATAGATATAATTTTGGGTTTGTTGCATTATATTTTAAGAATAATTTAAGCTTTCTAGTCTCTGATGATTTAGAAGATGAGTTGAACCTTGATAGGATAAAGTTTTTTTTTCTTTCTAGTGGAGATCTTAAGGGCTCGACCGTCTCATGTGATATTTGAGAAGAAAAGAGCATTAGGCCCATTTAGTGTCTCACAAGATGTTCAAATGTGAAATTACGGATCAAAAATTTGCAACGAAACAACAATTTCGATATCTTTCATCTTGCCCTTCCCCAATTCAACTTTCAATTCAAATTCCATTCCAAATTCCACAATCCGAGAACATCTAAAAACAAATTCATTCAAAGTTAACACATCTCGGGGTATTCGATGCATTATTTATAACCAGCCGGCGGTTATCACGATGCATAATACCGAGCCGCGCAACGCCGAAATCCAATACATTTGCAATGCATTACAGAAATTGTTGGGCTATGCCCCGATACTGTTCACTGCTTGAGAAGTAAAGGCCTATTCGATGAGAGCGAGCGATGTTTATATAAAAAGGTTGGGTTTATTGAACGATACGGTTTTAAACTTTATAGTACGGTAATAAAGGATATTGAAAACTCTGAAACAAACTAAATCAAAAATGTGTAACTTTTTGGAATTATTAATATAATATGACTACTGGTTTAGAATGCTTATTTACCATTCGTCATGAAAACTGCCATTTGTGAGGACCTGTAAGTGATTTACGCAATTACCATTTTTGTAACATAGACAAGTTATTGTAAAACTTGGTCTTCCTAAAAATAAATAAATAAAACAGTCTCTAAATGTTCAGAGAATTTTAAGCTTTATTTAAATCTAATCTCGTTAAGTTTAATAGGGAACGTTTAAAAGTTATAGTTATCTCGCTTCAGCTTGTGTCATAGGCATACCGTGGACGCGGCATGTTGAAATATTGCCGCTGTCATTGAATGTCGTCACCGCGCTTCCAGACTATTCCAGAATTGAACAGAACAATTTAACAACCTTATAAAACAGGATATCTATTTTATAGCAAGATCTTAGTGAAATCCAAATGAAGTAAATGTTATCTGGAGTCAGTGTATCTTATTTATTACCGAATGCTGGCCAGAATATACCCGACACATAGTTAATTTGTGTCCATTCGAGATCCTTCTTGCAAGATCCTCTGCTTTGTGGCAGTGTGATATTATCCAAGTATGTTACCTTAACTATTTACTGTTGCCTCATTTGATCTTCACTTATTTTTATTGGATGGCCAGGAAGAACATTTCGCAACTACAACTCTAGCAGAACGGCTGCTCTTTAGAAGCAATTTGTAAAATAGGAGTCTCGTACGGGTGCCCGTTTATTGGGGTATAGCTCAGCCGAATGGCCCCATAATGGTTGAGCCAACGAACTGTTTATTTTGTTCATAACCCGCGCGGTTACATTATTACGTGCGATCTTTTTCACTCCGCGCGCTCGGAGTGATCTATTGCAGAGTGCCTTTGAAGCAAGAATGGCCACACTGCTTGGAAGATTTTAGCAGAATTTACGTCGCCAATACAAGTAATAAATTTGAAGACGCACAAAGTTATTTCAGAATATTAATGAAACGTGTATGTGCGTTATACAAAGCTCTATTAAGTCGTGTCACATGCAGGACTTCGACGTTTAAAATCTCAGATTATGCCAGTGGATTCCCACTAGGCGTTAATATGTATCACCACACCTGTCGTTCAAACACCTCCATTGATCGGCTTACTCTATTGGGCGTTGGGGATACCAGTTTCAGAACAATATGAATGCTTAATCACAATCATTGAAATCTTGCTGCAAGCGCCCTTTCTACATGTATTCAGAAAAATCTGAGAGAAAATAAATAAATTGAACTATCTGCAGTGATTTATCGTCGAGTGCTTTGGACGCAGGAATGAGCTAATAGAATGCTTTATGGAAGGCTTGGTAAACTTGGCATCGCCAACACAAACAGTGGCTTGCAAATTTAGCGTAGGAGTTGGTGGATTCTGTTCCTACTGGTCGCTGGTCGATACTTGACAAGCACAAACAGTTTCATGCAACTTGTCTGTTTGTTTAAACACTAGTTTGCTATTAACGAGTAAAATGTTTTTGCTTATAATTGAGAGTATTGACTTGGAATCCCAGAAAAAAACTTGAAAGTTACCTTCTTATTATCTATAGCTGGATGGTTCCATGAATGATAAAGCAATGTGTAATCTCCGCCACACTTCATTCAAGGATTAGATTATTCAAGTCTAGAAACTTTCCGAATCTTAAGAAAACTCCAACAATAAAGGTGACAATCGTTTTTGTATGGAGAGTTAGGCCCACATAAAATTTTAGCGTTTATTTACGAAATGAGCATCAATTTATTCCCTATAATCTCCAGATTATAGTGGTAACATTACTTTTTCATATTTTAACCGGAATCGTTAGAAATAAGATATGAAATTATATATTAACCTCTTAAACTAACCTGCCATTTTGCTTTCCTGACGTTCAACGCCTGAACCGTAAAGACTTACACATAAGTGCGATTTTCCATTATGCTTTTCCTATGTATCTGAAGTAAAAGCAACTTACTTTGACTAGTGGCCGCCTGTGACACTGTCCGCGTGGAATAAGGTTTTCGCAAACATAGTCTTAAACTATAGCTTAACATTTCTTAGTTTAAGCCTGCCTCGACTAATGGATAATACAACGCAAAAACATTTTTTCAATTCGAGCCATCTGTTCCTGATAGTAGCCTGTTCAAACAAACAAACAAACTACAGTTTTTTTTACATTATATAGTAAAACCATTAATGACAGTTGACAGACGGAAGATTTCTGACATTTGTATTCAGTTTTTAAATAAAATCAATATCCGGCAATAGACTAGCACTTGCGTTCCGTTATACGGAGTTTTTTTTGTATTGTTTATTCGAATTATTTTATATTTTTTATTTCATTAATTAAATGATTAAAAGTCAATACCAATCACCGCCTTAGATAAAAATTGGCATGAAAACCGTTCCAAAAGTAAATTGCGTCTCCTTTATGTTCGATTTCAAGTGTTTTATTTTAATTCTATTGATAAAAACCTTTTTTCCTTCAGTGTCTGTATATCAGCCATTGTTTACTAATCTTTGGACAGATATTTTACGGATATAATCAAAATAAGGCTTTTTATTTTGGTTTTATGATTCCGGTTTCGTTTGAAATTCACTTCAATTGCAAAACTCATAAAAAAATATATAAATTTTTAACATAGTTCTCTTTCTCTTAAACGTTACCGATTGTTGGTGGGCCCAAAAACAAAGGTCTCCTTTCTACATCAATAACAAATGAATCACCCAGTCGCGAATCCTTGTCTTTCATTTCATTTACTCACTCACTACGAAATCCCCTTCAGAAACTTGAAACTCGGCTGTTTCACCAGTTTTATGGACAAAGTGATCTTGTTTAAAGTTAACAAAATAAATTGAGTTAGTAAATAAATGGACGAATAAAGAAGGGTATATTAAAACGCACAATCTTGTTAAACTTCTGTTCGCCAATGAGGCTCGGAATCTTCGTACTTTTGAATGAATTGAAAAGAGTATTTCCAATCGAACTTCGGAATACGGTTTCGAGTTGTGCTGGAGTTACCTAATTATGCGTAATATCCCATTTATAATAAGCCGGAACTTTCTGATACCGACTTTGTTGGAGGTGCGAATTTATATTTGCAAACTGATGGACTTTCAATTGATTGAAAAATTAATTTGAATACTTTTTACTTTACACCACCAATCGATATAAATTTTCAAAGGTAGGTTTATCGAACCAAACCAAATTTTATGACCTGACGTGTAAGTTATTAGAAATATACAATTTGCTTTACCCGAAAAATCTTATCCGCAATGTTATCATACAAAACAGTTAGGTCCATCATTAAAAAGGATGATGTGTATTTTTTCCGCCATTTTTTGTAGTGAACATACTTAAAACACCACTACTAAAATATATCATAATTTTGACGTCAGTGTAATGTAGGAACGCATTAAGCCGTACGCACGTACGAACTATTTTTTTGCGATGCATGATACGAAACAACTAAGTTTGCACGTGTATACCATTAATGAACATCGAACACTCTGTTCGTCAAAAAAGTTATCCATACATAAAAAAAAAACAAAAAGTACATGATTTTATTCACTATGTGCGTGTTTGTACTTGCGTACACGGCTTTAAGCTTACATCATCAAAGCAAGAAATGTTCGGATCGCAATCAACAGCATATTCACAATTAGTGGCGGAATCCGCGGCTCGCGAAATTGTTTGTGTCCCGCTCGTGTGATATTGGGATTTGTTAATGCTGAGTTTAATTTTATGAGAAGTAGCATATATGATAATTCATATTATGCAGACAATTTAAACTCTACGCTTATTGCGTTAAAGATAGGTAGGCCCATGACACTGTACATATAAACAATGCCGGAATAGTGACAAAAGTGGTGCCTTTTACTAGACTAAGGTTGATTTTACTATTTCTATTCATACTTTAAATCCTTATTTACCCAAATTTCTCACAACTAGATAATTTATTCATAGTATCAGAACATAAGTCCAGAATAACAGCAACGTTGAAAACAAACAGAAACCTGTAACACTACGCGGTCTACACAACACTAACTATACGAAAACAATTTCGCTGCCTCAAAGTTAGATAGCTAAAAACCCACTGGGACTAAACGTACACCTTGTAAACAACATTCATGCAAATTAATACTGTTGAATAGACATTAATTGTCGTAAGGTTTAATCGCGCTAGTGTCAAATTGCTCGCTCGCTCAATCTTGCCACTTACCGCTTATTTCGCTCAGCTCGCTCAGAGCGCTCATCTCATATTCGTGTCGCTTACGCCGACATTACACGTGAGGCCAATTACTTTGTGACTGCTAAACATAAATTTTGGTTTCGTTAAACATAATGCTTTAGGTGTTTTGTATTTTTTGTATGTACATATATAATTTAATGGAGGAAAGGGATTTTGTGCTTTGTTGGAATAGATTAATGATGATTATATATAAGATCGATTTTTTCACTAAAGCCTCAGTGATGGTTGTCGTACTATAGAAAACAGGAAAACTAACTTACACCTCTCATGACATTTAATACGAAGTGCTATTCCAAGCAGTATTTTATTTCCTCCCGAGCGTGTCTTATCAAGAAGTCAAAGAACTGGCCTGGAACAGGAATGAATGGAAGAAGCTACACGACAAGAGCCTAGCTCTTTAGTTTAAAGAAGAAGTATATTTTATTTATCACATACATATTACGTTCAAATTTATTTCATATTTACATGGGGCGTAAAGTATTTTATCAATTTTCTACGGTGGTGTTGTGAGCTCTAATATCTCACGGCTCGTGAGTCTGTAACGAAGCGTAAATGGACAATTTAACGCACACTGACCATTATAAAGGATGACCACTGCGGAAAAAAAGATAAGGAAAGGGTATAATGTGCCGAGACGCGAGCATATTGGGGTAGAAAGGAAAAGTCGTTGAGAATAAATAAAACACAAATTCTTCATATAAAAGACGGAAAAACTTTAAAATACCGTTGTAAAAAAAATTTTTTTTTAACTAAATAGAAATAGGAATATGAAGACTTTGCAACACAAGAAGAAGGAATTTACTTATAATTTAGCTAATAAAGAATGCAATAACAGGAGCCAACATTGATATGCGATATTTAATTAAAATGTAACTAGAAACATTTATAGAAGTAGCAGATTTCTCGTTGAAGTTGCTCATAAAAAAATCAACAATTTGTAAAACAAATAGAACTAGTCTTTGTATGTACCTACAACATACAGTACAGTCACCTACATACTACTTTGCTGGATATAAACAACGTACACGTCCCTTACTCAGCGCACCTTTTGGTGAAACTTGCAATTTTAAATATTATATAAACCAGGCGTTAAAAAAATAAACTGCTGCGTCCGCGACCACTGCAAGCACGGCCAAGCGCGTCACATGGACCGACTGCCATTATCAACTGCAGATTTAAGCATTTTTGTGCTTTATTATTATAGACATAAGGTAGGTAATGAGTTTTTAGTGCACTGACGAACGAAACTTTTTTACATTTGTTCCTAGTGGGGACAACAGAGTGGGGAAGAACGGGTATGAACCCAATCATCATCATCCTAGCGCCTCTCCCGGTTGCATCCTCGGCCATTGCCTTGGAGCCTAGGGTACGCTGCAACTATGATCCTGAATTGACATGCCTGGTTATTACAATGGAGCGACTGTCGTCTGACCTCCGTAACCACAAGGGAAACCAGACAATTTGGATCATAGTCGGGACCAACGGCTTAACGTGCCTTCCGAAGCACGGAATCATCATTCTTATCGGACAATCAGGTGATTCAAGCCTGCAATGTCCTAACCAAACTGGGAAAACCAACACAAAGTGAAAGTGTTCCCCGCGGGATTCGAACCCACAACCTCCGAGTTCGTAGTTTTTGAGCGCAGCGCTCTAACCACTACACCACGGAGGCAGTTGGGTACGGGTATGAACCCAATGGTTTTGCTAAATACTATGTGTTTTTCTGCCTGTTCATTGATGAGGTTGTTCTTTTACATTAAATTCCTGGGAAATTAAAATTCACTCCCGAGATAAAAAAAAACCCTAAAAATTATAGGTTTCATAAACATCACTGACAGCTTATTCAAGTCTATTACAAGATTACTTTCAGCATTCAGCCATGAATGAAATATTTCACCAGATAATAAATCTTTAACGTTTCGGTGCTAAGTAATTTGACAATAAAATTTTAATTTATCTACCTCTCTCGAACAATGATTAAACTCAAAATTTTCCAATAAACTTGTCTATTCATTCGCTTCGACCTCAGTAGGTCCTAGGAGCCTTATCAATTTATTTCAATTTCCTCACTATCCGTTCCCTCCATGGCTACATGTTAGCCCGCCCACTCATTTCCTCTGAATTTGGCCCTCGGGGTTCCTCTTAATGGTATACGGAATCCCGCAGTAAGTTAAATCATACGCTGATATTTGAATATTAGTAACGATTAGTACGTTCTAAAATAGTATGTGAAGTATGATTCATATTAGTTCTTAGAGACGAGGTGCTGAAACATTTTTGGTGTTTCAACAGGCGGTATATAATCTCCCACCTAATGTGATCAGGTTCAACTGCTCGAAATAAAAAGTTAACTATCAAATTCTTACTGATCTGTAACTGACTAAGCACCTCGTTGTATGACTCAAAATTGGACAAATGCATTCCTTGATATAACAAACCAGATACAACCATGATTACAAAAGCTCAATTCTGAATATTGAAGCGCCCTTCGGTGAAATCAATATATTTTATCAAACACCTTAAACAGCTTAAACGGCTTAACTAAAAGAAAAAAAAATACGCTTTGTTGAATTCGAGCAACGCAAAACGGGTCGTTTTACGCGCTCCAAAAATTTCAAACTAGCCTTAAAAAGGGGTGAACAATTGAAAATTTTAACTGCCCGTCCATAGCTCACGTACTAAACTCGGCCGGTTGTCCCGAAATGATTACCCAAGGCGCCTGCTAACTGCCGATAATCAGGAATTGGGGCGCGCGCCAACTTTGCAAACGTGACCGAGGCAGGTGCCACAATGACGGTCCTACTTAATACAACTTAATAAAATCCCCTCATTTTCTAATCGTTACGATCCGGCGACTAAGTAACAAACTAGTTGGTCGTCCCATCTTTTTCTTTCTTATTTTATAGCCACGTTTTTGCTATTAGGGAATTGGGAGTTCACCTGTGCTTGCGAAATCGATTGTGGCAATCGATCTTGCGTACCTGATTGACCATAATTCGTCCAAGTTGTGGCCGAGAAGGACACCTCCAGAAGATGTTATGACACAGATTTACCACACTGGGCTGGTGGTATGGTGACCGCACTTGCTTAGTTTGCGGCTAGATGTAAAATTGTAAATAATAAGTATTTAAAATACATTTGATGAAATGCAAATATCACCTCTAGGGAAACAAAAAAGACACGTATTTAAAATAAATTTAATCAAATCCAAATAGCACCTCCAGCAAATAAAAAATTGGCCAAGTGCGAGTCCGACTCCCGCACTGAGGGTTCCGTAAAATTCTATTTTTGACGTATTAAAAAAACTACTGAATAGATTTCGTTCGAACCAATTTTCGTTGGTAGTTTTTATGGTAATGTACATCATATATTTATTTCAGTTTTATCATCCTCTTATTTTAGAAGTTAGAGGGGGGCGGACACACTTTTTTCCACTTTGGAAGGGTCTGTCACGCTAAGTATTCATTTTAGAAAAAAAGTGATATTAGAAACCTTAATATAATTTTTAAAGACCTATCTATAGATACCCCACACGTATAGGTTCAATGAAAAAAAAAATCGAGTTTCAGTTCTGACTATTGGGACCCCCCACTTTTTTTTTTTCTATTTTTATGTGAAAACCTTGTTGCGGTTCACGGAATACATCCACTCACTAAGTTTGAACAGTATAGTACTTATAGTTTCGGAAAAAAGTGGCTGTGACAGACTGGCGGACAGACAGACAGACAGACAGACAGACAGACATGCCGAATTTATAAGGGTTCCGTTTTTTTGCCATTTTGGCTACGGAACCCTAAAAAGACGTAGAGCATGGTGCACGTTACTACATAACTATACGTACAGTACACTACGTAACAACATACCCTGCACTTTGATGTTACAAAACTAAGAAGTTCTATTTAACTTACCCTTATTCTATAGCAAACGTTCTGTTAAATAAGAACTCGGTCGTGCTTAGTAATTGAGACAAAGAGTAAAAAAATAACAGACTCGTACTCATTTGCACAAAGTTACTATATTTTACCCTGAAATTATTTACAGGACTCCTTACCACCACCTGCCAAGACAAGCGGAGTTCACAAACATTAATGCTGCATGGTTTAACTTCTTTACTACAAAAAAATATAACATGACATTTTTAACATGGACAAATAGGCAACTATTTAAGTCATTTATCTTCAAACACGGAAATAAAGAACGTATAATTTAAAACCGCGATAAAACAAGCAACGTCGCCCTTTGTCCTTAAAACGCCTACATCTTTAGACAAGTGAGATATTGGGTCCTTATAGCGATACGACCACGTAACGGCCCAGATAGGGCCAGGCCCATCGCCGTGGGCCCATTAGGGGCCATCGGAGCCATTTGCCCCATTCCGCGGCCGTCCCGGGCAATACATTGGGTAGAAGTAATTGCTGCCTATCGCTGGTTTTTCTTTTTAGAGGTCTTTTAAGGGATTTATGCAAGATTGGAAAGTTTAGATAGATCTTGTACTATTGGCAGAATAAGCCATAAGGAAATCCAACGGCTGGAGTAAAAAATGGTATCCATAAAGCTAAGTGTGAATCTGATGGTTCATGTTGCCGAAGGGTTCAAGGAGGCCCAGAGTAAACACATCGTTGGGCCTGCATATGATCTTTTGAGGTTGTATCAAATTGCTGTCCTAGCGAACTATGAGAGTAAGGCAATTGGGAGTGAACCTGTGCTTGCGTACGTACTAGAGCATTATAAAATCTGACAGTAAGAAGTACACAGAAGCCGAAAATAATGCTTCGAGGATTTTTATTTAATATTCATGAAATGGCCTATGCCTTATTGCAGTGAGTTGAAGAGAACCATAAGAATATATGAATTACAAGTCAAGTCAAAAAATGAAATTCATTTATATTCTTATGGTTCTCTCTATCAGTCCAGTGGGGATTTTTTTTTATTTCCCTAACATTGGGGACAGGCCTGGAGGGGACAACGGGAATGACCCGGCTGGAGAATGATCATGATGATTGATGAAACAAAAATACATGTAACAAATGTTCAGTATTAACTCTTCTCTACTAAACAGAGCAGAGTAAATGCAAATAAGGTTCATCTCTGGCTAAATGCTGTTATTTGCAAAGACTTAGTCGACTCGCTCCAGTATTACGGAGCCGGTTGCTTTCGCTCAATTTGTATTATTGTTGTCGATTCAACTAGGAGCGGGGCTCAGGAGGCTTTAACTGCCTGTAACTTGATTTACATTTGTTAGTTAGCAGATCATATTGTAAATATGACGGCCTCGTTGGAGTGGAAAGAGGAGTTTTTGTGCAGTGGGAATAGTCGTGAGTTCGAATCTAAGTCAAACATTAGTTAATGGCATATACAATTAATGACCCTGTTTATTAAATCTTATGGATTGGAAATATTCTTAGTGATGTACTTATTATAATAAATATATTATTGGTTTTAGTGTTGCGTGACACTACTTGATTTCAGATTTTACAATAAATAATCCTTTACTCAATGTCTACTTCCCCACATATTCTGAAATCAAATTACGTGATATGTAATGAAAACTACTTAATAAATACAGCATTAATGTGATGCTTTCAACCTTACGCCTAATTAGTTATTGGGCCAGGGAAAGCATTCATTCCAGTCTTAATTTATTTTGTTGTTGACAGTCTTATACATGACCAAATAAAACTGAGACTGAATGACTCAGGGTAAAAGAAGGAGGTAATTAATTGACCTATTTTTCTCGGAACGTTCTCGAAACTGTTTTATAACTAACTATTGCAGTTCGACAGTTACCCTTAAGACAGAACAGTTAAAACTTCAGCAATCTCTGGACGTTTTAAAAGGTAAAGTTGCGCAGTTAAATTTTATCTCTTTCGCTACATCTCTCGGTGAGCCCGCCATAAATATTGTAGTGTATCAATGCAATTTATTAGCTATAAACATTTTCTTATTCGATAATAAATATTTCTTTGAACAACTTTAATCTTATTTGCAATTCTAGGCTTAGTTTTTTGCCAGTGACCTGAATGAAACCATGGAGGAAAATTTTTCCCAACTTAATTAATTGTCTATGCAAAAATGATGACACTCAAATCGTACATTGTATATTGAATAATATGTATCACTATAAAATAGGTGGTTACAAGTATGTTATTACCCCGTACCTTTAACCCCCTCTGCCCTTTTACCACTTCCATTTATTATGTAATTTGTCTTAGTGTAACACTATAGTTATACTTCTATATAGCACACGAGTCTCACTAATAACTTATAAACAATTATTTCCACCAAACTATAAATAATACCTCCAGTCGTCCGCGACGCTTCGCACATCGTAAATTCTCTCAAGTGCGAATCTCGCGTAGTTGTAATTGCAAGAGGCGTGTAAATTGCTCGTGTTTCCGACAGGTATGCGTGATAAGCGATCGTAGATAAACGTTTATAACGTACCAGTATGAAAATTACGATAACGCGTGAGATCTGGGAAATACAGGATGCGAAATTGGCAGCTGGAAACTTAGAATAAACTTTTAGGAGATTTTAGGAGATAATGTAAGCTACATGATTATCATGTGGAAATGTAATGTTCGTTTGTGGCGTGTAAAGCTAGCCTAGAACATGTAACACTGGACATCGCATTATAAGAAGCTACTAGGAGACATTCAGAGGGGACGGGCAGCTGCGTCTGCCTGTAAAGCAGTGTTTACCATACTGCGGGCATAATCCCATTGGAGAAAGCCCTACGCCCACTTGTGGCCTGCAACAGGTCGATATTTGTGAAAATTTGTGAGAAAGTGTCACATTTAAATTTACATAGATAACTAGCTAGAGGCATAACAAAGTCTTCATCGGATCATTGAGTCAAACAAATTGTAAAAACACACCAGACCAAAATTACACAAAGTTCGACTTAACTACTCCTGTAGATAATGTATTTTAAATGAAGGATAACTCACCATGCCGAAAATAACGTTACATAATTTTGTAAATGAACATCGGCCGAACTTCAGTTGCGTTTTTTTCGCTTAGTGTGTTTCTACACTAAGGAAAAACGATTGCTTCGGGTAAACTATAAATAATAACGCAAGTAGTCCGAAACCGCTTCGCACATCGTAAGTTCTCCCGAGAATTAGTTTCTGATACCCAACACGGGTGGAGTTATAATTGCTATACAGAGGTAAATATCATATTGCTTGGTCAGATACATACATTCAACAGGTTAATGTAATCTGCTATTTACAAATTTATAGATAAAGCTTATAAATAAATTATTAAATGTTGCTAAATTTTTATTAATTGGTTTGCATTATTGTATTAGAACTAAAATCATACGTAAAAAGTCTAGAAAGGCTTAACAACACAAAAGTTTAATAAATAACAAAACTGCAGTAGCTGCCCTCCAACCAAACACTCGACCAAAACTGATAGCGTTCTATTAGACAAGTCAATTCAAATTGATATCGGATTAAAATGACTTGAAATGACTCGCAATACCAATCCCAGACTCGTGTAATTACAAATGGTTGATTAACGTGCCCCTGTGATATTTCAGCCACAAGCTGGCTTATTTTGAAATCCAATTTTAACTTCAAATTATGACTAGTGGATAACGGTAGGTAATGGAATTGGTTTCAACAAACATTTTAGATTTAATTTCGCCGTCGTTCCGTTTTGTCTGATTACTCGGTTTAATGTGGGGTCAGGGTGTTCGGAACAGCCTATTTCGGGCTTTTATAATACGGATTTTAAAGTGCCTGTTATATTTCACAATGTGATTGAATCTACAGATGTTTTTGAAACTTAATGAAAAGCTATCCTAACGCGCCACACACTTGGCCCTAATTTTTGTTCATACGATATGGTGACCATTAAACTAGAAGTTTGCTTAGATCATAAGACTTCACAAAAAAAAATATTTACTGGCAGATAACGCAGGTACAAAGATATATATCTTACCAGCTAACAAATATAAAAATATAAGACAGATTTTATTAGTAAATAAAACTTAAATCTATGTTAGTAAGTTCTTAGAAAACACGTATTGTGTTGTGACTATAACTTTTACAGCGGTTTTTTAAAATAAAAATAATGATTTGAGAGGAACTTGCAGGTACTAATATTACAACAGAGTGATGATAATGGCATCACATTACAAACCCCACTTTTTCACCTCGCGGATCAAAAGTCTAATGTCACGACGCATCAAGAGATTAGCCACATTAATTACAGCCGTGGCATTAGCTCGGCTGTCGCGTCACAAGCTGTCGACCCGCGAGTAGTCTTGTGACGGTGACAGACAATGGTTGATTGGTGGAGGGATTACGTCCACTTGTGCACTTGTGATGGCCAATGGCTATTAGTATATTATCTAAAGCCTCATCTATCTATACTGATATAATATAGCTGACGAGTTTGTTTGTTTTAACGCGTGTGATCTCATCTCAAAATTATTTTGGTGTTGGATAGTCCAGTTGTTGAGGAAGGCTTTAAACTTTAGTATAAGCACATAGTAAACACTATGTGTGCGAAATCAACGCGGACGGAGTCGCAGGCAACCGCTAGTTAAGTAATAAATTACTGCCATTTAAAAAAGAATGTAATCTTAAATCTAGGACAAACGAAAACGGCCAGAAATTTATGTATAATAAATTACTATTACTACTTTAAATGAAATTAATATTTACTTATGACGCAATATGATCCCACATAATTGGACGAACCACAGTGAAATAATGAATTGAGGGACACGCGTCAGTTCTGCGGCCGGATTTATCCTACATTTAATTGAAAATCAATTTGACAAAACAAAAGCATCCAGAGATAATCAACTAAACAGGGAACCTGACACGAACGCTTCATTTCGAATCGGCCGAAATCAAATCTGAACGGATTATTCCGAACAATTAGGAAGGCGGCCGATTGTTAAATTTAATTTCCTTTCGTATTTGTATTATTTCCTTTAGTCGTTGCTTTAGATAATAATAAAATAAATTATGTCTAAGTTTAAAGAATATGCCAAGCTCTTGCTTAGTCCTATCAGCAGTTGACGATAAGGTACTTGCGAAAACAAGAAGCTTTGTTATTGAAAAAATACTGTCTTGTTTGAAATAGAATTCATTTTACTTTCAGCCTAATAGTCTTAAAAGTATACGTAACGTTGGCATCAAAAACTGTTTCGACATAATTTTACTGTAATTAGTAGGTATACCAGGGTGTATGGCCCGGCTTCACTTGCCATATAGCCTTTGCGAAATGGAACCAAGCAAACCAAATATTGTTCAAACTATCCCACATTTCTAGAAGTATTCACCTACTTAAAATAGTAACAGCTTATGTTTCAGTTTCTGCTAAACGTGTCTTCAAACATCTCGCGAGCTCATCATACAGTAGAGCGCCGAAATGTTTGCCCTGGCTTGAACCTATCCTTTCTCACGACGCTACCAATGCTAATTTCTAGTGCTGTTATTGAAATGATACATAATCTTGGCGTATTGTATCTTTTGATTCATATAAACTTATTAAAATATGTTTTAAATGGCAGGGAGGCAAACGAACAAGTTGGTCATCTGGTGGTGAATGATTCCCGTGGAAGTAAGGACCACGCCTCACAAACGTGAGGAACGTGGTTCGAACCCGGGCCCACATATATGAATTTTACGTAAATCTATTAAGTGGATTTGTGCCATAGCTCGGCGGTGAGTTAAAACACCGTAAGGAAACCTGTTAAGGAAACCATTTAGTTTTTTTTTCAGACTTTAGTTCAGTTGGATCCGAATGTGTAACCATAATTAAATCAGTCTGGTTTCCCTCAAAGGGTTTTGAAGATCTGCCGGCAGCCGCTTCACTGTAATAACCAGACTTGCCAAATCCTGGATCATGGTCAAAGTGGACCCCGTACAGAAACGCGATAAACGCTAGGAAGATTATGATCTCTGAATGTTAAGGCTATTTTTTTTTGCACCAAATAATCCTCTTCTACTGCTCCTCTTCGCTGAATCCAGCCAAGCTAGAAATACTTAAAATAGTGACAGCCAAAGTTTCAGTCCCTGCTAAAACGCGTCTTCAAACATCTCTTGAGCGCACCGTGCTAGACTCCACAGCGCCGAAATGTTTACCGAGGCTTAATCCGATCCGTTCCGCGACGCTATTTAATTCGAGTGGGAAATTAGATTCGGATCCTCAGATGGTGTTTGAGTTGCGTTGCGAGGTTGCCAGTTGCGGGTTGCAGGGTAGCTGGCTTTGAATGCACACGTGATCAGTTTGCTGTTTAATAATAAAGATAATTGAGGCAAAAAAAGTTTGGCTAATTTAAGAGCAAAAAGCGCAGGCTATTATTATTATTACAAATTTTTTAAGCATCTTCATATTGAGCTGTATAAATTGGTATACCTTTGTAGGCTTCGCTCATCTTATAAGCGTAATGTCACTGGATCTATTTAATCTAATCCCAAAAATAGTATGTGTTTTAAGTCATTATTATTTTCTAATCCGAACGGATACCACTTTTTAAACAAGTACCAAAACATGTTTGTTGATTTAACATACAGTCAATCACATAGTTTTTTTTTTCATAATATGCTTTTACGATCCCTTGCGTTGTACAGCGCGCTTCTGACGTAGGGTTCAGACAAGCTGTTACATAGTTAAAATATGACGCCCAGTCAAATAATAAACAATAGTAACTTGAATAGATTCACACTATGTCTACCTAACCTAATCTAGCCAAAATTTAGCACTGATATAATCATTCTTCCAACCGCTCACAATCGGAGTCACCGAACTTCATTCCATCGATTCAAATCTACATAAAAGGAAACAAATCTGCGCATTAGACCGATTGGTCGATACAAATAAGCCGTCGCCTCATCCTCACTCCGCGTAATGAATCCGGCCTAATGTGAGCGTTTTTAAACTGCGAAGGCACTCGTTTTTTTAAAATCGATATTTCGGTTCTGTTTTGCTATATTTCTGTTGGTGAGAAAGGTTTTCTCTTTCTAAGTGCTTAGTTAGGGAGGGTAGAGGGTTTCAAAGGTAGGTAACGCACTATCGACCTTTGTGGGGTTTTTGATATCCTTATGCAGCGGTGATAAAAAAATTGAGCACCGGATGGATAACAACCCTTCCAAATTGAGCTCTGGTGACCTTAATAACCAGCAAACACACACTCAATGTGGTCTTCTGTAAGGTTAAGGTACTATCCCTGACGAGCTGCTTATTCGAGTGGAAGTTCCACTAAGCCGTTTCTCCCTAAAAGATTTTGTGGATTGGACTAGCTTTGTCTATTAAAATGTATTTTGTTCAAAAATTCACTATGTATTCATCTAGAGTGACACTAGTTTTAGGGTTAAAATCAATGTGGAACGTAGCCTAGACAAACGAGCCTCACTCCGATTAATAAATCCGACCTAATGAAATCGTTTTCAAACTGCGGGGCACTCGGCAAATTAACATTCTCGCTGCGTTTTTCAAACCGATATCGATAGGTGGATCATACGGTGGGTACATTGATATTTTGGTGATTGAGCGAGCTTGGATCATTTAATTTTCGCACATACTAATCAAAGACGTAAGAATCAAAGTCACCCAGGAGGTAGGTTGTAGGAATTTCATTGATGATGATGGTCAAGAGGTGGTTGGTTATTTTACGAAGAAGTAACCATATGTCATATTTTGTATCAAAACATTAGTAGGGGAAGCGTGTTTAAGCTTACTGAGTTAAATCATCGACCATATCAGTCATTAGTTTTCAAATATTTGCATTTTCGATTACAACTTTCTGACACATTACATAAGTAAAACATAAACATACACACATCAGATTCGCGACAAAATCCCCGTAATAAATCTCATGCACGCGTCAATTTGTGAGCTCCGAGTCCCAGGGTCCCGCAGCAATTTTTGCAAATTTGTTCAGTTGACTTTCCATTTCCGTCGCAACTGGTTTCGTGCTATTTTTCATTTTATTTTTTCCCACCCCTGGGGGTTGCTAACGAGACGTGCCCTATGCATTTTTCATTTGGACCACCGAACATCCGCGGATTCTTAGAAGCTAGTTATTTGGCTAGAGTAATGTTAGTGGTCCGGTGAGAGATTTTAAGAGTTGGGCCACTGCCCAACCCGCTTATAAGTCTGTGAACTTTAGAAACATTTTGCATTTTACTTAATTGTTAAATATGGAGACAGAAAAATGAAAAACTTTTTTTCGTCATCCAATAAAGATCATTAAAACTTTCATTGTCAGACTCCTACTCAAGATCTTCAGAAGTCTGTCAAAGAAACTTACACCTGAATGGCAATTAGAGTTAATTGAATTATTGACACTCTGCCAGTTTACCTACAGTTCCAATTACGTCAGCAAATCACCTATAAAATTAATAGATATCGGTCTTTGTCGCAATGCCTCTGATGTCGTAACGGCTCGTAGCACCGATGCATTGTGTTCGTAGCACCGCTACGATAATAACAATGCTCGTAGCAGTCGCTTGCTACGACACTGTTTGTACGTGTATGTAGCGCTGGCATCTCAATGGCACATAATATACTAATGTTTTTGACTTTACCCGGCCACATTTAGATATAATTAGAGGGTAAAAGTATATTTTAACCACATATCGTTTCAAATTGCCATCGGGTGTTTACTTGTGCATATAACTTGGAGTTCATTTTGATTAAGCCTATATTCAAGTAATATTTAGAAATATAAACTTAAACGTGACTGATCTTACACCTATGACAATGTGTGCAGCCACATTCACAATCTAAGGTTTGTATTAATAAATCGCATTCAACTCTGAGCGCGATCTTGAGTGCGAACTAGATTATTCATTTTCATACAAAACAGCACCTCAAGTTCGCGCTCAAGTTCGAGCTCAGAGTTGAGTGCGATTTATTAATACAAGCCTAAGTCTCATAAAATAAACTACAATCTTATAAAATAAGTATTAACAAAACTTGCAACGACAAAGTACATTAAATTAGTGTATTAACCACCACATCAACCTACAAACACAAATCTAGCCTACTCCTAGACACCCCTTCTCAGATCTCTATCTAACTCTTCCCCATCCAGTCTCACGTATACTCGTATCAGGCGTAAACTTTGAAGCCGTATCGTGTAATGAATGGCTTGTCTGCGCCGGATCCAATCGATGCCACTTGGAAATCATAGACGTGGTAATTCAATTTCTTTGTTGGAAATGGCAACTCATCCGGCTGTGAACGCTGCATGGTAGGTAGCGGGTAGGGGCGTCGGTTTAATAGGGACTGTGAGAAATGATGTGATTCGGGATTTACAAATCTCGTATATTGTAAGTTCAATTTAGGTGGAAAACGAGTCTGTTAGGAAAAATGTGTAATTTCGATTTTATCAGTCAAAATAGTATTACATACCCATATCTTACGAATGTAAGTACATATTTTTTTACTGTGTAACATCGAAATAGATTTAATTTACTATGTTACTCTTGCTTATTTTGGGATCACTGCTAGCTGAGCGCATAGTATGTATAATTTCGAGTTTTTTGTTTGATTTACGTCATTAATCACTATTTACTTACTTTTCTTTTAAAGACGTATGGGTTTTGCTAGGAACTAACGAAAACATTCCAAGATCACCAAGACTCGCCGAAATCCTAAGCCAGCTACTTACATATCACAACCCTGCCAAACCCGTTCCCGTCCTATAGATCTTTATCTATTAATTATCTAGATTCAGCGATAGACTCACCTCCCCCACCGTCAGAAACGGAAGGGGGAGGAGGCTTAATAAACTCTCAGAGCTCAAAATAAACTGAGAAAGCGGGAGACTCATCCTTTCTCAAGTAATGAGTACGATTCTTTGTGAAGCAGATCTTTTGTTCGCGCGTATTGTTCAGAAGGCTTGATTTGTGGCATTTGATAAGCTTTGCTGTGACAGTGTATTTCCAATTGTCTCTAGATTGATATTTTATTCGCATTTTTTCTCTTGTCATTTGCAGGGTTGAATCGTTTAACATCATTTGAATAGCGCTATTGAGTCTTAGATCTAATCTGTGAGTTTTTACTGGGGGAATGAGAACACGGGGTTAATATTGCGGTACGTAAAGTATATTTTTGTAAATTATATTCGCTCATCACGACTATAAAATATAAGATTAAGTTATGTTTCTTTCATTCTTAGCAGGCCATTCATGTCGAAGAAGGAGTAGGTTAAAAAAACGTGCAGAAGAAATTTCTTGTAAATGCCATCGCTGAATAAATATATCTTTATATTTATCATTAGTAGCATGCGTCACTCGCAACACCCAGACCTAAACGCATTCAATCTCCCATAAAACCTTATACAGCCTTAACGATATCAGTATTTCAAACCCCACCACTGAACCGTGACAAGTAGGCTTCACTTCAATCCACTTTCACCTTCAACTTTTTCAACTTGTCTCGGCACATAATAAATCAAAGGCACACACGGCGGTCCACAAAGACCGCATCGGCGATCCCAAGATTGCGGGCCGCGTGAATACTACAGAAATTCACGTGGCATTTATTAATCAGGATAAATAAAGAAAATTCTTCCACACAGTTTCTTTTAGATAAGCTGATGTATTGATATCGTTGATATTGTTCTAACTTATTTGATTAAGTTTCACTAGTTCACACTCGTTTCTGGTTAAAGATCATTTATGATCTATTTATTTAATAATGCCAATTGACCATGGAATGTTTTTTGCTGACTGTTAGAATATGGAAAAGAGAATCATCGGAAGAAAAATCGCTAATTGAAGAAACTCGCTCGTTGAAGGACCTGATTGCGAAATCAAGTGCACATACGTCGAAACGTTCACAAAGCCCGCATTGGCCAATTCCGCGATTGCGAGGCGCGTGAATACGAAAGAATGTCACGCGGCACTTCTCTGAGAGGTATTAATGAAGGAAAGTAGAACATTTTTTTTGACAGAAGATAGTTAGTTAGTTTCTTTCGACGTCACTGTTCGTACAAGTTGTGGTTAAGGTTGTACTGGTACCTAAAAAATCAAGGAGCACACGGCGGGTCCCGCTATAATATGCTTGAATATGCTGAATATATATAAGCTGACATTTTAAACGCTGTAATACCAGCAGAATTCATTTGTTAAACAAAATCTTCAACTTCAAAAATAATAGGCGGCGGAATGATTGTCAGCCACATTCCGAGCTGGATGACATTACCATTTCTTTTTAATCTGCACACTGACTGAGCACAAAAAGTATCACGCGACGTAGAATTAAAGACGCCAAAAAATATGCCCGCCATTACGGAGTCAGCATTAATCACGGGAAATAAAAAGAAACTGAAATAAAAGTACCGGCTGACTCGGGGTGATTTGGGGTTTTCGTGGCAACGTGTTAAGTGGTCGCCTATTTATTATTTATACTTGATTCTGTTAACTTTTTATCACCCCAGTAAGAAGAGGGATTACGTAGTTCAAAAGTTGAGATGGGGCTAGACTTTAATGTGGCCTAGGGGATGTCCGTGGAATTGGTTTTATTGTTCTTTCTACAGACTATTCCGTTTAAGACTATAACTTTTCTCTTCATTTTTATTACAAATAAAAAGAATTTCACCCATTAACATTATAGTGTACCATTAACCTTGGAGACTATTTTTGGCATAGTGGAGCATTTTCTAGGTTTATGCCAACCGTATTTTATTAGTTAACTAATTTTGATGCCTCATTTTATAACCTATGGAAAATGCTGTAAGCGCCAACTTAAACAAGCAAAATGGTTAGTAAGCCACTTTCAACGAATTTTGAAAGTGTTTTCAACATACAAATCAACTTTTTGTATACCGCGTTAAATCAGAATGATGTTATAAAGACACGAAGAGACGTAAGCTATAACTCTCAACACAAAAAAAAAACAAACTATCCAGTAAAAACGCGACTCGATAATAAAGAAAAAAAGCACATATCAAACTCTTTATAAACGGTGCGTGTCAAGAGAAAAATAATAACCCTCAACAGCCGTGCGATATTATGGCGTGACGTATTATACAGCACGTGTTCCCATCACGCGCGCGGGAATTTGTCACGTCGACAATAATCTGTCGCTGCCCGTTTATCCCTCATGTTGTACCATAGATGTGATAAAGGTACATAACGCACTGTTTGTTTGTAACTACAGCTTTTATAATGGATTATATGAGTACTCTTTGCGTTGTGGGTAAACATTTGTATTGTCCTGCTAATCCGCACTTATTATAAGGATGACAGTTTGTGTGAGTGGAGAATGTTTGTTGCTCGTTTGCGTGAAAGATACAAGATTTTTTTCATTTACCATTTAATCTACTCCTAATATTTTAAAACAACACTTGTCATAAACGCTGTTATTAAAATGTTATGAATGAATCACAATTTAAATTAAAAATAATATATGAACGTTTTCTCTGTAACATAACAAAATCGTCAAGACTGTTAATAACTTGTTAATTAGTTCGAAACGCAATAAATTATGTTTGGATAAATTACTGTCGACAAGTCAGGTGTGCTAGAAACATCACAGTACAAACAAGACAACAGAAATGTATTTACTTTGTACAACTATGCCCCCTTGAGACTCAAGTTGGGTTGATATGTATTTTAAATTAACATTTTGGACAGACAGTTCTAACTAAGAATTTTATGTATCTTTGTTTTTGAATAATATTTCAGCCAATCATCTTATTCACACGAATTTCACTGAAACGCACAAGATAACTAGTTACAAAATATTTAGATTACATAGAAAACACAGCATCTTGAAATTATGATTTCAATGAAACAAACTACTACTCAACACACTGCAATACTAAATTACGCACCATGTAAAAACTATTACACAAATTACTTTCTGTTATAACCTGATAGCCAGATTACCTAAGAGAAATATCTCAAACAGAATACAGCCACGAATTTAAATTTCACAAAACCTGTGTTTTGTACTAAAACAAAACAGTAATTAGTAAATGAAAATTAGAGAACTTGAAGACGTCTAAACCTAAATCGCTGGACCGCAGCGATCGTCACGCCCTCTATAATCCGTGGTCTAATCGACGGACCCCACTCAGTAATAATACGCCGGGATAATTAGGCCTTACTGTGACCGCCGGAAGCCCGGTGATACGTTACTGCCTGCATAACGTAATTGATTGCTTGGACAATGTCTACGGTGGCTGGATAGAAGGTTTCGTATGTTAATTCTAGGTGGTTTGGTTCTAAGTTTAATTTTGGGTTTTGGGTTGGTATACATTATTGCTTGTAATCTGAAGTGTTATATTTATCAATGATTCTACCATTTAATATTTTAGACTTTCGCGTTGCATTTGAACGCTGCCGAAACTTTAAGCAGTAAGTAGTGTTTTATTCAGATGTTAAGTTTAAAATATGATGATGAATGCCTCAATGGCCTGATCCTAGGTTTGATTCCCGGGTCGGGCAAATTCGGTTTTTACGAACAGTGTGATCACCAATCCGCATTTGGCTAGCATGGTGATTAAGACAAAACTCATCTTTGTAACGAAAACATGATTTTTAGTCATGGAGGCCCCTGCAGTGGGACAGGTCCACCGAGTCTATGATCAATTTCAAATAAATTAAGGGTTATTCATGAATATTAAACCATTTAACACTATACAAGGCTCAAGCACAACGCTTAAACGGAAGCTTGGAAAGTCCAAATCTTTAAATAAACATCAACTTTACCTTTCCTTAGTTAATCTCATTTAAATTCTAAATATTTCTTTTCGGCTTACGCTAAGATAACGGGCCAGTTCGTAAACTCTTGAAGTAATCTACGTGGCCTAACTTTGGGTCGCCATTTTCTTGCAAATTCTTGAAAATATAGTCACAATATTTTGTGAGTAGGCTACCGAAAAAAAACTTTTACTGTTTACTACGAGAATAAAACTTGCGAGATTCCGAACAGGCAGTAATATACATAGTAGTAATATATTCCTTCTACAGAAATTGGTAAGGCCTTATTGTTAACGATTATTACCATTTCGGTATATTATCAGCAAAGATAAATATTTAAAAATTGGCCAAGTGCGAGTCGGACTCCCACACTGAGGGTTCCGTACAAATTCTATTTTTGACGTATTAAAAAAAATACTGAATAGATTTCGTTCGAACTAATTTTCGTTGGTAGTTTTTATGGTAATGTACATTATATATTTATTTCAGATTTATCATCCTCTTACTTTAGAAGTTAGAGGGGGGGGGACACACATTTTTCCACTTTGGAAGAGTCTGTAACGCAAAGTATTCACTTAAGAAAAAAATGAGCTTAGAAACCACAATATAATTTTTAAAGACCTATCCATAGATACCCCACACGTATATGTTCAATGAAAAAAAATATTTTCAGTTTCAGTTCTAACTATGGGGACCCCCCATTTTTTTATTTTTTTTCTATTTTCTTGTGAAAACCTTGTTGCGGTTCACAGAATACATCTACTCACCAAGTTTCAATAGTATAGTACTTATAGTTTCGGAAAAAAGTGGCTGTGACAGACTGGCGGACAGACAGACAGACAGACAGACAGACAGACAGACAGACATGACGAATCTATAAGGGTTCCTTTTTTTGCCATTTCGGCTACGGAACCCTAAAAATAGTCAAAGTTACGTTGTTGGTTTTTCATTTCTACATACATACAAGGAAAATCTCCACTAAAAACATTGCAAAATTTATCACTCTACTTATTGGAAGAGATATTGCCTCAAGTGGACGCATGACATGGAAAGTGCTATGGCAGTAACACTTAACGTCGATGAATACGCACATTCATCACCAGGATGATACACCAAACCTGGTGAAGTGGCACTTCAAAGCTAGGATCGTACCGAAATTTTTGTCCGTGTTTTATTCATTTATTCTTTTCCGATTTATTGGCTTAAATCAGATACAATCTTACTTTTGGTAATTGGTGGTAGAACCCGTGATATTGCAGATAAACTACAGGAGTGTCGCCTACGATGGAACGACATTTACGTGGGAAATAAATGTCTCGCCATGCCACCGCCAGGTCCTGGAAGATGGGGCAAGCCCGAATTACGTGCGTATGTAAATTGGGAGTACACTGGTGCTTGCGTCTTGAGCATGTTACCATATCTTGCGTACCAGGGCAAAAAACGAAAACGGCTAGGACGGTATTATTATTATTTTGCCGAGCGTGTTCTCCAGTAAGTTTTGGTGTACAATGATCCACGAGATTTCAAGGTAAGAAGCAAGTCGGATGTTTCAGCATTAATCACGACGCGGCGTGACTGGCCGGTTTATTTAGCAACTTTAGATGGATTCGCGTCATTGCTCGAGTTACCGACGGCGTGATGGTTTGAGTTACCGTGACGTGACGTTGAACTTAACGTCCTACTTTAAACTTTTAAATAATAAAAAATTCTATTTGTATTCCATAGACTTTGCGCTTCAATGACATAAATATCGTCAGCTAAAGTGTCAGACCACGTAACGCCAAATTTTTTCAAATGACATTTTTTTTTAACTTTTTTGCCACTCATTTTTTCGTTGTGAAGTTTTTGTGTCTCCTGTAAAAGATCTGATGGAGTTACGAGATTTGACACTTTAGGTGACGGTTTTTAATGTCCCATAGTTATTATTACAAGTATGTATCACTGGCATATGATGTAAAGACACTGGTTCATCAATGATCGTCGATTTGAAAACCTACTGATTAATGCCTAATACATTTTTACATCAGACGAAGTTATGAGGTAATCCTAGGCCAGCACCACTCGACTATTCCATCAATCGACAGCCACTTGAGTCTCCATTTTTCAAATTCAATCACTATTCAAAATCATAATGATTGATGAAGACATAACACGTGACTGCAGACCCTCGCAACGGGAAATGGCGTAGAGCAACCTCTTGTATAATTAATTACTTCCGGCGATTGGGTTGCCGCCTCGGGCTCAGTCCGTGCTTGCAAATATTTGTTGATGATACATGAAACATGGAGGAATAGCGGGGCAACGTGGGCTGCGATTTGTGTGCAATTCGGTATTGGAAAAAGGTGTTGGTTTGCCAAGATACAAACAAGCATGGTTTATTTTGGGACACAATGACTCCTTTGAAAAACATTTTTTTGGTGACTAAGCAATTTTATCTATCTAAAAATATATAAACGGTATTACAATTATACGTAAATAGATACATATAGCACCCAGACCAGGACAAACAGCCATGTTCATGCACAGAAATGTTTGTCCTGTGCGGGGATCGAACCTCTTCTCTTGATTTAATAGGCAACATCTTGACCTTTACACCAAACGGGACGTAAAAATTACAATCTTTACAAAATAATGTCTATAACCAATTGCCTGCCATTTATAGCACCTACAAGATATTCGACGTTTCAAGCCATACTAGATTGCTAAATATTTCACAGTGAAAGTACACAGAATAAATCAAGTTGCTCAAGTCAAAGTTGCGCCAAGTGAACGCTGTGAATTTGATACTGACTGCGTGCAAGTTGAGCTGCCTCGCCGTGTATGTTGAAATTTATACCAAGCTTTAGCTCGCTGCCAAGGTATAGTACGAAACTTAAGATGTTTTCAGAAAATGATCGAGTTTGGAAGTTATTGCTGACACAATGTAGATGCTTCAGGCTAACTTGCGTTTTATGTGATTGTTAAATAAACTAATACACAGTTTGTATAATTGTTATTCATGCAGGATCGATGCAAAAATGTACAAAAAAGTGTTAATCGTATTGAAGGTACTAGAATTATAATTGATTGTTTGTATATATAATAAATTTGGATTTTGAATTTATTTCATTATAGGATAGTTCACGAGGCAGTAACACATATATTTTTTTATTTTTATTGACACACTATAAGTGATATAAGAATTAAAAGTAAACATTCTATTAAAGATAGAATGAGTTGATTCAAATGCTAATAGACAACCTAGCAATGGACTTTTATGGCTCTTAAGAAAATTTTACTGAATTGTTGTCCGATATTTTTTTCTGATACGTATTCTCCTAAGTCAAGCAGCGCTCAAAGAAGAAGTACATGTCCAAAGACATCCTATAGCTGGTACAAATACTACAGTAAACAAATCTGGTTACAAAAACCCAGTTTCCACTCACGAACTGTCTCCGTGACGGCTGGCAAGTCAGCCGACAGGCCAGGGGCGTGACTGCAAATTTATGCCCACGATAAGGGCGGATTATCTCGTCCGTACAACTGTCTCGCGCGACAGTTACGGAGTTACGGCGATCGTGTACACTCCGGCTTATAATTAGGACGCCAGATGTCGAGTTGGTGGTGGTACTCGTATTATTATTTATTGGAACAGGTTCATTTTCAAAAGACTTCACAAGATAATTATGAATTAAATCATTTATTAAAAGAAAAAAGCAAGAAAATATTCTTTTTTTTCATAATGAATCTTCAATTACTACGAAAATTGGTTGGTTCATAATATGCTAGTAGACTACTGCCTACATGGCGCAGTGGCTAGTAAGTCGCATTTTAATGCGGCAGCGACCCTTGGAGCAAAATATTTAAGTCGGAGTTTTTCTGTATATAATTAGAATACATAGAAGACAATGGATTATTTCGTCCCTACAACTGTCTCGCGCGACATTCATGAATTTAAGGCGATCGTGTAAACTGCGGCTTATAATTAGGACACCAGATGTTGAGTAGATGGTGTTATTATTTATTAGATGAGTAGCTTACGCGGAAGTATTTGTTCGGCAGGAGGACAAATCCTGCAATCAATATCCGCAATAGGTGAGTTGTCTGTCCTTAGTCAATTTAGAACACCCAATTCACCTATCTTCTCAAATTTTCATTTTACGAATCAACATTCTGATAACCTTGTAATAGTTCATATTATTATTCTTATAATTTTCCAAGTAACAACTTTCATTTGCGAAATAAATTTGACACACACTTACATGTTTATTTCAGATGATATAGTATTTATTGTATAAACCTTTTGCATTTTTTTTATGATAGTGAACAAGTTTTGATTTTATATAGTACTGAATTTAAAGTGTTTAAAGATATTATGTATTTTATATTACGGTAGATAATCAAAATCTCTAATCTTTTTATTTATATACTACCATACAAAGGCTTCAACCGAAGGCGCCTACCCCGGACGTCTCTCAAATGTATCGCAAAAACTCCGGGGACAGTGCTCGCGTAATTAACCCAATTACGCGTCATTGTGCGTAATCCCGGAACGGCCGAGGAGAGCACAGGTCAAGCGAGCCTTTATTTAACGTGGAAAATTCCCACTCGCGAAAAAACGAGGTAAAAACGGCCCAAAGTTTAATGCTACCGAAACAAATAATTGGCCGGCCAACCTCACGTCGTGTTATGTAATATCGGCTGACCGAAATTTAAACCGAGTTCAATTTGTTCGGTTTGAATTTATTTTAACAGATACGCAAGAGTAATTATGTCAATATTTCTTTTATCATTCTAACACGTATTTATCAAGTTAGGGATTTACCATTCACCAAAACATTCAAGGTGTCCATTAGACATTAGACATTTTCAACCAAAGTCGTTGAGCTCGTAAAAAACAAATTAAAAATACAGTATTAAACATAATTATTTATAATTAACGAGTTTCTAACAATACCTCCGAGCGCCGTAATGGCTGCAGCCACGTTCGTAAATTAACAAATAGAAATAAAAGCCATCTCGGTTTGGGACGTGGAATGTTTTTCATTTGCGATGTTTCCTTATTTGACGAAAAATCACAATTAAAATGGTCGCAACTTAAAACACGATGGCGTAGAGACGAAATTACAAAGATTTAATTGGGTATGTTATAATCTGATGCTTTGAATTGCTTCTATCTTAGAAAAGCCATGCCTGATGCCATGATTCCTTAATGTGCATAACTGACTTTATCATCAAAGAGGATCGCAAACAAGATAAACTGTTTGCATTCCATATAGGGAACAGAAGATTTTGCTTAACACTCTAACAATTACTCAGAAGTAACATAATGATGAATATTCTGAAGTCATGGGAATTAATCGTTAGCGCGAAGTAAACTACTTGAAACACTATCTTTTGTTTTTAGGTAGAACAGTAAATTTTTAGTGACCAACCTGTTCTCCTGCCTATATAGTACACCATATCCAGCTTTTCGCGAATTTTCGATAGCTAAATTGTCACGTAGTAAACGGTTTAACGAATCATTTAAATAAATAAATAAATAAATAAATAAAATAAATATTTCACAACATCACATACATTGATCCGACCCCGTGTTAAGCAGCTTAAGCACTTGTGTTACAGACATCAGAATCAACAGTGGTATTACAAATATACTTAAATAGATACATATAACACCCAGACCAGGACAAACAGACATGTTCATGCACACAAATGTTTGTCCTGTGCGGGGATCGAACCCGCGACCTCTTGCGTAATAGGCAACATCTTGACCATTACACCAAGCGGGTCGTCAATATTTAATACCTCATTTATCTTATTTGGTACCTACATTGTATCTTCACGATGTCATCGCATACATAATCCGCATCCACCCTCAATTTAAGCCAGCCTCGTTATCATGTATTTATTAAGCACTTTAAAACACATAAATTAAGCTGAATATTACAATGTATTAACGACTATTATGGTTGATTATGAGGGAAGATTTATTATTATGTTGTTTATAGAGGAGCGACAATGTACATTTAATGCTCTGGTAAGTCGTTAAATTAAAAAGTGCATAATTTTACTTATTTAGTTTATTACTGTAGTTTTTGGAAAGCCTTCGTGGCATGTGAAAGGTCTTCAGTACAAACCCGGGTCGAACGATTATATTTATCAGAGTTTCATATGGATAACGATTTAACATTCATATATCGAAATAAACACTTTTTTGTTTTCTTGGCAATTTTATTTATAAACACCGAAACTTTTGCAAGCTACAATCACAATCACGCAACAAGTAGAACTTTATACACAGTGATATTTTTAACTTAACAAGTCAAAAATAACCATAACTCGAACATTTCCGTGCGAAACAACAATCGTGCGAGTTTAATGAATCAAACATTGCAACAATATTCCTCCTACGCAGCGCCGCGCCTTTCAAAACTCGATTCTGCGAGCTCGCAGCCGAGATAAGTTTTAAAATGTACACCGGATCTCATAATTTCAAAGTTGTTGATGTACTTCCTCCAGTGTATACGAAAGAAGCTCCAAGACTTCTACGAGTAACTTTGCGCAGGCGGTGCGTAACTTAGTAGCTTTAGTTAATAGTGCGACTGCGGTTAACTTTTCGGCTATTGTTACATGTCTAAAGTTTTAGTTGGTTTGTCGAAATTTAATATTTTAACATGTCTGCTGAAGTCATTAAATGTCGTTTAGATGTTACTTGATAGTTAGGGCAAATGCCTATAAAAGTTGCCAAGCCAAATAATGATAGTTAATATGTAAAAGGAAAAGAGTAGTACCGATAAATCATATTTCTTATAAATTAGCTGTAATTAATCACAAATCTCTTTCTTCTTTACCTAAAGAGTCAAGGGAATCAAAACATTCTTATAAATACCTAGGACTAACACACCAATTGTCTTGGCTCAAACTTAGTTCGAAGGTTGTACTATGGATGCTAAGGAACGGATAGACGTATTTAAATACTTTCATAAACTGTCATAACTCGGACACAAATGCCGATGTTCATCACACACACATTAGCATCTAGCGAGATTTGAACCTGCGACTCTTGGTTTTGTAGGTAAGGGAATTATAGCCAAGCGCAATAATCTAAACATGTCGTAACGTAAAATTATGACATTAATGGACAATAATGACAATTCTGGTTTGATGTACCTACCTACTATTCTATAACACTCTGTGTCACACTAGTCAGCCAGCTGTAATTAAATCAATTACAGACCTCGAATAACATGTTAATTAGCCGTGATCTAACACAGTGTTGGTATAATTATCGACTATTATTGCCTAGGGGGTATTGACGCGTTTTGTTTACGGTTCAACACATGTACCTAATATAGGTCGCGTAAGAGAAAAACGAGTACGCAATATCGAATATTTTTGCCGAGCAAATAAGAACTGAACAACCTTTTTATCTTAAAGATTTGCCGTAGAGAACTTGCAGGATCGTAGGTATCTTTTTTTTTACTAAGGTATAAGTGGATATTTGACCGCGATCTCATCTCACTGATGGAAAGTGATGATGCGGTCGAGGGTGGAGCATACCCACTTATGAATAACCTATTTACTCTGGCCTTAAAAACGCCAAGATCATAATTTTCAGGAAAAAACAATTTTTCTATCAATTGCTCACTCATTAAGATTCGGTTAAACGTACCTATTTATTACGCTTTGAAACCTAAACTACTGAACCGATTTGAAAGTTTTTTTTGTATCAAGTTATTTTAAAAAAAAGCCTTCATGTGTCATGGTAATATTTCTCACAACAAATGTTGAATATTTTATGAGGGTTACACAAAATACTGTTCCAAGTAAGATTCACGATAGATCACATTGCATCTCAAAGGAGGCTGAAAATGTTTTAAGCGGATATTGTTTTACTAATTCGGTATTTGACTGACACGTCAAATCACCTACTTTTATTAATGTCAAAAACGTAACCTTGTAGGGAAAACTGTATGAAATACTGAACTGTGACGTCACAATCACATTTCTGTATTGTCAAATCATTACTCTTATAGTTTTAATTAGCTGCAATAATTTGTTAAAAGCTCAGTAGTTACTGTGGGATACAAAATTGTGCTTAAATTTTGATTTCATCTTTCATGTTTGAACATCATAATTTATTTCGTATGTAGTCGAATACCCAATTTATGTCTTTTTTCTGGTTGTTGATTAAAAAAATGTTAGCTTTTGATTCAGATTTGTTGTATCAGGCGAAGATTCACGCACCAAATACTAACTACATATAAACAAAAGGCATGCGACACTGACCGATAGATCGCCGCCGTAGAAGGGGTGGATGACAAAGGTCTCGTTGCCGATGTGGATGACGCCGGAGACTCCGTTGCAGGTGTGGAAGGCGGCCGACGCGCCCGGGTAGTCCTTCACCGTTCCGTGGTAGTAGCAGTGCTCGATCTCCTGTCGGCAAAACGTATAATATAGTACAAATAGAAATAAATTCAATATCCTGTGTTTGAAATACATAACAAAAACACATGTTCATGCACACATATTATTGTCCTGAGCTGGGATGGAACCCGCGATTTCTTGGTCTAATGATTAAGTTCTTGAACATTACATAAAGTGGGTTGTCAAATTAATACAAATAACATGTGTTCGATCAACAATGACCAGCTTAATAATGTAGTATGCAAAATGTACTCATATATAGGTATTGGTAATTAGAATTTACAATATCATAAATTGAAAAAACATTTTTGTGGAGAAGTTTTGTGCAGATAAAAATATAAGTTTAGGTTAGGTATGTTAAAGGAAATGGGCTACTTCTGATCCCTTTTATTCATTATGTTGGCGGAAGTCTATAATTGTAAAAAGATTATTATATCTCGCGTCTGTATCCTATTAGTATTATTGCACCCCCGTGCCTCAAAAAGAACTTGAGACCACTTTGGGCCTGCAGTTAATTTCTCAGAGGACATGACATTTGCCTAAACCGACTTAAACCTGTCAGATATGAACTTTTCCAAAACAAAACCATTATAGAAATTAAAAAATAATATCCCTAAAGCCCTTATTTCACCGACCCCTGCCGTAATCAGATATTTACCGGAATCCGAAGTATATTTTTCACAACTTTATTTGTTCGGGCGTAACAAGCGGAAAGTCAAAATACGACAATATTATTATGCCGCTACCTACGGAATTGATCAAAGACAAGAAATCATCTGACGTTTTTAGGTCAGGCCCGTAATGAGAGGTCGTCGCCTTCCATTCGGAATAATATAAGGTACCTGCCACACTTGAACGCTTAAACTTAGGTAATGTTTATTGGAATATTGTTTGGTTATTCAATACCTAAGTATTGAAAATGTTTTAGTACATTATGGTCCTTATAAAAGGAAGCTTATCTGCAAAATCCCTCTAAGGATCCTCGAAATTACTCCACGAATATTTATAAAGAAACATTCAATAATTTCTTGAACATAATTTTTTAAAGCTTAATGGTTGCTTTTCATGATGATTGTTGTTAGATTAATGAACACAATTTTTTTGAACTGTTATAACTTATTTTTTACTTCTTACTTTTATGTCCAATCTCAAATAGATTTGCTACTCAAAAACGTCATTAATGCGGACTTTAGCACATCCCTTTCTTTCCGAATTTCCTGTCAAACCACCCCTGTACAAAATCACCCCTTGCCATTTCAAAAACCGCGGGGCACATTCTTAGAAAGCGAAATGGCAGGAGGCAGCGTTAAAAAAATGCTCAAATTCAATAAATAATACGGCGGGGCAATTTTGTGCTCTGCCAGCGCTCCTAATTTGTCATTCACGAGTATCGTCCCTTTGCTGCGACGTAGCGGTAGTGCGAAGGGCCATGAGATCAGCGGTTGAAGGGGCGATACCCTCATTCACGATTAAGACCTTTATTGCAATAATTTATTAGATGTAGGTATTTCATAGGTTCGTTAATTTTTTAATTCAGACTATATCGTTACTTTTATTTAAATGAGATTTTATAAGTACTACTAGCGGCCGTCCGCGACTCTGTTCGCGCGGTTTCCGCACAAATAGTTAGGTATATACTATAGCCTAAAAGCCATCCTCGTCAATGGACTATCTAACACTTAAATATTTTTGCAAATCGGACCAGTACTTCCTGAAATTAGCGCGATCAAATAAACAAACATACTCTTTCCATTTATTATATTAAGTTTAGATATCAAATCAAAGTTTTTGTCAAATTTTCCATAATATTGAAATATAATTTTAATTTAAGAGTTGAAAACTCGCTCATTTCCTGGCCCGATATAAAAGCCTTGATAGCAATTAGGCTCCGTTCTTTTTGCTCTGTATAAAGCTTATACGAACGGCGGTCGGCTTGGGCAAGAAATCGAATATACTTCCTTTCATCGATGAATGGGTCACCCATAAAAGGAGTTCTTATAACCAATAATATAATTTGTTCATACTTTCTTTTATTTCAAGGAAAAAGGTACTCGAATAGTCAAGAATTGTGCTTAAATGAATACTTCTTCATTTCATCTCGTGGGTGGCGACCAGCAGCGGTCTCCGCCAAGCTGATGATGATGTACAGTCATGAGCACCAACATGTATACAGACACATTCAAATATGAACTTTACTACTTTGACATAAGAGTCGATGTGTATGACGATGTGTGATGTGTGTTGGTGCTCATGACTGTAACTATTTGGCAGCACGGCGACAATTGAAAAACGTAAAGCGTCGACGAGTGAAATGCGGTCATGGACGGTAGTTGTTCCCAGAAGAGTATTATGCTCCAACAGATAACTATTCTTAAGACTTAAGGGGGTGTTGGCTCAATTTAACACTGTTGTCGAGGTGGTACTGGGTTCAAATAACAAAAGACCAACATATGAGACAATTATTAATTGAATTAATTATTGCGTTGTTTGATTTGTGTAGGTCCTTTTCTGAATGATTCTGATTCAAAATATGTTATTTTACTTGTTACAAATTTTTAAAATACTTTTTTCTCGTCCAATCACCAATTCTGCAACATAATCTCCTTTCAAAATCAAAACAAAACAGAAATCCGATCACTTGACTTACAATACTAACTCCTCCATTACGTTCCATTTCGCATTCCCTTGCTTTCATACTTATCAGAAACATAATTCATATCGCAGCCCGCACCCCGAGTCTAAAAACGAAACACTGACATGTTCGGGATGAAATTCATCTTGCTTGAGCCCACCCTTCAGAGGGTGGAGCAGATAATTACAGGAGAAGAAAAATGAACCACCACTGAGCACTATTGAAATCTTTCGAATCTACATACTTTTTATTAATTTTTAATGGTGCCTGAAGTTTATTCAAACTGGGTGCCCTCTGAGGTTTATTTCAAAGATCGTTTGCGCGGATGGATAGTTTCTGCGATTGTTAATAGTTTTTCTTTTCATTGTGTTTAGTATTTTATATTTAGTAAATATACCAGAACTACCTACTGATAAGAGCAAGGAACCAGGGTTTCATACTGTAAGAGTAACATTGTTTTTAGACCATTACTTCAAATGTGGCCCTGCAATTGGATTGATGTGAGGCTTCAATAATTTTTGAACCATAAGTTATTTTTAATGTACAAAGCCAAACATGGTATTGCCAAGTTACAGTTTAGTGGGTGATCTAAGATGTAGGTAGTTACCCCGTCAAAACAAAAACGTATTTACATATACGAGAGTATTAAAAACTTAAGTATTGTTCAAATGCAACGGCAAATTCAGCAAGGCGTCACTGCTAATCTCATCTCATTTAAAATTATGCCATTTAATTTTCCTACGAATACATACAAGACAAACGATTGCAAATGAAAAACCAACTTTAATATTATTTCGCGCCCATCAAAGCGTCAACATTAGCAGGAGCGCTGTGCAAACGCACCGACATCACTCACAAACTCAATAAGACGCCGGCAAAAACTCGCATCGCCCGAGGTGAAATAAAGTCTCGAGTGGAGTCTGAAGATGGCCATGTGCTCGCGATGATTGATGACCACTCCCTCGAGGAGTTACACCCACTATCACTCAACCCAGGGCTTTAAAAGCACCGTGTAATAGCGTGTCTCTTGGAAATAATTACGTCGGGTTGCGCGAGAGAACATGATGTATGGACGATAGACGACGTCCGTTTTTGAAAATTACTAGTTGTGTGTTCCGGAGACAACGGAACGCCTGCGGAACATCGGCCAGTATGGAACATGTTCCTAGTTTTTTTTTGGCGCTCCAGTTGTGTTCGTATGTTCCGGAATGTACGACATCCTGCTTTTAATGAGTTGTCCATTTCAGAGCTTACTGCTACGTTTTTAGGTAAAATACTAGTAGAGTTTTTGAGATGATGTAAAGCACGACAAGTCATTAAAATTACTTGTTATCCTCGTCAGTTATATCTTTGATGGATGGTCAGAAACGGACGGACATTGCTGCTGGTATCCTGTCCATTTCAATTCGGGTCAATTAATAATTAAATACGTCTGACAACAAATTATGTGCCACCAAAATACAGATGCTTTTGATTCCTATTCGTAAGTAATTCGCTATGACATCATTCAATTAGCATGGGCTAACACATTGTTACAAAACCTAATGTCTAATAAATAAGCCACATCAGACCCAAGCTTTCATTCATCATCTAATTCCAAAAGGGACTACCAGACCTCGGTGTTAAATCGAAAACATATTTTTCTTTAAAACCCTACGCCCGAGGCCGCAGGACCCAAGATCCGAAAATTAGCCGTCCGAATTAATAGCTCGCAGAAATAACATCATCTTGAAAAATCGCCCGGTAATAAATTTATATTGTCTAAACAATTTCAGCGGTCGGCGGTAATTTGTCATAGCCCACAGCCTAGCCGGGGAAATTGGACGACCCAACTGGATCTTGTCGCGACAATAGCGAACATGCTGACGTCACACTTTAAATTTACATTTCACACAATAGTCTGACGTGGGGACGGACTGACACAATGGTGGGGAATAATCGCCGCTGCAAGAAGACATAAATAAACATAATACATTATTCACGGAATGCCATCTACCCGTAAACCAACGTGAATGTGTAATTAAAATACTTTCACGTGAATACAATTTGTGTATTCATTACATTAAAATAAATTAAATTATAAGACACAATTCAAAAAAAATAAATGGCCGTTAACATTGATCAGAACATTCGGTGGGAATATGAAGTAAGGTTCCAAATATGGAATCAGTCAAAAGTATTCCAACAAAAGACACCAAAACTATTGCGGTTGACAGATAGAAACAAACTATTCAACTATTCATCCCTCGGACACAGCCGTGCAAGTGCAACCCGAACAACTTTTCCACATCACTTGCAAAAGAAAAAAAAAACCCATTTTTCTCCCTTTCGGGGATCGAACCAGGCATCCCTCCCATACTAATTTAAACAAGGTGGCGGGAAAATTCAATCCAATCTAAACTTCCTTCAATCTAATCTGAATTTCCTCACCTACCCCTCCTTCCGGAGGCTCCCATCCGAGCAATTTATTTCTCGCGTTCGCAAATTCAGACCGCTTACGCTTGTAGTAAACAATTTCGAGTCATGTGAACCTTGGATTCGGGTACGAGTCAGGGGTTAATGTATTTATTAAATTGTCTAACTCTCTACATTGAATTTAATCGTTTAATCAACCGTACATTTCATTCAGGGAGAAGCGGGCCGCTATTTGAAAAATATGAGCATATTTAATTTCAAACGGCAGAGGAAAACCTCCATCTTTGAAATCAAGAGTTGTTGAAATGCGAATTGGTCAGGGTTTACGAGATAAGTTCATAAAATACTAATGAACTGTGTCTGGCAGTTACTTAAGGACTGAATGTTCCCTATATAGAAAAAAGTAAAAAGTAAAAATTAAAGTGTAGTCTAGCCAAACTGCTACCAAATAGAGAGGACAGTTCCTAATGGATTGATGGATAGATCTCAAATAACATTTGTTAATTTTGAAACTTGAACAGGAAGATTTTTTTATCCATTTTTTACAGTTAGACTGGGATGACACTTATGATGTGCAGGGCTGACGCCTGCCAAGTTATTGCTATTACCATTAGTATCTACAAATTTCAAGCCACATAGGTTACTCGAAGGTTCACCAGCTCTTGGACTATTAACATTTAGTACATACGTACTCAATGAGCACATCAGCAGATAAAATTGAATCGCCTCGGAGGCTGGAACGCAAAATAAAAGCAGCTTCGGCCGGCCAATTAGACCGAACAGTTTTGCTAATTACCATCGGTTTCCATACTATCTCCGTTCAATGTGTTAATACGTACGAGTACTGTGCATACTGGCTGACACTTTCCAATTACAAAGATTATGAGACGATCTATTTGGTGAACTAGTTCGGAAGTTGGCTATCACACCAATAGGCCTGAGATACGATTCCCGCTTGTGTTAAGTCATGTTATTATGGAAGCACGGTACATTAGCTCCTCTCTGCTTGATGGTAAGCAGTTAAGTTTGTATTAAGATAAGATATTTATTTATGTCTATGATTTAAAATTTCACACTTTGAGCACACATTCGTAACACACTCAATCGACTTACGAAGTTACGATGCAGTCAAATATGAAGTAACGATAATTAATAAAAAAAAATCTGACCTGTCTGCAATCGCGTACAATTTAACACGCGTCTTTAATAAACAAACCATAAAAATATAAATTCTACACAAAACCAAAGCCGAATGCTAATTAAGGACGAAGCCCAATCCTATCCTCATAATCGGATTCAATTCCTCTTTGTTAACTATTCTACGAAGTAGATAACTGTATTAAGCGGATAAATAAAAAAGATTCGCTGCTAGAGACGGAATAAAAGCAACGCAACGGCTTTGCAGCTCTGCAATCGGCTAACCGCCCATTGAAGCTCGCATCGTATCATTGGTTTTCATTAAATGCATTTTTGAAGTATAAAAGGCATGGAAGCTAGCTTTGTTTTGGTACAAATCGGTGAAATTTAAAAAAATTAGAGCCTGCCCTACATTCCGTCACTTCATGACATATTAACAAAGAGTGAATTTTGGTTTAATCACTTTCGAAAACACGTTAATTTTTACAGGTTCGGCCACAAGTGATCGTTTACCATTATGATCTGACTCAGCGTTAAGTACGTAGCTTAAGCACTTGTTTTATAGATATCAGAATCAACAGTGGTATTACAAATATGCATCCAGACCAGGAAATCATACATGTTCATGCACACAATTATTGTCCTGTGCGGGGATCGAATTCGGGACCTTTCATCTCTCTAGCTTCCCCATGATTCGGAAGGCACTTTAAGCCGTTGGTTCTACGCCTGATCTCTCGAAGCTCGTGTCGGATTGAAGAAGAATAGGGAGTGCACTTGTGCTTATTCGCACCAGGCTGATCGTAAGATCGGCCGCCATGATCGTAAATGGCTGGAAGGGTATTCTTTTTTTATTATAGACAACAGTAACAGTTAACCGACAAGCGGGCCATTTGCTAGAGTGACACGAGAGTGAGAAAACACTTAAACTCGTATTAATAAATCGCACTCAACTCTGAGATCGAACTTGACCGCGAACTTGATATGTCATTCTCATATAGAACAAGCACCTCAAGTTCGCGCTCAAGTTCGATCTCAGAGTTGAGTGTGATTTATTAATACGAGCCATAGTACAGCAAACAAAGCAAACCACGACCGTTTTATTTATAAATATGTAGTTCCATTAGAATGGAACTTTTTGTTTTAAACTTCACAGAAGTTGTCGATTTGTTCAAAGCTTCAAGAACTTGCACTTAATCTTTAACGAGCAGCCACGTCTTAGTTAGAAGTAGGATTAAATTAAAACAGGGCCAGCTTGTTGTTTATTAGGTCCACGAATTATTTAAAGGAAATGCGAAGTCAAGTTTTCGTTTCTTCTTTTTCAGTATAATAATGGAAAAATATTTTATGTGATTCAAGAAATTATTTTGGTATAATTTATCAGAATGTTTCGTCGTTCAATGTATTGCTATACTTACCATTTTTAGTTGATAATTAAATATTATTTTCAAACACAGCATAGCTTTTGTGTTACCGTCAGTTTAGATTGTATAACTAGAATAAAGCGAAACATGAATCGATTTAATATAGGAGTTCGTTGAAAATATCTTTTAAAAACTTAAATGTATTTTATTTTTTTTAAACAATTACTTATTCTTTTTTTTTATTTCAACATTTATATTTTTCTCAGACAGATTGTTTCTAAGGTATATAAATCATAATTTCGTTTCGTCATCTTAAATATCCCTAGAGCTAGGTTATCCAAGACGAAATTACATTATATGAAACCTAAATTGCCAGATGTAATGTATTTTCGATAGGTTATTTTAATCAACCTGGTTCTGGATTAATTTAGAGCCTTTTTGGATCTAATCGTTTTTATTCATTTATTGTTTGAAAAAGCAAGCACAATCTAAATATCTATCTATAATATAGGCATCTTTAAATGTTTCAGTATATTCCAACAGCAATACATGTTGGAAATAATAAATTAATATTTTTTTAACCGGTCAAAATTATTTGGACTGTTTTTGACAGGCTAGCTAAATTGTATAACTCTAAAGTCACATTTAATGTAATAGCCATTACTCTAGCTAGACGAATATTTATTCTGTAGAACAAGTACGTACTTTTAAGTTCCTTAAATACAAAGCGAAATTCTAAAATCTTAAACTCCCACAGCGCCAGTCACTTCGAGAACGCTGTCATTCCAAATCTAAGTACATTACCTCACCGGCGGCTATCCCGATACGATCGCGCACCATTCAATCTTAATCTCGCAGACTTTCAGAGTTTACCGAGCAAAATTCTCTCAAAACTCAATTAAAACCGATCTCAACACTTTAATTGTCTCTCTGATGAATAGGCCAAGTTCGCTGTAATATTATCGCGGGGAGTTAGACAGGTCACCGCTATCGACCATCGATTTTCCACAATCAAACTGCGCAATACTGTTGAAGTACTTGTTTACGTTAACTCGCGGGCGCGAGCGCGGATCCGCAATATCAAAGACAGGCCCGCGACTCCAAAATTAAAATATTCTTTGTTAATATAGGCTTTATAGAAGCGCTTTTTAATCGTCAAAAATGCTACTAAAAATTACTCTACAGCCGATTCGGACGGCAGTTACTGGCAAGAAGAATCGGCAAGAAACCCAACAATGCGTGCATTTCGGTTTCCGCACACATAGTTTTATATTATAGCTTAAAGCCTTCCTCCACATAATGTACTATCTAAAGCATAATATAATTTTAATTCGAAACAGTAGTTCTTGCTATAAGCCCATTCAAACAAACAAACAAACGGTCGCAGAGACTCATTGAGGTATCATAACTATGTATGTATAGAGTGGACATCGAGTATAAAATCTATGCGTCAATTTGGAGGGAAGTGTTTTTTTTTGTCTCCTTACCTATGAAATGAGCTGTGTAGGAGACATTATATAGTGTTTAAACATTTTGTCGTTAAATTTTAAATGGAGTGAAACAACATTACAATCAATTTACATTAAGGAAAATGTTTACGCACCCCTCACGAGCGTCCCAGTGGCAAACAACCTTTTCCATGTAAAATCGACTTAACGCAGTTTAATCGCAGACTTGAGTTTATCTAATTAAATTTATTCGGGGAAACTTTTTAATGAAATTTATTCGAGGGCGGAACAAACATTCTAACGAATGTTAGTTTTGGACGAGCGTGTACGGTCGACGCTCGGTTCACGGGCGACTACTCAGTGTTTGCTCAGCAAGTTAAATATACCCGTTTTAAAATAAAATATTTATATTGAAAATACAGATTCTGACATGTTTTCACTGTCCCAAAGGTCAGAGTGTTTTTCGACGTTTGGAAGATTTGGCTTCCTAGAGCTAGCCATTATTACATACTACCACATCTCTTCTATTGAATGCCTTAAGAAACGTCTAATAGACATTTTCGGGTATTGGCAGCAGTGTTCCCTATGTTACATCACTCACCATGTTTCACTATAAACATAACCATATTGGGAAGATAGGAAATAATGAAAAGTAGTATTACAAAAAAGTGCAGAAAGTAATAATTATGCCTTTCCGGCCTTTTTTGACCATGAAGCACAAGTGAGTGAGCAAGCACAGGTGCACTCCCTACTCCCTCACCCTCATAGTTCGATGGGACAGCAATCTGACACGACCGTAAAGAGAGCTCGATGGCGCGGTGGTTAGCGCGCTTGGTTTACGATGGCTTAAGTTAAGCATAAAACAGATGTGACAAATGCGCTACTCACTATCACCCTTTAGCTACTAGTGTCAGCCAAATTAAATATTGTTTTCCTTTGTAATTTCCATTGCCTTAGTTCCACCCACAGTTCACATATTCGACCGACATATTAAACCTCAAGCTGGCATCTAACCGACAGCGACCACCGTCGAAAGACTGCAACTAATCACTGCACAAGTGACGTCGGAATCCACACTAACTCTGCCTCAACTGGCTTGCTGCAACTGCGAGTAGCTACGAACAACTGCAGGATGCGGTCGGTCGCTGCATAGTTCAAATTTAAGGAACTTTTACCAAAGCCGACTTGTAACAAAGCTAGTTGACAGGCTCGCTGGTCTAGTGGATAGTGATCCCGTCTACAAAACTGGTTGTCACGGGTTCGGAACCCGTTAGGGGAAAATTTTTGGGGTGAATCGCATTTGACATCCGTAATTTAACGCAATTCATGTGTGTTCACAAAAGTGTCAATTCCTAAGCATCCATAGTACAAGTTTCAAACTTAGTTTAGAGCTAGACAATTGCCAATTACTGTGCTCCTCAATGAATTTATTTAGTTTTTATATATCAACTTGTTACATACTGTTTATAAGCATTTATTCCACCGCCTCTTTGGCGAGGAAAAACAGCTGCCATTTGATGTCACTTTGTGTTGCAATCCTTGTTTTTTGAACGTAAAGAACAATGCTCATAGCCCCATACAAGAAAACTTTTTAACGGAAACACATGTATTAATCTAATTATTGTTGTAAACAATCATCACTGGTATCAATAAAATAAAAAGCTTTCTATTAAGAAGATTCCCAAGTAGGGTCCCGGAAAACATATTATTTAAAATAAGTGATGAGGTTATGTCAGCCGGCCATCTATTCAAACTTCACAAACATTAAATTGTAGTATTACTCTAATGGTGTGAACATTACATGATGGTTTATATTAAAATAAATGATCATAACTTCCGTATAAGAAGGTGCTAAATGAAATTATCAAATAATCGAGCTAATAAAGTAGGCATTAGTTTTCGACAGAGGCCAAGGTCAAACAAACAAATGACAAATTGACAATGACAGTTTGTCACGTCTTTTTAAAACTGTTCGTTTCTACGTACTTATTCATGTAGCATTTGAACTCTTTACTTATTTTTATCTCAATAGTTGATTGTAAGTTAAATAAAATAGCAGATTAATTTATAATGTAAAGCTAGAAACCTAATTCAAAATTATTTTTAACTTTTATTCACGACTTTAGACCGAACGTGTTATTCATAATCTGTGAAACGGGACATAGATTGTCTATGTGTTTACTTCAGAGTCATATTTTTTAGCATTGGAACGTCGTTTTGGGCAAAAATACATAAAATCGCTTTTTTTTATCCAGCTTGTATAAAAAAATATTTTTGATGATAATTAACTAAGAAAAAAATCTACTTTTTTTGGTATAGTTCACATCACGATACACGCCAGAGCTATTTTGAGCATTGTTCTTTGCGTTGCGGCAAACTGATTTCATTTTGAGTTAGCTTTAGAACTGTTCGCGAGTTTACTTGCTTAGGTAATTAACACAACAACAGTCGTTATAAAACAAAACGCTGGAATTGTTTACCGACCTTTTACGAGTTTTACAATTAGACCGAAGAAACAAATAACTTATAATGTAAAGTATTAAACCAGTATTTATGTCTCAGTGCATGGCAAAGGCCTCTATAATTTGAATTCATGTTATCGTTACAAATATGGGTTTTGGTTTAATCATAACGCTTGCCAAGTGTGGATTGATGATCATAAACACGGGCTGTGTTCAGAAATCGAACCCAGGGCCTCGAGACTACGGCCAGGTACTTAAACCACTTGGCCATAACAACAAAATTAGTTATACAAAGAAATATTTATACTAGGTATGATATTCTAATGGATAGTGTCTTTAGGATAACATCATATACGTACCCAATCCTACTTGCTGAACTTGATTCCCATAAAACAGAGATGTACAGAGTACTCGTAAATATTCTTGATTCAAAGAAACTCAAAGACAATCCACAGTTTTACATATTTACAGTGAAAAATTCATTCGTAAGCACGAAACTGCCTCAAGTGAAGACGAAATGTCCCCGCCATCCCAGCTTTATTTGAACGTTTTGTGTTTAACTTGAAAAGTAATATTAGAATTTTTAAAGTGGCCCTTAGAGCCTCTGGTTTCTGTTTCGTTTGCATAATTCATCAGGTCCAAGACTGTATTCGTTAATAACTTGGTCGAATTGCTTTTTCTTAGATCCAAATTGGGCGGTGGATTATTTGTATCGTGCCCTGGATTGCCTCGGATTATACGCCATTTTTTTGGCAAGTGTCTTATTAAGGTTTCTTTGAAACTAGTAAGAATATCATATTTTATTTCGTATGCAGTCAAATACCCAATTGTCTTATAATTATAACGTTAAAAAATAAGTCGGCACACGGAAACTCCATCTACGATAATGGTTCACTTCCCCTTAATTTCACAATGTACATACCTCAATAAAATACATCTAATACACTCAAAACAGTTTCGTTTACCAGCTTTTATCCGTATTGATACCAAAACATCCTTTTGAAGACGCCGATCCACAAAGACATCGGACTTATAAAACTCAATACTTCCGCGTTCTTAAAAATACACAGCTTCGAATCCATACACGGAAACATAGCCATTTGTACTCGGATCAGTCTGAGGACAAATCCGAGATATCCCGCCTTTCAACTCTCTCTCACAGTAACACAGTTATACAGCCTCCGTTATTTTATACAACAAGTTCCACCTTACTCGGATCATCCCTTCTGAGATGCGTGAGATTACAATCCCAGTACTTATTTGCGAGAAAAATTATTCAGACAAAACGGCCGCCGTTCCGGGTGTTCTATTAAAGTTGTTTTTAGGGTTCCGTAGCCAAATGGCAAAAAAACGCCACCCGTATAGGTCCGTTCTCGTTATTTATGTCTGTCTGTCATAGAAACTTTTTCAGAAACTATAAGCACTATACTGTTGAAATTTTGTAAGTAGATGTATTCTGTGAACAGCATTAATATTTTCACATAAAAATAGAAAACATATAATTAATTTTGGGGTTCCCCATAGTTACAACTGAAACTCAAAAAACATTTTTCTTTAAACCTATATGTGTGCAGTAATATTAAGTGAATAGTTTGCGCGAGATACACTACGCGAAGTAAAATAGTGTGACTTCTAAAGTAAGAAGAAGATTCTTCTTCTTCCTAGCGTTTATCCCGTTTCAATGCGGGGTCCGCTTTGACCAGCTTTAAAAGTAAAAGAAGCATTAATCTAAAAGAAAATATATGGTATTGGTACGTACGAGTATATTACAATGAAAACTTCTGAACGAGATCTAGTTAGTATTTTTTTAGTACCTCACTAATAATAGAATTTGTACGGAGCCCTAGGTGCGCGAGTCCGACTCGCACTTGGTCGGTTTTTTTATTTCCATCGTAACAAATCAAGGCGTTTGTCAGCTGACGATATCTTATTTTCTTTTATGCAAAACGTACGCCCGTGTCTTTGCTATTGCAATATTTAAATTGGTCACATTTAGCATTTTTTTCTGATAATGATGATAATTGATCGTAGAACCAAATAATAGATAAAATCTAGCAGGTGTGTGTGGTTTTGTTTTACATTGACCATACTAAAAATATAAGAAAGGAGACACTTTTTTTTGGGCCCACCAACAATCAGTAACGTTTAAGACAAAGAGAACTATGTAAAAAATGTATATATTTTTTTATGAATTTTGCTATTGAAGTGAATTTCAAACGAAACCGGAGTCATAAAACCAAAATAAAAAGCCTTATTTTGATTATATCCGTGAAATATCTGTCCAAAGATTAGTAAACAATGGCTGACATCCAGATAACTGAAGGAAAAAAGGTTTTTATCAATAGAATTAAAATGAAACACTTGAAATCGAACATAAAGGAGACGCAATTTACTTTTGGAACGGTTTTCATGCCTATTTTTTTATCTAAGGCGGTGATTGATAGTGACTTTTAATCATTTAATCAATGAAATAAAATAATACGAATAAACAATACAAAAAAATCCGTATAACGGAACGCAAGTGCTAGTCTATTGCCGGATTTTGATTTTATTTAAAAACTGAATACAAATGTCAGAAACCTTCAGTCTGTCAAGCTGTCATTAATGGTTTAACTATATAATTTAAAAAAGCTGTAGTTTGTTTGTTTGAACACGCTACTATCAGAAACAGCTGGTTCGATTTGAAAAAATATTTTTGCGTTGGATCATAATCATAATCATAATCATATATTTATTGCTTCATATTGGTACATGATACAGGTCTTAAATACATATACTAAGCTCACAATATGAACCCAGTAAGGGTGTCGCAAAATCTTAAATGGTAAACATTTATAATTCAAAACATTCTAATAAAGTTTATTATATTACTGTACAGGAATGAAATATAATTTTGGGAAATAATATAAATACAATAGCTTTTAATGATAACGTGAAATTCAATTTAAGAAATCTTTAAGGTTGTAATAACATTTTTCGATTAGGTATTCTCTTATTAGTTTCAAACATATATTATCATTTTCCATTTCTTTAATATAGTTAGGTATTTTGTTGTAAATTTTTATGGACATGTGGTAAGTTCCGGAGCTGACCATGTGCAACCTAGTGAAAGGTAAAACTATCTTACCTCTATCTCTCAATGTACGTGAGAGCAAATTATTTCTTTGTATGTATGGAAAGATATTTTTGATTATCTATTAGTCGAGCCAGGCTTAAACTAAAAAATGTTAAGCTATAGTTTAAGACTACATATTTTTGCAAAAACCATATTCTACGCGGACAGAGTCACAGGCGGACACTAGTCATAATAAATTGCTTTTACTTCAGATACGTAGGAAAAACATAATGGAAAATCGCCCTTATGTGTAAGTATTTACGGTTCAGGCGTTGAAAGTCAGGAAAGCAAATAGACAGATTCTGGTTAAAATATGAAAAAGTAATATTACCACTATAATCTGGAGATTATAAGGAATAAATTGATACCCATTTCGTAAATAAACGCTAAAATTTTATGTGGGCCTAACTCTCCATACAAAAACGATTGTTTCCTTTAACAATAAGAATCATGGATTCCATGTTAGAACATAATAATATAATTAGTTTTTTAATCGTTTGTTCCTTAATGTATAAACAGCTTGACTAAAATAAGCTAAAAAATATTAAAGCAAGAAAGAAATAGTGCCATTTCTATTCAGCTCATAGTAACTTTTCTTAGTGTACTACGGAAGCTGGAATTCGCAACGGGTTTCCAGCATTTCTGTGCGTTAATATCTTAATTTCTCGAATACCAGACCCGAAAGCCTCAGCAGTACCTTTGCACGTAGATCTGTTTCAAATTATAACGTTTTTGAAATAACTTCATTGTGGAAGAATTTCATTCGTGAACATTACAGGTAAACTATGTGTAGTATCCTTCAAAGCAAAGTGTATTATAGAGTATGAAATGATTGTAAACTATCATTTATTATAACGCAGTTTTCATTACACAATATGTTTAGAAAACCGAATGAAAGTTGGGCGAAATACTACTAAACCGTATTCATTTTTTTTTGCATGTTATGAGTGTATTGAGTTTACAGTTTTGTAAATACGTTCTTATAGTACCACACTATGTGTGAATATAAAGTAAGTTTTTCCAATATGCTATCATTTACTATAAAAATATACCATACCTCATACAATAGGATCATGTCGAATTTTCTGCCGAATATCCTAATAACTAAAAAATAATACCTACGACATAAAATAGAGAAGTGTTGACTTACGGTTCGAATGTCACTTTCAGCACCGTTGGCGAGGTATTGCGTTTGTTTCAAGTTCGGTGCCAGCAGTTGCCTGTGGACAAAGAGACAATGTTGTGTTACAAATTAGTACAAAATACTTATGCATCAAGCAGGGTAATGCTCAACTGTTATAAAAACATATTCGGTTCGCAAAACCAGAAGGACCTCTTGGGTTTAAGTAAGTAGACTGAATTTAAAGGAGTATCAAATAAAGTAGTATTAAATTAAATTGAATTTAAAAAAAATATTTCGGATGGTGATGCGTATTTTTGTTAGTAACAATTTCCTTAACCTATGTTAGTAAAGTGACAAAATTTTAAAAGTTGAATTTAAAAAATATATATGTAACATATGCGTAAAAATAAAAATCTCATAGCGAGGTTGCAGGTGGCAACTTAGCAAGGGACTTAGTACTATGCACTTGTTTATGCACCACTACAGCCGCTAGTGGTGGGCAGGCGAACCCATCGCTCCAACATGGGCGAGTCTCACCTGTCAGCCTAAGGCCACAAAAACGAATTTCTCAACGCAAAATAGAATAGAATTCTATAATGTAACCCATAACACGAGGGCTGCAGTGCAGCCTACGTAAAATAAATTAGTTTTTTTTTTATATAAATACCTAAGTGATTACAACACTAACTTCTCAACGAAAGTTAACACTAATTAAAGCATCATTTCTGAAATATACATAATCTTTTTAGACAAAATTTTAGTTTTTTGTTAAAGGTCGAGTGTTAGTAATATTAATTCAGGCTTTATAACTAAGCGTCTAATAAGGTTTTTCAAAGCCTGTCCATTTTATGTAAATTGACCTAAAGCTCGCTGAAAGAATTTAGTTTTTGCAAATTTAAACCGAGTTCGTTCAGTAATTAATCTTGAAATTAAATTGTGGAATATACATTTTGCCAAAATCTAATTTATTTTAACTAAATTAAAACTAACGGATTACGTACGAGGGTGTGGTATTTAGTCAGAAACAAAACGATAATTACACGGATAGTCCAATTTTTATCGTATTACTGTAATTTAATTGACGCCTACATGGTCTAGCTAGTGGTTTAAGTACCGGGCCGTAGTCCTGGTTTCGACTCCCAGGTCGGGCAACTTGGTGTCGGTAATTCCGAACACAGCCCGGGTTTGTGATCACCAATCTGCATTTGGCAAGCGTGGTGACTTTCAGAAAGAAATCATGTTTCAGTTATCCGTTCTCAAAATACCTACACACCTATAAAACAAGTTTTTTTTTGTTAAGATTTCTTCGTCTAAAAAAGTATTTACAAAGACATAGTTTAAAATTACATAGTGTCAACGTAATGCCATCATCCATACGAGGTTGTTCCTGTCTGCCATCATACTGTAACGCAAAGGATATGAGATAACCGAATTTGTGCTTACACAGCACTACACATCATACGGCTTTCCGTTATACTGGCTCGATCAATAAAGTCGCTTTTGGCTTGGCAGTGCTCGGTTACTCTGAAGTAAAACCTAGTAAGTGCACTGAAGTGAGATAGAACATGAGTTGGTTTATCAAGCGTATAGTTTGAGAGGAAACCTTAGTCCTGTTTTCCTTTGTACGTAGTGTTCGATGGAGGATTGAATCTGTACTAAAAATCACATTGGTGTGAAGTTTCGGAACTATTGATCCAGTGGCAGTGGTTGAAGTTGAGGTTAGAGTTGTTTTAGATATGATTGTGACGTAGTGAGAAGTAATATTTCCTCTGTATATAAAGATAAAAAGCCTATCAAAGTGAAATATTATCTTAAAAATAAATATATAAAGTGCTTATTCTTTTGCCTTCCCTAGCTTATAAAATCTTCCTAGCATCATAACAGTCTTATTTATTCCTTAAACGGTAATAACTTTTATTAATTTTGTTTATTATTTATACCAATTTATTGCCTTCGTGGTGAAGTGGTAGCACGCTGTGCCCAAACCTCGGAAATCCTGCAATTCGTTGCAGGCTTGAACCACCTGATTGTCCGTTTGAATTCCGATAAGAATGACAATTCACTTATTTTGCCGTCTACAAACCTGTTTCTCAATGTGATAAAGCCCTGTTTACGACATAATTTTCCGAGAAAATTAATCACATAAATGCCACTTACAACTTTCTACTTCACATCTCTAGTCATCGCGTCTCTGAAAGCACTATTAATGAGTCCCGGGCCCGCTCGCCGCTCAATGCGATTATTGGAAGCTATTGTTTTAGAGTGCCGCTTTAATACCAGCCATGATAGGCAACTATCACACTAAGCAATAAGTGTTATTATGAATTGATTTATACTCGTAGTGACGGAAAGCTCAACATTTTGAATTAAGTTAAAGAAACAATAAATGAAAAACACACCAGATCGAAATGACGCGACCGAAGTTCAGCTTGACTACGCCTGCATTTTTATTTTAATGGAGGATTTACTTATGCCGACATTACGTCGCGTAATATTGTTTATAAAATGATCATCGGACGAAATTCGGTCGCATTGTTTCCTCCTCAAGGACCATTTACAGTATAAAATAAAAACTATTCGTAATCGTTTTACTACAGAGATTAAACCTAAACATCCAAAAATTTTAATACATATGTTCACATTAACGTAGTATAAAAAAAATATTAGAATTAATCAAATACTTGTAACTCAGTTTTTTTTTTTTATAAACTGAGTTATCATAGCCTCACTCCAATGTGATGGTAAATGGATGTAAGGTCCAAACAAAAATAGTGCAGTTTTTTTGTAACCGTGCCAATAAGTCGTGGACTTTAGACCTATCCAAGAAAGACTAATGGCCGAATGTCAGCTTCAGCAGCTAACCCTTAGAAGTCACCAATCACATCGAATTCACGCGCAAAACTGTGTGAATCAATATATCGAAGACTTGTAATTTACTTCCATAAAACGGTATAACATTTTATAATAAAGAGGGAAAAACCGAAATCATAGAATCGAAGATCAAAGAAGCCTGTACTTTGCATCATTCTTACTGAGTCTCTCTGAGAAAACGGTCCCCTAGGGAATTTTCCAGGACCGCTTACATCAGACGTAAAAAAGAGGATTGATTAATTTAAATAATATTTTCTTAAAAAAATTAAATTGTTAATGAGATTGTTATTGGCAAATATTGTTGTTATCTAAAACCATAACATCTGCCAAGAAAATCAATTTGAAAATTATCTTCTAAAATTAATAAATTATATTACCACCGTCCTTAATGCTAATATCGTTAACTTTTTTAATTAACAAAACTCATTAATCGCTTGTCCAAACAAATTAGAATTAACGTTCCAATGTAAATTATCTAAAACCGATAAAATATTTTCTGGAGTTTTATCTAACGTAATTAGAGAGCAGAGAGGCAGTTTCAAGGTACCTAATCCAACATTTTCTTAAATCGAGTTCATTATAAAGATATTCTTTGACTTTATCCGAAGTTAAATGTCAATTTGGGTTGATCGATTAAGGTTATCTGAGAAAGAAATGACAAGGATTTTTCCTGAGAATGATTCGATTCAATTTTGTAATAAAGATTGATTGATACGGGATATTTTATTCATTATAGAGAGTGAAACTGCCTCGGCGTTCCGTTCCGCACAGCGTTGACAGCTCCATTTGCGTCTCCTTTGTTCCGCCATTGCATATTAGATTGGTTCGATGACGCGTTTTGTGCTTTGCACTATAAGTTGCAAAATTGTTTAGAAGAAACACAGTAATGTTCATCATGTAACGAACAACATTACTTAGATTTGTAAACGAACGTGAAATATTATAGAGAGTAGAATCGAGTCAACTTACGCAAAAAATAGCAAGGACATAGTAAGTAAAATTTATTGGGCTCAAAAATCTACAACAATAAACCAAAGCAACATTTAGGCATTTCCATTTTAATCCAATGCTTTTTAACTGCTCGACTCAATCCAATTGACAAAATCACTTTGAGGTTATGAGTAGACTAATATGGTAAGATTTAGTGTCAAATAAGGTTTATTTCTATACTTAAACTCCAAGGGTAGGACAATTAAAAAAGCTTAAAGTGCAAAATCCATACAATATGCAACTCAAAAAACATCGTGAGATGAGCTGGAGACTCTCCAGCTCTCTTAGTAAACTCCTAAACGACATACAATTGACAATTAAAACATCAGCCATTACCGATTCAAAAATTCCGTCTTAATTTGTAATGCAAAACCTTGGCTCCCCACCAGCTATCGATAAACCTCATTACCGAACCAGTGGTAAGTTCAAAGGGATGCAAAGGCGAAGTTTACTTTGCGAACTAGCGAGTCGTGCACCCGGCCTCGGAAACTATGTGGCGGATAAAATGGCGTGGATTGCTGGCCTTTGCTTACTCGGTAAGACTTAACCTGACTCCCTTGTGCCGTGGATAGGTGGCATTTTATTGCAATAGACGAGTTAGGGGTCCTGGGTTTATAAAAATTGTGCTGGATTGTTCCTGATTAGTTTATTTAGTTACAACCTAGCTACTACTACTTGTGGTCAGAGCCGAGTAAGGTACCGAGTTCATAAAAATTTACTTTGAATGTTTTTATTCTGGGTATACAGTTAAAACCCTGCTTTCTGCTAGTGCTAGTCTTTGCTTACTCGGTAACTACATCAGTTGACTGGCAAAGAATGCTAATTAGTATTCTTTTATTTTTGTTACGCAATAAATTTGCCTTTGCAGTGCAGATTGGCCAGCAAGTTAGTTTCTAAAAGTGACAGCAGAGCGATATTTCCCGGGCCAGGCCATAATGATTTTTCTACATATAAAATATTAGATTGCAGCGATGCATACATTTTCACCTGATCTAATATGCATCATGTTCTTACTAAGAAGCAAAACTGAGTGTTACACTCAACCGTTCCCACCGTGTAGGTAATTCACGCTTAATCCTCGCAGCTTCACAAACTTGAAAATGAAGCAGTATCCGTTCTTCCATAAGAAAACAAGAGGGACGCGAAAATTGCGTAAGCACACTTTGAAATATAACTTTGTTTATCCCATATACTAAGAAGTTTATGTTTACAGTTAACTGTGAAGTGAGCGGTTTGTTTTCCCTGTTTTCGCTGCCACGGCGAAGGTATTGGAAACAGGAAGTAACATTCGAAACTGGTTACAGCATAGCGAATCGATTTAAGACAAAAATAACTTTTTCGCCAATGTTTTTATATGGTGCTACTAGCGGCCGCCAGCGACTCCGTCCGCGTGGATTTCGATTTCCAATATCCTATGTGTTATTCTGATGTATAAGCTATATTGTGGTAAAGTTTCATTCAAATCCATTCAGTAGTTTTTACGTGAAAGAGTAACAAACATCCATACATCCATACACCCATACATCCACACATCCACACATACAAACTTTCGCCTTTATAATAGTAGTAGGATAATAATAATATGATTAAGGTCTTGTTACTTCAATTTCGGGTAAAATGTCGACAACACTTGAACGAAATAATATTCTTGAAAAAATACATTCATGAACTTTGAGTTTGTGATATTAATTACTTATCTATTTTTGATGCTGTGGGGCAGAATGTCGTTATTTATCACAGTGAAATCAGTCTCCTTCCTTATTTATTGATTGTGTCCAAAAAACTTTCGCTTTGACCAACAAATTATAACTGTACTGTTTGCTGGCAAATTAAAGTAATCACCAACTTTATCCCGAGAAAAGTAATTTCAGCAATTTGTGGCTTGGCGCTCGTGAGCTTACTTGATACTTCCTCTTTCCTATTGGTTTATATTTTTATGTTAGACGGAAATAAATATCATTTGACGTCGACCTTGATGTTATACTTAAACACTATAAGACTTATTTTTTAAATTAAATATTATTATAATTATCATAACAAAAAAAATACTATTGGAAATTAAATATTTACTACTTTAGTGACAAAGATAAATCAACTGAATAACGATTGATCAAACAATTATGTATACTAATAAAGGATTGCATCAGTTCATGTCTTAATGAAATAAAGCAAGCCATTTAAGTCATACATTATAAATGTTATTTTTCAAAACTTATTGGAACACTCCGTTTGCCTCAAACAAACAAGCAATGCAGTAAATTGGAGACGAAGCAACGCAAATCTATCAGCCGTGATATGAACCGACAGCGCAAACAGCTGCCCGACGCAGCGTGACACGACCTACAAGCGGAATAACCTGTACCATGTTTGTCAATGCAACTTCTCAATTCTCCATGCGACTATTCATGCGCCATTCGCCCTGTATGGATAACGACTAAGAAAAATTGTGAATAATCCCTACTAATATTATAAATGCGATGTCTGTCTGTTTCGGTCTCCCGCTTAAACATCTCAACCGATTTTGATGAAATTTGGCACAGACAATCTTTAGACCCTGATAAAGAAGAAAGGCTAAACTTAAGAATGCTTTCATTAAGAAAATAAGGGATTGGAAATCCGCGCGGCCAAGATGCGGGCGGCCGCTAGTAAAATTATTAAATTGTAAGGACCCGATCTCCTTACCATTCATAAGGAGGCCCGCACCCCAGCATTGGGGATATTACTGAGCTGATGATGTTGATGAATGAAACCATGAGACACGTTTGCCACACAGGCTTATTGATAGATAGTCCATTTGTAGAGGAAGCTATTGTATAACACTTATATGCGAAGATCGAAATCCACGCGCACAATGTCGCGGGCGGACTCTAGAAGAAAATAATATAAATGATCAAAACCAAATACGAGTATTTGTCCTACTAGGCCCGCTCGTCAAATCCTTAAAATATACTTTAGATGTTTTCTTTATCTCCCGTGATAGTTATGTGCCGATTTTTCCCGTCGTGTTTAAGGTAAAGTAGAATTGAATTAAAACCTTACACCAACCTACTTAAGACTGAAACCCATCTCCCAAATTACTCGGATAAACTTATAGCAATTAACACGATGCTTGAACGGCGACGTATCTCCACTCTTCGCGATTATGCGTATTATCACAAGAGACTACCTACCTGAGAATCCATGTTAATTTGCCCCTCAGGTCACCTCTTAATATGATAATCAAGCCATTAACAGTTCAAATACAAGGCTTTTAATGAGAACGCGTGCGTCCGTAACCGCAGATACCCACGACGAGCATAGCGAACAAACATTGTTATTTAAAGGATGTTGGTAGGTGTATTATTTACAATGATAGTAAAAGTAAAGCAGCTTGCTGTTTAGTCAGAACATGGATAGGTGACCAACATTCTAAACTACATACTATTGCAATTAAAAAAAGATTTAGTATTTATAGGAGTCTAGTTCACGTTGCGGTGTTACAGCGGGCGTTGTATTGCTTCAGTCCGTGTGGTGAGTATGTACATTGTACATACGTACCTCCATACATAATGTACAATAAGTCAAAATTTTATTTCATACTGTTAGTTTTAACTTTATGATTAATCATTGTCCCAATAGATAAACTAGTCAAAGTTTGTGGTATTTCCATTTAATTTAATGACGTAACATTTCGTGAGCTCAATATATGTAGGTGTAGGCTGAAATTACGCGATGTAATTTCGACATAGTCTATCATCTTCCATTTAAAAGACATTACAGGCGTAGTCACGCCGAACTTTCGCGTTTGTCCCGCCCAGCGCGCTTTTATACTAAGTGTAATTTCTTCAACATTCTTACCAACCAATCTTACCATTTTAACTAGTCTTACATAGTTTCCTGAACAGCACGACCATGTGTCACAGTTGTAAATGAGAGTGCGAGGGAGAGCGTGTTTACCGCCGACGAGATGTATGTCTAAGGCAGGGCTCACTCAAGGAGGTATTTTTGCACCGCTGTTCCTCCAGGTTTGTTGGCCTTTGAATAATGATTTACGGATTTACATAGTACATGCCGTGGCCCGCGCTTGGTTTTGGAATTTAAACGCGTTTAAGGCTGGTAACACTTTAAATGGTATGGGTAAATGTTATGGGCGTAATCTACGTGGAATTACTCGTTTTTGACTATGTCTCAGGTTTTATTCGCAAATTTCTTCCATTGCAGATTTGAGATAACGTAGTTGTAATGTTTATCTTAATATCATAGAACAAGAGCAAAGACTATTTAAATCTAATCTTCAATAGAAAATTTGCATCAACCTAGCATAAGACGATACTGTTTATTTGCATTAACTTCCCTAGATTGGACGCGATTTAGGTTTAAACAACAATTTCCAGCTCAACTAAGAAACAACAAAGAGAACAAAACGTCCCTTCCTTTCAAAAACAATGTTGCAATCAAGTAAATAGCTAAAAATGGGAGCTTTAGGCAAATCAAACGAAATCCGGAAAGTTTTTTTCTTGTTCCTACGGATGTCCCAGTAAAAAATAGAAAGAAGAAAGACCGAAGAAACGACCGAATCGGAGAGAGGGATGTGGGTTGGAAAACTTTGCTGTCTCAACACGGAACTAGGGTGAGTATAGCTGCCTTTGAATGGTACTGGTTGCTTCATGAACGGTGAAATATTGCATATCAGTTGGACTACCGACCAAAGAAGAGATGGATGGATTGTGTGAAGGATGACATGAGTGGAAAAGTTATGGATGACTCGATGACGAAAGATCACAAGAAGTCAACGTATTGCGCCGACCCCAGATAAACTAGGAACAGACCAGGTGAATGATGAAGAGTTGAACTCGATTCACTGTGATGTTGAGGAGTTCGGTTACATCCTTTGTTAGTTAGGAAGGTTTGATCTTAAATTTTATCACAATAGCAAAGGTTTATGTGCAAACAAAATAATTTAATAGTTAAGTTCATTTCTACGAGACCTACTAATAGTCTATGGATTCCCTAAATGTACAAAATACATGTTACTTTTGGGCGTTTATTTTTTCGATAAACATAAACGTTACAAATTCATCCCATAACACAATAAAAAAATAATATCGCATTAAAATGACAATGAAAATAGGGATCGAGTGCCTATTCGGAGGACAACCCAAGCGTTTTTTGATATCGGAAAATATGAAACATCTGAATACAAAATCCAATTTATTTGCTTTTCAATCGTACATTGCTGGGTACCGGCTTTTAATATACCCGCTGTATTGGCGTACACCTTTGTGCATGTATTTATATATTTGATTAAAACATTTTACGTCGATATGGGACGTGCTTTTCCTTTTACAGTACTGAGGTTTCAATTAAAACTCCAGCAACCGTAAAGACATGACAAGCACGAACGAAAAATGAAACATATTTCAATTTAATTGCTGTCAGAATGTTTTTGAATATCAAATAGGTTACCCAGATAAAATTTCGTTATAATGTTACATACTACTAACTATTTCGTAAATTTTATTAAGTACATAGATTAAACAAACACCACATCTAACTATACACAAAGTGATAACACTTAGTTCTTAGATCTTGAATGCCTTTATAGGAGAATGAAACCTCAAAATGATACAAAGGTTAAAAACTAGTGTGAAAGATATTACGTCATAATCTGATCTAGTTACAATGTTCAATTGTTTCTAATCCAATTTCCGCAGACTTGCTACATAAAGGTAAGACTACTGAAATTCATTTCCATCCAAACATAATACCGCATTATGTGGTATCAACTTCAAAGCTAGCAGGGAACGAGTTCCGTGGAAACTTGTGCGGCTAATGACGTCATAAGCTCCGCTACTAATTCCCTCTAACCTAGATGAATTTAATCACGTGACGTCCGAGAATTTATTCAAATACTCGCTGACGTCATCAAAACCGTCCTGGCGAGTTACTCCAGTCTGATACCGTTATCTGATCCACTGCTGATTTTTATTAGATTAAATATCCTTTCTAATGCACTATTCATTATTATTCTCCGATCTGATAATCTGACACTTTAATAATGAAGTTAAAAAGACCTTCATGATAATAATTACTTAGAGATTTCTGGTCTCCTGTGTTGTAGATCAGACCGGTATATAACATATTATAAATTAATACCGATCCCCAGTGGATCAAATAAGGTGGATCAGACTGGAATAATTCGGCCTGACTGTGGTGTCAGCAAATACCGGTATATTAATTACATTAACAACATATTTTATGTGGAAATTTCAAAGAAATTAATTTAACGAATTTCCACGATTCAATATGCGAAGTACATTGTAATCAGGTTATGAACGATTATGGTTCGCCTGCTGTGAAATTCATCAATTTTGTCATTAAAATAACTTTTCAGTCGCTTTTGTGGTAAAACATTCTCGTGAAAAACATACGATATGTGAGTTCAATTTATCTTGGTAAAAAATTTGGCTTCTCATTCATAATCTGTGTTAGAAAAAACAAAATGCAGATAATATTAGAAGGCCACAAGAAAAGATACAATAATAATTCTAGACAAAAGGAGATGCCAAATAATTATTCGAGTTAAGACACTTAACGTTATAATAATAATAACAATGGACCCGAGAATTTCCATTGTACCTACATAATAATAATATGTAATAATAACCGTTTCAAACTCAAATTATGTCAAATTCACATAAGCTTCAGAGAGGCACTTTGTATATTGTCAGATATCAATATACCATGACGAGTCTACCGGCGTTTTCGGAAAGCCGCTTCTATCCAAAGGAGCAGTGCAAAAGATTTCCCCAAAAAGGTCTGTTCAAAGTGACTTCGTGACATAGGAATGTATGTATAACATACTCTTTGCTTATAAGTCTCCTTAAAGGAAGTTGCTTGATGTGAAACGTAGCGTATTTCATGCTCAAGTTTAATGAGCGAAGGTGAACCTGATGAGTTTATTTAATGGCCGTGTAAATTACTATGTCATCTAAGTAGAATGAACAAGCCGAAATGTATTGACAAACAAATTATTTCAGCTGACCTTTATACTCGTATAGCAAACATTAAGTAAACATAAGTTGACGTCCCGCGTGGTGTAATGGTAAAGAAGTTGGCTATCAGATCAAGAGGTCGCAAGTTCCATCCCCGCACAGGACTAACATATGAGTATAAAGATGTCTGTTTATCCTAGTATGGGTGTTATATGTAACTGTTTTAATAAATTTGATATACCACTGTACTATAAGTGCTTAAGCTACTAAACACGGAGTCAGATCAATGTATTTGAAAAGTTGCAAAATTTTGTTATTAAATTCAAGTAACCCAGAATATTTCTTATCATCAGGTTGGACAGTGCCAAAAAGTTAATAAAAAGGAGCACAAAAAAGATATAAAAAGTTTAAGGACAACTTCGGCGAGAGTTCAGAATTAAATTGAAGAAGTAACCAGAACATTTTACGAGACGAAACAAAGTAAACAAGTATCATTCTCAGTACACACATTTACGGATGAATATTTTCCCGTCCACCTATCCTTTCTGATTAAATTCGTTGCAGGTCCGAAGACAGAGTAAGATTTCCCTTGAGACCTCCTGAGATTCGCTTAAAGGTACGTAGGTAATCGGTGACCAGAGATCTTGACCTCTAACATTGGATACTATCGGCCACGAATGTGAGGGCCAAATTAACTCTCAGAGATCTTCTTTAATGGTCGCCGGGACGGCTTATGTAGGTATTGTGATTAACAGATAAGTTTTACTTTACGCCTTGGTCTGTTTGTCTAGTGACCAAAGCTAATGGTCTATGGTGTGGTGACCCAAAGAACCTTTAGCCTTTATATAGATTAATGATGGTTGACATCTAGCATATGTCTTTGGTTTAAAACTAAACGACAAGAGGATTACAAATTGATCAACAAAAAAAGTTATTTTTAGTGCTGTCTTACAATTTACTTTTCAAGAAGTTCATAAGAAGAATTATCTTTATCTTATGTTGTAATGAAAACAACAGTAAATTAAATATTTTAATAATAATAAGATATAAGACTCATGGACTTGTTAAACTAGCAGAAAACCCATTGGCTTTTACATTGTTCGCCTTTCTCCCTACAGAAACTCTATCGTGCTCCATAAAATTATACAGCTCCGTAACCTAGGCGCATGGAAATCAATCCCTTTCTCAACGGCACACAGTTTTCGTCGCTGCCTCACTAATTCAAAGGCTCGCCTTTGACCCGGGCGTCAGCCAGCTAGTTTGCTAACGTAAGATCATCCGCCTATGCATCAACCCTATATATCCGGAGTTTATCCGGTTATATATAACAGCACCGCAGACCTGTTTCTGCCCCGTCCACCTAAGGCTGCGTTACTCACGCTCGGCGGGGTCTGAAAGGCCCGGTTGCCATGGCAACGCGAGGACTTTGATATCAAACCAAGTGAGAAGAAGTGCGCACTATTGAATTAGTCAGGTTAAGGGACGCTAATCCCAGGGAAACTGCTGTACCGAATGTACAATTGTTTGATTCGGTTGCGTTCCGTCGCTCTCTATTTAAATGTTATTCGATGTTGTTTCACGAGCACTTCGTTTTGATTTGGATGAAATATGGCAACGATATTATCATTGTTTCAAAATTATGAGCTATAATTTTGAACACATTTGATGCTCACGTTATACGCAACGATAACTTTTCAGATAACGTTATTGGCTGATTATGATCATTCACGTGGAGCCGTGTCATTTATGTCAGGAAACGGATAACGTAACGGTATTATTAAGAGATTACGTCACGTTGAAATTTATCTTTGTGAAATGAAATAATAATATAAATAATAAATATCTCTGGACATTATTCACACAGCGCCATCTAGCCCCAAACTAAGCTGAAGCTTGTGCTATGGATGCCAGACAACGGATAAACATTACTTATATACTTTTTTTTTTTTGTAAATATATACATATTATACATAGAAACACCCAGACCGATACAAACAGACATGTTCATGCACACAAATGTTTGTACCGTGCGGGGATCGAACCCGCGACCTTTGGTGTAATACCCGACTTCTCGACCATTACACCAAACGGCTCGAAATGGCACAAGTATTTTCTCTTTTCATTACGCAGCTTGTATTGTTTTTAAACTGAAGTGAGTTGTACTTTATAAAGAATTGAGAGATTGAGATAAGTTTAAATAGCATCTAGATTATGGCTTCGTAACTAAAAATATCAATTAACATTTTAAATCCTACCTAGGCCTTACCTCAAATGAAGTATTTACAAAGTTTTCGCAACTTTTATAATAGTTTTTACTGCGATATGAACGCGATCAAAACCTATAATGATTTATGTTGCGTTCAGTTCCACCGTTACAACTTTCCCCATAAACTACGCAACGGTTAAGTTTTTTAATTGTTTATTCAGCTAAAGTTCCATCGATAAAACAGTTGTAAACGCGAAAAATGTTACGAGATGCCCATTAAAAATAACGACCATTAAAATTCAAATTGTTATGCGATCTTTACGGCAACATGTTAACGTTTTTACATGAATGCTTTGTTTAAAACTTCCTACCGCAAAATGGTGATTCGGAAAGGTACTTAAAAATATGTAAAAGCTAAAACGTCGTTGACGAGGATCTTAAAATGGTCGGGGATGTTGTGAATTTACAATATGCTATATTCAGGCTATATTATGGTATTATGTAATACTTCTGTATCACTATTTTCTTGAACATGTGATAAATGGAAAAAAAGATAGCACCATATTTTCCTGTAGAGCTGTACCAGTACAATGGGTTAAACATATGGTACGGTATGGTATGGTACATTTACCTTCAACTAACTGCACATGTGTTAATAACATCTCTGCAACATTCAAAATTAAACTCCCAATAAAACACCAATGGGGGCGTTTGGCAGAAAAAAGCGCTAAGAAGCGCTAACGATTAAATAAGCAAAATGGCGGATTGTGTCAAAGAAACTGTACAGTTTTCGGCCAGGACATGTTTGCTAACTTCAGTCTGTGCTTCAGTTGCGCTGACACAATCCGCCATTTTGTTATTTAATCGTTAGCGCTTCCTAGCGCTTTTTTCTGCCAAACGCCCCCAATCATACAAAGCTACACGGCGTTTCATTCCACCTGTTTCCTACAGCAATAAACTAGAGTACAATACACAGGAATAATAACAAGTGAAATGAGAAACGAAACGTGAAGTCGAGCTACCCGTTTATCGGTACTGGATCGGAAAGTACCTTGCATAGATACTCGTATGTTAAATGCAGCATGTATATTCGTATTGTATCATGGGAGAGCAATACTGGTTTAAAGATCAAATCAAATCATATGGAATCATTTCTATTCGAATAAGCTTCAGAAATTCAGGTTTTGGAAATGAGGACTTCCAAATGGAACGACCGTGTAGAAACTCGATAGGGTTTTATAAAGGTATATATATTTATTTCATTTATTACGATTACCTACAAATTTCTGCTAGATTAATCAAATAACATACACCGATTTTTTATCTGTGAGTGCATCATCATCATCCTCGCGCCTCTCCCGGTTTCATCTTCGGCCATTGCCTCGGAGCCCAAGATACGCTACGACTTTGATCCTGAATTGACAAGCCTGGTTATAAGATTGGAACGTCTGCCGTCTGACCTCTGCAACTCTTACAAAGAAACCAGACAATTTGTACCTAGTCGGGAGCAACGGCTCAATTTTAAGTGCATCATCATGTAAAAAAAGAACACTCTGATTTTAAATTTTCATGCAAAATCACATGGTCAATGTGATCGAGTTTCATAATTACTTTAACTTCGCGTTCCCGGAAATTTTATTTTAACGTAATTGCTGGCAATTGATTTATATTACGCTTTTTACTGGGACATTTTCAGATAATACGGTGAACCCACTATTTTGCGTTATAAAATTGAATTGGAACATTCGACGGTTTTCAACCACATGAGCCAACGCATCTGTGTTATATGAGCACCCGTATTAAGTTTTAAACGAATGTTTAACAGGATAAAAAGCATCGTAAAGTTTGTTTATGATTCGTTTGCACAATGGTTGAGTACCATCGTCTCTTAATCCTGAGTTCAACTTCTGTATCAATAAAATTATGTCTGTGATGTTTTACGTCTCTGCAGTTGGACATATTATAAACTGTGTACATAGTGGAGTCAATGAATACATAAAACAGGCAATATTCGAAAGTCCTCAAGAACAGCTCCGATTTTGATGATTTTTTTTTTGTTAATTTTGTTTTTTTATATTATTTAAAATCAGAAACCTCTTAGAGCGGGGACGGAACTATTTATATTGTTTAAACAATATCAACGATATTTAAATAAAAAATTAAATTTGGTGTCTATTTTTTTGTAAAAAAAATCTCCATATTATAATCTTATTATAACAAATAGTTGTTACAAAAAGTTTTTAACAATTTTTTTTTGAATTTTTTTTTTTTTTTTTAATTTAGGATAGGCTTGCATTTGACCTCGATCACACCTGATGGAAAGTGTAGCTGAGGCCTAAGATGGAGCACGCTTGCCTAGTAGATACCTGTTCACTCTAGTCTTGAAGACATCCAGATTATAACGTTCGGGAAACACAGAACACGGCAGTGAGTTCCACTCTTTAGCAGTTCGCATTATGAAAGAAGAAGCAAATCGCTTCGTGCGAGAAGGAGGAATATTAACAATGAAAAGGTGAAAACCCTCACCGCGTCTAGTTGTCCGAAGGCGGAAGGGAGCTGGAGGAGTAAGGTCATGTAAGACCGACGCACACTCACCAAAATGCAGCCGATAGAACACTGAAAGAGACGCCACACGCCTACAATGGTCAAGGCTTTGCAAAGCAGCCTCGGTCAGTGAGTCATCACCAATGAGTCTTTTAGCACGGCGTTTCAACGAGTCAAGTGCATCTAACTGATAGAAGGCTGAGCCATCCCAGAGGTGACAACAATACTCCATACACGAGCGAATCTGGGCCCGATAAAGGCACAGAGGCTGCTCGGAAGTGAAGTTACGTCTTACCTTATTAAGGATACCCAGCTTTTTGGCAGCAGTCTTAACAATCAACTCGATGTTATGGCCAAAATTTAATTTGGGTGAGATGCTCAAACCCTGGAGCTTAAGGCGGTTGGTTATCGGCACGGCTACATTACGGAAAGTCGGAGTCAGATTTAAAACACTCCGTTTAGCTGAAAAGAGAAACGCCTGTGTTTTGGAGGGATTAAATGCGACCAAATTAGCAATGCCCCAACGGGACACAGCATCAAGGGTCCTATTCACTCTCTTAATCATCGCCTCTCTGAGAGATTGCACGAGAGATCCGGACCTTGCATCGGACAAGACGTATCTCTCCGTGACTGTGCTGTCATCAGCGTACCCAAAGATACCGGGCATAATTAATAAATCGTTGATGTGGAGCAGAAATAGAGTCGCGGAGAGAACGGAGCCCTGAGGGACACCAGCACTAACGCCAAGTAGATCAGATGAGGTGCCGTCAATGACAACTCGAATCGATCTACCCCTCAGGAAATCCGCAATCCAGTTGCAAAGACTAGGTCCAATTTCGAACTATGGAAGCTTGCCTACCTGCCTGCCGATGTATATATAGGATTTAAAAATAAAAGTTTTTATTTTATTTTAATATTAAATTATTGTTCAAAACTTTTTTGTAACAACTATTTGTTACAATAAGATGATTATATGGAGATTTTTTTTTACAAAAAAATAGAGACCAAACTTATTTTCTTATATAAATATCGTTGATATTGTTTAAATAATATAAATAGTTCCGTCCCCGCTCTAAGAGGTTTCTGATTTTAAATAATATAAAAAAACAAAACTAACAAAAAAAAAAATCATCGAAATCGGAGCTGTTCTTGAGGACTTTCGAGTCAAATGCTTCATTGACTCCACTAACAGTATAAAGGTCAATTACCATACGGAATAGCAGTGCAGAAGGCTGCTCAGATTTTACGAAGTTCTATAATTCACCCAAAATCCTTCAAGAAAAGACCGTGCTCTTACCTAACACTAGAATCCAAGGGGGGTGTTAGTCACAACCCAGGCACTGCCCATTAGTTCTTAGTAAGCAAAAATGCGTTTATTTTGTAACAAAAAATATTGCAATACGACCCACCAAGCATACACATTTAGTTTTTAACTCTAAAATATGTATCTCACGGATATGCAATTTAAAGCGTACGCGTAAATCGCGAGTTTCGCTCATTACGACACTGGCAGTAATTAAAAACAGATTAAAAACACTAACGAAGTACATGGCTTGAAACGGAACGGTTCTAGTACGTACTGTTGGAAACGGTACGAATCAAACTTTCCATAACTCGCTCTCTTTAGTTTTCGTTTCGCGGTTTATGATGCAGTAAAAGGTTATTAAAAAGTTCACGGTTCAAATAAATATGGAGTTCCTATTTGTAAACGGAGATTACAAATTATTTTTTGTGCTATTTTTGAATGTAGGATCTCACGAATGGATAAATAAAACGGTGAATACAAATTTCGAATGTAGGGATCTCAAATTACTTTGCCGTATTAAAACAGAATAAATAATCCAGGTTTATTTTGATTTAACAAAAATTTTTGAAACTGTCCTTGAGCCAAAAATGTGTTTATTCCAACATTAATATAAGAGATTTTTCTGGACATTATTTAAGAATAATTGGAAATAAAATATTTACAAAAGTACTCAGAAAATAAAAATATCTCAATAATGAAAAAAACGAAGTGAAATGTTTTAACTTCAATCAACTCAAAAACAATTGTTAAAATAGTTCTGATCTTAAAACGAAAAAAATGCGATAGGTAAACAGCAAAACAAAAGAAACAATTAGGTAGGTGGATGTTTACGGAACAAAGGAAGTCGGCCATTTTCTTTCATTGTTCCCCGAAGATAAATTTGTGGCGAAAATCGGAAGTAACAAAAACTACTGTTATGTACAGGAGGGTACAAATGTTCCTTTTTTTGGGCGAAAATATCGGATTCTATTATTGCAGTCGTTTTATATGGCTACACTGTATTCTCAATTGTCGGTTGTTTGGTTTTACTATGCCGGCCTAGCAGGTTATGGTTGCAATTAGCTGAAAACCGGTGTCAACAAAAGTGACAGTCACTTTTGTTTCATATCCATAGAGTGTTCGGAGAAAAGTTTTCATAAAATAATGTTTTCGACTCATGTGTTTTTTATTTACCTTAATATACATAGCTGATAATAAAAAAGTATAACAATAATTATTTTCAATTATATCTGCAAAAGTAAAAAATATGATTTAACCGTTCAAAATTACCGCAACTTTGTTACCCTTGAAATCGTTCCACATTTATTTGCGCAAACGCCTAAGTGGACCGCCTCCGAGTAGATAAAGAACTCGAGCAAGAATACTCCACCACGCGTGCGACGGAATACGCGAAAAACGCGTAAAAAGGGTCAAATAAAACATTTACCACATTTTAATGGACACGAGGCGGCGGAGGGTTAAGCTAATGTCAACACAAACAAAATACAAGGGACGAAAGGGCCGTCGCAATCGAATGAGCGGACCATCACCGTGGACTGTTACCGCCCACTTGTCAAACACTGTTATTCCGAATAGACGCGACACTGGAATGCTGAAAGGTTTATCATACCGCTTATCAAAAGGAATACGGTGTGTCATATCTATTTTGTGCCGCATATTACATAAAACGTTTTTTTTTTAACATAGCGTTATCGTAAAGGGTTTTTGCGTGTAAGAGGAGACATTGACACGAGTATGAAGCATGGGGGAAGCATGAAACCAGACGATTGCGGGCTGCAGTTACAGCAGAAATGAATATGGGAAAAGCTCTGTTCATTGATTTTCTAATAATAGACACAAACATGGTGAAAAATAAACAATCCATCCACTATAAAATATGACAAGTAAATCGTGCATTGAACTGGCCAAATCTTAAATCAATCCGAGCGCACCCCAAACACATCTCAAGAAGGCGTGCAAGGATACACAGACTGTAACCCGTACGCACCACAGCTTAATCCAATTAACCTTATCACCGTCAATTATACTTGCGTCCCATCAATTCCACTTTTCCCCGCATTTCCGTCAGAACACACTCAACTAAACAGAGTATCACAGTAACCTAACACGACAAACCGCACGGGCCAAATTCAATTCCATCTAAAATCCATTCCGCAAAACCTCAGTCGCTTACCACGAGCGCAACATTACGCTGTGTCACATAAATAGTTGCGAGTGAACTAAAATAATTAGCAGTCTCGTCAACTTTGTATCAGAGAAAACATTAATTACTGTAAAAAGCGAGTTACAAGCGTACTGCCCGAAAACCTGCGGCCTGCAGTTGTAATCTAGGCCTATAGGGCTTGCAAATATTCGACGAAATCAGGTATTCGAATAATTCGAATATTTTTCGAAAAATATTCGAATATTCGAATATTATTCGAAATTTTTTTTCAAGCGTCCACCAACCAAACATGGAAATATCTAGTCTTGAGGCCATCACAAACGATACTGGCTATGGCAGTATAGCTGTAAACTCAGTCCGAACTGAGTGAGACAGGTTTAAACTTTTACACTTTAAGTCTACGCTTCATACATTTTCTATGGGAAAGTGCATACTTTTCTTTTCTCGGGTCTTTCGACCTATCATGAAAAATGAAAATATATATTTTTGAGGTCATTAAAATGCTATTTGATTTGGGAGTATATCTGCAAACTCAGCCCGAACTGAGTAAGACAGGCCAGAAACTTAAACACTTTGTATCCTCGCTTCCATATTTTTTTTAATAGGAGGTTGTGTCCTTTATTTTCCTGCGGCCATCAACCAAACATGGAAATATATATTCTTAAGAGCCCAGTGAACGATATTTGCACAGGCAGTATGGATGTAAACGCAGTCCTTACTGAGTAAGACAGGTTAGATCTATTACACAAAAACTGGGCGTTCGCTACTTAAATTTTTCTAGGGAAGGTGGCGTCTTTATTATTTCGCGTCCATCGACCAAACAGGGAAAAACATATTCTAGAGATAATCACAAACAAGTTTTGCAAAGACAGTTTAGCTATAAACTCAGTCCGAACTGAGACATATCACAGGACAGCAATCTGACACGACCGTAGAGAGATCAGGAGCAGGACTAACGGCTTAACGTGCCTTCCGAAGCACGTAGGAGCTCGAGATGAAATTTTACGGTCACCCATCCGATGACTGGCACCTGAGAACGTTGCAAACGCAGGCCGAGTGCGCTAACCACTGCGCTATCGAGCTTCCCATTAAAAAAATATTGAAGCGAGGGTATATTGTGGGCAAGTTCCAACCCTGTCTCACTCAGTTCAGACTGAGTATGCAGATATACTACCAAATGAAATAGCGTTTGTAATGACCTCAAAATATATATTTCCATAGTTGGCCGATAGACGCGAGAAAAAAAAGGATGCCATTTCCCATAGAAAAATGTAAGTATGAAGCGTAGGCCTAATAAGTGATGGTCCGCGTTTTAGCAAGAGTCCCAAAAAGCGCAGTGTAGGACGCCCTCAGGCCAGGTGGAGTGACGATCTGCGCAAGATGGCTGGCAGGAGCTGGATGCGAGTCGCCGAGGATCGGGCTGAGTGGAGAGCCCTTGGAGAGGCCTATGTCCAGCAGTGGACTGTGATAGGCTGTTGATGATGATTGATGTAGGCCTAAAGTGTAAAGTCTAAACCTGTCACACTCAGTTTGGACTGAGTTTACAGCTATACTGCCAAAGCAAATATCGTTTGTGATGCCCTCATATTTCCATGCTTGGTGGATAGACGCTCGAAAATAAAAAACCCCACCTCTCCTACAAAAATCAGCATTGTCTTTTTACCATGAAGGGTTGTAAGTGGTGAAATAACATTAAACGAATACATTATTATTTACGAGATCAATCACATTCATTTTTGATTAAACTTAAGAAGTTAAAGTCGCTAAAGTTTAATCTGCTTAGGGTCATTTAATATCGGTCCTAAAATCTCGATAATCTCGATCAAAACTGTCGAGATCTCGATCAATATCACATATAGCGAGATAATAGACCGTCGAGATAGAATATCGAAAAACACCTAGGCTATTTTTTGAGATTTGAGACTATCGAGATTGCATTTTCCAATTAATCCCAATAGGACATAAAATATTCGAATATTCGAATAACGCGTCAATAAATATTCGAATAGTAAAATGAGTCGAATATTCGAATTATTCGAATATTCGAATTGCAAGCCCTATAGGCCTACCAATGGAGAAGACAAGGAGCAAAGGCAGAAAAATAATAAACAAGATGAGTGGATCTATTCATTTCCATCTATACTTATGATCAAAAGTTTGGATTTATTTCCATGCCATTTTGAATAAACTGGCTCTCGATTTAAATGATTTTGATGTCATTTTAAAGTAAATAGACTAACCGTTACATAATTTTAAAGGTTAGACTCTCACCTTTAAAATTAAGTAAATTTTATGAATGAAATAAAATAAACTTCAGGAACTTGATCTACATACTTAATTCTTATGCGCGTCAAACCTTTTTTCACCCTACCAGCGCCTCGACGTAAATAGCCTACTGAGAAGAGAGGCCGGAAGAAAATCAGCAGTAAACTAGTTTTCTTCAAGTATTTGATTCGAAACATTTGCTCGCGAGTTTAAAATCTACCCCGCAAAACCTCAGGCCACGCGCAACATCACGGCGTGTCACATAAATAGTTGCGAGGGAACTAAAATAATTAGCAGTCTCGTCAACTTTGGATCACTGCTAACAAGTTAATTCATGTTGTAGCTAAGTAAACGTTTACTGTACAGTGTTTGTCAAGCCGATTTATTATGGAACAGGGCTGGTTCGTTTGTTGGCTGGTAAGCCTGCTCGCGTGTTTGAGTGGAGTGCGCTTGGGACTACGTTACTATTTATTTGTATGTGGTCTCAACGCGATGTCAGGAACGCCAGTGAGTTTTTTTAGTGGAGTCACATACAACCCTATATTTTTCTCCACAGTTACGGGTAACATTATTTTTTTGAGAACAATCGTTATGACCCAACAACGTTTTACTATAGCTGAACTGATCTTTATTGATAAATGATAACTCAAGTTTATGTTTACCTTATAAGTCGACAAGAAGATTACCAACAAGGAATATTGTTTTATGATAACAAGTCCATTCATCATTATCCCAGCTGCTCCCCCAGTTGCATCCTCGGCCGTTGCCTCGGAGCGCGCGGTACGCTACGACTAAGATCCTGCATTGACAAGCTTATTATTATCTCTTATTCTACCTTATTTTAAAGTCAAGCTTTATTTCTATAAATAATACAACCCAATTCGTAATAAACTATATCCCCAGTTTTAATAACAGCCTTCATTTTAAAAGTTCGAAATAACAATCATCCCAAAAATAAACTATCATTCAAACAAAGATTAACGCCCAAACAGAACAAACAGAAACATTCATCATACCGAATGTTTACTTTGCTCCGAGTTGAACTATCGTAAAATGTTGCCGTTTGAAAATAAACCAACATTTCGCGAGAGCTAATTGGTGGATTCCACTCGAATAGCACCACACCTCCGCGGCCGACCTCAAAAACGTGCTCTATCCAACGCCGGGAGGTATTTTGTTTTGTAAACAGGAATCAATCCTGACGGTGTTTGGCGAAGTTTCATCAAATGCGTGAATCCGGTGCGGCCACATTTAAGTTTGGGCGGTCAGTGCAAGTTAGAAACTGTTGTAGTTTATCTTTTAGTTTTGTCGTACTGACTTGAGTACAAATTAACGTGTTAATGATCAACTCAAATAAAAATAATACATTTATCGTCTTATCTGACTTCAAGCTACTCCGTCTTGCACAATCTTTCATTTTACGATCAGTCTATTATGTGTCATAATTTGTAGTCACGTGACGTCTTGGATATCGGTCTTCGTACACATAGTGTTATACTATAGCTTACTTCCATGACAAAAAGGGCTATATAACACAATTTTTTTTTAGTTACAAATAGTTCCTGAAATAAGTGCGTGCATACAAAAAACAAAAAACACTTCACCTTTATTATATTAGTAAGTATAGACGAGTATATGACAGACAGACAACGGGAAATAACCCAGTTTCAAAACTATGTAGCCAGTGATATTTTCAGCGTTTGCTCCTCAACCGCCTAAGCTTCAAACTCGTCCCACCACACTGTGGGTCCGCTACAAAATTTAATCTCGAACTACGACCCGATTTTGTGGGTCATTGGATCTGACGCCCGCGCACCTGCGGCGATGGGCTGAATCAATGATTCCGCCGTTCTGTGGCTTTGGCTTTAAGCTTTTGGGGATTTGCCCACTCACCGAAGAATTTGGTCACGGGTTTGACTTATGGAAAGATAATTTTGACTTACTGGAACGTCTGGGTTAGCGCTGATTAGTGAGTGATAAATTCATTTACGGTTTTCCACACTGCAACTATAATACTGACTTTGACAGGCCTGGTTAATACATTGGGGCAACTGTCGTCCGACTTCCGCACCCTTACACGGGAAACCATACAATTTTTGGATCATAGTCGGGCCAACGGCTTAAAGTACCCCCGAAAAAGTGACGACAAACATAAAATATTATATGATAAGTAAGTCCGATCCCAAATACAAGTTACATGATCAATCACATTATTGCTTCTAGCAAAAATGGAGCCAAGTTTACGTTACTCACGCGACCGATCAAAAAAGTTTAGTTTCTCAACAAGTTTTTGTAAGAGACAAGTTGATATATAGTCCAAGTACCCATGTTTCTTGTGTAGTGTAAATTGTTTGCTTCAACAGTTTACGTTGGAATATAGTTAAGAAAATATGCTTGAGGTGAATTTTTCGTAGAGGTATCCCTACAATTTGCCTCCTTTATTAAATATTCATGAACACTTTTATGAAGTAAATTCCTGACTGTCTAACATTAATTCTTGTCATAAAATTAATATCTTTGTTCTAAGAGCCAGAAATAAATTAATGAATAAATTGTTCAGAAAATTGCCTAACAATCCGAGTTATTATTCTTTGCTGAGGCTTAAATCCAAACACGACAACACAATAGCTAATAGGTAGGAAATGATCTTATCAAATTTATTTTTCGATGTCAAAATCAAACCCCAACACCGGTGCAACATCTAATGCGATTCAAGAATCATACCACATCCTTGCTTTTCGCTTGAGGTTTTTGGCAAAATAAAGCAACACAACAAAAAGCCTGTTGATGCTGTTCTATTTTAATTAAATCGCAAGCCACAAACATCAGCGATGTTGGCGAAAAGAGTCGTAATGGCTTTGTTTACTTGGAAGCGGCTGTTAAATCGATATCTTATTTAATCCAAAGTGAGCTTTAGTGTTATTGGAAGTAACGAGATTCAATTAAATTGACACTTATATAGACTCTTTTGTTCGGGCTCTATCTTAATCCTGGGGGATTAGAATGGTGTATCAACTAAGAAGTGTATTCGTTATTATTGTTTCTATTTTTACAAGCTATTTAAAATGTCAAAAATGCGCAAATCATTCTTCAATAATATTAAATAATGAGGGATGGGTAATTATGACTATAGCGTTGGTAGTATCAAAGGCCTGATTTCAATGTTTTATAAGTTCGATAGTCACAAATTAAAATATGTGCCACGTAACTTCTATGAACTTCGTTGGAACATTCCTCATTATTTCACCTACATTCTATGAATGCCAAGCTTTGTTTGACCGCCTATACTTATTTTTCTCAAAACAAGACGACAAAGAACTTAAACCACAACGAAGCGTTACGCCGAAGCACTGTGATTTATTGCGTTTGACAAACAACATACGGAAATAGAAATGGATTCGAACTATTTTATGTGCCGAGCGCGAAACTATGGCGCGTGGACGTGACGGCCGGCGGCCATTTTCCCGGAATGTCACGTCAAGTCGAGTGTCACGTGACGGCCACGACGTGCCGAAAAAATGGCCGAACAGGAAAAATCTTAAATTAACATAGTTTTTTTTGTGGGTAATACCTTATTATGTTTCTTGTAAGCCGATTTGGTTCCTCGAGCAAAGCTTTCCATCTGTTTGCTTAATGAGTCCTTCTTATTAGAAGAAGTTTATCTTCAAACACACATAAATAAACAGTCCACATGAATCATAGCAATGTTAAACATCCCCTATTAGTAGAAATAACATGTGTGTTTTATAGTTTCTATTATGGCGTTATTTGTGATCAAATTAAGTTTTGTCCTTTTGGTATTAATAATTCCGTTTGGTTACTAAAGTAGGCACCTAAATATCGTTGTTTTGCTTATGATCAAGCGTATTCGCATAATCAGCCCGTGCTATAGGTATGCCCATTCCCAGTAATGCACAAGCACAAAACACATCACAGTAAAACTGCACTGTAAAATCATCGATGGTAGGTAAAAAGGCAATGATCATTAATCAAATGGCGGTCGTGAATCAAATGAAGTAATTAAGTCATTAAGTTTGCCCGGGCCAGTCGGATCGCCATTACGTGATACGAGCCTCATATTGACCGACAGGCAAACAGATGCTACTGAATTATTAAGGGCAGATCATTATGTGGAGTATTCATTAGGAATGGTACTTGAAGATAAAAAGTCACATTAAAAAAAACTAGTCAATACTTCAAAACGACCCCTTTTTAATTTTAATTTTATAGTTTGTCTAGCGGCCATTTCATGGATCTCGGTTTTCGCACAGATATCGTTATACTATAGCTTCAAACCTTCCTTGACAAATGGTCTATAGGTCTGGTATAATTTTTTTTTCATTTCAAACCAGTACTTTCTGAGATAAATGCGCTCAAAGAAACAAATAAACAAACTCTTCAGCATTATTATATTATTATAGAAATGAAATCATTTAGCATACTATGACGAACCCTGTGTTATAAAGTGGCTGCATTGTAGTTCAGCAATCAAGATAATTATCTAAATGTATAAAAGGTATAAAATAATTAAGTCATACAATGGCTCTGATTTGAATTAAATACTTTTCAAATCATCATGCATTCATAATGAACAATTGCACTTTTTTGTTCCTAGTTTTAGATTTATATTTCATGAAAGTTACTTACCATCAGATTCTTGTTAAACACAGGAAGAGGTATCATCTGGCGCCTGAACGTACAAATATGACATTATTGAATCTGCTCATCCGATTAAAAATAAAAGGATTTATTATCTCTCGCGTGGATTGTGAATACACGGAGCTTCCAAGAATCCGATAAAATTACTCTTTATTAATTCCGCGGCGCAATATTCGATTGGGGAAGGCCAGTTTCCGAAAAAAGCTGTTTAAAAATTCATCCTCCGGCCAGCTGCACCCTTAAATGTAAATGCGATCATTAATTTAATTTTCCACTTTTGCGACGATAAAATCGGACGTTTCAATCGCGACAACGATTGTATCTCTTTTTATCGCGAACGAATTTACATAATTGCCGTATACCCGTTTGATCTTCTTTGTTTAATATCGGTACAGTTTATAATTAAATGCCTTTTTTGCCTACTTACCTTTGTTTATGAGAGGCGATTCACGAATTTTCTCTCTATAAAGGAAAGTGATTGGTAATAAAAAGACCTTTGATCTTTTTCATTTAAGTATAAAGAGACAGTAATTTGCGACCGGATGCTCGGAGGTAGCAAATTAATTACTAGTTCCTTTTGTTTTGCAGAGGACTTCGGATCCAACGTTAATGTGAAAGTGATTATTGGATACAAAAGGACCAAGAAAGTAGAATTAATACTATAGAATATAATTCTGTGGAAATGACAGAACAACAAACCTGTTTCTTGTTACACTCATAAGAGATTTTCCAGAAAAAATATAAATCACTGAAAGAATTGTTGATACAAACAGTTGTGTTCCGACAAACAGAACATGGATACAATTATTATTATTAAACATTCTCCTGAGTTTTTTCTTGGAGCCTATCTTTTGCCTAACATGCATGCTACCTTCAAGTTTTGTTTAGTTCAAGGCTTGCGAATACGTCGTTAAGGGACATTTATTTACACCTGAAAGCCGCCCAACTTTTTCCGCGTGGATTTCAGATCTCTTATTTTAGACTATGTTCTTTCTCAGGACTAGACTATATTCTTTCTTTGTCTGTGCCAAATTTCATCACATCAATCAATCGGTTGAGAGGTTTAAGAGGGAAATCATAAGAGACAGATGTTAGTAAGGATTTGTTTAAAATATTTTTCTCCGTGTCATTCTGGCTGGAAAAACTCACAAAAACAATTAAAAAAGTATGCATGCAGGATTAGAAGTTGTTACTTCTAATTATTTACTCGACTGTTGTTGAGTAGTAATTTAAAAGGTGACAACGTATTAGATTCTCAATCGTTACAATACTAACATAATCAAACCGAGTTTAGTGTACAGACAAACAGACAGAGTTACTTTCGCATTTCCAATACAACCGTTTGTTGCAAATGTTGCAAATCATTAACGAATGCTTATTTTTCAACGCGGTTGACAGGCGAGCGTGTCACCGCGATGAATAATTGCATTTATTCCGAATAGTTCGAATAATGATGATGATAGAACCGCGTCCATGACGAATGACACCTGTCCGGTGCTGATTAAGCGGATCCGTGCGGAGTCATCGACATGTGTTTAATTCCGTTTCGCGTTTTACTCCATTAATGTCGTACAATATTTGGCTGACTGCTGAGTATTCTCATATTATTTTTAACTTTAACAAACTGACCCAGTTTAACTGTTATACAATTTACTGCGTTACATGTCTGCGTATGAGGGTTTATCGTTTAGTGCCCTGGACAATCCTCTGACACCTTTCGACGACCACAATATAAATATAGCCTAGGCCGAGTGATTGTAATAATGAAACACAAAAAACGGTATGACAATATGAGCGCAATTATTAAAAACACAAAAACTGAACAATTTGTCATAAGCAACAGTTCGCTTGAAGGATTAGAAGTAACAGTTGAGTAGTCATTTAACATGTGACCACGTAGGTATTAGATTCTCAATCGTTACAATACTAATATAATCAAACCGAGTATAGTGTACAGACCGACAGACAGAGTTACTTTCGCATGTCCAATACAACCGTTTGTTGCAAATGTTGCAAATCATTAACGAATGCTTATTTTTCAACGCGGTTGACAGGCGAGTGTGTCACCGCGATGAATAATTGCATTTATTCCGAATAGTTCGAATAATGATGATGATAGAACCGCGTCCATGACGAATGACACCTGTCCAGTGCTGATTAAGCAGATCCGTGCGGAGTCATCGACATGTGTTTAATTCCGTTTCGCGTTTTACGCCATCAATGTCGTACAATATTTGGCTGACTGCTGAGTATTGTTCTATTATTTTTAACTTTTATCAAACTGACCGAGTTTAACTGTTTTTAAATTTACAGCGTTATTTGTCCGCTTATACATCGAGCGTTTAGTGCCCTGGACAATCCCTTGTCGTCTCTCAACGCTCATATAATACAAATATAAACTGGGCCGGGTGATTGTGAAAATGACCCAAAAAATCGGTATAACAATGTGAGCGTATATTTTAGAGCTCAAGAATTCAACAATTTGTCATAAGCAAAAACAAAAGCATAATAGAATAGAATAGGCTCCCTGTTGTCATGTGTCAAAATGTGAAAGATAGAGTTTGAACATAATTGTCCACTTTTTTGTTCGTTAAAACAATTTCCCGGGCCAGGTTAAAGTATTGTGGGCGTCAAGGGGCATTAGGAGATGGACTGTCCATGCCCTTCATTTATTTATTTATTTAAACTTTATTGCACGTTAAAAAAATTGTACAAAAGGCGGACTTAATGCCTCATGGCATTCTCTACCAGTCAACCTTAGGGTCAAACAGAAAGTGAATAGTAGGTAGGTAGTGCTATTCAAATGAAGTAAATATACGTTCAATACTTTAAACACATAATATACTACATAAACTATACACATACATATACTTCATCTGGAAGTAGCCTAGGTCCAGCAGTAGATATCAACATGGTGATGATGATGATAGGTGGACTTTCTACTGGACATTTCAGCTATGTTACAACGACAGGGATGGTCCCAAGTAGACTTTCAAGCAGTTAGTACAACAGTGTAAAACACCAAAATGTAAGCAATTAATGATTATTATTTTAAAAAATTGACCAAGTGCGAGTCGGACTCCCGCACTCAGGGTTCCGCCGTACAAATTCTATTTTTGACGTATTAAAAAAACTACTGAATAGATTTCGTTCGAACCAATTTTCGTTGGTAGTTTTTATGCTAATGTACATTATATATTTATTTCAGTTTTATCATCCTCTTATTTTAGAAGTTAGAGGGGGGGTCACACTTTTTTTCACTTTGGAAGGGTCTGTTACGCAAAGTATTAACTTTAGAAAAAAGTGACATTAGAAACCTTTACATAATTTTTAAAGACCTATTCATAGATACCCCACACGTATATGTTCAATGAAAAAAAATATTTCGAGTTTCAGTTCCGACTATGGGGACCCCCCGCTTTTTGTATTTTTTTTCTATGTTCGTGTGAAAACCTTGTTGCGGTTCACAGAATACATCTACTCACCAAGTTTCAACAGTATAGTACTAATAGTTTCGGAAAAAAGTGGCTGTGACAGACTGGCGGACAGACAGACAGACAGACAGACAGACAGACAGACAGACATGACGAATCTATAAGGGTCCCGTTTTTTTGCCATTTTGGCAACGGAACCCTAAAAACAGATAATTCACGTTAAATTTTTAAGTATACATATATAAAAAAAGCTGAAGAGTTTGTTCGTGTGTTTGTGTAAACGGTCTTATCACAAAAGTTCGAATTAAAATAATATTTTTACAAACAACCAATAGAATTGTGTTATTGACACATCTCATCTCTGCTCAGCTTGGGTAATGATAGCTATGCGGTGATATAAGTAAAGCTATTAAATACGTATTTATTAAACTTATGATATACTAACACGAAATAGTAAGACAACCCTAACAAAATGTACTGCATTTCCTAAATCGGCTTATTAATTAATTAACGTCCGCTTATTTGCTGTGCCAACTAATGAAGCGTGGGTTGGTTCGCAACAATTGTCCATTACTGAATAAGTAGAATGGCCACGTAATTAGTTTTCAAACAGTATCTGCACAAGTTCAAAATATCCGATACTGTTAAGTCCATGGACCACCATTTACGCAAGTGTCCAAAGATACTCAAATCCGTGGCTAGTACATAAGCAGATGTGTTCCTACCTCGATGTGTCGCCATATTATTAACTGGATCTGAAGAAGCAAGACCGCGCTCAGCAATCATTTGTTAGTTTATGCAAGGATATAGTTACAGTTTCAAAAACTCTCCGAAGGTCAACAAGAGAAAATTATAATGATATTTATTAACGGGACTGAATGTAGAGTTGACGGCTGATAGGAGTGAGTGGAAGCAGAAGACGTGTTGCGCCGACCCCGCCTAGTGTGGGATAAGGGCAGGAAGATGATGATGATTTATTAACGGGACTAAACGCGATTTAATTTATGTAGTACATATACACTACTTACTGCTTGACGTTTCGGCTGCGTTACAGCAACCGTGGTCGCAAGCGGACTGGTGATGCGGGGCGTCGTCTGCTCGGGCGCGGTGAAGAATGTTCTTCCTCTACCCCCAAATTGTCATTTATTATATTGACACCCACACTTTCACGGCACACAACACTAACAGTATCAGGGTTCATTTTAGACGATGAAAGAGAAAATTGTCTAAGAAAAAATTAATACAGCAAATTAATCTGCATGGTAAATTCTTTTTCCCAAACCCATGTGTATTATGAAATTATAACAGCCTTTCTGTAATTTTAATCTGGCATACACTATTATAAAATTAATACGCTAGTCTAAAAAAAAGTCCGAGGCCCTCCAAAACCGGTTTCCAAAAAAAACCCAACTCTCATTTCGCTCGATTTGCGTAAAAACAACGGGCCCCGTAAATTCCGTGTAAAAACAGCCTCCGGGGCATCGATTCGGCACGGCCATGTTGTTTATGCCCGTGACGTCATCTCATCAGCCGCCAGGGACAAGGGCCGATTGAAAAACAATACAGGCTCAATAAGTGCGAGGGAGCGCCGCTCATGTAAATAATGGAGGGATCCGCGGTCTGCGGTAGCTGTGCGCGATTCAACGTTATTTAAGAATTGTTGTGGAAATAACACATTTCTACGTCAGGTTTTGGTTGTCAGGCTAATAATCGTGAGTTACCATTACGTTCTAGCCACGATAAAGCAGTCAAGACGCATCTTTTTTATACTAGCGCGGTATATTGCTCCACTCTGCCTAATGGTAAGAAATAGAAGAGCTCTAATTGCCATGACAGCGGATGCGGTACCAAAGTGGTATCCTATCCGTTTCCATCGCCATACCGGCCCGCAAGATAAGATCTTTAACTATTATCAAAGTCAGATTAATTTTTAATTTAAAGTTACATTGGTGATAGGACTTTGTTTGTAACTAAGGTCTTCTATGTGACAAGAGCCGATTGAAAAACAATACAGGCTTAATAAGTGCGAGGGAGCGCCGTTCATGTAAATAATGGAGGGAACCGCGGTCTGCGGTAGCTGTGCGCGATTCAACGTTATTTAAGAATTGTTGTGGAAATTACGCATTTCTACGTCAGGTTTTGGTTGTCAGGCTAATAATTGCGAGTTGCCATTACGTTCTAGCCACGATAAAGACAATCAGGAGGCATAGTACTCGTATATTTTTATTTTAGCGCGGTATATTGGCTCCACTCTGCCTGATGGTAAGCAACAGAGGAGCCCTAATTGCCATGACAACGGATGCGGTACTAAAGTGGAATCCTATAAGTTGGCGATTGGTGAAAAAAAATATTCATTTTTTATTCCTTGTTCGAAAAACCGATTGAAAGACAATACAGGTTCAATAAGTACGAGGGAACCGCCGCTCATGTAAATAATGGAGGGAAGCATCGCGGTCTGCGGTAGCTGTGCGCAAATCAACGTCATTTAAGAATTGTTGGGTAAATTACTCTTTTATACGTCAGGTGGGCCCGTCTGCCTAGTAGTCAGAGACCCTGGCCAGGAAACCGAGAGTCGCGGGTTCGTATCCCGCTAAGGGCAAATGTTTGTGTGATGAACATCGGCATTTGTACTCCTCTAGTCATGAATGTTAATAAAATTATTTAAGTATGTCTATCCGTTTCCTAGCATCAAGAACCTCAGAACAAGCTTCAAGCAAAATTTGGGGCTACGCAATTGGTGTGTTAGTCCAATGTTATTTTATCATCATCGTCATCCTAGCGCCTCTCCCGGTTGCATCCTCTGCTATTGCCTCGGAACGCAGGATACGCCACGACTATGATCCTAAATTGCCCAGCCTGGTTATTACAAAAAAAAGCTGCACTATAGTAAAAAACAGCAATTTCTTTGCCTGCAGGTGACCGCTAGTCACACTATTTATTGGCACACAAAATTCTACGAGTACATTACAGAATATATGTGTAAAATAAACGTTGTTTTTGAAGGCAATTTTATACTATTCCCATCATTTCATCGCAGAGAGCAGGAATATTCGCAGCATTTACGAATATAGCGTGTCCCGGATAGCACGCGTAAATCTACCTTCTAGAGCTAGTAAAATATACGCCATTGCTCAACTTTTAGCGTTTAAAAGAACTTTTTTCGTTAAAGCTTTCTTTTTGTCTTTACTTTTTCATTTAAAAATAACGATGACAATCTGAACATACATTTTAAGATTATCACCTTTGTTTTACTCTTTCCAGTGATTTTGATTTTGATAAATAAAATCTAACCGTCGTGTAGGAGGGGCTAGTGAATTAAGTTGTGTCGTATCACACAATAAACACAATCATAATTATATCGAGTAGAAACAATTATATTAACAGCCTGTAACTTGTAGATAAAACCAATTGTAGAATCACATTTTAAACTATCTGAGGTGTCCCTATCAACTTCGTCACAATTTATTAGTTTCGATACAACTCAACAGATGGCGCTGTTACGCACTACGATATTTCCGTACAAACCTACATCGCGTTAACGAGTTTCCGCCGCGACTTAGCATAAACACGCGAACACTAACACAGTTTAGTAAGGACCTCGGTCCCAGAGGCAGATCACCCGCTCGCAGGAGTACTTCTATCTTTTAAGGAATGGGTGGTTTCCCTATATACCTTTTCTCGTATTAACACACGAATTTACTTTCCCATTTTGACCCAGGTGGTACTAATTCCCTCTTTCATTATGTGCCAGGTACAAATTCTCTCCTCACGAGCCAGGTGTACTAATATTATAAAGTGCATGCTTTCAGTATTTCTTGTATCGCCCGCTTCGATCAGCCCCGCGGCCGAAGGTGGTACGTGCGTGGAATAAACTCGAGAGTTCGCTTTGAAAATTTCGTTCCTAGTAATTGTCGCTCGGCCCCGTTTTTGAGGTGTGTTGCGGATTTCGAGAGGGATTTTTTGGGTCTCGACGCTGTGTGCTGAAAGCAGCAGGTTTTAAACGCGTTAAGCTGAATACTGGAGGGGTTTGAAGCTGGTAAATTATTAGTTAAGGCAATATGTGCTTGAGCGTTGGCATGGATACAAGTTAAAGTGCACCTGGAAATGTCCGAGATATTTTCTCTACTATGTTTAAACGTTTATTGCTACTTCACGGTTTAAGTAAGATTTTATTACTCGGGAATATAAATTTTAATTCACCAAAAATTAAAATTCATCATATTTCATTTTGTAAGTGTGTCATGCGCATTTCTTTATCACAAAATTTTTAGCGTTAAAAACAAATGCAGATCACAGTTGGCACTTATTTTACAAATATAAATATATGTATAAGAAAACAAGTTAGTTCGAAATATTGGCATTTTAAGTACAGAAAAGACGGAATACGTTTTGTTTAAGAAACATTCTGAATTTTTATGAGCTGAAAAGTAAAATAAAGGACGTTATCTGGGGATCAAAAAATGTAGAGAGGATATGTAGAGAGAATTATGTAAATACTTTTGTTTTAGGGATATGTTAGTTCAAATGGGAGGGACATCCGAGGATTATATTTATATAATATAAAATATAATATATAATTTTAAAGAAATATGTTACACATATGCTTTGTTAGTTTTGGAAAAAAGTATTTTAAATCATTCATAACTCAGTAGGGGAGACCGGGGCCGGTAGTGACATTTTTTTTTCAAACTGTCATATTTTTTCGTAGGTTTGATTGATTTACCTGGGTCTAGGCTTGTTTGATAAAGAAACTATCTAAGATCTTTATTCAAAATAAATGTTATGTTGTAGACTAATAGTTAAGACATAAATGTGTGATTTGTGGAAAAAAACCTGTGTAACATTCAACCCCGTGCTCGGGGCAGATTGTTACAATACATGGGGCAAGTTGTTACAATTGAAAACAAACGTATTATATTATAATCTTTTACTAGAAATAATTTATCAAAAATATTTACTTTTCTTAATTTAAATAACATAACATATGAAAGCAGTCCTGCCTGCCTCATATCAAGGAAAACATAATAATGCATCAAAATGAAACGAAATTAAAAATTTAATATTAAGTCTTCTACTGCGCAAAAACAAAATCCAGATAATTTCTCAATTTATAAATAGACTAACGCGCGCCCGCGACTCCGTCCGCGTGGATTTTGGTTTCATACAAAATTTCATCCCCTATTTTATCCCCTTTGGGGTGGAATTGATCAAAATTCTTTCTTAGCGGATGCTACGTCATAACATCCACCTGCATGCCAAATTTCAGCCCGATTCGTCCAGTGGTTTGGGCTGTGCGTTGATAGATCACTATGTCAGTCAGTCAGTCAGACAACTTTGAGTTTTATAAATATGTAAGATAGATAGATTATACGTATAGCTCTGCATTAATCAAAACTATACTATTAGTATGTTATATACTAATAGTATGTATTTTAATGTAATGTAGGATCTTCCTGTTGCCGCAAGCTTTTTTGTTATTTTTTCTCTTTTTCTTATTGGCATAAGACGCATTTTCCGGATCTGCCCTCTTTCCGTTAGATTTTCCCCCTTTGCCAGACTTTCCTTTCTTGGATTTATTAACCTTTTTCTTGTTCTGTCTCAGTGCTTAAGCATTTTTATCATGCGTATCTGTTAAAACAACTGTCACAACCTGCCCCGAGCAAATGTAACTTTTAGCCCCAACCCCAAATCTAAGCATACAAGGTTATGTAGTGAAAACATTAATAATTTTATCAGTAAAACTGAATATTCATTGCAAAGCGAAACCATTAGGGATAACATAGCAGAAGAACGGCATCTCTGACATTATGAAACATGCTTGTAAACCAATATTACTAAAAGAGAAAAAATTTACTAAACTGCAATTTTAAGGGGGGCATGCGCAGGCTCCTCTCACAAAAACGCTGGCGACCCCGGCTCTCGCACCATGGTAGCCAGTGGTGGGGACAGTATTTGGCTCTTTTTGACGTAAAAATTGCGCTCTCTGTTTCGCGGCCAATGTCTCTGTAACAACCTACCCGTGTCACATCCAGCCCCGGTCTCCCCTATCTTTTGTTAGTTTGGACGAAATTAAACTTTACGGAATGTAAGAACCAAATATTTGCATTCATCGGTAACTTTTCTGTTACAATTAAATGAATAGAAAAAATAGCAACAACAACTTAAAAAGGCTGTAAAGTTTTTCTCGACTAAATTAAGCTTATCTTGGCTCCAATTCAGAGCCTTATTAGCTTAAGTACATGCATTCCAGACTCGGCTTCATCATGTAATAATATTACCGGCTTGTCCAGTTGTAGAGTTCAAATGCTTAGAGCCAAGTTGTTGAAGTTATATTACGTTATCAGGAAAATATTCGTTAAAATGCACCAAATATTCATAAAAATTCAGATGTTTTCTGTAAATTAATGGTGTTTTAGCTTTGCTGTTAAATTACAATACCCACATGTGCATAGTTTCTTATTGTCAAGAAGCATTAACTGTTATCTAAAACAACATTCACCAGACTGAAGATAAAATATAAATAAAATAAAACAGTAACTAATATAACTTTGAATTTAATGAGCTGAGCTATACATAACAAGAACTTCTGAAAGACATTCAAAGACTGACTCAGTTGCGCATTGTTAATTGCTACGTCGTTGACACAGTGCTACGAATAAGACTACGAAGACTACGTGTGCTACGGTTTTGTCTCTACGGATTACAAGTTATTATCCACATGTGCTACAAGAGACGAACGACGCCATTAACTCTGTAAACGTTGTTGTACCGTTATGCTTGTATTAGAAAATAAGGTTTATTTATGCTATTAAAATGCAATTATTGCAATGAATTGCATGTATTTTTTCAGATTATGATATTATTTTAACGTCGTATGTACTATGTGCTTGTATACAAATACCGATACTAAATATGTTTTTTCGATCTACGTTGTAACCATATACTTTGTAAATACCATTTAGATCTCTAATTTACAAGTACATCTGGTTACATGCGCCATTTTCCTTGACGATCTCATCCACTTCCAATTCTAACGTCATTTAACTAATCTCCACCCCAAAATTACATTCCAGAGAAAATTTCAAATCGAAAATTACAATCATTCGCTAATCCCGCAGCGTCTAATAAAGGAACCTTGAAAGGCTTACAATTTTTTATTCACTATAACTCGGGCAGGCGCAAAGCAGTCCTCATCTTGTAAAAGATAAGAGTCTGCATTAATTTGGATTCATCTCATTACGGTGTGCCACCGGCACTTGGTACAGAATAAATTATGAGTAAGGAGCCACGGGCGGACGTTACTGGATTTTCTTTCTGCCCTGTTCAGGATTTGGAATCGTCGGAATGAGCTTTATCTCGAGACGCGGTTGGGAAGCGAACCGGAGCACGCCATTATGAGTAATTACTGGAATTTTTGGCAACGTTTGTATGTTCCATTGCACATCGCTCCGTGTTTTATTTTTAAGCTCGCACCAGGTATTTTAATTAATTTGAGTTAAAATGTAGGTATAAAATAATGATAAAATGGATTGAGCAATGTAATGGTAATTTTTTGTTAAATTAACAGTAAGTTAGTTGGTAAACAAATTACATTACATTATTATCTTTATTTTACGTTTAAATATATAACTTTTTGCCTTTACCAAAAATTAATTAATAAGATACCATTATCAAGGATAAATAGTAACGTACTGTCCAAATCCCTAAAAATAGAAAACACCCCGTGAAAATTTCCAAACGACGTAATACAAAATGAATTGCCCAAATTCCTGCCCACTCATCGGATAGACGTCGCATAATGATATTAAATGAAAGCTCACACTCCTAAAGGCTCTTATATCTTCCTCGAAAAGAAAAACAACTTCTACGGCCGGTGATAATGTTTCACAGCATTTTATTTATTATTTCCTTAAAGGGCCCCGTAAGTAGGTGCAATATTTTCGTCCGAGAGAGGGCTGAATAAACCTCTTGGTTGGGCCGCGATGAATTATGTCATATCCTCTTGTGACATTTTAAGCCCAGAAAAGGGGTAGGCGCGTGATGTGGATTTATTGTTTAATTTTATTCGCGAGTAGTTGACGGGATGTGCATTTCGCGAAACAGCGGCGATCCGTCACGAGCATTCGTTTTTTTTCTATTGTTTTGCATTATAATATTTATACTATAGAAAAAGACAAGATAAGAGCGATGGTGGCCTATTGGGTCGTACGGCGCCTCACATACGTGAGGTCCGCGGTTCGAATCCGGGCCCACACCTCTGGATTTTTCGAAATCTATGTGTGGATTTGTGCCATTAGCTCGGCGGTGACGGAAAACACCGTGAGGAAACCTGCACGTTCAGTTATTTCTGAATTTAGTTCAGTTAGATCTGAATGTGTAACCATGATCCAATCTGTCTGGTTCCCCTCTATGGGTTACGAAGGTCTGATGGCAGTCGCTTCACTGTAATAACCAGACTTGCCAAATCCTGGATCATTGTCAAAGCGGACCCCGTATAGAAACGCGATAAACGCTAGGAAGAAGAAGAGAAAAAGAAAAGATAATAATTCCAAGCTGATAATTTTAATGCTTTAATCCTCAAGTCTGACATTTTTCTTTAATATATTGTGTTTTAATTTGGTTTCTTGAATGCTATTTAAATTAAGACTAGCGACCGCCCGCGACTCCCCCCCGTGGATTTTGGACATCATCAATTCATACCAGTAGTTTCTGAGATAAGCGCGTTCAATCAGACAAAAAATCTCTTCGGTTTTATTATATTAGTATAGATAAATCAAAACTAATAAAGATTAAGATTGGATATACCTTTGGTAAAAAAAATAGTTATGCAACATTTTTGCATGATTTAAACACAAGAGGCACTGTTACTAAATAATCACGTACTCAAATCGTGTCATGGACAAGATATAATATAATATCTCCCAACACAAATGAGAGCAAAAAAACACAGGGATGTTATTGCATTCCATAGGGCCCCATGGGCATGGACAATATTTCCACATTGTCAATGATGAATAATACGGGATAATGTTTTGTAGCGACGTTACGAATAATTCAACGTTTTCCTTGTACGTTCGACACAGCACATTATTATTATTGCAATGATATTGTTATTCATTTTGAGATATTATTCATTATTGGCGAAGTTCTGTATGATAATAATAATAGAAGATTACAATAACACAATAACAGTGTTCATTGTGTAAGTTCTGTGCGTGGCTTGTGTTGATTAGAGATAAACCACAACCAGACGGGAAATCAGTGTAAAGTACACTTCAAACTTTGCTTCTTTTAGATTGTTGCGACATGTATTGTGCAGGCTTTCCTTCTTTCATTATTTTATCGTGACAATATTTATATTCTAAATCTAAGACACAATAACATCTTACGTGCTCAAGCACTGATTATTCAGTTCTTTTAAAAGTAATTTAGCTGAAAAGTTTGTTTGATTGTTTGAACTCGTTAATCTAAGGAAATACTAGACCGAATTGAAACAAAAAATGTTTTGTATAGTCCATGTCGAGGACGCCTTTAAGCTTTAGTATAACAGTATGTGTGCGCAAACCAAAATCCGCGCGGATGATGAAGTCGTAGGCAGCCGCAAGTTGTTTATACACATGTGTACTTATAGACTAGTGAAATGACCTATTAAACCTAACCTATCCCAACAATTCCAGACTTCATCTTCCTCAAAATTCCGATTTACGTTCCAATTTCAAACTTCACGTTCCAGTCCATCGAGTTACAGGGAAGAGTTGTTTCAAAAAACGTCTAACCCCGACCGTCCGCGGAGTTTTGATTGGTATACAAAGACCGGTCGCGTATTTACCGCCGGCCGTGTTTCGTCTGTTTGTGCGCTTTTAATGAAGTTGTCGCCAAGCCGAGCGTGCCACGAGCGTATATGCGAGACTGAGTGGTCCAAGTTAAAAGCAGGATTCGCTTGGCACTGACTTTCAATGTTGAGAACTTATTATATGTTATGTCTTGACTATGAATAAATACAGACTTGCCTAAGCATATATCGTAGTGCAAACGTACCCTTTTTATTAAGGTAAGTGATCACCGCTGCCCATGGACATTAACAACCGTATGAGGGCCTCAGATGCGTTGCCCGAACTTGCTTGCCTTTAAAGAAACGCCTCCGCAATTAAGCTAGCAGAACAGTTATGAACTGCTACTTCACTGCTGTCTTCTATAAGGTGGAGGCACTATCCCAGACGAGGAGCTCATTCGAGTGGATGTTCCACTAAGCCCTACCCATCTTTTTTGAATCTTTTAAATCTCTTCTACAACAGACCTCTGTTGGATAATTACGAGTATATACCAATATAATTATCAAATTAGGCTAGCGTCTTAAAGGTGTGAATAAACCTTTGATGTCGTTTACAATGGTTGCATAACTAATTCAATTGATAAGGTCCCTTTGTTCAAGATTGCGGAGGTGTGTTGTAAGTTACTCTACTATAACTAGATTCAGGTTCAAACGACTATGCATATTACAAAGCACTCGGAAAATTATAACACTCAAGTGATTTCATACGCTTCATAAGTTTGATTGCCTTCACACGTCTCGTGCATTGGGAAAGTAAGTGATAGGTTAAATAACTATTCATGTTTTGACTAAATGCCACTAAAGAGTTGAAAAGAAATGCTAGTTTTTTCTTTTAGAATAGTGTAAAACCGCTACATGAATTCAATTCAAGAAAAAAGCTAAGTTATCTATTTCTAAGCTAAGCTAAGTTAAAGCTATTTCGACAAACTTATCTTACCTTGTAAAATGTGTCAACGTTTAAAGTATAGAGATTATGACAGCAATTTCTTAAATTTACACAAAATTAATAACCTAAACACCACTCGCACCACACCCTAACAAAAGCGTATCGGTGCAAACTAATTTGCCGGTTGTTTTCCCGGCAAATTACTCTCCGTTCTTGTGCCTTGGCCCTCGCCTAGCAAAACGAAGGGCTTAGAATTTCACTCCTAGATTGGAAAATCAGCGGGAACACTTTGTTCCTTTCACAATAGAAAGAGCTGTCCTCAACGCCGTCAATTGAAGTATAAATTTAACAAGGGAGATTTGAGTAATCCGCTCACAAAAAGATTTGGAACTTGTGCACCATCCTGAATGGGACATCAGTCGTCTCAATTTAATTCTATCTTAGGGACTACCTTTCTAAAGATTTTAGTGAGCACTTGAAAGTATTCAAAGGTATAATTTAATTTTCTGTTAGAGTTAATAGAAGTCTAGAAGTACTATTGTTTTTGTATAAATGCGTTTTAGATCAGTGTGAATGACTTTGATGAAGTACGTGTTTTAAAGATTTTTTAGGGTTCCGTAGCCAAATGGCAAAAAACGGAACCCTTATAGTTTCGTCATGTCTGTCTGTCTGTCTGTCTGTCTGTCTGTCTGTCTGTCTGTCTGTCTGTCTGTCTGTCTGTCTGTCCTGGCTCGTTCTCCGCCGTTTCTGAACCGATTGCCACGAAAATTGGTGGAGAGATGCATAGTGATAATTCAAGAATTGGTTTTTAAAATAATCGAAAAATAATTATTTTTTACCCCCCCTCCCATACATCGAAAAGTAAATTGGAAAAAAAAATTCAACTTAAACCCATCGTGTGGGGTATCGTTAAAAAGGTATTTTTAAATACAATAAAACTTGCCTTGAAACCATGTGGATCAAACACCCCAGTCTCGAGATATATTAATACAAAGTTAAAATAAAAGCGTCCCCCCCCCCCTTAACTTTTGAAATACTATTAAAATAATTCTGAAAAAAATGTCCTGTATACCTCCAAGTAAGTACTTTCAACGAAAACTATAGCGAACTCTGTATCATACATAGTTATTTTTATACAACTCGACCAACTTATGACGTGCAGTTGCCCTTACTAAATGGTGTCTTAAGCGGTCGGGCCATCTTTTAGCTACGGAACCCTTTCATGGGCGTGTCCGACACGCTCTTGGCCGGTTTTTTATTCTATGTCTAACAGAATCCAAACATAACCACTTATATTTTTTGTAATAAAAAGACGAGAAAATTCGCTTAATGAATTTATAACAACAGAGTCTATTCCGTTCGTTTTGTAAATGACAACCATATAACGCAAGTAATATTCTGTATTTGAAAGGTACGAACATGGTACGAAACATTTTAATAACAACTTATTTACTTTTCACTCACCACAGACAGTATTCAATAAGCACAAAACGCAACCCGAAAAAGGTCTCATATCACATTTAAACAGAATATTATACTCATATCTGCAAGCAAACAAATCGAAGGGTCTGGTGGAGTTCAAAAAACAGTTTCTGAGCACACCATAAATGAAATATAAGAGGCCGAGTTCACCATCAACGAAGTATCTTATGAAAGTTTCGATAGAGAGTGAGATGGGTATACAAGGGTTTATGGAACAGATGTTTGAGTTAGAAAGAGACAGCGCCACGGGGTTCGGACGTGATATAGCGGCGGTAGGGTTTTCAGTGGCACGGTCGAATGGTCAAAAATATGTATGTGATTTGGATATTGGCTTGAAATTTTCTCTGTAATATGTTTTGTTGATATTTGGTTATGCGACTTCTAGCTTATGACAGTAGTTGAATATCAGATTTCCCATACAGTAGATTGTTTATGCTATCATTATCAGTTAACAAAAATGTATTTTTTTTTTCCAAATAAATATTCTGACGAGCCCACAATTACAAGTGCAAGCTTTTAACTTGATATTGACAGTGGTTCATCACCAAAAGCACCATTGAACGGAGTTGGCAATTAAGTCAAGAGTTCATAATAAAAAGCTACAACTTACGTGTTAAGCTCGAGGTCCAGTCTGAACTTGTGGTTGAAAGCTTTGATGAGAAGTGATGTTCGATGAAAGTGTTTGCCAGTCTGAAAGAAAAGAAAAATACACATTATCATACTAATATTAAAAAATGTAATTGTTTGTTTGGATGTTTATGCGTTAATCTAAAGCTTAAACGAAACGAAATTTCGAGTACAGGCAGGGTATGGGCTGACTTAGGTGATAGGATACTTTTTATCCCGATGGAATGCTCCCATAGGAAGCTTGATGAAAAGCCGCGGGTAAAAACTAGTATGATCATAGGTACTGTTACAGCCTGAAAAATATTTTACAATTCCGCGGCTAGCTTAATTGTTAGTCTCCGAAAGAGTTCTACTTTTCATGTATTTCAAAGAAGAACCTACCAAAATGTTTATTGTGTTCTACTAAAATTATAGTCATACTAGTGATTTTATAATAACTACGAGTAAATTATCGATTACCAACATTACAAGGGTATCCCGCCCACTCGAATCCCGAAACAAACAAACCTTTAAACTCTGTTAATAGAACTAAACTTTGATAAGGGTTCTAATAAGTCGAATTCATATTGAAAATACCGCGATGACCATATTTATTGAGGTCAAGCTTGGAAAATTACTGGGGATCGTCCTCCGTCCAATTTATATAACGCTATTCAGGGGGCATATTTAACGATTTGAATCTATGAAGATTCAAATCGTTAAATATGCCCCCACCATATTTCGACTCGATGTGAAATTGGCATTGAAGTTTGAAGCGACGGTCGCTTCTTATCGCAGTGACAGCATGTTGGAAACGGACGCCATGGCAAACAAAATAATGCTACACTTTCTGGAGTCGGGGCATTTCTAATGATTTAAATGTATGACGCTATTTCAAAATAGAACGTTGGAATCCTAATGATAGGACAGCGATAAAACTGTTTAGATATGTACGTTGTGTTTTGTTATGATGGAATACGTAATGTTTTGCGTATAAATGAGTATTATTATACTCGCAAAAACACTTTATCCCGAGAGTTCTGGGCTTATTCAAATTTGACATAGTGGTCTAGTGGTCTGTATTTGTCTAAATGAATATAATGTTTAATTTAAATGGTTGTGTAGTACAGTGCAAAAATTGTTTATATTTCATCGTGCTTATTGTAAAAAGAGTCCGTTATATGGCGTGTATTATTAAACTAATTCTATTTGGTGTAGAATATAATTTTTTTAAGGTTTCGGAATAAATTCGTTTTGATAAAAGTGTAAAATAGCAAATTATTAAATCCATCTTTCGACTGATATTTGACGTCAGTGTCTAGACCATTGTGTTTTAAATATTCAACCAAAATACGTCGAAATTTTTGAAGGTTCTAGTTCCTGTTTTAGAAGAAGTGTAAGGAGAAACAGAAAACTCAAAAATGAATAAAAATTCGTCTCACGAATGACCATGCGTTTGTCGTACCCAAACTCTAATCAGATAATACTCAACATAACTACGTACCCTAATCACTATTTGTCGCTCTGTGAACTATAAACAGATTATAATTGAAGCAATCTCAACACGACATCAAGGTCGTAAATATGTGGTGCCAACGCGTGAAACTCAGGGAACTAATTTAGCAAGAAGGTTAATAATCCCCAATAGTGTCCTTATTAGTAGTACCTATACTCATGTTATTGCATAATAGAATGTCGAGATCCTGCCGAAACACAATATGCTGGCAAAATGGTAATTACCAAGGCGTTGATATTTAATATCTACTCATAAACATAGTTACGTACAATACAATCTGTTATAGTTCTGATGATAATAATGTCGTGCGTATCATGTTACTAATCAAATAGTTTGCGCGGTGTAACTAGGTCGCTCTTTCACCATTGTATGGGCAAAGGTTATGGGTTCAATCCCTTAAATCTATGCTAATATAATGCAGCTGAAGAGCTTGTATGTTTGTTTATTTGTTTGTTTGGGCGCGCTTACTCAGAAACAACTGGTTCGTATTGACAAAATATTTTTGTGTTGGATAGTCCATTGTCGAGGAAGGCTTTAAGACATAGTATAACACTAAGTAAGGAAACCAAAGTCGCGGGTGGCCGCTAGTATAATAATAAGATTTCATATTCAAAAAACTCTTTTAAAAGCCTAAGTGCTAAAAATAAGATTTTTATTGTTTAAGAAAAATTCTTAATTTACTCATAGGAACAAACTCAAATTGGCCGTTTTTGTAAATTGGTGGAATGAAATCCTAAAGTATAATGCTTAGTATTTTTTATTTTATACCTCCAGATAATTTATACATGCAAACTATGTAGAAGGAGTATTAAAAGTCTGTTCAAATACGAACTCTGCTCAAAAGCGTAAAATGCTCCCCACAAAATATTAATTTATTTGTGGTTCTTAAGAAATTGCTCTACACAAATTGAATATTAAAATATGAATCAGATGTGTAATACAACATCAAAGGGTTTTTACGAAAATAAATGCTACGAAGTCTCCTTTGAACACTGCAAATCGTGGGTTGATTATTATTAAGCTTTCTGCGACTGTACTATGTATAAAATATGACTGTATATAACAGTATTATGTATTTGGTATTGAGTCATCATCATTCTAGCGCCTCTTCCTGTTGCATGCTCGGCCATTACCACAGAGCCCAGGGAACGCTGCGACTATGATCCTGAACTGACCTGATTATTACAATAGAGCGACTGTCATTTGACCTTCGTAACTCATAAATGGAAACCAGACTATTTGAGTCATTTTTGGTATTGAGTATTTAATAAAAAGACTAAGCGATATTACGTTAATTTGTATGTTTTAATGATACCTAAACTATGTAGGTATGGCTCTTTGGTGTCTCTTTCTTTTGTCTGGACTATTATTGCGGATTTCCAATGTATGAAAATCTCAATCATTCCTTTTCAGTCGACCCGGGATTTGAATTCCGGGCCATATAACTTTTAAACTACTATAACCGACCACGAATATACATGAGCCAGCTATTGCGCCGCTACCAAAAAATTAAAATAAATATCATGAAAAATCACTTAACAAAATTCACAGCGACCACGCAGCTAACGCAATCCGTCAAAAAGGTAAAAAAAATCTAGTCAGCCATAATGAAATTACGTCAGCCTGATATCGCACGTAACAAAATCCAAAATTCCTTGCTGATACGCGATCATTTGTGGGGGGAAGCGGAGGGGGGGACGAATATCGGATTATTCGAAGCCATCCCTGAAATTTAATCACTCGCTTCAGGCAATTCGGTTTACCTGCATCGGCGTTTTAGCTTAAAACATAGATTGAGTGCTGTATGCGACGTGCATATTACGCGAAACACGGTATTGTTGATAGATTTTGTAGGTTGACGGTTAATTTTTTTTATGAGATTAAACGGTATTTTACGACCCCTTTTGCAAATACGCCAGCCCGTGAATTTTGGTTGACGTTTTTCTGTTCAGTAAACAAAATTATGGACCGAAGCCAATAAGTGGCGATATAATAATTACACTTTACAACCGTGTCAAAATGTGGGATACAGTGGCATAATAGTGTAAGATGACGTGGAAAAAAGTTCTCAAGGGTTATATATCCTTATATTTGAAGGTCCACATCATTAAAACGAGAACGGATCCGAAGCTATGGTGGCTGCAAAATTACCTTTTACGAGCAGGGGGTTTTTGAACTCTTTCGTCTAGCCAACAATCCCAGGAAGCACAAGCTATAAAAATCTATTGATTTCACGCCTGCTAATTCGGTATCGATCATCATTCGCTATACATTTCCATCGGCACCCTTAGCATGCTCCCTGACAGCACCCATTGGGTGATTGTTTATTAAATTATGGACCCTTGTCGGGATGACCCATAAGCGAAAATCGACAGTTTGCGACCTTGCGCTAAGCAAATTTGTTAAGGTTCTGATGGACGACAGTTATTGGTATACGCTGTGCCATTAAGAAAGTAGTTTAAGGGTCGTGATGACGCGAAGAGTAACGCTATGTTACCGTTTGATAGAAGCTTTAATTCTCATTTTGTAAGTTTAACTGTTTGTCGCATATTTACAGTCATATTCACATGAACGATGCCGATTATTTATAAACAGCATTTAGCTACCAAAAGAGACAAACAGGTAAATATATCCCCTCAACTTCATACATTCTGTGTATTCTCTAAAGAGAGCGGAACCGTGCTAAAGTTCAATTTATTTCAAGCCCTTGTATTAACTAGCAGCTGACTTAATTAATCAAGAAACCGAATTGACAGAATAAATAAAACTTAACAGATATTAAGTTACTAAAGCAATTTCACAATACTTCCCAACTCAGACTCAGCCGTTGTTATCTACTCTCTCAATCCCACCTCCAATTTATTTGTGAAGTCCGTCAATTGTTTTCAATTATCAATCGCGTCGGCCGCGATCGCATCATCCTCAGAAGAGAGAGTTTCGTTATCAGCAATAACTCAAAAGAGTGAACTTGTTTACAACATCTCAACAATTTATTAAACTTCTGTTGACTCCCAGTATCGTCTTTTTAGATAGTCTATTTCCCTTTGTCAAGTCTGTGGAGTTTGAGAACGGCTTTGCTAGTTACAATGTTAAACAGTCGTCTGCGACTAAATAACTCGCTTTGAGCCCGTCACCTCTAAAGGTGTGGAAGTTTTAATCATATCATTTTAAGTTTGTAGTCAGTCATGCTGCTACTTTAGAATGGAAGGTCGGTTCAACTAGAAAGATGAATAAGTATATTTTTGTAAGTCATCATGTGAGTGTGGGTATCAGGGTCCATTCTAATCTTTATTTTCATCATCATCAGCATGTCTGGGTCAATTTCTGGATATAAACCTCCTCTAATGAAGGCATGTCTGTACCATCTCGATTAGATAGATAGGTTTTTATGTGGCGTGTCACTCAATGGGCCACTGCTAGCGGCGGTAACCGTGTTATTATGAAAACAAGGACGATCACTGCGAACAAGCATTGCCAAACGTTCCGTATCACGCAGAACAAAGTCCTCTTACAAATTCCGTTCCCTAATTAATTTGATCCTGCCTTCCCGCAGGTTTTGGGATGCAATTCAACGCGCTAATGTGTGGCCGCCTGTTTAGATTTATTGTCGGCAGGTGATAAATACTGGCCATTATTTAATTTCGCCCGTGGTTTTGGGCCGCGTTGAAAATAGAGCTTTTTGGGTAAATATATTAGTTGTTTATTTGGTTAAGCTGTGGAAGGGTGGGATACAGATTGTACTATTTGTGCCGTAGTATCGCGACTCTCAATCGCCGTGCTGTATCATGTATGTCGATTGAGAAAATACCTCCATGAAACAGATAATGTGAGAATTGAAGCTGTTCATCACCTGCATTTTGCCAAGTATTTTAAATCCTTCCAATCCAATCCTTTAATGACAACAAGACAAGTAAACTTGCTTCACATACTATAAGGTTGCCTACTCTCAATATATGTATATTTTATTCGCATAAAATTATTTCCTACAAATCAGTTTATCTTTAACTATAATCAACAATCATTTTGGGTAATAAAGCCTAGCCTTTAGAATTTAATTAAAAACAGTACGATTGTTCGTGTTAAAATAAATACATATACCTTGCATTTGCATAGTAACAGCCTCACCGATGTCGGACAAACAGCGTTAAAACGCACAAAAACCAGATAAAAACTACCGAATGTTTGCACCTATCCAACAAAGAGATATTTCTCTCGGTCTGTCCAACGGACCGGTATCTGATTGTATATTTATGTCATTGGATAAACCTTCCCCAGTCAACCCAACCGGTTGTGTAACTTAATTTCCTCGATTTTTTTCTCGACCGATAGTTGGCCGGCCCGCGATTCCGAACCCCGAATTCGGCAGATCCCTTTTCCAACTTGAAGCTTTGAAGGTTGGGCTACGGAATTCATTTAGTAGCACTAGTTATTTGTTACGGTGGGGAAATAGTTTCGATATAAATTTTAGACAAGTTTTTGGTTGATTTAGTAATAAAATAGTGACTCTCGGTTCGTTGGCGAGTAGCTTGGTAGTCGATAGAGATCGAATAAATTCTGTACATCGTATACTACTCGTACTTGTATAGTGCATCACAAAGCAGACGCCTATAATTTTCCTTAAATATTCACAAACTGCGATCTAAGTCCAAGCTTTTCGCACACAAATATTTGTTCTAGTTAAATTAATAAATAGTGTTTTGAGATACGATATTCTTGTAAGTAAATAGGAATCACGCGATAATCGTTATATATATAATCTATATAATCGTATTTTACTGGCTGAGACACATGACTTTCAAAACCCTTATCTAACAAAAAGGCAATGAGAGCTAAAACATACTTATCTGTACAAAAGTAAAGGCTTTGATCTGATATAAAATGTTAATATAGAAGGAACCAGTGAATCATTTCATTTGGCTGCTTTAGATCTTCTATATCAAAGAGCGATTAGGTAATTATTAAGCTATTAAGTTGTTCAAAATCTTACCTGACTATTAAAAAGTCTTAAAAACAATTGTGATAGGTTGGTAATTAACGAGATGAAAAGTAAAGGTTGTTGACTAGAATGAGGGAATCGAAAGTGCACGTATGCTAACGTACTCACTTGAGTACTATAGTAATTAAATTATTTGTTATAATTATTGACCTTAGGTGACACAACTGAATAGAATACATTTTCGGGAGATGGGCAGCAGCGTGTCCTTATACCGACCGTTCACCATACCTCAACTGAGGTCATCAACTTGCCTACACTCGTGGTTTCAATGACATAAAACTCTATTAAGGAGAGGCAAATGATAATTAAAATACAGAAAACCTTTAGTACAATCATTATTCCGTTTTGATTGACAAGTCAACTACTTCAACGAAGGGTGTGTAACAAAACCTTTTAAATATTTCCCCATCCAACTTATCTGACCAAACTTAATTGGGTCCGCTATTATCGATGGGCTCCAACCCCCTCGAGTGTTAGCCCTTCGTTCTATATATTTGTATTTGTACGTGAAATCCGGCCACTTTGAAGAGTCCACGAGCCGCATTCGGGCAAATGTACATTATGTGTGTGTATGTATGCAAAGGATGTTTATGTAGGGATGAAAATCGAACGAAGCTTGGTTTTTCAAGGGCAGGAGTATTGTAAACTTACATGTACAGCCATGGGCACCAACATGTATACAAACACATTCAAAATATAAACTTTACTGCTTTGACATAGGAGTCTATATGCATGACGATGTATACATAAATGTTGGTGCTCATGTCTGTACCTAAGTTAGATGCATAGATTAAAATCGCTAGTTTTGCCCTCGCTTTACTTCGAAATTGGCACTAAAAAAAGAGCGACAGTCCCTTCTTAGAGCAAGACAGCTCGTCACAGATGACTGCAATTAGATTTTTTTATTACTAATTATTATTTAATGTTGATTGACTGCTTCATTAGGGCTTCCCTGAGGCCTATTTGAATAAAGATTATTTGAATTTGGTTTTAAGCTAATTAAACTGTTGAAAACTTAAGAAGTTTTTATTATCTTCTCTCTTCCATCCAAAAAGAACGATTACTTAACTCGCATCCAGACAAGAGATACTCTCCCACACAATAAACAATTGCCGCAAACACCCGGCATTCGAGGCCGCAATAGAAAAACAAACTGAGGCACAAGTACAGTCAGCATATTTGGAGCACACTTAGCGATAAAATATTGCTTTCTTACTAATGTATAAGGCGGTACACTTTCGGCCGAGCTTATTGTACGTACAAGCTGTTTTTTTTGTTACTGTGTATTGTTTACTTTTAACAGAGTAACAGACTGAGTTTATTCTTACAATATTTTTTGAAATAACATTATAACTCAGAGACGCAGATTTATCACTATGGTGAGGAATATATTTTTAATTAGCTATTTAGTCCAAAAAATGTGATTAACGCTTAGAAAACTTCTTCTTCATTACTAAGGACAAAAAAAACTGTTAAAAGCTAACAATCAAAACATTTAGTAAAAGCTATCCCAGACAAAACGAGTCCAATAAAAACACAAAAACCACCCTAACTATCCATTTCAAAAGCAATGTACAAAGTAAACAAACAAGCGAGACACTTTCAAACTAACTCCACCGGCGTCTTAAACGAAATCCTCCACCATTAATATTACTCGTATGAGTTAGTTCCGTCGACAGGCCAGCTGTTCTAATGCCGCCATCTTAGCAATTCCACGTTGCAACCAAATTGCATTTCGCGGACGATGAATCATCACGCTCCGACAACGTGGAAAACAATAAACGTCTCGTTCTCCGGCTGGTTTGTGCCTCTGAAGACTGGGCGTGTCATCTGCTTAAATCATATAACTGTATTTTGAGACGACAGCTGTTAAAATGAATGTTATGCGATAGCATATGATGCAATTTCTATTACTTTGCTTAACAAGGTACATGACGTGAGTTTTGGTTCTGTAATAATATTGTTAAATACTTATATATAATAACTTCCCTTCAGCAGATCATTCTCGGTGAAGTGCTGCTAGTGGGTAAAAAATATAATATGACGTGTAAAAAAAAATATTGTGTTGTAATAAATAAAAATAACGAAATATATCAAATGTGACTTTGAGTGCGTTTCAATTTCACACCTACAAAAATGACCCAGCTAAACCCACATGAGGGATTTTTTGTTCAGTTAAACATTATTATTAAAATTGCGTTCTCAGTAAAAATAAACATAGCAATATTAAATTTCCAAAAAATATATTTCTGCTAGTAGGTGAACCTATTAAATTATATTCTCTGTAAAATACACGAAGCGATTTTAATTTTTTTCACAGTATTACATTGTTCAAATGAAAAGGTAATTTAAAACGTTATATTATCACTTGTTGTTTAGTATTTCAAATCAAATACATGAAAATTTTTGATCTACAACGAAATTCAACAAATACGAAAACAAACTTTTTTCAACAAATACAAAAGCAACATTGGAGATTGATGAAACTCGGTAGTCTAAACAAATTGCATACTTTCCCTGGCCAAATGTGCACGGCACACTCTTTTGTTTTAACTAAAATGTTTTCTATGTCCATCTTCCTGGAGATTTGTGTGTGTTTTCCGTTCAGCTATACAAGTATCTCAGCAGATAACTGTTTCAGATTTTATTCTATTGTTGCTCTTAGTGCCCGCTTTAAGAGGGAGTAGTCTGTAGACTAGCGCCGCCATTCCTTTTTCTATAATCGTGATACATTTTAGATGTTCAGAAAAATAACTCCCTGAAGTTTTCTAAAGAATGATTTTGAACGTCAATTTTATGAAATTATTTGTTTTTTAGAATAAAAGTATTCGTAGAAGATTTCATAAAATCATAAATATTCTATTGAATCTAAATGTCTAAAATTCATCACAAATAAAGAAAAACTAATGGCAGCGCTAGTATGCGGACTGCACCTTTTTAAGTTTTGCAAGAGCACTTTACTTTGTATTACGACTAGAACTTCCTTTCTGTAGTAAATCGTATTTACTTGCTTGTTTTCCTAGATAGATAAAAATTGTCTCAACTGAATAGATTATGTACAACAAAAGCCACCATTGCATTATTTAATCTGATATGAACTTCTTTTGTATTCAAAAGAGATTGTAAATGTGCTATCGTGGATGTTTTATTTTCTTCATGAAATATAAATACAAAACTTGGATACTAACTACTAGTACTAGTAAACTTTATGTTTATCTAAAGTAAAGCGGCTGCCCCCGACCGAGTGGATTTCGGTTTCCGCACACATAGTGCCTAAAGCCTCCCTTGACAAATGGACTATCTAACACAAAAATCATTCTCCAAATCGAACCAATACTTTCAGAGATTAGCGCGTTCAAAAAAACTCTTCATCAATTCTTTTTTTTTGACATTTTTTTTTCATCAAAAGAAATCTCAAAAAAAAAAAAATTAGGACCCAAATGTTTCCGCCAAGTAAGCATCGTATAGAAGGCTTGAGACGAAACTAACAAACCTAACGTTGAAATTCTTCAAATACTACAAGTAACAATATTGAAATCTTTAGATCTCAAATAAATAATATAATAATATTTAATATATTTTCACAACATCACATACGTTGATCTGACCCGTTCGATCCCCGCACAGGACAAACATTTGTGTGCATGAACATGTCTGTTTGTCCTGGTCTGGGTGTTATATGTATCTATTTAAGTATATTTGTAATACCACTGTTGATTCTGATGTCTGTAACACAAGTGCTTAAGCTACTTAACACGGGTCAGATCAATGTATGTGATGTTGTGAATAATATTATATTACATTGTATCACTAGCATCACGTCAGATTAAAAATCTTTCTCAAAAATAACAATAAATAGCTACAATACGTTTTAACGCCTATTTATTATTCCCACAGCACAAGCATTCCCGAAGCATTTATTACCACAATTCCATAAAATAACTTCTAAAACGAAATCATAAATAAGGGAATAAAATTCGAATTCATAATACGTGTTCCATATAAATAATGTATCGTGCGATTGTTACGCGAACGTCACATCGGCCGGGAATAATACGCAATATCAATCCTGGAAAACAATGTGAATGTGGAACTGTGATTCGTGAGGGGTCGTGCAGGGCAGGAGGAATATTTAAAGAAACAAAGTTTTTAAAATTACAGGTTATTTTAAATTAAAATGAAATGAATGACATGAAATGAATAACAGCTGATTTATATTCTTTTTGCTACGTTTAGCAACTAACTAAAGACTCGATCTTGAGTGCGAACTTGATATGTAATTCTCATACGAAACAGCACCTCAAGTTCGCGCTCAAGATCGAGCTCAGAGTTGAGTGCGATTTATTAATACGAGCCTTAAGTAGTTATACATTTTTATACAATAAAAAAGAACAAAAAAACCATATTATAAAAATACCTTTAAATTTTTTTTTTTTTTTTTGCAATTTTGTGTCAAAAGTTCAATGAAACGTTTTTAATCCTACTTTCTTAATTAATTGGAATTACAATACAAGATAAAGATGTAATTTTGTGTTACATTAAAAAAAATCTGATATAAGTGAAAATGTGAGAGATCCTCTAACATTAAACCGCAAAGCATTGGCACTAGCCCAATTTGTCACTGATACATTTTAACATACGCTATCCGCCCGCTTGAATTGGCATAATCAGATCAACTAGATTTAACACAATATTGTTAATACAAACCCTGTCACCCATGTTAGATTATGCTTTTGCTGTATAACATGGTTTTGAGATTAGCTTGTTAATGTCACTATTTGATGAAATAATTTGCGAATGGTAGATTATGTTGCTGCTGGGGCATGGTCCATCCCTACGGTTATATAGGGAAATCAGGCCTTAAATCACCAAGCAGGCCTGTGTGGTTTGGTGGTAAGTGGCCGAGACGTTGTTGTTACTTTTTTTTGACGCATGGGAATTGCTGCCGGTCCAGTTGTATGTTGGATTGACATCTTTAAGCACACCAGTCGCCGGGGGACGACGGGTTATGTGGGGCTTTCATCTGACATACCCACTTATACCTCTGCAACACTCCCTCATCGCCCTTAGTGGGGATGAATCATGGTAACTAGCACTAAGCTGTGATCCTCTCTGGACGGAGCTCACCTACATATAAGACGGGCAGGACGCTGCTCCCCTTGGTAGGTTGGGGGAAGTGCATGGAAGTGCGCAGGGACAGCCATGAGCTTTGAGCCGTCCCAACCAGGATGTGGCGGAAGCTGATGTGGTATTGTACGGTGATGGTAACAACGCACCGACTACCGAATGGCCTCCTTCACTAAGGAGTGAGGGGATTTACTCATTTTATTTAGTTTAATTTCAACTTTTTTCATTTGTCTCATGTTTTCCCCTTCTGGTTTTCATACTTCGTTTGGCCCGATTAGTTTGACATGTCTTAAGGAAACATCTGTCGCTGTTATTTTATTCCTTGGCAGAAAACAACACTCGGAAAATTGTCATACATTTGTTTGCTTTCATATTTGCTTTTTCTTAATGTTGTAAGTAGACGAATTTTGGACGTTTGGTAAGAATGTTAGACGGTAGATCTCAGATATAAATATTTCTGAACACCACAGCGCGTAAGAAATAAGTACCGTGAAGTAATTACCTAGCATTTTATATTCATGTAGGTCATTGTATTTCGAATTAAAAGTAACGCTAATGCCTGACATGATATTTATAATACTTTTCATACCTAAGTAAGCACAAAACAGCAAAAATATTCCCGGCCCCGGATTTCAAGTAAGGAATCCTAAAGTTCATGTTCCATACGTAATTTCGGCATATTGTGTCATCTTCCATTTAAATACATTGCAGGCGTAGTCACACCAAACTTCGGTCGCGTTTTTTTCCGCCTAGTGTATTTCTATACAAAGATTCCAAAAAGTAACCCAGTTACCTACTCTTTCCTTTTGGAATAACTAATCACTTCTTTATAAAATGTGCAACATCACACACCTTCTTATTACCACCACGCCTCCAGACTTTCCTCTCGATGGCACTCATCCATTGTGTTCCAATTTGGCTCATTTAATGGGCACTTACATGCGCCTGCTCCTACATTTTCACCTTCGTCTACGGCCCGAGTAGCGAGGAAATGTTGTAGATTATCTTCTACCTTGACTTTTGTAAATAATTGCAATGGAGTGCGTTTGATAGAAGGCTAAACGCGATATTACGAGTACAGACGAAGCTGTTCGCTTGAGACCACGGTGGATGTAACACGTGATAAGTATTATATACATTTATATCATGTACTTCGTACTAAATAAATATCGCGTTCGATGCCGCCAGTCAGTGTTAGTTCATAATGAAACGAGAAAGCCTAAAATCTTACGATAGGAAGCTTTTATATTCAACGTCAGCGGCGCTCCCGCTTAACACTTTCAGTTCAATAATAGGGCTTATGACGTTGTCCTAAGGGCGATGTAGAGCCCAAAGCGACGTGCTGTTTTCTGTACAATTTTCATTGAAATATTTAATTATCTGCTGATATTATAATTTTCATTTTATAGGTCGACAGCTCTTTTCCTAGAATAAAATAAAAGTAGCAACGTGTATTATTGATACATTGTTACCAATATTTATTCTTCTCCCAACCGCCGGAAGTTCTGTATCTCATTCAGTTACCGTTCAGGAAGACGTTTCTAGAACGTTGAGCACCAGCAACAATGTACGGCCACTTTATTTTAACCACTCATTTGGGTAAACACACAATTTCCTTCATTTATAGACTGAGCAATGAAGAAAGAACGGCAATGTCTTTGCAGTTAATTGTGGACTCTATGTCGTTGGAATAAGGCGCAGGGTCGCGGTGAGGGGGATTGCACTCTTCCCGTTGAACGGGCGGGTCGATAAGATGCGCATACCTATTTCCCTATATTTTTCCAATAAGGACGCGACCATCGGAGCGGACACGTGGAGCATCGAATGCTCGGCTGCGTCCCATGTTTGAACACCTGACTCTAGGGTTGTCATGAAGGAATATGTTATATGTCCTCCGATACTCACATGAATCATTGAATGTCTTAATTAAAATACATAAATCAAGAAATATTTTTATGTTTATGATTAACACGCCAATCAACAATCCATTTGCACTTCAAATAAGCCTGATCTTTGTGGATGCTGGAAATCAGATACACATGCCCATGTCACACAAACATTTGCCCCTAGCGGGATTTGAACCTACGGCCCTCGATTTATATTCTTAGAGCTACCTAAACCATATGACCAGCAGGCGTCAGTATCCCGTTAAGACTTATTTAAGACGTTTTCGTTCAAAATGCTCTTTATCCCCAAATTGTTTTTTTACTGCTTCAAATACCCACGCTAACCAGCCCTATCTGTTTCGCGTTTCTTGAATCATCAACATTTTATTCTGAGTTGTACCGCGACAAAATAAGGTCGATTTTTCCTAAACAGCCGGAGACGAAGGTTGAGGCGTTCGTAGCCCAGGGCTGGGGAATGCAAAGTGAATTTTGGCGAAACGTATCGAAATGGTTAAGTCAACGCCAAATCATTTTTATGGATGGATACGTAAGGACGTGTCTCTTCCAGCGTGAACAAGATGTGATATTCGCTTTTAGGGATATTTTTTCGTGTTGCGTCTCAAATTTAATGTAGAACTGAAGTTAAATTCAGAGGATAAAATCTCGAAATTGTTCAATCATGTTTATGCTTGGTCTATTTGACTTATTCGTAGAGTTTTTTCAGCGAGCGTCAGCTGTGGTTTTATTTTAAAGTAATGTTTTGTCATCAATCAAATATTTAACTGGGCAAGTTATTATTTTTAAATAGTTTGTCACAATGGTTTTGAATATGCTTGCATCTGGTACTATACTTCATTTAATTGTATTGTATATGTAGCATTCAATAGAATAACTCCATATGCAGCCATATTCTAGACATATATAACAGACTCCATCGTCTGCCCCGAAACCTTTTCGACTCTGAAGATCGCCTATCAAAATACTCAGCTACCACACCACCAAAACTATACTCCGTACAATTACTTTCGCTTAAAAAAAATACCTTATCCTCCATACAAAATTAAATTCCACCGAGCGAAACTACAACGATTACAAAAATCACGTCGAAAATCAAAACTATTCGCTTCGCGTCCAACAAATGCATTTAAAGTGCAAACGCGGGCTCGCCGCCGCCACAGAGCGGCCGCAGCCGCGTAATGATTTCAAAATTAAAATGTTCATTAAATTGTGGTTTTCTTATGTCTGCCTATATGGGGAACTGTGAGCTAAATCAGCGGTGGGGATTATAGGCCGGACGCGTTCAATCGGACCTCGGACGTAATTATTTGGCTTTACATTCCATACCTGCTTATGTTTTGTTTCATGGAAACTTTATTACTTTTATGTACAGGTGCACTATGACAGATCAGGCAAAAGTCAAACCTCAGATTATTGACATTAGATGCTCCCTATGACACGTTCAAGTGCCTCCACTAATACGTCAAAAATTCTGTTTCTCTCTCAGTCTCTCTCATCAGAAGACGACGGCCATTTGACAATGACGTCATCACACTTGACAGTTGATGAGGCGGGAGTACGTGCGTCTGCTATCATGCTCTATTACACGTGATTCTTAATAAGGTGAAAAAGAAAAGCATAACTCTCAAATTATTCGTTGTATCTATTGATAATTATTAATCTGAGGTATATGTAAGTACAAATTAATTACATTGACTTTGACTTATGTATTTGAGACGTCAAATGATTTTTATGTAAGCAGCGTAGGCTAAATACTCAAACCTTTTATCTTTGTTGTCTTTGATGTAAGCTTCAATGAGTCTCATTTTTGCCTTTTGATTTAACATGTAAACAAAAAAGTAGGCAAAGGCACCGTAAAAATATTGTAAAAGTAAAGACGTAATTAAAAAAATGTTCAGCGTAATTGAGAACCTCAAGATCAACGTACTCGTTTATAGTTATTCACACAGTAAAATACATGATTGCATTTCATTTCTACTTCACTTTAACAGAGCATTAAATAAATCTATTGCAGACCAGCAATGGAAATAAGGTATTGTATAATTAACGTTGGCACAGGAACATGAACTTTATTAAAGCTTTGTTACTATCTGTTTGATTTAGTTTCATTTAATTATCTTATTCATACTAGATGTACGAGGGCAGTTTGATAAGTTCGTGCAAAAATAAAAAGTATGTTACTTTTTGAGGTAAACCTTTTTTATTCTTCAACATAGACTCCTTAGAGGCTTATACACGTAATTTAACGCTTTTCGAATAAGTTAATCCTTTCCAAATAAAAGGATTTGTAAAGGTCTAAAAAATAGCCAAATTTTTCAGCCATCACTTCCTTGTTTGAACAAAATCTCATTCATGCAAATATTTTTTTAATATAAAGCGACAGATTATAGTCAAAGGGAGTCAATTATGTAGAATAACAGGAATATTAAACAAATTGGGAGCCTATTTTTACTAATTTTGGGACCACAACTTCTAAGGTGTGGGCTGGTACATTTCCATAATAAAAAATGACTTTTTCAGACAGCTTTCTCGTCCCTGAATGTTGGCGAATAATATTATGTACTCGTTGATTCGAGATGTCCATAGCACTAGTAATCTCATGCATCTTCACTTTTCTGTCATCTATCACTATGTCATGGATTTCAACCAACATTACTGCAGTAGTACCCTCTACAAGACGTCCAGATGGCTTAGCAGCACTTGGACCTATAAGATCACTGCAATTTTTTTAAAACACTTGATAATGTAAGGTGCAGAGTCTCCATAATGTTTGTCAATTATCACTTTTGTCTCCTGAAGAGTTTTGCTTTTCAGACAGTAATGTGAAATCACAACACGAAATTCTGTTTCACAAAATGTTCTGAAAATCAGTCGACTTCCTTTACGCGAATCAATGCCAAACACAAAGAAGTAGGCCGATCAAGCTGAAACTTTGCGTATGGTCCTCTAAAAGATGCTAGTAATCAAACATAAACTCAAAACGAAGCAATAGCATAAGCTCTCGGATTTTGCACGAACTTATCAAACCGCCTATGTATTAAAGGTTTCCTGTTTTTTTAATGATGTTCCTGGGTCGGGTAAATTCAACAGAAAAGATGTTTTATGATTATATTCAGTGATTTCGACTAATTAAGAATACTTTTTATCTTAAAGCTTAACTGGCTGCCGTAAACAAACACGATATACCCATTCATCCATCAGTGAGAAGTACGGTAAAAAAACAAAACAAGTCAATCACTCTCAGCCAATACAATACATTCAATCCCGTGAAATCACAATGTCCGCTTGTTGCATTGATTGGGGACACGCACTCCATCCATTCTCGTCCATAAATCTAAATAACAAACATCGTATTTTTAAAAAGGTGAAAGGACACACAAAACTCGGCAATACATCACATTTTTTATTACAGCTCGGCAAACAAATGATAAATACATCGTCGACTCGCAAAAGAAAAAACGATCTTAAGGTCACTGGGATTAGATTGAATTCGCCTCGCGATAGGTATTAGGGTAAACGGTCCAATAGTTGTACTGTGCCCAGTTGTCGGCATGATTTAGTAACGGTAGGGTAGATGAAAAATAGTCGGGATCGGGGCACAAATCATCCTCGACGCCTATAGGCGGTTGACGGACGGACGGCAATTTAGTGCCCGCCGATAGGCGGCCGGCCGAGGCATTGTCGCCGTGCCAGTCGATAATTAGCGTCGCATTATTACAATATAGACGTGATATAAATGTGTGATGTGCCGTTTGAGCGATTTTGAAATGACGAGTTACAGTTTTGTTTGGTTGTGTTATACGTACGGTGCGTGCTTAGTGCAGAATAGATAGCAAAACCTTCTGAAAATCAAATAATAAATACGTTGTCCGAATGTTAGATGACCGTTATTTACTATTTCAATCGTGTTGAGCCATAGGTAAAGAATAAATAATATTATAGTATGTATCCTGGGTGAAATAAGATTTAACACCAACATATTTTATTAATCCTCTCTTCCGTTCCTTAGTTATGTCAGTCCGCAATATCGTCTTAACCGTACGCATTCCTATCAATACGGATCCTATCAACAACAATCATCCGCTGTCGAAGAAAAACCCGCCCTCACCGCTCCGACGGTCGACAATGCAATATTCTCACCACTACTACGTAATCCCACTATTATTGCGCTAGATATCATAATAAGTAACAATAATCCACTCGCTGGGAACATTATTAATCGCCATAGAGATTACACTTACAGCCACGTCCATCAATAGACCCGTTGGACCCCTCAAGACGTGGAACGGGATATAAACAATAATATTTGTTAAGACGAATGATAATGGAATCCCGTCATAGCATTTGGTTTCAGTCGGATGAAATGTGTTGCGATTCGGGTGTCGAGTTTCAAAGACATTTCACATTTTTCCTGTTTACAAACGTAGAATATGGCCTATGTCTTTTTTTATATAATTATTTAAATTTATTGTTGCTTACAGATTTGACATTTAATATCGATGCCTAACGGCCAAAAAGGGCTAACCGCCACTTCACAAACTTTACAGGAGACAGGATTAAAGTTGCAAAATTTAGAAAAAAAATCATAAGTAGTTGGGTTTTGCTTCCTAAGATTCCAAAGGAGAACGGCAAACTGAGTACCACTCGTAAAACTAAGCGTTCCCAGAACTAACTATATAGGATTTAAAGGTAATCATGAGACGAACATATTTCAAATTGAAGTAGATTTTTAGAAGCTGGGAATAGCCGGAAATCCTTGATTGTATTATCTTATAAAATCCCTGAAACAAAACGCCGGTCATCGAACATGGAAAAACAGAACGCATTTGACGTTATCTGAACAGCGACTCTTTAGTTTATGTTTGATAATGTGTCAAAATTGATCGGAAAGACATCGGTCAATTAATATTCATTTTCATAATCTTTATTGCATTCTTGTTCACAATATTTGCCGTGTTATGATTTGTTAAATGATTTGCCTTCAGTTGAGCATGCAGATACATACAATAATAAATATGTTGTATACAATAATAAAAATGTAATATGATAATATTACAATAGATGTGTGTAGGTTGAGCACCTTTGCTCCTGCGCTGTCAGCTATTCTGCGAAAAGGGACTCTTCGAGTGTGATTTGTGTGATTATTTGTGAGGACTTTCTAATATATACCAGAATGTTTTAGTATTTAGTGTGGGAACTTGCTAATGCGGTGATTATTGAAATATGCGCGCCTATCACGCATACATCGTCATGTCCAATAAGACTCGAATGAAAATCTTCTCAATATTGTTCAGCGCTGGATTTATCTTATCTTACAAAGAAGAGAAGCATAATATTATTTTAGAGAAATAAATAATAATTATTACATAATGATGTTGGTCTTTATTTTCCTCCTTGTTTTATTTGTTTTGAAAAAGCAGTGACTGTACGTTGATCTATCATAAAAATGCTTAACCACCAGTAAGGTGTCCCTCCACCCTACAGGTTTATATTAGTTTGCGCAATGTTATACAAAATAATAAGCAATAACAATGGAGGGTCATCAATGATATTTAAAAAAATATCATTGGGGCTCATATTTAGTACACTTCAATTTGACAGGTTTAAAAACTGTTTATAACGCCATCTGGAGAACGAATTTGACGTTGGCATTATTTGGGACAGAACCATTGACATTTTAGACCAAAAGATGTCGGTGCTCGTATATTTAATATACTCCATGGCAATAAGGTCAATTTTTGCTTACATTTCAAAGTGACAGTCAGATGGTCAAAGCCTTAGAAATGGCAATTCTGTGGATAATGTAAAAGTTGCATTGGAGGTTATGTTTGAAATCATCTTTTTATCCCCAGCTTTAAAAAATATGTTACCATTACATTTTTTGATAAGCATCATTAGAGGATTGATTTTCTAGTATTGACTTCTTGGAACGCTAAGTCTTTATGTGGTACTGGAAATACATGGGATTCTGCCGTTGTCCTTTAAGTTGTTGATATAAATGATATTTCTCTTCAAAATGAATTCATTAAAGTATTACAAATCATTCATTTAAGGGTGTTTTTTGTCGCTTATGCCCAAATGGCTTTATTTTTTTACAGGCAAAATGTCGTAACCTCCCTTTACCAAAAAATCTCCTGTTAGCCTAAGCGACTTAACTGAATCTTTATTTTCATTAAAATTGCTTAACCGACATTAAGTCAACATAAGTAGTGATTGACGATACAGACTTAGTGTTAGCGAAATACTAAAAATACAGGGTGTCGCAGATAACCTGTACCATCGAAAGTCTGTGACCAGGGACACCAATACCCATCGATTGGACTATATATTTTGGGAGAAAAATATGAAGAGAAATATGTAATACATAAGGACAAATCATCCTAAGCACCAAAACTTATGTTTGAAAATGGCGGCCCGAATGTACTAAGCGAAATTTTTGTTATTTATATTTTTCAAGCCGAATTGTCTAAGTAACTATTTCAAAATATTATATTCTCTAACCGCCAGTTTGAAAAAAACACTATAATATTAGTCGTTTACGACGTAAAATTCAGACTCTAATGCTTAATTTACCAACCGCCTAACCGACAAAAAATGCACCGTAGAGCGACAAAACCTAGATAGAACGACGCAGAAAAAAAAGGCGATTCCAATGATGTATATAAGTCGATTTCGCCAAAAATGTCGCTTAGGCCATTTTGGCCGTTAGGCATCGATATGCATTCTTACATTATGAAAACGTTTGTAACATTGTTATTTAAATTATAATTCAACATGACATATTTAAAAAATCCAAATATAAACATTGAGCTTTTACTACTACGTATAGCAGTAATGTATACGTAGTAAAAAACATCAATGAATTTTTAGAATGATAAATTTTAATCAAAATTACCTTGTATGACAAGGTAGAATTAACTTAAGTTCCATAATATTAAAATAAAAATAATTCTAACAGAGCATTCTGTGGAGTCTTATGCATCATCAATAATCAAGAAATATTCTGAATTTCTGACTAGCTTGAGCGGTTCGGTAGGTATTGCAAAGATACGGTTGCACTTTGCATTCTCTTTCGTATTTGGCCCAGGGAAATATTTCGTAAAATTGTTCGAGCTAAGATAAACTCTTGATTTTATTCTATCGAAATTTTAGATTTTCCGCTATGTTATTGTAGGAAATGTAATATCGAATGGTGCTTACAGTCATCCATCACTATGACCTCTGATAAGACTAGGTCAATGGGTATTCCATCACTCCTATACATAATAAACAATGGCGTCACAATCTGTTTTCAGAGTGGCTTATTATTTCCACTCTCTGCAGGAGCCGATGCGAAAAGGCATCATTTGAAGTATAGTAATTTACAAAATAACCAATTATTAAATTTTAATGTTTATTACTATCTAGTGCACTTGTAGTTCGGGTAGCAACAGAAGCGGTTTCCATCCTAATATTTTCTTAGGTTTACGCGACTATTACTCATTTAATTTAATAAAAATACTTTCTATTCTTAGAATATTCTTGTTTATACATTTTACCCGCCCCAGCTATGCACGAGTGCAATGCTGGTACTATAATATAGTACTTATAGAAATTGCATGTATTAAGCACAAAAAAATTCTTCATTAATCATTGATAAAAAATGAAAATTGAAATCAGTTGCAAAGTCTTAAAGATTTAAAAGCATACCATAGGGACAGACAGAAAGAAAGCAATTTGTTATATACTTTGTACGTAGTTATAAATATAGACAAAAAATAGTAATAAAAAAAACCGCTGACGCTGTTTTAAAGCGCTACCAACTATCCAAAACATGCCACCACGGAAGCCATAAAATTTTACTACAGATTGTACAAAACTTCAAAACTACTATCATCTATCCCGATGTTTCCTAGCGTATAAAACATTCAGGCAGCGCTAGGTTTTGCTCGGGAACTGTGTACTGTATACATCGCAAGGGTTCCCTGGGGAGCACTGCGGATCTCCACTCATACAACTTTGCGGACATGAGGATTCATAAATAAATGGCTTCGTCCATTCCCGTGCAGTGCAAATACCGAGTTTTATTATGTACTGTGGTGGCCATTCATGGTTTTCAACATTTCATTCTATGACTTAAGTTACAGAAATAATGACAATAGTAAAATAATTTTCCTAATTGGCCTAGTTGTATGGCAATATAAATTTTTGTCAATGTAGTTCACATACCCAGTTAAAATGTTAGATCATTCGTCATAAGTCAATGGTATCGTTACAAAGAAAGGTTCCATATTGTTGTCAACATTATAGTCGTTCAAAAGATCGAGGCATTCAAAATGTTGTATAGATCGGATCAGTTAATCCGCCATTGACGTTATGGTTGCGTTTATTTGTTTGCTTGTGGAATAAATCAATGAGTTGTGTATTAAGTACATACATAGGTGATGGAAAATATTCTCCTCAATGTCCTCGCAACTTAATAAAATTTTATAAACAACATCACAAAATTCAGCACTATCCGGGATTCCAACAGCGATCTTTTGGTGAAGGCATTGTTACTAATTTTAATCTGATAACCACTGAGCCAACAAGGCGATCTAAATAATTTTACTATGGGAAGCAGTAAGCTTCGAACAAAAGGCTGGAGCATAATAGGTCCGTCCATAGTGCCGATACATCAAGTGAAATTATCTACTCAAATGCTCATCAATGGAGGTAATGATGGAAAGCTTAACGCTTCAAGACAAGGGAGAACCTGCATAAAGTGTAAATCAAAGATAAAATATTTCAAAATATTTTAAAAAATATATAAGATATACTAGATTTCGAAGAACATCTCAGGTGATAAGGGCAAAACCTGTTATCATATAACATCATTTAAAATGATGGAGGCGAGCTCTGCAGTGAGATATTAAAAGGCTGATACTCTATATTTATTCTAGATTTATTTCGTCTATGTAACTTAAAGAAATTATCACTAGGGACCAAATTAACCCCACATAAATTATGTCCAAAAACAAATAAGTAATTTCTTATTTCAAATCAAATCCAACGAGATACATTTTAAAGGGTCACATCTACGTCTAAAACAAATACCAGGCTAAATAATTGTTTGATTTAAACAATCAAATACCTATAGTCATAAGCGAAAGCAATCAAAATGTGAATTTAACACACGAGTGGCCAAAATAAGCAAATATCCTTCACAATAACTCATTATTGACTCTGTCGAATCGCAATCGGGTTGTTGCTAACCAAGTTAATTTTACTCAATTTCGATCAATATTTACATTTATTTTTGACGACCGCTTGGCGTAATGGTCAAGATGTTGCCTATTACGCAAGAGGTCGCGGGTTCGATCCCCGCACAGGACAAACATTTGTGTGCATGAACATGTCTGTTTGTCCTGGTCTGGGTGTTATATGTATCTATTTAAGTATATTTGTAATACCACTGTTGATTCTGATGTCTGTAACACAAGTGCTTAAGCTACTTAACACGGGGTCAGATCAATGTATGTGATGTTGTGAAATATTTATTATTTATTTATTTATTATTATTTTGCAAATAATAGACAACAACAACAACGAAATAACGTAAGATTAGTTATGGAGCCCGATAGGGACCACATAAATTCTAGGCAACTACCAACAATGCTCGACAAGACCTACGGCCTACATTTCTCTTGTCTAGATTTTCCTTCCCCAGACCAAGATAGCCATGCCGCTAAATCTTCAAAGTAAGTGATTTTCAGTAATAAAGATAGCATTTAAATGAGCTCGGTCGCGTGCCCTGCGCCAATAATGTGGTTTGTCTCAGAGACTAATAGGCTGGACGGGACGGTCACGCGAGCCATGACAGGCGTGTGTTTAGAAGCATTTAATGCTGAGAAATAGGCAAAGACCATCCTTGAAACCTGTCTCTTCAACATAATCGTATCTGCTTTAGTACTGTAGGTGTGTTCGACTAAGCTGACCAAACTTTACAATTACCCAGGTATGAAAGACATATTACAGTGCTCAAACACAGGTGCACTTCCCTCTTACTCATAATTTGGCGGGGCAGCAATCTGACACGAACATAAAAAGATCAGGCGCAGGACCAACGTTTATCCGAACAGAAACATTTAAACACAAATATTATCTATCTATTCCCTCATATCCTGTGTCAGATTGCTATCAGCAATACAGAAGTAGAAGCGCAGTACTAATGGCATATCTCAACAGATAACGCGCGCACATTTTTTAAATCGAAAAAGGATTCGAACAACGGACCTCGCGACTGCCTTATTGTATTGTGACGATTTTTGAGAATATTTTATTTAACTTAACATGGCGTTCTTTTTGAATATAACTGACAATACACTTAATTCAGTCATCATAATACTGAAAAATCTTTATAAATATGTAAGAAATTGTACAAATATTTGATCAAGCAGTAAATGTACGGTGTTATTAGTTCTTACATGTCACCCGTCACGAGCAGTAACTTCGGCGGGAATACACAGAGATGAATACAATGAGTTATCCATAAATAACACGAAAATAAGTGATTGCTATTGGTTGTTCGATCAGACACGATTTCGCGTTCAATGTTAGGACCTGCCTACTCATTTCTTTTGCTTGTTTTCTGATAAAGGAGTCTATTGGTTGTAACATCAAACATTTCATTAATGTTATGATGAGTTCAACAAATGTACAACCTCACACAACACATTTATCTGATCTAAAAGTAAGGTTTTTAAGCTTTTATCATCCACATGACTTTGAAACATAACAATAAAATACTTTAAGCTAAAATAAGACTAGTATGCATCAGCAGGAATGGAAAAAAAGTCTTGAATATAAACAAGCATTCATACGCAAATTCATACGCAGCCATTTATTATCATCGTCAAATGCAGTCAGCAACATAATTATTATTTTCATCGATAGATACAGTAAGCGTCTGATGTATCTGATACCATATTTATGGCAGTTTGACTGTACCGACGTACAGTGTAGTTTGAGTTGTCGACTTTTTGAACGATTTGAATGTTGAAAACAATATGGAAACATTGTTTGTTTGTACCGATATCATAAACTATTTGGTTGCGTCTATTTATTTGAGTACCTACCCTGAGTGTCACTATCATCTGACACTGTACTTGTAGAGTCAACACTTAAATTATCTTCAAACAGCTCTCAGCCTTATACGAAAGTACTCACAACATTTATACTAGACCTACGTGCATGCGTGAGTCAAACACTGTTTAAAAAACCCTGCGCGAGTCACGGTCGGATATCATCACGGATCGCCATTTTCTAAGACATTAGACAAGAGGACAAAAGGGCGGTTTGTGTAATGAGCCCGGCGCGCTCCGTTAGCCCGCGTAATTGACGACATTAGTGGACGGCCTTTGAGTTAGATGGACAGTGCCCGATTAGACACGCGTAAATCTAAATCAGGTGTGGCGTAATGCTACAAGCTAGAATTTGGTTACGTTTGAGCTAACAAAAAGGCAAAAAATCATCTCTTAAACATGCTCACTCAAATCTGAGTGTCGGAGGCGTAATGCGGGCTTGATGCAATAAACCAATTTGTTGGAATGCTTTTTGCTGTTCCAAAGATTGTTCTAATATTCAATTATGCCTAAAATAATACACTCGTTGATTTATTCAAACACAATAATAATCCAATTTAAGCCCACCCACACCAGAAAACCAACCAACAATATTCTCATTTCAATAATAAATATTTCCCAACTTATTTTCTCGTTCGGAAAACTCATCAAGAAACCTATCGGTGGCGGGCGCGTTTAATTTCCAAGGAGAAATATTTTCTAAGGCCGATCTGGCAAAGATTAGTTTCCAAGTAAACAATACTGGCGCGTCGAGTTACCGCTCGTAAGGCGAGCCTCCTGACCGGTGGAGCCTGTTAGGGATCCCCAGAGATGGGAGCGACGGTTAAATTATTAAGGTAACGAAAATATGTGGCCTGAATTTAAAGGGAAATTGAAATGGAACAAAAAAGCGTGAAAAACAATGTTTGTTATCTACAGGAACTATCCAAAAATTTACTTTTAATAAAAATAAATATTGAAGTAATTGGACTAGCATACAGAACTTTAATAACGTTTGTAGTTTATTAACTTTAATAAAGATATGCCATAAAAAATGATATTTTGAAGTTTAATAGCATCTTGAAGTAGGCCATTAAAAGATTTTGAATAGTAATAGCTTGTTGAAGTAGGCAATACCACAACACTCCTTTATGATTGCCAAGAAAGAAGTTGTGTTTATTTCATTTAATCATCATGAACCTAGTAATAAGGTATACGAATCAGAAAGGGGCTTCTTGAAATCAACTTTGGTACATAGGTATAAATAATATTGGTATGAAAAAATATGACCATAAACACGTAAGTCGTATTTATACAGATAAATGTGATAATTAAATCCCCCACCCCTTCATTTAGCGTCAATAAAATGTTGAAATACGTCATTAGACGGAACTTTCCGCAGAAACTTCTCTCAAGCTTGGTAGCTCTTCCAATATTATCATCGATATTGGAAATGACCGGGACAGATAAAAATGCAGACATCCAATGCACTCCCGGGGGATAATGAAAACCTCATCGGGAAGATTATTGAAAATCTCTCTTGTTTTTTTTTTGTCATCTGCAGCAGTTGCCTTTTCGAAGAGATCTTGGATACAACAGTCTTTTATTTTTCCTGCTCATTCATAAAATCTTTCGAAGGAACTATCTTTTTATGTTTGGTGTTTCTCTGTGATTTAAAACTCCGTTTTGATTTACTGACTAACTGAATATTACGTATAACTTTTTTATGTTATCAGAAAACAAACGAACAATCCACAAGAATCGCAGATGCGTTGCCTGCCGTTAAAACTCCATACCCTCCCCAACTGAGCTCTGGCAACCTTACTCACCAGAAAAAACATAGCATAACAATAACAGTTACGGAGTGCTATTTCATTGTGATCTTCTGTAAGGTGGAGGTACTTCCCCAGACGGGCGGCTAATTCGAACGGAAGTTCCACTAAGCTCTACCTCCCTTAACGTGTGGTCTCATGCGCGCAATGTCCGAGGGTTTTAACAAATAAAATTGGCTACATAAGCCACATACGAGCACATCAACGACAAGACCGAGAGCTGGAGACACTAGCCTTGGCCGAAATCGGCTGGGACTACGTCATCGTCATCACTTACATAACATCATAATAAGTTTACTTTCGAACGTTAATTATTATTACGGTCATAATGTTTTCCACTGTTTATGTATTTCCTATCTATTTACTAGTTTTCCGTAAAAGCTATTCTCGTCCGAAAGGAAACAGCAAGAAAAATATTAAGTGGAATTCCTCCAGCCCAGTGTGTGTGTGTACGCCGTGACTTAGCAACAAGGTTTGTTCGATTATATCATACGCAAATAAATAGGTCAGTCTGTATAAATACATATCATTATTATCATATTATATCCGTTTATTATTCTTAGATTATCAGTGTGTTGGTGACTCAAAGGATATCTCCAAAGACGCATTGCAAATACTTGCTGAAGTTACAAATACGGACCGTACCTAAGACAAACATAAACGTGTATTATGTTTGTTTGTGTGATACATTATGTGCTTATGGCACCCTCGACGGCCCTAATACGCGTAACAATAAATGCTCAAACTATGTATGTACATTATTTGGGGTTTGGTCAACGTATTTCATGTTGTCAACTCAACACAATATTACGATAAGTCTTCACACAAGCTTGTTGGTTTGGTACCATTTTTAACCGACTTCAAAAAAGGAGGAGGTTCTCAATTCGTCTGTATGTTTTTTTAACCGACTTCAAAAAAGGAGGAGGTTCTCAATTCGTCTGTATGTTTTTTTTTAACCGACTTCAAAAAAGGAGGAGGTTCTCAATTCGTCTGTATGTTTTTTTTTTTATGTATGTTCACCGATATTTTCGTCAATTATGGACGGATTTCAAAATTTTTTTTTTGTTGTGTAGAGTTCAGTTCTGAGGTGGTCCCATTTTCACCAGTCCAGGATCTGATGATGGAATCCAGGAGAAATCGAGGGCCACCACCGAAAATTGTATGCTCGTATGGTGTTTTTGTTTCGTAATCATGTCTTACTCAGGTATATGCTTCAGGGTGTCAACATCTGATGCTGCTGTCCTGATGATGATGCTACAGTACTCCTTAACGGTTAGGAGTTGGAAGGCAGAACTGCAATTTGGTCGATGGAAACTATTTAGTAGTATGTAGGGCTTACATGTTGCTTGTGAGGTATGCTTGAATCAACATCTGATGCTACTGTGCTGATGATGAAGCTACAGTACTCCTTAACGGTTAGGAGTTGGAAGGCAGAACTGCAATTGGTCGATCGAATGTATGTAGGGCTAACGTGATACTTGTGTATATTACATCCAGACCCACGGCGAGAAATCTCGCCGAGAAGTCTCGCTGGGCCTTTACGCGAGAACAAGAAATTTATCCACACTCTCATTCACTCTTAACAACAACTAAGTTCCTATTAATAATTAAGTTTACGACGCTTTTACACCACTAAAAATCATGTAATAAACTGACTTTTAAAAAAAAAATTAAACCGACTTCAAAAAAACCGTAAACACAAAAATAAACTAATCTTAAACATACTAACTGAAGTCGGTGCCTGCCCAAAAACAGAAGAGAAGAAGCACCAAAAACAAAAGAGAAGAAGCACCGACTTCAGTTAGTATGTTTAAGATTACTTTAACATAGTTTAGGAAAATTACAGTATGAGGTAATAGATATTAGGAATTATTTTTTAATTTTTAGTTTATTTTTGTGTTTTCTAATCAAATGTATCTCTGAAGCCTACATACATTTTATCACCATAAAAGAAATGTACTTATCAAAAAGTAATTGGTGTCAAAGGTGAACATATTCGTACCGAGGCACCAAAGCAGCGTGTGCATTGCACTTTAATCCAAGACGATTTGAATACCAATCTGTCAATAAGAATGTATCATCTACGAGTACAAACCTTCCATTTTTTTAGCATTTTCTGTGACCACATCTGGACCCAACCAAGTTTGCTATGTATTTCTAATGCTTTTGACAAGTACGCATCCCATGCAAACTTAAAGCTTTTTTTGACATTTACCCCTAAATCAGCCGTCAGTAAAATAATTTTAAGATCCAACACAACCTAAAATTCACATCTTAACATTCCACCTTTGTCATCATAACTCAAAACCCAACGAATCCTATCCAGAGAGCACTGAGAAGCTAATAATTCACTGGAACTGGTTTCCATTCGAGTTCCTTGCTCCGACACCCCCACTTTATATGAAATCTTGGATGAAATATGTCCCCGACTGCACTTCAAGAGGCGGTAGTGGATAAGGCGCGGCTCGTGGCGATTTTAATCTTTTATCATAATTCAGAAGTTTAGTGTGAGGAGAAATTTATTCAGCACTTGAAATGTGAGGAACTACAAAGAATAAAATATTCACGAGAAAATATACACATTTTTCCAGGATATAAATATTTACGAAACTTAAATTTTATTTAAGGTGCTTCACATCTATTTTTTTATTTTACTGGAATTTTAAAAATCTGTACGCACAAAAATGACACGACAGTTTAATATTTTTTTTCTGTAGAAAGGTTTTGTTATTTGATTTAATTCATGAATGCCTTCAAAGTCACTATCGCCGAAGACGTCTTTCACCTATTAGAGACCCTGGGCACATGGGCCTTTAAGCCTCTGGTTTGGTTATCGTGGGGAACCCACAGGGGAAAGAGGGGTCTGACTATCATCTCAATACTTTCACCACTTTTGTATAAAATGTCATCGTCAGATCGAAAAAAATCACAGCAAGATATCAAAATCGAATACCTTTCGGAGACAGTACCGAGCACAAAAGTACACCTCAGGGAAAATGATCCCCCCCCTCCCGACGACCTTAATTACGCCCCCCTATCGAGGCAGGCCCTTCACCGTAATTATTTCTCCCTTTATTTTCCCTTTGGCCAGGAAAAAAGGGGATTCAATCATCGATAGCCTATGACGTGAATAATCTTAATCAAGTTCGATTCTCGTGCTCCCGCGTTATTTGATACAAAATGACGAGCAATTACTGGGGATGTGGTATTTCGTTGTTGATTCGTTTGCTTGTTTCTTTTGTCTTAATACCAGATGGGGCTTTTCGGATTTAGCGTTACTCAACTATTGTAACAATCATTATTTTTCCGAGTAGATTATGGTACCAAAACATCACGTTATATTGTCACTCAATAGCCCAAAAGTTTTTCAAATGTGTTAGTTTATTTCTTGTTTTGTAGTTTGAGTTGAATGAGGTTATGTCTAAAAACTTGGACGTCTTTTCTTTATTGAAGTGATTTATCTGAAATTGTAATTAGAAAAAGTATTAAGTTCGTAAGAATCTTCGAAGACATTCAAAATTCAATACTATTCTGGAACTCATATTCCTGTCATGCAGAGCCTATAGCCGAAAATGTATCAAACGTACATGTAGGCATGTACATTGTATCTGAACCTGTCTGTCTCATTAACATGATATACTAGCGGATCTCACGTATCATAAACGTTACGTGTGTTTTGTTAGGCCTTGCGAGACCGGGCCAGCCTCTGGAGAATACTAGGCGTAATATATTGCTCGAAGTGTTGTATAATATTCCTCTTTTTAGATGAGAAAAGAAATCGCTACATCGTAGGTACTAAATCAAAGAGTTATTTCTTATTAAAATACTCCAAAAATATGATAAAATGGGTGTGTATCGTATAACTACAAATATCTGAACGTGTTCATAAATACAAATGCTTATTTTATTTTGGCGATATGTTTTAAACAATGTGTTCTATGATAGTGACGGAATAAGGAGTGCACTTGCTTGCGCACGATCTTGTGTACTATAATACATTCCGCGTCCCATGGACATCAAGCGGCCGGAGGGGACGTATAATATGTATTTAAAACACTTAAGAACACTCAGGCTAAAAAAACAATAATAAAACTGACGTCTCAATCACCCATATGCAAAAACAATACATTTCCGATCACCCCCTCAAACAAAATCCGGAATATTTAATTTTGAACGACACACACTCGCTCACGCGCTCCCGACCAGCCCACGAAATTACTCCGCGCAGCTATTAAAAAGCCACCTCATAACAAAAACCCGATTCCCGAATAACATATCAATCCCTCCTGAACGAGCGAAAACCGATTTTCCAAATCAAATGCTAATAAATACGTTACATGGCGAATTTTTCGCGCGTCAAAACACGTACGGAGCCCTTTTAATCTTCCCAGGGTTTAATTAAGGCGAGGGCTGTCGCCTGAATACAGCACGTAACCAATTTGTTACGCAAAATGTTAGCGAATGCCCCACTGGAGAGCGGATCCCACGAGTGAAATAGGGTGATTGTAAATTTGGTCGCTGCCCTCCATGTGGCCGCAGTCATGAATATGAGCTACAGGTGACGCGGAGTACTGAGAGTGAAGTGGTAGTATACCATCATGAGGGTTTAGACATGCATCACTTATTGCCGTGTAATGCCGGGCTAAAAGAGGACTGCCCCATTTCCCGTGTTGTAAGAAGCGACTAAAATACATTTGGGGATATGGGCAGCAGCGGAATCTTGCGTTTTACCATTCAATAAACTGCAGTCACAAAACCGCCTACCCAACGTGGTGATTATGGGCAGATTATTATACGGAAAGATGTAGACCTGTTTGTTAAAAGAACCACGAGTATTCTTATAAATATTTCTTACTCTCGAGCTAAAAATGATCTAGAAAACTACTCTAATAAGTATAACTATGTAGACGAGGTGGGTCGTCGCCGTATAATCAAAACATTCACGGCTAGCATAATGGAAAATGTCGTTTTAAGTGTCCCCATATTTCAACAGTTGAGACTCACGGAAAATCATAGTTGGCTCTAGGACTCGCCGCTTAAACTGTCGTTCTCAAAATTGCTATTTAAAACTGTTCTGTGAGTTGAGAATATTCGTAAATGCATGGAACATAATGTCAGAATAAGGTGCATGGCTGTCGAAGTATTTGACAACGTGCATTTGTTTCAAATGTCTTATTAGATTTGTAAAATGTCAGCTGAGATGTCACAATTTATAAAGATAAAGTTGAAAAGCACTGTACTTTGTATTTTTAGATATAAGTTCGTATGAGGTAATAAACTTGTTTAAACCTATGTGCAGAGTGTTTTATGGGACGCCAAATAGATTGTGATTATTGGCTCTAAATGACATTAAAACACTCCAAGAGGGTTGCAGATGAATTGATATCCATCAACGGAAAGAGATGTAGTAGTACAACCTTACACTACACAACACAATTATTCGGTCATAATTAATTGATTATGTGCGTGTTAAATATTCTGCATTATCTCTAAATGAAGTTTCTCACACCGTATACTAACAACGTAACAAAACTAGGCACTGTCTCCAAGACTAGCTGCTTAAACTGTCATCATGCAAATTGCTGTTTCAAACTCAGCTCTGATGTTGTAATTACATGTTTATTTTCTCGTTTTAATGCCGCGGTTTTCATACATTTGTGTTATGTTAGTGGGGAGCCGAGGAAACAACGCATGAGTCAGCTTTCGTTTCGATGACGAGACGATTAATTATTGTCTATGCGGGTAAGGAGGGTGGAGTTATTTTGACCTATTTTAGGTAAGATTATATAATAAGGAATGGAATTTTTATGTTTATTCTGATGGCACACATTAATTAACTTTTCATTATTAAAAAAAAATGATTATTTGGATTTAGCGTTTAGTTTTCGGACTATACTTTGTGTTTTTTTTCAAAAAACTTTACAATCTTAATTTATTAATATGTATTTAAAAAATTTATTTTGCTGTTTTCCACACTTAACTAGGAAAGTTTTTCAATACGTTGAATATACTTCCTAATTTACGAGAATGTTTACAAGGAAAATATTATGAAATAATTTAAAAAGATAAGAATTACTCACCCTCGCGCGGGATCTCATTCCTGTTTGGTAGTCTGATCCGTATCCTCGGCCCTGTAACAAAAATATTGAACAATTAATTAGGGAATCTAATGATGTTCATGATAATTATCTTTTGTGGGAAGAGATCCAGAGGAAGTGGGTTCAAAGAGCGACTGAACTGTTTCTGTATCATAGTGATATCATAAATGTTAAAGTTTCATATCATAGATTTGAAATCATAGATCTGAAAAAAAACTACAAAACAGATTTTGATGTTTGGTATATAGGCAAGTTATGGGCTGACTTAGGTGATTGAATACTTTTTACTTCTATTAAGGCTCTCTAGGGATTAAACAGGAATCTTGATAACGCGGGCAAAGCCACGGGTAAAAACTATTTAATAATAAAAATACAGTTTGCTGTTAAAATAAAAAGTAGCTAACACAGTACGTAGGTTTTCATAAACTCCGATCTGAAATCATTAAGTTTCCGTTCAACATTTTAGCGGCAGTCAATTTATCCCAAATTGGCGACGATGCAATTTCTAAACGTCCATTAAAATATTAAAGCCTCCGGCGACAGAATATCGTCCGATATTATTTCAACTGAAAGTTTCAAAGACAAATTCCGAGCAATCATTTTCCGTTAAAGTTAATTGGCAACCGATCCCCGTCAGTGAAATACAGTTGGAACTATTCGAAATTAGTTATGCGAGAGTGTTGGATGAAATTTGCTCATTTTCATTAGCTGGCGTGTTTGTTCAAGTGGCTGGTAAGTCGCACTTAATAGAGATTGCGACTGGTGCGTTGTTTCACATGAGATCGATAGTTGTTCCGGGATGTGCTACGTTTCTATTTCTTCTACAAAAAAGAGTATTTTGAATTTTCACTTATTTTGTAGCACATTACTAACAGGATAAGAATACACACAACTCAAAGCGCGTCTTCTTGTGATTTTTTTTCCGTTGCATAGACCTGTTAGCTAAAAAGGTAACGAAAGCACTAGCTCTATTTTGATAGAGCGTTTTTAGGGTTCCGTAGCCAAAATGGCAAAAAAACGGAACCCTTATAGATTCGTCATGTCTGTCTGTCTGTCCGCCAGTCTGTCACAGCCACTTTTTTCCGAAACTATAAGTACTATACTGTTGAAACTTAGTGAGTGGATGTAATCTGTGAACCGCAACAAGGTTTTTACACGAAAATAGAAAAAAAAATAAAAATAGTGAGGGGTCCCCATAGTCAGAACTGAAACTGAAAATATTTTTTTTTCATTGAACATATACGTGTGGGGTATCATTGGATAGGTCTTTAAAAATTATATTAAGGTTTCTAATATCACTTTTTTCTAAAGTGAATACTTTGCGTGACACACTCTCACAAAGTGGAAAAAAGTGTCCCCCCCCCCCCTCTAACTTCTAAAATAAGAGGATGATAAAACTGAAATAATTATATAATGTACATTACTATAAAAACTACCAACGAAAATTGGTTCGAACGAAATCTATTCAGTAGTTTTTTAAATACGTCAAAAATATAATTTGTACGGAACCCTCAGTGCGGGAGTCCGACTCGCACTTGGCCAATTTTTTATTTTTCTTTTACCGTACACATACAGTTTTAACACTAACTACTCAGCCGAAGAGTTGAACGCATCAATTAAAAAACTACATAACTTTTTAAAACTCATTACCGGTTTTCCTCTGCCCTGTCGGAACATTAACCGTAAAATTTAATGCAATCTAAAGATTCATAATCACAACGAATAGATTTAAAGTAGGTCACGACGCTTTCGGCGGCTCTCAGCGCTAAATCAAAACGTCACAACCTTTTCGCTCCAAATTTTAAAGCGCTGCCAGCTAAATGAAACGCCACCAACACCGTCTGGTTATGGTTGCATTAAAACTTAACTTCGGCTCAACAAACCTTAATATAATTTGCAGCGAGTTTAGTAACTTTGCTGAGACAATGCTTCTAAGTTCTGCGCCGGTCTTTATATTTAATGTGCATTAGTTTAGAGTTTCTTGAGAAAAAAGTTCGCTCCTACCGCTAGACGGGGCCGCGATAGTCTGAATGCTGGAGTGAATTGTGGCGGGGGCGATAAACTGGGAGCAATTTAAATTAATTTAGGAAAAAATTGTTAAAAGGAGATGCCAAAATGACTCCAACTCGGCACAAATATTTATCTCACTTTTTATAAAGAGAAAAAGTAGTTAAATAAACAATCCCTTTTCCTTAATTCTCATGCTAACATTATTTTTTATCAAAACACGTTACGTTTTACGTTACTTAGATTTAAAGTTAAACCCTAAAACCACATCCTTGCTTTGACATAGCTCAAAAATGAACCTATGTATATTCTAGCTTGATGTAAATAAAATTAGTGTTCAGCAAACAAATTGGGGTGCGTTCTGTTTATCCAAGCCATGTGATCACGGCTAAAGCGAGACTTAGCGCGGAAACCGGGAACCCGTTGAATGCGACATGTGAATGTGACATTGGGGGGACTAGGGCAAAGCTAAAAAAACGGGCTTACATTTTGCTTGAATTGCTCACTAATATCATGTGGACTTTTGTAAGGTTAAAAATAAAATCCTTATGTCGAAACAGTAGGTATCGTCTTAAAATGCCAAAGACATGGCGATAAAACTTATCTTTTAGGTACAGAATACTAGCCTTAAAAACTTATATTTTTTTCTACTTATGTATGATACGAATGTTTGTCACGTAAATGCAAATCGACGTAGTTACACGGCACACCACTATCAAAGTTTAATATTTGCTTCAAAATTCTCTAAGAATTAAAAATAAATTTTCTATTACAGCCAATATTTCTTTCAGATCAAAGAGCTGTTTGAACTTCATACTACGATTTGCGAGAAACTTAAAAATAAATAAATTAAAGTGTATCCTTTGAAACTACCACGTAGATGAAGTATATTTATGAGGAAATTACTACCCACTCGTACATAAGCGTAGTAAGAGAGATTTACCGAAATGCACTACGAAGACTCTCGTAATGTTTTCCGAATCACGATTTCATTCCGCTAATGGAGTTGCATGCTAAGAATTATTGCGTGTAATAGTAAGAGTGCTTAACTGGCATGTTTTCGGAGCATTTATTTTGATAAACTTGAGATTACATAATAAGCTAATATTAGTACTTAATATGCTTTGGTTATCATAATTTCTCTATTCTATGGTTGGTAACCTCGATTTAAGTGATATTATTGAACTACTTAATGAATCGAGGATCAAATGGCTAAAGTATTTTTACTGTTTTTTTTGCATGAACATAATATTATATAGGTACTTAACTATAGATAATTTTATGAAACGTAAAATTCTAGTTTATCTATATCCTGCATTGATTTTAAGTAGCATGATTAATTCATTTTGACTCCCACGAAATTTTGCTTAATCAACAACGTACAAAATTACTTTCGCAGCCAGCAACTACATCTCCCTTTGTATCGGTATAATTAATGACAGCCGCACTTACGAGTGAACGCCAGTTTAGAACAAATTTCGACGCCGTCCGAAAACTAGCGGCAAACTCACCGCCAGCAAACCGGCAAACAACTTGCCAACTTTCCGTCGACTCCACAAACCTTAACACGTTCTAATCCCTAATTGAAATAACCGGGACGGGCAAATTAGCGAGTTAGCGCGGTCTCGCGCCGATTAACTGCCGTAGTCCGCCTGTGTCTGTGTCGTCACGTGCCGCATCGCGGTTTCTGCGACTTTGTGAACGTTTTCGAAACGTATTCAATGTGGCTGACTTCGTGGCGCGGAGAGTAAAACCTCCGTGGACAGGCCTCTTTAAAATGAATTTATGATAAAACGTGTTTGGCGTTCGATGTTTAAATAGCGCGCGTCAATTGTCTTTTCGTGCGACGTGTCTTGTTTTTGATACTGTAAGTGAATTAACCCCTCCATTGTACATCATATGACATATTTACATTAGCTTGGACTGGATTGAATTTAAATAGTACCATACGCATACGCAAAAACTCATGTAGTTCAATATAAACACTACAGCGCATACAATTGTAGCAGTTTCTGCTAGTGTAGGCTTCCTTACCTTAGAAAATTAATCACTCGTGACATCCGTCAAAAGAACTACTCGTACTCATATAAAACGCCCTCCGACAAAACGCTTAGAAGTCAACGCGGCGAAACAAAGCGCTCGCACGGAAAGGATATTTTATGAAAATCGCTTTTCTTTTGATCTTAAAAGAAATGCCGATATCGCCGTTTTGAAAGAAAAGGGCACGGTGCCTGCCCAATTCGATGAGAGGCTACAGTGGGCGTTACCGGAATTATTTTATATGTCTATTTCTTATTCCCTGTGTAGTGGTACATTTGTAAATAGACGGAAAAGGATAGGGAAATTTCAGAATATGAGAAACTAGCGGCCGTCTGCGACTCCGTCCGTGTGGATTTCGGGTTCCGCACACAGTGTTATACTATTGCCTAATACTACTGATAGCTTCATTTGAAGCCTTCTCCGACTAATGCCCAAAATTATACTTTACTAGCGGCCGCCCGCGACTCCGTCCGCGTGGATTTCTTTTTTTCGAAATAAAAAGTAGCCTATGTTCTGTCTCAGGGTCTAAAGATTGTCTGTACCAAATTTCATCAAAATCGGTTGCGAGGTTTAAGCGGGAAAGCGTAACAGACAGACAGACAGACAGACAGAGTTACTTTCGCATTTATAATATTAGTTGGGATGAAATTAGATCAAGTAGAGTCTGAGTTAAGCCCGTTCAAACAAACAAACTCTTCAGCTTTATCATATTAGTATTGATAAATGGACGAATTGGAAGTCCCACACACCAGGGATGTTACGGAGCTTCGACTCCGACTCCGATAAGTCGGAACTTCCGATTAATATTACACCTTCGGTTCCGACTTCGGTTCCGACACTTTTGAGTCGGAGGTTGAATCGGAGGTCGAAGCATAACAAAAAAATATCGGCGCGGCCTGGGTCGACCGTTTTGAACAGGTTTATACAGGTCGCGCGGACACCTCCCAACGACTCCCGCTCGTGTGTTCTATCGTCTATTATTATTTCACTTATTAGTTAGTTACGCACGCGACACGTTGTCAACTGTTATAGGCATTTGTTTTGATTTTTACGGCTCAGTGCAATAAAAGTGATCTAATTTTGTGTTCGACAATGAAACCAAAACCAAGTTGTACCTATTTGGAACTTTTTCATTAAAGTTAGTTCAGACTCGGCAAAGTGTAATTGTAAACTATGTAGTAAGACGTAGGTATTCAAGAAAAGGAGTTTTGTTCGTGAAGTACAATACACTCATTTTGGAGTCAATTAATTTGATTTAATTTATTAATTATTTGGAAACAAGCAAGTAATTTTGTTTTTCGTTTGTTTCATTTTATAATATCACTATTTTATTTCATATTTAATTTCCTTGCGTTTAATTAATAAAATAAATGAAAAAATTGGCCAAGTGCGAGTCTGACTCCCGCACTGAGGGTTCCGTACAAATTCTATTTTTGACGTATTAAAAAAACTACTGAATAGATTTCGTTCGAACCAATTTTCGTTGGTAGTTTTTATGGTAATGTACATTATATAATAATTTCAGTTTTATCATCCTCTTATTTTAGAAGTTAGAGGGGGGGGGGGGGACACTTTTTTCCACTTTGGAAGGGTCTGTCACGCAAAGTATTCACTTTAGAAAAAAGTGATCTTAGAAACTTTAATATAATTTTTAAAGACCTATTCATAGATACCCCACACGTATATGTTCAATGAAAAAAAATTTTTCGACTTTCAGTTCTGACTATGGGGACCCCCACTTTTTTATTTTTTTTCTATTTTCATGTGAAAACCTTGTTGCGGTTCACAGAATACATCCACTCACTAAGTTTCAACAGTATAGTACTTATAGTTTCGGAAAAAAGTCGCTGTGACAGACTGGCGGACAGACAGACAGACATGACGAATCTATAAGGGTTCCGTTTTTTGGCATTTTGGCTACGGAACCCTAAAAAGGTTATGTTTTATTTGCCCTTAATTAAAATATCTCTCTCCTGCCACCATTTCTGACACTGCCTCCGACTCCGGTTCCGACTCCGACTCCGGTTCCGACTCCGACTCCGACTCCGAAAAATTAAATCAAAAAACTCCGACTCCGACTCCGGTTCCGATATGACACCTCCGTTACATCCCTACCACACACTGCCCTGCCCAAACCCAAAGACAAGGTTTTGGGTGCGTAGCGGATTCCCCGCGTGCCAGAAAATAGGAAACGAAAAGGGTTGTTTTTCGTGAATTGTTCAGAAAATATCATATTTTTGAAGCGTATAATATCGCCTGAAATGTTTCTCTGTTATTTCGGGCCCTTCAAGTTTTTTCTTTTATACATTTGACGGGCGATTGACATCGATACGGTTAAAAATAAATTGACGGATGATTGTTACGGCAACAATAGGTTTTACAAAAATTACTGATTCTTTCTTTATTGTTGTCTATAATATAAATTTATAAATTTTACATTACTATATGAACATCAGAAAAAAACTTCACAACTTACCTAATAAATAATTTATATTTATTCAAGGACAAACACAATTAACGATTCTCTAAGCGCAACCCTAATATTGGCTTCGCATCAATATCCAAGTGCCTTGCAAAGGAAATGATTAATGCCCTTACATCGAGTTATATGTCGACTCATTGTCATAATGGCCTAGATATGTGCTAATTACATAGCTGTAGATGTACATACATGCATGTCTTACTAGCACATATTCGCTGCTAAAGATAGAAGTTTGTTGTTTTAAAGAGTTTTTTGTAGACTTGATTTTAATTGTCACTGGATAAAAAAAACACAGGACCATTAAAATAAAAAAATACTTATAAAAGGTGCGAAAAAAATTATGAGATGTGTTACAAGGAAATTATAGGTTGTTTTATTTTTATCGAATATAATACATATTTTGTAGAAACTAGATCAAAGTGACGACACGTCGATAGAAATCGTAACCTTGCCAGTTAGGAAAAAATATATTACAAAGGTTGCTAATCGCGACTACCATTCCGTTTGAGCAATAATGCTTCGCGTTCAATCTCACAAATGGTCCGGGGCGCAGCAGTTGACATCGACATAATCAATCCCGGCCAAGCGTTATTGGTCAAGCACATCGTAAAAAGCAAAGTACCCTACGTCTGATTAGATTTTTCCTGCGTAAAATCAAGGCTTTTCATCCTTCAAATAATCCAATCCAATAAAAATTCGACAAACTCTTTCATCCACAGACGCACGTCGATTTCTCGAGACGTCAACCTTTCCTTGAAGGTCGAAAGGTCTCCAAATTCAGTTATTCGATTATCCAAATATAAATTAGTTTAGTATGTCATGTGCCATTTTCACAGCTCGCTGGCTCTTTGGCAGCTGTCTATTTTGCATATTTTATATTCGTTACAAAGGTTTCTCGTGTGTTTGCGAAATTTCTGCAACTAGGTCAGCATATTTCATCTGAATTTAATATATTGCATTACAGAAAATGTTTGGATAATGTTGGCAGGGTCGCGGATGAGGGTTCAGTTATGGTGGCAATACGCAGATGGAAGTTTCCGGAATATTTATTGTACGGAAGTCACATAATGTAACATACAAATATCACATTTAACATAAATCTGACCGCAATTGACCGAAAAATTTACATATAACTCGCTTCAAGCTTTTTGCCTGATTGGGGCAGCTTCTTCGAGTTTATCTGGTGCTAATCCCTTCTGAATACTATTCTCACGAAGTTGTAAGGTTTTTTGCGCAAAAAAAGGATTAATTTTTTCTTTAAAATGTAGAAAGTAACCAAGTTATTTTACTTAAATATATTTTTGCGAGTAGATTACCAGATGTTGCGATAGTTTTGTTTTAATTCAACGAAGTTAAAAGTTATAGTGATTGATTAATATGTACACTGGTCTACCGAAATATTTTTACAAGACCAAGCTTTAATCGAAAAATTCCACTCGACCCGAACGTGCCCAAAAATATTTAATAAGTTTTCATAACAAGTTGTTGAATTACCTTTACATAAATTTATGATTTCGATTTAAGCTTACTTCAATATGGATGGGTAGGGATTACCGAAACACAATATCGTGTGAACGTGACAAGTTGGTATTTCTCTGGACACATATTACTGTGACCATTTAATTTACATCATGATGTTAAAAGAATATTGATTCATTCTATAGAATAAACATATTAATATTATGTAGTTTGTTTTGGAAGTTTTCACTATCGATTTTAAAGATAATGGAGTTCGAAACGACGATACAGTACTCTTCAAAACGAATTCGATATATTTACATTTTAATGAAAACCCATCTATTGCCAAAGGTATTTCAAGTTTTGCTTAGCCATTATACTCTTTTCTACAAAAAAGACACATTTGATTATTCACAAATGAAACGTTTCTGTCGCTTAACCAACTAATGCTTTCCAGAATCGTATCTTTGGCCCCAAAGTGTTTAGCGGTGACCTTTGAGGCCGCCCCGCATTCCCTCCACGGTTCAACACACAAATATTCGTCTGGAAGCCAATTTAACTTGGCTAAAAACTTGTTTGAAGTTGTTAAGATCGTTTGGCCCTACACGGACTATTTTTTTTTTTTTTTTTTTTGCAAGGCTGATGATTGTAATCTCGTATGAGTTGGTCTACGCTCGTACTTGAAATTGATTTTGTACAATTTGCTAATGGTAATACCCGCGTGAAAGTGAGAGGTGAGGGTTCGATCCCCGCCTGATACCACTAATGGGTTTTAATATTAGCATATTTATCTATCCAAGGACATTAGATCTTTAAATATTTATAATTTGTCAAAAACAGCATAACATCTATGTAACTATTATAAGACTTTTTTCGATTTTAGATTAGAGATAAGTGATAGACCGACTAATTGTTTCATGCGTTTCTTATAAAAATAATAAAAAAATAAACATCACATTTGTTGATATGACTCCGTCTTAAGTATAAATAATAATGTGTACATGTAAACGAATGTTTGTTCTGTGCGGGGATCGAACCCGAGACATCTTGATCTAATAGTGAACATCTTGACCATTACACAGAGCGGTTGATCAAAAGTCGCTAATGCCTCCAGGTTATGTTTTCTTCCTTCGTGCACAACTTGTTACACACATTATATGAGTTTGTATCAAGAATCTCTAATACCAAGTTTACATACTTTGATCACAATAACGCTTAGACATTCAAGACGTGATGTCAACTTGTTACGCGGTGCTCGTCTCCAACTTCGAGTATTTAGTTGGCGCTACGCAGATTAAGCACGTTGAAGAGCATTTTTAGTTGTAACTTTACTTAATTATTTAACGCACTTAAGCCTGTATTATTTATGTTTGTCGTATGGAATGGTTAAGTTCTTAGAGAATCGAAAGAAGTGGCTATGTCATACTGGCGGACAGCCCGCCAGACAAACAAACATTACTAATCTATGAAAGTTCCGTTTTTTGCCATTTGGCTACGGAACCCCTAAAATAATAAATAATAAATAATAATAAATGCCTTGGACTAACACACCAATTGCCTAGCCCCAAACTAAGCTCGAAGCTTGTACTATGGGAGCTAGGGAACGGATACACATATTTAAATACTTTTTAAACATCCATGACTCGAGTACAAATGCCGATGTTCATCACACAAACATTTGCCCCTTGCGGGATTCGAACCCACGACCCTTGGTTTTGTAGCCAGGCTCTCTAGCCACTCGACCAACGGGCCTGTCAAATGATTGCACATTCCGAACATTTAGTAGATCAACATTAAACTATTTTATAGTTTACGTTGCTACCGACCTTCTGCGTATTGACCTCGCGAGTGGAGATGCCCATCTTCTCGTGGTGTCGCAGCTGCACGGGGTATATGATCTGGTAGTAGTGCGCGCCGATGTTCCGCACCAGCTCCTGGTTCTGACGGTATTCACGCAGCAGCCGCTCCACCTCTCCTGCAAGAGAGAGAGAGAGGTTAATAAATAATAAATAAATAAATAAATATCTCTGGACATTATTCACACAGCGCCATCTAGCCCCAAACTAAGCATTAGCTTATGCTATGGGTGCCAGACAACGGATAAACATTACTTATATACTACTTAATAAATAAATTCATTGGACTAACACACCAATGAGGGTGTTCGCAAATGAAAATACGCTGGATGGCAGAGGTAGGCGTAGGGTCTTACTGGTATGTGATTGGTGAATTTTGACAGATATTATCGCAAACACCCTCATTGTCTTTCCCCAAACTAAGCTCGAAGCTTGTACTATGGATACTTGGAGACGGATAGACATACTTAACACATATAATGCCTCTCTTTAAATGTGTTAATTGGTATTTGTCAGCCATATGTGGCTGACATGGCAGGATAAGACTTAAATACTTTTATAAACATACATTACTAGAGTACAACTGCCGATGTTCATCAAAAAAACATTTGCCCCTAGAAGAATCCGAACCCGCGACCCTCGTTTTTGTAGCCGTATTAATTATTTTATAATAACGATACTTTCGGACTAGAAATCTTCTCCGGCATAGGAATATACCTACAACCATTTTAAATCTATGTATAAACACACAAGCGCCAGTGTCGCACTACATACATGCCATTTAAATAAAATGTTATAGATGCAAAGGCCTCTTAATAATGTATAATTTTAATAAGTGCTATCCTTACAAGTTACACAATAAATGTAAATAATCGGAGTTAGATTGTTAGTTAAATGTCAAAACTGACAGTTGACTTTTTTACACAGTCTTGGGGTACAAAGTTTTAGAATCAAGACGTATTTCTTTCGAAATCTGACCGCTGTTATTATTGTATTTCAGTATCACTTTAAAAATATTACTAAAGGTGAATTTAGTCAAACTACACAAATAAAAAATCTGCTGAGAAAGAATAAAAGTCGTATTTCAAAGTCAAAGAATCTGCGATAGCTAAATAAAATTTACAGAAAATCAATATTTACTCACTCCATCGCAATAAGAAATAGTACTAAAAATTCCAGCAAACTTTTGCCATTCAAAGACGAACACAAGCAAAGGAATAAAACCTATTGTTATGCAAACAAGTCTGATATGCCTCGGAATTTTGCTACGTAAAATTTATAACCGTGGAAATGTGTACGTTGACACGATAAGGCGTTTGGTTTTAGTACCCACTGGGTTGAGAACAGAAGTACTGAGTACACAGAACATATAGCATCAGGGTTGACGATGTTTGCAGTGAACCGCTTCAAGCAAACGGGTATTGAGCAAACGCAATGTCGACCATGCCGGACAATTTCTGAGGAACGTAACATTGTGTTATTCATACGGTACGACGTTTCCCATTTTGATATTGTTGGCCAGCACGATTCATATCGCCGAAAACAGGCGGAACAGTAGATTTTCTGTGCGAGAAATTGGCAACCCAGTCTTAAATATTTCATGGTCCTTAGTCCGACATGTAGGCACTAGGCAATAAATTCTGACCATTAAAAGCGCCAAGCTTAAGTAAGGAATAGGCGGTCAATATGTCAAATACACATATTAGGACGTTTAGTTTATTACTTCTAATGAATAGTAATAAGTGCGTTTGTGAGCTTGAATTTCCATTTTGAAAATTTCTTTAATATATGACGATTTCAGAGACCAAATCAAATAAGGCTTCATAATTAAAATATTCTAGACGCTTTGTATACCATAAAAACATCTGTGTGTTAATGTCGACTCATAACATTTTAAGAAAATGTTTAAATTTTTGCAATTGTTATTATCGTAGCTGGCTACAGCGTTGCTGACTTGCTCTTTTCTTAACATTAAACAAATTGGTATCACCACGAAAAATTCAAATATTTCACCTGGCAACCCTGCACAGGGGACTGGAGTCAGAGGACCGAGGTACTAAAACGGTCGGTTCCCTCTACCTCGAGGCGATCGATGAGTGAGGACCATAAAGCGTCAATATTGAACCGGATCAACTTCGAGTTTTCATAGCGGATTGCGAAACTGCTTCACGGGGGTGTATTCTGATTTTTTGCTGAGACTTTGGTTTTTTAACAAATCCTTCTTGCATCATTCGTTTTCTATGGGAGTGTAAAAGTTCAAGTGTGCCTTACTCAGGTCGGACTGAGTTTACAGCTATACAGCTTTTGCAAAAGCGTTGGTAATGCCCGCAAGAAGAAATGTGTGGTTGATGGACGAGAAAAAAAGACGATTGGCGTCCCTACAAAAATCGGAATTGTTTAGTTTTTATGACAGATCAGCTGTTGAAAAAAAATAGACTGACATTGTTTTTATGGTGGACGGAAGATTATAAATGCAGTGATGTAAAGCAAAGCTTGTGGGAATATTGGTAAGAGAAATAGAATTTCATATTCACTTTTTTCTATGATCTTCTATATATTTTACATCAAAACCTTTGTCGATTAGAAAATATTCATTGCAAAAAATGTTGGTTGACTTTTTAAGAACTGCATTAAGAAAACCCTCGTCACTCAGCCACTTATAAATGTCACATAAGACTCCCCCAGTTTTATGGGATTTAATAAACTCAACCAATCATGTTATCGTTGGAGTGTCACTTACGTTACACCATTATGTCGACATTTCACCATAAAATCAGTGTCACAGCGATATTATAATATCCTGAATTTAAAACTTTAGTTCGTATTCCAAATTTATTTTTTTATTTTTTTTTATTTATTTATTACACGAAAAACATGTTTACATTATATACTTATATCTAATGACTCTGCACTAAGCAAAAATTTGCTTGTAACCCAGTAGCCAATACACTCCGTATACAATATTAACGTAAACATGTCAATATATACCTTACAAACTAAAATAAAATAAATAAAACTTACAGCCATTGTATAGTTTTAAATACCATTTCGTTTCACACGTTTCCAGTTTCCACATAAGTCACATAAAGTTTAATTTATAATTTTCTTCGTCCATCGAGAATAACATACTAGATTCCACGTGCGAAACGGGCAAACTTAGACGGCCACTCCAGCTCTTGACGTGAATGAGTTCCATTTAACGAGACGACTTACTGCCCCCGAATGCACAATTAAATAGCATAACTCCCAAAATATTCCATTTCCGAATAAAGCTTCGCTGATTCAATTTCCTTATCTCGGCAGTTTTGACAATGGGGAGAGGTGCACGGGTTAGACAGCTCTATATAAATGTTAATCTTGACCATTCAAGTGGCATTTATGACCTAAATGAGTTCCAATCCGCGCCATTGTTCGGTTTAAGTTCGTCGTAAAGCCGTAGCGTGGCGCTGGTGAGACGAGTTCGATATTTGAAGTGCAAGGTGCTGTTAAATACTTCGAGGATTTGTGCTCTATTAACCAAATGTAAGAGGTTTTGTGGGGTGAGGATTTGATTGTGAAAGTTTAAAATGGGCTATATAAAATTGTTTCTTGGGTCGCATAGCATAGTTAAATGAAAAAAATATGATAATACAGAATCAAATCATTTTAAATCTGGTGAGATCTTTAAATCATATAGACTCTAATAATGGTGCGAACTAGACAAAGGAAGGATAATGCAAAAATGATTAAAGGGATCGACTTACATGTATATTTGAGGCCTTGGATCTGTAACGGATGAATTCAATGAACATTGCACCCAGCACAAAGTCAGAATTAACCTTTATACTCGTACTGTCCAGCCCTGCCATTCAATATCGAGTTCTGCAATCAATATCAAGGCCAGGATTAAGCCCATAAAGAAAAGAACAAATAAATAACGCGACAAACGAAACACGCGAACGCAATTTCTTATTTATTTATCACAGAACGGACTGCTGATTTAACAGGATTTCCGAAAATAGCATCACCCAGAGCGAATGTCCGTGATTCGATCGAGTCCACACGGTCTTGGAATTCGTTATGTGCGATCCATCGATGTTTTATTTCACCGATTCCGAGATTGAGCCGGGATATCTCTTTAATCGAAACAAACTGGAACTCTTTTACTTCATCCAAATGTTAGTTGGAGAGGATTTTTAACACGGAGTAGTGTATGCAGTTCTCAAATATACAGAAGATATATTGGGATAGTAGCAAAAAGAAGATAGTCATTAGTTTACGAAATGCATTTAAAATATGTTTTGGGTCAAAACATTTAACTAATAAGATTATGATGGCTGGCAGGAGCTGGATGCGATTTTCCAAAGATCGGGCTGAGTGGAGAGCCCTAGGAGAGGCCTACGTCCAGCAGTGGACTGCGATAGGCTGACGATGAATATGATTATAAATTACTTATTTTGCATTTAAGCGTCTGGCATTTTTTTTTCTGAAGTGGGGAAACACAAAAATACACAATAATATTAGTGTTATGTTCTCATAAGCTAAAATTCCTATAATAATTTTGTCCATATTTGACCATACAAGTGTTTTCGTTAATTCCATTGATGAATAAATTATAGTGATTTTCATAAGCCGCAAGCTTACCATGTTTTATTTAAATCTCACTTCTATTTAACATTTTACAACATTGCACATTGTCACATATTATTATGATTAATAGATATTAATAGCCGAAGCATTTAAGCTAAATGCTCAGTAATCATGCGTAAACGACGCCATAGATTAAATCACTAACTGATTGTACAATTAACAATTCAATCAACCATCACGCTGGGTATGTCCTTCGGCAGTGCGTGTGAATATTAATACATACATGGATGTTCGCACGTCTCATATTGATTGACTTGCTGAGCTATTGTTCAGCAGTGAATTGTGGCAATATACATATATAGGTACTAATATAATAAAGCTTTTTTGTTTGAACGCGCTAAACTCAAGAACTACTGGTTCGAAATGAAAAAATATATTTTAGTGTTGGATAGTTCGAACGAACGAAGTCGCGGGCGGCTGCTAGTAACTGTATAAAATTTAACGTGCATGACTAATAACAATACAAGTATTTACTGATTTATCAGACAAAATAAATAGCAACACCTATACGTTAGCGTATTTCGAACAGTACTTGAAAGATTATTAATTCAGTGTATTTTTTTCCTAGCCGTATAAAACTATTTGACTTCTATCTTTCAAATAAGAGTCAGCAAAAAGAATAAGAGAAAGAGTTTAATTACGTTCAGCTATCATTCCATACTAAGCGATAGTAGAATAGCTGAACGTTATGAACCTCATAAAATCGTCTAACAATAGACGTTCCATAAACAAGAGGCCTTAGAATCCTCAACAAAGTCCACATGTTCGCTAGTTGATTGTGGGTTTAAGGCGCAATTAACATTGTAACTCCCAGTGTAACAGCTGCTTAGAAGATAACACAAACACGCGTCTATGTACATAACGCGAGGATACTTGTTTACGCTCCACAACCCGAGTTAAAATCACGTTGTCCGCCAAGATGACGTCACAAGCAACGTCCGAGGTCCACGACGCCCCAGGGCGCTGGTTCTAATTTAACTTCTCGATTGTACCAATCGATAATCGATTTGCATCCGAATCGTTCTCGATAACAAGATACATTAGTCGAGTGAAAACTGGCGCGTCTAAACTTTTTTAACTAGGGCTTTACATTTTGATTGTACAAGTTGCGAACACACTTTCTATTTGTTTTCTTTTTTTATTTAGTTTGTTCTTGACATTAATTTATCGCTAATCAAAGTCTGTTATATTGTTTGAATTTCTTGCTGGTAAATACTATTGCCGAAAGGAATGCTATTTTGGGGTGAATAAGTTACGATAGCTGACTTTACAAACGGTCGTTAATTATAATTAAAGAAGATATTGTTCGCAACACACGCCTCAGTAGAAAAATCCTATTCACCTGCTTTTGAAATTAAAGCCACTTGCCTAAATAGGCCAACAATTTAGCTAAAGCCTCCAGCACATTTGCAAATGGAAATAATACTGAAAACGTTAGTGCTCAATAGTCGGACCACATTCAAATAGTAGTTTTGAAACAATAATAGCCATCAAATGACTTTGGCATTGGTTTGGAAACAATAAACTTTGATTCATGAATGCTCCCATTGGATAGTAGTGCCGATGTGTGCTGCGGGGTGAAATGAATCAACATACTAAATTATAATAAGTATGGACAAGTTCTATAGTTATCAGAACATTGGAAGATATGTGACCTCTTCCTTAGACCATTATTTAAGCTCTATCTGATATAAGCAGATCGTGGGTTTAATTCTTGTCTTGAATATTATAAATCGTGTGGATTTCTGTTTCCGAACTCATATTGTTATACTACAGCCTTCCTCGACAAATGGACTATCCTACACAAAAAAACTTCCTGAGATAAGCACGTTCAAACAAACTCAAGATAGATTAAATTTTAATGTCTATAACTTTTTGTTGATCATTTCTAAGCGTAACTTGGCAATATCCGACAGGGAACAATGTGTAGCAATACACTCAAAATAAAGAATTTAAAAAATGAAGGAGTATATTACGGCTCTACGATTGCCAATTAAGCGTACACGTAATAAGTTGTGTCAGAGTACCAGCTACCAGTCGCTAACAGCACAATTTTTTCACAATTAACTCACTCTTCCCGACAAAAAACATTCAAAAAAAGAATTCCCAAACAAACCGAATCCGGAACGCATGATAAAATCTGTTGCATTCCAGCACAATAACGAGTCATCAAAAAGAAGCAAGTTACGGGCAAACAGCAATAATCGGGGCGTAAGTAAAGTCAGCCCGCAATTTAGGACAGAGACGAGCGTAATACAGGGGCATTGTGGGCCGCCAACTAGGGCGTGCGAGCCGCGCCCGATACCTACCGAGCTACCGCCGCCGCTGTTCTGAGGAACGTTTTGTGTTCCGTCTACTATTGTACAGCTAGTAGTTTTATTACAGCTAGAGTTCTCGGCCTCTCGATATATCAAAGTCATGGAAAACTCAGATCAGCTATGGTACCGGCTAAATGAGTCATAAAAAGCTAGACTCGACTTTTTGGTTGATGTTTGGTGTAGTTTTTATACTACAGAAGCGTATTGAGAAGTGATTTTAAATTGCATTATTGAACTACTAGCTACTACATATTAAGACGCGTAATACAGGGGCATTGTGGGCCGCCAACTGGGGCGTGCGAGCCGCGCCCGATACCTACCGAGCTACCGCCGCCGCTGTTCTGAGGAACGTTTTGTGTTCCGTCTGCCATTGTACAGTAATGTACAGCTAGTAGTTTTATTACAGCTGGAGATCTGTGCATTAGCTCAGCCTCTCGATATATCAAAGTCATGGAAAACTCGAATTTGTAGCTATGGTACCGGCTAAATGAGTCATAAAAAGCTAGACTCGACATTTTGGTCGATTTTTGGTGTAGTTTTCATACTAAAGACGCTTCTTTAGTATGAAAACTACACTAAAAATTACGCTTATTAAGAAGTGATTTCAAATTGAATTATTGAACTACTAGCTACTATTAAGATGCGTAATACAGGGGCATTGTGGGCCGCCAACTGGGGCGTGCGAGCCGCGCCCGATACCTACCGAGCTACCGCCGCCGCTGTTCTGAGGAACGTTTTGTGTTCCGTCTGCTATTGTACAGTACAGCTAGTAGTTTTATTACAGTTAGAGATCTGTGCATTAGCTCAGCCTCTCGATATATCAAAGTCATGGAAAACTCAAATCAGCTATGGTACCGGCTAAATGATTCATTAAACGCTGGACTCGACATTTTGGTTGATTTTTGGAGCAGTTTTCAGACTACAGAAGCGTATTGAGAAGTGATTTTAAATTGCATGATTGAACTACTAGCTACTATTAAGAAGCGCAATACAGGGGCATTTTAGGCCGCTAACTGGGGCGTGCGAGCCGCGCCCGATACCTACCGAGCTACCGCCGCCGCTGTTCTGAGGAACGTTTTGTGTTCCGTCTGCCATTGTACATTACAGCTAGTAGTTTTATTACAGCTAGAGATCTGTGCATTAGCTCAGCCTCTCGATATATCAAAGTCATGGAAAACTCAAATCAGTAGCTATGGTACCGGCTAAATGACTCATGAAAAGCTACATAGACTTGACATTTTGGCTGATTTTTGGTGCAGTTTTCATACTACAGAAGAGTATTGAGAAGTGATTTTAAATTGCATTATTGAACTACTAGCTACTATTAAGATGCGTAATACAGGCGCATTGTAGGGGGCTACTAACTGGGGCGTGCGAGCCGCGCCCGATACCTACCGAGCTACCGCCGCCGCTGTTCTGAGGAACGTTTTGTGTTCCGTCTGCTATTGTACAGCTAGTAATTCTAGTAGCTACTACTTCTAGCTACTGTACTTTAGCTCCTCGATATATCAAATTGGGTATTTGACATCAGGGACAAATAAATAATGTGCTCGTTATTAAATGTTTCTGTTTACAGGCACAGCAATGAATTGGACTTGACATTTCTGATCGTTTTGGCACTTCTTTTACTATCACGAGGACGGCTGCTGGTAGCCAATACACGTCGATGGTGTTAGCTTATAAATGTTAATAACTTATCCAATATCAATTTTTAAAGCTATAGTAGCTATGTTCGCGGTAAGATGGCATTGTTTGAGCAAGGCGCTCAATATACAAAGTAAAACAAGGCTTTCAGTTTTCGTTAAAATCAAAGACTCTCTTGTTGAATTAGGACAAATAATTTTAGAAATCCACGTTGCTTTGGATGCTCCTTACAACTATTCCTTGCTACAAGAACGTTTAATGGACTCCTTCGGTTGAACGCAGAAGTGCAAGGCACACAAGCCACTCTAGTTAGACACACAGCCTCGGTTCGTATTGTGAGAGCTTCACTGCTCTAGTTAATTGGCTCGGAGCAAGGATTGCCTCGAAAATGCAGTCTGAGGGTCCGCGGCATCACATATCATGACGATAAGTGACTGTTCTATAAATGGTGGCTTTAATTATGGTATGAGTGTATTTTACTTAGTAACTTTAAAGAGTAGTCATTAGACATATTGCTGTTAAAATTAGGAGGTTTTTTAAGATACACTAACGGCCGCCCACGACTCCGTCCGTGTGGTTTTCGGTTCCCGCACAAATAGTTATGTACTATAGCCAAAAGCCTTCCTCGTCAAATGGACTATCCAACACAAAAATATTTTTTCAAATCGGGCCAGTAGGTCCTGAGATTAACGCGTTCAAACAAACAAACAAACTCTTCAGCTTTGTTATATTAGTAGATAGATACATCATAATACTATAACTGTCCATCGTATTAATCGTTCTACTTATTCTAAGTCAAAAAGAGGCTGATGATAATTGCTATTCTGAGGAGACAAACCCAATTAATGATAATTCTGTGGTCCCTTCGCTGGTCCAAAGAATATTTCATACACAGAATTCCTAGCGTCGCGTTGGAATGCAATCTATTTTTTTGTGGGATACCTGATGTAGCTATCTATCTAGGCTCCAACACTGATCCACCCAATTATTCTTATTAACCACCTATAACTTATTTTGATACGACGTTCCGCAATGTTCCCCCATCTTGTAATTTGGAACATCCGCGCTCGTTACAATTACATTGATGACAATTACTACAATGTGCTGGCGATTGGTGCATTTGAGTTTATATGCGCTGTTAGGAACACAACGCGTTCTAGATAATTACGAGAATTAATGCCGAGTGTGTCTTCGTAAATGGATTTCAACTACTGTAGCTTTTACGATCACCCAATTTACAGAACAACGTTGGACTGTGGTACATTAGAGGAACTCCCTGGCCTGATTTGTATGACCTGGGACAATGTATGTTATCGGGACTAAAAGCGACCGAAAAGAAGTTAGAAGACGTACTACGTAATTAATATTGCTTTTATTCACGATTTGCATGAGGCAAACTATCAAGCGGGTCACCTGATAGTGATCACCGCTGCACATGGACATTAACAACCGTACACGGGTCGCAGATGCATTGCCTGCCTTTAAAAACCCCATAACCTCTCCAACTGAGCTCTGGCAACCTTACTAACCAGCAGAAACATAGCACAACAGTTACGAAATGCTACTTCTCAGTGGTCTCATGTATGTGAATATCAAAGCTATACCAAACACACTTAGTTTAATCATTCTTTGAAAGCATCTTTATACATTTATGTTTCAACGACTAAGCTTAGGTTACTGGAATACCTACAGTATTGTCTTATAAGACTTCGTTTGTTTAAGATAAAACGAACAAGTTTCTACAAGACTTATGATTACTTTACGACTTGTTGTAATTAAACTTGATATTTTCTTTGTCTAGATTACACAATTATTCCGAGGAGTCTGCTCCTGACTATTTAGACAAAAGTTGCGTGAATTTTCTGAGGCAAAAAATTATGCTATATTTAAATTAAGGATAATTTTTGCTCAATGTCTAATTTAGAAAGAATGAAAGCATCTGGTCTTTACTTTGTTGTGTATTAGTTGAGCCGTTTACGAATTTATTTGTTTATTTATTATTTTCAACTGTCTTATTAAACTTTATAATTTTATGCATCTCAAACACTTGTAAGTGTAGAAAGAATAGTAAAGGTTACCACAAAAAGCTTGTATAAATAAAATTGCAATAACACATTCAAACACCCAACAAAAACAAATTTTACTGCTCAGTATGAATGTTTGTCCTGATTAAGGTTCGAACCCATGACCCGTTGCAAACATATTAACGGGACTAATTAAACTGTAGTTAACTAACCGGGTGTACACTCAACCTTTACGATTTCGCTAATGCCGTCCAAGTATTAAGTTTGGTTAAGTTCGCAACTTGCACAGTGAAGGGCCGGTAACTTAATATGTTTAAGCTACGCTAATAGATGAATGTAATCCTTCCGTCTGTATTCATACAACTATAATTATGTACATAGTAGTTAGACCCAAAAGATTCTGTCTTAATTATAAATTCGTTATATAACCCAAATTTATGGTTATAAATTATGTAATATCATAAATAACTTGATAATAGTTTAAATAAATTTTTAAATATCTCTGGACATTATTCACAAAGCGCCATCTAGCCCCAAACTAAGCATTAGCTTGTGCTATGGGTGTCAGACAACGGATTAACATTACTTATATACTTTTTTTGTAAATACATACATATTATACATAGAAACACCCAGACCGATACAAACAGACATGTTCATGCACACAAATGTTTGTACCGTGCGGGGATCGAACCCGCGACCTTTGGCGTAATAGCCGACTTCTCGACCATTGCACCAAACGGCTCGTCAAATAGAAGGCTCGTCAATAGTTGCTCTATTAATGTCGATTTTTATAGTTCACTGATTTGACCAACCAAGTTATTACAATGAACCAACTGTCATCGACCTCCGTAACCCTTACAAGAATAAAAATTGGCCAAGTGCGAGTCGGACTCCCGCACTGAGGGTTCCGTACAAATTCTATTTTTGACGTATTAAAAAAACTACTGAATAGATTTCGTTCGAACCAATTTTCGTTGGTAGTTTTTATGGTAATGTACATTATATATTTATTTCAGATTAATCATCCTGTTACTTTAGAAGTTAGAGGGGGGGGGACACTTTTTTCCACTTTGGAAGAGTCTGTCACGCAAAGTATTCACTTAAGAAAAAAATGAGCTTAGAAACCTCAATATAATTTTTAAAGACCTATCCATAGATACTCCACACATATATGTTCAATGAAAAAAAATATTTTCAGTTTCAGTTCTATCTATGGGGACCCGCCATTTTTTAATTTTTTTTTCAATTTTCGTGTGAAAACCTTGTTACGGTTCACAGAATACATCTACTCACCAAGTTTCAATAGTATAGCACTTATAGGTTCGGAAAAAAGTGGCTGTGACAGACTGGCGGACAGACAGACAGACAGACAGACAGACAGACATGACGAATCTATGTATAAGGGTTCCGTTTTTTTGCCATTTTGGCTACGGAACCCTAAAAACCAGACAATTTGGATCAAAGTCTAGACTAACGGCTTAACGTGCCTTCCAAAGCACATCATCATTTTTATCGGACAATCAGGTGATTCAAGCCAGTATATTCTAAGCAGTTGTAAATAAGTATAACATAAGAAATAACCTGCAGTTGTACGAGTACGTGAACATACTTACTATTAAAAGTCTGTAAGTAAAAAATTTCTGCATATTAAATTTTTTATAACTTTTATTGAAACTCAATGACTTTTATTGAGATTTGCACTTATTTATTTTGACGTCGTTTGTGAATAAAATACATTTTTACAGCTTCGCGTAGTATTCAAATAAACGTTCAGTCTTTTCAGAAGATAACCAATAAGAAAGGTTGTCTGGAGGTGACAGCATTAAAATTGTGTGTTCACTTCAATTAGTCGAGTAATTTATTACCTATTACAGACAGACGCGACGAGTTTTCATACACATGAGTGAAATCAGCTTTTATTTCATATTACCGAAAATAAAGACAAATAAATAATTCATAAATTACTTGATTGATATGGAGGCCTATCAACGCATGAATCACATTATTTCATATGAAAAATATTTATTGTCTGTAAAATATTTGATGTGTGAATTAATAATTCATGTTGGAATATATATATTTTTTTAAACTTTCCCTTGATACTACCCTCCCTCTCCGGCTTTGCACGAAATTCTTTAGTGTTTTTTTGCTCTAATGTCTAAATGTCAATGTAACTCTTATTATGCGGCGATTCGTGGAGAGTCCCAGGAGAAGCCTTCGTCCAGTAGTGGACTGCGATAGGCTGATTATAATAATGGTGTAAATGCATCAAAATACATTGCTCAATCTATGAAATTGAAATCTATTAAGCATTTAGACAGCTAGAAGCGACTCCATTTAAAATTAAAACATGTAAGTACATATTACATATATAGGTTATGTTTTGAAGTATCATTTCCTCAGCAGCACTTTGTTTCTCTTACTGACTTAAATTCAATTTTAGTTGATGTTGATATATTAACCTAGAACAAAGCTCCCTAACTCCCTCGCTCCACTAGCTACATTTTTACAAACTGTCACAACGCGAAACTGCCTATTCACCGTGAAACAATAGCCTTTGTAATGTATTAACGAAAAATTCTATTATAACTGACGTGGAGTTCCCATTCACGCGGGTATAATTTGCGAAACAAAGTGCTTTTTCACAAGCCTGGAGCTTATGTAATTAATATACGATAATGACACCCCCCTTGTTGGCAATGTTGGTTATAAATCACATTGTGGCCTGAAGATGAGGTGAAGTATTTCGGTTATCGAGGTTACTGGGAGCTATTAAGTCATCCCCCGGCGGGGGGTTCAGGGGCCTGTCTTACACGGTTTATTATTGTATACCAGGTGCGACAGTGAAGATATTATATTAGTTTCCGTAATGTCGACGTTCTGTTATGTTTTATAGAGCAAGATTTTATTGAAACATTTTTTTAACCACCAAAATTTTTTTTAGTAAATTTTACTAGTAATACTATTTGCGTTATAACTTTAACTTCTCCCTAAAAACATAAAAAACAGGAGGCCTTTAAAAATGCATTAATAATGAAAGAAGGTATTGAACTTTCTAATTTCTTAAGTAGCAAAAGTTCAAATTGACTGACTTCGAAATATACAAGAAAAATAAATTTAAACAATTTCCAGAAGCGATTCCCAACGCGGACGAAGTTCTGAAAGCTAGTAGGCATACAAAAGAAAATCTACCAACATTTTTCGTATAGCACTTCACCTTCAAACTCTCGATCCAATATCAACAGTCCCCCGGCGCCTTTCACTCAATCTCAAACAAAATTTCCGTCTTAAATCATCAAAGCTCATTATAATGGAAGAATCCTTACTTTAATAAAGTGGCGAACACCTATTAAAGTTATGTAATTGAAACAGCGAAGAGGAGCAATTAGGCACGTACTTATTAGTAGGGCTTATTACAAAAGATTCCCTTTGCATGGGTAAGCAAACAAACTTAAATTGAATTCGATGGAGGCTTAATTGGAACGTTCGGCGGATGATATGTCGTCTGAAGCGGGATTGAGACGGGGAAGTTAATGACAGTTTCGCCGGCAGACATCTTTGATATCGGTTTGAAGTATGTTCGGATCACGTGCATTGATGTTTGCAAAACTTTTTTCTCGGTTAAGATGAAATAGAAAACTTATGAAGCTTTCAATCTGAAAAAAGAAAAGTCTCTGGACAGGAAGGTCATATATTCACACCCTTTGCAGTCCCTGTGAATTAACTTTCAATTCCTGAGACAAAATGATAAAACCAAATTGCTTAACAAGACAAATCGTTTTGATACATAAATTGACTATGAATAATTATGCATAAATTATAGGCCACAAATCAAGCACATCAATGCTTAAAACAATAAAAATATATACAATCAGATAAAATGTGAAGTTAATGTATACTTTCATCACCAAAATAAAACCGTTCTCGTACTTCTACATAGTACTGTAATGAGAAGCTTTCTCACTTCTTTATAAAACACCCCGACTTCTATTCTTAAACGAGTCCATCCGACCCGACATACAGCAAAACCTACGTGACAGCGTGTAATTTGTAACATTTGCTTACCCCATGCACCGTTAATTAAGCAATTCATCAAAACTCGAGCTGCCTCCAACAAAACCCATTGTAAGTTCGTGAATGTACTGACGAGGCTCGCCAGGGGAGCAAGAGCCGTCACACCCCGCGTGCCGCAAACATTTGTCTTCGGAATAACGGCTCTGGACAGTGTTGCCATATCAAAGGCCAAAAATTGCTTAGTCAAAGACAGAAATATAGTGTAAATCATACTTTTTTAAATTAAAGTAGTCTTGTAATATCTTGAATCGATTGAATTTGAAAGGAAATTTAAATCTCAAGTAATCATCAAATGACATATCATGCAAAAATACCAAATAAACGGTGTAAACAATTAAACATTTTTATTTATAGCGTCGTAAATTCGTTATGTGCGTTTGCACATATCAAAAGATTTTGTCGCATGATTGTTTAATCATACGAGTTTTGTTCAAAATAAACTTACATGATATTTTGATTGACCGAATACCACATGAAAGTTCCTAAAATTCATACTTAAAGCACTTAACTTGGAAACACCACCCGAAGTAAGTCAGCTAAAACCGGTTGCGGTCCCAAACCTTTCATTTGGGTTTGACGTAAATAAAATTTTTGTTTCCTGCTTAAAGTTAATTAAGCTATGTAAGACGCAGCTTTGAGTGTTCTCATTAAATAGGAAACCTTAGCAGTTTTTGTGAGTAATTACGTAACATTTTTGGGACGTTTAAACGTACGAGTAACTCTAGCTCAAGAGCTCCTTCATTTTAATGGAACACAATGCTTTTTGAGGCTTATTTATGGTTAAGCATGGGTTCAAATTGCTCCCCTCTCGTTAAATACTCTCTTTCATCGTGTGAGAGCCGGTTAATCTGTTAGAGTTTCCGGACTTTTCACAAATGCGTTTTCAAGTAACGAGAATAGGATTAAGTACAGTTTTACCCGGAAAAAACCTTTTTAAAATATATTATTCGAAATCTTAAGACCGGATGAGGACGTTTTTTTTGATAAGCTATGCCTAAATACTTTAAATCAAATATTTCTAACTTATTAGTTTACCACTCAAACGACTATTCTGCGAATTTCAACCTAAAATCTTCTTCCATAAGGTCGTCTTACCAATCAATTTGAACACATAAGGGCACCCACGACACTTTAATAGCCAAAAGTTCTCAAACGCACCTGTAGCGAAGGATTACGCACTAATTTATGTAACACAAGTCAAGTTATTGCCAACTGCGGCTTTAGGCGCCCGCTGGTTAATTAAGTATATTACTAATAATTCATACTGCGTTAGAGCCGGTATCATGGCCAATAAAGATCACATCATCACTTTTATTCATTCTCTATGGGCTTGCTCTTGGTCCCAAACTCTGTATCTGCCCTCGGGCACAGACAAGGCCTACGATGGAGCGAGCTCACCCAGATAATGCCTGTGCATTTTGGTTTTTAGCTCATTAAGTCTACACCAGGTAATTTTCATCAACTGACTACAATTTTTCACGGTAGATTTTACATATATTTAGAGAAATAATCACTAGAATGCTATTATTCGTAATTGCGGCTTATGTTATTTAAGCAGTTTTTCAGATCACTAGCAAAAGTTAACAATATGTCCCGAAATATTGCAAGTAACTAAATTTTTGATTTTGTGCATAATGCTTTACGCTCGTACCATATCAAGTCAAATTCTTAAACGAATCTTCGCTGAATACTAGTCTAACAAATTAAAGCTTTTTCGTCCAACAAAGCTTAAATACTAAGGAAAAATATGACAGAACATTTGGTGCAGAAATCGTCTCCTCAACTATCTAATAAACTTTATCTCCCATCCTAGAATTACACGCAAATGTGACACAATCAATGATACCAACATTTTAGTAATCTAGCCCGCATTTGCGCCAATGAAGGCTTGCCATAAGCTTGCGAATCTCAGTTTTATAGTTCCCAAACTATCACGGACCCGCTAAGGGAATCAAAGCGTAATATTTTATATTCAAAGTTACCGTGGGCCCGCAGTAAAAGATGGTCGTAAACGTGAAACTAAGATTGGTCCAAACGCGAGCATCATACAAAGCTGGGCGCATGAATCAACAGTGCGCGGTCGCAGTTACAGCGTTTTTATTTAATTACAGTAAAATACATATCTGGCAAGAACACATAGGTACCTAATGTATATTGATCTGAAGCTAAGGTAAGCAGATATTGTGGTACGGAAGTTTTGAATTCACCAATAATTTTTTCCCTAGCATCCATTTTGGGGCTAGGGCATTAGTGTGTCAGTCCAAGGAATTGATCATTTTTCTTTTTAGCTGCCACTCTCGACTTCGTCAGCGTGGATTTCAGATGCCTTTTTCGCAATTAAAGGTGGCCTATTTCTTTGCCTGTAAAGATTGTCTGTGCCAAATTTCATCAAATCGGTTTAGAGGTTATGCGTGAAAGCGTATCAGACAGACAGACAGAGTTTCTTCCCCATTTATAATATTAGAAGGGATTACTGAATTACCTGATTGTCAAAGAAAAGAGGCTAATATTTTTCTTTGAAGCTAAGCTACTCCGCTACCCGCTCCGCTCATGCCGCCGCTACCACTCGCCCCGCACCCCTCTAACACGCCTGAAGCATCTCGCAGATGACGCGTGCATTATGCATCCGCTGCATTTAGCGATAGTGTGCAGTCTGCGGTGCAGGGCTGCATACACTTGCGATATCACAGCTAATACTGCGTTTCGTTAATCCTTATTATAATAGAAGCTGAGTAACGCTCTGCATTGAATTAGTACTTATAAACAACTACTAAGGCCTACAAGTTGGTTATATGTACTAGATATGCGGGTAAAGGTAACTATGTAGGTAATGGTTAAGTATTTAATTATGTTAAAAAGTTATTACTTTGAACTTTCGCGTTACATTATACATAATTAAACAACAGTATAACGGGACTTACGTTGTTGTCTTATTATAAAAAGCTGCTTTGTTAAGGGCGTATAGTATTTTTATTATATATACAAAATTATATCTTATGTCTTAGCAACAGAGTGTGTTTATTAATACAAATATACCTAATATGTACATAAAAAATACCAAAACCGGAGCATTGCATTCTACACAATATGAACACTCTTGTAAAATGACGAAAACACAATTATTTTGAAATTGTTCAATAGTAAGTTGTAAATGTGTTTTATATACTTACAAGTATTGTCGATCAATTATTTTATTTGAAGATCATGGAAACGTTATACAAAATTATACATTATACATTAAACAATATACAAAACTGCACCTCAAGTTCGCGCTCAAGATCGAGCTCAGAGTTGAATGTGATTTATTAATACGAGCCTAAGAGTCAGATCACGAAAGCTATCATGTTTTGACAGGCCCGTTGGTCGAGTGGCTAGAGACCCTGGCTACAAAACCAAGGGTCGCGGGTTCGAATCCCGCTAGGGGCAAATGTTTGTGTGATGAACATCGGCATTTGTACTCGAGTCATGGATGTTTATAAAAGTATTTAAGTATGTCTATCCGTTCCCTAGCTTCCATAGTACAAGCTTCGAGCTTAGTTTGGGGCTAGGCAATTGGTGTGTTAGTCCAGGGCATTTATTTATTATTATTTATTTATGTCACACTATCGAAGAAAATCTGCCCCAGGAACATTTAGTCTACTGAAAATTTCTTTATTTAAATCTTATCGTTTGTCCTACATAAAAAAAATTGTCATATTTGACGTTATTATATTGGTGGCAACCCTTTTTACAAGGTTTATCATATAAAATGCATCGCTGTACGTTGGAGATAGATATTGTTACTCGGTTAAGCCGGTGTGGAGCCTAGGTTTTAACTTAAGCCTATTGTTGCCGAGATTTATAATGTACTACATTTTCTCAGCCTAATCCAAAATAGAGATGTGAAATAGAAACTTTACTACCTACTTTAATTTTATGTTCAGAATATTATTGTTAATTTGTTCATAAGGGTTTAAGCCTGGTCAAAAAACAAAATCACAAAAACTATCACTGTAGTTTTTTAATGTGGTCACTTTTTATAAGAGAGTTGTTGGTTGCTGTCGGCTTAGATAATGGTAAGTGATAACCGCTGCATTTTTCTTTTCTTCTTTTTTTTTACTGGCTAGTGGCAACGCATCTGCATCCCTTGTGCGTATGTTGATGTCCATGGGCAGCGATGATCACTTACCATCAGGTGACCCTCTTGGTCGGTTGGTTCCCAGTATCATTTTAAAAAAGACGGATGTCGAGTAGACACAATTGACCACACATTTTTCTCATGCGTGCGAGGTCGAACTCGCGACTTCTTGTTTCAACAATTGACAGCTTAACCATACACCAAACCAATGAACAAAATCCAATTGGACAATAAACTATATATTAAACAGCACTAGATCTCTCAAGCAGACATTTCAATGATTAAAAAGTGGTAAACTCAATAAATCAGCAAAGTTGGGCGAGTGTCACCGCGCCGACGAGTTAGGACTTTCCGTTGCGATCTTGTTAAGTTTGTTGTGGGCATTTTGAAACTACTTTTCTAGTTGACGAGCTTCGTGCATAGTTTTCTACGACGTACTTCGCCTTCAAATCTTAGAGGCATAATCACGTTTCTTCCGCGTTTTTGAAGAAACTTGGTTAATAAATAATCAAATAATAATAATGAAATCAAATTATAAGATTTCATTATTATTATTAGATTATACCACGATTTCATTTAATTAACCTTAGACCTATATTTGTGTCAACGTATGCGTAAGTAGTAGCAGGCTGAAGGAGGCAAAGGGATGGCTTGCCAATGTTTACATTCCGGATTAAAATTAATAAGAAACTGACAAGACATTTTACCTTTCTTAATACATATACTCTTTTCACATGAATACCTAATAAAGAACACTTAAAAATCGTAACTGTAAACCTTAAAATAACAAGGAAAACATTTGTGTGCAATAAAAAAACATCTCATTCCAGAAATAGAAGTTACAGAACTTTAGTTAAACCAAACAAAACTCCCAACAAAACAAGTTGATTAAATACAAAAGAACTCAAAATCGTCACTAAAGTTTTTAAGCATAAAAAATGCGACGACATTATAACCGCGTTGAAATCCATCGCAAAGAAACACAAAACACAAATTAATTACGTAAGGTCCCGAATAATACCGGGCATAATTTAAACTTTTACACCGCAATCTAAAACTCAAACTGGAAACCTCGAGGAAGCTGAAAATTTTTAGAGATCCTCCCCCAGTTAAGATAAAATTTGATGACCAGAGAATCATAGGGAGTTAGAATTTAGACAGAAGTATTTGTTTTTATTAACTCCTCGTTGATCTTGGAATGTGATTCGTTGTTCGTTTAATTTAATCGTGAGTTCTGGTTTTAATTTAATTGTGCAAACTAGTAAAGGTTATATATATTTTTTATAGAGATTATATTTTCTCAGTTCTAAGTGACCGAATGTTTTCTGAGGTTTACGCGACTGTTACTCATTAAATATATCTACTTTTAAACGGATGAAATCGCGGCTAATTAAAACTATATCCAGTTGATCTAGAACAAATACAAATGAAATAATCACCGTTTGAACATTCCAGCAAATACTTTATTGCATGTTAAAATCTTCAATACGGAATTTCTGGACATTCTATTTGTTTAAAAATAATTTTTAACTGACGGAACCCATTTATTTTTTGCTTGTTACAGTTAAAGTTCACTCCGAGCAAAAGTTACGAAGAAAACATTCTTATTTTAACGGCTTTGCGGAACCAAAGTTGGGTGAGTGATTTAAATATTTGATTTGAGTAATCTCTTCTCTGAGAAACCTTGGTGGAAACTACCAGACGAACTTGAAATGTTATATAATGGTGTCGTTAAATGCATTATTATTTATTTTTCTTGCAAGCAGAAGGCGTGAACAGTGCTCGCGGTAAATACCAGTGGAGATTTCTTTTCTTAGATTTCTAAACGATGAGTTCAAAGTCCTGCAAATATGTGCAGACAGAAAGTTTTCTCATATCTATATATTATTTATATTTGCAAATCTACTCGACTTTGACTTTAATTAATTAAAGCTAATAAATTGTTTAAATGATTCGTTTGCTGCACGAGTAATAAGTGCAACTTTTTGTTGCCATTAACTATAATAATTGCAACTATTTGTTGCCAAAAATTGTTGTAAAAATATTTCTCGATGCGATGGTTACTACAAAAGTCGCCGCTACTACACTGCATCAAATTTATGTAACAAAGGCCTTATTTTCAGTCCAAAACAGGCCATGCACGTGCTACAAAGAGGAGAGCCCTGGACCTCCACTTTTGCTCCGGCCGCTGTGTGCATGCAACATGCATAAAATGCACCGGCTCGCTTTGTTGCCGCCGCGTTTATTGGATATGTTGGGTTTGACAACGCTAGGAATTTGTACCGGGCGACTTTGACTTGTTTTGGGTGTAACAAGTAGAAAAGAGGTTTTTAAACCTTTCTTATTTGACTATATTTATTTATACATGGTTAGCTTTAGATTAATTTAATTTGACTGAAACATCTTATTTACGGTTACGATTGATGGCAAATAAATAAATAAATGCCTTGGATTAATAGACTCATTGCCTAGCCCCAAACTAAGCGCGAAGCTTGTACTTTGGATACTAGGGAACGTACTTAGATAGTTATATAAACATCCATGATTCGAGTACAAATCTCGATGTTCATCGCACAAACATTTGCCCCAGCGCGATATAAACCCTTGGTTTTGTAGCCAGATGCTCTGACCACTAGACCACCAAATCATGGCAGATCAGACACAATCCAGACTTAGTGTAATTACAGATGACTTTGCGAAAAAAAATCCAATTTTAAAATTTTATATTCGACCCTAAAGATATGTATATTTTTTAAGTACATACAAAAGATAAATATAATAGTCCTAGTGCAAGTTTAGACTCTAACCCTGTAAGTTACTCTTTAGAATTGTGTATTGTGTGTCAAATCAAATAATAAAAAAAAAATTAGTGTTGGGAAAATGATTTTCAAATACGAGATACGGGTAACGAGTGTAATAATATATCACGGGCGTATAATGATTCATCCGAGCTGGCAGTTGACTATGAATATGATGTTTTATTCATGAGCTGATACTCGACTCGATAAATTGAATTAGTCATTGAACTGTGTACGGAATTTGCAAAATGTGTGTAGAATTTTCATGACGAGAAAATTTTGCGGTGAAAATATTATATGATTATTTTTAATGATTGGGATGGACAGTTTGATTCAGACAAAAATTTAACAAGTTTGAAGATGAAAAATTAGTAAAAATAATTAGTGCAAGGAAAACTGGTGGTTTAAATCCCTTCAAACTAATGCTAAGTTTGGGATGGGATCATATCCACCCGTTTTTGTCTCAAATGAAACCTGGCACATTGTGTATTAATTGCGATGGACGACCATAATATAACCTTTGTTTCAGTTAATTTGAGGCAGATTTTATCTTCAATGAGCTTATAAATGAATGATTTTAGTCATCAAAAGATAATGGTTATAAACTGGAATTCACTGAGAGTCTTCCTCTTTCAGAAGTCCAAATTTTTTTTAAGATCAAATTTAAAAATGTCGAAGCTCTGTTACTTTTCAACACGTTTAAGATTATAAACTCCTTACTCTACATGTTACGTGAACGTGCAGGTCCAAACTCTGTAATTCACAGACGTCGCTTCAGACGTCAAGTGTCAGAGCTAAGGTTGACGGTTTTTAGGAAGGGGGAGTGGGGGGAGTCAGTGTCACGCATGCTTGCGTCTCACGCTTGACGGCGCGGCCCGATCTCGTCCCCGGACGAAGTCGACGCCGCCGAGGGCCGCATCACCGCGAGCATTACGAGGGCTGTGGAGGTCTCATCGTCTCCGGCCAGTTCCACCCCCGCCTCCCACAAACGGGCAGATTTGCCAGTCAAACTGGCAAATCTTTTAAACAAGAAGAGGAAGTTGCGCAAATTATGGTCCTCTTCTCGCTGTCCCCGGCTCAAGTCCGAGCTCAACCGGGTTACGGCAGAGCTGTCTGACGAGATGAAGGCATGGCGCGGCGAGGCGTGGGATCGCCGTATCGACGACGCAGTCGATAACGCCGCTGACCTCTTCAAGCTCGCCAGACAGCTCTCCCGTACCACTCCCCCGACACACCCCTTAAGGGACTCAGCTGGAAAGCTGCACTACACTGCACCTAAGAGAGCTGAGTTATTGGCCAAGCACCTGGAGGAGGTTTTCTCCCCCCACCCTCTGCCCCCGCGGCTCAACGCGGGCATCCGCGACCACCATGCAGACGTCGAGCGCGTGGTGGCGGAAACCTTGTCGGGTCCCATGCCGTCCCTCCCGGGAGAGGATTTCTTCTCTCCATCCGAGGTGAGAAGGGCAGTTGTGCGCATGCCCAGGCGCAAGGCCCCGGGCCCCGACAAGGTGACTGCCACTATGTTAGTGAGAATGCCGCGTAAGGGCTTGGTAGCAATTACCCGGCTCTTTAACGGCATTCTCAGGACAGGTCATTTTCCACAAGCATGGAAGGCCGGCGACATTATTGTCCTGCCCAAACCGGGTAAGGACCGTCGCTCGCCGGCCAGCTACCGGCCAATAACTCTTCTCTCTCACACCGCGAAGCTGTTTGAGCGAATGCTGTTGACTAGGTTGAGGCCTCACCTCAACCTAAGGGATGACCAGTTTGGCTTCCGCGACAGACATTCCACTACGCTCCAGCTGACGCGGGTACTCCACATGCTGGCTCATGCAGTGAACCGGGGTCATACCGCCGCGGGGGTCTTTCTCGATATAGAGAAGGCCTTCGACCGCGTGTGGCACCCCGGTTTACTGTATAAGCTAATACACCACAACATTCCGGTCCACTACGTACGCCTAATAGCGTCCTTCCTGGAGGGGCGCTCTTTCCGCGTAATGGTGGAAAACCACACTTCACAGCCGCACCACATCAGTGCAGGAGTGCCACAAGGAAGCTGCTTGAGTCCGAGTCTGTACGCGGTTTACACAGATGACATCCCCACGCTTGAGGGACGTCAGGGAGAGGGGGTGCGAGATGTTACGCTCGCACTCTTCGCTGATGACAGCGCCTTCTTTACGTCCTCCAAGCGGCCGGGGGTGGCTCTGCGTAAACTGCAAGACTTGCTCGACCTGATCCCGGACTGGCTCGATAAGTGGCGCATGGCCGTCAATGTGGGTAAGACGGAGGCGCTACTGATCGGCCGCGGGCGCAAGGGAGCAGCGCCACTCGTTCTCCGCGGGCAGGAGATCGAGTGGAAGCCTACGGTCAAGTACCTAGGTTGTAGGATCGATTGCTCGTTGCGCATGGTACCGCAGGTCACCCACGCCGTTCACCAGGCGAAGATGGCCCGCGCGATCTTGCGACCGATCCTCACTTCCAAACTCCCCCTACGCACCAAAGTAGGCGTCTATAAAACCTACATCAGATCGCGCCTGACATACGCCATGCCCGCGTGGTACGGCCTATGTAGCAAGACGAGTCGCGCTCGTGTAGACGCCCAACAGAATATTTCCCTTCGCGTCACAACCGGGGCTGGGCGGTATGTCCGGAACGACGTTATCGCCCGTGACGTGAAGATGCAGTCGATCGGAGACTTTGTGGCATTGTCGGCGCGTCGAATGTTCGATCGCGCCGACAATGGCCCATATCGCCATCTCCATGGGATCGCTCCCCTCCACGCACGGCCGCCCGATCCGTCGGGACGCGCCCTACCCCGTGAGCTTCTGCTCCCGCGTGACGCGCAGGGAAATATCGCAGACGCCACTATACATGAATACATCCGCCAACAGCTACACAAACACACGCACACCCACCCACAACCCGACCAACCCCAATCCCGGATCCCTGTTCCAATCTTCCGCGTCGTGCCGGGCGTTGTCCAACCTCAAGCCAACTCCCGCCTCGACCCATTCAAACTGGACGTCGCGGTACCGACGTCCAGTGCGAGTTGACAGACGAACAGGTATGACTTATGACAATCCTCCGCCTCCCATTAGGTAGCTGTTTAGGTTAGTTAGATAGTAGTTAGTAGTAGGTATTAGTATTAAGGACAAAAAAAAAAAAAAAAAAAAAAAAAAAAAAAAAAAAAAAAAAACAACAAAAAAAAAAAAAAAAAAAAAAAAAAAAAAAAAAAAAAAATTGATTATGTGATGTCCTGTGTTGTATAGATTGTTTTTCATGTTGTTTATGTTTAGATTTTAGTTAGTTGTAGTTTAGATTTTATGTTTGTTTATACCCTTTGTTAATTTGTACATATTTGCTATATATAAACAAACATTGCAACAGCTACCTTCCCATGTTCCCAACTACCCATCCCATCCGACCCTCTCCCTCCGCCTGATTACGCGGTAAGCCGCCCCCCGGTTGCTGGTAAGCTCGCCGGGCTTCCCCAACGGGTTCCACCTGGCGGGCCCATCCGCATAGGGGGCCGCAGCGTCGCGGAGGGAGAGATATGATCGGCCCCGGACGGGGCCGGACATACCTCACCAGGCACAGGAGTGCCTGAGAAGCAGCCCGGGCAAGGAGGACTATCCTCGAGGCCCGCACCTGCAGCCCCCGAGGGGTCTGCGGAAGACCACGTCGTCGCTTGACGGCACGTCCGCTCGCAGCGGGGTCGTATTTAGACGAATTTATTCCGAGGAGAGATTAGTGTTGTGTTTGGTAGAGTTTCGAGTCCTGATTATATTTAGAGGATTTTTCATATGACTCGAAAGAACAAAATGCAATGACGTTTTTACAATCCATGTCTTAATTTGAAATATTATAAAGCCAGTGTTAAAACTGTATTTAACTGTTCATTCAAGCACAGGAATCGCATTGTACGAGCACACCACCAGGTTCAAAGCACATTCTTTAATCTGACCCACAAGCAGTAGAAATAGTTAGTTAAATATAATTTTTTCAGCATTTGCACTGCAACGTAGTGTTTTTTTACATTTTAATAACATACCTTATGTTATATGTTTCAACAATAAACAAAAGGGACTGTAACAATGTAAATCCAATACACTAAGTTGTTTAAAGTTAGAAGTACACCAGACTCGAAACTCGAATTCTAAACATCACTAACAACGTTCATTATACATTTTGGTGTCTGTAATTCTCATTAGTAGGATTAAAAGGCAATTCATTTGTTGCTTCAATTAACTTAGTATGAAATTGACTTACTCAAGATATTTCACGATTAGATTTGCAGCTCGAGCTAAATAAACGAAATTTATAACTCCTATCTTGTAAAGTACAGAATTTATGATTTCATTGTTTCAGTTCAGGTTTTGTTCTAATACTACCAAAAGCTTCGCATTACTAATGTTTAGTTTATTAATTTATACTTAGTAATTGTAAGTAGCAAATGATTGTTATTGTAAAGAGAAAAGATCTGTATTTTGTATGTTTTGATAGAATAATTGACTTGTTACGATTCCGATTATCATAACATGTTGAAATGGTCAAAAATTCGTCTCCGAAATTAAAAATGTTCTCATGGGATACTGTAATGTTGTCCACGCAAGTAGAAATTCCGTTGCATTAATAGCTACATAACGACAAAATAATTTTGTTTGTAAGTATCGAATATAGGCTGATTTAAAAATATGGCATATTTTCCTGATACCTTAAAGTATGATATAAATGTCTTTGTCCTTATCTACTACGACAGTACTTACATTAATTTCCTAACTTCTGTCAAGCCACGCTTGAACCTCCTCAACCGCCTCAAGATTTGACAAGTCCGGTTATTAAATTGGAGCGACTGTCGCCATACCTTCCGCCCCTTGACAGGTGAACCAGATCAATTGAATTAGGTCTGAGTAATTACATTATGAAGGTTTCCTCACGATGTTTTACGACATTGTGAGGTCGAATACGCATATGCATAAGAACTTTAAATGCGTAGAGGTATTTTTTGACATAGGTATTTGATTGACAAGTGTGGAAGTGATTTTGGGATAAAATTAAATAACAGTACTGTCAAGTTACTCGATCAAAAGCATTTCTTTAAAACAAACTTTTTTCACAAATTTTAAATTTTCATATTTTTTGTATTAATGAACAGTATTTTTTAAATCCTTTCAAACGCATAAGCAACTCTTTTAATCATAAGCAAAGATGTAAGCAAAAAAAATATTATCTTATTTGATTCCTATCTCACAAAACAAATTTTACAATTTTATATAATACTAGCGGCCGCCAGCGACTCCGTCCGCATGGGTTTCGTTTCCGTACACCGTGTTAGTTAGCTTAAAGGCTTCCTCGACAAATAGTAAGTGGACTTTCCAATACAAAAGATTTTGTCAATTCGAACCAGTTGTTACTGAAATTAGAGCAATCAAACCAATCTGGATCAGGAGTTACACGTGTTATTGTGAGTCAACCATGAAAGATAGACATATACTGTCAAGGGATATTTATTAGGCAATTTTATGAACAATATTTCCGTCATACATGATTTTTATGTAACTTTAACCATTAAAGCTGCAACCGCGACAGAAGCTTAAAAAATGGAGTAAATTCTCCCGTTTTCCCAATATTTCCTTTCACTACTCTGCTCCAATAAAGAATAATTGTGCCAAGTTTCGTCAAAATCCGTCCAGTAGTTTTTGTTTCTATAAGGAACATACAGACAGACAGACAGACAAAAATTTTACTGATTGCATTTTTGGCATCAGTATCGATCACTTATCACCCCCCGATAGTTATTTTGAAAATATATTTAATGTACAGAATTGACCTCTCTACAGATTTATTATAAGTATAGATAAATACATACATGTTATGAATAGGAGTTCCATTTTCTGTTAAACGGATTCCTACAATACTACAAGTGAATTCTTCTTGTCCGAAAACCTATGCTTTACGTCTTCGACAGATTGCCTTATGCCTTGTTATCATTCGATTTCACTGGCCTTCCTAGCAGAAGACACCGTAGATTCCGCCAGAACGCATCACTGCGACGTATCATTTAATCAATGCCCCTGCCAAAACCGTACAGGCAACACTCCCTCGCCAGAAGCCTCGGCATTTGCATCTCAACGAATATGTAGATCGAGATGTGCCCGGTGACACGTTTGCGCCCGCCCGCGCTTAATCGATTTGCTTAGATTGAGTCGAGTGAATCCGAGTACTCGATGCGGGCGATTGCGAGCTCTGAATATAGAAATGGCGGCTCAGGTGAACGTTGGCAAATATTGTTCGATATTTTACAAGGTTTTACACGTTCCTTTTTGTGGGGTGAGTTGTCAATGTTTTGCGTTGGATTTTTTACGTTTTAAGTCCGTAGATTATTTTGAAGAATTATAACTTGAGTTTTCGTGCTTCTCAGGAGAACAAGATTGTAACACATTTTTTTGTTCCCGAAAAAACATACAATAATATGACTGACAAAGCCTTTTTATCACGACGATGAAGTTCAGGCCTAATGGTAAACGGTTTTTTTTATTAATAGGTGTACCTGCACCATTTAATGTATCATTTGAACATCCCCACAAATCTTAAGGGACAAAACTGATTTTGATCATAATTATCTTTTTGATATAAAACGAGACGAGCTAACCGCGATCGCGCGACGAGCATCAATTCTGTCCTGATGGCTACGTGTTAACCCGTAACTAAAAAGCTTCTAATCCAGTGCTCCACATCTAGGCAGTAGTTAGGTCTCCCATACCTAGTAATTTCAATCAGACCACCAAATATCCAGTCACCTCCATCATTGAGATGCAAACGCGGCTTGTCGCGGCGTCTTGTCACAGATAAACTTGTGTTATTGCGTTTAGTTCCTGCCAGGTACGCACATTAATTACATTACCGCCGGTAGATTGCTCCTGAAAGTGACAGTTTGACTGGCATTCCGTCGTATATCTAGCGAAGGGAAGGAGTCGCCGCTAAGCATGTTATGTACTGGATTCTTTGAATAGGTACGACAATTAGTCTAGTTACAAGTTTACTGGAAGTACATATGTACATAATGTCCTGCAAGGGTCAGATTCAGAATATGATCTTTGTAGACTTTTTTGTCTTGGTGCTCATTAACAAAATCGCTCTTTTTAGCCACCAAGAACGATGTCTACATAGACTTGCACCATAAATCGTCTGACATAGACGTAGAGGCCCGATGGTGGATTAACAAAATACTTCTGGGCTACCTTCCTATCATAGGCCTCATATTCAACGCTAATTAGATTAGATCAAGATCAAGAGCTAGCTCATTTGGCAATTAAAATAAATAATATGCAAATCACACCCTAAACTATGTTCAGCAATGGCGACCCTTGGAAAATAAGAGCAATGCTCATAATACATATGCTCAATTTGTCGGACCGAAATAAATATAACTCAATTCCGCCATATCAGTTCGAATTATTATAGTGCACCAGTGTCTATCCCATTAAGTGTGACCGATAAGCCATCGCGCCATGGAAGCAATCAACATTGATTAGAAAGCTTTCAGCTGTATCTACATGATGATCATTATTATTTGTATATAAACCGATGCCATTGAGCTGATATGAAATCTTTTACAAAAATAGTTTCGATTGGATCCTCGATATACGGACGAACATACCATAGTTTTATTTTGATCCCCAAATCCTTTACTTCAAATATAAGCTACCATATAAATAATATGTCATACTTTTTTAAACGAGACATTCCTTTTGGGACTTTGACGGTGTACCGAAGGTTATGTGGGGGTTGGAAGGACCAGGAAAACCCCGGATCTCTTCGGGTCACGTAATCACGCTCGAATCCCGTTTTACATATTACGTAGTAAATGCCCAGAGCAATACAAAAAGACATGTTCATGCACGGGTATATTGGTTCACTACTTTCGTAGGCTGAGTTACTCGATCGGATGTTAAACGAGATACTCGTATTTTGGGATTAGGAGTTCAGCCGTTTAATTGTCATGTCATGTTATTCTTTCATCTTACTTCATCTTTATTTGTATGTTAGAATCTGTATCAGCTTCTAATATACAAATATAGGGACTATTTTCTGGCCGAATATCATCATCATCAGGCCTCTACGTCTATGTCAGCCGAATATATGGAGTCGGTAATCTAACGATACATTGACGTACTCATGGACTGTTTTTTTACATCATTCCTAAGGGGGTTCTGGGGCTCATTCAGGGTTTTTTATGTGAAAACTATTTTTTTTTTGGAACACGGGTGATGTATGTAGGAAGTAAAAATTCAATAGAAAATCATAATTCATTCAACTCTGAACATATTGGGAACGCAACGCCAATTTTTATGTTATGTGGCTGAGATAATGTCATAAGTCCATTATGAGTCTTTCGCAGACCACTGCTAGATGGCAGTCTTCTCCATAAGGAGTTGCCAATCATAGTAATTATTCTAATTATCTTAGAAGTATTTATCTTAGTAAGCAACTTTTGTTATTACCAAGAAGTGTGTGCCATCGTCACACGTCTTCTTCACGTTTAACTCTATAGCGAACTTTACAAACTTAATAAAACAAATCAAGTTTAAACAGACTCAAAAACTCTCCCGTCACTTCTACTGCAATGTCAATGCTCTGTACTAAACTTTGACAAACTGTAATTAACGCGATGTCAGTGGACTTATTACGAGTTAAAGTACTGAGACGGAAAGTTAAACATTCACGAAAATACTCGAAGCACTAAGTTGCTTCAATTACTTTTTATGTAAGAAGTGAGACCTTACGTTTCTTTAGTTCGCTAGTTCTCGGCAATGAATTAACGCGCGACGTTTCTTAATGTAAGTAATAAGAAACTGTCAAAGAAACATCTTGTAATATGTAAGGGGTGTGATTAATCGCAGCGGCAAATGAGTAAACTATTTATAGTAATGAACTAGCGGCCGCTCGCGACTCCGTCCGCGTAGATTTCGGTTTCCGCACAATAGTGTCAAAGATGTGATTAACAAGCGTTATACGTAGATCTTACTGTATTATACGTATATTACAATACATTATAGTATATCTTTTGCCTAGCGATTATCCCGTTTCTGTGTGGGGTCCACTTTGACCATGATTCAGTGTTTGGCGAGTCTGGCTATTACAGTGAAGCGATCACCATCAGACCTTCGTAACTCCTCGTCCTTTTGAGAGGAACCAGACAGATTGGGTCATGGTAACACATTCAGATCAAACTGAACTAAAATCAGAAACTATCTGAATGTGCAGGTTTCCTCACGGTATTTTCCCTCGGCGGTGAGGGAACAGATCAGATGAGAGAACAGCGGTGAGGGGGCACATAGGTTTTTCAAAAATTCTGGGGTTTGGGGGTCTGGGTTCGAACCACGGACCTCACAATACCTGGTCCGTACCACTGGCCATCATAGCTCCCTACACTTCATTATATATACCTACCTACGTATAATTCGTAAACAACACACATTCTAATCATTCGGAATCAGCGTTTGACGCGTATTCTAAACCACGACTATCATTGTGATGCAAATACCGCGAGAACAACTTGTGTTATTGCGCTCAGTTTAGGATTCAGAACTGAATTATTAAAATACCTTTTGTATTACTACGCGTCGAATTCCGTTTGTTGAGATGTGTTGGAATAAATTAAGTGTGAGCTTAGGGTTAAATATACATGTGACGTAAATAAGTTGATGAAAAAGTTTTTCGTACATATTCATGACTAGCGGTTGCCCGCGACTCGGTCCGCGTGGTTTTCGGTTTCCGCACATATAGGTATATACTGTAGTCTAAAGCCTTCCTCGACAAATGGACTATCCACAACTAAAATATTTTTGTCAAATCGAACCAGCAGTTCCTGGAATTGGCTCGTTCTAATATTTAGTTAAAAAAAATCTCGTATAATGAAACCAATTTATTCAATGATTTTTCAGTCTTGGCTTTATTGATTACTTAAACTTTTTTCGTAGCTAACCAAAGCGAACCAAGTCACGTCAAATCAATCAAAAGTTCAAACTTTGAAGTTATAACAGTTTTTAAAAGATTTTTTATGAAGTAAAAAGCCTTTATTACTTCTTGCCCTTCGCCGGGTTTCGGCTACAGCGTACGTCAAACGACCCCAATCATAAGATTAATTACTATTTTAGAAAAATAATAATGATTGGTTTCTTAATTTATTGGAACTAGCTGCTTTTTTAGACTTTTGTCTAAAAAACCCTTAATTTAGAAACACTAAGTGAAAACAACATGACCATAGTTGGGCGGGACTTCATCTGCAATGTATTTTAAATGAAAGAACACACTTTTCCGAAATAACGTCGCGTATTTTTTAAAGAACATGCATCGCCGTCAAACTTCGGCCGCGTAATTTCAGCCTAGTGTGTTTCCACACTTATACTCGTAGTAATTACTTTAATTCACAAGACAGGTACAATACCGATTACTGCACTCTCAATAAAATATGTGACTAAACATTTCGACTTTAATATCTCGATTCCTATTCGGAATGCGATCGATGTAAATCGATTAAATCAGGTGTCACGCAGTCGGGGCGTGCACAATGTACGTGAATTGTTGCGTTACATCGAACCCAATCACATGCAAATAAATAGGATGGCTGTTACTGATGACATTTATCTGGTGAAGGTGTTACTAGTGAAATAAATTATTTTCATTTCGCAGCCCGTTGGTCTTGCGGTTAGAAAACTACTATGAATTATAAATATATAGTAGTAAATCTTCTAAACTAGCACACCATTTGCCTAGTGTCAAAACAAGGCTTGCAATAACGATTCAAGGCAAAGGATAAGCTCACCTATTTAAATACTTGTCCTCTCACTGAAGTCTGATATTTATATTCGCCGCGGGAATCTAACCCGTGACCGTTGGTTTTGTAGCCAGGGTTTCTGACCACTGGACCAACGGGCCCGTCAATAAACAAACGAATAAACAATAACATAGTTTAGAAAACATGTTACATCGTTGCCGACAGTATAACAATGCAATTTGGTTTCAACAAATGTCAATAGATTAATTATTTTAATTCAAAAAGCGATTAATGGAAACTACGTGCTTGTTCGCCAAATGTGTAAAACAGCTCGACCAATAATTTGTAATCGTTCCACCCACAGTTATTCAACACACCTGGGACCGCTTTGATTTGTTTCCACGTTTCCAAAAACCGCATCAATCCGAAACTCCGAAAAGGCATTCCTACATTTTAAACACGTGTCAAGTCCGCAACAACATCTGAAACGAAATAAAAACCCACCACGGAGGGCGAAAACTCTACGCGCCAAAACCGGAATCGCGACCGCTTCAAACAGCCTCAAACCAGTTCAAACTAGTTTCAAATCAAAACTGCTGCGGGGCGCCTTTGATGTGGCGGTGGATTCCAGTTCCAAATGAATTTGGAACATTATTTTGGCCTCAACGGGCCTTTGTGTGATTCCGTGACGTTTGTATTTATGAAGTGGTTTACATCTGTAACTGAAACTAAATATCTTCGGTATGCGCGCCGCGAATGTTTGGAAATACTAGCCTCCCGTTTCAATTTCGGATGTTGGGAACCCATCTTTGATGCGGTGTTGTTAAATTGTTGGACTAGACGGAGGGTTGATAATAAAGCCTGGACCGACCTTTTGCATGCAAGAGTTTTAAATAGGTTAGTCCAATTCCACAAGAACACATTATTTTATTATTTAACCTTTCGTAGAATTGAAAAAAATATTTTAGTATTGAGTTAATAACATTAGTTATTTTAAATAAGTTGACTGGTACATTAAAAAAATACAACCCATGCTTTTTGATTTGAAAATCCTGCTAACATCTTTTTATCGGAACAACAATCCTAAAACAAGAGGCCTGGCTATAAGTTACTTCATATAGTTTAGTTAGTCTAAATAAGTTGCCTAGGACATAGAAAAAATTCAACCAATGCTTTTTGATTTTAGAATCCTACCGATATCTTCCTATCGGAACAACAATCCAACAGGGGGTCCGGCTATAAGTCATTTCATTTAGTTCATAAGGTTCAAATAAAACCAGCCTTCCAATATCAGTAACAGCACATCAATACAAACTAATAGCACAGAGCTGCAACTTTGTCCCGTAAATCGTTCACGTGTTACTCAATTTCCGCTCGAACCCGACGGGACAATAAAAAATTGTTTTGAGCAAACACGGGATCGGGAGTGCGTGATACCGTGCAGCGTCACGCGTTACGTGTCACGTGTTCACCCTTTGCCAAGGGGTGTATCTCACTGGGGTACCTTTAACAAATGGGGGTATTGCTTATTACCCCTATATATGGGAGGGATCCCCATGTGTCCGTAGTGCCTCTGCAAGCGGGCTAGTAACCGCATTGTTGTAGACTATAAAACAAAAGAGGACGATATTATCCACTGCCCATTATTTGCCCATAATCCATTGCGCAGTGTTTAGCACGCTCGGCCTGCGTTTGTTAAGCAAAGTTTAGCAACTTTTACAGAGGCCAGTCATCGGATCGGTGGCTAAAAATTTCATCTCGAGCTCCTCTCCGTGCTTCCGAAGGCACAATAAGCCCTTGGTCTTGCATCTGAACTCTCTACGGTCGTTTCAGTATGCTGTCCTACCGAACTATGAGAGTAAGGGAATAGGGAGAGCACCTGTGCTTGAGCACTCACTTGTGCACTACAATGAATCCCGCGTGTGACGTATTAATAAAGAGCAAGCGAGGCGCACGCGTACGCGGGGCGGGAGGGGACTCGACGCCAGACTGCCGACCGCGCGGACGTGTGCGCAGCGCTTGGTAAAACCACTGTGTGGCTTTTATTTAACAACCCAAAGATAAATCTGGACACCACACGTGGCGACGAGCCCTCAAGTAAGTGGAATATATTTTGAAAATTTTAATAAAAGGAGGGACAAAACGTATTCACGCGTATAAAAAAAAGTAATGCTAAATTGAGTTGAGTCGCAGACAATTTGAGCGGTATACCTACGTTTTACTCGATAACTAGCTTATAACAAGTCATCGTCACCTCATCAACGAAGTCAAATAAGAATAGTAAGAATACCCACAGTGTTATTCAAGTTCATTATTATTGATTAATAAGGAATCGAGTTTGGTTTGTGACGATTAAATTATACTTCGCAATGAAATGCCATTGTAGAAATATATACACATAATGCCATTTGTTATTCCTACACTAGCAAGTAGCTAAAAATAAAGATACACGACTAGGAACTTGTGAGCAAAACCTACTTAAGGACGAAAAAACAAATCGCCAGGTTATGCAATTTCAACTTACCCATTGTGCCAACAAGTTTTGGTGGTAAAAGCAATTGTGGGGTCAGTTCATAAATTGTTATATTTTTTTATTATTATACTCGTATTCTCCACGGACGAGAGAATACTTGTCGCATTTATTTAGCATGTATCGAATAACAATGTTTATTCGTACGTAATTAACATTGCTTATTGGAAATTATATTATTTTGATATTAATTTTGCGGGTAATATCCGCAAATATATATTACGAGTATATTACCAATTTGGAATACCTACATATTATATTATTTGTTATATTGCGGCTTTGTTTTAATTTATTCTTTGGTCACATGAGATAATTAGATACCAGCTCAATAGCAGACATCACGCGCTTGGGTTATTTGGTCACATCAGCTGTCAGAGCAGTGGCGATGGCGTGGACGGCGGAAATGTTGGGTTCGAGTCCTGTCAGACAATTGAGATGTGATCTCATTTTCAAGCATTCTATAGCCCTCAACTAACAAAGGTACCATAGGGTACAAATATATGATGCGAAGGTGCATCAAGTTGCTCAGGGAGCAGTCTATTAGCTAACAAGCGTACCAAGGAGTACAAATATATGTTGCCAAGGTGCATCAGATTGCCAAGGAGCAATTAATTGACTAACAAAAGTACCAAGGAGTACAAATATGTGTTGCCAAAGTGCATCAAATTGCTCAGGGAGCAGTAAAATAGCTAATAAAGGTACCAAGGAGTACAAATATAGGTTGCAAAGGTGCAACCAGTTACCAAGGAGCAATTAATGTGTGATTTTCCCCAGATGGAGCAAGGTGCCAGGGAGCACAAAATGGTGTACTTTGTCAAAGTTCACATTACATGGAAAATACTACTTTTCACGTTCATATTACATTCACCATTCTCGTTACAATGGAATTAAATTTCAGTGTGGTTGAACCACTTTCACCCTATGTAATACCTACAATGTTATCACATTTTACGACCATAAAATACACTACCTAGCATTTCAAGTACCTATTTTATACGAACGCTAACCGGTTGCTTCGCGGATAAGTGGACCAAATATTTATACTCGGTTACCATTCAAAAAGTAAATGAACCATACACTGAAATATGGAGGTAGTGATGAGTGGGGGGATAATAACACATCTTTTATTGTTACTTGGCCATTTTCAACTAAATAAACAATTTCACGGAAAAACTTTCTGTACCAATTTGTTTATTAATTGTAACTTCATTATAATCGACATTTAATCAAGCTAGATAGATAGAATAAATCAAAATTATTGACACACTTTACTTTCATTCTAATGTATGAAAGAAGTGTATTGTTGGGCGTCCCCAACAATACACTTCTTAAATGCGAATAAATGATATATAATATAATTATATCTTTGCGAATAAATTATACCTATGAGTGTATTCGCAAATTCAGTAAAATAACTTTAGACAAGTGTTACGAGGAAATTAATGAAACTAATATTGACTGGGCCGTTGGTCTAGCGGTCGGAGGCCCTGGCTGCAAAACCAAGGGTTCTAACCCCGCTGGGGGCAGGGTTTGTGTGATGAACGTCGGCATTCGTACTCGAGTCATTATAAAAGTATATTTAAGTATGTCTGACCGTCCTCTGGCTTTCATTGTACAGGCTTCGAGCTTGGTTTGGGTCCGGGCAATTGGTGTATGACTCCAATACATTTATTATTATTTTATTAATAGTAGATTAAAATATTCATATATAACAATATATATAAATACCCGAAACACCTCATTTGATGGCAAGGGCCACAATACAAGGTAACCTGACATTGTCCAGATCGCCCGAAATGTCCAATCAATCTACCTGTAGAACCTTTGCAATGCAATAGCGATCCCGTGTCACGGGAATTAGTCACTCGGGATATATTTTCTTGCAACCGGCGTTAACGGCTACTCTCCTCCATATGGTGGAACAGCCTTACAAGAAATTTATTGTATGAATTAAATTAATAAATTAAATTTTAAAGTGTAAAACAACATAATGATGAATAATTATTTGATAAATAATGCTAATCAATAATATTCGACTAATTATTTTAAAAGACAAATAGCTGTGTCGCTGTCATTGTATTTTCTCAGTCAAGAACTTGGCTACTAAGCCTGCTTTCATTGAGCAGAATAAACAACCTAACTTGTACATCGATTAGACCTTGGGTAATAATTACACTAATTATCCAAATAATTTATTTTAAATATTAAGAAAATAGAAGAAGTCTCAGCAAACGTATTGCATTGACAACAAAAATTTTGTAATTAATTTAATTTATTTCCTCAAAATATACAAGGCTTTGCTAGAAAAGAACTTGAAGATAGGTTTATTTCTTGAACGTATGAATATACATTACGTCTTGTGTATAAACGAACATTGATTCAAACAATATAATTGTTTAAGGTAGCCAGGTCGTTCATAAGACAGTACAAAATACATGATGGGTCGCTTAAATTAATATATAATAAATAAAATTTTAAATTTTAACAGCTCGGTAGCCTAGTGGTAAGAACGCCGCTTCACATGCGTGAGGTCGGCGGTCAAGTCCAGTCAGGCACGCATCTCTGGATTTTCAAAAATCTATGTGCGTAATTCCATGCCAGCTGTACGGTGAAGGAAAACATCGTGAGGAAACCTACACACTACGAGTTAGTGTGTGAAATGGAGAAGGCAATGGCAAACCACTCCATTAAAATTGCCAAGAAAGTTGTTGTGTGTTTCATTTCATGCAATGATCACGACCCTCAGTAATGAGGAATACGACTCAAGGAGGAATTAAAATGTAAAGAACGAAAAGCTTCAGTAGCACTGTCTATTGAGCGCACTATAGGTTAGAAAATACTATGGAAGAGGTACTTATGAAAATTTGTAATACAAATGAAAAAAAACAGTTGCAAGTGGAGACTTTAAGGTTCTTGAAGGTTCACAAAATACTGTTAGGGTCTTGAATCTTATTAAGTCATAATATATCAAATCTATTTTATGAACATACAAGGATCACATCCACTACTGCCACCTGCCTAGATAATGTTCGGGTGACACAGATATAATAGACAAAAAGTAATTAATTATTTACAATCAGACAGTGGACAGTGGACAAGTTCAAATGGTACACCAGATGTTCCCCGGGGGTCTGCAGTGATAATTTGTAGGTCTGTCACTGAAAGGCGTAAAAAATTACTTTAGAAACAATATTGAAAGAAAACTGATGATCTCTGTTTTGATTCTTCATGATGACAATGTTGATACTCTTTATGATAATTTGTTTGGCTTGGTAGCTTCTAAATTTAGTTCAATCTTCTCTTCCCTAAGAAGAAGCTGACTATAAATAAATCTAAACCGTATTAAGTTATTTGGGCACTTCAGCAATTAATATATGTAAGTAGACAAATTATGATATAGTCAAATTATATGATCTTTACGGTATTGAGGATATTCTAAGGATCCGAAGATGATTGAATAGTTTTTATCTTATTCTTAAATATTTAAGAAAGTATGTTATAAAGCCAAGTCCATTTTGTTACGAAATATAATAAGTAGTCCCAACAAAATTAAAGCAACATGGAAGAAGTAAGGTAAAGTCTGATGAAAACAGTTATTGTATAATCATCTTTCAACTTGATTATGTAACCCCTGTTAAATATTTAAAAACGTTGAAAGAATATAATATGTACTAAGAAATCTGAGGACTTTTGGGGAATTTCTACAGATATCTTGAGGACTATAAAAAACTATTTCGCTGTAGGTTTATATATTCAATAAATAAGTGTTATTGATTGAAGTAAATTCCTAAATCTAATGAAATTTAGTAAAATCATAATGTGATAATGTGTTATAATAGGAGAAGTTGTAACAATGTGTTATAAAAATTTAGTAATATAATGTAATATATTTAAGTCAGGCGATAAACATTACCCAATTAATTTTAGTCAATTTCAATATTTTCTTATTTAGTAAAATATTTGAAAAATTTTGTTGAAACATTTACTTTCACATTTCAACGCAAACAATTTGCTACTTGGAAAGCAATTTGGTTTTACCAAACCAAGAGCACAACCGATGCAGGGACTGCTCTTATCAAACATGTCTATGATGCCTGGGAAAGTAAACATAATGCTGTAGATATTTTTGGGATCTGTCGAAGGCGTGTGATTGCGTTGACCACAAGATATTGCTCATTAAATTAAAGTATTACGGGTAATCGGAATCTTCTTTAAAACTTGTGAACCGTATCTCACTGACAGGATACAAAGGGTGCACATGAATAACAATAATTCTTCTCGTGTCAAACTGCGAATGGGCATGCCCCAAGGATCTATACTAGGACCATTTCTGTTTTGATCTATGTAAACGACTTGCTATATTTTACGACTAATCTATGTGAGATAGTTTTGTTATTTGTAACGTTGTACCTAAAATTTGTCATAAAAAAAGGAAATGTATAAAATTTATGATGCCTAATGTCAGGCAGATGAATACATCAAGTACCATGAATAACAATTAAAAACTGTAGATTCAACTGTATTTTTGGGGATCACCATTGATCCTAAACTTCAGTGGGGTCATCGTAATTGTCAGAGCTTGAAGTCAGATCTTATAGACTATCTAACAATGTACAGTAGTACCCCACATAGCACTACAGACAAAACTCCTGGTGTAACTTTAGTAGGAAATGATAGACAAGATCCGAAGTTGGAAGAGGAGGAAGTTGGAGGAAGATAAGTTGGAAGTAGTAGTGAGATTGTTTCCGATATTAGATATAGAGACAGACTAATGAAAGACAAGGGGAACATATATGAAGACCGAAAACGGAAAGCAATAGATTTTGAAATAGGACAAAAAACTTGGTCAAAGAAAATAATCTCACTAGTACATTCAACCCAGCACCACATGCGGTACTAAGCTCTAGTGGAAAGGAGTACAATGTAAGAAACGAACTCTTCAGCTTTATTATATTAGTACAGTTCAGTACAGCTTTAGATGTAGCTGTAGATGTAGACTTATTGTACAGACAATTTATGTAAAAAAATGGCGATTGAAAAGAGCAACTATCGAGTTTCTTGCCGCTTCTTCTCGGTAGATGACTGCATTCCGAAGTCGGTGGTAGAGTCAATATGTGGTTTTTATAATTTTATTATTAACGATTCATAAGTGCTTTCCTGAGGCTTATTTGAATAAAGATTATTTTGTTATTTTTCAAAATCATGGTAAAAGGAAGAGGTGTGACGTATTAATAAAGAGCAAGCGAGGCGCACGCGTACGCGGGGCGGGAGGGGACTCGACGCCAGACTGCCGACCGCGCGGACGTGTGCGCAGCGCTTGGTAAAACCACTGTGTGGCTTTTATTTAACAACCCAAAGATAAATCTGGACACCACACCGCGTACCTGGCTGATCGTATAATCAGTCAGGTTTACCAAAAAACGGCCATTAGTCAAAATCGGCCGGAAGGGTATTTATTATTAGATGCTAAGTGGTTCCAAAACAACGTTTTTCTCGTCTCCATAAAAACAGTCAAGGCATGTAATACGTTGTCTGAGTCTGTATTTCCGGATATTTTACAATCACGAGGTTTTCACTTACTAACAAGCTTCCAGAAAACTTACTTAACACAAACATTTGACTATTCGATTAAACTTATTATATTTACACACTACAGTATATTAAGTCAATCAATAACCAAGTTTGATCAAAGGCAACTTCAATCATCATCTTTACTTTTAAGATTGAATTGGATATTGACATCCGATCAAAGCGTAAACGTTGGATTAGCACATCAAAGAAGTACTAGAAACAATCCAATAAGCTTGCGTAGGCAAAAACAAGTTCACGAAAATGTATTTTATTCGAGGGTTCTCGAAGATATTAATTTGTCTCGAAAACAATGCTACAAAATAGCTACAAAGGTGAAATTCGGTAATTCCTGCCGAGAAAGTTGTACGATTGTGTCGCAAGAACGATAGACCTGGTTTACATGCGACAATGCATTTCACGATAAAGAGTACGTAAAGACTGAACGGAATGCGAAAATATAAGTAAAGTGTTGTTTACTGTAAACGAACTGTGAAGGTGAAGTCTTTTAGATAAACATTTTCGAATGACATCTTCATCAGCATGTTGCATGTAGCCCACTGTATGATGTAAGCCGTGTACGCAAAAACATCAAACATTAACATTTGGTATTTATGTGTGGTCAATATTTTTGACAGTGAGTGAGAGTATGGCCGTCAATGGTAAACACGTGCAGACTAAGTTGTTGCGTATTATGCAATTATTTTCTTGAACATTATGAAACTTTAAGTATGCAACTGTAAATAACCACACATCAGTTTAATTCTATCCAAATAAACCACAAGCCAAGCAAAAGCATTCGAGAAATTAAAATAGGTTTTCTTATTCACTTCTGGTTTTTATAGTTTCCAATCTAATTCTGCAGAAGTGAACAAAGAGGAAGTACGTAGTTTTCTCATATAATTACTGACGAGTCGAAACAAACGTTAAATTCGTATACCACCGAGTTCATTATCAACATAATAAAAATTCGAATGAAATTGTAAGTGGGAAAAAAGTTTCATTATAATGTGTTTCTATAATTTGAATTCCATTCAGAATAAGAGTCAAATAATAATGTCTGTAATGAAATTCCTAACTTGATGTTCTATAATTAATTCGAAATTTTGTTTTGTGTCAGTGTTTTACTTTTGTATTTCTTGAAAACCTTGTTAGATCGCGATCAAAATATTCGAAAAATGAATTTTTTGAAACATTTATTCTACTGTCTGATGTGGCATTAGTTTATTTTATTCTCTTTCCCATGCTTGCATAAGGTTTTAAATACAGATTAAATATTGAAATAAAGGTATAATGATTACCTAAGTCTTAACCGGTCAATATCATAAATAGAAATAACTTTTTCTTGCAAGTAGAGATTCGCAAGTATTTTCGATTTCAATTCCTTGAAGTTACTCTTTGATGTCCTCAGATGTCATTTCCACTCATTGCAAAGCATTGCACTGAGCGTTGCACTGGTTGCACCCTGAAGAATGACGTCATACTATTCAGGACACGATTCAATTGCTACGTGACATCCAGTCTAATCGATTCTGCATCGATTGTCGGAAAGAGAAAAGTTCCACTACTTCGCGGATACAATCAATGAATACGAATAATTTCTAGTTGACATACATATTGAATTTTCGGACAAGTTGAAAATTGGTAATAACTATCGCAGCATATTTATTCCCAAAAGACAACTTTTGGTTAAAACGTTAATGCATTCTTTTTGTGTTTGAAATAATTAACCACCTTTTACGAGTAAAATAATACCTACAGAAAACATCGCATAAAATTGATGCAATATTTAATACGCTTTGATCTAGATCTGAATAAAAGCAGTCACAAACACTTTGTTAAAAACACGTGTCAGAACAAATTTAAAACTTTATTAACAACACAACATTTCTCTTCCACTCGCAAATCCAACTACGATACAGTAGAAACAAAACACAAACACCGAACCGTTTCGTTCCACGTGTACACATTTCATTGTCGTCCTCAGATATTTCGGAATGAACTCAACAACCTACAATATTTCAGCTTTCAAAAGTCCCATCTCATAAAATATAGCCTCAAATTCATAACGTGAGTACAATGGCTCAAATTCATAAACGCGAAACGGGCCGGGCCGTGCCTCGTCCGGGAAGGCAACCCGGATATCCGGACCGCCCCACATTTTTACATCTCGCTGATGGTGATAAACTTCGCGGAATTGTGCGTTTCTGGTGCTTAAGGGAAGAAGACCCTTGCTGTGATTTAGGAGGGTGGTTCTGCTTGCTTACTCGTTAGGACCCAAGTGTGGGAAAAACGTGTGAGAAAATTCATTTCAGATATTGTGCTTTTCTTGCAACGTTTAATTCACGTTTTAAGTTTACTGTAATAGTGCTGGTCTAGAATGGAACTACTCAATTGCTTGCCGTGAAGAAGAAGTGACTAACGAGTATTCTTGGAGCGTTAACCATACCGCCGCCATCATCCCGTTTGCCGAGTGTGGTGAATATGGAGATTTTATTTCAACAAAAACAAACTGATTGAAGGAGATTTTTGAAACCAACATAATTTTTTTATGAACTTCAAATTTCTTATTATTAAACTATATGAAAAAAAAAATCCGGAAAATTTCAGACATCTAGCTACCCTGCTTAGGAATAATGCTGTCGAACCCTGTACAAAGGAACCCTCGGGGTTACGTAAGCAGTAATGCTAGTACTTGTACGTGATATAAAACTGATTGCGGAAAATGAGCATGAATCTTCCACATTTAGTGGGATGTAAGTTACTCATATTCTTAGGGAATGGGCGAAAACGTTTTTACGATTCGCGAAATGGGCTGAGAAGATATATTACTGGGCAGCGTTTATAAGTCTTAAGAAAAGATGGTTACGGTATTCCGCAAACTAGTCTGAAATTATCTTGTTCTTATTCTAGGCCGTGATATAAAGCTGTAATAGAATTTAGTATCTGTTTTTGTTCTTTACAACATTTACATATATATTTTATTTATTTAAATCATAATTATATCAATTGATTTAATAGGACTTATTTGAAAGGCAAAGAAAGGATCTCGATGGGCATTATTATCATGAGTATTTCATTAGTATTTGTGTAACTATCAACTGTCAACATCGTCATGGAGACAGATGAAGACACCATATTATTATTATTGTAGGTACTATGGAAGGTCTCGAGTAGTTGGGGAGGTCGAAGGGACCACGACAAACAGACATGATCATGCACACTGTTTGTCCTGTGCGGACATCGAACCGCCACCTCTTGGTCTAATTGTCCAAATCTTGACTACACTTCTTGAATACACCAAACAGGTCGTCCAAAATTATAATGACTTTTCATTATAATTTTGGAACAAGAACAAAAATGCCACGATCAAACAACGTAAACAAGACAAGTCAGGGCTTTGCGGAGCCAAAAATAATAATAAAAAAAAACTCACGGCTTCTGCAGACAATTTGCATTTAAGCTTAAACGATACCAATGCAAGAAATCCCCGTGTCAAGATAACTTGTTTAAAAGAAATCAGAAAAGTTGCGCTTTCTCTAAAATTCAATTCCGATGCAAGCCATCGACACAAATGCCCACATTCACCGCATCCATTTATTGTGTGTTCGAGCACAAAGCGCCGTGTTCGAACCGATTCTCTGATTCTTAAGGCGCGACGTTGATTCCTGTGATTCTTGTTACCGTTGTCTGATTCAAAGACGTTGATTCCTTTAAATACGATCCTCTTATCTGCGTTTTTTTGCTGTGTTTTGTTGATTAGGTTTTGTTTGCGGTGTGGGAAAAGACCGTTTTAATTTTAAGCGATTTTGTTGGACCTAATCTCTTTATTCTTTACCTGCTCCATTTGCCATTTGCCCTATGGAACTCTGTATTGATTGGTTTGTATCAAATTGTTTGTTATATTATTAATTATGTTAAATGATTACTATAAATGACTTAATTATTATAAAATAACATCCTTTCTTTATAACTTAAGTAGATATTTAAAATAGTACGCACTCGACTCACCAACAGGGCTTTCTTCATTCCAAAACGAATCGTCCAGTGTGTAATCGGCTTCTGCAACAATGAAAAAACCATTATTAAAAACCAATGTTTTTATTAAAAAATTGGCCTTAATAAAATTATTTTGTTCATTTAATAAGTTGCAAAGCACAAGTATCAAATTTATTGCAGATAAAATAAAATGTCCACAATGACATAGTAACTTACTGTGACTATATTCTTACTAAATAACTTATGTATCGTTATATTTCCGCCAGTTGTGAGAGCAAGTGTAACTATTAAATACTTGAAAGGTGCCTTGGTTTTTAATTAGTTTTATGAGGATTTAATGTAATGTCAGGCTTTAATGAAGTGATTGATGTTTATTATGTTCTTGTATATTAAAAGATCGTTTGCCGTTGGTTTCACTCATAATTATTATTTCTTGGAGAAAATTGCTTTCCCTACAACCTATAAGAGTCCAAGTAAATGCCACAGTTGTAAAACGTGGAACAAAAACCGTCATCAAGTCCATTTTACAATCATAGCTGTACATTTCACCGTCCGCATCCAACTATCAATCGTGGAAGCGGTCCAAAAAAAAAGGTTCCATTCAATTTTTAAAAAGTACAAAATTCCCCGTGTAAATATTCGGCGCACCGACTAACGAGCTTATTTCAATAACAATGGAATCCACGAACCGACGAAAACGCGACGTCTCCTCGTTTCACAACCCTATTGTGGAATTTATTTGTGACGGAGTCACTGCCGGTAATTATTTTTTTGTTACGCTTTCGTATTTTTTTTTCGCATGGCGAATTTTCACCGGATCGCTCCTGCGTTATGCAAATCAGTACAATGCAAACCTACGTCACATATTCTGTGGGTCCTGTGTTTTGTAAATTAATTAATTAGCTTTATCAAGGGTGTTTTGAGCGTGAAATGTTTGAAACACCTACGTATGGAGCTTGTTCAGTTTTTTAGTCTGTCAGATAAATCATAAAGTACACGAATTGTGTATTATGCGCGTTAGTAGAATAGGCATCAAAATGGCTTATATTTATGAGCAAAGATTTGAATGATGAGAAGGCTTGGCGTGAATGTGAAGGATTTGACTTTTAAACGGGCAATTTCAATCTAGACTTGCCTTGGGTTCGAGAATGCAGACTGAAGAACTTATGTTAATTTTATCACTGTGTAAAATACTTTTTTTAAAACAATCTGGCCCAGTAGCCTTTATTTTATGCAAAAATACTTAATCAAATAGCGTTTAGGGTCTAGCCACAGCTACGGCGGCGAGCGGCGCGGCGAGGCCGGCGACGGCCGCCCTAGTCGTGGGTATGGCCGCCGCGCGTTCGCACCGCGCATCTCGCCGCCGTAGCTGTGGCATGCTTCATACAATTTTCTTTATTTGATTTTTTCGCTCGCCACTTTCGCTGGCGCAAGACGCATCACAAGTCGCACCGCTGTGGGCTGTGGCCAGGGTGTTAAAAGTGTCAAAACCAAAAATGTCACGTACTATCAGTTTTATCCGCTAGTGTCTACAAGAGAAACCTTCCGATTCTTCTACATGATAAAGAACCCCTCCCTAATGTTTGTCCCATCGCATAAAACATGTCATAACGATAAACGCGTCGTTCAGCTGTATCTTACCTCCATAATGAAACAACTGTTACCAAATCGAGACCATCGGCTAGTTGTCTATTTCCATTACGCAAGACGCGACGGGAAAATAGAGTGGAAGATTTTTTGGCATAACGTCACATGAGTTTAGAGTAAATTTTTAAACGCTTATTGACTCCATTTGACTAAACATAAAAAAACACCGCAGGCTTTTCAAAAACAAAATTTCTAATTTTTGTTTTGCTGTCCCATCAAGCTATGAAAATAAGGGGATAGGGAGTACACCCCAGCTTGCACACTTATTTGGTGGAATATAAAAATTGGCTGCCACAGTCGAAACGGCTGGGCGGGTTTATAATTACATAATTTCTGATTATTTCCAACACTGTTATTACGAAGGTAAATATTGGTTTACAATTTCTCTTTAACTTTTGTGTAAAAGAAAAGTTTGCGTTTTTAAGTATCCATTTTCGTATAGCCGTGGAATAACACCAATTCAGCCGATGCACCTAGCAATATCCCGAGCCGACCCTTAACAATATCATACTGAACGCTGTCGTTAGTTTTTACGAGACAATAAGAGAGGAGGCTGTGTTCGCTGGCCAAATATTGTCCATGTGACGAGAGAGTAGCGGTTTCAAAATTATATGAATATTAATTTTACTGATCATCATCATGGGGAAGGCAATGGCAAACCACTCCATTAAAATTGCCAAGAGAGTTGTTGTCTGTTTCATTTCATACAATGATCACGACCTTCAGTAATGTAGAATACGACTCAAAGAGGTCATCATCATCATTACCATCAGCCTGTTGTAGTCTACTTCTGGACGTAGACTTCCTAGGGATGGGGGTTATGTTTATACAAAAGACAATATACCCGATTACAGCTTGCTACGTGCGGGTTGTATATTAAAGCAATGTTAGAAAAATAGAAGATCAATTTAGAATGATATGACTAATAACCCAGGTTCTCCAGATACTGGAAGAAGTTATTTCAAGTCAAATTTTAATTTATTAATCTCGTTTCAAGTCACTTCCATCTCAGACAACATACAAAACATGCTTATCTTCTTTATACAATCCGCTCCCACTCAACCCTCGCACCACAATTTTATAATTTATGGAAACATTATTTTTGTCAGTCAGTTCCACTGAAAAGGAAATGCTTACAAATTTAATTTCAGGTTAGGCATCACCCTCCCACTCAAAATAATTTCATAAAACGGTCTAGCTAATATTGCATAAATAAAAAACTTGATATTTTACTTTTTCATTTAATTTTCCTGAGATCCTCGTAAAAGGACAGATATTTTCCTAGTACCTACTTATTAAATTAGAGTAGTCGTTTGTAATTCTGAGAACAGCTGTGCGCTGTATACCTAGGATGTTATGTAACATTCTAGTTAAAATTATTAACCTACTTCTGTAGAATATACAGGTAAACAGGTAAACAATCTTTGTTAATTAATTACAGGTGCTTTCTTTGGAAATATTATACAAAATTTTAATAAGAGACGTTTTTTGTTTCAAAGTAGAAACGTTTTTTGACAATTCATCTATGTAGGTTAATATTATGAAAATTCAAATTTTTTCGTCCAAACCTTTAGGATACAGCTTAAAATAGGAAAAAAGAAGATTTAAAAGATATTGCAAATGTTATAACAATACATATAAAAAATATGTAGTGGACACAATGCGTGAGACTTGTCTTTTTTTTTTAGTTTGAAATTTCTTTAAATACTTCTAGGTGTAAATACTATTCGTGGTTTGTTTTTAATTTGAAATCCTACTTTGAATGTTTTAGTCTTACAAATATTACGCATACGATACAATGTACGAACACAGTTCTTGTTCATGATCAACCCAGCGAGCGTGTTGATCATCCCACTATGCGTCATTGCAATGACTTGAATCCACTAATGGCGGCCTATGCCCTCCACTGAGATTAATGGCTTCCCTCCCATGCTACATGTGCTGACAATAAATCATACAACAGTGGGACTGTTAATTACACCAAAACATTGTATGTAAAATGCGATTGTTGACTCGATTCCCGGTTATTGAACTGGCGGATGTACATTGCTGCTGAACTGCGGAAGTCATTTCGGGGGCAGCTCGCATTCCCGTCATTGTATGATGAAGCAATCCGTTACATCCTGGCAATCATTTTTGTCAATCGAAATATTTTCGGGTAGTATTGCATTTTGGGCGAATGTCAACATATAATTGTGATACTGGTCATTCAACAAAAACAAAATAAAACTCTTTGCCAAGGCTACTAAACATATCGCTTTCGCCGTAATAAGGTAAAATTCAATCATCATCAACAGCCTATCGCAGTCCACTGCTGGACATAGGCCTCTCCTAGGGCTCTCCACTCAGCCCGATCCTCAGCGACTCGCATCCAGCTCCTGCCAGCCATCTTGCGCAGATCGTCACTCCACCTGGCCTGAGGGCGTCCTACACTGCGCTTTTTGGGACTCTTGCTAAAACGCGGTATCCACTCCAGAACTCGTTTACCCCAACGGTTGTCGGCTCTGCGGCTTATATGGCCAGCCCATTGCCACTTCAGCTTGCTAATCCGGTGAGCTATGTCGATGACCTTAGTTCTCTGCCGGATCACATCGTTTCGAATGCGATCCCGCAGAGAAACGCCGAGCATAGCTCTTTCCATAGCCCGCTGAGCGATTTTAAACTTGTGAACCAGCCGTGCCGTAAGTGTCCACGTTTCAGCTCCATAAGTCATGACGGGTAGGACGCACTGATTAAAGACTTTTGTCTTGAGGCATTGTGGAATCGACGATAGGAAAACTCGACGTAGTTTCCCAAATGCTGCCCAACCAAGCTGAATTCTTCTATTCACCTCGTTCTCAAAGTTGTTTCTACCCAACTGCAATGTCTGCCCGAGGTAGACATATTTCTCAACAACTTCGAGAACTGCGCCGTGAATCGCAATCGGTTCCGGTAGAACATGTTCATTGAACATGACCTTGGTTTTATCCAAGTTCATCCGTAGGCCGATGCGTGCAGAAGAGTCAGCCAGGTCATTCAGCATCCGTTGTAGGTCCTGCAGAGTTTCAGCCATAATGACGATGTCATCCGCGAATCGCAAGTGAGAGATGTGATTGCCCTGTATGTCGATGCCGCGTCCTTTCCAGTTTAGCGTTTTAAACAAATCCTCCATTGCATTAGTGAACAATTCAATAGAAGAAAATAACTACATTCAACGTTCAAAAGATACAATTACAGTAAAAATAAACAGATACACTGTAACCAAGAAATATTTTTCCTTTGAATGCTGTCATAAGAATATCACTCGTAATTATGACTAGCACACATTTTTAACCAGCTGATTAATGTCAAGCGCGACCGCCTGCACCCTTGCTACCCACATAAAACATTCAGCCGCAGCGTTCCATCTTCCCCTTTATAAATCCTCCGCCCGACATCTTCGTACAACCCCGCCATTATCTTAATTTTTCCTTCATTAAAGTCTGCAGCACAAACTCGAAATCGCTAAGAAACAAAATATTCTAGGAGAAGCGCTGTCCCATTTTCAGAGGGGCACTTTAGCTGAATTGTTATTTTTTTTCTCCTTCCCTAGTGTTTCTAATTAAAATTAATTGCTTTTACGTTTAGAAGTTAATTGTTGCAAGGAAATGAGCGTCGGACATTAATTGTTTAATAAATGAACGACCGTGGATAGGGATTTAGTAGTTTGTCCGGCAATTTGTATGCCCGCCCGAGATAAGACAGAATTTTTCATATAGCTTAAGGGAAACTGTTCGTAATATTTTGATCAATATCATTTAAGATTCTGGTAATCTAAAGTTGAATTATTCTTGAATGTTGTTGTTCATTACAATGTAGCATGTTACAATATTGTCAGACCAATGAAATAACAGTCACGGTGACCATGAGATGTTGAACACACGTTAGTACTTTCGTCTGGTAATTTATATTTATAACATACATACAGACCAACATAATATGCTGTAGTCAACATCTTAACTAACGAGTACTACTCACAATCTATGTACATAAGATCGTACGCCATTTGATTAAACCTTATCCACCCTATACTCTAGGCTTAATGCGTAACAATACTTCATTGAAGTGAGTTGTTTGACAGTCAAATATCAACATCACGTGACGCTATAGGAAGCGTGCTCCGACACATTTACATTGACGACTTACTTGTGGTAAGCGTGAAATATAGAGCCTTGTCACGACATTTCACGGGGATATTGTGACGATAAAGACATGAAACGCAATCTGTTTTTGGGTAAATGTGACAGGAAACGATACGAAAATGTTTGTTATTACATTGATTGTTGATTTTATTGAATTGAGAAATTAGTTTCCGAATCATCGCACAAGACAAATATTGATACCACTAATAATGCAGAAAAATCAGTACATAGTCAGGGTTCAAAAAGATAAGTATTAACAACAGACATTACATTTATTATTTTGTTACAGTCATTCCCGCGCAAACGGCCGCCATTTTTGGTCATCCTTCGTGAGTCGTACTGTACTCCACGTAATACCAGAGATTACAGAGAGAACCTACATACATCCCCACCCGCTAAAAGCCTTTCATCTCCACAATAATCTACGCACACACATTCAACTACCCCACATCTCAACATCAGGCATTGTTCAAACGAAAAACGGCTGTAATTCGAATAAATAATAACTGATTAGCCCGATCTACATCTAAAAGCAACTAATAATAACACACACATTTGGAATATTAAACGAGTCCAATTTGGGTAACAAAGAGTCAGGCTTCCCCTCGGGGCGGGCGATAAGACCTCACAAACAATGGGTACCCACCTCATAATCAAAGAGGCATTCCGCTCATAGGGAACTCTGTCACGTAGTATAATTTTCGAGTTGGATTCGCGAAAGTTTAGCGAGTCGTTGAACGTCGTTTGCGATTTGTGTTCGTGACGTGATGAAACTTAGCGGAGGGGTTAGGATCAGGAGACCAGACTTCCGAGGAAAAATGGAAGGGTGGAATTGTTAAATGTTTTTAAATATGTGACAAATCATTTAAGACAATGAATGAAATGAGGTAACAATATGATATCTTCACAAGTCAAGAGAGACTATATTTTAATACCATTATGAGTTTTTTAGGGTTCCGTAGCCAAATGGCAAAAAACGGAACCCTTATAGTTTCTTCATGTCTGTCTGTCTGTCTGTCTGTCTGTCTGTCCTGGCTCGTTCTCCGCCGTTTCTGAACCGATTACCACGAAAATTGGTGGAGAGATGTATAGTGATAATTCAAGAATTGGTTTTTAAAATAATCGAAAAATAATTATTTTTACCCCCCCTCCCATACAACGAAAAGTAAATTCGAAAAAAAAACTACGACTTACCCCATCGTGTGGGGTATCGTTAAAAAGGTATTTTTAAATACAATAAAACTTGCCTTGAAACCATGTGGATCAAACACCCCAGTCTCGAGATATATTAATACAAAGTTAAAATTAGAGCGTCCCCCCCCTTAACTTTTGAAATACTATTACAATAATTTTGAAAAAAATGTCCTGTATACCTCCAAGTAAGTACTTTCAACGAAAACTATAGCGAACTCTGTATCATACATAGTTATTTTTATACAACTTGACCAACTTATGACATGCAGTTGCCCTTACTAAATGGTGTCTTAAGCGGTCAGGCCATCTTTTAGCTACGGAACCCTTTCATGGGCGTGTCCGACACGCTCTTGGCCGGTTTTTTTATTTTGTTACTAAATTTTAAATAGATTACATTGCAATTGGCACCCTGATACTAATGTTTTTTTTTTACAATATCACAAACTCTAGATATAACCATGATTATTTTGAACTTACAGCTCAAATCGCAGCTTCATTTACGTACCAAATTGGCAGTGCTCTCACCATTCCATAGCTAAACGAGGTCTTTACCTAAGCAGAGACAGCAAACAGTCCAGCTTAGAATTCATAACGCGTCGACCCGCAGTCAAAATAATCTAATGCGCATACAATTTGTCCGCGACACCGCGACACGCGACAGGGGTTATGCAAAACGTCGAGCGACGTCGCGCGTCGCGAGTATGCGAGGCACGTCACAGGGCTGTCGCCGAGTGTCGCCGGCGTCAAAGTATTGTTAACTCGAACAAAGGTCAAATTATTGCTGCCAACTGTCTCGTTGGGATTCAAAGCGGGGTCTCATTCGATGGCGGAGTTGGCAAAAATTTTGGTGCAATTTTTCCGTCATTAGTTTCGTAACGGGAAAGATTTAAGGAGAAGAGCCAGGAAATAAAAAAGTTTTGATTAAAAAAAATCATCTATGTTTAGTGAAAAGTACATCTGTATCTATGCATGAAAATATGTCGTATTGCCTGTTTAAACTATTGTTCATAATGCTCTTAAGGTTTAAGTATAACGCTACGGGTATGAACGCAATAAAAAGTGGAAAACAATTTCTCACGTAGCGCTTACAAGCCCTACACATTTTAAGTGGATGCCAAAAGCTGTAAATATACAAATCCAAGCATAAATAGTTTTGGCAGCACTAATTCATTTGCTGTGAATATGCAAAACACGTTTGTCATAGGGTTGTCGCTGCCGTCAGAGTCAATTAACTCGACCAAACAAAAATCAGATTATTTCTGTGCATCGAACAAATTTTTATAACGTTTGGGATTTCCTTTTTTGTTGCAAAAATAGACTGGCTATACCGAAGAGCTAAAAAGGTCCCGAACCAAACTGGCTCTATATATGTAGGTATTTATTAGATTTATTACTAGGCTAGCGAAGACCCTTACTTAGGTTGATTTATCATGATTCCTTTGACAGGTAAGTGAACTATCTCTCATAGACCTTAATAAAAACAATGACAATAGGTAAACTACTTTTCAAATTCGTTTAGCAATAAAACCCTGTCATTGTCAGTAACCAACCCTACAGATGTGCTAATCCGATGTAGTTGGTGTTAATAATTAATTCCGATTCCACAGCTCAGTTACAGCGCTTCTATTAATGAATAATTCCTTATTCCCGCAATGTAAAGAAGTTCTTAGTACTTTATGCATCCACTGAAAATTAAGATAAATTTTTAAGTGTAAGTATTATTCGACTGCACTTCTTGTGAAGTGCAGTCGAATATATATAATAGGGTTTACCAGAATTGTTGCAAAATTATGTTCCTATGTATGTGCATAAATAATGATATTTAAACACATTAGACATGTACAATGTACATAAATGTTTAAGCTTGAATCAAGCGTTTTCAATGAGTATTACGTATTTGCAAAACAAATGTTGAATAATGAATGGGTAGTAAATTTCATGTAAAACTATTGTCCAAAATGCCTGCCCATTCTATACAATTACGATGAAAGCAATAGATTTTATAATACCTAAACTTTATTCTATTTTATTAATTTACTCCAATTAGAATGCTAACAAAAAGTGTCCACGAATTCATTTAATTAAATTATTATATTATATTGTAACTCATAGTTATTAGTTAGTTTCATGTTTAATTTAATACATTATCGTAGTACTTTAAAATTAAATTTTGACGCGTTTGTTTGAGTACAATCAATAATTTCATTGTTTTATAGTATAGGCTTCGATATTTACTTATTTATTTATTTATACTTCAAACGCTTGTGTTGATGTTAAACATACTGTTTAAATGACTTATACTTAACATATTTACATCGAAAAGTATGAAAAATTGAGAATCTGGCTTCGTCAACAAAGGTGTGGAAGCTGTTAGCGACATAATTAGAATCTATTGCGATATGTGAAATCTCGTCGTCATACAATTTGCAGTCGAATGCTTGTTTAGTATTAACTCAAAGTGGTCGTTCCTACAAACTGCGCAATGTAAAACATTATGGGAAAACACATTTGCAACATTGAAGTTAACAGAATGATGCCATCACGACGTGCACTTACTTTGGTAATTGAATTTATGAATAGGAGATTGCGACTATCATTAACATTGTTGTGAGTGGTCGTATAATTAACTAGCGGCTGCCCGCGACTCCGTCCGCGCTGATTTCAAAATACTTGTACTAATCATTTGCATTTCAAGTAACTAAATTCTGCCCATGCGGATAAAAAGTAGTTCAATTTACCCATTATTCCTCCTCATCATCAGCCCATTGAAGTCCACAACTGGGCGGAGGTTTTCCTCAGTTGGTGGGCTAATACCCATAGTTACCATATTGGGGAAATGAGTATGTAAGTTGGACGATAAATTACAGGGAACGCTACTCAGTTCATCCCCTCAGAATATCACTCAGTCAGTTCCCTTGACATCCACATAAACATGGAGTAGTGCTAATCTAAGCCCGTCCTTTACTGTAGCTTAATACCTACAAACGTATTAGTCACACTGAAAGGTTGGTGAACGACAAAACACAAGAGAATGCCGCTGCTCATCCCCCCAGAATACCGCTTAGTCGCTTCCTACGACATCCACGGGAAGACATAGGGTAGTACTACTCGCAAGTTTATAATTCCTAGAAAGACAAATAAAATACCCCTTGTCACATTTTTCTTTATGACCTACATTTGTCTATTTTTATCCTTATCACGCTCAATCACAAGACTTTAGAAGACGCTACAATAACACATCTACAATCCTCAGATCGCCTGGGATCCAAATTGCTCCCCTCCTATAGTTATATTGCGTTCGTTCTGTTGGTACAATTGTATCAATATTGGACATCGTAACTCGATTTCCGAACGCGCGCTGTCAACTGCCAGTGACGTCGCTCGACAAAATGGCGGATCGATCTCGTAATGGCGACAGATTTTTTTATTATCATTCGTTTGTTTAGTTATTTGATAAGAACTTTGACATATACTGGTTTTGATCATTGTGTTGTTATTTCTAAAATTTTGGGGACAAGGATGGTTTAAATAGATTCGAATTGTAATCTGAGTATATCTGTATTTTATGATAAGAAAATTAAGACAGCAAAGTAATCATTATTTATTTTACTTTTGTTAATGTTTAATATCTTAAACCCAATTTTATTAACTATGCCATAGATAATAATATAATTATCACTAGCATGTCAGTAAAAAAGCTTCAGGTATAAATCCAGGGCGCAAATCAAATTACAATTCGCCTGGCGAGAGGCGTGACGTTGAAATTATAATTTTATTAATTAAACACACCAGGTGACCCAGAGCAACCACACTACAGCGTTGGGAATCCTCATTCCCCATTTCATTTATAATTTGTACAATATTTTACTCAGAGAAAAGCATATTTGATTAGATGTGAACTTTTTATGATAGTATTACTTCGTACTTTTATACAAACATTCGTATGAAAGCAAAAAGAGAAAATATTAAGCTAAGCACGTGGCGAGCTTATTATTTTTTTATTAATTTATTGTTAGGTTATTACTGGCAAGGTGGGGAGAGCGAATCCGCATCCCCTTGTCAACACAAAGCAACGAAAATCTTCGCAATCTCCTACTAAAACACCGAAAACACCATCGATACAACAAGAAAACAAACCTCTTTAACCCTACCTAGCTAGGACGCACGCTCCTAAAACCCTATCGAACGTACGGACGTCAGCAATCTAATCACAGGCTCCTCGGCCGTAACCAGATATTGCATCGCTGTCAAACAGCTATACTCGGGCTTCAGGTAACAAATCACTTGGAGGAAGGGCCGCGTCACGTCCGCGTGGGTAATTACAAAAACAAGTGACTGTTAGGTATGACGTAAAATGCTTTTTTTTTCATTGATATTTTGACTTGCTATTAATGGGCGGGGAGAGAATCCGCGTCCTCCTGACGTGCAAATCTCAACTTTTGGCTATTACAATGGTGTCGCTAAAACACAAATCGAGACAAAACAACGAACATCTTCGAAATCTGCTACTATATCACCGAAATCATCGATAGAATAAGAAAACAAACCTCTAAAACCTCCCTAACTAGCAAGGCCTATCGAACATACGGACGTCAGCAATCTAATCACAGGCTCCTCGGCCGTAACCAGATATTGCATCGCTGTCAAACAGCTATACGCCAGCTTCAGGTAACAAATCACTTGGAGGGAGGGCCGCGTCACGTCCGCGCGGGTAATTACAAAAACGAGCGACTCTGATTTAGAAGCGGGCCGGGTTGATGTATGACCATGTTCGAAGCACAGATTTTTGGACAGGGGAAATTAAACTGGTTTAGTTTATTTATGGGATGTTTAAGGTCTTTATAGAAAAGAGGTTTAGTAGCAGAAGTGCTTGCCGGTTTCAGTTTTTCCGGAAAAATAGGATCTTGGCGTGGTTAAGGCCAGAGTAAGTACCTAAGTTCACAAGTGGGTATGCTCCACTCTCGACCGTATTATTGCTTTCCATCTGGTGAGATTGCGGTCAAATTTCCACTTATTATTGAATAAAAAATAAAAAAAGATGTTCTTTTGTGTCAATTTTGACCTTTTTGATTCTTTCTGATTTTTATAGAAGATATTTCGGACCTACTTAACACAATTTGTGAAATTAAAATATGCACCTGAATTTTCGACAAGTTCATTCGGGACATTCCTATCTTGATGATTGTGATTTAATTTAAAATTAGGCGTGAAAATCTTCGAGTACCATTCTCGAATGGTATTAAGAAAATATCCCTCAAAAGATTTATATTTTGTGAACATTGAGATAAAATTAATTTTTATTTTCACGACTTTTAAATAAAATGCTGTTTAAGGAAACAAACAAATTGTTTCACAAAAGAGGTTTCCCTGTCTATACGACAAAAATTAATCGGGAAAATTCTACAAAAAACCTATTAATAAAATTGCGCGCCGAGTTACACGTGTTTGTAGCCTCCAGCAAATTGGCTTTGATTTGTTTTGCTTTTTCGAGCGAACATTCGAATATCTCTATATTCGTATATTTGTAGAAATCGACTGGTGCAACTAACTTTTTTAATTTTGACACGGACAATCGGGCATTCTATAGCACAGGCCTGGTTTTTGGGTAAAATATTTCCAAAATATCTGAATGTTACATTGCTAAAGTCTAAAACTATGACCATGTAAGACCTGAACTTGATTGAACTTCTCATCTGTTGAGGCGATTAAACCCCCTTTCGGAAATTTTAGTTGTTTTCATTGCACGACATTTTTTTTACTTCTTTACGATTACAAACACTGAAAAGGTATAATTATGATCCAGTCAGATATTAGAAATATGGCAAATAATCATAAATCTGCACTGGCCTTTTAATGTATGCTTTCATTATCCAAAACTTTGCAAACATTCATCTTCCTGTTACTAAATGCGCAACTATATTCACAAAACACATCCGCGCTTTAATCTATAAAACGTATTTCCGTCATTCAGTCCCATCGTTCCCTTCGCACTGTTGTCAGCGATTATGTCAAAAATGAAACTGAAAACTTTCCGTAATCACGTCAACCCTCCCCCGGAGGGTGGAGGCCGGATGTATCCGGATATGAAATGACAAAAGAGCTATCGATTGACGCTTTACGAGTGGCTGTATGGATATCGGAGCTTGTAATGACTAAAAATGCGGAGTTTATACGACCAATTGAGTGGGGGAATGAATGACATCTTATTATTGAGATGACAGGCGAGATTTGAATTTGGCGTTTACTTTGTCCTATTTTTATTTTAATGTAGATAATTTTGCACGAGAGGCAAACTAGAAGAGCGAGGAAATTGAATGGGATAGGTTGCCTAACTGTTTTGCAACATACAAATTAAATTTTTTGTAGTTTGTTAGAAATAATATTGGTCAGCTCATTAGGCCACAAATACATTTTTATGAAATCTTGATTTTATTGGTAATTTATTCCCAATAATCATGTTAACCAAAGAAAGTCCTATGAAATCGTCCCATTTTATTCCAAACATTGCAACCTGACCCCATTCTAGAATCCACAAATCCGTATTCAGTTACACACGGGCCGGGCCCCCGATCTTTCAGGCCCTTCTTTATCGTCGTATGACGATGTGTCAATATTGGCGCGGAGTTTTTGTGTCCTTTCATAATAAATCGCACGACTGTTTTCTTTGCGACGTTTTTTATCAGAGCGATAGACTCCAGATTCGATGCGATGTAATAACGCTGGATTAGGCGGCCTTGTTGTTTTTGCGATGGTGACGTGAAGGTACTAGAATTATGTAGCGCCTGATGGCGCTTGTGTTTTGATTTGTGCGTTTGACCAGTATTTTGATATCTTCGGATCACCAATATATGGTTTAAACTTGTTTAAATTCTTACGTAATGTGTACTAATATTTTTAACCAAATAGTTATGAGATTCTTACCAAACCCAGAGACAATTTTAGACACTTGATGTTTTAACTAGTGGATTTTCATAAAATGAAACTACTTTGAAACGGATAGAATCACAGTATAATTTTAAACTACATCTTTACAAGAGCCATAATCACGGCGGGTGAAATGTAGCCGAAACGTCTGGTTTTTCGGTAAACATGTATTTTAAAATTATACCGCAATAATTCTATCCGTTTCAAAGTAGTTTTATTTCATGAATCACAGGCGCGTAAACCTAAGAAAACATTAGTGGATTCTCAATTAGTAATTCTAACAAGGAAGGACGATGTTGCCCCCACAATATTTCATCTTAATTCCTATCACCTTTCAAATTCGACATGATGCCAAATCAGGTAAGCTCAACTCATATTTCATGAACTTTGGCAGAATGTTTAAAGACCAAAAAATTATAACAGCTTGCAATCGAAAAAGTTTTTCAATTAAAACATTTTCTGATGTACCCAGTACCCACCCCGGGAAAAAAAGTTTCGCGATAAATTTTCGGTATTAACTAGGCCATTAAATATTTTGTAAGCGATGAGATGAGATTTCATGCGAGCGTTTTAGCGTAAAACGATTACTTTTTTTTAGTCATTGAAGTTGTTAGTCCTTTCCACTGTTACATAACCTGGTAGTGAAATTGCAATAACATTTTTAAAAGTGAGTTTTTTCTGTTCAAAAGAGCCATAACTTATAAAATGCGAGTTACTTTCTTTATCTTTTGCTTTGTCTGGTACATGGTCTTGTTAGTAATCCATTAGTGTGCCTAGAATAAACTAACAGACAACACAATATCCAATCTAAATTAATTGAACCAACAAAACTACGGAAAAACAACGCTTTGTAAAACGTCAAACTAAAACCATTTTGTTTAGAAATATCTCTTTCTGCGATAACAGAAGGGTTCGATCGCATACCCCTAATTATCCAATAGGGTCTGATTACACAGTTTTGCTAATTATTATTCAAAACCATGTAACTTTTGCATGGCTTTGGGACTTGCTCGTTACGAGTTCTGCCTAATCAAAACATTATGCAAACGTGCACTTTATAGGACTACGGTCAAATATACCTGTTATTTTATTTCCCTAACCATGTTAATTTTAGTATGTAGGAATAGTTATCTTTAGCCGGAGTAATTTCATATGTCGCTTTACACGCGTAAAACGTTAATTTTAATTCAATTATCATCCCAAAATAAAAGCCCGCACAAATAAAATTACTCCAAAAAATACTAATTAAATGACTCATATTTACACGGCAAATCATTTCACCGGTTAAACGAATTAACCGGTCCAAGTGTCGCGGGTAAAAAACCGAGCGGGATCCGGTTTTCCCAGCAACGGGATACGCGGCGGCAGAGGGTTAGATCGCGAGAAATGACCGCCCCCGGTCAGTTTAATGAGCCTCGAACACTTACGTTAAAGTTTTAAAAGGCAAAACGTTGCGGTATCCGGTTTTAAAGGACCGGATGATATTTTTTTAAACGGGTTAAGTAGAAAATTGTAACGTCGCACTTTCCTTGTACATTTTGTAAATGAGGGTTCATAAATTGTGAGAGACACACCGTATAAACCATCCGTAAAATATTTTGGTATTAAAGCTACAAGTAAACTTAATGTTATTCGTAAATAAATATCTTTATAAATAACATTAAGTACATATTCTTAAATACATTTAAGTTTACTTGTCAAGCCTACTGTAACCTTTGTGTTGGCAAGCCTACTGTAGCCTTAAAATAAACCCAAGACTCTGTTCCCTGATAATTACGTCATTCAAAGAACAATTTTACCTAGTCCAGAATTAACGCAGACAAATATCCTACAATAACAACAACCTAAATCTTCCAAAAACATTTACAGAACAAACAAGACATCAGTCAAGTCGCGTGCTCGCCGCCGTTCCAGGTTGCCGTCGAGCCGTCGTCTGGGCGTCACCGATCGCCGTCGATCCTCTTAAAAGTCGTAAAAAAAAAATAAGACCCGACAGAGGCGTACGAGATACCGTTTTCGCTAATCAAATAGTCGGACACGCGAGTTCGCGTGCGCGGAATCACGCGGAACAACTAACAAGGGAGTCGCACGCGAGTCGTTTATACTTAGTAAGAAGCGGGCTTTTCACAGTCTTTAAAAAAAAACGTGTAAACGTAGCACCGCCTGAACAGGAATTGACAAGATAAACAGAATTAGGAACGGCATTGATAAGGAGTGCGGTATTTTACTCTAATAAGTAATTTTTAAAAAATAGGTACATAGTTGAAGCCATTTGCGATAGATCTTGCTTCTGTTGCTTGGGTTATGGTTATGCATACTTTGCACAGAAGAACGCGATATTGTAATAGCTATTACAAAAATAATTCTGGGGTGACTTATGATATGGATTTTGAAGTTCTATTATTATTAGTCACAATACTCGCAATAAAATCATGAGCAAAGTATAGCACTCCCTACAACTATGCTAAAGAATGCAGCGTTCGCATTTGTTTCTTCTTTAGAAGCATTCATGTGTAGCTATGTTCTATACATACCGAATAACATAATGCTGTGTTTCCCTTACAAACAAATAGTGCTATTTGTACAACCCACACTTTCTGCACGCTTACCATCTAACAAATGTGAATGGAACCGTTCACGCAAGGCCTAAGACTGTGTTTTATGACACGACCACTCACTGTGTGTTATTGTGTTTGTATTTCACCGAAACAACCAGTTGGAGGGAATTACATCAACTAGTTTTATTACTTATTTGGTCGTTGTAGGAGACGTAACGATTTATATTATTATTAGTTTTAGATATTTATTTATTGCTTTTACACAGTTACTACAAATTTTCAAAGAAAAACAGTAACACATGCACCCGGTTAGGGCATAACAATATTATTACATTCCTAATTATTTAAACATTATATAAGCTTCTTTCTGCAGATACGATATGGAAAATTAATTGTTGTATTAATAATGGTCCAATTTATTGTTATATACTACATTTTCATACCCATAATGTTCGGATTATTGAATAACATTTTTACAAAAAGGAATAATAAGTAAAACTACAGCTAAATTAATGATCAAAATCAAGTCTATTAGGTGACGTTGATCCAGCAATCAATCCTATAATATGGCGAAGTTCGTTACATCCCCAAAGTAATATTTTTAAAGACCCCAATTGCTTAGCCCCAACCTAAGCTCGAATGTTGTACTATAGAAGCAAGGGAACGGATGAAAATCTAAAATTATTTTATTTATGACACGAATACAAATACTGTATGTACACAAACATTTGCCCCTATCGGGATTCGAACCCGCGACCCTTGGTCGTGTTGCCAGGATCTCTGACTATTAGAAGAAGAGGCCCATCATCACTTCATTATAAACATTGTGTTTATAAGTTTCAATCCTACTCTCAGCCTTACACATTCACCTTATAAGCCCATCATGGCAAAATGAATGGAGTAGTAAAACACTTACCGCGCGTGATAGTTCAAGCAAACTACGACTCACTGTTTTACGACGTAACCTTACGACATGCTATTGTGGTAGTATTTCTTAATATGCAGTTGTCACATAATAAGCTTTTATTGTACATACATTACATATAAGCTATGCTGCTAAACTGATGAATATTTCCACTTTCTCTTTCGCCCAAAGGTCTGAAATAGAATGTCATGAGACATCGGGTCCGCCTTTTGTTTCTCTTTTTACGTACAATCAATATAACATAATAATATAAAATATAATATTAATAAAATACAATAAAGCTGAAGAGTATGTTTGTTTGAACGCACTAATATAAGGAACAACTGGGTTGAATTGAAAAAAAGTAGTAGTATTGCATAAATAAAAAAAGAGCTTTAGCAGGTATATTTTTTCGTATTCTCTATGTATACTGATTCTCTTGTTATTTTTAAGAATGTCGAGAATTTATTTATTTTACTGCGGTGAAAGCACAAATCTTCATTGCTAATATATTATTTCATTTTTGCTTTATTATAGGTAACCTTTAAAATCTGCGATAGGATATAACATAGCCTATGTTAATAAGGCTGATTTTACTTTGCAATAATTCAAGTGAAAAGTTTAAGCTATTGCTTTTTTCCTCAACCTAACACAAATCTAAAACTTCATTCCAGTGCTAACCACAACCATTCTGTAGCAAAGCACAAAACAAATTTCAAAGAGTCCACTGAACTACGGATTAAAAACGCAACTTAGTTTTCATAACTGCTTTGAGTTCGCATTCTTATGAGAAATACTTCCTTTTCTACCGAGTCTCGGTTTTTACTATGTAGTTTCAGTGAAATTATGTGCCGGAGTGTACATTGTACAAATGTACAGTACAACCGGGACCAAGAAACGTTATACAACTAAAAGATTAATTCACTTGCACTGCAAATAGTGACTGCAATAATTTATTTCAACTAAGCTTAGTTTCTGTAGTTTTGCAGTTGTATGTGTACTGTTGAACTGTGTATAGGATTTTATAGTTAATGTTGCACTTTTTCATGCTCTTTAATATCATGCTAGTTGCAATAAAATTTTCCTAGTGGCCATGAAATAATTGTTGAAGTAAAATTCGATTACCTCTTTCGAGATTGCCACCACTTACGTGACGATGGTAACGTCACGACCATTGGGAATATGCCCAAATATTTTCATTAAGTTACCCAAAAATAAAATACTTTATAATTATTTAATTGAAAATTGTTTTCGAGCTGGATCCTCATGTAGGTACATGATTATAGTAACACCTCATTTGTTAAATAAATGTTTATTAAGATAAAATTTTAAATGAATATAAGTAATTTATTAATAATGAAAAGGCTAAAATATATAAACATGAAAGTTGTAAAGCCTAGATTTAACGTTTACAATAGAAAATAAGAAATACTCTGTACATTGCTGTGCCCTAGCGGAGTTCACGTTAGAACTATTTTTATTTTTTTAAGATCTCTCGTAATCACGTGCTGCACGCACAATTAAGACATTAAATTAGACAAACATGTCTAATAATAAGGTAATTATTCGACACAAAGTCAAATAAAAATTAATACCCATTAAAACATTTCTGCTTGAAATAATGATATTTTGCCCGCGTATGCATAAGATAGCAGCTCAAAAGCTAACGAGTAACATAACGGGGTAGTATTTAGAAATACTATCTTTATTGCACTTTAATTTAATAATTATGCTAAAAGAATGGTATAATTATGCTCATGTTAATTAAGGAAATGAGTTGGCTATTAAAATAATGAAGCTTAAATTTGGTCCTGGACTATTAACAATTAGTGTATGTTTATAATAAGAATACCTATGAGAGTTTATAAAGCGTTATTAGCGCATAAACCTCAGTTTTAAAGGTGAATTATAAACCTGCAATGAAAATTGTTAAGCTTTTTATTTCATTTTGGCAATACATAAGGTCAAATTGATTTATTGATTCAAGAAGGTTTTTTGTGCATACAAAAAATCCCTCACAAGGAGAAAGTCATTTCATCAACTTCAAAATTTAATGAAAAATGTAATATTATTTATAGATTTTGCTGGACAGATTTATGAGATGCAAATAAAATTATTAGCGAAAATCTGTGGAGTTACAACGAAAAAATTACTAATTTCATCCCAGGAGAGACAAATTTAAGAGGGTCGTTAAAAAATTAATTACACTAAACCGTAGTAGTAAATGGAAAATGTCCGCAGCCATAGGGCTGGCCAGTTTTTTATACATTTTAAAACAAATTAAGCTTAAACATTGATGCAACATTCTACTTTAAACATTTTACTTGTATCTTCTCACGTTTTTGTTCATAATGTTATTTTGGCCTGTCACTTGCTATTAATAAAAATAACTTTCTTGGTTTACATTTTACGTAAATTATTAGAAATACATACTTAGCTCGTATCGTATAACTTAATATCATTGTATAAAATAATTAAATTCCTCTGATATGTTTTAGTTCAATCGTTGGTAAGCGCGAACTTCTTTGAATCTAATATATGTCGTTTAATATTCCTTTTTTACTTGTAAATATAAATTAAACGCTATACTAATCCATCAAACAATTTTTAAAGACATGAAGTTATTAATAATCAAAACTAAAACAGTTTTTCCTTACCACAATATCCTAACAATACACCGAAATTCTAACCAAATAGAGTTTCATTCTAATCTGAAACACTCTCACTAAAACCTTCTTAGATGCCATCTTACTTGACCGACAGCCCTGGACATGCCCAAGTAATTAAGCTAATTGAACACAGCAATTAGAAGTACAATCGGATTACACGCGGGCAAAAAACGCTTCGGTTCATTAGTCGGTGTAATCGCCCCTTAAATAATGGTATAATGAGGGATCCGCGACATGGAGTACCCAGAAGTTACGTTAAGAAGGACCGTTCTATAATCCATAAAAGTCAGGAGGAATGTTAATTCTTTCTCTTATTACTGTCATGGAAAAACATAAAAGTCGATAGTTTTTATGTAGCTGCCATCAGCTCTAATAAAGTGTCAACACATCAATAGCTTAAGTTGTATTATAACTTTATGGTATCACTCGTTTTATCCTATGGATGCATTTAATCGGGATGAAAAATATCCCATCTCCTCAGCTCAGTCAGCCCACTGTATACCAGAATATACCAAAATCACATTTATAACATTACTATCGTTGTGACACTTCTTATTAATTAGATTGAAATAAAGTCTCCATTTCTATAGGACTTCGCTAAATATCGTGACGTGAAATGATAAAATAACTGAAAACATTAACATTACATCAAACTGTACTTCAGATTTTCTATATAATAGCTACAATTACAGAAAAATGTTAAGCTAGGAAATCCGAAGTCTACCAATTTTGCTAAATTAAGTTGTGTGAAAATATTTATTGCATGACCGCGCAAAAACACAAATATCCAAACGTTAACACACATAGTATTAAAAGGATTGGTTTAAGGGAAGCTTAACAAAAGAGGTAAAGACGTCTCGTAGACATTTATGAAACTAATGAGCACATTGTTCGGGACCGTAGCTTGAAACCAATGTAATCGGTCCAGTAACTTACGCGACCTTTTGTTGAAATCCTTTAGAATGGAATGGTTTAGCTTCTATTTTTCAGTATAGGTCATAAGTTTTAAAGTGCAATAATGGCCTGTCTAGAGCTCCGTTGGGCAAGTAAAACAGCGTTTATGTAACAGTTAAGAAGTTATTCATTGAAACTTCACTTTGAAATAATTATGTCATTAAAATTATTTGAAACAAATTAAAACTTTCTTTTTTTTCTTCCTTTAAACATTTTTTCATGTGATAGGGAGTCAACCGAACAGGAGAGTCACCCGGTAAGTGATCACCGCTTTCTTTGGACATTAACAACATTAACAACAATGGTCGGGGATGCGTTGCCCGCCTTTTAACACCCCATATATGTATATCTCCCAACTGAGCTCTGGCAATCAAACTCATTATATTAGCAATTTATTGGACACACCTTTATAAAAGTCGTATTAGATACACTTCACAACAAAATCGAACTAAACTAGTGCATGTTTGAAAGATTTAACCCACATTTTTCCCTGAATTTGAATCCTGTAATCAGCGGCAGCAAAACACTAGTGACTTGACTAACTAGGCAAAAGAGAGGACCAAAAGGAAAAATCGTGTAATTAAATAAAGAAGCCTACGTAATAAAAACAAGTAAAGTGAATACGGAATCTGATATACTTAGCGAAAACGTGCAAGCTCAGCACTCCTCGGCCTCCCTAGGAGGGGGTATTATGGGTACGAATTATGGGTATTATCTCCCGCTCGATTTATAGAATATTGGATTTCTGGAAGTTGGGTCAAGGGAGGTGGTTGTAGTATGTACAGGTATGGTTTTTGATAATTCTTGGGAATGTTGTTGTAGAAATTATTTATCTACCTATCTATAATTCTTTAGAAAAGAGTTCGTTTGCAATGGCTTCAGATTTTCATCTACCTGATTTAATTTTTTTCTCTGCAGGATACCTTAATTTTCTTTTTGGTCATATGAATATTATACTTCCTCTGTGTAGGTCAATGTGAGTTACTTGAAAGTCGTCAATATTAAAAAGTTGTCAATACACAAAATAAGTTTTTAAATTTTACCAAGCCATTGCAAAATGTAAAAAAAATCGATGTTAAAATTACCTCTTTCATTTTTAATAACTTCTAAGTGATTAAAGCAATTTTCTTCGGTTTACCCTTAAGATTTACCTCGATGGTTTCTTAACAATTATAATTAAAAGTAAATATTTTATTAAAATAAGTTCTTTTTCCTTTATTGAGGAAAGAAAATGGTGTACTCGTGTAATGGATTTTCGAAAAAATAAAGATTTAGATTTATTAAAAGTATGTAATATGAAAATCACCTCTGTTTTTATACTTACTCTTCCTCGACTCTCTACGTCAGCCATCTTTGACAAACGGTCTATTCAAAACAAACATAATTTTACATTCGAACCAATTGTTCATGAGATTAGCGCGTTCAAACAAGCAAACAAACTCTTTAGCTTTATTATATTAGTAAAAGTTATTATAATAACATACATTTCATCCATATTTATTTATTACCTTTGAGTCTCATCAATGTATCTAAACAAACCAGCTAAGAAAAAAGCCAAGTTTTGATGGAAAGCCCATCAAAATATTTGTAATATGCATAGTAACATAAATCAAACTTAGACTCAAACATTTTCGTCAGTTATTCTACAAAACAGAAAACTTCAACAGAAACCCTTTAACACTCACGTAATAAACATCTACGAAACAGAGAGTATGCCTCAAAACGAAAATCTCTCTCACAATAGTCTAGCATTTCCTTCGATAGCCGAAAGGTCCACTAAATCTTGGATTGCAGACAGGGATGGGGAACAAATAGTGAAGGAAAGAATGGGACAGCACTAAATGAAATCTGTAAGACGGAAGCCATTGTTTGAAATGCCGGGCCCGTCCTTTATTGTGTCAGTAATGAGACGTTCTGTCTATAAATATTACTTGTGCACTGCCTTTAGGAGATAACGCTACACTATATTATATTCTAGCTAGTAATTTGTTATAAGAAGTGTTATTACAGATATGACTAGCATGTTCACTCACAGAGCTTTATTAATACGAGTACATGTTTGTATGATTAAGACAAATTAATTAATACTGTTTTTTCTTTGAAATGAATGTTGATACATTATTGTGTTCTTTGTTTGTTTAAAGATTAATCACATTTCATATTTATTTGTATTCTAACATATTATCTCAATTTTGATTTGTTATAGGTGTGAGGGGACCAAAGCCAAATGGGCTAGAGGGCAATGTAATTCTAAAAGATTACCATACTTACTTACTACTGTAGCGCAGCGACCCAAAGTGAGTCTTGGCCTCCGATAATAATTTCTTCCACTGCGGTCTGTCCTGCGCCACCTCCTCCCACTTTTGTACTTGGAGCTCGCGCAAATCCTTCTCGACTTCGTCCTTCCAGCGGTATCTGGGACGTCCGACCGGGCGTCGACCGCTCGGCTGTCCCAGGTACGCTCGCTTTACTGCCCGATCTTCACCCATCCTTACAACGTGTCCGAGCCAGCGGAGCCTACACGATTTTATCTCGCCTATGATGTTTGGCTCGCCTACTAGGTCTTCTATCTCGGCATTTTTCCTTTTTCTCCATAGGCCTTCTTCCGTCTGCATCGGTCCCAGTATTTTGCGAAGTATTTTTCGTTCCGCCACAAGGAGTTTTGTCTCTTCTTTAAGAGTCAATGTCCAGGCCTCACAGCCGTACATTAGAATTGGTCTTATGACTGTTTTGTAGATTCTAATCTTCGTACGTTTGCTGAGAAGCCTGGACACCAATACTTTGTGAAGTGCTGCACTACAACGGAGGGTGTTTTGTATCCTCGTCTCAATCTCTTCTTCCCTCGTATTTGTGTCGGTTATAGTGCAGCCTAGGTACTTAAAACGGTCCACACCTTTGTATGTGACGGCTCCGGCCTTAAGATGGGTCCTTGCCATTCGGGTGTTCTTGTAGCGACGCATGTGTAGGTATTCGGATTTATCATGGTTGATTTTGAGACCCACCTTCATTGCGTCCTCCTCTAACACCTCTGTTGCCTGTACAACCTCATCCTTTGTGTTTCCTATTAAAGCTAGGTCATCCGCGTAGCCTATCACCCTATGCAGGCCATTTAGCTGCGCTCCGCCGTCGATTGTCAAAACTCGTCTGATGACGTGTTCGAGCGCTAGGTTAAACAGCATGGGCGACAGCGCATCCCCTTGCTTTAAACCAGTAAGGACTTCGAACTGGGCCGTAACTTCTCCTTTTCCAACGCGAACTACTGCTCTACTTTCCTCTAGGGTAACTTTGATGATCCTAATGAGCTTGGTAGGGATTCGGAAGTTTTTTAATATAGTTATTAGGGATCCACGGTCAATACTGTCATATGCCTTCGCAAAATCTACAAATAAAGCATGGATGTCCTGCGCATACTCCCACTTCTTTTCCATTAATTGCCGGAGAAGAAAAACCTGGTCCACTGTACTACGGTTGCGTCTAAATCCACACTGGTAATCGCCTATTATGGCCTCAGCAAATGGTTCAAGTCTTTTGAGCAACACGTAGGACAGGACTTTATATGCGGTCGGTAGTAGACAAATTCCCCGGTAATTTTCACACTTCTTTCTTGGACCTTTCTTATGGATTGGGCATATAACACCAATATTCCATTCTTTTGGCATTTGTTCTTTATTCCATATTTGGGTCAGTAATTCGTAGAATTTACTATGGATCAACCCACCACCGTATTTCCAGAGCTCACTAGGTAAGTTGTCGATACCTGGAGATTTATTGTTTTTAAGGCTCAAAATGGCGCGTCTCACCTCGTAGAAGTCAAGCGGTGGAATTTCTTCGTCATTCTGGTTATTAGAGTCTTCTAAAGCACGTAGCGGTGGCGGGCAATTAAGAAGATTTTGGAAGTAGTCTAGCCAAGTCTCGTTTATTTTCGACTGATCTGTTATAAGATTGCCGTTATCGTCCTCTAAAAGCTGTAAGTTTGGTTGGTATCCCTTTTTAACCCTTTTCACTTCTTGGTAAAATTTCCTACTTTCGCCTGCCCTAATCAAATTCTCCATCTCACACACTATTTCTTCCATACGTCTTCGCTTAGCTGATCTTATTGCTTTCCGAGTCTTGACACGCACTTCTTCATACCTTTCTCTCCACTGATCATTCTGTTCTGCTAGCAACTTGAGCTGCCTTCTTTCATGCAATAACCCTTCGCATTCTGGTGTTATCCATTTCCTCCTCCTTATTGGCCTTCCAGCCCCGCGCTGGGCCTCACGGCGTAGGGGAGCGTCCCCCGGGTGGCGGATGGGGGAGTGGTCGGTAATACAGCCTAGCTAGTTACCGATTAAGTCCGATGGGCTCGCTGACCAAAGTAGGATGTGGTCCTCCAACATGTCGGGGGTTGTGCGGAGGGTTAACACCCCTCCCATGTAAAAAAGACTACGTTACGAGACCGATAATAATAAAAGAAAAACGATCTGATCCCAATAACAACAACTTACGGCGCGGTTTAATGGATATACGATTTGCCTCGTGGAATGTTAGAAGCCTGTACAGACTGGGCTCCTCGTACCAAGTTACCAAAGAGCTGCAGAACTATAAAGTCGGAATAGCAGCTCTGCAGGAAGTACGTTGGCCTGGCAGTGGAGAGTGTATGCTTGACAGTGGCCACACGCTTTTTTATAGTGGGTCTGATAGTGGAAGTCACACCAACGGTACGGGTTTCTTGGTCGATAGAAAATTGATGTCATGTATAATACAGTTCAACCCCGTATCAGATAGAATATCAGTGCTCCGTATCAAAAGTAAATTCTACAACATCACACTCATTAACACATACGCACCAACCGAACTAGCAGATGACGACATTAAGGACCTGTTCTATGAAGATCTTGAACGAGTTTTTGATGAAATCCCAGAATATGATGCCAAAATTGTGTTAGGAGACGTTAATGCAAAAGTAGGAAGGGAAGAGGCTTTCATGCCCACCATAGGACGATTCAGCAAGCATGAAAACTCTAACGACAATGGAGTTAGGTTGATTAGCTTTGCATCATCTAAATCTATGGTTATTCGAAGCACGCAGTTCCCTCACAAAGATATATATAAAGGCACTTGGAAATCACCAGATGGCAGGACAGTAAACCAAATTGATCACGTACTGATAGACAGCAGACATAAAAATATAATTGAAGACATACGTACATTTAGGGGAGCTGACTGCGATAGTGATCACTACATGCTAGTTATTAAAATTAAAGTTAAAATTAAAGTAGTGAAATTAAGAACTAAATCATGTGAGGATAGCATTAATACAGAAAATCTTAAGGATGAGCATTTACGCAGAACGTTTCAAATAGAATTAAAGAACAAATTTGATGGGCTAGAAGTATCAGATGATGTTGAAGAAACATGGGAAAGTATGAAACAATTAGTGAAAGAAATAGGACTGAAGACACTAGGGAAAAGATTACCATCATCTTCAGAAATCAACGAGATCACAAACAAATTGCAAAAAATTAAAAAAATTTACCGATCGAAAAATCTTATCCCAAACCTTGATTTTAATTGAGCAGTCACCAACAATAGTATCTGAGATTCCACGATCTCCGCATAATAGTAGAATAGCGGAAAACCAAAGCCCAAAAGACAGCGCTGGCGACAGTAAACTGTCTTTGTTTGGAATAAAAAATCCGCGGCTCCCATTCAAGGAATCGAACGCAAACACTTTTAAGATAATAGCACTCTCTCGAGTACAAATGTATACAATTTTTATTCTCGCGCCGTCCAAATGTGTATACATTTTAGTTAAGAGTTCGCAGATGCTGCTGTGAAATACTTTGAATTACACTGACACCTCTTATTGTCAGGATTGACGGACATTTTTAAGATCTGAGTTTTTTTTTTGCGTTGGTGAAAACATGTTTTGTAAAATGGTGATTTCTCAAGCAAACTTGGAAATGCGTTTCAGGGATGACTTTTCTTGAGCATATCTTCAAAAATCTGAATTTCAGAGACCGGATTGTAAATATTTGCAGGCTTTAGAACTAACGACAGTTTAATAAATAAAAGTTTTCAACAACACAAAATGTTAAATAAACGATATTTTCTGCTAGATGAGATTTAATTTCATAACCCATTCCGCAAATAGTAATTTACAAAGATGTAAGTACAATACTACATAATATTAAAATATGTTGTGGCGTTAATGTCTGCCAGTGTTTAACTTGTTGTAGTGAATAATTTTAGCACAAGTTAACTGCTAAGTTGAAACTTGGATGTAAAGTACTCGTAAAATTTATCGAACATACTTATCGAGGAGTTCATTAAAAGTTTGTTGCTTCGTCCTATTCGGAAATCAATCAAGCTTGTACTTACATTGTAGCTTTGCTTAAACAATTCTTACAGGTTGTATTCTATGTACTTTTTACTTTTTGAAGTGTAAATGGGCTAGCCATGTTTCCAGACGGACTGATGGGAGATGGAGCCGTGAAGTTCTGGAGTGGATTGGCCGTAATGTGGGCAAGCGCAGTGTGGGAAGCCTTGCGGCACGATGGGAGGACTACTTAAGGAAGGTGGTGGGTATGGATGGATGCGGATCGCACAGGACCGGGATTTCTGGCGCACTTTGGGGGAGAGGGGGCTACGTTCAGCAGTCGACGGCAATAGGCTGATTGATCTGACTTTTTATTTGTCACTAGGAGCCGCTATTGATGCATTAACGCTAACTGATCTATGAACTTTCAATCAATGGGTTCTGAAGCTATATTTCCGGAACACAGCTAGCAGCTCTTGCATATTGTTTTATATTATTGTATTGTAACGAGTTAAGCGATTAGGATTTCAATTAACATTCAACCAAGGTTGAAATGAAAACGAAACACACTCGATGTTGTACCACTCAAAGCAATCGATTAACAACAGACAAAGGGATCACTCAGGGCGAATCGAGACGCTGTGTCCGCATTGTTTGTAGGCATAATTCACAAAACACCTTCGTCATCTCAAAAAATATCTGGACGACTCTATTCATTATGACGTAAAGCTGATATTTCCTTGTCATCATTCACATCGGGCGTTCCTCAGGGTGGTAGAATGTGACTACGTTTTCTCCTACTCATAAATATGTAGTCGGTCGATGGACTGTTGGTTATTGTTTGGCTTATAATTTGGACCGAGCAATGGCTCGGAATTGGGTTGCATGTTCGTATACCGAGTTTCTTTGTATGTTATTACGCGTACTGTTTGATACGGCGGTTTTTCGGCGATGTAGATGGCTTCGGAATAAACAAGGCTCGTAAATGTCGTCTGCAGATCGGGATAGACGCTTGTCTCCGTTTTTTATGTTTGCGTATTTTATGTATCGTCGTGAGGTTTTGTCGGATAAGATGGGATTCGGATGTACTTGTTGTGATGTGTACTCATAAATATTCAGAGTTATGAAAAATTGGCACATTACTTAGAGAAGAGAGTCTGCATAGATTTTATGAAACCAATTTGTTTACCCACACAATATTCAAATAATAGTATGAATACCCCTTATTGCATTAACTTAAGCTTGGTTGCGAATATAACCGTACCGTGAGTTACGGCGTTTTATTTCAATAGTGTCGTATCTTCTATTTTTTAGAGAATATAGAGGTGGTATGAATCACTTGCCCCAAATAAAATGCATGCTCGTCCGTCCTTTATCTCGCAGAAAAAAGGCAAATAACGACAGAACATACCAATGAAACTCACACGGAACTAACAAAAGCCGAATCCGCGATAGAAACACGGAATAGAGAATTTCACCGGTCGGTCACCGGTATCGGCGCAGATCGCTGGACGAGATAAAAAATCTTTTTTCGCGAGCCTTTTTTAACTTCCCATGAAATGGGCATGACGTTCATCTTGTTTTTCACAGGATTTTCGAAGGGGTTTATTATTAAATGGATGACCGGTATTTTTCGCCGAAGTCGGGATTAAAAGTCAAAACTTGTTGTACATTCTGAAATGTGGTGTTCCATTTCAATATTTGGAAATGATTGTGTGCATGGAAAATGTGTATGGAATTTTTTTACAACATACAGCATCACAATTAAAGTCCAAAAGTTTTAAACCTTTTTGAAATGAAAAAAAGTTGAATATCAGGTTTATATAATATTAAAAACCTGATATTCAAATTACTATACAGCGAACATGGATTGATTGCATACGATGTGGACATGCAAAAAATATTTACCTCTGTTTTTCTTACTTCACACCAATTAGAACATTTGACAACCGATTTGGAGTAGGATAACTTATGTCAAAATTAAAATACATTCATTATTAAAGTCTCACGACCTTTCGCATGTCAGAGGCGGCAAACAAGCTAGCGGGTCGCCTGATGGTAAGCAATCACCGCCGCCCATGGACATCAACGACACCAGAGGTATCGTTGATGTGTTGCCGGCCTTAACCCCATACCCTCCCCAACTGAGCTCTGGCAACCTTACTCTAGCGATTTTAAATTACTTCAAATCGGCTGTCAAAATAAAACCACATTCATTCATTCATTCAGTGGTTAGTACATTATCGACGCTGCCGATGCGCTGAAACCCATCAACTCAACACACAACAACCCGTTGCGTAACAACGCACCATTGACTCTGCGGCTGAACTCTCTGTGTCTATGTCTCATCAGTATGAGTGCTCGTGAGTTACGCACCCGCGCACTGTCGTTATGCCCTAGTTAGTCTCGAGTAGGACATTTTCACTATTTAACCAATCGGCAACAGCTATTTTTTATGCTACTGTATTTAATCAGTGAAAAAATGTCATTAACTATATTTTTGGTAAGTTGGTGCTAGATCATTAATATGTATATAGTTAAATTAATTGTAAATATACATTTTACACATTTTTATAGCACGGCAAGCACTTTTTGAATCCAAGCTGACTTTTTAACAATAATTTAGTCTAAATCAGTTGTTAAAATAAAAATACATATCGACACCTTATAATTTTTTCTCAAACCCATCAACACAACAACCCGTTGCGTAACAACGCACCATTGACTCTGTGGCTCAACTATTGTGATTGTGTCTCTGTCTCATCAGTATGAGTGCTCGTGAGTTACGCACCCGCGCACTGTCGTTATGCCCTAGTTAGTCTCGGGTAGGACATTTTCATTATTTATACAATGGGCAATAGATATATTTTATGAGAACGTGTTTTAACCATTAGACTACTGTTTAAGTCATTGATTTTATTAGGGAGATAGTTAATTTATTTGTATGACAGTAAACTAGTAGGGTGAAAAAAGTATTTGACGTGTCAAATAGTTCACCATGTCGATTAATTTGCTTAATAAAAAAATCAGTTGAGCGATTGCCATTAGGCCTTCTTACATTTCAAAGAAATCCAGTATTTTTTTGGATCATAGTTTATTTAACCCAATATGACAATTACATTTATCTTCAAGGGAAAACAGACTACTTTTGGATCTTATTATATTTAATCATAAGATAAATTAAACCACACGTTATCAAACCACACACGAATACTGCAGAATAAGTGAATCGACAGTTTTCGCCGCCAGTAGTCAAAGTTTAAAAGAGTTCATATTTTTTATCCAAACTGAGTGCAGCGTAAAATTTTGAACAAAATTACAGGTCGTTCAATACAAATTCTCACAACAAGACTTTCAAAATTCACATGCGAGCGTACCGTGAAAGTTTAAATTGGGATCGATTAAAAATTTCCCTCTCAGCGTGCCCTTGTTAAAACAACTGAATACGGGTTTCGAAAGAAAAAGTATGAAACTTGTATGCATAGTCAAGAGATTTCAACGCTTTTGAAAAGAGGGTTAAGTTAAATGAAGTCTGTGGCAGATAAGATTACCGGAGTAAAATAGACAAACCTTAACTTTTGACGACCCACTTGGTGTAATGGTCAAGATGTTGCCTATTACGCAAGAGGTCGCGGGTTCGATCTCCGCACAGGACAAACATTTGTGTGCGTGAACATGTCTGTTTCTCCTGGTCTGGGTGTTATATGTATCTATTTAAGTATATTTGTAATACCACTGTTGATTCTGATGTCTATAACACAAGTGCTTAACCTCGTGACCGCCTGCGTACTACACATAGAACGTAAAAGAAAAAACATTCTACACTTTTTACATGAGTTTTTGCTTGAGAAAGTAACATGTAACGACATCTATTGGTTTGTTAGGAAACTAAACAAAAGTCATTTGACACGTTGACAGCTGATTTTTTTTGCAAAATGGCACCGACAAGCAGAAGTGTGAACGTGCGCTCGGGCGGAGGTAAGTTTAATCCCATTAAATTTTTGTAATTTTTATCAATTTTATCAAAATTTTTGCACTAATTGTTTGATAAACTAAATAAAATATAAATTACAGTATTATTTTTGGAAATAGAGCAATATCGTACATGTTGTGACACGGGTTTCTTTTATGTCCTCTGGGTAGAACGTATTCAGGGTATTGAGATAAGGTCAGGCAATTTATGTCCTGCATGTAGAACATTGTCAGATATCAATAGTATGAATATTTTTTTCTTTTTCAGTGTTATGTGAGGAAAATATATTGGAAGTCCTACAAAACTCCAATTTTGACTATGATTCTGATGTATCAGATAATGAATGACCCAAGTTATCAGCCTCAGAGTGACAATCGCACCACAAAACTTCACACAGATAATTCTTCAGACAGCTCATGCGATGACGATTGTCCTTCGCCTGAAATGGCCCCTTCGCCTGTTTTGTCAGTGAGCTCTATGCGAGCTCCATCGCGTGTCCGAAGGGGTCAAGCTAGCAGAGGAGTCCGCCGTGGATCACGAATACGGGCGAGAACATTCAGTTCACGCGATGAATCACTTCAAGAAAGTTTATGTTTGTGGATTTTGATAAAAAAATTAAGTTTGTTTGACTTATTTGTACTTATGTGACTTTTTTTTTTAAATAAATGAGACTGCTTTTAAAGTAATTGAAATGTTTAATTTTTCTCTTGAGAATTAATAAGTTTTAATCGAATAATGTTTTATGTTCTATGTGTAGTACAACCTTATAGAATCAATTTGTCCTATACAAAGAACGTAATGAAAATCCAAATTTTCACGACAAAAAATTTTTCTCAAAATTTTCCATGTAATCTTAGGCCCTCAGAAGTACACAGCAAAAATTTTAAAAAGTAAAACCAAAAATTGAAAGTTCTGTAGTCAGGAGGTTAAGCTACTTAACACGGGGTCAGATCAATGTATGTGATGTTGTAAAATATTTATTTATTATTTATTTATTTATTACCTTAACCTAACCTTCACATATTATTTGCGCAACATTAGTAGACCAAAATAATCAATACTTTATTAGCAGGTAGGGTCGATTGGCTAGAGATTCTGCCACGAAACCGAGGGCCGCAGATTCGAATTCCTCGAAGGGCAAATGTTTGTGTGATGTGAATGGCATGCAACTCGGATCATGGATAGTCTATCCGTTCCTTAGAATTCTTAGTACAACATTCGCGCGTAATTGGTGTGTTAGTGTAATGAATTATTCTTTATTGTAACATAAAGCCTTCAAATATCTCTTAAATTATGTCTTGTTTATAGCTGTACCACCCTTTTCAACGAGGACAAAACGATTTCAACAAACGAACCGCCTTTTTAAGACTTAATAAAACCCGGCCTGGACCATAGAACATTTAAAATTGGAATCGATTAAAAATTCTCGTGTCGTCGTTAAAATATCTGCAAATGAGAAAAAGCCGCTCATTCGGAATACTGACTTCAGGAAGAAAGAAAAGGAATGTAAAATTTGCGTGTGGGAATGCTTACTTTTATACATTTTTCCCACTCGGAACCTCGCAGAGATTTGAATGAGATTTTCGTGAATAACTGCCTTCCCGTTTCGTGCATATTTCGGTGAGTGCCGAAATAATAGATGATGATTACTATGAAAGTGAATAAATATACTGAGTATGATTCAGAATGCGGGAAAAGAATTACAGGGAGGGCGTTGTGGCGTATCGAAGGGACGCAAATAGGGATGCTGTCATAAACGTTTCATAGTGTGTTGTATTTGATATTGATAGATATCAGAAAGTTGTAAAATATTAAAAACTAAGGCATAGTAATTTACACTCAAAACATTTGAACTATAGCAACGTTTCAGGATATTCAAGTTAAATACTATAGTACATCAACAAGAATCAGGTGTGGGATATGTTTGACATCACACCTCCATTCATGACTGACGAGTCATGTTATTTTATATGTAAACATATTGTATTAAAAAAATACAATTAGTATTTTTGTAGGAAATATTATTCCACGCTTTTGAAAACAACCGACCAACCAGTACAACATCATTACCATAACTCTCACAACACAGCCAACTGAACCGGCAAGACAATCGCTGACGTCACCGAGATGAAAAGAAGAGAAAACTGCAAACACGACCGAGGTCACCGACCCTTCAAAGCAAAAATGACGCAACTCCACAGTTTTAATTACAGGCCGCGCCGCGAGCGGCTGAAGTTCTCCAAATCACCGCTGCCGGTGGCGCTAGTGCGCACCTAACCGACCGTAATTTCCCTCTAATGAAGTCCAGCCTTTACATGGAATTTGATTTATACTTTTTAATGTTAGGGAGCAAAGTTCCAGCAACTTTCGTAACAATTTATGACTACGCCTCAGGATGGAAGTACGAGAAGTCAAGTTTCGGTTTGAATTTGAATATCAAGGGAACTCCTGTAATTAGAGAAAACACAAACTTTCCTCTCGAAGTAAACATGGAAATTATGAAAATATAAGAATATTTTTCCAATAGTTATTATCGGCGTCGCTGTTTTTGTTAATATAGAAAATTGGAGCTTAGCCGCAGAGTTAGAATTGAAAACTCTTGGAAAGCCATACAGTAAAAATAAATTACACGGAATTCTGACTTGGAAAGCTATTACGACCTTAAAAGCATTTCTTATAATCCTATAATACGCACAATACTCCCTTACGGCGGGTGGTTCCATCTCCACATCGTATGTAGATTACTGTAAGAACATTACTGTTTATATATTGGTCTGCGCAAAAATATCATGCATACCATAAAATTATTATATGTATGTTTATGTGAAAGTTTGCTTATTTTGATGTCTGTCCGTCAATCACGCAGTAACTACTTGAACTGATTTAGGTGATTAGATATTTTTCCCGTGGGGAAACCCACGTGTAATAACTAATACAAAATAAGTTAAAGGGGTAACGGATCATTTATGGGAAGTTCTTTTGTTCGAATTAACTTATCATTTTTCTATTTGAACAACCATAGTTTTCCGTAACGTTAATGAAAAACTGAAAAAACAGTGTAACACAATTTTATGAAAAGCCTTCTTCGAACACTTTTTTCCACTGTTTATTAAATCGAAACTATAAATTCAAAAGCACATCCAATGAAAACACAAAAAGCAATCCTCGAATAGCACCATATCACATTCGATTTAACAACGCTGGGCATTTTTCCAGGAAAAAATGATAGGCAAGCCAGCTGTCTCTTTAGAAGTATATATTATTTCTTCCCATTGTAGCAAAATGTATTGTTAAGCGTGACCACAGTTTCAGATCTCCCCTAAGTACAACATTTAGGAGCCACTGAAGGTTAGTGAGGGCTCAAGGTACGCTGGTTACGGTCACACCAGGCCTCTTCATTAGGGTGCAAGAAATACATTATTTTGTTATAAATGTAATGCTAACGTTGTCGGTGAATGTTCGGGACAAGTTGCCCCCGCTCTTATGGGGTTGTTGTAATGACTGGCGTAGATTGATAAAATGACAGCGCACGGTTGTTTGCCTGATTCACTTCTCAGGAAACCGACGTGAGGCTTCTTTTGTTAATTAGAGCAATTGTCCGTTAGGCCAGTAACGTCCAATAAATGCCTGGTTTGCTTTTAAGATATTTCTTCATTTATTAATGCGACAAAAAAGGAGGTTACTTTTCGAAAAATATCCGTGTAAAGAGTGGTGTTACCAGCTAAGTAGTCACTGAGCGTGAACGTACTCGACGTTTACGCTTGAATCGAGAAAGAATTAAAAACATCATAATCAAGTGCTGATGTTTTTCTTCTTAGTTTTTAAAGTTTGACATAAATGTACTACCTTGTCCATACTATACATTAGCCAAATATTATATTATTAAAAACTGATTACAATATAGCTCAACATGAAAATGGCTTAATATTCATTCAAACTCACCAAGACAGTCTACGAATCCGCTACCTAACGTATTGGAAAAAACACGCTGATAAAACATCTTCGAAGTCGAAACCCCGATCCGCGAGCAGGCAAAAGTTCCCACGGTTTTTCTACTTCGCTACAACAAAACCACAGCCCTACAGTAGAAATTTCAAATTGATACAAGAAAAGCGTTGCTGGCACTGAGCCAGGGCCCTCTCGCGAAGTGCTTTTGTCGCTGAGCGATACGGTTGGCTCGAGAGCTGAAAGGCCGGTGTAAGCAGCTTTAGAGCTGTTCTGTGATATGTGCGCTGACCGTCGATGGTCGATGGCCGCTGCCGTTTCGCTGCTGCGTAAGATAAGCGAGATCAGATCGCGGGAAACCTGGTGGTGATGATCTGCGTTTTGCGTATGGGGTTTAAAGCGCCATTCCTCCCTCTTACATTGAAGAATTGGCAGAAACTATAATCTGTCCTGTATACAAAATGTTAACACAAGACATGTTTGCTAAAAACTAAATATAATGAAACTTATTTTTATTTTTAGTCTGAAATTTGAGTATAACGCAAAATTCAATAAATATGTATGTATGTGTGATACGTAATAACATAAAAGAGAATCATATTGTAATGTATTCCATACATTGAAAGAGGACTATAGTTTTATAGCGCATAAAATAAACTTAAAGGTCAACCCGGAATACATTAGTATAAAAACGTTTGTTTCTTAAAAAAAAAAGCATTGGATAAATAAATTTTGTCAGTAGACATCGCAGTATAGCTGTGACATCAAATTCTTCAGCCCTCGCATAATTTTTCTAAGACAAGTATGAAGCAAATTTTTCCGAAGAATTATGATCACAAAACTTCCTTAAAGAATATGGGACGCGTTGCGTTCCAAATTCTTTCTCTAAGACTTCGCTCCACTAAAAAAGACTTGCCAACACCGCCCGAAACTTGTTTACTCCGAAAAACGCGATAGAATTTATTTTCTCGAGCACAATAAAGTCAGTACAGACGCGAGAGGACGCCCACGTAGCCGTTTTACACAACTTATTTAGGATTCCTAGGAGATTGGGTCTTGATAATGCGGGTGGCATTCACGCGGGTGCGATTCACGAGCGGGTAAGGCGTCGAGCACAATGGTTTTGTCGAAGTTGTCAATGCGGCGTGCGGCGTGTGCACTTTCTGAATGCTCGTTCGGGACGCTGTCACATTACGCGACACCAAATAAAGGACACGGCGCTTGTTCAAAACTGTCATTTGGAAGTTTTTAGATATGAAATCATGAGTCTAGCGGATATTTTATTTTCTACTTGTTTAATATTTTGTCCACTCTATGTCCAGTTATGTGAAAAGTTTACCAACGTATACTGTTGATCTATGCATTGCTGTGCCTTTATGATAAATAGTAACTTATATAAGACAAAGAAACTATTTTAGTGTAACAGGACTAAAAAGCGCTTATAAAATGCTGACTAACATAAAAAACTTCAAAGGTCAATCAAAACATCAAGTTCTTTTTGGATTTTGTCTGATCTAGGAAGGGCATTCAATAACACATAGTCAAAACAGTAGGTTCAACTTACTACTTTCAAATGAACAACACTCTAATTTCGTTGTTTAAGGACCGGTAAAATATTCAGTTCAAAAACGAATTGGCTGACGTCCAGGTTTACTGAAAGACCCTGCCGCCATACTAATGATAAATTAGTCCAGAAAAAAGTTTCCCCTCCCAAATACGAAGTAGCCTACATTATTTCTAGAAAAAGTTCTCAGAAGGCACGTGTAAAAGATTTGGCTCAAATTTTGTGATGTAATTGGTCTGAAGCCCTTGGGCATTGACTTTTGATTGAACATTTTTATTGTTAATGATTTCTATTTAGAGAAATTACAGAAATATTTCGAAGCTAATAAACTTCAAAGTGCCTTGTATAAGGCCAATGGTGAACATTTGGAAACTTAGGAATTGTTTATTTGTTATGTTTAGCAGGCAAAAAGCAAAATACATCATTTATTTGTCAAAATTCTATCAATTGAACTAAACTAATAAAAGATGTCACCGTCCAGCTATGAGCCGCGCACAGACTACTTTCGATATATAGCATCATGAACTCTTCTGAGATTGACTTCAAACTAAGAAACAGTTCCTCCACCAATTCTCTTGCATAAAATTAAAAACACGAAAGCTACTGATATGTTCATTCGGATTCACGGCGCCCCATCCAGCCAAGATTAGTAGCTACGGCAGTAACGATGCTCATTAGAGCCAGGAACAATGGCGCGCATACAATCTGATAATGCTTTGTTGCACTTTTCATTCTATTTCGGGGCTCGGCTGCTCTCGTGAAATATGCATCCCAAGGCTTTAGCTTAGCTGCGTTTTCGTTAAGTTTTTGTACGAGGTTTCTGTTGGGAGATAGGAGTACCTTAGGGGAGAGTTATGGGACCACGAATGTTAAATTAGTTTTTGTTTTACTTCTTTGGTCAACCACGCAATGTTATTCTTGCTTAGATACAAATTCTCAATGTTCTTGATGTATAATAATGGGGATCTTGTCAGAAAGTTAAATTTTGAAAGAATGGCCTTGATTAAGTAAACTTTGACCTGTAGCAAAATAGGTTGTTATTCAGATTCATGCTTCTTGGTTTACCATAATAAATCAATGAAACTTATATTCAAATCCCACGTTCAAAGTTGAATTTCAAAGCGTAGGAGCATTGTAGGGTGGGTGTATACTTATTTAGTATCCAACTTTCTGAACAACGGAACAAATTCTGAGGAATGAAATCAACTAAATATTGAATGGTTATAGAACAACAAGCCTGTTTTAATTGTTTTTATATTTATTTATTTATTATTAGCCTATACTGTCCCACTGCAGGGCAAAGGCCTCCCTACTTTCCTTCCACTTTCTCCGGTCTTGTGTTAAAGTGCTCCAATTCTTTAAATAAGCGTCCAAATCATCTCTCCAGCGTTTCCTTGGCCTTCCACGCGGTCGCTTCCTATTTTCGGGCAGCCAATCGGTGGTAAGTCGGGCCCAAAGGTCTTCTGGCATGCGATACACATGGCCGGCCCAATCCCACTTCAATTCTGCAGCCTTCCTGGACACGTCTCGTATCTGAGTTCTGGAGCGCAAGGTGGTGTTTTTGTATTACGTGTTTTATTTAGCATTGGCCTTTACATACTTAACAGGGATGGGTTCACGCGATGGACCCGACACCCATGGATAGCTAAGAATCCATGGATAGCTAAGAAGTTCGTCTCTCTTTTCCTTGGTTTTAAAATACATAAATTATTACTTTAAGTAATATTATTATGAATTTCAAATTAATATTATTATGAAGGTTGCTTATTACGTAAACATCATGCATGGTCAGCTCATAGCATCATAGCATAGTGCTATCGCATCATTACGATATCTAACTTGCTGGATGATTGCCAGCTTGCCCAGAGCCCGGGAGATGCAAGTCACGTGGAATATTAATCTTCTATTATCTTGTGGTCCGGTTTTGTATACGTATGAAGATTTTGAGAAAGGACGATCCGTATGGATTATACTTCTTATAAAGTCCTTGGTAGGTCAATCATTATAACAAGAATGATATTAAAATAAATAAATAACCCAGAAACCTATCAGCTTTCAATTCAGAAATTAATTAATAGAAGAGCACACATCCCCCTGGTTACTGCGACCTATTTCTGTTTAAATAATTAAAGAATAGGATGCATTGTTTTTGTAATTTTTAACAGCCCATCATTAAAGCCAGTCCCAATTTGATAAAGGAACTTATTTACTGAATTTGATCAAAAGCCGTAAATTATGGCCCTTGTTTACAGGGTTTCATTAGAGCCCAATGTGTCATCGAAATCCCCAAGCACACCTAATGAATACATAAAAATCACCCTTATATTGACAGTGCGCCTACATTTTAAAACCGACCCAACTGTATCACGAATACGGTCGAAATTTCATCGTGAAGATGTTCAATAGATATTTGAAACGTGTGGATAAAAATACATGGGACCTTTTTTATGTGTGTAGCAAACAAACCCAAGGAAATATAACAGCCATTAGAGTCCAATGGAGAGTGCCTAATGTGGAATTGATTCGGAACGTGCGTTCGGGAAGAGCGATGTACATTGCTTGCTTACTTTGATTTGGGATTACGGGCGTTCGTTCTAATGCGGGCTTCGATTGCGGATCAATTGTTATAGTCGTTGTGTTATTGGGTTATATGTTTTGGGTATAGTGCCGTTATTTTTTATTGGTATGAATATGAAGCAGCTCTCCTAAATTTGATGGTATAATGAATATTTTTACAAATTGAAATGAAAATGATCTTGTACGGCCTACCCATATCAAATTACTAAAACATTGCTAAGAAGACACACGCTGTAAACAGTGGTAACGCCTAGCTTACAGAAGTGTGAAAAACCTGAGGTATAAGCAACGATTTCCTTTTAGTATTTGGCACGACTTCAAAAATAATGACAGTACAGTGTGACGCATCCTGATTACACATTTAAGACACCAAATTTCAAAAAGAGTTTTTAAGGAAAACAAGAAAGTAAACTTAACCCAACATAACAATCATCACGATCTCTCTCGACCACCTTTACCACCAAGAAAGTCGTTAAACATATAAATTACAATCTTTAATACATTCGCGACTCCACCTCCCCATTAATGGGATTTAGAGACATCTGAACACCGGGTATTATTTCCAACGCAATTGCCTGAAGCACATCGGTAGATGCAGAGTTAATGTTTTATCGCGGCATTAAAGGCAGGCTGCCGGCATCATTGCTAAAGGAAGATGTTTCTGAACAATCATGGCCGCCCTTACGATGTTAGTGCGAGTGGAGTAAATGTAAATGTGGATCCATACTTTTTAAGGAGCCAGGTTTGCGTATGTAGTCGAGCAACATACATCTCAAACATTGAGCAGCTTATAGATATTTTGACAGGCCCGTTGGTCGAGTGGCTAGAGACCCTGGCTACAAAACCAAGGGTCGCGGGTTCGAATCCCGCTAGGGGCAAATGTTTGTGTGATGAACATCGGCATTTGTATACTCGAGTCATGGATGTTTATAAAAAAAAGTATTTAAGTATGTCTATCCGTTCCCTAGCTTCCATAGTACAAGCTTCGAGCTTAGTTTGGGGCTAGGCAATTGATGTGTTAGTCCAGGGCATTTATTTTATTTATTTATTTATATCAAAAACAACAGAGAATTTAAATGATGCATTTCTAAAGAAACAAATATTAACACACAAGATCAAAAAAAAAAGTATTTTACGTAAATTAACACGAATTAATTTACGTGCAGTGTGGGGTACGTACAGAGAGGTAATCTGGTGCCTCTCGACGTTAGCTGACGTCGTTTTTAGGGTTCCGTAGCCAAAATGGCAAAAAAACGGAACCCTTATAGATTCGTCATGTCTGTCTGTCTGTCTGTCTGTCTGTCTGTCTGTCTGTCCGCCAGTCTGTCACAGCCACTTTTTACCGAAACTATAAGTACTATACTATTGAAACTTGGTGAGTAGATGTATTCTGTGAACCGCAACAAGGTTTTCACACGAACATAGAAAAAAAAATAAAAAAATTGGGCGTCCCCATAGTTAGAACTGGAACTGAAAATATTTTTTTTCATTGAACATATACGTGTGGGGTATCTATAGATAGGTCTTTAAAAATTATATTGAGGTTTCTAAGCTCATTTTTTTCTTAAGTGAATACTTTGCGTGACAGACTCTTCCAAAGTGGAAAAAAGTGTGTCCCCCCCCTCTAACTTCTAAAGTAAGAGGCTGATATATCTGAAATAAATATATAATGTACATTACCATAAAAACTACCAACGAAAATTGGTTTGAACGAAATCTATTCAGTAGTTTTTTTAATACGTCAAAAATAGAATTCGTACGGAACCCTCAGTGCGGGAGTCCGACTCGCACTTGGCCAATTTTTGTTAGCTGCTTTATCCTGACGTAATTTCACCCGAAAAATATGTTCAAAAAAACATATTTTGGAACTAAATCTTATTGTTTTAAGTCGAACTTTGACAACAATCTTTCCTCACTGACCAATATGGATCTGATCGATCAACAAGAGTGGTAAAATAAAGTGAAAATAAAACCACCATCGTGTTATTGACCGTATCTCACGGGATCTCCGATGCCGGCTCAATCAGATCCCCTCAGATGGGCTAAGCATTACTCTGTACAAAGTGAATTATATAACAGCGGGAAATAAATGAAAAATCGCTGCCCTGACAGAAATACGATCCCTTTGGCGCTTTGCGACTGATATACGGCCGGCGGTCTTGTTTTGATCCCAAATAATATTTATGTGACTATCTAGATGCTAGTTTTTTTGTTTCTGGTCAAATTATTCTAAATATCGAATAGATGATTTGACGGCGCGCCAGGCAGGGTGTAAAACTTTATTATCATATAGATTTTTTTATGGCGGAAAACGTTAGCCCGATCGTAGCAATCCCCGCCGACAATCGCCATCCGCGACATCAGAGGTATCGCCACTGCATTTTTTTTATGATAAATGGATTCTTAGAGTTTTAACAAGGTTTCTCCATCCATACCCATTAAAGACAGTTATTTACGAATGCTCGTGTTGAGTTTGGTGATTCCAATACTACAGATCAAATGTGAGTAATATTGTTTGGTATTTGTACAAACACAAACGCGACAAAGCAAACGACTAAATTGCCATTGCTATCTCACAAATTGGAATTTCAGATGATTGCTTGAAAATCTTGTTGGAAAAATAAATCCATTTTGTGATAGAAATAATTCGGTCACCCAGGAATAATATAAATGTGAAAATTTGAGTTTGTTGTAACTGGGTTATTATTAATAACTTTATTTTTCTTATGGACCTTTAGTTTTTTTTGCAGCACTAACACAAACGGTTATGCTTCATACTCGAATAAATTATTCGATATTCAAACAACTGTGAACAAAAAGGATCAAACGCCTACTTACAAATTAAAATTTCCTATAATTGAAAATGTTGTTTGATAAATAAATTAACTTGCGTGAAAATCTTTATTAAATTACGCCCAACATAAGATTGTGTAGGCTGTCTTGAGACTGAATACTGAATAGGTAATTGAAATAACCTAAAACTGGTTTTCGTTTGTGTTGAAATTTAAAAAAAGGAAGAATTTTCAAATAGTTTTCTACTTTTAAAAACTGATTTAAAGTTATGTGCCACTTAACTTAGGCCAAAATATGAGAATAGGGGACAGCTCAGACAAAACATTATAAATACTTTTTAAATCATCTTATCCAATTCAGTGTTTCATACTTTACTTTACAAAATCACCATGTGCTAGTATAAAAGTTTTATTTAAACAATTTAAAACATAACATCTCTTATTTTAAAAGGCCTTTTATATAAAAGTTCAACTATAATACTCCAAAAAGTTGAGATAATAAAGTATCAACGTTAATGCTTAAAAGGCAACAATTTCTAGCTTCATAGCTATAAAGTCGCTCCGTTTAAAGTTTTAGGAGTAAAGCTATGACGTTAATGCTACCTTAGGATGAGACGCCACTAACGCAGAGATCTATGAAGCGGAGTGAAGATGTACCGTAAATAGCCAATATGATTTCAATGCTAACATGGTTACGTCAGCATTGACAGGTGACTGCATTCCAAAGTCGGTGGTAGATTTAATCTGTTGTTTTTTATTACTATTGACGATTCATAAGTGCTTTTCTGAGGCTTATTTGAATAAAGTATATTTTGATTGATTGATTGAAATCTCCACTCGCTCCACTCCGCACTTTCTCTTTGATGGACTCTCACCCTTACAGGTAAAGCGGTAAACTAGTTTTTGCAATACTTGCATTAAAAAGGGCTATTTTATGTCAACAGTGGCAAACAATTTCACAAGTAAAACAGTTACTTTTAAAGTAAAACCTATGCTAAAAAAAAATGTGGTGAAATGTTACCCTTGTAAACCACCGATGTCGACTTCTATTCAAAAATTTTAGTAACTGTCCATTTAATTAAATTGATGAATGGCCGCCTTTATTTTCACATTACATTCACTGAATTGCCAGAACAATTATACTTTAGAAATAACTATAATTTTATTAAAAATCCGAACATCATAAATGGATTCAGACGATGAACGAATATCACTCGCAACCTAGTTAATTCGTTTTATTATAAACGTAACATAACGTTACAATTCTATTATGAACTTCCAACACAGCCTTGTCCAAACAAACTCGAAACAACAAAAATAAACAAGCCATTTTCAATCACACAGCTAAAACACACCGAATCTTCCCATACGCTTCGAGAAAATCAAACAAAACATTGTTTCTCATACCCTTTCCGCTTGTAAAAATACTCCTAGTTATACTTTGATAATAAATTACTTTTTTGGAAAGGAAAAAACAGTAATAGTTTTAAAATTGGCTTGGGGTGTTGTATTTCATTCTTAGTTCCAGTCATTAACACATCACAGCTATTCACTAATCAAGCTATTGCAACTAGATCATAGTTTGACGACTTTTCTTTTAGAGGTATTTAAATCAGTCGCTGCTATTATAATCTTTAAGTGTCGATACAACGTCCTTGAACAAAGATGTGAAGGATTGAAGAGCGCGTTCTTGTTTCATGAGATCCGGTATGTTGCAAGGTGTTGTAGGTTATTAGAAATTTTCGAACGAAAAAAGATTGGATCGTGCCACTTATCTCCAACAATTGCTGCCGTCTAGTCTATTGTAAATTTAAAATCCCCTCTCGTTAAATAAACTAAGTTTAAAGGGAAAAGATGTGTCGGATGGATCGTTTGAAATCTAATAAAGGTATAAGTAACTATCGCGACCACATTTATTTAAATTATTTAACTTACTACATATCCAATTATATCCATTAGTTAACCAGCGAGCATCTGCTAAAAAGTCAGAAAAATAATAATAACTTAATTTTTAGCAGGCAAACATGTACGAGTAGGTAGACATCGAGTAGATAGATATTCTCTAACCAAAACTCAATGCGCTAGTTCTCTTATATGTATTTCCAAAGAATATAAATGAGCAATAAAACATAACAAGTAACAAACGGAAGAGAGGCACTAAAATCTAGTCTTATATTTGTAGTATTGGGAAAAACTGTTCAGCGGCATAAAAGTAAACGACAATAAACTCTCTCGCAGCCCATTTGATCTCTTTCAGATTTTATGACAATATATAGACAGAGACGCAAGACGTTTTGACGACCCGCTTGTGTAATGGTCAAGAAGTTGCCTATTAGACCAAGAGGTCGCGGGTTTGATTCCGCACAGGACAAAAATTTGTGTGCATGAACATGTCTGTTTGTCCTAGTCTGGGTGTTATAATATGTATGTATTTAAGTAAATTTGTAATATCAGTGTTGTTTCTGATGTCTGTAACACAAGTGCTTTAGCTACTTAACACGGAGCCAGATCCCTGTATGTGATGTCGTGAAGAATATATAATTTATTTATTTTATTTATATGTACATATTGCTTATATCCCTATATAATTCTGTCAAACGTCTTTCGTTAGTTTGTTAAAATGTATGAGCAAGTGATAAATTGACAAGACAATGCCATCTACTCAAAAGATAAAATCATCTGTTAACCTCAACCACACCTCAATTCTCAACAGCCAAACAAAACCAGACAACTATCCCAGATCATCCGGATTACAAAACTGAACGTTCCTATTTTAAAGCACGTTCGTGTGTTTTCAAAAATAACTATCCGTTATCCGATATCATCTGTTTTTATCCCGTCTCAATCCACTGATCCCTCAATCACAGGGGATTATGTCCATCCATCGCGGAGCCCTACGAGCGATTTACTGTAACAATGGAATAAACATAATTTGTGTAATACACCGTATTACATTTCGTCCCTTAGCTTATAACACTGCTCAAGTCTAAAATTGGAGATTTTTACTTTTTAGTGTCACTCGGTAGTCTAAAATAAAAAAAACCAGTGTCACCACGCATATTTGAGGTCGCGTCAGCACCGCTCAAGAAAACTTTTTAAGAGAGTTTTACTACTTATTTTTATTTTATTATTAAAAGTACTAAGCTAGCACTTGACCACAAAGTTGCCTGATGTGAAACAACTATGAGTCTATGCAAGAAGTTTATCTATTAGCTGAGTAGCTAATAGTACAGTTATGTATATTTATTTACACTCTTCAACATAGAATATAATGATAGAAGAATTTTTTTTTTTTTGCGCGTTATGTATTTTTATAACTGGTGTAAAAAAAAAATTTCGTCTCCTTTAAAATTGCTAAAAACGTCTTATGCGTTGTTGTCAGCCAAGGGACGATTTGGAATGGTTTTATTATTGCGTTGGAAATATTGGATGAAATTGAACAGGTGATGTGGGGAAATTGGGCGGTCTAGTACGGTTGGGTAGTGATGTTTATGTTGAATACATTTTTGATGACCACCGATTTTGTGGAAATGTTGAGTCGATTAGACCAATAGTTGGAACAAATATTAGACAAGGTAGCTCGATGTCGCGTTTACCAGCCATTCGGTCTAGCAGCTAGTTGACCTTTGCTACAAAACGAGGGTTGCGGGCTCAAATAGACATAAACATTAGCATTTTTACTTGAGACATGAATGGTTATAAAAGTATTTATATCTGTTTGCCAGAAGCGATATTTTAATCTTCAATGTCAGTTTGAGTCTAAGCTAGCATAGCAATAGACTGGAACATGAATATGGTTTGCTTTATGGTAATGCATTACTAGTCTTTTAAATTGATATTGCCGAAAAAAACAGATTTCATCGATATATCGTTGTGCTTTGTAAAGTTCAAATTTAGATATACCGTGAACAGGAATTTCATAAAAACATTTTTCTATATTTATTGCTCTGACAGTTGTGAGTGAAATGAATAGGTAACAAATTGTTTTTCTATTCGATTGGACGGTTGCCATACTCGAATTGGATTTTTCAACTGTTTGCATGAGTTTTGAGAGTTCATCGACAAAAAGCTTGTAAATATTAAAGAACGAATAAAATCATATCACAAATCCCCCTACATATGTAGATTTCAAACTGGACATTTCAACTGGTGTACCAGCTATTAGAATTAGAATCAAAAATGTACTATTGACTCTGCATTGTCATTAAAAGAGAGATTCTGCTAAAATCTATGGAGAATAAGTTTCACTTATAAATAAAGAATGCATGCAATATTCAATTTAAAACAGCTATTACTTTAATATATTGTCCTAAGTTTTATGGTGTAGATATTCCAGAAAATAACTATTAAATTCACGGGTACCAATTTTTTTAATTAAGGTTGAACACATAACCTCTCAAAACTAAATAAAAATGTCTCAGCAAATCATTCCTATTTGTAAGTAAACCTTAATACTTAAACCATGAATCCAACCGTAACCGAGCCGTAACTGAATTCTAGTTACATTTAGATAATCACGTCTCGAAACCGATTGGGCGCCGCAATTTTATGGACAACCGACCGCTGCCAGATTACCGCGTCGTTACTGCCAGCCACGCCGGTTTACGGAGACTTACAGGGAAAACGCTATAAGGTTTATTGCTTAGAATTATTTTTCGGAAAACAAAACAAAATATTTTAAAAATTATCCTAATCCATCACAGTGTGTGTGGAAGGGAAAAACATGTTGCGCCGACCGAGCCTAGTGTGGGAAAAGGGCAGGTGAATGATCCCACACCATCATGTACACAGTCAGATGTGTTATTAGTAGCTTAAGCACTTGTGTTACCAATATCAGAACCAACAGTGTAATTACAAAATAGTTAAATAGATAAGCTAGCATTTTGCGACGGTTTATGGGACATCTCGTCTGCATAAAAACTGGTCCACACAGTTGTCATGTCAAACAACTATGCGTTAATTAATTTTTTATAATAATAATATTAAAATCGTACAATGTAATGTAATGTTAGTTAATAAAAGTAAGTATAGACAAACACACTACGCGGAAAAAATGCGATCGAAGTTCGGCGTGCCTACGCCTAAAATGATTCTTAAATGGAAGATGAAACACCATGCCAAAATTACAGCGCGTAATTTTGTATCAAAATGCATTGCCATCAAAGTACGGTCGCGTATTTTCCGCCTGGTGTGTTACTCCACTAAGGGTACAACAGGAAAGCAGTAAATCTGAATAGGTTTCCGGCTATAAAGATATCTTTATAGGCATCCTGTTTCACAAACTACCTAAATAATACTACGCTAATACGAAAAGGTCAAATTAATGTTCAAATAAGTTTTCTTCTGCAGATATATAAATAATTAAAGTTTTAAAAACAACAATTTTGTTTCTAAAACCAACATATTCAGTTTCTGAAAATTAATGGACTAAAAAATATTATAACGCACACATAATTAATACATCACAATTTTAATTTTCCAAAAAAACTAACTTAAATTTTACTACATAAACATATTATTTTGGGTAAGATTCGAAGTTGTTTGGTCGTTGATTGAATGATATCTGAAAACAAAACTTATGTCATAAGTGTGCCACTACTAAGACGTCCCTGTCGTCCTATTCTTAGATTGAGGATGTCCCTCAGAACCCACGCATTGGAAGAATTGAGGACACGCGTTAAGTATTAACATCAAAAAACGGGTATTCCATTGAATATTGAAACTTTAGAGGTACTAATACTTTAATTGTTTTCAGTTTTTCTTTGTGATGACATCCTATAATTAAAGCCCGACCTAAATCTAGGAGGTAGGTATCTTAGTAATTGGTAAGACTTTGATGTTAATTTTAGTACATTATTTAAATATTGTTACCAATTATTACTCGTGCAAAAAGCAGGCAAACAAAAGCGTGTTCCTTTCGTGTATTTTTTATAGATGGAACATTACTTAACGAACGATTTTAGTTAGGGTTCTATCTTTCAAGCTACATCGGCCCTAGATATCTAATGTTATATTATGCAAATATGTAGAACATGACACAACGTATTTCCTCTTAACATAACTAATCATTATCTCACACGTACATAAGGCTTAATAGCAGAAAGCTCAACACATAATGCTAGTCGTAAAACATTCTCAAATAATCCGTATTATCGCGAAGGACGGCCAACCCTTGCCGGTGACTAATGACAGACGTCGAACCGACGCGGAGATAAACTTAGACAAATTATGATAAGGAACCGATTTAAAACTAACATCGCAGTCGGCGGATTTAATAGATCCGTTTTGATAAATGCGATTGGGCGCTTAACAATTTAAAGGGATACTAGAGGCCGCTCACGATTCCGTACGCATCGATTTCGATTTCCGCACACATAGTGTTATACTATAACTTCAAGACTTCCTCGTCAAATGGACTATCCAAAACATTTTTTTTTTTCAATTCCACTTCCAAAACCAGTAGTTTCAGATATAAGTGCGTTTAAACCAACAAACTAACATACCCGGCAGCTTTCCTATATATAAAAAGAAAGTATAGATACAATTAATATAGTGAGGAATGCTTAAATTAATTTTTGCCTTATGCCGTAGTTAGAGAAATAAATAAAAGTCATGGCTGAATCAACACACTGACTTGATTCCTACTTACGTTTTTCAAACTAAAGACCGTGATAAAGTTCTTGGGTTGATATATTACCCAAGAACTTTATCACGGTCAGATAAAGAACTACTATTTCAATTTCCCATTTCCAAGAGTGTTTAGAATCTAACAACAAATGTTTATGCTTATCAATCTCCTAAATGCCACCTGTAAGCATTTTAAGATCTCTAAACCCTCCTTCACTGCCGAATGCCATTCCCATTATATTCTGAAATGAGGTCCATTTGCCTCCTCCCGGCTGTACAGATTTAATTTTCGTTTCCTTGCAAATCTTAATATATTGCGTTTCCACCGCATTTTTCCATTACACTCTTCCGAACTCCATAATTCATTTAGCGTCGTTTCAAAACCTATTTTCAGCTGCAGTCTTGGGGTCACTTTCGCCCGTTTTGATAAATTAAAAATAACTAAAAAACATTTGAAAACGTTACTGAATAGAAATGATTAAAAATGAATCCAGCTTTAGTTCATTGCAACAAACTTAGGTTTTCCTAAAATATTGTATGACCATAGTTGCGCTAGTTTGTCTACAAGAATACATTATAATATGTTGAATTATGTCATGAATTATTTTAAAACACTTTCTAAATATTTTCTGGTTCTAGTGCTAGTAGGTTAACGCGTGGTTTCTTAAAGAGCTGACTATACATCAGTAGATCCATAAACGTGCTTAAACAGTTCAACCGATGCATTTGAATTGTGCGCAGCGTTTCTTTGGAAGTTGTGTCATCATGAATGTTCAATTGGATGGTTTCTGTGAAAACATTAACCGTATTCTGAATTGAAGATAGCATAGTAAAGTGCTTCTTAGAATATGCAACACAGCTTAAATATTATGTTTCTTGATATGAAATCATCCAACCAACCAACTATAGACGAATCTGTAGATATTGGTAGCTATTGGTTACATTACTAATAAAATGAATTCCTCGGACTAACACACCAATTGCCTAGCCACAAACGAAGCTCAAAACTTGTTATATGAATGCATGGTTATGGATAGACATACTCAAACACCTTTTATTTATATTTCATACAAATATCCTTAAATGTATAAAGTAAATTTGAATATATAGACACACATTCCCATTTATAATATTAGTATGGTTAACAGTCAGACAAGGACCAGGTAACGAAGTGTAAATACAAATTTATTTCCATGAGATCAAGTTACTTCTTTATTGGTAAAATGAACTTTATAACTATTCAACAAAAAATTTATCAAAAAATTCTACCTCATTACACTATTTAGGACATAACCAAATACTTAAATCCAAGCACTAAACAATCCAGATAGTTAGGTCCGTTAGGCAGCCCATAAAGCGCAGTCCCAGTGTAATCGAGTGTGGGTTGCCTGAGCCATCGCGCTCACATCGCTGAGACAGAGTTATCGGACATTAGGGAAATTAGATATTTTCTCTCGCTCTATTTTAAGGTCATTAAGCAGCGCTTGCAATTCTGTACAATTTCAAGCGCAAAAACTTTATTAAAGTCTACTAAAACTTACAAGCTTGACTTTAATCAATCGGCATTTAAATGCAAATAATTAAATGGTTATTTAAAAAACTGTCCAGGCACCTTATAATAATTATTACATTGATTTACGAGTTACACTGTCAAAATTTTTCGAGGAGTTTACAAACAGAACTAAAGTTCCTTACAAGAATTAACCAAAAAATCTTATCTATCTAAATGGGTATATATTTAACATTAATTTTATACAAAGCAACAAAATCTTGCAAAATTCGAGGAATAACAATCACCATTTAACACACATTCGTTCAAATCTACGCTACGGCGTAGCAATGCATCCGTCGTAGCATTCTCGTAGTGTTCTTAGCGTCGTAGTTCAGTTATTTCGTTTTAGAATCCAAACGCTTTGCCTAACAACGCGGCAACGGTAAAGCGTAGGAATTCTAAAGCGAAAATACTGAATTTTCTTCTTTTTCTCTCTTCACTTCTTTCTTCTGTTCCTTGAATAAGAATTTTGAGAATTTCTCACAAGTACAACGTGATGCAATAGCTAAATATTATTAATCTTTAACAATTGAAAATAACATACTTTGAAGAACTGTACAGTACTTACATAAGAATTCATAATATTTTGTTTTAAACCTTCTCGTATAATAATTTCAATGGAACAAAAATGCTACAAAGAAATCTTCTTTACATACGAAAATATTATTTTGTAATGTATCATTAATGTATTTTTAACAATATTATAAACACCAAGGCAGAAAAAGAAACCATTCAACATTTCATACAGGCAATTAAAACGCTGATAAGGGACAGTCCTAAATTACTCGACGCCCATGCGATGTATTTAAATGAAATCATAATTTTATTCGTGCCTTTTATAACAATTTATAATTACTAAATAAAACAAATGAGAGAACTTTTTACATCAGGAAACATAAAACAGTTTATTATACTTATCTTATGCAAGAATGCAACTGACATATTATTTATTTATTATCAAAATTCCGTTTTAAATCATCATCAAACTGTCCCTTTCAAGTGAAAGTAACATTATTATGAACAACAAGAACAGTTCATAATAATCCGATATAAATGTAGTGTCCAAAATGTAAAATCTAAATATGATTATTATAAAACATTATTCATACTACTTGCCAATACAATAAAAACAGACCCACTTTGATAAGTAACTAAGCTCACAATCATTTCATCTAATTTATAGAATATCGTAGAACAACTTAACAAAACGATATCATTGTCTGTTCCCATTGCGCGATCAAGACGAAAACAAACATGAATTTATTTTTATTTTATTAGAACAATACGCCTGTAACGTTTTATGTCTATTTATTCACTGCTTGATAACATCAAGTCATGTCAGTATTACTTATTTTATGAATTTCCAGGTGTGTATCTGTGTACGCAAATGTACACTTTATTTAGTTGACGTTAAAGTTGACATTTACATGATTCTGTACTTGGGGAGAATGGGGATAAATATGATTGCTTTGTAACGATAAGTCGCTGTTTTGTTAAGTATTCTGTATGAATTTATTCTTAGAATTTCTGTAATGGAAGATACTTCGAGGGGTTGTATTTTCATAAAAGTTGGATGATATTCCCGGAATAGGCATTCTATTTTGACAGAAAGCTTTAGATTTACTTGTATCTTCAAATACAGTTAAGTTTATGAATAATACTAATAATAGTAATTTATAATATGTATGTACATACGATGTTATAGTAACAAGATATAATTATAAAGTAAAATACTACAGAAATGAACATATCTGTTTGTCCTGGTCTGGTTGTTATATATATACATTAAGTAAATTTGTATGAATAAAAAGTATTTATTATGACTACCAGTTCCCTAGCATCCATAGTACAAGTTTCGACCTAATTTTAGTATAAGTCCAAGAAAATCATTTATTTTGTTACTTGAAATATCAGTTGTAAAGTATTCTTATGAATCTTAGAAATATATCTTTATCTTGAGAGGAATTCCAAACCCACCTAAAATTCTAAGCTTGATAAATAAAAATTTGTTCGAAACTACCTCAAGTCTCAAGAATTATGGTTTCAACATATTCAAGACCTTAGTTACACAAGTGGGGGAATATTAGCAAAGAATTCAGACGGCGAATAACTAATAGGACCCAAGAGACACGTAATTACAGCAAGAATCAAGGACAAACCCTATTGAGAACAACTTTCTTAGAATGTCCTATTCTGTCAATTGAATTTTCTTTGATTTCCCTTGTGAAACGGCTACAAGGTGATTTTGATTCAAATAAACAAAATGCTTAACTACTTTTTGTTAATTTCATATCATCATATCATACCATTATAATGCTCCTAGCAAAGTGGTGGCAAAACAAAATCGTCCAATTGAGTTTTGGGCAGTCATGCAAGCACATTCGGATAGCACCAATGTTTTTTATTTTTGCAATTAAATTTTCTCACAAATTATTTTGCTTACGTGCTATTTAAAACATAAAGTGTCAATCAAGGACCTTTTTGTTTCCTAACATACAACAATATTCCTTTGCGTTAGAGACACTTAGTTGCTAATTTGAAAGCACCACTGACATATTTTAGTCTTGATTTTAAGTGCTATTACTGTTCTTGTACACTAGTTAAAGAGAAAACGAAAACCTTCAAAACAATTTGCAAGATTAAAAGTCTTCGGCGTTAATAAATCCCAATTGTTGGCACCAATCTCGCGAATGAAGGAAGGCAAGGAGGAAATCCTGAGCGGGTCCGGCTTAAGACAAGCAAATCGCCCCGAGTCCGTCCTGCTCAGAGCGGATTTAATCTTGCTCAAATTGCCTCGTGGAGATCTGGCGTAGTGCGGTGAAACACAGTGAAGTGACTTTGTGCAGACGTCGACACTCACAACACTACTGAGGCAGTTGACAACGAATCCTACTACTATTATAAAGGCGAAAGTTTGTAAGTATGGATAAATAAATAAATAAATTCATTGGACTAACACACCAATTGCCTAGCCCAACTAAGCTCGAAGCTTGTACTATGGATGCTAGGAAACGGATAGACATACTTAAATACTTTTATAAACATCCATGACTCGAGTACAAATGCCGATGTTCATCACACAAACATTTGCCCCTAGCGGGATTCGAACCCGCGACCTTTGGTTTTGTAGCCAGGGTCTCTAGCCACTCGACCAACAGGCCCGTCAACAGGATGTATGGATGTATGGTTGTATGGATGTTTGTTACTCTTTCACGTAAAAACTGCTGAATGGATTTGAATGAAACTTTACCACAATATTGCTTATACATCAGAATAACACATAGGATATTGGAAATCGAAATCCACGCGGACGGAGTCGCGGGCGGCTAGTTTTGGAATACTTTCAAAGTGTGTGACTGAAATGAGTATGCATTTTTATAAATGACACAAAACTGGGAAGGAAGAAGAAAAGTTCACAAAAAATATAAACGCATTTACGAGCATTGCAATATGCTTAAATTTTTTATACCAAAGTAAATTATAATTCCATTTTACTCAGAAACACCGTCAATACTGTATCACGACATAGCTAAGAACAAAATAATAATTACAATAAAAACTTGTCAATGAGTTTCCTATTATAACAATACTTTTTAATTGGAACAATTCTTGGGAAGCAGCTATTATAACAACTGTGCAAAGGACGCTCTGAAATCAATTATTGATATTGTCGACATAACTTCTGTTTAAGTAGTAATATCTTGTAATAATAAGTTTTAATTATAAATCATAATAACCTGTTTATGAGAAAAAATAGCATGAGAAAAACGAATCAACTCTCTGGCAAATGTACAATAACACGAATCGTCAACCACCGCTTTGAGACTGTCATCAAAAAATAAACATAAAACCTTTTCACTGACATAAGCCTTCCCACGCATTGTTACACCATTAGCAGCAAACACATACATGTTTGTCTCCAAGCTTAGAAGTTATCAAAAACCAAGTCGAGTACAATAATTTAATAGACATTTGACGAGACGAAGCTCGGCAAACAAGGCATCGCCGTAGGCTTTCAACGCGACAAATATTTGTACAAGTAATGGCGGGCGAATATCTGTAAAACGAAACACAAATAGACGATACGCTCCGGATACATGTGGCGCGGCACGTGACCGCTTTCTACTTGATACAGACGAATAGTTTATAGACTGTTGTATTTTATCGTAAAATAGATAACAGTTTTGTTTTTATGACCCTTTTAATCAAGTGAGGTTCATAGAAGGTATTGTTCACCAAGAAGAAATATTGAGCGGTTTAACTATGGATCCGAGTGTACCTGTATGAAAGTACTTACAGAAGACAAAATAGCACTTTTTCACTTTTTGTTTGTTTTCGTTGAAAAGAAAATTCTGTAGAGATAGATTGATATTAGATTTTAATTTTTCGACAATTTGATCCCAGATAGTTCACTTGTAACTAAATAACATTATAGTAATTGGAGCCTAAAATCTATGTTCATAGTCGACTATGCTCTTTTGCAAATACGAGTTTATTGATTCTCCTTATAACGCATACGAGTATGTTTAAACTACGTTATTGGGAATCTGATAATAGAATTGAATATTGCGAGATATTTAAACATTTCAATTCGTCAAATACAACCGAATCGAATATCCGTGCGATCCAAAATGTTGGAAAAAACGAAAAAGTATCAAATCATACTTTATCCTAACCGTTGCTATACCACTAGTATATTAACAAGCGGGCACGTTTCAAACGAAAGAAGCCCAAGTATGAAGTAAGATAATAAGCCGGAATTGGGTCTTCATATACTGAACCATAAGGTGGGCAGAATCGTGACCGCAATACTGAATCGGTTCTCACCTCTCAAGATTGTACAACTCTATTCAGCGGTAATAAGGGCCACTTTTGAAAGGAAATTGAAAGAGCTATAAGGTGCAATTTGATGGAACGTACTTTGATTGTTCTGGGTATGATTGCGTTAAGTGTTGTATTTAAGTAACAATTGTTATTCAAATGGTTGTGGATGATATGGTACCACATTTGTTATCACTTATCGGATTTCTGAAATAATAACCATTTAATCATATTTTATAGATCAGGATAATTTTATCATAAACCTTAATTTAACCATGTAAGTGACTAGTTAGTGTTTTGTAAGAAATCTACATAATTTCTTAGAACGGAATTATGAACTCAGTTTGCGTAGTCTAATATAGCGTGTTTGACGTGTTACAAAACAGCAAAAAGTGACAATTTGCTCGAAGCAGGATTTATATAATGGCAATTAGCATTTCATATCAGGTTAATAGAGCTTACCCCAGTTTATCATTTATTCAACTCGGTCCTTGATATGTGTTGTGTTCAATCCTATAAGATCGTAGTTTCTCTGTGATATAGCCTGCCCATTCATGCTACAGCTAGTAAATAGTCGTAGCAGCACGAATTCCCATCATTTACAAAATTATTGTATCACAATATGTACGTACATTATGTATTGTCATGACGTTAGTATTGTCCAACACCAATAACACTATTGTGCCATCAAGGCAACGCCAAACTACCGCCCAAAGGGATCTGATATTACCATCTATTCGGTTCTATAATACAGTTAAGTAATTATATAACCATAAGCCACAGTCCAGTAAACAGTCAGTACCTAACTAACGGCCAAATGCTGGACAAGGGTTTCATTTATTTAATCGTATCATTTAAGTGCGTTCTGTCATTTACAATTCATATAGACGTGCTATATATAAATATTGTATATGAGTGTCGATTACCTAAATTGAACTGTATGTATATGCAGAGGTGGAATTCACTAAGCGCAAATGTCATAATCTCACGGTTGTAACAACGGCGACAGTACAAAATTAGTACTAAATTCCTACTGTCGCCGATGACACAACCGTGATATTATGACATTTGCGCTTAGTGAATCGCCCCCCAGGTCATTCGACTGGTTATTGTTGTATTTATCGACATGATAGATCAGTTTATTTGGTACACACTTGCATCAAAGGGTTTTGTATGCTTAGTTTATGTACGGTTGTAGATACATTTCATTTTCATTTTTGGTTTTGAATGAATTAACAAAAATGTTAATAAGTAATGCAATCACTTATCGCTAACAATAATACAAGTCTCGTCTAGTTGCTAGATAGCGCTCTGAATTAATGTAGAGGAAAATCGATAGTTACCTCCTTTTTTTTTCTGAAGCAGTACTACTGATATTTATTACACTGTGTGCCAATAGTCCACTAAAGACATCATCAGTGTCCATTGTGTACAAGAATGAGGCTATCCTGTCCCACAAATGTCCTTTGATAAACAAATCATTGTTTGACAAATAGGATACAATACCGTGCGGTTGCTTTTGTAAGTGATACGGTGGTTTTGGATACATAATGTTTGAATAAGCAGATTTGGAAATGCGTTACATTATGATACAAGCGGCTGCCCACAACTCCGTCCGCATGGATCTTGGTTTCCGCACACATAGTGTTATACTATGAGTATAGCTTAAAATCTTTGTCGACAAATGGAAAACAAATATAATTTTCGAACCAGTACATTCTGAGATTAGCTTTATAATAAATATATATTATAGACTAGCGGCCGCCCACGACTCCGTCTGCGTGGATTTCGATTTCCAATAGCCTAAAGCCTTCTTCGTCAAATGGACTATCCAACACAAAAAAAAATTTCAAATCGGACCAGTAGTTCCTAAGATGAGCGCGTTCAAACAAACAAACAAACATACAAACAAACCCTTCAGCTTTATATATTAGTATATAGATTCTGCATACCTGACTGATCGTAAGATCAGCCACCGTGGTCGAAAATTAGTCGGAAGGGTAAATCCTTAAGTTCATAATTCAAAACAATATTGGCATTTACCTAAGCTCCTAAATAATATTCCCAAAACATGCCATTCAAAATTCAGCAGCTATTCGATTATTCTACAGCATCGTAAAGGGCCATATATCAATAGCGAAGGGCAGATCTACAAATAATGATTAGGTGCATGCAAGTGAAACAAAGGCCGGTACAAAGAGCCCTCGCATATATTATTCAGCGTTGAGTTGTGCGTTACATATGAGAGACATGGATCAGGGTCGGATCCTTAATCTTGCCTCTTGATCCTTATTTTATAAGCAATACTAGATAAGCGTCCCGGCTTCGCATGGAAATTTGTACTAAATAATAAATCTGGAGAGTTTTTTTGTTTGATTGTTTAAACTTGCTAATCCCAAAAGCTACTGGTTCAAATTGAAGAAATATATTTGTATTGGAAAGTATATTAATCGAGGAAGGCTTTCAGTGTGCTTAACACTATGTATGTGGAAACCGAAATCCACGCGGACGGAGTCGCGGGCGGCCGCTAGTTTTTAATGTTCCTCTATGATTTTGTACAATATTCATGTCATGTCTATCCCAAACAACCGCATCAAAATCTTTTGCGTACCTATTTTTAACAAAATACTAAAAGACACACGGCAAGAACTGACTTTGATTTGAGTAGTATAAAATTAAACTCGATAGTAGGAGTGAAACAAAAAATTGGACAAATAACTGACGATCCCCTATAAATTGTAAAGATATTACGAAAATTCAACTTGTCCAGATAAAAATTCCAATCACTCAAAAAATGCTTTGTATTTCCGTAACATTTTTAATGAGAAAGATAGAAAAAGGGGAAATCCTATTGCTCGTTTGTCTCCCCCTTAACTATTATATGTATAAGTATAAATAAGTAAATGATCACTACCGCTTATGACCCTCCAAGATTCTACAAAAGTAGTTGTATTAAATGCTTTCAAAAATGTTTGTCATTTCCAATTGATAATTATTAACAAAAACATGTATTTGCTGACACTTTCATACCTCTTTTGCGTCTGTTTACTTGCAAACGTTCGTTCTATCGGTCTATGAATAGATTATAAGTAATTTCTCGCAGAAGAAGTTGTAGGAGTGGAACTAAATGAAAATGCTGAAGAAACTTCGGCGGGAATATAAATGTAGATAGAACTTGACAGTTTATCGAGCATAGTTAGGAATTTGCGTGGACGGAGTTTGCGCGTGTGGGCGGACATACTCGTAGTTAGAAAGCGAATAGTACAGTTTGTGTTTTTTTAATCATGAGAATATTTCTCGCTTTTTAATATTTAATTGACTATTTATCCCCCTCCTTAAGTCGTATTCCTCATAACTGAGGGGTGTGATCATTGCTTGAAATGAAACACACAACAGAGCTGTTGTGTGTTTCATTTCAAGCAATGATCAATCGCAAACCACTCCATTAATATTGCCAAGAGAGCTCTTGGCAATATTAATGTGTGTGTGGTTTGCGATTGCCTTCGTCATACATATTGGCTATTTATTAAAAAAAAAAAAATTTAATCGTTTGTAAATTCCATTGATGTACGGTATCTTTTTTATTTTTATTGTTCAATTTCAAAGGCAATTTTTTTGACTTACCTAAGTCGTTATGTCCGACAAAAATGTCTAAACAATTATTTATTCAATCCGCAAATTCGTACATTTGTTAAAATTTAACAATATACCCAAGCTAATATTGGTTTAAAACGTACCCGATTAAATGTTAAATTGCTTTTAAAATGTCAAATAACCAAACCCAAATACATGACTTCGCCCAAACAATCCTCAAAAGGGTTTCACATTTCGACATAACACGCCAAATCTCCGATCATTCGTGAATTGTCCTACCTTATTGACTTTCCTATCACCTGAGCTCGGATAACTATCAATTAAGGCTTGTTAATCACGGATATCTAGCGAGGCACAGTCCTTTGACTAGTGTTGTTACAATAAGCAGAATTTCGATTACGATACTTGGCCTACGATAGTCTAATAGGAATAATCATACCTATCTTAATCTGAAATATATAATGATAAAGAAAATTAAAATAACTGATCTTCTTCGGTACTCTATATTTCAGTATTATTTAAGTACCTAAATTGAAAATATTTATTTTGCATAGTATCGATATTTTTATATTGAATAAGAGAAATGAATATTGCATCTCTACTCATCATCATCCTAGCGTCTCTCATCATCATTGCCTAGGAGCCCAGACGCCACGACTATGATCCTAAATTTATGGGCCTGGATATATGATAATGTCTTAATCATCGATACAACATCGGAACAGCACTACTTTTGACCGCGGTCGCCGGCGGTCGACGCGGACACGCAAATTGGTTGCGTTACAAAGGTGTCCCTCCGTATTCACTATTGGACCGGACAGGTGCGACCGATTGACGTGTTTAGCTTCGTTATTGACCGGTCAAACGTACCAAAGAAACTTATCAGAAGGATTTTGGTCTACACTGCTTAGGGTCTTTCAGATAATGAAAAAGTGATAACATGGGTATAGGTAGTCCATTTTATCCTCCCTATGAGTAGGAACACGCTAGGCCAATGTGTCACCGAAGTTCGGCGGCAATGCACTCTATATCTATACTAATATAATACAGCTGGAGAATTTGTTTGTTTGTTTGTTTAAACGCGTTAATCTCAGGAAGAACATGTCCGATTTGAATTTTTTTGTGTTAGATAGCCCATTTGACGAGGAAGGTTTTAGGCTATAGTATTATACTATGTGTGTCGAAAGTGAAATCCACGCGAAGGGTGTCGTGAGCGGCCGCTAGTATTATAATACTACACGACGTAATTTCGGCATAGTACGTCATCGCCCATTTAAAAGTATGTCATATCATGAACTCGATGGAACGCGAATTCAGCCGCGTAAATTCGGTCCCGTTTTTTCCGCATAGAGTGTATTTTCACTATTTCAAAAAAGAATATCTCAACCTTGTTCTCCAACTGATCATCTAAAGGCGAAGATTGATCAACCACCATCGTCACTTTACCATCCTGAACCTTGTTAATCCCAAGCTGCAGCAATCTACCAAAGAGGATAGCATCTCGTAAATGGATGGTAAAAATTGGATGGCTTCCGTCCCGCGCGATCGAGAGCTCCGGGGAAATCACTAAGTATAGGCCGGGGCTAGCGGCGTAATGCCATATATTTAGACCATCGAATTACGAATAAACATGTAAGAAAGTTTTTAATCTTTGCGTTTTCTTAAAACACTAACTGAGTTAGGTATACAATTTGTTGCTACGTTTGCTTAGCGTAGCAATAAATTCTATACCTACACACATTATTGTATTACAAATACAAAATATATCGACATATCGCATCAAAGTGATTATTAAGATACTATTAAAGTTTGAGTTCGATACAATCTAGGTCACTCGTTTTTAACTAAATTTTAATTTGTTACAGATAAGACGTAAAAATGCCAATAAATTACCACACAATTTTCATAACTAAACCATTAGAATTTTAAGTCACATAGAAAGAAGGCAGATTTTTTATTCAAGCGTACAACGCTTTTTAAAAGATTTTCGTACGACATGTTTATTAAAGTTTATGATTCGATACTATTAACATAAGAGCAGGGTTTGAATTTTAGATGGTTCTTCCACCCATTAGTTGATAGACCTCTGTATCAAAAGCGCATTCTCATGATTTCCCGAGGCGACCATTTGCTTAAAACCATTTTGGTGGTGTGTTCTCAATTTTTCATAAGCGTCTTACTACGGTGCTAACCGATATGTTGTGGAGACAAAAGATTATTTCTTGCATGTTGTAAAACATCTGCGTAATTTTGGTACTAAAATATTCAGAATATAGTAGCTTTTCTGGGAGCTCTCATTTTTGGAGAGTATAATCACAATTACTTTTGTCTCGCAAATATTTTTTTTCGTATTTAAAATATTTGTATTTAAAGGGAGGTATATTACTCATCGTTTAATTATATAATACGAGTGCATAAGATAAACAACGACGGTAAAATTGTAATTGCAAACTGTTCAAGTTACGTGTCGTAATTACACAGTTTTAGTTATAACTCGAACGTGAAGCTATCAAGGGTTTTATGTACTAACTTTTTGGTATTTTTTCATGTCTCATTATATTCCTGTCATAAGACATGTTTATACTCCATCTAGCTCTACTAAACATTACAGTATAAAATAAACACTGTCTTAAACTTAACGCAATACTTATCAACTCCTACCACCACCAGCTGTTCTACTACACTACTAATAACTAGCAATAACAGCGGACGAATCCCTAGAGAATCCTTCCTATAACCAGGAGAAGTGACGCGGAAAGCCGCTCCGACTCAGGCTGGAAGGTTTAATCGCATCTGCGGCAATATTGCGCGGACAGCCAAGCGTGACCTGGCAAAGAGGCGTGAAAGCCAAATTATACTATTCCATGTTTATGAGATTGAGAGGTTTTGCAAAATTGAAAAAAAAAACAAAAAGCATAATGGTTCGTTTTTTCTTGCGTCGTTTGCTGTACCTACTGCGGTCACTAACCGATATGTGCATAAGCACCTTTTTGAGTAGGCCAATAGCTATTGCAGTGGAAAGAGTTAGATTATGAATATTTCTTTAATACATAATTTATCCGTATCATCTTTCCAACGCTAAGTTACCTTAAAATAATTGTAAACACATAGCATGAACCTACAAAAACTATTCCTTTTCACTTAAAAGTATTCTATTTAGACAATATCATGAGCCCACGACACGACAGACAATTCAAAAGAACGTCAATGTTTCCAGTTCCATTTCTGCTCCGAACCCCGTCATGTAGAATATTAATTAACTATCAAACACTAAAGGGTTGGGTCCTTTTGTCCTAACTGATCGCTGGAGGAAGCGAGGGAGGGCGATAAACCGGTCATTACTGCGCTGGCACCTCGGAATGGTCTTTGAAGAGGCCACTGTTCTACTAACATTACCTTTTCGAGAGATAGATACATTTAAATGATGTTTTGCTGTCAAAATACAGTACTTTCGGGTATTTTGAACAAGAACAAGCTAAAATGTGTTATGATTTGTTTTGCTGTCAAAATACAGTTCTTTGTTGGGGTATTTCGAACAAGATCAAGCTACAATGTGTGTGAAAGTAATGCTTTTAAACACAGTTTCAAAGAAAATTATCGATAAAAAGCTCGTATTAATTCTCCAGATTCTGACGCATTAAAATGGTCTCATCAGTGTAACTGTAGCCGAAGTTTGTCGGGAATGCATTTTCTTTACAATTACGCAACGTAAATTCGGCAAAACAAAACCCGTACAGGCTGTACTACAATTTTCCGAATATTAAATCAGGACACATTCAAGAGCAGGTACCTGAAATACGTCGTAAATCAAATTTTCCTCTTCACTGGCCAGACTCAGCCTGACACGATAATTTTGTAACCTCGTTTTTATCGTAATATGAGAAATTTTTTTACACTTTAATTCTATGACAGAACGAATTTAATCGACTTTTTTGGACTGCTTCGACCAGCTTGTGAAAATCGTGATAAGTAATTAATTTGACCTTAATAAATACTGTCCACTATTGTAATCGAGAAGACAACCAAAATCCAAACACAAACAACATATGAAATCATAAGTGGTATTTAGTTTAATCTTACCCACCAATCCGAGACCTCACCCAATATTTCGACCAATAGCGTCTCTCAATAACGAATCAGGCCCATTCAATGGGCGTTCTAAGCGCAAAATCATTTCATGAGCAAACTTTTACAAACAAACAGAGGTAAATGCAAAAGTTGATTTGTTCACGGGGCGGGTTTCAACGGTAAATATCCAAAGTTGAGGAGTTCATTTCCTCTTCCCAGCTCCCGCGGAGGGGGGCTTTTCATAACTCATTACAGTCCGGCCTAGTCCGGACGGGAGGGATTTTTTTCATATTTATACGCTTTGCTTAGCAAGGACGGTTCACGGGTGAAACTATTCCGATAGTTTTTACTAGTTTGGGGAACTCGGTTTGCTTTTTTTTCTTATTAAACAATAGTATTTATGTAACATCTTCGTTGATACTGATACTCTTAACACAAGTGCGAGATCTACTTTTTCAGGATTAGACACAGAAAGAAACAATTCAGAGAATTCATTATCTAATTTGTTTAACAAGTAAATTATTTTTATCTAATTTATGCGTTTTAATTTAAAGTCAATGGTTTATATGTACTATTAAAATGATTAACAGCAGTATTGGATTTTATTAAATACAAAGAAACAAAAATATATATAATGAATGAATGAATAATGCCAGATAATAAAGTCATTTCTGAATTCAGAAAATCCCACCCTTAAACAAAAATAATGAAAAGTTCTAAAAGTCAAACGCTGACATCTCGACAAAATGTGGGCTAGCAAAACAACTCAAGAGGGCCCCGGCAAATAATTTAAGTAAACAAATGAGTTGCGAATTAATTTCTGCTTCTCAATTCAGCTTAAATTGTGTTCTTTTGTCTCTCAACTGCTGAAGGGTTACTTTAGGGACGAAATGATGGATTTAGTGCCGCCCTCTGTCGAATTTGAAACGCAGATTTACCAACTTTCTCTGGCAAGTTTGGATTGGATTCCCACGAGTTATATTCGATGCTTTGATGGAAGTCAGGTTGCGTTTGCTGTGAATCACTAATATCTTGAATATATTGTGATGGGAATGACTAGGTCATTCCCGTGACTTTATTAATATAAATATCGGCAATGTTTAAACCTTTATTAATACAAAATCAAAAAGTGAAAAAAACCAAGTGTCAAACAATAAACCATTACAGATATTGACACTTAAATAATGCACTAGGTCTGGCCCCAAAAAATATGTTTTTCTCAATTTGTTGAAACATATTCGAGTCTTAAACGACTAATGCCTCCCCAGTCCTACATTTCAAAATTAACAACCTAAATGATAATTAAAATTTAAACAATGCCTAGCTTCCCTAAGTTGAGAAAAATGAAAATCCACGTGAATTCTAAACGAAGAATAATGTATGTGTGCGTTCGTGGGGAGGTCTCATTAACAAAGCTCTTTGCATTAGCAAACCGTACTCATTACCTACACACGGATGGACGGAAACACTTTCTAATTACGTATTAACACAATTTGTAATTGTTTTCATTAATTAATTCCAATGTTAATTGGTAGGTGGACTCTCTGACTTCGAAATGAAGGGAGCGAGCGCGAATCGATATTTGTGTAACAGTTTAAAATTCAAATCTTGGGAGGAACCTTTTTTATTCTAACCGTAGTACGATTGTTAATATCATCTAAGGTTTACATAAGTCTTATGTAATTAAGTAATGAAACTCCCTGTAATTTTATATTACATATATAAACCCTTACTAACTCGGGACATACATACACATTTAAATTGCTTAGTATTTTTTTTTTTGCTGTTCTGTAACAAATTAGATTTTCAATCGAACCGTGATAATTTCAAAAGTTTGTTCATAAAGTGAGACGCATCACACATCATGATCCGAACTGCCTCCAATAGAGCAACGAAGTGCTGGATTTTTTCATGTCTTTCTCCAAAGTTGAAGATTGAGAATATTTCTCTATGGCAACACTATGCTACACCATATTTCCCGCATAGAGTAGCCGTGGCACAGCCCGCGGCGCGCAATCTCCCTGTTCGTTCACCGCCGCAAACAGCGCTGTGACCCACTTGCCTCGCACTGATGTTCCTTGCACACCTTCGTGATGTATATCAAAGGCATAACCACCATGGATATGTATATGCCAATGCAATATTAGCTGTTCGAGGTCAATTTTTTTCATAATATTTTTACCATTGGGTGTCGGAAAAAGACGTAGTATGATGACGGAGGTAGATGGGAATTAGTGTTCCACCTGAGTACCTTCAGTGTTCACCAAACTAGGGTCTCCGAGGTCGTGAAAAATCATTATGTTTTTAATAGATATTGGCTTAGCAGCTACGCTTGATAAAGAATATTTGGATCAAAATCTAACCTTAGATAAACTTTTTATACTACAATCAATGTCGATATTCAATTAACATAATAATTACTCACATCGTAGAAAATGCATAAATGGGTCGTAGAATCTTATGGTATGTAAGTTTAAGTATGATAGGACATTTTTACTCTTTACTACCTTTATCAAATATGCTAGCAATTCAATTTGAAAGATTATGCCAATAAAAAAGAAGTGCCACATCTCTAAAAGGTTTGCTCAGCATCAGCAGAATCCTTCAATCGCATGAAACGTATCAACGTCTTTAAATTCAATATACAGGTTGTTCGGCAACGTATAACGGCTTGGCGGGAGGCCAGCCACTTGCGGCCTGCGATCTGACGATGCCAGTCAGCTGATTCCATTTGCAGACGATTCTAGCGGCTTTAGAACAAATATTCGTACCGGCTTACAGAAGGAGGCTGGGGAGTAACAGTTTAAAAATGCTGTGTAAACGATTTGTCTGTGAGTATTTTTCAGGAGTGTAATTGGGGAAGCAGGTTATTGAGAAGCATAAATTGGTTATCGTGACACGCAAGAAATCCTGCGACTTTCACTAGCGATCTAAGGCTAGTCTAGACCAGATCTAGATTCTAATTTTAGACGGTCACCACATTATGTGTGCCCTTGGTAACTTAATGTAAATGAATAATTGTCTTTTCAAAAATAAATACATATTTGTTCACTGATGTAAACCCGTTTTACTTACTGCTTTATGGTGACTGTTACAGCTAATAAACATACCTGAAACAAACAATCAATAAATAAATAATTGGTAGACATATGAGATATTAATTTTTCAAAACACTTTTAAAAACAATAAATAACAACGATATTTAGAAAAAGACGAACTTATAGTACCAAATACTATGTACTGAAATTAAAATCAAACTTCTACAATCAAATCATATATCTATAACCACTCAACAAACCATTCATACGCAACCATGTAACACACATATTCATCCAAAACGAAATTAAATAAATAAAACCCCATCACGTCTAAACTACGCGCCCTTTCAAAACGAGACAAAGAATACCAACAATAGGCCGACCATTAAATATTAACAAAACCAACCACCGTCATTACTGAGAATGATTATCCCACTTATAGCGAGCATTAAGACAAACGGCCAAATAAAAAGGCACCTCCCCGAGTCATAAATGTCTGAGTGGTGAAGGGACGGTGATCTGGGGGGTGTGTAGTTCAAGGATCGGGGTCGTCATGACGTTATTATTGTGCAGTTGTTGTGTTTTTTCATGGGGCTTTATTTTGTAGTGACCCAGTAAAACGAGTATGCGCTAAGGATTGTGATTACGAACACTATAAAAAAATAATTTACGTGTTTGTTCTATGCCTGATTTGTATTTGTTATTGCCCTAACATTCATAATTGTAAGGTACTAGTTGTTTTTTTTTTTGATGGGGAATACTCCATAGTCATTCAGTCATATGAGTGAGCTAAGAATCGTGAGTTGCGAAAGCCATGTACAAATAATTCACTGTGTCTGGAGTACCTTTGTATTATGTTACTCTATGATACTCTTGCTGTGATGTCTGTTATAAAGATAGATGATGACATGATATGGCGTATGCTTTACTAAGTTTATTGGGTGTGTCCCATATACCCAATAATCTTCTTTCTCTAGTGCTTAAATAAAATCATTGGGAATCCTCAATTGGTCATAGCCGATATATAAAGTGCACTGATTGTAAAATATTTTCATTTTATATTAAACGGGTACCTAAGACAACCATTACTTAGTTTCGACCTCGCTACCCGAGAATCTCTTGAAAATCTAAGACTTTCTTCGACGTAATTAGTTACAACCTCCACATAAAAATTAGTACGTACGGCAACTAAACGTAATGTACCTGCACTCGCATTTACGAGGATGCTTTGATGTCTGTTATAAAGATAACGGCGCGGGGCGGACGGAGCGTCGCTTTTTATTCGCCCGTTTGTCTTAATACCCCCCGTAAGTGGGATAATCATCCCGCTTGTAGTGATGATAGCTTGTGTTGCGAAGAACTTATGTGGGGATGTTCGTAATGCGTTTTATGTTTTGTAGTGATATTATGGAAGTAAATGTGAAAGCATTTTTCATTACGGCGGCCAAGTCATAGAGTGTGCTTGCGCATGAACTTGTGAAGTCCCTGTTTCCTCATACTCGTTTCGTGGGACAGCAAACTGTCACGTATGCCGTTGAAATTTCCACGCAATGAAAAGGATTCAAACATAAAAAACAATAAATACATTATTCTTACACAATGTAACTAAGTACTTGCATTTGTATATAGCTCAGAGAAGCTCAGGTGCCAATCTCACTTCAATATGGTCACTTCAAACAACTGTTTCCTAAGAAATATCAAGCAAAAATGAAAAAGCCCTTTGTTTTACCCATATTTCATATTTTCTTTCATTAAAATTGTTACTTTTACAGCAACTGTCGTTAACCGTGCGAAATAAAATTCCCCATAATCTTTACAGCGGTCATTTAAGTTAGCAGTGGTCGTAACTTCCCAGTAAGGCGTACAGGTTAAGATGGTGAGAGGCGATCCTCGCGGAAGGGAATTGTGCTGCAGCTGTTATTGTTTATTATAGGCTATTCTTAACCAACAACATCAAGCTAAAAAATAAAAGTAAAGTACCTATTATTGTCCCACTGCAGGGCAAAGGCCTCCATTATTCCAAACAAATACGGTTAATTTTTTCTTTAAAACGATGTAATTAATATATGCTGGATGTTGTCGGATGTCACATGTGACTTTATCTTTACTTGTATCTTGTGACGGTAAAACGAATTTCAGCTAACTCCTCGATGGTCAAGTGGTTAAGTACCAGTCCATAGTCTCGTGGCCCTGGGTTCGACTTCCGAGTCGCGCAAACTTTTTGGTTGTATTTTTAAACACAGCCCGTGTTTATAGTAAGAGAGCCCACGACCAAAATTTTTGTCTCATAGCAATACGGCCAAAACCGCATCAAATCGATAGATACGATTATCCTGAACTCGAAAATACCAATATCAGACATTTTCCGCGTAGCGTTTGATCTGACCGAATTTTCAAAATTGTCAAAAATTTTACCGAACTGCATCATAGCAATATGTCTGATTTGCAGACTGTAGTTGAATGATAGTTCTGAGATACCGGAAACATATTTTTCAGACGTTAGTGGTGTAGCGCAAACCCGTAAAATCATTTAAAAAAATTAAAAATGAGACAAAAAAAATGTCTCATAGCAATACGTCTGAATTTTTTTTTTATTAGTAAATTTTGGTTATTTGATGCGAACAAAATAATTTTCAGACGGAAATGTGAACGCATTAAATTTTGAGACCGTTTTGAAAATGTTAACAAATTTTACCGATCGGTATCATAGCAATATGTCTGAAAATTGTTGGACATGATAAAATAAGTTGTCCACATGTGCAAAAAATTTATATCAGACAAATTAAGTGTAGCACCTTCTCTATCAGACAACTTTTCAATACTCAGACACTTCTTTGCACTTTTTCAGCGTCTCTTCGGTAAATTTTTTCACTTTCTCAATCGTTGTTTCCTTACAAAACACACAACTCAGGTCCGACATTTTACACCACCACAACCACACAACGTATGACAACTAAGTGAGCGTCATTCCAACGTTTGGAGCAGCTGGCGAGTGAGCTGTATAATAGTAAGAAAGGGGCAGGAGCGTAACAAGCGCTGAGGCTGTTGAAATTAAATACTGATTGATGTGATAGTTTTGGTTTTATTTAAAGCACACTTGAGTAACTTTTACAAAAGAAATAAGTAATGACATCTGTCATCTGTCAAAGTACATTAGACAAGGGAGATTCTTGAATATCTATGAACATTTAACAGAGGCGTCGGCCAGGCGACTCCGAAACGTTATTTTCGTTTTTGGGAGTATATGCTACACTTAAAGTATCTGAAAACAGGTTTTTGGTAATCATGGCAGCAATACGAAAAGTTGAAAAAAAAAAATATCCGTATTGCTATGATACAGGTCGGCTAAATTTGTTGACATTTTCAAAAATGCGCTCAGCCTATATGCTACGCGCAAAATGTCTGAAAACAAACTTTTTCGTAATACAATTATAAAATCTATGTACATTTTCACTATCAGACGTATTGCTATAATACCGACTGTCTTTTTTTTTTGACACAGCAGAAATGGCCTCCCACGCAGTTGCTACACTTTCGACCGTTACTACACACCTAGTCGGGTTCAGAATCATACAATCTAACGATTTTATAGGGTTTTTGCCGTATTGCTATGAGACATGGTTTTGGTCGTGGGCTCTCGTACCATTATGAGCGACGACCCGCATTTGGTAAGCGTGGTGATTGGCCAAAACCCATCTTTGTAACATGATTTCAAATGATAGACGCCTGCAGTGGGACATTAATAGGTGGATACTTCACTTTGAAACCTCTTAACTACTACGCGAAGTTGGTCATCATTGAGTCATTGGGTCAACAGGGGAACCAAGTTGTTACTGTTAATCAGTAGTCAGTGCTAAGGCAGTGCAGGTGTGACGCAGGCTGGACCGGAGCCAGCAATTACCAGCGACACCGCAGCTCTCAGCCGCTTGTTAGCGCAAGCGAAACAAGCGAATCAATTTTATTGTTTGAGGCTTGGTATTGTGATTGTATTGAGTAGTTAAAGTCAATGGTAGCGGTTTTTTAACAACCAGCTAGGCAAATGAGGCAAACTTTGACGTTGCAATCAGAAAACTTTTCACTTGAAGACAACAGCTTATTCTCACGCTTGCCAAACCTTATTTCGCAAGCGTGAGAATAAGCCAAAACTCATGATGATGATGATCATGATGGAGGCCTTTGCACTGCAGTGAGACATTAACAGGCTGATACGTTACTTTTTTGTTTTAGAAATCATGAAAAAATTATCTCGCTACTTTTTAAGAGGTTACACACAGAACTTACAAAACTAAAATTTCATAGAAAAATAAAGTTTACATTAGAAAATAATTATGCACTTAAATTTAAAGTTGAACAAGGGCATGCTCCTACGGGATACACGCGTGTTGTTTACGCGAGCTAAAGAAATTACTAGAAACAAACTAAAATATTCGGATTAGAAATGTTTAAGCGTTCTAAAAAAACGTACAAATAAATAACACGGGATTCGAACCTCGGGCTTCTGGCTGCGCCATTTAACCAATAAGTCACGAAGGAAATAGCACACATACAATCTATACATCAAGTTAAAGCACATACTATACATAACAGTGTGATTCATACACGCCAATATCCATCGACATAGAAGAACACGCATTCTGAGTGAACTAGCTGTATTCACGTCCGTAACATGGATACTTTCTGTTCGCTTGCCAAATGTGCTAGTTACGAGTATGACAAGAGACACAATGTAAGTGCCTACTACTATCAGCATGGATGTGCACGAAATAAAAAATATTATCGATATAACATAGTATATTTTACTGGTGGTAGAGGTAGAATGTTAGTTGAGTTTATTAATTACTAATTTTTACACGACGCTTTGGCCGCGTTTTGCAGATTGCGGATTTATTATAAGGAAGCATTTGATCGGAATAAAAATTATTCTATCACCTACGTAAGCCTACCTGTACCATATTTCATTAAAATCGGACGGATGGAAACTATTTCCCTCCACGACTCATGTACGCAATGTCATCACATAAACATTTTCCCTAGCGGAATTCAAATTCGACGCATTTGGTTTTTGGGGTCAGGGTCAACCATACTAGCCGAGCTGTTGAAAACTCGCCTGAATTTTGTTCCAGAACCATTCCATCCACTTTTAAACCGAACCACGAGGTATAATCCAAAATCAATAGACAACATGGAAGCGTATAATCCCGCTGAAGTGAAAGCGCTGGCTGGATGCCAGTAGGACTCAATTAGTGAAATAATAACCGGCATGCGAGCTGCCAGCCGCGCTTAGCATGTAGTATTTAGCGCTAAATGAAAATACGGAGGAGCGCCGACAACGGGGAGTCTTTTAAAGACCGTTTATTAATATACGAGTAGCTATCCCCTGAATGCGACTTCGTTTGGCGAAAGCACTTAAGTCATTCGCTCTTGTGTCCTAAACGAGTTTAAGTTATTGTGGCCAATCTGTGAGAGAATCTATGGAATCTAAGTTTGCTTTCCTTATAAGCGTGTTATTATTATAAAGTGTCGACTAGTAAAAGCAGACCTTCCGCAGAAAGGGTTTAATACCCTCAGTCACCACCCTGGACGAGTTGGAGATCGCAGTTTGGTGAACAATAAAAAACAGGAACAGAAGCCACATAAACAACAAAGGATCGTGCATATTTCAACTCCGAAACTGCAGATGAAAAAAAAGGATATTATATATTCTCAGGAACTACTGGTTTGTTTTTTTTTGTGTTGGAAGTTCATTTGAGGAGCAATGCTTTAAGCTATATTAAAACACTATGTGTGCGGAAACCAAAATTCATGCCAATGGAGTCGCGGGCGATTTATAAACATTATTATACGAGTACACTTATTCACGAAAGGAAGAAGACATAACTAAACATATTCCTAAACCGAAACCACAGTCCAACTGCCTTAATACATACGGTAAATATCAACCATTCCTGTCTGCTGCAGATGATATATGCAGTTCCTTGAGAATATTACCTCTCGAATAACACTGCATGTAGTTAAGGAAGATGCATGGCCAGTGACCTGCGTTCCTCGACATCCTAGGCAATGATTCATTTAGCACTAGAACTGAATAACCTTATGAAGACAGAGGACATTGAGTGCGTCGATCTTAATCATTCAACTTTTGACTTCGCATAACTCTGAGGATTGGGCAAATGTTGAGTATGCTTACATTTCTGTAACTACCCCTTTGAAGACCGATTCCGTTTTTTTTCTCTCACCAAGTCAAAGAAAAATTGAATTCATTTATTTTTGCTTATTGATTTTCAGCGAAATCCTTTGCACTTCCACTTTAACCGCCTTTTGAGAATTAGTGCCGCAAGAAACTCAGCAGATTGCTTTTTTTTATAAAAAATAAGTATTAACAATGATAATTTAATTTATTTAATATGAAAGATATTTTGTTTGCATGAATTTATCACTGTTTTTAATAAAAATCCAACATTTTAATTTCCAACAGAATCAATTCATAATCCTCAATGTATACCTACCAACTTCCAAGAAAATCTGGAAATGCGATTAAAAAAACGTTGCATAAAAAACAGGACTACACCGGACACAGCACACTTCTTAATGGAATAATTTAAATAATAAATCCTTGGGAGAGGCTTTGAGAAAACGTAATAAAACACAGTAGGGTAGGAATTTATCCATCTCGAGACTGAGGGCCTAATCTCTTGGTGGGGAACGTATTATAAAATGCTGGCTCAGGAGTATGCCCGGTTAAATATTGCCCTCAGAACGAGTCAAGGATTACGGTGTTATCGCCCGGGGTAAACATTGAGAGTGGAGAGCGTTGAGGCAAGAGATCGGTTGTAAGGATCATACTTTAGCTAAAACATGCAGAGAGTGGGACTGCAATGTTGCTTTAAGTTTATGTCTAGTGTTTTTCCAGACAAGTCTAGAGTTTGTGCTAAAGACGACTGTCTGAAGTAACAAAAACTCCACTTCATCCGTTGTCATGGCAATGAAGTCTCCTCTTATGCATATCATCAAGCAGAGTGGAGCCAGTATAATACACCCCGATATATTGTAAAAACAAAAGTGTTTACTTGTATGTTAAGAAGAATAAATCATCTCTAACAGGCACGTCATTTTCCCTCAAATTTTAATGAACGAACGGAGTATTTCCGAAGATCATTAAATTTAAGTATATAGACAAGACCTTAGACAGCAAGTGAAAAAGATTTCACTGTTTAAAGATTGGTGATATTTTTATTAATTCTCCAACAAGGACTTCTCGCACAGGAAAAAAAACACCCATATCTGCCCCATAACTCACATCCGCACTATCCCCCACCCTCCAACTAGTAATTACAATAATGAAATCTAGCGCCGTATTAACGAAAGGCCGGGTCAGTCGAACCCGTGTCAAGCTCTGACTCCCGCCTGTGTCTTTTAGGGACTGCGTTTGCCTTATAAACCTTTTTGTATAGATAATATGGTTTATTGTCGTTCAGCCGACGAGATTCGTCCCACTGGGTATAAGCGTACTTTCAAATCTACGATTTAGATTTAAAATGTGGTGGTATAATGTGGTTGAACTAACTCATGAATTGAAATCATGAAGTGAAATATAATTATTAAAGTTTATTTCGTTTAGGTTATTTTCTTAAAAACTATGGTGGTACAAAAAAAATAACGTTTATCAGTAAACAACCAGCGCCCTAGCTACGAGTATTTTGATATGTGTATTAAATCTGCACTGAAAACCTTTATTCCAATATCAATAACATACTACTTTACGTAATATACAATAGTCTATTTCAGCTAAGATGATCCCAGTGACAGTTTGCCTCCAAAGGAAAATTGAACCTATTCTATAGTAATGACCCTACGAAAAATCATAAAAACGCCTTTCTAAAGTCATTGCCTTGAAATAAAGTTAAATTTCGAATAAGAAGTACACCTGTCACTGGAATTATCGTAGCTGAAATGGACTATAGTTTATCTAACTTCGTAGATTCTGCAAAGTCCTACCAGACTCAAGGTCAGATAGACCTTCAACCTCAGGCTTTTTAGAGAGGTCTGGCTTCACCACTGTCCCACGGAGACAATCACGGTATTAACCAAACGGTTGACAACTCGGACCCGTGTCAACCGCTGACTTCGTGGTTTCTATTTGAAGAACGGACGGCAAGTCCTAAAAGAACTTTGTTTTTATTATGTTTGGGCTAACTTCTAGGAACATTTTTTGTGCGATTGACCACATGCGCTCAGATGGTCTGAAAGTAATATAAGTTTTCGCAATCATGCTATTGTTTTAATTCTTTGTGCAATTGCAAATACATGTACAATACCCAATTTAGCCAAAAAATTAACATTTAAAAATAACGTATTATTCTAACTTTCGTAGAACGAATCATGATAGCTGGACTTTTAAGTCAGCCAGGTTTATGTTTGTGAGCAAAAACTTTTATCCAAAACATTAGGAGGAAAATAAATGAAAACATAAAAAAGTGCGTAACCTATTAAAACCACTCTCACTCGTATACACCGTTTCACATGAAACAGGCAGGCCATAAGGCAAGCCGTAAAAATAACGATGATTATTTCGGTCGGTTGGAGCACTATTTTTGGTAACTATGTGTTTTACGAGTGCCCGATGAATAGGCTGGAAGATAGTGATGTCTTGAATGTACAATATCTCGAAACACCTGACAAAGCACAGACTAAACTACACGATTGTTTTATCACAAAACATAACGCAGCGAGCATGACGCAACTTTTATGTGTTAAGAATTCATACTTGAAATTCAATGCTTCAACATCAATTGAGCCTAAAGACTGAAACATAATATTCAAAAACGATTTGATTGCATAGCTTATTAATCCAACTAGTGACCTTTACAAACCATTAAATTTACGACGACTTGAGCACGGAATAGTGTCCCTAAAATCTCTCTCAATCGTTCCAAGTTTATCTATTAAAATCAATTTCACCCAAATAAAAAGGTTCAATAACAATAGACATTAAAATCTCAGACGCGATTTCGATAGCACTTCTTATCAAGTTGAAAGCATCGAGTCTCTCTCACTATTGGAATGCCCCTACTAAGGCAGTTGTCCCACTAGACACAATGAATGAGAAACGAGTTGGGGAGACGCGAGGAGCAAAGAAAGTAGTGAAGATAGACCTCTTTTTTATCTTACAGGGAGGCAAACGTACAAGGGGGTCACCTGATGGTAAGTGATCACCGCTGCCCATGGACATCTGGTTGATGTCCATAAGCAGGGGTGACCGCACAAGCGTTGCAGATGCGTTTCCTGCCTTTAAGACCCCGTACCCTCCACAACTAAGATCTGGCGACCTTACTCACTAGCAGATACATAGCACAACTGTTACAAAGTGCTACGTCACTGTGGTCTTCTGTGAGTCTTTTTCTTCTCCTCGAAGTATGAACAGGCAGCGACCAACTATTTGTAAATGAATCTCTTGTGTTTTCACGGGATATATATTATTGTACGTTCCTTGAGCGAGAAAATAGCCGATAGGTAGTTGTTTTCTCGCTGGCGGTGGGACAACTGCCTAAGGTCGTCCCTGGGTCAGGTCAGACAGTTTTTATCTAAACAACTTATTCCAGAGGGCAGGGGTTACATTCTCAGCAAATGTTTTTCCTGTTTCTTTCGTATTTACTGCGGATGTGTTCTCGCGGTCCTAGTAATGTTTCAACTTTATAGGAATTCTGTGGTAACGACAATGATGTTTCAGTATATTTTGGTATTTTAGTAAGACGGTAGTGACATAATTTTTTTTTTCTCTTATAAGGAATATTAATAATAAAAGTTAGTAGAGCACGCGATCAAACCGATGGTGAGTGACATGTTCTCATTCACCAGAATACGAAATCCGATGGGAACATAAATTGTCCTCTGTTAACTGATAAATAATTTATTGCATCTAGGTAGATTGTTAAATTACTATAAATAAAATTATTACGCAATAATTGTATATTATTCAATAAGGAGAAACAAAAGCTCCCCTTATTTTTTAAATCAGAAAATTATGGCTATGTCAAATATACCTGCATTTTTGTAAGCACTACGAGGACCAAAAGGACGTTGCGGATCCTGAGCCCCAATGCAAATCTTAATCACTTACAACTACAATAAATTAACAATACACATTTTAGTAACATCATGTTTATTGTAATGTTGAGGATTTTTTAAGGGGTCACAACTGACCTCCTACCGCGATCATAACATCGTAACAGCGCGCTAACGGTCCGACGCCTAAATCTATATACATTACCGCTTACCTAAAGCGCTCGTCCGTCTTCATTACCAACATTAGCAGCCCTGAAAAGGGAACAGCTTCATTCTCGTTGTTATTGCCTGTTCAATGCTTAATGAAGTTCGGTTAAATATATGTTTCGGGTGGAATTGGTTTTGGCTGCCGCGAAGAAGGGAGACAGTCCACAGAAAATGCATACAAAACGTTAGTGAATGAGCATTATTTGCTTGGAGAATTTTCGAATCGTCACCGAATACACATGTTATTTTATTCACCTTCGATAGGGGCTGCCACTAACTATAGTGTTCTATGCAACGATGTACTTTTTCGGACGAGCCGATTATCTAGGGAGCCGATTATCTTATTGCCTATAAAATAGTTAAAATTTCCCACGAAGACACACTTTAACTCCGACTTTAGTAGTTAGAAGTTAAAATGTTTTTCACACTAGAAAACTCTTCTCGATAATTTCACGTACCCACTCAAGTCTATCGCTTGCTCCGTTTCTATGTTAAAATGCGGCGTGGCTGTTTGTTTTTCAGCATTAACGTGCCAACAGAGATTCCGAACAAGATTTATCTGTCCGCCGGCGAATCCACCCAGGAAACGTGGATGTGCGACTCGTTATTTACAGGGTAAGGCCGCAACACTCACTTTTTTAGTTCAAAAACAAGTTTCGGGTGCTAAGATTTAGCACAAACATTTTTAGGGTTCCGTAGCCAAAATGGCAAAAAAACGGAACCCTTATAGATTCGTCATGTCTGTCTGTCTGTCTGTCTGTCTGTCTGTCTGTCTGTCTGTCCGCCAGTCTGTCACAGCCACTTTATTCCAAAACTATAAGTACTATACTGTTGAAACTTAGTGAGTGGATGTATTCTGTGAACCGCAACAAGGTTTACACACGAAAATAGAAAAAAAAATAAAAAAGTGGGGGGTCCCCATAGTCAGAACTGAAACTCGAAATATTTTTTTTCATTGAACATATACATGTGGGGTATCTATGGATAGGTCTTTAAAAAATATATCAAGGTTTCTAATATCACTTTTTTCTAAAGTGAATACTTTGCGTGACAGACCCTTCCAAAGTGGAAAAAAGTGTGTCCCCCCCCCTCTAACTTCTAAAATAAGAGGATGATAAAACTGAAATGATTATATAATGTACATTACCATAAAAACTACCAACGAAAATTAGTTCCAACGAAATCTATTCAGTAGTTTTTTTAATACGTCAAAAATAGAATTTGTACGGAACCCTCAGTGCGGGAGTCCGACTCGCACTTGGCCAATTTTTTTGTTATTCTTTTTAAAAAAAATATCTCAATATCTGGTTTTACGTGGATATAATAAAGTATAATAAACAATAAGAAATATACTTTATGTAAATCTTTTTGTAAAAAATTAAACCGACTTCAAAAAAACACAAACAACAAAAACTTTAACCAGAAAAAAACCTACATAACTAAAAAGCGATAAATAACCTCATTTATCTACTTAATGCTTATTATAATATATACAATTATTTAAATATTTACGACTTAATACCTAATACTTTAACAAAGTCATCTTTAACTATTTAAATATGTACAGTTATCACTTATTTTTGAAGTCGGTGCCAGCCTGCAGCCTAGGTTACTATCGTTTCAAAAGTTACGTCCTATTCTAAGTTTTGCTTTGAATTTTAGTGTCGGTCACTTTTCTTAATTACATTTATTAGTTTGGCTGGCACCGACTTCTAAAATAAGTGATAACTGTAAATATTTAAATAGTTAAAGATGACTTTGTTAAAGTATTAGGTATTAAGTCGTAAATATTTAAATAATTGTATATATTATAATAAGCATTAAGTAGATAAATGAGGTTATTTATCGCTTTTTAGTTATGTAGGTTTTTTTCTGGTTAAAGTTTTTGTTGTTTGTGTTTTTTTGAAGTCGGTTTAATTTTTTTTGAAAAAGTCAGTTTATTTCATGATTTTTAGTTGTGTTAATGCGTTGTGAACCTAATTAATAACAGTTAGGTACTAAGTTGTTTTTAAGAGTTAAAAAATATTTATTAGGTATTTATATTTTTTTATTATCATGGGTAGACCCACTAAGGCTGCAGCCCTAATGAGGGTATATCATCACATAGGCCGAGCATAGGACGCGTAACTATCGGAACATAATATGTATGCTGCCGTCATAACGAAAAAGGGCGCATCTAACATTTTTCTCAAAATTGAGTTAGATAGTTATTCGGAATCAGCAGAAAAAGGCGCACCTTCTAGTATTTTTTAATTTTATGAAATACGAATACTCTTTCTTTTATGAACAACCAAAAAGGACGTATCTACAAAATTCATTGTAGGTTACTAAATTGGAAAGACGTTTTTGTATAATACTAAGATGTAAAGACGTAACTAAGTAGATGAGTCTTATTCGTTTACAAAATATACTAATGTTCATAGGTTGAAAAGGCGTAACTACATGATCATAAGAAGAAAAAACGCATCTGAGTAGATGCGTCCTTTCTTCTAAGTATTACGAGAATCGGTAAGGCGTACGTGGCAGTAACGTCTTTTCTACTAAGTATTGTTGCGTGTGCGGGGGGAAGTGGAAGCCGTGGTAAAGAACATGTTCTAACAGATGCGCCCAGATATAAGAGTATATGCAAAATAATCTCTTTGATTTTGAAGATTTTAATCAAGAAGTATAGAAATGAAATGAAACTATTTATTCAGCAATTTGATTCACTTAGTGAATTATTTTGTTCGTCAAAACTTTTTTCACCCAACCAGCGACTTGGCGAGCTGAGAAGAGACGCCGGAAGAAACTCAGCAGTTACGCCTTATTCAAAAATTAATTTCAATATGACAATTATGTCAAATATATATAATAAATATAATTATGTGCGGCTGAGCAGATTAAAATGTACATGCATATTTGTCATTTAAATAAGCCTTATTTTATAGTAACCTTTCTTCATCAAGAATGATTTAATAAACAAATCTTAGGAAATTCAATAAAATTTTCAGGAAGGTTCTTAAATATTTTGATACTTAGTCCAATAAAAGACTTCCCAGTCTTATGAAGCCTCTGACTGGGAACGGTAAGCTTATGTTTATTTCTTGTATTAAAGCTATGAAAGTTATTTTGTCTAGAAATGTGTAGGTTCTTGCGTATGTATAAATTATGCAGTCAAAGATGAATTGCGACGCTGTAGTTAAAATGTTAATCTCCTGAAATGTCTTTCGGAGTAAATCACGCGGCTTAAGACTTTAAGGCTCATACATTGCACGGATCGCCCTTTTCTGTATTATGTACAAAAAAAATTGTATATCAGCAGATGATCCCCACAATAACAGACTGTAAGACAAAATAAGTCAGAGGCTGTTCAATATAGTGCTGGAATTTGTGCTCCGGAAAGTACTGGAACTTGAATCGGGGCTGCAACTGAATGGGCAGCACAAGGTGATAGGGTACGCAGATGACCTTGTCTTGTTAGGGGAAGACCGCGAACAAGTGGCAATGGCAGCGAAAGTGCTAGAAGAGGAGGCAAAGGCTGTAGGACTCGGGATCAGCCATGAAAAAACAGAGTATCTCCACATGAAACGCCGCAAAAATACCCGCGCTAAAAGAGAAGACCTGTTGGAGATACTAAGTATACTGGAGTGGCAAAGTTCAAATATCTGGGCTGCATTATTACGGACACGAACACAAGAGCAGAGGACATCGACGTCCGAATTCAAAACGCTCTGCGTTGTAGTGCAGCCTTACATAAGGTTTTGGTGTCCAAGCTTCTGAGCAGGCAGACGAAAGTCCGCATTTATAAGACCATCATCAGGCCTATTCTCATGTACGGCTGTGAGGCTTGGACACTAACACTCAAAGAGGAGGAGAAACTTTTAGTGGCGGAAAGGAAAATCCTCCGTAAGATCCTGGGCCCAAGGCAGAGGGAGGATGGAAGCTGGAGAGTCCGCAAAAACGCGGAGATAGAAGAACTAGTGGCCGAACCTCACATCCTCGGAGAGACCAAAGCCCACCGCCTCCGATGGCTCGGCCACTTGGTCAGAATGGGAGAGGATCGGGGAGTTTTGAAAGCATATTTTGGGCGGCAGAGTGGAAAACGTCCAGTCGGCCGCCCAAGATATCGCTGGAAGGACATGGTGGAAGCTGACCTGCGCGAGCTCGGGGTTGAGGACTGGTTGGAGGTGGCGCAAGAGAGAGACCGGTGGAAGTCTCTCGTTTCGGAGGCCAAGACACACTTTGGGTCGTTGAGCCATAAAAGTTAGTTAGTTAGTTAAGACATAATACTTTGGAAATTGCTGAAATAAACCAATATCGTCGTTCTAATATCAGTCAAACGTCAGAACTGATTCTCCTTGCCAAAGCAACAATATGGGGGCTTTATTGTAATTTTGAATCTATAGTAATTTCTAAAACGACATTTGAGTTGACTACATAAATATGTTCATAATTCATTGAAATATTTGTTATATCTTGTGGCACATTTGGCATTGTGAATTAAATACATTTACCAATTACATCCTGCTTAGCCTCGCATACGTCAAAAATATGTTTTACTAAAGAAACTCCTGCATCAGTTGTAGATTTGTTTGTAAGTAAATCCGTACTGATTTTTCATTTAACAAAGAATTTTAATTTAAATATGACAATAATTGATAAAATATTTTTTCATTAATTTTACTGAGATGTGGATGTATGCATATGGGTCTTAAGTGGGACGGATCACTCTTTTCTCCTGATTTAAATAAAGAAATTAATATACTATGTTTCATAAGATTTATAAACTAAATATCAATGCTAAATATGTATGTGCAATGGGAATAATAATGGATTTTTGAATATTTATTGAAATACCCCATAGATCTTCCGTCTTTTTTAACAGAAGTTCTTTGAATGTTTTAATTATAACTAGTGCATCAATATGTGTGAAATTAAAAAGCAACTTTACACTTTTCCATTTTTTATTGAAGGAGGCATTGAGCAACATTGGATCATATGCTAAAAATGACCTTAAACTTTAATTATTGCTCATTAAATGCCAAAAAATAACGGGCTTTAACAGTTTTCTTTTATAATTGGTGTTTGCAATACTTAGAAGAAAAGCAGCAAGTAGCTAAATGCGCCCTTTTTTAGTAAGCCTCGAAACAAATTTCAATACAATGAAAGAACGTTCCAAAAATTACTACGTTGAAAAGACGTATCTAGCCAGAAACGCCTTTTCAACGAAGTATTGCGGGTTTTTTGTTTTTTTTTTACTAAGAAGAAAAAGAAAATCGCGTTTTTTAAATAAATAATATTGATATAATTGAATTTAATTCATGTGTCCTGATAGGCCACCTAATCATACAAGTTTTAAAATTGCAAAAAGATTAAAATACCTATTTTCCACTAAGCAGCAACGTTTTTCATTTCATAATCACAAAATAATTTTTTTCTCCGTTTTCTACTTTATGTAGAAGCGCCCTATTTCCTTATGACGGCAGTATGTATGTCACTATTGTAAAAAAATGTGTGGATTCCTGACCACCTCAGGAGTAGATATACCCTTTTAAGCATAGGTGGTACTCATTGAGGAATTGTCTCGATTTCATTGAGATTTTTGTTAGAATTTCCCTCGATATTTCGTGATTACATCGTAACCATCTCAAGAGTAGTAACTGCCCTAATAGCCCATCCAGACTCACGGCGAGAAACACCGAGAACACCCGAGAACGTGAATGTGAGGAGTTTCTCGCCGTGAGTCTGGATGTAATATACACAAGTATCACGTTAGCCCTACATGCATTCGATCGACCAATTGCAGTACTGCTCCCAACTCCTAACCGTTAAGGAGTACTGCAACTTCATCATCAGCACAGCAGCATCAGATGTTGATTCAAGCATACCTCACAAGCAACATGTTAGCCCTACATATTACTAAATAGTTTCCATCGACCAAATGCAGTTTTGCCTTCCAACTCCTAACCGTTAAGGAGTACTGTAGCATCATCGTCAGGACAGCAGCATCAGATGTTGACACCCTGAATCATATACCTGAGTAAGACATGATTACGTAACAAAAACACCATACGAGCATACAATTTTCGGAGGTTGCCCTCGATTTCTCCTGGATTCCATCATCAGATCCTGGACTGGTGAAAATGGGACCACCTCAGAAGTGAACCCTATCAAACAAAACAATTTTTTTTGAAATCCGTCTATAATTGACGAAAATATCGGTGAACATACATAAAAAAAAAAAAAATATACAGACGAATTGAGAACCTCCTCCTTTTTTGAAGTCGGTTAAAAAATAGTTATTTTCATGAATCATTTGGTTCAAAAATTATGAATTTATACATATTATCTTGTAAGTGTTTGTATTGTTTTTCAGCAAAGGTATTAGTGCGGCATTTAAAAAATGCAGTCGAGTTTAAAAATTGGAAGTAAGTAATATATGTTATACATATTCAACTGCTATAATTGCATTGCTCATAAAAGACCATTCGTATTTGTCAGTAAAAAAATCTGAATGTAACGTTCCCACAAGACAACACCTTGGTCATCGATACATTAACAACTATCACTTAGCCTCCACTCCCTAAATCACTTCCCCGCCCTCACCGTCACAATCTTCACCTTCTCATTTGGCAAAACTCCCGTCAGTTTTTTGCCGCCGTCAGTTTTTGCGTCAAAACACCAGCTGCGGCAAACCTGCGTCAGAACTGACGCGGGTCCTGTCTTTTTGCCGCCGTGTTGACTCGACGCGACTCGCCCTACTAATTGATGTTGCGTTGACTCCGGTGAATGATGGGAAGACCACCTGTTTTTGTTATTTGTTTACGATCATTTATAAAGTTGGGGTGCTTAGCTTGTAAAATTAATTGTTATTTGATGGGACGTGTAGCGTGCGCTACACTCAGATGATATAAGATGATTTAAGATGATATAGTGATATGGATTGATCTGATATTGATAAATGATATTGATAGGTGACTAGGTTAATAAAACGACCTAGTCCGTTGAATGCGTAGTGAGCACTTCTTTATTTGCGTTTTCTTATTGCTATATATACAATTTTAGTGCAGTGATTACGTACGATGACTCGTACATCTTGCCAACTCCAAAAAATAACAATAAAAAACAAGACAAAATACAATAGACTACTATAACATCTATACTATTATAACAATCTTAAAGTAGTAATGAATATAACATTAAATGTAGGATGTCATTATGATACGTAAGTAACTATGATAATTGATTAATATAACTTGTTATTTATTCAATATGCATTGGTGAAAATCGTATGTTTTTAGTGAGCGTGTTTTTTGCATGGCGCCTAATCTCGCGTGTGGGCTCGGAATACACAACAGAGCCGCTCGTAGAGGCGTTGTCCTCCACAGGGGGTGCAGTGTGAGCTCGAGGAGGTTTCGGTGGTGCTCCGCTAGGTCTGTCACTTAGGGTAGAGCGCCTTTTCCGTCTGAAAGAAATAAATAAATAAATAACACATACGACTAAAATTACAGTGACGCCCAGCATTAGGTAAATCAAGACGGTCATGGAACTGAATATCTTGGATATTGGCGTCTTTCAACATTTGAATTTGTTTGTTGATGTGTTCCTGTTCTTCCATGTCAGTTTTTGCAAATAGTACAGGTATCGATGTGTTGATAAAATCGTTTAAGCCAGCTGAATACTGAAATTGTGCAGTCAGCGGTTGCGTGTCCAAGCGGCTCCGGTAGTCGTGATGACCGATTAAAGTGAAGGTGTCCCCTTTCACGGCGCAGTCTTGACCTATGATAACAATGCCGCTGCCGCGTAAGCGTTGTGATGTAAGGCTCGCCGGGCACATGACGCGCACGGGACACTCCTCGCAACATGAGTACAGCCATGAGTCACTCAAGTGCAATTTGATCCACATGTCTGTGCATTCAGTAGTTGTTATTTTGCAGAATGTTTGATTGCTTCCTTTTGTTATTATTTTCACGTCACATAGAGACTGGTCTATTTTTAGATCATAAATTGGAGCAGTCAGGCCGCATAGATATCGGTCTTGGTGATAAGTAATACATGATAATATGTCAGTCTGTGACATTGGTATCAGGGTATCTTTTCTCATGTTGAAAGCGATGTATTCTGTGATAGGTATAGCGTATCTTGTGACGTAATTGTAGGTTTGAGGCAAACTGATGACTCGATGTAACTGGTACATTTCGCTGGTTGTAAGGGGTATCTTGATTTCCATTATAAGATAGTTTCCCTTTATTCTTGCTTTGACACGCAGAATATCGTAGATGTTTTTGATATTCTCAGGTGTGACAGGTACTGTGATATCTCGATCTAACTGCCCAGAAATTATATTTAATTGTTCCGGAGATAAAATATGCATATCTATGTGCCCTTGATGTATGTCGGTAATGGTATTTATCAGGCTGTCTTGTATGCGTCTGATATATGAAATAATGATATTTAATGAGAGTCCATTGGCTATCATGTTGATAGATTTCCTTATGATATTCGTATCTTGCGATATATTGTACGGCTGTTTATTGATATTTGAGAATTGTGTGCTCATTTGTTGTTCATGGCGATGCAGGATATTGTTTTCGGCTTCAATAATTGACGTCTGGTTTTTTAATAGTTTTAACAGATGTTCTTCGTTGCTATGTAGTGTTTCAATATCTTGTTTGTATTGTTCAGCAAATTTGTCATCCAGAACTCCAAATAAAGCGTTGGCAACATTTCCAATGACGTTGATTAGGCCTCTTTTTACCCGGTGTTGGTGTTGAGTAAGAAGCAGCTGGTTGTAATGCTGGATTTCTGATAAGTCATGGTTGTATTGCGTCAGCCAGTTGGAGCATATGTTGGTGTCTGAGCAGGTATTTTCTACCTTTTCTAAGTAGAGGCCCAAACCTTCAACGCTTTGCCAGTAAGTGGTCATGTTGTAGAAAACAACCATGGTCCATTTATCTTTGACAACTTGCATATCCGCTATTTTGTCAAAATATAGCGAGTTCTTATTGTTGAATTCTGTGATATTAAGTGATGGTGATTGTAGTGATAAGCTTCCAGGGATGCTACATAAAAATAAGAGTAGCAAACTTATAAAAAGGTTGTGATATGGTGTCCCTTTCCTGGTTTTTCTAGGCGTGGTCTCTCGTTCTGTATCTGGTTCTTTGATCAAGCTGGCGTTGTCTTCTTCGGCGTGTTTTCCCATCTCTTGATTTGGTAATAAGATAAGTTTATTTATAGGTCTTTTCATGATATTATTCTTTGTCTTTAAAGTAACAACTCTAGTATATCCATCTTTCCCAGGATGTACGTCGCAAACGCGTCCCAATGCCCACTTCCCAGGGGGCATATTCTCATCTTTTATGATGACTATGTCGTCCATTTTGATGTTTTCCCTTGGTGTTCTCCACTTTGTCCTCGGCTGTAGCTGTTGTAGGTATTCCCGGGACCATTGTTTCCATATTTGTTTATTGAGGTTTTGTACAAGCTGCCATCGTGTCGACAAGTGAGTGATGTCTGGGTCAGTCTGGGGCCTGGATATTATAGGACCACCAACTAAAAAGTGTCCTGGAGTCAGGTATAGGTCTTCAGGGTCTTCGGTGAGTGGGCAGAGCGGCCGAGAATTTAAACATGCCTCCACTTGCTGCAGCAGTGTTGTTAGTTCCTCATATGTTAATTTTTGTTCTCCTATCACTCTTTTTAAGTGATATTTCAGACTTTTCACCGCAGCTTCCCATAGGCCTCCTGCTGATGGCCAGGCTGGTGCGTTGAAGTGCCAGCTTACGTCGACCTCGTTGTTTTGAATGATATCCAGATTGATTGAGTTGATGATGGCTTGATATTCCTTTTTCAGGATATGTGAGGCGCCGACAAAGTTAGTGCCATTGTCGCTATACACATGTTTCGGGGTACCTCGCCGGGAACAAAACCTTCTGAATGCCGCCAGAAATGCATCTGAACTCAAATCAGACACCACTTCCAAGTGAACTGCTTTGGTGACTAGACACACAAAGACTACCACATAGCCCTTGGTGGTGCGGACACCTCTCCCTTTATTTAATTTTAGTTCGATATGTCCCGTTAGGTCTGTCCCAACATTCGTGAAAGGCCGGCAGGGCGTGACGCGTGGTGACGGAAGATCTGCCATGATCTGCTGTTCCGGTGTTTGCTTGAAACGCTTGCACTTAATACAGTTTCGTAGATGTGTCTTCACGGTGCGTATCCCACTGATGATCCAGTAGGTATCACGAATGTATGATAACGTGAGCTTCGGGCCGCCGTGTAGCGTGGTCAAATGCGCTTGTTCTATGATTAACTGTGTGAGACGGCTTGAGCTTGTTAAGATGATGGGATGTTTCGCTGAATAACGCAGGTTGGAATTGGCGAGTCGACCCCCAACCCTTATCAGTCCATTTTCGTCCACAAAAGGGTTCAAAGTGGCGAGTCGGCTACTTGATTTGACGTGACCCTTTTTTACCAAGCTTGATAACTCTTCTGATAGTTCAACAGATTGTACTTGTTTAATAATGATGTTGTAGGCATTGCGTAATTCAGATGATGATATTGCCTTTTGATAATTACTGCATTTTTTCTGCAATCGTGCAATAAAGCGCGTTACCCATGCTATTGTTTTCGCAACTCGGGTGATTGAGCTCATTTTGTTTAATAATGTAATTACGATAGACTCTGATGGATGTAAGGCAGCGTTTACATTATGAGTTTTCTTTACTTCTATGGTGGGCTCTTGGTATGACATATTGTTTGTGTTTTCATAGTTCAAGATGCATTTTGGGCCTTCCCACCATAAGGTATGTAGTGATAATGATTTACTGGATAGACCTCGGGTGGCACAATCTGCGGCATTCTCTTCGGACCTTATGTGATTCCAACAGGACGACGGAAGTACTTCCACGATATCTTTTACTCTATTTGCGACAAACATTTTCCATTTTGATATATCTCCATGTATCCATCCTAATACTATCATTGAGTCGGTCCAGGCATGGATTGTGATATTTGGTAATGATAATGATTCAGAAACTTTCTTCATGAGTTGTGATAATAATGCTGCACCCAGTAGTTCCAATCGTGGCAATGATATTTTTCTTTTAGTGGGGGCTACCTTTGTCTTGGCTGTTACTAGCTTCGATGTGTACTCGCCTTTATCATTCGTCGAAACTAGGTAAACCGCGCAAGCATATGCCTTTTCTGATGCGTCACAAAATCCGTGTAGTTGCGCTGACCGACTACTTTGGCCCAGATACCGAGGAATGTGGAAAGATTTGATCATCATTAAATCTTCCCTTAAGGCCTCCCATTCTCTTTGTATTGACGTAGGTAAATTGTCATCCCATGATAATTCTGATAACCAGGTATACTGAAATAGGAGTTTTCCTCTGATCGTGAGTGGGGATAGCCAGCCGAGAGGATCATAAACCTTAGAAATATCTGATAGAAGCTGTCGTTTGGTGATATGCGGCGTTTTACTCTCTTGTATTTTGTTTTGATAAGAAAATGTGTCCGTAGTTGGATTCCATACAAGACCTAATGTTTTCCTTGACTCATTGTCTTTGAATTCATACATGTTGCTTTGTTGTTCTGGTGATAGATGACGTAGTAATTCCGGCTCGTTGCTTGCCCATTTTCGAATGTTCATTCCCGACTCTTTGAGAACCATAATTAATTCCTGTTGTAGTTGTTTTGCTTCTTGGAGATTCTCCATGCTACAAAGCAGGTCATCCATGTAGAAGGAATTATTTAATGCATGGGCAGCCAGTTCATGTTGTTTATAGTCCATAGCAATCTGTCGAAGCGTCCGCATTGCTAAGTATGGTGCGGCCTTAAAGCCATAGGTGACGGTCGTCAGGTGATAGGCTTCTAAGGGCTTGTGTTGTGAGTCCCGCCATATTATTGTTTGAAGTTTTTGATCAGCTTCTCTAATGTAAATAGTTCGAAACAATTTTTCTATGTCTGCTGTCATGACATATTTATGTTTACGCCATTTCAAAATCAAGGACTGAAGGTCTTGCTGTAGATTAGGTCCTCCCTCCATTAGGTCGTTTAAACTGTGGCCAGATGATGTCTTGGCTGAGGCATTGAAGACGACTCGTAACGGTGTTGTGGTGGAATCCGGCTTCAATACTCCGTGATGAGGTAAATAAGTGGTTAACTCATCACTAGTCTCCGTAGCCAGACGCATGTGTCCCAGCTGTTGATATTCATGCATGAATTGTCGATAACCCTCGGAAAATGATATGTTTTTTGCACATTTCCTTTCTATCTGCAAAAAACGGCTGACAGCGATGGCTTTAGATGATCCCAAATGATTTTCATAGCCCGGTTTCATAGGAATAGCAACTTCATAGCTTCCACTTTCTAAGCGCCTTGTAGTTTTTTGATATAAATCCTCACAATATTGTTCTTGTTCAGTCAATATTGAAGGTCGCTGGTTTGACTGTATGTCTTCGACTTCCCAATATTTGGACAACTCATCGACGTCATTGATTATAACATTGCAGTTAAATGTTCTAACGTTTCCTGATAAAATCCAGCCAAGTCTGGTCTGTTGAGCGATGGGTGCATGTGCTGGACCTCTGATCAGGCCCTCCATGATGATATCAGAGTATATACTGGCATCTAATAGTAAGTCGATTGGTTTAGACACATTAAATCCTGGATCTGCTAATTGGATATGTTGTATGTGCGGCCATGACTTTTTTTCAAATGATATATTCGGCAAGCTATTGACAACCTTATTTAACACCAACGCTTGGGTTTGAAACTGATAGTCGTCATAAATAGATTGGCAATCGAGCGTCACCATGCCTTTACTTTGTCTGGAACTAGGCCCAATCCCGGAGACACACGCATGATATTTTTTCCTCTGTAATCCGAGCAATTGGGCAGCGTTTTCTGATATAATAGATACTTGCGATCCTTGGTCTAAAAGAGCCCTTAAAGTGATATAATTATTATCAGCTGATTTAACTTTGATCGATATAGTAGTCAACAATATTTCTTCGTCATCCATTGCTACATAGTTTGCATAATGTTGTCGTTGTGATTTCGTAGGCAAATTTGAGTCGGTAACAGGAGCCAATGAACTCGTTGACGCCGCTGTTTGTCGGGTGTTTGCCTTATCAATCGTATTAAAAGGTGAGCCTTGGGATTGCATCATCGCGTCGTGAATCAACGTGTTATGACGGTCATTGCACTCTTTGCATCTACGGATCGAAGTGCATGGCTTGTCGAAATGTTTGTACAAACAATTAGGGCATATTTTATGTTTTCGTAACATGTCCAGCTGTTCTTTGTTAGGCAACCCCAAAAATGTTTTGCACATAAATAAGTCATGAGGCGATGAACATAATATGCATGATTTCCGTGTGTATGTAGGCGCTGCTTGATAAAATCCCTTTCTGACAGGGTTCGGCTGATAGTTCTTGTTAAACGGCTTGGCATGATATGATGGCCTGTTTTGTTGATATAGCGGCTTGTCAGCGGCCGAATAACTCTTGATATCTCTTTCCCGTCTGTGGATGGGCTCTAGGGCGGTAAATTTGGCCTCAATAAATGACATGAATTCGTCTAACGTAGGTAACTCGCGTGGTTCTTTACGAGCTTCCTTGTAGTCGCTATAGGTCTCGGCGTCCAACTTCTTTGATAAAATGTGAACTAGTAGGGGATCCCAGCTGTTTGTGTCAACGCCCAGGTTATGTATGGCGTGTATACATTCCGTTGTTGTATCGTAAAGTTTCTTCAATTCTAATGATGATTGTTTGTTGATATTGTTTTGATTTAATAAATTTTCCATGTAGTTGGTAAACAACAGCTGAGGGTTGTTGAAACGATGATTAAGAATATCCCAGGCAACGTCGTAATTCTCTGAAGTGATGTGAAGATGTTGGATGATACGTTCAGCTTCTCCTTTAACCTTTCCCTTTAGATGTTGCATTTTTTGTGCATTGGTGAGGTGCTTGTTGTTGTGTATAGCTTCGGTAAACAAATCGTGGAATGTGGGCCACTGCGTATACTTGCCGGTGAAGGTCGGGATTTCTATTTGGGGCACGGACTGCTGCACATGGGCTGTAGAACTTAACTTCCTATTAAGGCTTCTCTTGACAGCGGTGAATTTATCTTCAATGTCTGCAAGTTTATCTTCATACTCGATGTCTGAGCCTGATAAAATGCTGTCGATTCGAAGGTGTAGTTCGTCAATAATACGCCAGCGATGTTGCAAATTCTTCAGCTCATCCTCGATTTTCCACTTTTCTTCTATATTCTGCTGTTGTATGCGTTTTATTTGCCGTTCCAATGCCCGGAAGTTTGCGTGTTGATTTTGCAATAATTCTTGAGTGGCATCCTTAGGGACCAATGTGGCCTTGATGGTAGGGACTTCAAACTTGGTAGTGGCACGTTGACTACCACTTGGAGTAACAGGATCAGTAAAAGTACTTGCCAAGGCTGCTGCGGCTGTTTCCATGGTTGATCGGGCTGTTTGATAAAAGTTCTGTACTTGAAGATAAATATCCTTTACAAAATAATCTGAAGATTTATCTTCGGCTTCCTGTAGATTTTTATGATTTAATTTAAATTCACCCCATAAATTACCAATAGCTTCTAACCTCTTCTTAAAATATTCGGGCGTTTTTCTTTCCTGCGAATCTTTCTTGAAATTGGTGTAGGTTTTTTCAATCTCCTTCATGAGCACGCTTTGGCGTTCAAGTAAATCCAACATGTTGGTAATTATTGATTGATGATAGGTGATGAATCTGCTTGTAGTAGTCGTAACGCGCGGACAGGTGGCGTCGTCCACGGGGTGGTTCCGAGTGGGCAGGAACAGTCACTTGTTAACGGGATAACCGTCACACTCGCGACAGTCTTACTCGGTCTGGTTCCTCAGCGCTTCAGCAGCTCTCATGTGATCTTATGCACCTTCTCAATTCGCAAGGTGATTCCCGCTTCTGGGAGGCCGTACGAACCGATTGCAATCACACGAAAAACCACCAAAAACACTAAGAAAGGCTCGAAGGACCAAAATGTAGCGTGCGCTACACTCAGATGATATAAGATGATTTAAGATGATATAGTGATATGGATTGATCTGATATTGATAAATGATATTGATAGGTGACTAGGTTAATAAAACGACCTAGTCCGTTGAATGCGTAGTGAGCACTTCTTTATTTGCGTTTTCTTATTGCTATATATACAATTTTAGTGCAGTGATTACGTACGATGACTCGTACAGGACGACAAGGCCTTTTGTAACAAACAAGGTAGTTAGTTGTAGTGACAGAGATTGGCTTTGGTATATTTGAGTAACGAGACAGATTTCTTGGGGGTAGAGACTTGCCTAAAATCAAAATATGTAAGCATTTTTTAAAATGATGTTTGGAGGCAAACTGCTTTGGTCACCTGATGGTAAGTGATCACTGCTGCCTAACGACATCAACAACAAGGGTCGTAGATGCATTGCCTGCCTTTAAGACCACACACCCTCCCCCACACAGCATAAAAGTTTTTGCAGAGTCAAAACCATTACCACTACTGAATTTAAGAGACGTGTAAAAAAGCGTTATTCTTTTGTTTACGAGTCCTGTTGAAACCAATGCATAAAATGGATTCCATATTTCGCTCAAATATCGCGACTTCCAACGCAAAAAAAAGAGTAATGCATAAAGTTTTAACATTTTCGTGATTTACCAACGAATCCGTGCACTGAATTTTTTTATTACGATAATGTATGGGAATCCACGAGGGGCGGGAGGCGTGTAAACGAAAATTTTCTTACGCACCGCACCATAATTCCTTGTAACGGAAATGGACTCACTAAATGAAATACGAGGCTAAATATATTTCGCTGGCCAACTTTCGTATTTTTTTTTTTTTTTTTTTTTATTTGAGAGAGTATCGGCGCTGTTAGGCTATAAATTCATATTTTTGGGCTTACCGCCATCCGAAGGGCTTAACGCTTAAATATGGATATTCGATGTTTAAATATGCAAAAAAGAAAATTTCAAAATGTCAGACTTTTGAGATTTATTCATTTATTTTTTAGCTTCTAAACATTTTTTATTTATGTGTTAGTAAATCCTGCAGCATGTTAGCTGTATTTTATTTTGTACATAAAAAACCTTAAGTAATAGCAAAAACACTTATGGAATGTACTTTGCGTGTGTATAAAACTGATCCGTCTGAATAAAATAAGGCAATAACAGCTAAATTGATGATTGCTTCATTCCAAGAAATCTGCATTCACATTATTGTACAACTCACCTTGGTTACAAAAAACTAACGGCGACTTCGTAATAATAGTACGATTGTAGTGTTTTATTTTAAAATGTTCCACGTGGAACTTGTTTTCCGTACTCAACAAAATTACACCCTAATTGCGCCTCCGAGGTCTTTGACGACTTTCTTTGCTGGTCCTTCGAGCCGGATATAACCTCACGCTACAGATCCATTTAAGACAGCAACAGATTTTCTCCAATTAAATTCACCAGAGGACCTATGGAGGGTTCCATTAATTAAACCGGCACTCGAACGCCCTCCGTCCTCCAAGGGACCTCTCCAGGCTCTTGCAAGCCTCTCGAGATAATCGCCGCCCAAAATTATTCTCTTTGATTGTCTATGAAATCCTGCCGCTTTGAGTTATAATTGGTCTGGATTATAAGTGATTACTATATTGTAAACGCGAGTGAGGAAGTTGGAATGTGTCCCTTAATGAGTATAATTTATTCACACCAGCTATGGTTCACTTTAGAGGTGTCTGAAATGAGGGGTCCTGAAAATCTGTTGAAAGCTTTGTTGTCTATTAAGTGTGTTGAAATACTTTTTTGCTTTTGATGACGTTTGTGAAGTAATTGAGAATATACATAAATGTCAGGCACAATACTACTTCATTTGACTTCAGTGCAATTCAATTGACACATTTTTCTGTAGTTGACATTCTATTTGTGCTTGTTGGATTTGCACTTGACGAAAAAATTGCAAAGGAATGCGCTTGCGTACTGTTTGTGCGCGTATTAAATTGACCAAAAATCAATGAAAAGTGTTATTATTTACCAAAAACATTAAATAAATCTGTTATTTTGGTGATTTTGTTACAACCTCCACCGATAACTGCAATAATTAACGATTCCGATGACAGTGGCCTTTGTGGGCTAAAAATAAATACGTCAAAACAAACAGGACAGAGCCGGAATTATGGACAAAGGTGTATTTATTAAATAAAGAATTAACTTTAATATTATGTTTCAGAATAATAATACATTTATTAGATCCAGTAGCTATGACAAGGCATTTCAATTATAATTGACGATATCCGTGCCCTATCGACCTGTCCCGAGCTCTCTATCCGGCGTAATGGCCGAAGCATCAATTCACGAAGAGGGCCAACCGTCAAACTTAATGATGGTAATTTGTGATTTTTATACGATGTCGTGTTAGCATGATTTCAATTATGATTCCATCTCGAGAAGGATAATTAATTTAATTAATAAGAATTTCATGAGAGTTATCTTGTATTTATTGATAAGAAGGATCGTCAATTATCCCAAAATAAATGTAGGTAAACAAAATTTATGAAGCCTGTGACTCACATCTCATAAACGATTTTGAGTGTCATGTATAAATGAGATGTCCCATCCCAGGCCCGCACCATGTACGTGGTACCAAAAAATCGGTAAAATATTGTTATTTCCATTAATAATACAATAAAACATTTTTGGTCCGTAGTTGAGTGGCTTAAAAATAAAATCAAATTCATAATTGTTCACTTTACTTCGTAAAGATGGCAACTATAATTTTTTCTTTACTGGGATTTACAGCTTTGGGCCCCAGCCTTTTTAGGTCGTTTGTAACCTAAAAATATAAATACTTTGTGAAATAAACTGCATACTGTCAAAACAAAAATAAACTGACGGATAAACGACATAAACGTCATTCAAGTTTCAAAGATGCGTCTTGGTATATTTACTTTACTCTATGGATGCGTCCTCCGCCATATTGTACTGAGTTGCAATATTGTGGTCTAGTTTATTGTTTCAGCCAAAAAACTAAGGTTTTCCATAAGAATTGGAGTGATTAAAACTGTAGTACACTTATTCGCCTATATTTAGGTATAGCGTACATGCCGAGGCTTTATACATTTCTGGGACATCTCTTTTCACATTATAAATCTGGCTGGAGAACAAGATCTATTATGACAAGCTTCAGTAAAGTCATTGAAAAAAAAATATTTTTGTTAGTATTTTCGCACGCTGGAGAGACTTTAGCTGCAGCAACGTCTTAGCAAAGTGTATGCAATAAGAAAATGTGGAAAAGTTTCGAGAACATAACAAAAACGACAGCTTTATTTCCTCGCACAAATTGTCGTAGCTGTCAAACTTTTTGATTTGATTCGAAGTTCACCGGGCCAGCTAGCATTAAAATAATAATAAATAATAATAAATATTTCACAACATCACATACATTGTTCTGAACCCGTGTTAAGTAGCTTGAGCACTTGTGTTACAGACATCAGAATCAACAGTAGTATTACAAATATACTTTAAATAGATAAATATAACACCCAGACCAGGACAAACAGACATGTTCATGCACAGTTGCACACAGATGTTTGTCCTGTGCGGGGATCGAACCCGCGACCTCTTGCGTAATAGGTAACATCTTGACCATTACACCAAGCGGGTCGTCAAAATTCAGCATTTTATAAAATAATCTACGTCTACTTTGTATTGAACAATTTTCGAGCTCATCTCCCATCAATCTAAAATTTCGTGACAACATCTTCAATAACACAACTTGCTACTAGTTCAAAATCAACCTTAGCATTGACGTGACATCAATCCGCTGTCTGAGGCAGGCTTAAACCTATTTCTAAGTCGCGACCTGTCAGCCACCGGCTCCAATCTAGATCAAATTAGTTTTCTCGATAGTTTAAGTGGATCTGTCGCCGAGTACAATGGGTCGTGGAGCTAAGAGGACCGGGAAGTGATTTGACCTGTTTTCGGTGAATTCGGATAATGATAATGAATAATATGATGCTAAGGACGACTTTGACGTTATCACAAAGTGTTATGTAGAATCTGTTTTAAAGTAAACAAGCTTGTAAAAGTATCATGGGTGATGGAAAATAGGTAATGTTAGTCGTAAAAAAATAGTATATACTTAAAACAAAGTACAACAATTTCCAAAAAAACTGTGTGGTATTGGATCTATGTCATTTGTAATATTACTATTTGATCAAGGTAATAGTTTTGTGATATTTCCATTATGTTGTTCTAAAAGTATTTTAGGACTTAGTGGGTATATTTGCCTTCTATTCTTGGAAACCTCGTTCAAGGATTTTATTACAAAGAATACCTAAAATGATTCCCAACAAAAAGTATTTATAATAAGACCTTCTATTTTCAACGTTAAATATTAAACACAGCAACAGTTCCACGAACAACCTACATCATCTTTATTAAACAACTCAATATTTAACTTAATTCACAATTCAGGAGCCTTATTTCCTCGAAGCAACGTCTGATTCAATAAGGCCCACCTTTGAGCATATAACAAGATTCCTGGCGTTTTGAGGGACTTTTTTTGTCCATAATAAAATCGGGGCCGGGCCGGTGCCGGCTACCGGACGTCCGGGGCCTCTTATCAGAGCCTGCTGGCCAATTAGACAGGAGACAAGGAATGAGTCCCGAAAAATAAGTATCTTTTGATGTCGAAAGGATTTTGGCTCGGAATTTGGGATACTTTTCAACTTTACGAACTTTAAATGATAAATGACAAGTTGGATCAAAAAGTCAAGACTTCAATCGCGTAGACGATTTTGTTAAATGAGCTAAAACACTGTTTTGAGGTCTGATAACTTGGCTTTGACAAATAGGTACCATGCTTTATAAATGACGATGTCTTTTTGTGTAAAATCATGGACGTTAACCATACACGAATGTTAATTATTATTCTATGGAGGTAAAGTGAAATTTTCACATTAGCTTTTTTACACTGTAATTTATCACTGTGACATAATGTTTTACCTGCTGAGCCAGTATTTCTTCAAAACTAAACAAGTAGCTGCCACATTAAAGGTTCAAAAAATATTTCCAGACGGCCTACTGGTCAAATCCTGACCTCATCTCACTGACTTAGATTCAAAAACTAATTTTCCAAAATGTTCCACTAACTTGTAGCGGCTTGGGTAGAGCCTTCACACCGGACGTACCAGCCTTTTCAGATGGCCAATTAAACAGAAGACAAGGATTTCCGAAAAATAAGTATCTTTTGATGTCGAAAGGATTCCGCTCTGAATTTTTGATAGGTCGTAAAGTTCTTTCGTGTTTTATTACCGTAATTAGAAGTCAAGTTCGCAAACGAGTGTGGAACGCCATTGTTGAGTTGTTTATCGCTTTGTCGTTGAGGAATTGTTGTTATTGCCTTTGGCATGTCGAGCCAAAAAAGTTGGTAGATTAAAAATACATTGTGTAAATTGAACAGATTTGTAGGATGCACTCGTGTGAACAACTTAGTGAAGTGGTTGAGAATGAAAGCTTTGATGCCAGCAAACTGGGAACATTTATGAAAAATTGCATTGTTAGGTAATATTCGGACGGACTGAGTTGAGTATAATATTATGGTACCACAGCGAGATAGTATTTTTTTTTGTATTAAATCAACAAGATAACTTTCTATATTCTTTGATAGGGAGCATTTGTATCCAATTAACCATCTCTATTTAATTTCTTGATCATGATAGTCGCTTATGTACTTTGCAACTAAATCATACTTAATACTAATATTATAAATGTGAAAGTTTGTTTTTCAGGATCACGCTGAAATTAGAGAACGGATTTTTGATTCGAAACTCGGGGCACAGGCTGACTATACCCTGCCCTATCCAATCACCTAGATTTGATACTTTTTATACCGGTTAAAAGTTCCCAGAGGATAAACCAAATTGGACGTGAACCGAGTAACATTATAAAATATAGTGGCCATCTGTGAATAACGTTAAACATTTAACTAATTACCAATCGAGAGGGATTGCTGCGTTCACAAGTTAACCGATGTGTTGATAGCACGCCTGGTTATTCACGTAATTCCCGTCGGGATTATTAGTGTTAGCGGATAATTGATGTTAAGTTGAAACATAGGCCATTAGGTAATTATCTCCTAATATTCAAGGCTTCTCGAGATTTTTTACAAAAGGTTTGGTAATTGTCCTGCTTAACTGTATGGGAATTGGTCAAATTGTACTGATTTCTGAATCATCAATCAGAAATTGAATTTTTCATACCTCTTTACAAGATTTGATTCCCCATTGTTGACTTTATAAGATGGCATATTGTTCTTGTAAAAATAATTTTATAGATTGATTGTAGATTAAAATTTGACCGTTAAAGCTCAGTAGGTAGTGCCGTTATTAAATACTCTTTGGAGTTATATAGGATATTGCTATGAAGCCAAAATTTATAGCACCACCAGTCCTGTTAAAAAAACGAACTTGTTTTCAAATTTCCATAAAAATAGCATAGAAGAATTTAGGAATAATAAAATAAAATTCAAAGTTTGCTACAAAAGCGAAGCGAAACAAAAGCGAGCTAATTATCCCGGTGAAAGGTGCGCAAATATCGCTTGACATAATCGACGTATGCGTTAAAAAGGAAAAGTTTTACCCGCGAAGTGAGGTAGGAAAATATTTCCTTAAAAACTGTCAAACATGTTCTTGTGTTGTCAAAGTTATACTTTAATAATTAATGACTGGCCTATATTCACCCTATGGAGTTTGTTTTGAGCTTCTTCAACAGCGCAAAGTTTTTATTATTAAAATACTTACTTAGTTTTTAGATAAAAATTAAGTAAGTATTTTTATATTAATTTCAAGCTAGAATGCAATTTCGTTTAAATAAATAAATAAAAATTGCACGACATAAAAAAAATACAAAGGGCGGGCTAAATGCCTAATGGCATTATCTACCAGCCTCTGCCTTGTTTATTAATATCAACGTTTAGTTGCTGATGGTTCTAAACCGCCGAATTACACTTCAGTGAAATGAGCATTTAAAACATATAATTTAAACATGAACTTACGGTCTTTAGCAATTTGACAACTACCTACCTCAACATGCTATTTTACACACTCCCCAAATTTAACGACACGACAAATTAAAAGACTAGACGTTGAATCGTTAATAACCTAAATTAATTCACGAGGTTAAATTAATGGGAGCCCGGGCCCCAAAAATGTTTCCTTTTAAAAATGCCCTTATGCCCGTCGATCACCCTCCCAGTGTTGATATTTGACAACTTTATTGGATCAGTAATTGAATTTCCAAAAGCGTTCTATTGATAAAAATTGCCACATTGGTGGCCGCTCCGAAGACTATATTTTAATGGCGGTTCGGAAAATGAAAATTAGACGAGACGACGTTATATTGAGGATAAAAAACGACGAAAAATTAATGGGTAGCTTTCAGAATAAAAGGTATTGTTGAATATTTTATTTTGTTAATAGAGAATGATGTAAAGTACTAGACTAATGATTTTACCCTTTAGGCGTGTAACATGTAACGACTTAATGACCACGCTCATCAAATCTGACTAGGCATTAATAAACTAAGTAATCATGAAAAAAAAAACTATTTACAAAAATACTTTTACTTATACTTGTTACTGGCTTTTATTCCCAAAACATCACGGTCTTTGTTCATATTCATTATGTATTTAATGGACCGTGGATTCGCACACATTCGATTTAGCAATAATATTACACATAGTGTAATATTATTGCTTAAAGCCGTTCCTAAGGAGTAGTTCCTGAGATTAGCGCTTTCAAACAATCAAACTCTTCAGATATTAATTTAGTACAGATTCAGTGCAGACAAAATAGCATTTCGTCATCACGATCAACCGTGTCTGCATTGTGCAACGAAGATCTTTTACGATCAGCTGATCCGTTAGCTCGCTCACCTCGTAAAAAGTACTAAAAACATTTACAACTCACAAAGCTCGACTCATCTTAGACACCAAGACGCTCGACCGTTTCATTAAAATATTTCCATTGTGATTTCCAAAGGCAACGACTCAGTAAGTGGCTTAATAAATAGAGCTGGGAGTAGTTAAAAATTTATCTCCTCTTAAAATCTCCGCTTGTTCGAAACCTCCTCTGGAAGTTTGCCCGTTTGCGGCGGGAACTTGCGTTTCACTTAGCTTATTAGTTCAGGTGAAGCCTTCCGACTGTTTTTGGGTCCGAGTTTCGAGTTCAAACAACTTCCAGTATCATTATGTAAGTTCTTGCGCTATTTTCGTACTTAAGATTTCGATTGTACATAATATACTAAGTTAAAAGTTAAAAATTTACATAATATTTCTTGATTGATTGATGTCATCGGTGAAGGTGATCGTTAGTTATATTATAAAGGGGCCCCTTAATCCTACACGCTGGGTCGAAAGTCCCAGGCGCCGACTGACATTCCTATCTGTTCCACGCGATGGACCCGGCACCCTCACGGAGAATCCATGGATAGCTAAGAAGTTCGTCTCAATTAACCATGATTATAATGTATATTATGTTCATTGAAACCGTGTCCTATCATATTTATATTTTAAAAGCACATAAGCGTTCCTTTATTTTAATTAAAAGTACAGTTCAACACAATTTGCTCATCCACTGGCCAAAATAATGATAAAAATCATCCTCTACGGCCGTTTATCAACCATGTAGCCTGAGATGAAATTTTCGGTCACTCATTCGATGACTGGCCTTTGCGAAAATGTCTTCACTTTTCATTTCTTGCTTTATCTATAACTCCTCCCACAAAAACAAAATAGAGATGTGTGCGTGATTTTTTGATAATGATAATGATAATTTATATCACAAAAAACAGAGTACATTAGGTGAGTTTTGAGTTTAGTTTTCTGTTTACTCATAGTTCAACCATCAAACATGACCATCGAAACAGCTGAAACAACTTATAGCGCTCGCGTTAATTTGCACCAGCACATTTACTAGAACTCTGCCCACTAATGGCCCATCAAGCCCTTTTACTGGCAACGGAAGCCTTCGCCATCTCTATCACACATTACAATGTGATAAAGACGGGTGCTTTGAAACTATTAAAATACAACCAGAAAATGACAGTCCGATACTAAGTACTGAAGTTCAACATCATTAAGAAACCAGTCCATTATAAGATAATGGTACGGAAGTAAATGGTAGTTGTTTCTGAAGTTAATTAAATCATTTGTTTGTTGTGACTATTCGCTCCTCAGCCAAGGATATCATATCTTCAGGAGAGCATCATATTTGATTACACAGAAATAAAACTTTTAGTGGCGTCTTTAGGGCAAATAAGATTTAGCTGTGATTAACAATATGGCTCAATCAAGTAAGGAATTTCATAAAATCTATAGGGTTGCAGTTTGTTTGTACTCATAGACGAAGGAAACCGAAGGAATTCAGTAGGTAAGTTATTGGGTTCACTTGTTCTCGACCATACACAGCTGCTGGTCTTGCTAGCTACGTTGATGCGTCTGTCAAAACATACTTGCCTGTCAAAAAAGGGCATAGCCTTTGTTTCATTGAATTAGATAGTCTCACCAGTGAGGCATAACATCTCAAAGTTATACGTCGAAAAATATTGTACCAAAATTGCTTCTTCCTCCAATAAATAAAACATTCCTAAAGGAATATAATGCGATGGACTTTTCAATACGCCCGCGTTGAATGAAAGGCATTAATGCTTCCCCTCTGTCAAAGTGACAGCTGACGTCAGCCACGTCACTCTTCAGAACACCGAATGTATGAGTATTTCTTATTCCTTTTGAACCATATTTCTGCCTGCACTTAATTAGAGGTGTTCGATAAAATGAGAGAAAAGGAGTTTTGGTATATCTTAGTAACGTAGTAAAAAAAGAGTAGATGTTAGATGAAATAGTAAAAGTACAAAGCTTGTGCTTTTGTTAGCGTTCGTTTGCATATTAACCAACACAGAGGTTGCAATAAAAAAAGACTTGGGACATGTTCCTTTTTACCATTCACACTATCTTATTATTACGCATGGTTTAATAATAACACTCCCATTCACACTTTGGAATAATGTTCGATCACAGATAACGAACGAAATCCCATTCTACTTTAAACGTCGAATAAGCACCTAAATCAAACAATATTTTTTTGAGGTTCGCACAGTATTATGTAACACACATCACTACATAGTATAAAACAAAGTCGCTTTTTCTGTCATGTTGTCCCTATGAACGCTTAAATGTTTAAAACTACGCAACGGATTTTGATGCGGTTTTTTTTAATAGATAGAGTAACTCATGAGGAAGGTTTTTATGTATAAATAGTGGACAAGTACCACGGGCGAAGCCGGGGCGGGCCGCTAGTTAAATATAAAGCACTCAGTCATTGAAATTGATATTTAAAAGAAGAAAAAATACACTACACTATTTGTTTTGTTACAACCAAAAACAAAAGCCTTACCAAAATTAGACACAGACAGAATCCCTTTCAGTCAATTCAATTAAAAAAGGGCTTACTGTCTCCATTGTACCCACGCCGATTCGGTACATTTGCATAAATATTGCTACAAAAAAACTCCTTTAAACCATATAAAATTCAGCTCACGGAATCCGTGAATTTGCAAATATAATTCGCATAATAATATCATTTCTAAGCCGAACATTTTATTCCGATTGGCTGGGGTTTTTCCATATTGTTGGAGAGGTATCATTTATATTTTAGTACAGATGTAATTGATAGTCGGTGCACGCGCTAACGCTCGTGCCCTATCTCGTCAAACTGACGTGCCAATATGCTCGGGGATGTCAGATATTACTTTCTCTTTAAAGCGATGACTTTGATCTTTCCTTAGTTTTACTAGTCAGCCATTTTCGTACTTCGATATATTGGGGGAAATAGCTTTGTATAACATATAAGAGATCGAGGGTCGTAGCTTTATCGTCGTCTAGTTTTGTTCTCATCTTTTTCATTCTTCTTTGAACTCTGAATACATGATTTCAAATGATGGAAGCCTTTGCCCTGCAGTGGGACATTAATAGGCTGATACTTTTTTATACTACTTTTGCATTAGTTACTTAGTTCACCGGAGAGGATGAGGTAGCTTTGATCTCTAAACATGATCGATGGGCGGTCAGACGGATGGGGATGACAAGTCTTGACACAAATGTCTTAAATCACTACGTACTCGTACTACAATTATAACATTCCTTGGACTGTTTATGAATAAAATGCTACGCCATTAATGTTCAGAAACCAACTATTTATTTTCACTGCAAACAATATGAGTTCATCGCAAGCATAGAAAGAATATACAGATATGGAAGTACAAATAAAATAAAGTAACGGGAGATTAAAAATATTTATTATTTCGCCAAGTTGGCTAAACCCAGAGAACAAGACCAGGAATAAAACATTCTACACCGTCCAAAAGAATGTCCTTATAAAGTAATCCTAGAATATTTATTGTAGGAATTGTTTTTTCTTGTACTGGAAACAGGCCAAGTGGCGAGTCTGGCGAGCAAGCGTTGTCCACCTATCTTGCTAGTTTTACGAATGTAATTGTTTTCTTTGGGGGTCATTTGAGAACTAATAAGTTGTGATATATACATTTATGTCTTTGCCATAATGTAAGGAGATATTTAATTATTAAGTTTAATATTAGATGCTTTTGATAATTATTTATATGAAAAAATTAAAGTAAAAGGTATTTTGCCCTATTAACCCAATGGACCAAAGAGACGTTGGATTGGAAAACTTACCAGAAAAAATAATATCCATAATATTTTACTAAAAAGACGTTCTAAAGACAAATATTTCTGTGCTTTAGAAAATTGCAACAATTATTTGTACTCGTTATAACCGAACTTTGATTATTCATGCGAACTAAACATGATAAAAACCGAACAAAATCTGTGAAAACAACAAGTTCAAGGGTAAAGCTAAGAAAGTAATGATGGATTATAAGACCGTGAGGACTTGTCTTTTTTGCCTTAAACGTAAACAGGAACGAAAACATTTTATTACTTTTATTTACGAGAGAAATATTTATGGATTGATTAAGTAACGTTATCTTAAATTGCAATTGCGAATTATCCAATATAATAATACCCTCCTAGCCGAATTCGGCCACGGCGGCCAATTTTACGATTAGCCACTGGCGCGGGATATATTATAGTGCACAAGCGCATGCGCAGGCACAGGTGCACTCCCTATTCCCTCACTCCCATAATTCGGTGGGACAGCAATCTGACACGACCGTAGAGAGATCAGGCGCAGGACCAACGGCTTAACGTGCTTTCCGAGGCACGGGGGTGTAAATACACCGCCAACTTCCAAACTCCGGACTGTGTCTGTGTTATCACAACATGAAAACATAGACACAATTTCATCGGTCCGACCCGGGATTCGAACCCAGGACCTCCGGCGCGGCCGCCGCTTCAAAGTGCGACACACTAGCCACTGCGCCACGGAGGCAGTTATCCAATATACCTCGCATGAAACGAAGGTTATATGCAAATATACTATGTATAACTTATGTGTTTGAATTTGAAAAAAAAAACTGATTTATTAAACCTTTTCAATATGATTGTAAAAACAACCAAAGCAATTAAAATGTCAAAAACACTGTGGCAAAATTACCCGATTTTAAATAAAATTCGCAAACCAGATTCCTGATGACAGATTAAAACGAAAAAACCTAATTAAGTCTTGTCAATTGAAAGAAAATAACCATAGCTAATTGACAAACGAAACTTTTAAAATGTAGATTTTTTTTTAATTTTTATGATATTTATTTAGATAAGATTACTACCTTAATAAATTTTAAAATTATTGTATTATCTACACAAATTAAAAAACCATGCCCTCCAATAAAATCACGTTAAAATTTAAACATAACTCTGACTATCTACAATTGGTATTAAACTTCACATTGCACTGGTACAAACTATAGTCATTTTCTTCTTCTATTTCGAAACTTGAATAGAAGGAAAAATAAAATCGCTCTGGAAAAATCCAATTCTGCAACAAAGCCAGTCATTTTTATAATGGCCCCCACACCGCGCCGCGAAAGTACCAATGTGACTGGAATAAATCTATGTTGCACTGTAACATTCCACCAAATATCTCTTAGCCGATTCTCTGGCAGGAGTTCAATTGGTTACTGAGTTTAGTAGATCTGTAAATGTAATAATAATGTAGGAGACAGCCGTGTTTTTACTAAGTTTGTCTGCTAGTGGCGGAAGCAGTAAAGACTTTTTGATGATTTTTGAGCAATGTTTCCTCCTTACTTTTTAGGGTTCCGTAGCCAAAATGGCAAAAAAACGGAACCCTTATAGATTCGTCATGTCTGTCTGTCTGTCTGTCTGTCTATCTGTCCGCCAGTCTGTCACAGCCACTTTTTTCCGAAACTATAAGTACTATACTGTTGAAACATGGTGAGCAGATGTATTCTGTGAACCGCAACAAGGTTTTCACACGAAAATAGAAAAAAAAATAAAAAAGCGGGGGGTCCCCATAGTCAGAACTGAAACTCGAAAATTTTTTTTTATTGAAAATATACGTGTGGGGTATCTTTAAATAGGTCTTTAAAAATTATGTTAAGGTTTCTAATATCACTTTTTTCTAAAGTGAATACTTTGCGTGGCAGACCCTTCCAAAGTCGAAAAAAGTGTGTCCCCCCCCTCTAACTTCTAAAATAAGAGGATGATAAAACTGAAATAAATATATAATGTACATGACCATAAAAACTACCAACGAAAATTAGTTCGAACGAAATCTATTTAGTAGTTTTTTTAATACGTCAAAAATAGAATTTGTACGGAACCCTCAGTGCGGGAGTCCGACTCGCACTTGGCCAATTTTTATGAATTAACTATTCATGCATTAATGTTATTTTATCGTGATAAAACGTGATTTATTAAAATAACATTTTACATATTATTTAAGGAAGTTTTATTTGTTTAGATTCCATGTTATAGTGTCTGGAAATTTATAAAAAATCTCCAAAGCAGAATCGAACTTTCTCGTAAAGTTGTATTGAAGTGTCTATTTTAAGAAGAAGGTTAATTACGTTTCCCCTTTTCTTTTGTATTAGAAAAAAGCAACAAAAAAAATGTTAACAACAACGTCGGGGCACAACCGCCGGTCCGAAGCCCAGCTTAAACTGCTCTCCCGCCATTTAGATTGATTTTAAATTTATTGGCAAACTGCTGCCGTCCGGAGATATAGGGGCTTTCATCTAAGATGGACGATTTATCTTACATCGTTCCGAGAAAATAGAAATGTACACTGCCTTCTAATATTTATGTGAGATGCGCTCTGTACGGGTTATATCGTACTGAGTTTTCAATGATATAAATTCTTTCATTCGTTTTCGTTCCGTGAAGTAAAGTGAATTTATACTGTAGCTTACTTAGATGTTTTGTAGACTGACTGGCGCTGCGATGGCTAAAAGGTCTCTCTCTAAAGTCACCGATACGCTATGGCTTTGATTTAAAGTTCTCAGTTGGAAAAAGATCATGTTTTACTTTTAAAAATAACTGGATCCTTGATTGTTTATTAGCCCAATGTCTTTCAACTCGTGTCACTCTCGAAAAGTACGTAAAAACCGTTAGTCGTTTTTCACGACCAGATTAGAAAAATAAGAAAAGTCAAATTAATAACACTCCGAATTCGGAATAAATTTGACCACAGGTTCGGGGATCTCGTATCCCAAGGGACCGCTTCGACTAACGGATCACTTTGCTACTGGGCCAGTCGATTAATTAGTGCAGAACCAATCGAAATAGTACAGTTATTTTAAAAGTACTAAATATTTAACTGTACTAAATCTCAATTATAGAAGCACTAACTAAGTGATAATGAGAAATACATTTCTTTGGCAATAATTAAGAGAACATGGAATACACAAAGAAGTTTTGTATAATAAAAAAACAATAAGGATCAGTAATTCTGGTTTGATCGCAGAATTTGTTCATTCATCACTCGCCGAATACGACATCAAAGCGTTCGAATAAAAATACAATCACAAAAAAACAACTCACCACAAGGACTCGAAACACAAAAGAACCTCTTACCTGAAAAAAAAATGCCGCCATTAAAACACGAAATCCGACGATCACAGAAATAAGTAGTAAAGCAATGTAACCAAATCTTTGTCTTATAAAACGGGACAGTGATTTATAAATAAAGTCTCAGAATATTAATGTCCCACTGCAGGGCTAAGGCCTCCATCATTTGAAATCATGTTTTCGTTACAAAGATGGGTTTTGGCTTAATCACCACGCTTGCCAATTGCGGGTTGGCGATCACAAAACCGGGCTGTGTTCAGAAAAATCAACACAAATTTTGGGAATCGAACCCCGGACCTCAAGATCACGGCCCGGTACTTAAACCACTAGATCGAGGCGATTTATATAAATAAGTTTTCAAAATTGTGATAATCTATATATGTATAGGTATGTGTTTAGGTAATGCCCGTTAGTTACGCCTTTATAATGCGACAACGGTTAGTACGATTTTTGTTATTACAAGAAGCATAAATGTTTTGGCGCAAAGAGTGCAGGCACAGATACTAAACATGGTACAAGTTCGATTTGTATTTGATACCACGTTAGGAGAAATACGATGTTATTTTAATGATTTTATAATTTGGCGCCGTGAATAGCACACATTTTACGAATTTCCTGACTGATCACAAAGATTGTGTATCGAACCTCGACAGGGACAATATCTCTCTTATTTACTTGATAATTACTACATATACTTTTTATATTCTTTATATTCCTTCAGTCCCACAGCCACGTAACGCACAGACACACTACTAGACACAATTCAAGATTGAACGAATTCTTATTTGGTCGGAGGATCGTAATCCCTCCTCGCAAATTGTGCCTCATATTGCCTCATAATTCTATTGTAACGAGATATTTACGATAAATATCTGCTACCCTTTTCAATTTGCTGTTCGTGAACGAAAAACGGGATGAGGTATTTTTGGTGGCCGAAAATAAAATGCTTACCTATTAGTATTTTTAAAGATGCTGTGCTGGTGGTAAATGTAACATAATATTATAACGCAACAATATAGAGCCTTTCCATTTATTTCATATTGATCCATGATTCATTATAAACAACAACATGAATAAATTGAAGATACTTTTTTGAAAACGAAGCATATCTGTATGTTTATGCACTTTCATTGTGTAGTGTACTGCGTATACTTACAAATACAAAATCTTCATCATGACCGTCAGATTACTAGACAACATAGACCCCCAATGCTCTCCAAAACGAACTTGTAATTGGAACTTAAAAATAATAATACGATATTTTTATAAAACTACGCAAAATTCAAATCTCATTCTTGCAAATTTTTCATATAACGCTCGAGCTGATCCTGTATTATGGCAAGACAATATTGCGCAGGTAATACGGAGCCCATGACGAGCCCAGTATAATGCGCTTACAATAAAAACGATATGAACAAAATTGCATACAACCTGAGTGGAGGCCAGGAGATTGGCAATTTTATAGTCAGTTTAATTTAAGCTTCTTCTGTAGAAGAATGTTTTTTTTTCTTAATTTTGTGAATTGGATAAGCATAGGACCAAGACGGCATATTGCAAATGATATAATGGATACGCGTTTAAAATTAAATGTAAAATGTAAAAAAAATTAAATGTAATCTACACAATTGTTTAAGCTTAAACTTGAGGACATCTCATTTGATTTTTATGATTTTTGTGTTTATTTTTATTCTTTTTCGGGAAGGACATTAAGATTACAATGTTATATTTTAAAATTGAAAATAGTAATATTATGAACTCAATTATTCACTTCAAGGCAGAAAAACTTCCTATGAGGCCATAAGTAGTTAAATAACAATAATTCCATTGACTATACTCTGTCCACTATATGAAGCGTCTTTTGACAGGTCGCCGATTGACAACATTGGTGATGTCCTAAAGTATCTCAAATGTGTCAGCAATCCGATTGTACTATTATCATTATTCGACTTAGGTACGTAAAAAATAACCGATTTCGATAAACATGCGTTTTGATTTAACATTCTCTTCGATTTATTGTAAACAAATATAAATCCATATATTTGAGTTTATAAATTAAATATAAAACAAATAAGTTATATTAGTAAAAGAAATTTAAATCCAGATGTTGTTACCTTTCTATGTAAAATATACATTATACCTTATGAACATGTTATGAAGAAGTTTAGATTTATTCATAGCATTTATTTCTATCGATTATTTGTAATCGGGGGCACAATCGTTCTAATCGTTTTTCGTAGCACATCACTGAGTTGGCAGTAACCGTCCATGAAGAACAATATTCTTTTTTCGAAAATTAAACAAAAACAATTCGAACTTTCATAGGCGTGAGCTGTCAAAAGACGCTTCATAAAGTGGACAGAGTATAGGTGTAAATATTCTGATTATTTAAATGCGCACCCGCGACTTTCAGTTTTTTGTTAAGATCTTATAAAAAAAAGTACCAGCCTATTAATGTCCCACTGCAGGGCAAAGGCCTCCATCATTTGAAATCCTGTTTTCGTTACAAAGATGGGTTTTGGCTTAATCACCACGCTTGCCAAATGCGGGTTGGTGATCACAAACCCGGGCTGTGTTCAGAAAAATCAACACAAAATTTGCCCGACCTGGGAATCGAACCCAGGACCTCGAGACCACGGCCCGGTACTTAAACCACTAGGCCACCGAGGCGTTCAGAAGGTCTTATATTGTAGATTAAATTAAGTTTAACTAGTCTAAGGCTATAATTTTATTAAAGTCATAATCAAGTAGTTACATCACAGTTTTTATGTCCATAAAAAACCTGACGAGGTGTGAATCTTCTTATTGTTTGAATGCGAAACCGCAACTTCAGCTTTTTTGTTATGATTTTATTTTTTACATTTATTTACGAGTAGCTTGCTATCACCAGTCTCAGGCTGTTATATATTAAATTCATAATCAGTTCCCTATGTCCATAGAAATCCTGACTCCATTCATCTTACATTCCCGCCAGTTTCCTAGCCACGCATTGTAGCAGATAAGCTGCAGTGTCGTCGAATGCGGCCGCTTGCGTTTCCAATGCAGCTGCGGAAATGTGCAGATAACTTCTGAAAGGTGCATTCAGAGGCACAAGAAAACACCGTTTGACCAGCGCCGCCGATCTGATCGAGCTGTCGACGTATTTTGAGGTTATATCCTGTTGCGTGAGTATGAAAGACTTTATCAATTTAGAACCAGTATTATGCATACTGATATCATAAATGTGAATGTGTGTTTGTTTGGATATTTGTCAGTCAGTCACGCTGACAATACTGAACGGCTTTTGATGAAATTTGGTATACAGGCAGGGTAAGGGCTGACTTAGGTAATAGGATACTTTTAATCCTGATAAAATGATCACAAGAGATAACTCTTGATAACGCGGGCAAAGCTACGGCTAGAAAGTTCTGTTAACAGTAAGTAACATTGTACAACTCCGTGCGTTACTCCGTATCTTAGCACCTTGTATTTCGAAGAAAAAAAAAATGAACTCTACACAAACTGTTTGTGGGATTTACATGTGGCTAACAAATTTTAGTCATAAATACTATCAGTGGAAAACAAACACCGCAAGTTAAAGTTAAAGACTCGTATCGTATATGAACAACACAATTTTTGACGACTACATTCCTATTAGTTTCTATCGCACATTCCACTCCCATCTTTCCTTAAGAATTATTGAATATTTCTCATTGTTCCCATTGGTACCATTGGTCCATGTGAGTCTAGGCGTCAGATAAGCTGTGTCTCGATCAATGGTGAATGCACAAGCCGCTTGCATTTCCAATGCCATTGTGAGGTCGCAAGAGGAATAGTCCGCGAAAGTAATACGTGCCATATTTTGAAACGTACGCTTTTATTCACAATAAAAAGACAGATGTTTGACAAAAAATGCTTATGAAAAGAATAAGACACAAACATCAGCCCGAATCAAAATTATTATAATATGAAACTACTTCTAAACGGATAGAATCTCAATTTAATTTTCAATCTACATGTTTACAGCAAAACCCTACGTTTCGGTTACTTTTCAGCAGTAGCTAAATGTCAAAATGTAGTTTTATTTCATGAATAACAGTCGCGTAGACCAAAGAAAACATTTTAATTATGATATTTAAATTAAAATGTATGTACAATTGTGCATTAAACTTATAAACTTATTTTCAGCATGAATAGTATTTAGCTATGATATGAAGTATGTTTGTATTCGTAATGTAAAGGACAATAAGGCGCGAACCTAGTGCAGAGGTCCCTAAACACAATTTTAAATATTTTTTATTCAAAATAACCCCAAATCGTAAAACACTGCCACTATTATAAACTTTCCACCGCCACTTTTCTCAAGATATCTCCCAAACATCGGATTAACCACGCCATTTAGGAAAACGACTGGAGTTTAGAGCCTTCAGTGCGGTTCAATAATCCCATCCAGGGTTCGATTCTGCAAATACTCTTCGTGATGGCGCCAGCAGAATTGCACCCCCGGCGATGCACAGATCTAGTAAATGGAAATCGGAGACTGCCATTGGACAAGTCGATTAGCTAGGTTGATTAGAAAAATGATTGGAAACTATCGAATTTGTTTCAGAAAATCAAAGTTAAATTGTTTTTGTTCCATTTTAATATACTACTATTGAAAATTTTTGGGGTTTGTGATTAGCTCAATATCATACAAAAATAACAAAATTGAAGATGTCAATCGCTTTCTTAGCGTGATATACTCGTAATAGTTTATTAATCGTGTTAGGGCATTCCATGATTTTGAGGCGAGCCTTAATAAATGTTTTATTTTTTTGAAGTCGTAAATACATTTTGTATATTGAGAATTAAGACGAATGAGAAGAGTACATAAAAATCATTAAGTGTATTCTCAAGCTTTTACTGCCTCATAGATATTTTGGTCATTTACTCCATATGTTGCCCTATTACAGGTCCATCCGATCTCTAAGCCATTAATTTCGTGTAAACAGGCTACTAGCGCTAGTTTCGAAGCTATTTCAACGGCATTATAGTCGATGATCTAATGAAATTATTTTTCGATTTTCGGTTTAGTTAACACAGCCGATATTAGCCATTCTGCGCTTCGCTAAACGACGATAAGTGCGGACTAATCGGCACCATTATAATTGAAACGGCGGCGATTATAGGCGCGTCTATTATACGCACGCCGATTATACGTACGCCTAACCGCTGACCACGTGGTGCTAACACCGACGAAAATAGTTCCGCGATATGAATGTGTTTGAATTTACATATTACATTTTCAAAATCGACGAGTGAAATAACTCGTGTCAATATAATGTCTTGAATGACACGTCTTTGAGTGTTTATATACCATCGTTGTAAAAAAAAAACATTGAAGTTCGCATGGGGTCATTGGAATCTTATCTGAAAGGAGATAGCTCAAATAAAACCCAGCGTTGGCAGAAACTTCTTATGTCAGTTTAGATAGGGGGGTATTGCAAATTAAAATTGAATATAGATTTTTCCGGAATCTGTTAATCGCAAAAACTTTTCCCATCCATTTGGTAGGTACTAGAAATCCCTTTTTTTCCTGGCAAAATACTCTATGGGACCATTGGAGGTTTGAGTACTAGAAATGTAATAAATCGCAAATAACTTATCCCCTTACGAACCGTGAGGAACAGGATATTACGATTTTCAGTACAAAATGTATCTCCTGTCCCTTGAAGGGCTTTAAAAAGTATCATCAAATAAAAACTCCCTTACGTAATTTGACTTCCGTGCTAGTCGCCGCTACACTTCCTTATTACCAGCTATTTTAATCTTTTTTACAACATCCTCACGAGTCGCGACAGAGGCATTTACCTGTAAAAATGAAGAGGCTCTCTGCGGCCTGGTCCTCGATAACCCCTTTTCATTAAGGACACTAGATGATATGAGCACCCTAGAAGAATACTTTCCCCTCTTCATATTGGCTCGATATATTATACGGGCTATTTGATACGCCGGTTTTTTGCCTCAAGTACTAATGATAAAGGAAGTGGAAAAACCGTTGTCTTTACAATGGCGGGTGTCTTCTTTTTATCTCGGTTTTTTGTTTGAGGAAAATTGTGACGTAGATATACAGTATCGAGATATTTATAGTAGTTATTAATAATATGATAATTTATGTATTTGAATTCTGGTAACTACTTGTTAGGATGTGTTTTTGTACCTAAGGTACAATTTCCAGGTCAGATTTCTTACACAGATTATATTTCTACATATTTCACAGTCGGCAATGCCTAGCAAGTCAGGTAATTAAAGCAACTTTCTATGTCATTTCATCACATATTATAACTAACTTTTGAGAACAATAAAATTTTAGACAAAACCTACATCATATTAAAAAACACGTCTGTATCATAGCCATCACAGTTTCGCTATAAAATGCGTTGGTTTTAACAACCACCTTTCTGTATCATTCGACCCAAAAAGAATAGCTAATATTCATACCAAACAAAAATGCACTCGAAAGGCCATACAGGTATCATTTTCAACGGATCCAGGAATTCCGTCCAAAAACCGTACATGAAAAATCACGGTTCAAACGGAATTTCTGAACGTCACTCCACAGTGACAGTGAAACATCGGACATTTTGAACTCTCTGTCAGCCGTAGTAAGTAGGAAGAGCAGTCACGTAAACTTTTACGGGGATTCCGTGATGAAAAGTCGAGTGAAATGGATGACCGTTCCACTTTATTGAACTTTCACGTTTGAGCACTTCCAAAAGGAATAATATAAAAATATTCTAAAGTTATTTTGTAACAAAAATCTGTCACCTGTGTAAGGTTTATGTTGTGTTCGCTTTCCTCAGCCAAACTTTCTGATGAAAGTATAAATATGAATGTCGAACTGAACAACAACAAAAGAGTTGAGTTAAAAATATAAATTCATCTTTCTAATTCAATAATCTTGATTCCATCATCAGCTAAGTAGTTAGATTATGTTATAGGAATAAAAATCTCTAGTCTCACAGAAAAAAAACGAGTATCCTTTCAACCGCCGTGTCCAAAGATTTTCATTTTCAAAATAAATCACAATTAATATTCGTCTTTTCAACAATAATGAAGCGAATGCGTTCGTAAATAAATCACTTAAAGGTGATGTCCATAAAATGACCCAGATTTGACAGGAATGAAATGTATACCAGTGGATTGACATTGAAATAAAATATAATGTTACCAAGGGGTCAACCCTAAAATCGTTATAGTATAGGAGCTAGGAGCAAAATAAAATAAGTAAAAAATTCCTTTAAAAAAATAATAAAATAAGTTTACGTCATGCTGTGGCTTTATATGACGTTGTTTTAATGTTGTATCACTTGTGATAATTATCATCAACACATTTCACAAGCAACAGCAGCGTAATAACAACATCATATTAAATCATTAAATCATCCACATATCAAATACTCTGTTTTTGGAATATTTTTTTATTTTCTAAATAGTGCTTAATGTACTGTCGCTGATTAAACAGCCCCAAGCCTTGTTACCAATCCTTTTATGACATTTGCGCTCAGTGAATCGCACACTCTCTCTCTCTGAACACTAATTTTGTTGTTGATTCGAAACTGTGGCGCGTTAAATACGTTGAGTGTAGTATCTATGAGCGAACAAAAATAAGTATAACAGTTAGAGCATTTCTTTTGCTTGTACATTCATGTGTAACACACACAAGTTATTGTGGATTAGAATTTCGTTGTTGTTATATTCTAGGAAATATCATTAGAACTTATCACAATAAGACTTACATTATGAAAATAAATGATTTACAAAAATATTCTCACCCAGAACATAGCTTGTTACTGAGTGTTTGTTATGTTGATGATTTAATGATTTAATTTTAATATGATGTTGTTATTATGTTGCTGTTTCTTGTGAAATGTGTTGATGATAATTATCACAAGTAGTACAAAATTAAAACTACGTCATATTAAGCCACAACATGACGTAAACTTATTTTATTAATGTTTTGAACGAATTTTTTTACTTATTTTATTTTGCTCCTAGCTCCTATACTATAACGATTTCAAGGTGGCCCCCTTGGTAACATTATATTATATTTCAATGTGAATCCACTGGTATACATTTCATTCCTGTCGATTCTGGGTTTTTTGTCCATACATTTATGGACATGTCCTTTATCCATAGAACATTTCGAACGAATTCTATTCGAAAATTTAAATATAAGTCAAGTGTAATAATATTTTAAGTATCCTCCTCATAAATTAATAATCTTATTTATCAATCAGCCATCATGAATAAGATAAAATTTATATTATTATTTACAAATATAAACACATGAATGCCTGCTTGGTTGGAAGCACACTTAAAACGAACTAAGAAAATATCTCCACGACACATTCTTCTAAGCTCCGTACCGTCCAAACTCCGAATTCTTTTATCGGACAAATAAAACTTCTAGAAGTGAAAGGGGGACAATGTAACTCCGCAGGTGCTCTCAATAACTGTCCGATAAGAGTGTGGAAGCCAGCGCGGACACCGGACGGTAGGAATCGTCGATTGTATCTCCACAGTTAGTTACTAACCTGGAAGTGCGGTTACTAACTGATTGAAATTTCTTGGAGTATTGTTTTCGCCCCGTCTTCGATTTGTCGAAGTTGGGTAAGCGTTGGCGAAACGTTGTTTCAAGTCAGTGAGACATTTGGTGTTAATGTTATATAGCAAAATTTTATATCATTTTACTCCATTTAACTTTCAAAAATTTAACAGAACGTTTTGCTTTATTTTTGTCTTCAAAGCTAATAATTTGAAAAATCGTGTTCAACACATACATAACACAATTGTTTAACTTCGTCTAGTAAAACAGAGTGAATAACTCTTTTGAGTGCACTAATTAGTTCAAAATCTTTGCCCTAGAAACATACACCCAATACTAACCTCATTTTCTCTTTAAAAAACAACAAACATTGAACCAATCTAGCGATTACCGCTTCAGATATTCAGATCCCCGTACAAAAATTACCGGCAAAAACAAAACAACCCACGTCATGCTCGCAAGATAAAAAATTAAACGAAGTCCTTTCCAAAGATGTCGAGTAAACAAAAGTACCTACTCACGTTCTCGAACCCGGAAGCGTTTCCTTATCGGAAAATGGTTTTGTTTTAATTAAACGCTCGGTACAAGAATGGGGCTTTTCAGAATTATTACGAAATTGAATCACTAGGTGTATTTGAGGATGTTTCTGATTGGTCAGATTGCACCCTCGAAGGATTTCCCTTTATTTGATACAGAAAATGTTAATATTTTTTTGTTACTTTGTATTATGGATTCATTGAAACGTTTAATTAACGATAGAGAATAACATTTTAAAGATTTCACATTCTAATTGTATGTGGTTTTCTAACAAAGTCAGTATACTGATTTGGACACCAGATGCAGATCAAAAACCGTTACCACGAAAGTGAAAAATGTGATAAATTGTATTTATTCACTGTGTATGTGTATGTGTACGAGCTGGCTTCCTAAAAATGCAATTGAATACTAAGGAATTCCCTGCAGTCTTCTAGGTAAAATTATTCTTATTTACTTCCACAGACGAACTCCTTTCAATCTTCAAAAGTGTGCACTAAAATATTAATGTAAACAAGCCATTGTCCTCACAGAAACTTGTATGAATTGGGTATAATTGGCCTTCACGTGTGTTGCATGTTGCATATAACCCGACGAGTACTTACAGACTGAGAGCGGCATCATTACTCCCTTTGTGAGAGCGCACATTGGCTCAGAAATAAACTATTACCTCTTGCTTGGAAAATGGAATAACAGAGTTGCAGCTCTGCTTTATGCAAACGATATGGAGGTACTCACTGGAATTTGTATATATTCACCTACGTTTAACTTAGTGATTGATAATATTTCGTCTTTTTCACTATGCAAGTGAAAAAGACGAAATATTATTAATTATCATAATTATTTCCATTTTTTATAATCATTCATAATTTCAAATAAAAGGTGAAATTTGCTTAATAGGGACTATTTAGGTGCAATTTTGCTTAGCTGGGTAGCCGATGTATTTTGATTACACCTGAATATTCCACTGCAAGAGAGGTGAAAAAACAAAACGTTTAAGCCCTTTTTATTAACTCTTTACTAATTCACTACGTAATTACTGTCGTTAAAACAACAGGAATTATTTTTTTGCCCGAAATAGCAATTTCGAGTAAAATTGAAATGGGAGCACATTTTCTCTTCTGAATCCGTACGCTAGGTCTAATTGCCCCACGCGTTGCATCACAACTCCGGACCGCAGCGCGGCACGTCATTACTCCCTTTGTCGCACATCGGCTGCTCAAAAATAATTATTATTAAGGCAGAAAATTATAATTACATGATTGTAATAACTGTGCTTTAGATAAAAGAAACAACCGTTGGTAAACAAAAAATAAGTGTAAAGAAAACAGATTTACACCTTTTCTCTTTCCCTGCATGTGTTTGACTTTGGCGGGTTTGATATGTCGACCCATTGAGGGTAAATCTAGACACAATGAAATATATCTCATAAAAAACAGTCTGTCATCAAATATAAAACATGCTAGTGAAAATACAAATAGGAACACATTTCCTTTCACACCTTTGTTAACTTTCACATCTACCTCATGTAAATCTTTCAGAAATTCAATTAACAGGCTTCGAAATTATGTGTGATGGCTCACTGCTCAATAAAAGTTAATAAAATCGCTTCGTTGAGAATAATTATAACGTCCGATGTGGAATTAATAAACAAGATTCAAAGCAAACTTTTCTACTTCACTGCTAAAGAAATCTTAGTTTTGCCATACATATGCTAATAATTTAATCAATACACCCAAATCCCCTCGAAAGACCTCAGAACGCTTTAGAAAAGGCTTAAACTCCATCTCATGCCACCCGCGCTAAGCGCCGTGTCCCCGAGGATAGTCTAAATGTTTATACGAGAAAAAACCCTAACAAATTCGCCTCAAATATACATGAGTAGTATGAAAGAGGGCCATTTGCAAAACGTTCGGAGCCGTTTGCGTGTGCCCGACATTGGATATGAATAAGTAAGGGGAGATCAGACTCGACTGTACCGCCTTAAGGCGTTGTCACATTGCTGGTGTGCCAAGGTTGCGGAGTAGGTGTTATCCTATTTCGAACTCACATACAATATTATTATTACTTTATACTATCAGCGATTGGTCGTCATGAAATCAGATTAAAAAATGATCCCTAAGAAAATAACCAACACACTTTTATCGTTAAAACAGGGAGTTGATCGAGAAGTCAGTTAAAAATTATAATAAAAGAATAATTTTGTACATTTAATTAAGTTTGCATAACGCTAAGTATCGCTCGATTTTATTGTTTTGACAATAATTGATGTTAATTCTTCTATTAATAATCGAAATTATTTGTGAGGACCAAATGGTATATGTATAGAAAAATAAGAACTTCTATAAGTAGTAACAAAAGTGATAGTTGGTTCGGTTGAGCAATTAAGTACACTAAAATTATTACGTGTGTCATTACAAATGAAAATACGAAAATGAACAGCATGGCAACACCTTTACGAAGAGGTAACAAGTAGCAACTGCTGTAAAATATGAACACAGTTTAACTTCGCTCCGTAACTGTATGGAAAGTAACATCTCACAAGAAATGATGTAGGAAATGCTTGTTATGAAGCATCTTCTTGTTTGCCTTTATTATTTGAGACGAAATTGTTATTATGAATTGCTGATACGTACTTACATACGTTATACTCGTACCCTTGAGCGTTATATGAATTGAATTTACTTTCTATTTGAAGATAATATTGCTACGTACGTAATAATTACTATAATCTATACTAATGTACATAATACAGCTGAAGAGTTTGTTTGTATATTTGTTTGTTTGAACGCGCTAACCTCAGGGACTAATCTTTTTGTGTTGGATAGCCCATTTGTCGAGGAAGGCTTTAGGCTGTAATATTGCATGATATGTGTTGAAACCGTAATCCACGGGGACGAAGTCGCGGACGGCCGTTAGTCAGATGATAACACGTTGATCTGTTAGTTTCCTTATTAAGTAACTTAAGTGTATGTAGATATGTTTCAAAATTCTGTTTGAGTTTTTAAAGTATTTTACGTACATAATGGACATTTTCACCTATAGAAATATAACGATCTATGAACGCAACACAGAAAAAAACATTAAAACATTCTCAACTAAAAAGCAGGTTACCAATTACCCTTCAAAATTGCGTTACACTTGTTTATCAAACATGTCAATAACAACGTAACAAATGTATCTTGTCCCTTTGTAGGTCAAACTTAATGAGGCAAACTTGAGAAAATTCAAAGAAACATCCCAAAAAATATTAAGAAAACCCATCAAGGCAGACGTGCAGGGAGACAAAGAAAGTTATTAATGTTTGGGCCATTGTCTCCGGCTAGCGCGGCTTGACCTCGCCGCTAGGGTTGTGCCACAAACTTAGTTACACATTTTTACAAGAACATATTGCAGGCTCAAAGTCGTAACTCTTTGTAGATTTTTATTTTACATTGATGTGATCCCATAAATGTAGTTAAATCTGAATAAAAAAATATATTTGATTTACGTACTTCCCATTCAACAGAGAAATACTTATCACACAGAGACGAACTTCTTAGCTATCCATGGATTCTCCGTGCGGGTGCCGGGTTCATCGCGTGGAACAAAGAGGAATGTCAGTCGGCGCCTAGGACTTTCGACCCAGCGTGTAGGTTTAAGGGGCCCCTTTATACTATTTAGGGTTAAAAGTCGTAAAACACAGTAACAGTACCTTAAAATAAAAACTGTTTATTGTGATTATGAACAAAATAATTATTAATATCAATCTTATGTTTTTATTATTTCAACCAAGATTTCACGTTTGTCAGGAGACATCTTAAAAGTATGTTAAGAAAAATATTATATTAATTTAAATATAAATCATCAGAATAATACTAAGTAAAGTATGTGATAAAACTTATTGTACTTAAAACTTAATCCATCCAACCAATCGATTGGCAAAAAATTTAAAATTACAAACACCAAAATTCATTCCAAGGCCACCTCAATTCTCACAATAACTTCAGTCGACACCCCTAACGGCCTCCAAAGCAACTCTAGCAGAAGGGTCTAGAACACTGGCCTGTCGGCTCCAGTGGAACATCCCATTGTTCCATTGATCGTCTGATGCGATACTCCTTCAATACTCCGAGTATTTGGCCAACTCACTGCTTCAGATGAAAAAACTCAGAAACCCTCTGCCAAAGCAATTTTTAACTTCAACTGTCAATGTTAAAACTCAATTTGGAACGGTTACATCGCGTTTCTTCGAAACCAGTCCATAGATTGAAGCTGTTAATTACTTCTGAACGAGGGTTGTTCAAGGATAAGGAAAGCGGGAAAACAACTAAACATGTCTATATCTTTTGTTCGAAGTCGCAGACCGAAATTCCAGGCTTCCCTTGAATGCAAATTTATCGTTCAATTCAGTATCGAAACAGTTCAGTTCTTTAATCTACTTTCATTTCCCCTGTATTTTTCTCTTAAGCTCTAAATGTAATGTCGAAGTCATTCCAGCTATCTTTAACATTACAACGGGACTAAACGCGATATTATTTTTATAAGTACGTGAGTACTTACTGCTCGTTTGTTGTTTCGTTGCAGTACAAATATTAGTGCTAATTCGGGGGTAGTTTCCGATTCACCGCCTCAAGCCCGTTCAAGTAGACGACGCCGCGCACCGCCAGTTCGCTTGTGACCACGGCTGCAGCATCGCAGCCGAAACGTCAAGCAGTAAGTACTCACGTACTTATAAAAATAATATCGCGTTTAGTCCCGTTGTAATGTTAAATAATTATAATGCAACGCGAAAGTTTAAAGTTATATTCCAGCTATCTATTAAGTACTTCAAGAATATTCGAGAATTTACTTTGATAATCATCATCGTCATTCTCATAATCATAATATGTGTAATAAAATTGGTAAGACATTTCAAGCATAAAAAGGATAAGGATCATTATTTCCTTTTACCTCTAAAATCTGATAAAATATTGAGGCGTATAATTTCAGAGTCGTAATTTATTTGATTCAAATAACATTAATGCTTCAAGGGATCATAAATCAAAATTGTACAAAATCACGTATATTTTAATATTCCACAAAAACCCCATTCATCATAGATTTTGACAGGTGTCTTTGTGAAATGAAAATACGAGTAATTTTGGTTATTTTTTATACAATAAAGTGATACTAAGTAATTTTGTTTATTATTTGTGAAAATTTGATAACAATAAGCCAACTACTGATATAATTTTCTAGTCCTGATAAACTTTTGGATTAAATCAAGAAATTGTCGGTTTGGTTAATAAAAAGGTATATTATTTGTTTTATTTTTCTTTGAGTTGTTTTAAAGTGGCCGGTTAAAATTTTTAATGGAGGTTCTCTTAAGAAAGCTAGTGATCGCTAAAATTAAGGAAGCTTTTAGGAAAATCCCTTCCCTAATGGGTGTTATTTAGAGTTGCAAGTCTGTATGAAACTTTTTAACCTACCACAAGCAAAGTGAACAGATGTTTGAAACTACAAGCCATTAACGGGTTCCTTAAATAACATTCACTGCGTCAAATCAAAACATTTAAAACAGAATACACTTCAAAACCTCAAAGCTACCTTCTTTGTAGTTAGCGCCTATAAATCTTGGTCACCATACAAAATCCTCGACTTTATTCTTCCTCAGTAACGGCCGGCATTTACGATGCACTAAACTGTGTTCCTTCCGCGTCCTTTATAAAATATAATAGCGCTCATAATTTTTTTAGTAGTTCTACTTATGAAACTTGTTAAAACATGATTTATTTTGTTCCGAGAAGACTTAAAACATGTTTTTTTACTTACACTTTTCAAGTGACAACCGACACAACAAGAAAGGTAAAACTAATAAATTCATGGATTGAGACACTAATGGCCTTACCTTCAACTATGCTTAAAGCTTTTTCTATGGAAGCCAGGGAATGGATAGACGTTGTTACTTAAATATTTTTACACGTACGTAGCTTGAGTACGAAAACCGATGTTGATCACACATACATATGTATATACATACAGGTGTAACAAGCGTCTATCGGCGATTGTAATCAATCCCTTACTAACCTACGAGTAGTCGCAGGTTCGAGTACAATTAAACAGCTAGCCAAGTTATGCCTTGATTAAATTCTTATTAAAAAATCCGTAAATTTATTCACATATATTCTATAACACGTTAATAAGCTGAACCGTACGTTCTTTATTTAGCCTTGTATTTTTCGTCCGTAGTACAAAAGCAGTAGAACGCACCCTTCCCTCGTACGAGCTCGTTTAATAACAAGCGAGTTTTCTCAACAATTCACAGTGAACCAGCTTATAACCTGGACTAGAGGCGGGTAAATCTCGCGAATCTAAATTAACTTTATTGTTTATTTCTTAAGTTTTCTCACGCTTATGTGCTTAGAACCTAGCATGCGTGGTATGGTGTTACTAGTAAAAAAGATATGTTATGTAATACATACAAAATTTTATATATGAGATGTTCAGGACAATTAGGAATTAAACTTAGGAATCCGACATAAAAAAATGTATGCAGTGAAGAAATAAAATATTTATTTTATATTTTAATATAATATTTTCCTGACACACGCTTTATAATTTGAGGAGTTTTTGATTGAAAAACAAATCAAACCCCTTTTAATCTTATTCGTGACCTGCAACAGCTGACACAGGAATCCAAACTCCAATAAATCGCAACTGACACGCTTTACCAACAGTACTTAACAAACTTCTTAAATAATCTAGTACTCTTTCCCCAAACCAACGAAGGTATCCATAATTCCGTTCCCTCATAACAATAATAATTCATCGTCCTATAAAGTCCCAGGACCATCGATCCCATGGGCGCCCGGGATGCGACAGTAATGTCTATTACCCCGCCTTTGTCTCCGGACCTCATAAAATATACAGCTGCCTTCCGAAGTTTGCAATGAATACCGCATCTTGCACCCGTGACCCAACTGTGGAAGTAACGCTACAAGTAGGGCTGGCCGACACTTGGTCACGAGATAGCTCCTTGTTCATTGATAGAGTTATATATCGGGACACGTACGAGTAACAACAAGGCTAATACTGCTCTTGGTATTTATTTATACAACTATTTGAGTGTTCCTCTACATTTATGAATGTGTAATTTCACTGTGAGTATGAATATCTGTTACAAAAGTCCTGAAGCTTAAGCTTCTGATGATAAAATTGTTGAACATAAAAAGAGCATTTTACATTCCATCGTAGTAAACGTTTGATCCATTACGTTCATTGCAATGTATGTAATGGGTGTAATATCTACAATGAAGAATTAATGAAGCTTAAATCTTTACATCAACTTAGTTTGATCTTGTATTTATCCCAATTCGTATATAAACCTAACTGACACATAAATCCGATATGGCCATTAAACGGGCGAGTCAAATCTCTATTTTCACGATCACATACATTCCACCTCCATATCGATAATCACTATCATCCAACTACATAATATCCCCAACCCTAGCAGCTCAGATTGCTCAAATTGAAAAGTTCCCGTTGGAAAACTCGGCAAACGTTATTAAAACTTGGACGAGCTGCCTACGAGCCACAATGGGTGCCATTACCGCGATAACAATTCCATTCAAATTAGCTGAATAATTAGATACACGCCGGTTGTCATCGCTAACAGGTGCCACTGGCTTCGCACTGGACCCACGGAATTAATTTTGTACGAAAAACTCACTGAGTCAGCTGTAGTTAAACTCTTCGTCTCGTTGCGGAATTGTTTGCAGTAAACTAGAAGTTTTTAGGTGACGTAAGATTTTACTGTAATGAAAAAATGTTTAAAAGAACAGAATTAATTTCGGTTCCGTGATAGTTCTTACAAGTGAATGGGGTCAGACAAATTTAATCTACCTAATATGTTTATATGCAACACCAGACATGTCACCAGATGGACAGATTCTTAATCTGTGGATTCATTTAATACTATAATTTGCACTGGAAGTCTCACTGGCAGTTATTAACTGACTATAGACAACTTAGTACATAGAATAAAAATAACCACCGATATCATGTCCACTACTAAAAAGCCCACAATGCCATTCTAAACAAACACATGCACCATCCAAGCGATCTAATTAATTAATTAAATTAATAAATTAGCATCCGCGGAGCCGGCACTTCAATGTTTTATTCAGCAGATGTGCTTAAACAATCGAGATCTACATAGTTTTTGTTGCGCCCGTGATAATGAGCGCCGTGTTAACATCTGGAGGGGAAAAGGGTATTTATTTTCGAAAGGCAATTCTTTCTAAAGGTTTTCTGTTTTGTTCCCTAATTACTTTCATTTGTTCAAGCTATTTTTCCGGTCCCTCTTGAGAATTCTGCAGTTTTGTTTTGAACGAGAACATTTAGAAAACTAACTACTACGTGAAAAACGGTAAGTTATTATAATTTACAATGTACAAAGTAGCAAATCCTTAAACACCACTTTATAATACGAAGACCCTTAACTTAAAACATCGAATACGGTTAAATATTAATCAATTTCTCGGTCCGCTTTTGAAATATTCATGGCTTCCCTGTTCGCAGATTGTGAAGGGCCCTTATTAAAAATGTTGCTATAGGCTATTCCTTTAGCACTGTTTATTTATTCCCACGGAATAAGATTTGGTTTCGATTGTGAGAGTTTCTGATGTTGTCATTGCGTCTTATTAAGGTTTTCTAAACAAGTTGTTGTTGATTTAGGTGGCAAATTCAACCTTATGGTAAGGAGTTTATTATTGCCTTTGGAGGCCTTGGTGAAATGTCAGTGCTTGGCAAATAGGGACTGGCTCATTAAAAGTTGTTTATAGAAATTGTTACGAATGTAGGTGGATGGCAATTCGTAATTATGTCAGCAAAAAGTTTCAGCTGAATAGGCTTATTTGAGTTAACAAAATAAAAATGTCAGATGAAGGACCCATTGTCTTCACGTCTTTTCAGAGACATGATGCGAAACTACAAAGCCAACTTCTAAATTCTGGATGATGACAGAGTCTACGAAAGTATACGAGAAGTAGTCGCTTCAACAAGCGATTTGAATCCAGGATTTCTACTCTTTGTAAAGTAAGTGATCAAATTACCGTATTTCATTACATTCATATCGGAATAGAAACTTTATTTTACAGAAGCTTGTTTAATTAGTATAATAGTCGTTATTTTATAATTCATAATTGAAATAGGTACGTTTGATGCGTATACGATATCAAAATGCTGCTTTGAAGTCACTTAAAATACGTTGGAGTAAATTCCCCTTTATTAAAATTGTTATTTTGACATCTTGAATATGTATAACAAAGCTCAAGCAATTTTTCATTGAAATTTCAATGAATTCTAAATGAGACAATATCAATTATATTTTTTCATTTCAATCTGAAATTTCTCAACGTTGTTTATGAATAACTTTTATTTTACTAACAAGTATTTTTTTATTATAAACAAAGACATTCTACTGGCATGTCCTGAATACGATACAAAGCCGGTGATGAGAACTTAAACATTTAGACCAAAAAAGTTGGTATCAATGACCGAATCTAAGAAGTAGAATTTTGGTTTACATTGTTTTCAGGAAACAAATTGTAAATATCGCTTGTCGTATCATTCCACACCACGAGGCTTTAATGAACCTATTCAAAAACCACCACGGTTGCCAAGATTCTGTATAAATACATCCACATTGAATTTATTTCGAAAACAATCGAAGTCAAGCAAATGAAACTTGGCAGCATTTTAGATCTCAATTATTCGAGCTACAATCTGAACTAGCGCAATCAAAATTGGCACGCTTTTTACATTTTTAATATTGCCGGTCGAGAATAATAAAGCAAACATTTTTTGTAGTTTGTTAAATTCTTTATAGTTTCTCACATACCACAATTTATTCACAATGCGTATTTTTCCAAGAGAGTTTCTGATACATCAATAAATTAACCTGACGCCATGGCACTCGTAGGTAAGGATAAATAACTAATTATAGTTAAGCACTTGTGTAACAGATATCAGAAACATCAGACAGTGGTATTACAAATGTACTTTACTACGTAGTTACATATAAACACCCAGATATGTTAATGCACGCAAATCTTTGTCTTGTGTGGGGCCCTCAGATATTCAGATGTAACAGTTAAAATATCTATTAAACCAAACCGATCTTTTAATAAGGATATATTGAATAAACGACGAAACCTGGACACGTGAACGACACCCACGAGATTAAACCAGAAATAGACTTCAACCCGGACAAATTCAATAAAACGACAAACAAACCTCTTCATAATTGTGTACAGAAGAAGCTCGCTTACTTGAATGTGAAATAAGTGGCGTTTCTACGCGAAAAATTATGCAAATAGCGGTGGGATGGAGGTGAGAATAATGCGCCGGTTACGTGGGACGGAATTAGGACCGCCCTGGTAGATCTAATAGTATGGTTCAATTGGACTTCGATCGTACCAATGGGTTGGGATGTCCGTTTTACCTTTTTGAAAGTCGAAATAAATCTAACTTGAGGTACGTAATTACCAAAGACTAGTGATATAAAACTAATGTGAATAATTTGCACTAATTTAAGGCACCAAAAGTAAACACGTATAAAAATGGGTTTTCAACAGGTAAAAAAAAGTGAAAATATTAAAAATGATCATACTCTATTAACGTTGAATCTTCAAAGAGGAAAAGTAATTGAATATTGAATATAAATATAAAGAACAAAGCAGACTATGTATACCAAGTATTTCCTATAAATAAAGAGAAATACAATTTTGCTATTATAACAATTACGCTCAAAGGATCAAAAGATAATATGGATTTTTAATGTCCTACGCCAAATTAATTACGGAGTTAATTAAATCAGTACGAAAATACTTTGAAGCTGGCAAAAAAATGAGGCAACCGAATCCCGAAAACTGGTGCGCGAGCTCTCCATCGAAATTAACAAGAAATTCATATCCAAATTTGGATAAGACAAACTAATTGTGTTACGTTGAACACAACATCTCATCAAATTCCCCTTAAACGGAAGCGAAGAGGCAGAATTATGTCCCCCCCTTCCCCCCTTTCCTGGTAATCCTGTAAAGCGAGATCGGGCCACTACTGAACATAATTACGACGAGTAAATTAAGTGAGAGAGCAGTGAGATAAATATTGAATGACAAAGGCTTCGGAGTACTCATTTAGATTTAAATTTTATTTGTTTTTCGGGTCGTGACGATGACGTGACAGTTTTAATGGAACGTTGCAACAAACAAAGTTGTAAATAGGCAAGAATCTGGGGGCACGGCAGTACCCTGGACAAATCTCGAGCAAGCGGGCATTCGGATTTTTTGAAAACTACAATATAGTATGTTGAAAAAATCTTTAACGTTAATTAACTTGGATGTTGGTAAAACACAGCTTTTACTATAAACTACAACTAAAATCTACAATGGATGGTGTTTTTTTAACCTTTCGGAGAAAAATCTTAGTTCGGTATCTTCAATTTCCACTTTTTTGATGTTCCACAAAAAACATTTCTACTTCATAGGGAACCAAGCTACTCGTACGTACATATAAGCCGATGTCTCACGAATTACACCAATACGCTTAACAAGACATCCAAACTTCCCCTAACGTTACGCAAACTCACGTACATCACCTGTAAGAACAAATTCCCCACTTTAAATACCTTACAAATCACAGCCAACTATAACATATAAATTCAAGGCTGAGCTGTTCAACAGAGCAACAATATTCGAACCATTGCCTCCGTACTCTGCCGTGTAATCCTGTAATTTAAACTCGCATATGTCAACGTGGGAAGTGAGTTCAATTATTACACAAGTGTAATCCAATTTTGTGTGATAGTCTCCTCCACGTCGTAACGAGGTTAGGAAAATAGCGAAGCAACTTGCATGTTCATTGATGAATAGTGCGTCGTATGGGAGGATGGAAGCATCTACATATTTATAACGTTTGATCATTATTTTCAACCACAGATATAATAAATAAGTATAGTCATTAGTCATGCCATAAGTTGGCTGTGGGAGTGTTCCCGGTGTAAGTGAAGTATGAAAAAAACCGACCAACTTTGTGGTCTCCCCATTGGTCACATCAGTAATGTGTGCGCTTCAATGAGGGTATCGCTTCATGGTTTTTTTATTTTACATTGTCACGATATATTGTTTCTCTATTTGTTTCTCTATTTGTTTCTGATATGCATGTATGGGAGGAAACGTCTATTTATAAAGTGTGATCATTTGTTTCCACATATTCTGTTTTCTCTCTTTGGTGAAGAAAGATAACGTTATTTGAGAGATTTCACGTGCGCCGTATGTCAAACGTGACATGCGATGAAAGATGGATAGAGCGAGATTTTGGAAGACCTTTTTCTTTCCTTGTTTTGTGAAGATGTTATGCCCCTTAGGTGGCGTAAAATGTAAGGGTAAAATAAGGTTTTTTTTACGTTTATCAAAGAAAAACTTATTTTTAAGTAAGTAATTATATATGCAAATTATTCATGAATGTTGGTGATTACCGGCGCCTACAAATATCGATGACTATCCAAAACGAGGAGATTTATTAAATTCAAACCAGTAGTTTCTAAGATTGGCGCGTTCAAACAAACTCTTCAGCTCTACTATATTAGTCTAGATTTAACAGGAGTATTAAAATATTTTTGTAAATTTTAACTAGTTTCGACACTAATATAAATCCTGAAACATGTAATGAAAACATACAAAGCATGGTTGTATCCGATACGGAACACGCATTTATTTTTAAACGAAAATTTGTAATTAAAACATCAGGGGCAGTTATTACTTTCGTTCGTATCCAGCAATGATTCATTTTATACCGGGGAAATACCGAATTTAATGCTTCGACAGGCTGGATATTGCAAAACGAGCTTGTCTGTGAAATTATGAACGCATATGTCCGATGAAATTAGCGGCTGGGAAGAGGTCACTTTCAAATAATTGTATGAATTGAAATATAAAATGAAATTGTAAGAACCGATACACACTTCTAATACTTGGTTGTTCGTTTTTTGAGAACGTAATACCTATTAAATGTTTTCACATCTAATTTTCAATTATTTTTACGTTAAAAGCTACAAAGGAACCTATACAAGAAATGTTACTGCATACATAAGTTAGCCTTTATGACATTCACCGATTATTATGAAATATTCAGAAACAGAGGTCCGCAATAAAACTTCGTGTCTCCCATCTTGATATTTGGTGTAGTACCATCGTTATTATTTATGCATATATTTATTAAGTTTTTACTCAGAAATCATCAATTCTAATTATCTTCTCGTAATCCCAAGCCACATCTAAAAATAGTCCCCGCTTGTTGAGAATCTTCTCAAAAATATTTCGAAACCATTACCAGAGCCCATTCGTCATTAATTTAACGTTAAACTTTGATAAATGTCTTCACACACTTATCCAGAGCGGCGCACCTGGCAGACAATAAAGTAATGGACGCCCTACATTGCTCGCTACACTCCATCACTTGATTAATGAATCGGAGTCGGACGAGCGATCGATGCGATAATTCGAATTCTATAGGTTAGGTATACTGAAGTACAGTTGAAGGAAGAAAAATTAGGTGCAGGTGAAAGAACCTATTGTGTCTGCTAATGCTTGTTCTTCCATTATAATGTATCTTCTGTTCATCATGTAAGTTTTACAGAGGTACATTATTTTGTAAAATTAAGGATAATCTTTTATTTTGTGAGATGTTTTGGTCTCATTCAGGACTCAAATCGTTATAACATGTGTATGTGTAATCTTTTTCTATGTCTCCAGCGCTACCTCAAAGCCCCATAGATTGTAAAGTTTCCACATTGATTTTTTATAAGCGCAAACATCCCGGTTTTGGCATGCAGGCTCGCACTCCCGCATTGGCAGCCGGCCAGACACGTCTTGAGTATTTCGGACCGGTCCAAATTGAAGCGTCGGGCGGAAATTATACGGCGAGACGAGAAATCCAAATTGCTTTATAGCAGATCACGGCAGTTAGGGGAGTAAGTGATATTTCTGTGGAGTGTGTGATGTGTGGAGTTGACTCAACGTCCGGTGGAGTTAAGTGTGTTAAACTTTTTATAAACTGACAAGCGAACTAAAATTTGAGATCTGGTTGTTTTAAGTAATAAAATATGTTTGACATATATTTATTTTTATAAGCGCCATTAAAATTCAGAAGTAAGCTTATAACGTGGGCCAGCTAGAGTCTCATATTAATTTACTAGTTATGGTTACAGGTTTTGCGCACCAATGCGCGTTTTATTTACAAACGATTGACAAAAAACGTAATAAATTAACTTGCTAGTAAAAAATAAACCAAGAATATGATAGTTTTTACGTAGTTGTATATAATAAAACTAAAATACCAAGATCAAAAGACTCTTGTACACACACACAAACGTTAGCACTAATCGGGCACCAAACCCACAACCTTGCGTGTGGTAATGACAACCGACTTCTCAAACACAACGCCTAATAAGCCGTTAAAGTTCACCTCAATGAAAGTCTATTAACGTGTTAATTATTGAAGAGTAATTAGACCTCGTGCGTGGGTTGAAATCCGGCCCTGGATAAACATCGAGAAGAGGATTTCTGTTTGTTTATTTGTATATTTCTGTTACATTTGTTGGTTCTGATACCCACGCTCTACTTAAGGTCGGATCGATGTGTGTGATGTTCTTATTGCTATTTGATTATTTATTTAGTTTCGTATACTTGTTTGAAGTAAGTACTAAAGACATAAGTGTTACGCTCATAGAGTTGGAAATTACTCGTAAATACACTTTGAGGGATTCCAAACTATAAATATTTTTAACAATACCGTTCGTAATGTGCTCGAATATGAATCTCATAATTATTTACAATAACTATCAAACTTCTAGATGCCTATTAGTAACAAGGGACTTAAAAAGTTGGGGCCCTATGGTATCGGTCCGGGCAAATGAGTTTTAAATTTTGCTAACATTACTTTAAGTTTAAAATTAGCGTCCCTCGTTAAATAAGCCTACTGATAAATCACCTAACGTTGACATCACTTTATAGAGCAAGTCGGTCCCAACTGAACAATTGCATTCAGTTCCCTTTAACTGTAGAGTCCTAAAGCCGGAATTATGTAACTATTATTTATTTTTTATGATTCATAAAATATGTACATCCCGATCTTAGAAGAGAGCCCTCTGCGATAGGCTGATGATGCTTTTTCAGTTCAATGAAAAGACACAATGGGCTAACTTAATAAAACATGAAACTTTCACCCATGAAATAAAAACGCCTCTGCCCTACAATAGGACAATAACATCTATTTTCCCATAACTTGTACCACACAAAAGGCCAGTAGCTCTCAGACAGCGCGTCGCAGTCCGGACGTCCTCGCGTTATTTATCTATGTTTTTTCACTGGAACGCTAAAACGTGGCCACTACGTAATTACCGCCCCGTGTAAGTCGGTGCAAGCGAATTTAGCTTGCAGCTAGACGTTTCTTTCGGTATAAAAATGGTGAAAGGAATTTAAAAGTTTATTGAATTATGAACCTTGTTGCACTTGAGTAAGATCTTACTTTAGTGGGAAGTTTTTTTACTTATTTTTCGTATGGAGCGAAGTAGATAACTCCCTTTAATAATAAATTGTGTTAAATAATTGTACTCGTGTAAATTAAAAGAAGTTAGACTATTTATAATTTTCTTAGATCAAACTTAAACTCTGTATTTCTTCTCAACTTTAATAACTTTGATACGATGCGTTATTACAATAATTTCTCTCGGGAAAATGATTATAAAATAAAAATTACACTCGCCAAAGTGATGTATGAGTTGATAAATAAGTAGAGACATCTCGTTCAGTGAAGGGCTCACCCTGAGGGGACATCGTGCCTGTAATAATTATGACGAATATAGCGCAATCCCTCGGGAAGAGCGAAGAAAAATGATCCTCGTAATATTCCATGTAAATTTTCAGCAAAAAGTAAACAAGAAAGGGATTTGATATTATCTAACTAAACACATGAGTGTAGAAGAAGAATATTTTAACTTAAGTGCTCAGTGAACTAAGGACCCTTCAAATATTACGGGAAATATGTTAAACATAATATAGTATTTAACTATCAAAAGTGAGAAAAAAAGACGACGAAAACTCTCTTATTTTGCTTGTACGCAAAAAAAAAGTGTTTAACTGCCTTACAGCAAGGTGAGCAACAAAATCCCCAGCAGCCATATTTTATTTCACCAAACCTCATTACCAGGGAACGTGCCAAATTGATATTTACCACAGCCTGCATCAATAAACATAATTTTGTGTTCAAATTACACCAACCAAAGTGGGGGAAGTGTGAAAAATAAACAAGGGCGGTGGCTTATGGATATTTCTTATTTTTTGTAGAATAGGGGGCAGACGGGAGTTATGATCACCCGCTTTAGTCAAGTTCAAGGGATCTCTTTGATTACTCTATGGTACAGACTGAGGGTCTGCGTAGCTCTCAGATGTATAGCTGTCCTTACCACCAATCACATGCGCCAATTCCCATAAAATCACAATCTTTCCGTTTCCTCGCATCCATCGTACAAGCTTTGAACGTAGTTTGGGGCCAGGCAATTCGTTTTTTTGTCCAAAGGACTCATTTTTTTTGTAATTTAGAAAATAAAATTGACAAACTTTATACATCTACTAGACCTAACGTTCACAGCTGTCAAAAACTTATAAACCACAACACAACTATGAAGGTCAAGACCGAACCGAAACAACCACAGGATCGTTCGTCTATCGATATCACCCAGTCAACAACCGACTACAAACGTCAAACCTTTCACTGGAGCATAAGATTAATCTAGCAACAACCTCGCATCGTTATTCATTTCAGGCCACAATCGATAGCCGGCCCAAGCCTGGGCTGTCGCGGGCCAATCCGCTTACGGCTTAGCTGTCGATGCTTCGCTATCAACAACTCGGGCGCGGCTGAGTCTCACTCCATTTGTCAGCCAGTCACCGCTTTCCGAGGTAAGGAAGCGGGGTGACTGCCAGCGATAAGGAGTTTCGAAAATAATACAAGAATAATATCGACGATAAAGAGCTACATCGAGAACTAAAGCTGTGACTAAAGTAAATTCGACTTGCATTATGTGCGTCAAAACTGTCTAATTTATCAGCTTAGCTGTCGATGCTTCGCTATCAACAACTCGGGCGCGGCTGAGTCTCACTCCATTTGTCAGCCAGTCACCGCTTTCCGAGGTAAGGAAGCGGGGTTACTGCTAGCGATAAGGAGTTTCTAAAATAATACAAGAATAATATCGACGTTAAAGAGCTAGATCGAGAACCAAAGCTGTGACTAAAGTAAATTCGACTTGCATTATGTGCGTCAAAACTGTCTAATTTATCAGCTTAGCTGTCGATGCTTCGCTATCAACAACTCGGGCGCGGCTGAGTCTCACTCCATTTGTCAGCCAGTCACCGCTTTCCGAGGTAAGGAAGCGGGGTTACTGCTAGCGATAAGGAGTTTCTAAAATAATACAAGAATAATATCGAAGATAAAGAGCTAGATCGAGAACTAAAGCTGTGACAAAAGTAAATTCGACTTGCATTATGTGCGTCAAAACTGTCTAATTTATCAGCTTAGTTGTCGATGCTTCGCTATCAACAACTCGGGCGCGGCTGAGTCTCAATCCATTTGGCAGTCGGTAACCGCTTTCCAAGGGCGAGGTGACTGCCAGCGTTAGGGATTGCGCGAGATCTATGCAAATAATACAAAAATAATATCGATGTTCCAGAGCTGGGCCGAAGTAGCTGTAACACTTGAGTTATGTGAACCCTCTCTCGGTAACTATCCCAGAGAGTCATGCATGATCATTGCACGATACGAAACTCACAACGACATTCATAGTGAAGTGGTTTGCTTTTATCTCCATTCATCATCATCAGCCTATTGCAGTCCACTGATGGACATAAGCTTCTCCTAAGGCTCTCCATTTAGCCCGGTCTTCGGTGAATTACATCCAGTTCCTAAGTATAAGCCATCTTGCGCAAATCGTCATTCTACCTGGCCTAAGGGCGTCCTATACTACGTTTTCTGGAACACCTGCTGAAACGCGGCATTTACCCCAGGAAACGTCGAGCATAACCTGCTGAGCAACTTTAAACTTTATGGAACAGCAGTGCCGTAAATGTCCACGTTTCAGCTTGATATATCATTATGTGATTGCGCCTTACACGTAATGACTTATTATCTCCCTATGTATTATATACATCAATTAACATAGTAAAGGAAAACTTATAAATCCACAACACCAACACAAACTTTACAAGGATACATAACGTTCACCGTGTCAGTAGTCCTAGCATTCAATCCTCGGTGAAGACGAGTACGAACTGTCAGGGCAATCCGCTTAAGGCTCAGCTATCGATGCTTTTCCATCAACAACGCGCTTACACGGCACGGGTCTCCCCCCATTTGTCAACGCCTACTGCTTACTGTGGAGTAAGGCTGTGTCTTGCCTATCAGCGAAGTAAGATCTTAAAGTTTAACCATCTCTCTTAAACTTGTAAGGCAAGTCAATTAAATTTTATGCGAATTTAGTAATTTATATAAGTTATTGTCAGGTATTCGTCCGTTTTAGTTTTAGATATAAATCGTAATAGTTTCAGAATTATAGCTTACACGCGGCTTCGGAAAACAGATTCTACAAAGAAGGTTGAAGACGATAGTAACGTAGCAATTGTAATCAAAATATATTTTGTACGTCCTTGAACCTATTTGATTTCGGTAGCCTTGGGTCTTCAATATGAAAAACATGAACTTACATTATACTTGCAAAAACCTTTGGGCGTCCTAGCCCCGGCGGGCGCGGTCGTAAAATTCTATGGTTGCTACGTACGTTTCATACCCAAACAAAATTTAAATCAGTACAAAACCAGATACAAAGTTATACAAACAATGTGATATCCTTAACGTCATCAATCTGTATACTTTAGAGGTCACAAACATTTCTACATATTTATCAAAATACATAGATATATTATACAACAAAAAACAAAACTTTCATAAAAACTTCCGAAACAATATTATGTTGTATTTAAATTTTTTGTCAAAGTAATCAGCCTAATGAAAACAAAACAAAACTAAGCCAAGTAGCACGCGAGAAAAATGTTGCCATTCGTCGCTGCCACAACAGCCGCGGCCTTACCATCCGCTGAAGCAACAACTCACGGCTGTACTCGCCGTAGACACCGCCAATTTGTCTGATTGTACCTACGCCCGCGGTACACTCCGCCTCGCGAAAATCCGCCAAATACTTAATTTCAGGCCCAGTCGATTAATTTGAAAGCCACTGTTTTTGGGCTCTCAGCGGCGGATAAAACTCCAATTTCTTCTTTTTATGGCCTCGTTTGCAAGCGTTTTGAACCTGTATTTGTTAAAAGTTTGCGTAGCGTTCGTTTCGTTGACATTTCAATCAGAAGTTGTGTTGTTATTAAATGTAAAATTCATACTTATCGTGAACAATATTATTTTACTATATTTATTAATATATTAATTTGGTTCACCAGTAATTCTTACATTATACGCTATAAAGTAATTAGAAAGTTAATAATTGTGTACTGTATACAGTATATACACTATTTTATATAAAAGACTTGATTTTTAAACCGAAATTTAATTTTATATTACTTCACAATGTTAAAGTACGCTTCCTACTCAAAGATATTTCAAACAATAAATACGACAATAGTAAATTAATGTATCGAAAACGCACACGTTTCACTTGTGATAAAGAATAAGATGGCTATAATGAATTGTTCAACACTTGAATGCTATTTTCACAGAAGCATATAACAACTACAACTAAGTGTCATTAATCAAATCTTTTTAATAACAATTTATAGCTTCCACGTTACATCTTAAGAAATCGCTCATCCGACGCAACAAAATAAAATAGTGTAATAAATGATTTCTCACGAGTCGTAACTTGGGTCGTAAGTTCAAAATCAATTAAGTTGGCGCGCTTCCAAGATCCTACTCGAAGTTATTTATTGCCATCGTATTACGTGATGATAACAAAACAATTTTGTTTACGACACATGGACTCGGATAGATCTACTGGAGAATCGCCTTTGGTGACTTGAGAAACTTTGTATGTTTACAACTCCTAGATTTCTTGGCGACGACTGACCTATTAAACGGATCGAAGCAGGTAAATAAATAAATACGTTAGATTTGTTACATAAAAATTTATATAAGGTTATTAGATACCAAGGTTGTTGTAACACGGCCTGGATTGTCATGGTGTAATTAGGACGATACAAAAAAAATCACTTTGTTCACTTTCTTGAGCGGGCAAGATGTACAAGCCGAAGTACAATTTACCTTTATTTTATAATTTGTAACTATGTGAATGAATTGCTAGCGTAAGCATTTGAATGACTAACCTAGATAATTTGTCGCATATAATTTTATTGCAATAAATCAGTGTCGAAACAGCGCACATTGGATTTGGTGATTTTCTACATACTTTCCCTTCCCAATCATCAACTCATTACTGTAGTATTTATTATTGGCAGTAACGGAAAGCATCTTGCTCAAAATTCACAATTTAATAACTTATCTATCTAAGGTCCAAAGTCTGACACTATAATCACGATAAGCTCGGAAAAAGTAGAACTTTAATTTTTATAGGTAAGGTTTTACAAACCAAATTATCTGAACGCTTATTGTATTCCTGGGATTTTAATTTTGTTCGAATTGAAAGTTGACTGGATTCTTTAGTCGGAAGAGCTAATTACTTGTGCGCAATAGCTCCCTTTATCATGAAAACAAGGCTTGAATCAATTAATCTTTTGTTGTTTTTCTTATTCTTAATCTAGCTTGTGTTAAGCGTAATTGTATTTTTAAATTACAAACATTATGTTTATCAGAATGTGTACATTCTGATAAACATAATCAATGCATCATTTTAATTACAAAAAATTAAAGTTCTTAACTTGTGTCTATGAATGATTAAATGATTGAATGTCTTGTTGTCTTGTAATGAAATGTCCACGTTTCAGCTTGATATATCATTATGTGATTGCGCCTTACACGTAATGACTTATTATCTCCCTATGTATTATATACATCAATTAACATAGTAAAGGAAAACTTATAAATCCACAACACCAACACAAACTTTACAAGGATACATAACGTTCACCGTGTCAGTAGTCCTAGCATTCAATCCTCGGTGAAGACGAGTACGAACTGTCAGGGCAATCCGCTTAAGGCTCAGCTATCGATGCTTTTCCATCAACAACGCGCTTACACGGCACGGGTCTCCCCCCATTTGTCAACGCCTACTGCTTACTGTGGAGTAAGGCTGTGTCTTGCCTATCAGCGAAGTAAGATCTTAAAGTTTAACCATCTCTCTTAAACTTGTAAGGCAAGTCAATTAAATTTTATGCGAATTTAGTAATTTATATAAGTTATTGTCAGGTATTCGTCCGTTTTAGTTTTAGATATAAATCGTAATAGTTTCAGAATTATAGCTTACACGCGGCTTCGGAAAACAGATTCTACAAAGAAGGTTGAAGACGATAGTAACGTAGCAATTGTAATCAAAATATATTTTGTACGTCCTTGAACCTATTTGATTTCGGTAGCCTTGGGTCTTCAATATGAAAAACATGAACTTACATTATACTTGCAAAAACCTTTGGGCGTCCTAGCCCCGGCGGGCGCGGTCGTAAAATTCTATGGTTGCTACGTACGTTTCATACCCAAACAAAATTTAAATCAGTACAAAACCAGATACAAAGTTATACAAACAATGTGATATCCTTAACGTCATCAATCTGTATACTTTAGAGGTCACAAACATTTCTACATATTTATCAAAATACATAGATATATTATACAACAAAAAACAAAACTTTCATAAAAACTTCCGAAACAATATTATGTTGTATTTAAATTTTTTGTCAAAGTAATCAGCCTAATGAAAACAAAACAAAACTAAGCCAAGTAGCACGCGAGAAAAATGTTGCCATTCGTCGCTGCCACAACAGCCGCGGCCTTACCATCCGCTGAAGCAACAACTCACGGCTGTACTCGCCGTAGACACCGCCAATTTGTCTGATTGTACCTACGCCCGCGGTACACTCCGCCTCGCGAAAATCCGCCAAATACTTAATTTCAGGCCCAGTCGATTAATTTGAAAGCCACTGTTTTTGGGCTCTCAGCGGCGGATAAAACTCCAATTTCTTCTTTTTATGGCCTCGTTTGCAAGCGTTTTGAACCTGTATTTGTTAAAAGTTTGCGTAGCGTTCGTTTCGTTGACATTTCAATCAGAAGTTGTGTTGTTATTAAATGTAAAATTCATACTTATCGTGAACAATATTATTTTACTATATTTATTAATATATTAATTTGGTTCACCAGTAATTCTTACATTATACGCTATAAAGTAATTAGAAAGTTAATAATTGTGTACTGTATACAGTATATACACTATTTTATATAAAAGACTTGATTTTTAAACCGAAATTTAATTTTATATTACTTCACAATGTTAAAGTACGCTTCCTACTCAAAGATATTTCAAACAATAAATACGACAATAGTAAATTAATGTATCGAAAACGCACACGTTTCACTTGTGATAAAGAATAAGATGGCTATAATGAATTGTTCAACACTTGAATGCTATTTTCACAGAAGCATATAACAACTACAACTAAGTGTCATTAATCAAATCTTTTTAATAACAATTTATAGCTTCCACGTTACATCTTAAGAAATCGCTCATCCGACGCAACAAAATAAAATAGTGTAATAAATGATTTCTCACGAGTCGTAACTTGGGTCGTAAGTTCAAAATCAATTAAGTTGGCGCGCTTCCAAGATCCTACTCGAAGTTATTTATTGCCATCGTATTACGTGATGATAACAAAACAATTTTGTTTACGACACATGGACTCGGATAGATCTACTGGAGAATCGCCTTTGGTGACTTGAGAAACTTTGTATGTTTACAACTCCTAGATTTCTTGGCGACGACTGACCTATTAAACGGATCGAAGCAGGTAAATAAATAAATACGTTAGATTTGTTACATAAAAATTTATATAAGGTTATTAGATACCAAGGTTGTTGTAACACGGCCTGGATTGTCATGGTGTAATTAGGACGATACAAAAAAAATCACTTTGTTCACTTTCTTGAGCGGGCAAGATGTACAAGCCGAAGTACAATTTACCTTTATTTTATAATTTGTAACTATGTGAATGAATTGCTAGCGTAAGCATTTGAATGACTAACCTAGATAATTTGTCGCATATAATTTTATTGCAATAAATCAGTGTCGAAACAGCGCACATTGGATTTGGTGATTTTCTACATACTTTCCCTTCCCAATCATCAACTCATTACTGTAGTATTTATTATTGGCAGTAACGGAAAGCATCTTGCTCAAAATTCACAATTTAATAACTTATCTATCTAAGGTCCAAAGTCTGACACTATAATCACGATAAGCTCGGAAAAAGTAGAACTTTAATTTTTATAGGTAAGGTTTTACAAACCAAATTATCTGAACGCTTATTGTATTCCTGGGATTTTAATTTTGTTCGAATTGAAAGTTGACTGGATTCTTTAGTCGGAAGAGCTAATTACTTGTGCGCAATAGCTCCCTTTATCATGAAAACAAGGCTTGAATCAATTAATCTTTTGTTGTTTTTCTTATTCTTAATCTAGCTTGTGTTAAGCGTAATTGTATTTTTAAATTACAAACATTATGTTTATCAGAATGTGTACATTCTGATAAACATAATCAATGCATCATTTTAATTACAAAAAATTAAAGTTCTTAACTTGTGTCTATGAATGATTAAATGATTGAATGTCTTTATAGAATAATAAATCTCTGAAAGTACTGGTGGGCCAGCCAAGATGTCACTTTTGCGAACGCGAATTATGGATTCGTCGCGACTTATTTCTGCATCCAGTTTACACTGACGCGCGTTGGGATGGAGATATACTCGTAAGTCGCACCAACGCAACAGAACGCACCAAATTAGGACTGACATTTGCATGTCCGAGGAAGCAGGCATATTCCGGATAGATAGCTTACCCGGAATATGCCAGAATGTATATATTCTATCTAGATTTAGTCCCAGTAATACCACATTTAAACAAGACCTATACAATATACATCGATACATCCGATTTCACGGTAGGTTTCACTCCGTAACGGTCGAGATACCGCATCGATTTGATTGGACGACTGCATAAGCTAATCCCGTACGATATAGATCCGCCATCATGGATTAGATTTGCGTGGTGCTAATAGGAAATTGCACTGCCTGAATAAATTAATAGTGTTTACTAAATTGCGGACGGAGGCTGGCAAAGGTATTTGTATTTTGCTATTTTAATGATGGGTGAGTTAATTGTCTAAGAAAGGTGACAATCGTTTTTGTATGGAGAGTTAGGCCCACATAAAATTTTAGCGTTTATTTACGAAATGGGTATCAATTTATTCCTTATAATCTCCAGATTATAGTGGTGATATTACTTTTTCATATTTTAACCGGAATCGTTAGAAATAAGATGGGAAAATATATATTAACCTCATAAACTAATCTGTCTATTTGCTTTCCTGACTTTCAACGCCTGAACCGTAAATACTTACACATAAGGGCGATTTTCCATTATGTTTTTCCTACGTATCTGAAGTAAAAGCAATTTATTATGACTAGTGTCCGCCTGTGACTCTGTCCGCGTAGAATAAGGTTTTTGCAAAAATATGTAGTCTTAAACTATAGCTTAACATTTTTTAGTTTAAGCCTGGCTCGACTAATAGATAATCCAACGCAAAAATATTTTTTCAAATCGAACCAGCTGTTTCTGATAGTAGCGTGTTCAAACAAACAAACTACAGCTTTTTTAAATTATATAGTAAAACCATTAATGACAGTTGACAGACTGAAGGTTTCTGACATTTGTATTCAGTTTTTAAATAAAATCAAAATCCGGCAATAGACTAGCACTTGCGTTCCGTTATACGGATTTTTTTGTATTGTTTATTCGTATTATTTTATTTCATTAATTAAATGATTAAAAGTCACTATCAATCACCGCCTTAGATAAAAATAGGCATGAAAACCGTTCCAAAAGTAAATAGCGTCTCCTTTATGTTCGATTTCAAGTGTTTTATTTTAATTTTATTGATATAACCTTTTTTCCTTCACTTATCTGTATGTCAGCCATTGTTTACTGATCTTTGGACAGATAGTTCGCGGATATAATCAAAATAAGGCTTTTTATTTTGGTTTTATGACTCCGGTTTCGTTTGAAATTCACTTCAATTGCAAAATTCATAAAAAAACATTTAAATTTTTAACGTAGTTCTCTTTCTCTTAAACGTTACCGATTGTTGGTGGGCCCAAAAAAAACTGTGTCCTTTTCTGTTCAATATTGTAAAAGCTGACTGTCATGTTCATTCAAGTGTTGATTATCTGGGGATCGGTGCAATTGTACATGTATGATAAATCGAAGATGATCATCGAGGAACAGCCACCGTAAACGTAAAATGGATGGTTCGAATCTCGACGCGTTCCGATACAACTTTTTATAATTCGATACATCTTTATGATACGCGCATTTTATACGCCTGTCCTTCGATTGTGTTTTGTTTTAATCATTCTACCCTTCCATGTGTTTACTCTAAGCGTTCAAGCGCTTATCCTGGTTGCGTCCTTTACCGAATCATCATTCTTTTCGGACAATCAGGTGGTTCAAAGCCTGCAAAGTCCTATTCAAACTGGGAAAACCAACACAAAGTGAAAGTATTCCCCGAGGGACTCGGACTCAAGGTTTGAACACAGCGCTATAACCACTACACCACGGACGCGACCAAAACATTTTTTTTAATTTCTTTTATGTCAGAGGCGGCAAACGAGCTAGCGGTTCACCTGATGGTAAGCAATCACCGCCGCCCATGGACATCCGCGACACCAGAGGTATCGTTGATGTGTTGCCGGCTTTAACCCCATACCCTCCCCACATGAGCTCTGGCAACCTTACTCACCAGCAGAAACATAGCACAACAGTTACGAAGTGCTACTTCACTGCGGTCTTACATACAAAGTGTTGTTAACTGTTGCATGACTTGTGAGATAGTGTTGCACGTACCTCCGGACGCGGCGAGCAGGCCGTGCGCGCGCAGCAGCGCTAGCAGCAGCAGCGGCAGCAGCGGGCGGCGCATGCCGCGCGACACCCCCGCGCCCGCGCCGCGCCGCCGCTCGCCCCCGCGCTCGCCCTCACCTGCGGACAAACATGACGTTAGAGCTAAAGTAAAGTAAAAGTAAATCAGCCTATTAATGTCCCACTGCAGGGCAAAAGCCTCCATCGTTTGAAATCATGTTTTCGTTACAAAGATGGTCTAGTGGTATAAGTACCGGGTCTTGGTCTCAAGGTCCTGGGTTCGATTCCCGGGTCGGGCAAATTTTGTGTTGATTTTTCTGAACACAGCCCGGGTTTGTGATCACCAAGCCGCATTTGGCAAGCGTGGTAATTAAGCCAAAACCCATCTTTGTAACGAAAACATGACGTTAGAGCTACCTGGTGATATTACAATGTGATAGGGAAAAGGTTTGGCAAGTCTGGTGGGGTCTTTTAAGACCTTACGACTTACATACTAAGCCTTTCACACATAATGATAATACTCTACAGTAACATTTGTGGTTTACGTCCGTACGCTCGCCCGTACGCTTTCCCATAAGTTTCCCCGTACGGACGCCCGTACGCACGCCCGTACGCACGCCCGTACGCACGCCCGTACGCACGCCCGTACGCTTGCCCCCACACTAGCCCCTACGCTCGTCCCTCACTATTGACAAAAAAGCTTTTAGCACACGAACTAAATCATTTTTGTGTTTGCAAAATGTTAACTTAATTTACTTTTTGTTAGTGTTTTGTAGAGTTAAGTAAATACAAAGTCCGTGAAAATTTCAAGTCCACCAACAGTTTTATCCAGACATTTCAGTAAACATAACATTTTATTATGACTAATAGATATATCAACCTAGCAGGCACAAAAAAAGTCATAAAAAGAGATTCAATTTAGAACGGCATTTAATAAAACAACGTAGATAGAATCAAAGCGAAACGCCAACCTCGATTTCATCAACCGAGCAAAAAGAAATTAGTTATAAAATTTGATTGTCCACGCATCAGGCTGTATTCCGAGCGAAACACTCGGCCGGGTATAATTTATTCTGTTCTACACTTTATTAAGCGAGCAACTCGAATAAATGAAAAGGAAAAAAGATTGGTATCCGCGACAATTTAATGAGCTGCATTTGTACAAATAAAAGTAATTAATGACAGCTGTTGCGTCTGTTATTTCTTTAATAAATATTAACGCCATTTGTGTTGACAGATAGACAGGTTGGATGGATGGATCGGGCGTTGCATATAAGTAATTAATGTTCAAACTACTACCAGAAAAAACACTCACTCATCCACACGATAATATGTTGGCTAAAGTCTAAAAACTCTTTAAACAACCTCTAATATTACCTATCTTATAAACTTTAGGGCAGCATATCACAATTTTAAACATCATTCCAGCGTTCACTGTTGTTTTGAGCGCTGAAGTTCGAACAATTAACTGATAATCAATATTATTTATACCAACAATGTATTTTTAGCCTTTCCATTCGGCTACAGAGTTGCTTAAAGTAGGGTACGCGTAGCCTCCGGGGTACGCCAGTCAGTCGAAGGAACACGACAAAATTTACGTAATTACCGAATGGAAACGAAATTGCTTCCTAATTGCAAATCGAGTGGAGTTAATAAGAAATAAACATACTTGTTATACTCGGTTTATACGGGTATGGCACGTGTATCACAAAATACTATTGAAATATTTTATGTGAATTGCTAATTCTGTAAAGAAACCTGCCAAATGTTTAGTTGTAATCAGGCAATATACTAATATTAAGCTAAGCTTAAGGTTTTGTTGACGATTAGCGCAAGATAGCTGGCAGGAGCTGGATACGAGTCGCCGAGAATCGGACTGAATGGAGAGCCTTAGGAGAGGCCTATGTCCAGCTGTAGAATGCGATAGGCTGATGATGATGATGATGAAGGTTTTGTTTCTTTGATTTTTTTTTAACGCGCTAAGCTCAGGAGCTTCTGGATAGAATTGAAAAAAAAAATTGTGTTGGATAGTCCATTCGTCGAGGTAGGCTTTAAGCAATAGAATAACACTATGTGTGCGAAAACCGGAATCCACGCAGACGAAGTCGCGGGCGGCCACTAGTCAAAGTATTATGGGTATCTTCTTCCAAGAGTGAAATATATATTAGAGAATTCCTTATTCAGTTGCAAATCTTGGTGAGATAACCAAATACTTAAATACACCGAAAATTTTTAAAAAAGTATGTACCTGATAATTTTAATAACAGAATGGCAAACAATGCATTGCAAATATATAATGTTAAATAAATTCGATTAAATACCGATTATGAGTCAGTAATTACTATTTCGCATTCAACTGCGATTATACAAATTAAACGTTAATAAATTTCATTTTGATGGTATAACTTGTTGAATATACATTATTTGACATATTTTATAAGTATTAACATTCTGCTTTTTAATTAAATATTCATATTATAGTAGAACTGCCGGTGAGTGAACAATTGAAATAAATACATATTTGAACACTGTTGCTTTATTTACATAGTAATCATACCAGACTTTTGTTAGCGATTTATTTATTTATTCTTGTTTTATGTCAAAATGATTATAGCTATTGAAACTGAAAGAGTATTGATTTGACAATACAGAAATGTGACGTAGCAATTCCGTATTCCATACAGTTTTACCTGCAAGGTTACGTTTTTGACATTTAATACTATTGACCTGTCAGCCAAATACCGAATTCTAGCTACGTTTTGAGACGAATTTAAGCAGTGATTTTATAGTCCCCAATATCGGGCCTTTTTAAATAAACCAGCGGCTAAGATAATACTCGTCGCGCCATTCATCAGAGGACAATAGAGGTGCCTGTCCCCTGTACCCTTTCCTCTGTCCCCTGTCCCCTCGGGAGGAGAAAAGGGACACGATCCTTGTAGGCAACGCTTTGTTTCAGCTATTAGGTTTTCTGGTCAGGTATGAAATCGTTCTGAATGTGAACGATAAAAGAGTCGAGCAAAACGTAATATGACCTCTTTGATATACGATTTCGCAATATATTATTATTCGTTTAATCCCCATTTCCGCGAACAAGCCATTCAAAGTTGGATTCGCCGTAAAATTTCAATATAATTATTGAGTTCCCGGGATGTGAAATGTGAACAATATGTTGACGTATGTTACTGGTACATTGTCTCAGCTGTGAAATTATAATCTGCCTAGTGAATTAACAATTTTCCGGTATTTTGCACAATCGTACCGATTGTACCAGTAATAACAGCATTGTGAAAAAGCTTACTTTAATTACATCTACAGAAGTTCATAATACATTCTGACGTTTTGACTAAAAGTTTAATTATGACTTCTTACTGACATTGTGAAAGCCAATTTTGTTTTAACAAAGTAAGTCTGCTGTTTTGCACCGTGAATTATAAAATAATTATTAAAATTTATAATGTTATAATAAGAAGCATGATGTGCACCTATTTTAAATATCACAGAACACTTGCTATAGTTACGAACGAAAAAAATATTGTGGAACAAAAATATTTGCGGCATAACCATCTATTCTGGACATTAGGTCTCCGAGAGTACCTCTCGAGATCCAACAAATACTGATATCCCCTCGGAACAGTAATGTCTGTTAGACACGCACTCGAATCGCTTATATTCGATTAAGCGCGGCCGAGAGGTCCTATCGAATAAAGGAACCAGGTCGGAGGATAAGGAGCCATCAATTTTCGTAGACAAAAGTCCAAATGTTCGGGGTTTTCACATCACTAATTTATACCAGCGTCTCTAGTTTGTAAGCTATGTTAGGAATTAGATGTCTAGGATTTATTCGACTGAACAAACACAAAGATCCTGAGACAGGTGTAGCTAACCGTTTAAACATGAGGAATAGAATCTCATTCACATTTTAAGCCCAAATAATATTCATAGATTTTACAAGTAGGTATCTTACACAACTGTTGCTTTTGTCTTTGTTAAAAACCCCACTAAATGTGAATTTCTATACATCAATAGTAGGAACACGAAACATGTTAAATAAATCCATTGAACCATTTTCTACATAATGTTATACTTAATTCCTACGTAACAAGGCAATCACTGTACTCGATTTAAAGTAAAATTTAGTTAAAACAGAAGAATCGATACTGTCGAACATCGATCAGTTAATCGCGATAATGCCGCAGATCCCGCCCGTCAACGCCTCGCGTCACCCGTGCGTGTCCAGCCCAAACGCAACAACCGTATAAGTACATAACTTGCCAATTCCGTTCTTTCGATTCCGCACAGAATACGTGCGTGAACTTACATAATTATCCCGGGCAAAGTCGTCCCCGGCAAAAAGGACAAATACCCAGGATTATTAGCGAAGTTTCGCCTTTTGTTACGCGGTAATGGTAGACATTTGCACGCTTTTTGCCGGGAGCCCGACTGAAAATCGGCGGATCTGTACTTATGTGCGTGCTTTGGGTGGTTGGAGGACATAACTCCTTTTTACGATTAAAATAAATTTGGACGTGATAAAAAGTGCTGCAGTAAAATATTTCAGGAAATCCGTTGAAGCCATTTTCAACCCCATCCGTGCTGCTTTAAGGTTTATTTTACGTAGCGGGAATCACAATTATTGTGGCAATTTAGATAAATGTAATGTTAAAAAGATTTCTCGGAAAATGTACAGAAAACTAAAACTTAAATAATTACATGCTTTTTAATGCCAAGTGCGTTGTTCGAATATTCCTACGGACTTTTAAGTTGTTAATAACATCCTGTCGACGAATTAAACGTTGAACCCGAGACGAATAAAATGAAATGAAAAAGCGGAAAATAGAGAAAACTTTTGAGACATGATTTCTGTTTTACCCGTAGCATTTAATCAGGAGATCAAAAGTATAATTTCACCAAAGTCACACCCTGACTGCATATCAAATTTCATCTCAATTCGTTCAGTTATTTCATCGTGATTCCTCCTAACATCCAAAATAATAAACAAACTTAAACATTTTACAATATTAAGTATAGATTAAACCAACGGTCCCGTTGTCATGGACCTCAATGGCTCACACTAAACCAATTTACACTTCGCATGGAACTGACAGAGAGGGAATCACTCAATCCTCTAAACGCGGGTTGACTTCATTTGTTTCCCGAACGAGAGCTTTTACATCAAATAATCAATCCGCAAACACGTGATGCCCGCTCAATCCGGAATTAATTGTGGACTGATCAACTCCGAAATTCTATTGACGACGCACCACTTACGCGGATTGGAAAGCGATTATCTGGAATTTGTTGTATCACATTTTGGAGTAACTAAGCAAACCTAATGGCCGGTTTCATTCTTAGCTCTCTTGTGATAGATAGTTCAAACAAAGCATTGAAACAAATTTTGGACTAACACACAAATTGTCTAGCCCCAAACCAAGCTCGAAGCTCGTACTGCGGAACGGACAGATATACTTAAATACGCTTATAAACATTCATGACTTGAGTATGACTGACCACACAATCATTTGCCCCAAGCGGGATTCGAACCGGCGGTCCCTAAATAGGGGTGATCAGTCAGATAGCGTTACCGAAATGTGTCTAAGTTAGCAAGAGTCCCGAACGGGTTATAAACAAAAGCAAGGGCTTCAGTTACCAGGGTAACATGGGTAGTGGTACGAACTGCTTTAGTGCCGATCACCAAATATACTTGTTTAAGCTTCAGTTTAATCAAACATTCATCAACAAGCGGTTACGAAACAATAGTGTTAATAATTATAATCGATAATCAATTATATTACACGCATAGGGGTGACGAAATTAATGTTTTGTTTTGTATGAATTTGTAATTAATTTAAGGGGCCGAATAGAAGGAAGTAGGTAATCTTGGTAAACTTACTTTAGGACGGAAATTACGTAAATATTTTAGCAACTTTCTTTCTTCTGCTGACACTAATATGGTTTAAGGCTTGATTTTATGTGTACTGTAAAACAGAAATATAATACATATTACTCCAAACTTTTTTGTAGACCTCTTTAATAAATGAAATGAAATAAAGTGACATGAAATAATTTATTTAGCAATTTGAACAAATTATTCTACATTCATTTACCAATATATGGAGATATCAAATCGGCCTATTGCCTCTTGCAATGGTATTATGCAATATTCAATAAAAACAGATGAGTAACAATAGACAACAAACACAGAACACAAAGGTCGAATCCGTGCACCAGTAAACAGAATATCTAGTAAATAAAACAACACTTTTGTAACCTCATTCGAGTTCACAAACAGCGCCTACTCCTTTGACAGAAAAGTTTCCGAGGCGCCAGTAATCCAAGGCTGCTTGAAATTTGCGTAATTGAATGTTAAAGTTGGACCGACGCACGCGACACCTACCGAGCAAGCAGCGTTCCGAGTTTGGATGGGATTTACAGTCGACTGTTGTTTGTTTCATTAGGTCAAACTGATTATTAAAAACTAGCGGCCGCCCGCGACTTTGGCCGCGTGGATTTCGGTTTCCAATAGCCTAAAGCCTTCATCGTCAAATGGACTATCCAATACAAAAATATTTTTTTCAAATAGAACCAGTAGTTCCTGAGGTTAGCGCGTTCAAACAAACAAGTATATAGATTACTAGCAGGCGCCCGCGACTTCGTCCGCGTGGATTTTGGTTTCTTTATCACCTATTTTTCCCGTTAGGGGTGAAGTTTTCAAATAATATTTAAAAAGGGATGCCTACGTCATACTATCTTTATGAATGCAAAGTCTCAGCCCGATCGGTTAAAAAATGTCAAAGTTTCATACTAAAGTTTATCCCCTATTTTACCCCTTGGGGGTTAAAACTTATCAATATTATTGCTTAGGCAATGCCTACGTCATAGTAGCTTTATGCATGCAAAATATCAGCCCGATAGGTTTAAAATTGACAAAGTTTCATACAACCGTTCATCCCCTATTTTGCCCCCTTGGGGGTTAGAATTTATCAATATCATTAATTGGGCAATGCCTACAACATAGTAGCTTTATGAATGCAAAGTCTCAAGCCAATCGGTTAAAAAATGACAAAGTTTCAAACTAACGTTCATCCCCTATTTTACCCCCTTGGGATTGGAATTTATCAATCGCATTAATTAGGCGATGCCTACGTCATAGTAGCTTTATAAATGCAAAGTCTCAAGCCGATCGGTTAAAAAATGACAAAGTTTCATACTACCGTTCATCCCCTATTTTATCCCCTTGGGGGTTGGAATTTATCAATATGATTGCTTAAACGATGTCTACGTAATAGTAGCTTTATGTATGCAAAATATCAGCCCGATAGGTTTAAAATTGACAAAGTTTCATACTACCGTTCATCCCCTATTTTTCCCCCTTGGGGGTTGAATTAATCAAAATCCTTTCTTAGCGGATGCCTACGTCATAACATCTACCTGCATACCAAATTTCAGCCCGATCCGTCCAGTGGTTTGGGCTGTGCGTTGATAGATCACTATGTCAGTCAGTCACCTTTGAGTTTTATAGATATAAAAGAAGAAGAAGATAGATTAAAGCCGTCGAATAATAAAATACAGCACTGATTCCTTTTTAAGAAGGCAAAATCTGCGGCAATTTTTGGGGGCTCAGGGAGACCAATCCGTCTGCCCAACGTGGTGGCTAAAATAAAGCCTGAGGGAAGCATTTGTCCACCAGACGACTGCAACAGGTTTGTGATGATGATAAATTAATTAAAATATAAATCGGATGAGTATTAAAAAGTGCCTAACTGGGCCATACGTAAAAAAAGTATATTTGGATTTTGATTTGAATGTTACTTGCATTCAATACTTTAAGACATTATTAATAATTTTTTAACATTAACAATTTGTGTTTATTTTTTAATTGCATTAATGAGAAACAAAGAGGTTTTTTTATTATTTTGTCATCATTATAATCAACAACATCCAAACAACAACCTAAATGTCGATGGGTGTGAAATTGTGAATCTTCCTCTCTTGTTTGTGCCAAACGAGTCTCCATGAAAACAACTGAATCTAATTTGACTCACACATTGACTGCACGTGTTTGTGAAGTAATAGAGCTCACGATAAGATTGTTATAAACATTATCAAAGTTTAACTTCCAAAGGTTTACAGTGAAGAATGTTTATACTGATAAATAAATAATTTTAGTCGTACACAAAACAACTTCAAAAATTACTTTCTTAAATGAAACACCCAGACCAACTTTAGGAAACACTTTGATGCACTCAAAAGTGTGATATACTAGATTTCCGAAATGAATGCAATTTTTCTTTTACCTTTGCATAAAAGTTGTGCAAATGTGCTAGCTAGAGACGAAAGCAGAGGTTAGCCTTATTTTAAGGAATGACACAGTGGGCAACCCTGTAAAAATACATCACGTCTTATTCGTAGAAACGATCGTTACACCTTAAGGTGGTTTCTACGAACCAACAATATAAATATTAGATTGCAACACTTCCGCATGTCAGGGCTACGACAGGGACTTTCAGTGTTCACTGAAAGACGTAGACTCCCCAATTCTTCAAATCCCCAAACGTTAATATTTAATTGCACTTCGGTTCAGTGACTGCCGAAGGGTCGCATAACGTGATAGTAATTTTAAGCACCTTGGGATCTTTGTAACTATTTATCTATCGTGAAGACGCGACCTCAATAATGGAATTTAGGGACAAAGATGAAAAGGGGGAACTATCTACTTTAAATTGCATCCATCCATGCATTGTTGGGTTTTAATAGATAAGTTATTATCAACTCTGGATAATTCGTATCAGTCGTACGTAGCACTATTTTAAGGTATTATTACAACATGCTAACACATTATACATTTTGAAACAATCTTGTTACTAGAATTATTTGACGAGCCGCTCGTTCTAGTGGTCAAGAAGTTGACTATTGCACCAAGAAGTCGCGGATTCGATCGCCGCACAGGACAAACATTTGTGTGCATGAACATGTCTGTTTGTCCTGGACTGGGTGTTATGTAGTGTATTTATTTCAGTGCATTTGTAATACCACTGTGGATTCAGATATCTGTATCACAAGTGCTAAAGCTAATTCTACTTAATTTATTCAGCAATTTGGTTCACTTAATAAATTATTTTGCACGTCAAAACTTTTTAGCCAAACCAATGTAATATGTGTTGTTATAGTAGTCAAATTTGTTCCAGCTCAATTAACATTAATAGCTGGGAAATCAAGCAAAACAATCATGAAAAAGTAAATCCAACTTGTAAAAGAAACTGATAAAAAGTATTTATTATACGCCCGTCATGAACATAAGCAATTTTAATTAAAATAACAGTAATCATAAGCCCGAAACAAATTTCTCCCCCCAAACAGTTGGTAAATCGCCTTATTTAGATAAAGAATTATCGTGGAAGCTTAAGTTAAGTATTATTTCTCTGGTCATTACACCCAGACGCAAAGTTAAGCATTCTGCTTATTATTCCGGTAAATTACTCGAGATTCTTGAATTACATTAGACTTTATAGGACTTAAGAGGTTTTGCGTCCTTGAATTTGAAACCGAGTCCAATTGACTTGTTTTTGTGGAATGCTTAAACTAAGTTCGCACAAATATGTCATTGTATGGATACAGATGCACTTATGTGGCGAAAATATACACTGTTTTCACTAATTTACGGAGGTAAAGGCTTTCATCGTAACTGAGTAATAAAATTATTCATAAGAGTTTGATTGTTGCTTGAACGCGCGTTCAGTACTACTGGTTCAAATCGAAAAAATATTTTTGTTTTGGATTGTCTATTTGACGAGGAAGGCTTTAAGCTATAAATAACACTATACATATGTGCAGATATCGAAATTCACGCGGACGTAGTCGCAGACAGATAAATGTCAGAGTATGAGGAAGTACCATAAATGGAAACTTTAATTATAAGTTTCAAAAAATAACAAAGGTACTTTCTAAAAAGCCCTATGTACTCGTATTTACTATATACTTTTTCAAGTAATGTTCTGTTTTAAAATAGGTTATTATTAATGTGTAAGATTTAATAAAATACATCAAAGAAGTGTCCCTTATTTATTCCAATTAAGTTTTTTCTTTTTTTTATGAATATAAATTCATACAAATACAGTAACAGTGAGCGTTATTACAGTTAGAAAAATAAAGTTGAAAAATAGTTACGTTGGATAGTCCATTTTTACGAGAAATGATTTGGGCTATAATATATACCTACATATATACATATGTGTGCGGAAACCGAAAACCACGCAGACGAAGAGGAGGAGACGAAGAACAAAACACGATTCATACCCATAACATAGGTAAGAACAATTCAGAACAATGCAAAACCTCCAAAGACGAATCATTCCATACGGCGCCTGTCACATCTGTTTACCATTTAAATTGGTATTCAGCAGTGCCGCGGAGTCGTCTATTTTTGGCGCGCTCCGTGCATCATCTAATTACACCCGCCGTAAATAACACTGTACCGACGCTTTAATAACAAAACTGCACTCTAATTAAGTACATAGCGCCCGCATTTCTCGCCGGAGCGCATTTTCGGAAGATGCACCCGGGCAGATTTACTATGTTCAATGGGGTTGCGCATAGTGTAAGATATGATGTTGATTGGAGATTGTGTCTTAGTTGGGATTGGGATAGACGTCGCGATTGAATGAGGCAATTTAGACTGGTACGTCTGTGCATCAATGTTTTATCTATACTATTAAATTATTTAAGTCTTGCAGAGTAGATATCCACTTGCGCAAAACAGAAAGGTTTTTTGTATCTTTGTGTAACAGCTAAGTGTCAATAACGGATTATGGTTAACTACGTATATAAATAGGGGGTAGCTTAATACTCAGGCAGAGCAACATTTTAGACGGCTTTTTGCAAAACCTAGGTTCTAGGACACCAACTGCTGACCATGTTTTCAAAGATACTTTTGCTTTGAATTGAGGGATGGTATGACTCATATTTAAAGCATAGACATCGCGTCGCTTGCTTGGTGGAACACAACATAACCTCGGGTCGAGCGCGAAAACGAAATTGATGCGGGGCTCCCGCCGTATCGCTTCCCTCAACGCTCCGCTTATTTAAATATATGCAGAACTCTGATACCACTCAAGATAGAGCCACTTCACCGTATATCAAGATTTAGCAGACGTTGATGTTACTGCAATGGAAGCATTGATGGTTGGCAAAGATTTAATGATGGCGTTTAAAATAAAAATGTTTTGGATGATGGTGACTTACACTCACCATAACGTCTTCCCTTCGATCCGCAGTAATGGCAATCGGTATGTTCTAAAGCCCTAGAAGAGTGAATGTTTTTTCAGACCCCATCCTCTCCAGATTAATCTCTGGCAACCTCACTCACCAGCAGAACCATAGCAACACAGTTACGATGTGCTATTTCACTGTGGTCTTCTGTAAGTCGGGGGGACTTCTCCAGACGAGCGGTTCGTTGGAGTAGAACTTTCACTCTACCTTTCTCTCTACTAATGAAAATCAACACCTACTCTGAATTAATTAGAAAAATGTTGCTAAAAAAAGTTACGTTAATGAATATTAATAACCTGAGAAACATACTCATTCAAATTCATTTTGTTTTTTATGAATCCTAGTAAAGTACAGAAGAAAATATAACGTGAAATTATTTCGTGTACATTTTTCTTGTCCATTAACTAAGTTGCTATTTTAAGTCCGTTATACTTAACTAAGAAACTTCTTATAATAAACTAATTAATTCTTGAGTATTCTCATTTTAAAGAAAAAAACTTCACAGATTTGCATACTCAAGCAGGCGAGATGCTTATTTATAGGCAAAACTTTATTTTTCTCTGAAGCAGGAGGCTTTTAACTAATTACTATGACTAATGGAATGTTTTTTGTATAAATACAAATTACGTTTGTATCATTCTAGATTAACAAAAACATTGGCATTTTCTCATTTTAAAGTCTGAATTGATATCACAGAATCAATTTTTTCCTAGGGAGACCGTTTTGTCCCCTTTCAAACAAAATCTCCGAAGATTATGCCCCCATAAAAGGCATTTGACTCCATCTGAATCCTAAGAACTAACATACCGATGGGTATATTGCACAAATATGGGTATATTGCACAAATTATATTTTGTATGAAGCGTCAAAAAGACGAAAATGAATAAAGCCTTTGAAATAATGAATAATCAATCTTTAATTTAAATTTGACAGTTTTAGTGTTTTCCCATCTTTTTTGTTTACTACTCTTGACGGCTAAAACAAGTAATATTTTCTCTACCAAGCACAAAAGACATATTTTACATGAAAGGTGGGACGACAAATCTTATATTTTTCAGTCGTAACTTTTATTTAGTTCGCCTTGGAAGGAGACCAGAACAATTTGTTTTAATTTTTGGCTCCATTCAAAACGTCCCGCAGCAAATTATGAAGTTTTACTAATTTTCAGCTGCAATTTTCAACGTAATATATCTTCAATGTACTAATTGTATTAAACAGTTTACAATCTACATAGTTATCAAAGACAACATCTGAAACACTCCTGATATTGGGTGTGTCCAATTGGTTACCTCTGGCCTTGTCCCCATGGCATTTTTGGGATCGGGGGATAAGTGAGACATTAATTTTTAGATGTCTCGGTTCCCCGCTATGGAGATGTTGCATATAATATTACTAAAAGTGACAAAAATTAATAAGGCGAATTATTACGAGTAGATGTCTACGGATGTAGTCCACAGCTGAACTTAGGCTTCCACTACAAATATAATTATTTATTGCCCCTAGACTGCAGGATACGCAGACGGGTTGTTAGCTGCAGTATGGGAAACGAAACACAGGAGGATGCTATATTTCGCATATCCTACTTAGGGTCGAAGTGGTCGCCATTACAAAAATTGCAGGCGGCAGATGATTATTTTATTTCTTAATCGCTTCATAATATGATGCCCACAGGAAAATAGCGGCTTCTAGTATCATTCGAAACTGGCACTATACGCTAATTAAATATCGAAGAACATCACATTGCTTTAATGAATAGCTTAAGCACCTCCAACAAGTATTCCCGTATTTATATTAAAGGTTACGAGTAAAACCACCAGCTAGTGCAGGCCGCAGTATAAACTGCATCGGACGTTCGAGTGCATTTCCCTCGCCCGCCATCAATAAACGTCTCGCAGAACATTAATTAGTGTTTCGCTCGCTCGCTCAGTTCGCTCAGACCGCTCAGCTCGCTCAGCTCAGCTCAGGTGCAGCCGTGATCTCGTGAATAAGTAAATTGTACCGCAGTTAACAAAACAACAGTGAAGAACGACCAGAGTATTTTAAATTATTCGAAAATGTTTTAGTTAGGTTTAGCTGAGTTTGTTTCTGAACTGCCTCTGAAGTGTAAAGTAATAGGCAATTACTCTCTGTATGTTAAAAGGTTTTAAAATCTACGTACTAAATTAATAAAGCTGAAAAATTTGTTTGTATATCAGTAACTACTGGTTCCAAATGAAAAAACTATTTTTGTGTTCACGCAGCCGGAGTCGCGGGCGGCCGTTAGTGATAATTTTTATACGCAGGTACAGTAAGAAATATTCAATGACAATCGATATTAAGTTCAATTCAAGAAGAAGGCAACATTCCATAAATCAAAAAAAAATATTCACGCTCTATCCAATTAAACTTTTTGACTATAGATAATATAACTAATAACCGTTGATAACGATCTTCGTCATATTTTGATATTTTAACAAACAAGCCACGATGTGTTTTTTTTATTAAAACAACCAGGATTGAAATTGCGTAACCACTGAACCACAGAGCCGACCAAAACTTATTTATACAAAATATAGGTAAAAGCCAGCGAAATATTGGACTTTTCCATACGTCACAAAACTGCCTAACGAAGAATATTCCCCTCAGGCAAATATCGAAATACGAACGAGCTTGAATATGCACCAAAACCTTGGTTCACATACAAAATCCTACAGTTATTCGATAGCGCCTATGCTGGAATGGCACAAAAACATTTCGACTTTATACGGAACGATACAGATATTTGCATTTTTCTTTCCGATACACCCTTTGATGTTTGTAGAACGAATGCGCGGATCGCAAAGGAACAGTGGTGGTGAAAATTATAGCGCAGTGGTTATCGCGTTCGGCTTGCGATTGCTTTGTTAAACAACTTTCGCAGAGGCCGGTCATCAGATGGGTGACCGAAAAATTTCATCTTGCGGAATACGTATTTTTTTTATGGCAGAGCCGGCAAACGAGCTTGCGGGTCGCCTGACGGTAAGCAATCACCGCCGCCCAAGGACATCCACGACACCAGAGTCGTTAAGTCGTTGATCCTGCGCCTAATCTCTACGGTCGTATTAGTTTGCTGCCCACCGAAGTATGAGAGCCTTGAGGAGCCAATAATCAGAATAATAAGAATCTTATCACTTAAGTCGACCCATTCCCTGCCTGTATACCAAATTTCATCAAAATCCGTTCAGTAGTTTCAGGGTGATTGACGGACGGATTAGTTTAGGTGGTTCCAAACAAACAAACAAACATTATGAAGAAGAATATTGTTTTTCCATTCAAGCAGGTTCACACAAGAAGATTCGTGTTTCTCTCACGAATAATATCAATAACTATGAATCAGTCTTAGGTGATATTCTGTTTCACTGCAAATTGGTACAAGTCCTCGAAACAGTCGTCAATGGAACTTCAACACGTACTTAATGCCTCCTCCTTAGAGAGTAGTAACGTTGCTATACATTGCTTAATAAGACAAAGTTGTAACTGAGCGAACAGTAGTATTGTCTTAGTACTAATGCTAACACTGTGATCAGATAAGCCGGTAAGGGTGTAAAAGTACCGATCCAGCCGTTTTTCGGCTGTGGCGAGCAATCTTATGATCAGCCAGGTACGCAGTATATACATATTATGGTTCACAAGTGAGTGCACAAGCACAGGTGCACTCCCTATTTCATTCTCTCAAAGTTTGTTTTCATAGATAGAGTTTCTTTGGCATTAATAATATTAGCATGATATTGTACTGCACAAGTGAGTGCGCTAGCACAGGTGCTATCCCTATTGTATTATTCCCTTTCTCTTATAATTCGTTCTCTTCCTAGCGTTTATCCCGTGTCTTTACGGGATCTATGTACGATTAATAAATAAATAAATGAATAAAATAAATTTAATCAAATAATTGTCGATAAATCGCTCCTTCCCCGCCCAACACTACAAACATTCCCATCGCTCAGCATTGAGCATAATGAACCTTAGCAAAATGAACAACACATGCAGGCGCGGGCGGAATGTTGCCCGCATGCCCGCACCCGCGTTTGCCCGCCTTCGCCCGCGTTTGCCCGCGTGCCCGCATCGGCACAATAAGGAATCCGCACTTTGACTCTTCAATTATGTCGTAACTTGCCTTGTAATAAACCAGACGATGTACTGGTATAGATAATTAAGTAGGACGCGATTTACTTGGCACATCTTCTTAATACAATAGAGTGTTAGATTCAGGGTATATTAGTGATCTATTTTATTGTAACAATAGGTAGGAGGAGAGAATTTGGGACTTGCTAAGTGTGCCGTTTAGATTTACTAAACGTTGTTTCTGGAACGGTCTAAGTGTAGAAACACAATAAGCGGAAAAACGCAACCTAAGTTCAGCAGAAGTACATTTTCTTTACAATATGACGCGATGTAATTTCGGCACAGTGTGTATCGTCAATAAAAATACATTGTGGGCGTTATCCCGCCTAACATCGGTCGCGTTTTTGCGGCCTAGTGTATTTCTAGACAACGGGTATAGAAAATAGCACACATTCATAAAATTAAATCTTTTCTTGTAGACCGTCATTTGTAGATAAAAACCTGTTCAAACATAACACATAGATAATGTATCTAAATGTCACATCTCAAATCCTTGTCATGTAAAACGTGACCTCGTTGGAATCCAAACATTCTACCTACACCACATAATTCACATCATAACAACATCAAACAAAACTCGCTTACATCCCCAAAATTTACCTGGACGCGAAAAACAAAAGCCAAATCGAATGACGTCACCGGCATGTAGCCACACCACGTCGACCACAGAATCCCGCTAAGCCGCGCGTTTCACACGCAAATTTTTCACCCGGCTCTTTGACCGGGTCGATCCGGGTTGAATTCCCCGGATTTATCCGCCGGATTAAGCCTTGGAACCAACTATTTGTAGTAAACAAAGCTGCTGATCGGATGCCTGCTGAATATTTTACCTGGAGACAGGGCTGTCGACGCAAACATACAATAACTTCTACTACTCGTACATTCATTTAAATGTACACTGAACATTATAAGGTAGAAATAAGCAGACTGCTCATGTCTTATTTTAGAGAAAATACGGCGGGGATACAGACAGAAATCATTAATTTTAATGATAAATTCCTGACTTTATCACGAAAACCCTTCTTTAACTTGGGAAATTATGCAGATAAGTTACCGCTTAACTAGCCAATGTTTGATAGTAAAGTATATTGAAAACCCATTTGTAACGGTAAGAAGTCGTATCAATATCCCCTAGAAGTACCAACGATGGCATGGGATTGATCCTCGATTACAATTGGCAATCGTCTGCGATTCTGGTTGAGGCTTCGAATCATCATGTATTGTATTTGGTTAATAAAGTTTATTATTATTATTATTATCAAAGTAAGAATATTGAAGGCAACCCTAGCCTAGTATGAGCCTGTAGATTGCGCCTTGCTCTGCACAAATATTAGGGTTCAATTAATCATCTCCATATTGTGATCTCGAACGTGTCCTGAATATACAGGTATTTATAATTCATAATGTCTTGAAACATAAATTGGGTTTAAAGGAAGAAGCGTATTAGAGTAAGGGTATAAAATCTTCAAGTACAGTTAAATTGGTCAAAAAAATACGAAACAAACTGCGATGTTTTCAGCAAAATCACAAACAATTATTTAACGCATCTAACAAATCTCTTTCTCACAACATTCACGACGACTTTAAAAATAATTAATCACACCCTGCCAAAATCTGACTCATAAAACTGAACGATAATAAAAAACTTATTCGTACTTCATTCCCGGGCATATAAAGTCGCCGGGATGACTTCATCCCGGTCGAGTGGACCCTCGTCACGGGTTACGGAGAGGTTACCAGTCAAGCGCGAGTCGGAACCCTTGGTAAGTAGCAAATTTTAAAAAATACGTTTCATACAGCTGAAGAAATAAAAAATAAGCTATTTTATTTTATTTATTTTATTGCTGAAGAAATAATAAAATTGGCTATTTAATAAATAAAATAAATGAATAAATGTCCTGGACTAACACACCAATTGCCTAGCCCCAAACTAAGCTCGAAGCTTGTACTATGGAAGCTAAGGAACGGATAGACATACTTAAATACTTTTTATAAACATCCATGACTCGAGTACAAATGCCGATGTCCATCACACAAACATTTGCCCCTAGCGGGATTCGAACCCGCGACCCTTGGTTTTGTAGCCAGGGTCTCTAGCCACTCGACCAACGGGCCTGTCAAATACCTATTTTTTTATTTCTTTAGTTTTTTTTTTCAATTTCTTTAACTTCACTTAAATGCAACATTTAAATCAGACAACGCCCTATTTCCCAAACCTCATAGTATTAAACCATCCGAAAAATCTCTTAAATTCAGCCAAATAGTCTGCGCAAACAATGATTAATCGATTCAGCACATAAACACGCCGGCGACAGAAGAATTCAATTACGATAATAATCAATCGGGAGGCCGACAATTAAATCAATAGACCCCGGATTCGGAATCTGAAGGCGGGAAGATAAGTCGCTGACACGACTCCTCTGGCGGCCCTGGCGTTAATTGAGCCGGCTTTAGGCTGATTTATTTAAAATTTAACGATCAATGCGCTTACACCGGCAGACAATACAGTCAGTGAAACGAATCAATGGAGGTGAAGCACTGATTGCATTACAAAACTGATTTTACGTGAAGAAGCAAACGAGCAATCGAGTTTCCTTAAGGAGTGATTGATCCTTAATGTTTCCAAACATTCGAAATGTGTACTGAAACTATGGAACGACATCACGCACATTGATGTGTTCCATACCGTCTTATGATGTTACTAAATCACTTAAATAAACCGGACACGGCACAAAAACAATTGACGTCTATTGTTAATAAAATGTTCTGCCCGGGAATCAAATTTACGAATCTTACTAAAAGAGACAAAACTCCAAACGAATACGACATCGCGACTCCAAGAACCGAACTACAACTTTATTTGTTTACAACAGTTATTGTATTCCCAACTTCTCTTGTACATTCCACATTGATCATTCAGCTTGGCGCGTGCCAAAATATTTGCAACTCTATTCAATATATCACAGGGTAAACATTCCTTTGTGGTATATTTCAAATGCTGTAACGGCTGCACGGTGCTTTAGACATCATAACACTACGTGAAGTTCTCGCCTTGTCGGAACATTGAAGACTTCGATATTGTTGGTTCGTTATTATGATTAAAGCTCAAAGGAAGACTTCAGAACAAGTTATCGTTTGCATCAAAGGTATTTGCTTAGTTCGATTTGTTAAAGTTTTTGCAAGTTAACGTTTGTTGAGCATAATTTTATGTGATTAGTATGTTAAATAACGTCGATCGTAAGTGGTTCTTGAAAATTATTATCCAAAAGTAAAGTTTTGTTCCTCTTTTTTTGAAAATTTTCTTTTTTTTTAGCTATCAAAAATGATGTCGTGATTGCCACTACACACCCACATTTATTATCAGGAGATGCATAGTTATTGATTAGCTAATTAATCACAAATCTTTTGAATAACACGGAAACAAAACACACCCGTCACTGTCACTCCGCAAATTAACCAGCGCAGGTGAATTTGGGCAATTTTCGTCAAACCGCACAGCTCTTACAATTTAGTCTGTCCCATGCGCCGTCACGTCCTCTCCTCGCGTCGCCCGCAGGATTACGTCCAGGCCGGCTTGACAGCGCCCTTCGTTGCAAATTCTCCTTGTTTGCGAAGTGTTAGTGGCCGGGACAAGAGAGAAATAAAACAAAGATAGTTTTGGATACAGGTACTGGTTAGGCTTCTTGTAAAAGCGTGAGGATATGGGCTAAAGTCAAGAGAGAAGCTCAAAAAATTTGCAATATGTGACAAAAACCACTTCCTCATAAAGATCGGATATAGGGAATCGAAACTTTCGAATACAAGCAAAGGCGTTGTTCATTTAGGAGGAAAAAAACCACCGTTTTCCATTCTTACACTAGCTATGAAAATGTTTAGACATGGATCTAAAAGGAAGTTGAGACTTCGTATACAATGTGTTAATATTGCAAACTTGTTGGGTACTGCCAATCTTAAAGTGTATGTGAACTTTGCAAAATTACTAAACGAATGATAGGCGCCTATTCTAAATTTCGCCCCTTTAAGAAACTCCGACGACCATTCATAGTCAGTGCCGAGACGATCATTTTTTTCAGGATACTTCAATTGCTACTACTACTTAGGACAAATACCACCCCAATTACATAGCAACTCATTTCATTACCACTCGACTTACCAACCAGCCTCTCATTCAACACACGCACGCGAAATAAAACCGGCTAACCTAAACTCTCGTCCTAAGCCTCATCGTGCTGTGAAAAATGAAACGATCGCCAGTGGTACGTGGTAATCCGCTCCGCCGCGTGACCCGACATAATCACGAGGCATGTCTTAAGTACGCAGCGACCGCTCCCGGCCGCGGCGCAAGTTATAAGCAGACGACTTTTTTATCGAATGTAGACTGGCATTTGACAATTTGTAACAAGTTGATGGCAATTTAAAGGGCAACGCGTCTGCGACCCCAAGATGCTTATGGACGGCGGTGATCACTTACCATCAGGTGACCCACTTTCGCGTTTGCCCCCCTTTAATATAAACAAACACGATCAAACCAACTCGGTATGCCTGCCTAAAGACATCCATGTTATATTGTTCGGGAAACACAATCCAGTCTTTGGCAGTTAGCAGACAAGAAAGTTAACATTAAGAACCGGATACGGCATTGTATCGTATTTAATATAGTTCTTATCCTTGGACTAACAAATAACTTGGTCAGATCTAAACTGAACTAGAAGCGTGTATTATGGATGTTGTTAAACGAATAGAGGCGCTTATTAATAGTTTTATAAACATCTACTATGTATGCTATGAGTTGAAATGCCTTTGTTCTTCGTAGCCCAAAAAATCCGCGATTAATGCAAGTCATAACGCTTGTTCGGCTTCTGCCAGTTTATGACCAAATTTTGAAAAATACGTGATTTTATCATATAATAACTAGCACGTATTCAAAACAAATAGATAACGTATAATCCAATGTTTAATCATAAAATTACACACTGCTAGTACCCGAGGCAAAACGTAAGACAGAACTTGTCTTTGGATACCCATCTGAAACATAATTTGACAGTCACAAGACTTGTCTTGCATGTAGCGTGTACTGACCGCATTTAGACACGGTGCAAGTCACAAACTTTTGCCCAGAAGTAATAAAAAATACTACATGTTACGACAACACTCAACTTAATTTCAAGTAATTTAAGATTTGATTGTTATGTACTTTAAGATTATATTTGATTTATTAAATATACAAGGTTTTTTTTTAATTGTAATATCTGAAGGATCACCATTCCTCAAATCCACGAGGTTTTAAAATCGTTGCCTTTTAAACTTATTGCCCTTTGAAATTAAACCCTATCGCGTACTAATCGACAGACTAAAACTTAATTTAGAATCGAAGATAAATACTATGAAGTATCTAGAAACTCGAGATTGGAGTATTAGTTTTAGACATTTACCATAATTACTTTATCTTCAAAGTCAATAACCGAGAGATATGGCTTAAGTACTGTGTAAACCAGTGCAATTCACAAGCGTAAGCGATTCACATCACAATGGAAAATAAAATCGCTACTGAAGAAACTGTGCAAAATAATGATGATGAAAAGGAAAATAAACGTTGATTTTAAGGAAATGATCGGAATAATTTTTTATTTGATCTAGAAGACATTATGTTTTGTTTACAACTCTTCATCATCAATCTTTTTTTTTAAGAATCTGATACAATTTTTGTAGCAGAATGCCAAATCCTACCCTGAATAGGACGAAAAAAGACGTGAGAAAAATAGAACAGATAATATTTTTTTCCTGCTCCTCCCAGCTTTTTGGCGAAGAGTACTAGTATAATACAAGTCATGTCATATCGTCCATTACATCCCAAACCTTGGACCAACCGCCCCGCCCGCGGCGTCAGGCCCAGCCGACTCAATCCGTGTTTGTAGGACGCTCCCCCCTCCCCCCACTCGGTCCGCCCTCACCCCCTCGAACGATTCACTCAGTAATCACTACTCGCTCTTGAACAGTTCTGGATTATCTTATAATTCCAGATTTGAGTGGTTCACCCCAAGATCTTGGTTGATCGATTGTTCCACAAATACGGGTTAAAACATTTTCGTGTAGATTTCGATATCGCTAATTTAAGTAGACGAGTTAATGGATTTATGCCTCATCATTTTTGGTTATGAGATAATTAAATGAAATTGCTTGAATTGGATTATTTTTACAATACTGGCGAGGATTCAGTTATACAAACTTATAAAGAGTTCTCGCCAACTACCAATTATTGACCAATTTGACGAAAATAATTGACTAAATATATGCAAAAAGGGACATACCATAAGATTGTAAGTCAGTAAAACTTAATACAAGGTCTCATCAGATGTTATTATACTTCACACTTACATATATGCTATTTAATTACGAGTAATAAGATGCAAAATAACAAACGTACTATTATGACTTATACAAGTTATTTAAAAACACGATATTTGTAATTTGAAGCAAAAAGTCTATAGTCTACCAGAAGTCAGTCTGGGCCGGTCAATTCTTCTCGTAATGGTACACACTTAGTCAGTTAAGCCGCCATTCTTGGTTGGTGCCGTAAAATGACAATCGTAAAAACAAGTGCGACATTTCTGTGTCGCCTTGGACTAACTAAAGACTAAATAAAGCCAGGCAAAACAATTCACAAGCCAAGTCCACTAAGCTGTCAGATTCTGTCTGCTTTAGCTAAAGTTTTCCATTACACTTTGCCTAATCACTCGATTCTACAATGCTTTAAGTATTAATCTTGATCTTTACATTCTGACCTCATTCCCGGATGGGTCATAAATTGTGACGGATTTTTTGTACAACATTACTCTTTTGTTTGATTATTCACCGACGGGCCCGTTGGTCCAGTGGTCAGAAACCCTGGCTAAAAACCAAAGGTCGCGGGTTCGAATCCCGCCAAAAACGAATGATTAAGTCAGTGCCCATCAATGTGCACTACGAAATAGCCTTTCGTTTGCATACAATTTATTGTGTAACAAACATCTTACCTTGACATTAGCTTGCAAATGTACATATATTCTGAAAGATATCCGACTATCCAACTAGAGTCTTTGTGTGTAACTTATAAATACAAGTCACCTTATTATTTACATCAATCCGAAAACCTACACGAATCTTACTTTCACAAAACTGGGACGGCCATTTAAAAAGTAGAAGAAGCCATTTCAACAAACTACACCCACAAACTATCGGACAACTTTTGTTTGTCATGTTACGGATCCTTCACGACAAATCTCCCAGTGGCTATTTAGGTCACTAAATCACGGTTATTATTCACTGATCGCCAAAATAATCAAAGGAGAGCCAAGGACGGGTTAGGGTTGTAATTTGAGGTCAGAATATCGATTTGAAATTATGAGAATATCAATGTAGCTTCAGCGATACTGAGAATTTTAGGATAATCTAAATGTTACAAAAGGGTTAAACATTACGTCATAATAAGTACGTACAAACGTATAACAATTTGTTGTACATATCGATTATTATTATTAGATTTTATTGAGTTGATAGTCAGAGAAGTTTGCATGGACCAGGACACGGTTTGTCAAAATTATGCCCCTGTGCTTTTATTCGTATAATACACAATTAATTTGTATTAACTGTAATCATCTTTTTGATAGTCCTTTTAAAAACAAGAAGATTTTGTGTTTTTTACAACCTCGGAGAGTACCTACATTGAACCACTAAGCCGCAAAAAAATCAAATCGCAAAATTATCGACACCATCCCCCCAACACTAAGCCGAACGTCACCGGCCCTGCAAAACAAACGGGATGATTAATCGGAATCGTAATCAAGCCCGTGTTTGTTTCTACTCCGGTGACGATTGCTCAGGATCTGACAGCTCCTTGCTCAATCGGGGATATTTGTGGGACGCGAACTGATTTGCTTTCCCTATGTACATAATATAAGTGTCTTTTAGCGTTGTTGTCAAGGGTATGGCGTCAGCTTAGGCATAGTTTATATGGTCATTACACAGTAAGGATTTTGTATAAATTCATTATGGAACGACTATATCAAAGCATATTGATACGATGATATCAATGCTACTGAATAAATTCCATTTGGCAGATCTGGAAGTCATTCTCAATTGACTTTAAAAACTTCAAAAGGGTCATAACGTTGCATGCCATTAAACATCACGTCCTTCCCAAATAAAATTAAAGGTTCGGAGTACTTCGGAGGCATGACCCACTCACAAAACCTTTTCTTTAATTTAATCTTTATTGCACAGCACATAAGGCACAAAACTTAACGCCTCATGCATCGCCCCACATCGCCACGCGAACAAAAGTTGATTATAATCAAAAGAGACTAAAGCCCCATTTACATCGGATACAACGACATCGCGCTGAACGCGGAATTAATCAGCGCTGGCTGAATGCGGAATGCCAGCGACACTCTGTGCCATGTTCTTCTTAAAATTCTACTACAAACGCAATCAACTGTCGACCCTCGCCGGCTTTGGTGTGGGGGACAGGAGACAGCGTTTGCACAAAGTAATGGTACAAAAGAAAATATATCAGTTATTTTTTAAAAGAGGTGTTTACAATTGAAATTCTTTTTAGAACGCTCCATTTCACTGTTTGTCAGACGAACGAGCAGCTTCATAAATCATCATCCATCTGCCAAAATGCTGCCAATCGTCATCTGCCATGACTTCAGATGTAGAAGACAAATGCTTTCTTTTTTTAACTACAACATTTAAGTAAATATTATTTACTTATGCTTAATAATTCAGAACTTTTTTAACCAAATATGTATAAACAACGATATAATTCATACTTCATTATACTCTTTTGCACGTGCAAATCTGAATAACAAACTCACATCACAAACGATGAAATACATATAACTTGGTCAAATGTACAGGTCAAGTTTCCTCTATTATCGAGCTCCCCGCTTCAGCGCGTCTCTTAACCCACGTTCAGGCTTGATTGCGCCTGTCCCGGCCCATCAGATGCAGTCGGTAATGTAAACAAGTTTTTCCCTATTGTATCAAAGAGGCTCTCTTTGTGCAAGAAATAATATAGTTTGTATTTTGTAGAAATATAGTTTGCTTTTCATTCACCAGATGGAAGGCTTTATACGGGAAATATTAAAACGTTTCTGCGAATTGTTGTGATATTAGATTTCTCGCGATAGTCTTTGTCGGTCCATGAGGCGTGCGTTTGAGACAAGACGTCCCCTTTTAAAATTGTTCTCGCTTTGGACTGCGATACTTTGCTGATTCTGTTCGCGTACTCGCGATTTTATTTTTGACGAGGAGGAAATGTGACGTTCGTTATCAGATGAAGATTGTACTTACTTGAGATACTTGTTAGAAATACACGAAAGCTTTGGGCCTGTCATTATCACGACAGGCAAGACCTAGATATCGGTATCATGAACGAAAAAAAACATCTCATATTTTGAGCACGGACTTTTATGAAAAACCATTACCAAACTACCTTTGAAAATGATTGTTATATAAATACAATAAGAATGCAATTACTTAACTTTTATCTCTTACTTTACCTTTGCAACTCAGTAATTCAGTTAAAATACTAAGTAATCAAGAGACTAATAAAGCGTGCTTAACCGTTGTTTTCGGGAACTACTCATAACCAATTAAAGTTTGAGTTCTTGTTTTACAGCGAAGCATTAAAGGCTTTATTATAAGGCAAATCTGTAATGGGGTGCTCCATGGCTCTAAATTAATGTCTTTCTGTAATGGGAAAAGTTTGAGGGATTAAAATTATAATTGCTTACTTCCATAGTGAAGATGTTTACGAGTATTTTCCTGAGTTGTGCAGGCACGAAGATCATTACTAAATTCATATGATGAAAAAGCAAATCAGTATTTTGGTTATTTTGCACGCGCAATTCCCAGGAACTACTAGTTTGAATTGATATTTAATTTTTTTGTGGATTGTCCATTTGACAAATAAGGCTTTACGCTATACTATAACACTATGTGTGCGAAAACCGACATCGTTGAGTTGTGGGCGGCCGTTAGTTTACTATTCATTTGAAAACGTAAAAGTTTCAACGAGCCTACGTACGTGGGATATACAAAGACAAGTGAATTAGGAAAGATAATTATTTAGTTTAACACAGAAATGAACAGGACATACCTACTCGTAGAAAAACTTTAACATTAAACCTGTTTTATATTTGATGCAACATATTTTGGCACGTATGCAGGACACAAGTAATACTATGATCACAGACTTCTGTCCACTTATATCCATTAAGATTATATGTATAGGCATACTATATCACGCCACTTAACAAGAGGAGACATACATAAATATGTCCGAGGGAAGTACAAAGAGTCCGATTTCCCCTTCCCCACATAAACACACTACATTTAACCACATATTTACGATAACGGAAACGGACAATATGTCACAGTGTTCCTCTCGCTCTTGACATTGTCTTAAGGACGCCATCGACCAACATAAGTTGAACCATGTGTGACCGCTTGCGTTTGTATTTCTTTTACGATATTGTAACGATTCTGATATAATGATGATTCTTTAATAGGAAAAACATTCTAAAAATTTTATGAAATAAGGCAAATTTTATAGAACTCTAACTGTATAACAATACATAACTGTGCCGCAGCTTTTCCGCTATACATATAGGCAATTTCATCGCACTTAGGAGAGTTACTAAAAGTTATATTGTTTCATAATTATGTCAATCGATTTAATTATTTGTCCTCCTATACAATCTAGTGGAATTTCTAAATCCACTACGACATGATGAATTTCTGTTGATCGCTTTAGTAAAACAGCACCGTGACAGTTCAAATATTTTAAAATCGCTCTCATAAGACTTTAAACCCGCCATGTCTTTACCGCCACTCATCGAGATGATATCTTTTGAAATTCTAAAATAGCACGAGAAATCGCTCTTGACACTTAAGAAAACGTCTCATTTCGTTGCCTGACAAAGATGCGAGGGGTCAAGTTTTCCTGGTGGCAATATGCGCTACTTGGACACCATCCAAAGTGTCCGAAAAGGCGCTACTTACCGTAACATAACAGTTTGGTAATTTATATACGCGTGTAGATGTCGCTGCGATGTAACAAAATGCGATGGTGTATTTATTGCACTAAACTTTGCAATTCTAGCAACTGCAATTGGTGGAAACGCAGAAACTTGCCATACAAAAGGTAAATCACATTTAATGCCATTCCATAATATTTTTAAATATTTTCATTCATCATTGGGATGAGCGAAGTAATAAAAATAGCTTATACATTATAAGGAAAAAAATAACTTTAATTCTTATAACATGAGCATTCATTTAGCTGCGCTGTTTCGAAAATCCGTGGGCTACGAAGGTTGCTTAATAATTAATCGTAATGAAACAAAGTAATGCAGTGTCCTAGTCTCGGCTAACAACTCACTTGCAAATCAAACAAAGTCCACTGATTCAAAATATCTTCCCTTATGCAACAGAAAGGTTGTTGTAAACCAATTAAACATCGTATAATCAAAAATTCAGTCCCATATCGTGTCATACCGCGCGATACCAAAGGTCGGCGGTGGCGTGAGTCACGGCACGGAGTAATTGCGGTTTTTCATTGCTATTTTAAAGTTATCACTGCTATTTCCTATCATTATGGCGATACAATGTTTGAGTTATATATAACTGTGGTTTTAAGTTGTTCAAGATACTGATGCGTGGTTTTGAAGAGTGATGTAACCTAGTATCGAGATTGTTTGTTTTTTTGAACGCGCTAATGTCAGATACTACTGGATAGAATTGAAAACCTATTTTTGTGTTGAATAATCCATTTGTGGGGGAAGGCGATAAGCTATAGTACTCGTATATCACTATGTTTGCTGACACCGAAATCCGAGCGGGCGGCTGCTAGTGTCAATCTATCTATGTATAAATGAATCAAGAAATGAGGTGACTTATCATTACCCACTGCTGGACATAGGTTTCTTTTAGGTGGAGGTCATGACTAAAGACACCACGCTGTGCAGGCGATAGATTACCGACACATACGTTTTAAGACCAAAGTATCAGAACTGAATCTAGAATATTTTTTAGTAATAAGAGACATTTGGTCATGATCTCAACTGATGGAAAGCCACGATGGAGCCGAAAATCGTAAATACCTCGTATTTTCTGTCTAAGAACAGCCTATTCATAGCAAAAGAATCCTTTTCGAATTACCTCTACAATACTATTACAGATCACTGAATATTGGAATAGGATAATACATAGACTGTCATACTTTTACGAGTAGAAGGCAGACCCTTCACCGTTTTGTACATTTCAAGCCCTGTTCCCGATATATTTAATTTAATACGTCGACAAAGATGAAAGTCGTCTCCTATAATTTAATATGCCTCGCTTCGCAGGCCCGTTTTTATTATATCCCTAGGTAACGTTGTTTGCTGGTACTTTGTTCAAGGGCCATACGTTTTCATAAAGAGTGATTTTGAGACGTTTGAGTTGTAATTTACAGTGAAGCAATATTAGGATAAATACGAACATGCCAGACAGAAAATACTTTGAAAGTAATTAGAATCGTCATATTCCGAATATATACAAATGAAGGCATTCCGGAATTTTCACTCAAAAAGTCTGTCATAAATTAATAAAGAACATTTCGTTATGAACAGCGTACTTATGCACATAATTACATTTTTATAAAATGTACGAAAGTGTGCGTATGACGTGCGGTCTCATGGGCATAGTCCCTTGATTGTAATGAATTTTAAATATAATAACATGTTGAAGTTTTATGTACTGTGGTGATTTATCGTTTTTATTGCAACGCAACTTTGATGGCATGGACATATTATTTCCCCCATACCTGTCCGCCGCCGATATGGGAGGTGAAAAATCGTGTTATTCATGTTTTAGAGCCCGCAATATATTAGCGTTGACGACTGATCGTGATAAATGGCAGCGATAAACCTATAGCATCAACCAGATAGCTTGAAAATTTGCATTTTAAAACAACTCTAACAGATTCAAAACTGGTACAGATTAATAGAGAGCTACCGAGTCGGGGAATTCTTGTGCACGATTGTTATAGTTAAAGCCAAAACAGGGAAGGTTGACTACTTTAAATAATAAGAGCACAGTTAGACATTTCATGGACTAGCACTACAATTGCCTAGCACCGAACTAAACTTGAAGCTTGTACTATGGGTGTTAGGAAACGGATAGACATACTTAGATATACTTATAAACATGCATGACTCAAATAAGGCCGATGTTCATAGCACAAACATTTGATCCAAGTGGGATTCGAACCGGCGACCCTTTGTCTTGTAGCCAGGCTCGACACTTGACCTCTAAAATGGGCCATCGTGTGTGACGGTTATAACCTTACAAAGTTACATACATACATACCAGTGACCCAGATAGAAAGATTTCAAGTAAAGTCAATGAGGAACTCTGTGATTCGATGAAATCTGTTATCTGTTCGATATTACACCTCCTTATCGACAGCCTTTACGAAGCGCTTGTGTTAGTGTCCCGAAATTTTATTACCGCCGTAATATTGTTATGAAAACGGGGTCGCAGAAGCTGCATCTGATGCGGGATAAAGCATTAATGGTACCCATCACATCATTCGTGGAGTATTACAATCTTCTGTAGACTGATAGTTTATCTTTGTTCTATGAAGCAACCGTTAAATTACGACAGCCGATTTTAACGATAAGAGTATCATACAAAATAGTTAAACTAGAAGAAGAAAAATGAGTTGTCTATTTTTTACTTCAAAGCAAATTCTTACACGTTTTTACAATAACAGACATAAGAATACTGATTTTATCAATCGTATTGACAATACGCCTGAGCTATAGAGATTAGAAGAAATGGGTTTATACAAGTCAAATATAACTCAGAAACATATTTCAGACATAATATTACGTAATATCAACCACGTTAATTTCAAAGTATCTGAAACACGTGAAATTGCGAGAACAGTCCTACTGGGTTACATTTATGAGCCTTTATATTAGTGTCCCAAAATTTTATTACAACCGTAAATATTCATGTGTGACTGGGGTCACGGAATCCATAGCCTTAAAGGTTTTATTAAATTTTCCAACATGGATTCAATTACGAAGTCGTTTTTAAAAAAGATTCTGATTAATTGGCAACGAGATTTTGTATTATTTTAAAGAAATTGTATTAAAAACAGAAAATACTATTTTGACTTGCACAGCACACAGCTTAGTAAACGGAAATAACTCTTATATTAATTTATCAGTTATTTCCGTTTACTAAGCGTTTTTGAATCAAATTGGATAGTGTCCGAAAAATAAAAACTTTTTGCTTCCATAACTTTTGCTTCACAAACACGTTGAACGGTCAAACTTTCACGCAACTCGAAAATCGAAAAACATTTTCTTTCCCATCTTTCCAACAGCAAAAAAGGCTACTGTTATCCACTGTGCCGCAGGTGCGAGCTTGACACAGGAACACCGTGTAGCCCGTAATTTACAGCCCTCGACCGGACCGGGGGTCGAACCTCAATACCGGCGGACGTTGTAAAAATCATTATCATCGTGTCGCGTTGATATACGACCGGATAAACACTGATTTACGCATTCGTATCCTGTTTTTTTCGGGGATGCGTGGGACTGGATGATTCAATGTTGTTAGCGGTGCTGGTTAGCAGGGTTTTCATATTTTGGGCAATATATGGTAACAAGTTTGATTACAATTAATAAAAAATCGGGAATAAACTGAGGAATCAAACAATGAACGTACTTTTAAAGTGATAATTTTAAACTACATATTAACAGGTAAACCCGACGTTTCGGCAACTTTTCAACAGCCATAACAATCATACTTAGTGCTTATTAAAATCCCTGTTTGCGCATGTTTGAGTCAGGAATGATCACCTAAACTAAAATAAGTTTTTGAGCACATCGTTTAGTTTATTTGAAGACTATATTTGCTAAGCGGTGTGATCACCAACCTTTTAACAAGAAAATGACTGAAACTTTGACTTACTCCCTTCATTCAATTGATGGACTGATTACCTTAGTTTTTCTATCACATCCAACCTATAAACCTGGTCCGGTCGTTTTATTCCCACCTCCAACCAAATCCACAGTTACTTTTACGAACACACCTTAGCCGAAGTGAAGGGAAATAAAACCAATACGGCCACCTCAACGCTTCCGCCCCAGCAGCCAATAAACTGAACTATAAATCTCGCCTTGTGACGTCACACGGTTATAGGCTTGGGAATAAAAATGGATCATCATAGAAACCGCACGACTTTTTGCCACCTTTTGTTTTTATTTGTGCATATAAGTGACAATTTGCCTGATTAGCACGTGGCTAAAGTCTGTGTAGCTTCAATTGACAAATAGGGACGTAGCTGTTCTACACAAAGTTTGCAATGATATCGGTCCGAGTAGGACTTGAAACAAAAAAGTACACTTAATTAAACATGAATATTTAAAGCTGCCACTGTGGCTTACATTAGGGATTATGACAAAAAGTATTCACTGCAAAATAAAAAAGAATATTATTTCCTAAGCCGTTGAGACCGATATCCGTAAAAACTAAAGACGCAGAGCAAGAAATGTGTTAAAAACTCAATATTGCAAGTGACCACAACGGTGTTGTGCAATTGACGTCTCAACAGTCACTTCAAATAACCATCCCCTTGACATAAGAAAACACAGAAGAACTACGTAATGCAATAATTTTACTAGCGCAGTTACTTGTGCACTATAAAACATCCATGTTTGTTGCTCAACCGTAAATATTTGCCCTCCTCAAATATAAACAAGATAGTCGGATTAGTAAAATTCACCTGCCAACGATTCTCTCCAACATAAACAGCCCGTAACATGGTTATTCATATCATATATTTTACCGCCAGCAGAGAATATAAAGGCGTTGATACAAAAAGGGTTTAGTTTTGAACGGCAACACGAAAGTTATGGGTTACTAGGTGACAAAAGTGAGCGAAACCCGATGCGGCGCGGGTAACTTGAGCGGCAATAAACTTGGCTGTAAATCTTCTGCTTCAAGATCACGGCTATCCATTTAGGATTATGTTAAGAGACACTAACTTACAAGAATGTCAACTTCTGTTAACTGAGTTTTGCTTTTGGTTTGGATAATGATTCATTCGTCATATTGATTTTGATCGAGTACGGGTTAGAGGTATAAGTCTTAGCTGTGCGATTCATTTGAATCATCAACGTTTTTAAGGGGGGTTCTCCAAAAAATAAGATCGTAACTTGTAAAATTAGGTTAACTTGACAGTTGTTATTGGAAAATACATATTTTATATATGGGTGCCGTGTAATGTTAGTCAAGACAAGAATAGTTCTACTCAATGTTTTGCAAAATATTAGTAAAAGAAGTGAAATTTTCGGAGGATGAACAATTCTAATTGACTTAGCGACATTCCAAGGGGATAGGCATCACCACTCCCTTATATTATCGGTCACCATACTGCAGTCACCAACTCACTTTCTCAACGTGATGACGCAACACAATATTTACAACCCTACCTTCACAACTAAACGGCACCGTATTCACTCAACTATTTTTAACCCAACCTCCGCTCCAGGGCTGACTACAATAAATGTGATTTGAAATTGTTTGCAATGTGCAAACCGCGCCGTGAACCGGTTCATGAATTTCATAGCGCGCGTTCTGCTGCATACGAAAATGTTCTGCGTCTGTTCCATTCAGTTGATGGAGTGAGGTGCTGGGACGAAGTGTATACACTTTATTTTCTAACACGGTATTTTTTTAGCATAACGTGATAAATATCCTAGAATTCTTCGAATCTATTTATTATTCTTGTTTTTCCAACGGTCACTATCAGTAATTTACAACTTTATTTCTATAGTCGTTTTCACGTTAGCGGTTAGATGATCTCTGAGATAGGTGCACTTTTTATACGAAATTAAACTTTATATCAAGGCAATATGTCCCACGAGCTGTTTTAATGGATTTTCCGTAGCGTCTTTTTATTTTAGAAAAGTGTCGATTTTTCTATGAAGGCAATATGTCTTATTTGGTGGAAAACTTCCCAGTAAAATAAAAATGTACAACTACTTCATAAATCATGTCATGAGTATGTAGTACGATATCACAAAACTCATTACATTACATTTTCAAATTAATAATATGATTGTCTCATTCAAAAACACGAAAGACAACATCCAACAGCCAAATTACAAAATGTTTTCCAGATTTGTCAAGAATTTGTCAAAATCACGACTAAAAGACTACAACCAGGACACGCAAATAATAATTAGTATACGCATTAGCTATGGTCAGCAGACAACGATTGTCAGCAACCGGGGTCGGCACCAAATTATCGTGAATTGCCGTGAGTTGCCACGAGTTGCCGCGAGTTGCCGTAAATTGCCACGTTTTCCTCGCACTGCCGCTAAACATGATTACTTTGTGATTTTCATTGCACACTATTCATATGCACAATTCATGTTTTAGGCAAAGTTAGAAATTACATTTCCGAGGATTTGGTGATTTTGAGTAATCGTGTTTACTTGTATATTCGAACATACTTAAATTATTAAAACTGCACAGTTTGACTTATTTAGTAGACGTCATTATTTTTTTTTTGCACTTAATATTTTTTGAGGCAATCACATAATAATCCTTTTTTAAACAAATTAAAAAGAATCATACATGCTGCAACGTATACAAATTGATAGAATTATAAAAGTCACGGCATTTTGAGGATAGCTATTCATTGTTACAATTTTGTTACAGGACATGTTTTTTTGATTATGAAATGTGAAGTTAATATCTACGAATGTAGCTATAATTCTTTTGTATATGGTTTTTTTTCTATGTAACTAATAAACTAAAAACTACTGAACCGATTTAAGAAAAATCTTTTTCGATCTGATATCTACATTAACACTGAGTAACAAAGGCTATAGTCATGACATCGAGGCTAGAGCCTGGTACATAAACCACTACACCACCGAAGAATGCTTCCAAATGATAGAGGCTTTCGTCCTGCAGTGGTACTTTTATAAGCTGATACATATCACAGATCATGATACATACTGAATACATACATCCTATCTAATGCGAACAAACTACAGTCGTCTGAATAATTTCAATTCTTACTTTACAAAAACATTCGATACCACACATTTTTATAAACATCGTAACTTTATTTAATTAATGTTTTATATTGTCACGTATTAAATAAGAAATACACTTACATTCAAGCGTATTTCTATTGCTTCTTCGAATAAAATAGATCTTCGTTAAATAATGTAACGCTGTATTGTATTCTGTAGTTAAAAATCATTTTCCAAGAAAGTATATTTATTAAATTATAAAATCTATCGCGATAATTATATTAGACATAAAGTTGTATGTAGTATTTTCTTTTCTGCTTCATATTTTCTAGAAAATAGTAAACACTACATGTATTATGAAATATTTGCTAATTTATTATTGTAAAGGACCTTTGCGTTCACTGTTCAACTCCAGAACTATTTTTGAGAACGCGTCAGACATTTTTTTTTTTTGGAAAAGAATCGTATTTCGTTGTTTTAGATATAATGGATGAAACATTATCTTGACATCAATCTTTACTTAGCAACTAAAAATCGTACTGTTTGTATTTATGAAACTAACTTTTCATACACAAACCGTAAAATCACGAAGGCATTTTTCAACGTAAACGTCAATAACTTAGCATAGGCAATTTTATGGTCGTCCGAACCCCGCATTCTGAAATATGAAGCATGAATTTCATCCCCTAGATGCCTGGGGTCACGGTTATGAAAGCCACGATGCAATATTTCATCGTAGCAAGACATCCGACATATTCCCCGCATACTTCGTAACCGAATGGCGGCTAAGCGACCATAATTATGTAACGCAGCCGCTGCGCTACGTCGTAGCACTAATTGCTACGCAACTCGTAGCAAAGAGCCAGGTTAATTGCGGCGAGCAGTTTTCAACGGTACGGTTATAATATTCAGCGAGTGTTCGAGTTATTTTCGTGTTACTTTTCCGTGTACGTTTGAAAGTATCTGTTTTTAATTCGTGTTTAAAATAATTTAGAAACATTATAGAGCTACGAGCGCGTGCCCAAAGTAAATTAAAATAAGTACAGAGTTAATAAGATAATAATACTGAAGATTAATACTTTCTACAAAGTGTTAAACAATTTTAAAGCTTTCAAAAGTCTAAGTGTAGAAACACTCTAGGCGGAATTCTCTCCATTAAGCGAAATCCTGCCGAACTTGGTGCACGTTTTTTCGGCTTATTAGGCTCCTATAAACGAACATAAAAATTATTACACGAAATATTTTGCAATTTTAATGGAGATAATCGTTCTCGGTTTTATTTGATCGTTTCCAATATTACATAAAACTTTATTGGAATAATTAATACATTTATGGCCCAATAACAGCAACAAAATTGTTTTGGAATTCATTTTATAGGCAATTGCGAGTACAATTTTGTTTTAATTTTTGGATATCGATAAAGTCATGTATCAACCAACATATTACTATCCCACTGCGGGCCAAAGGCCTCCGTCATTTGAAGTCAGGATTTCGCTAAAAAACGTATTGACTTGATCACCACGCTTGTCAAATTCGGATTGGTGATCACAAACCCGGGTTGTGGTCGGAAAACCGACTCAAATTTGCACGACCCGGGAATCGAATGACCTACTTAATTTAACATAAATGTTATAATAAGTTAGGGTGAGTTTCTGATACATTGGGCCCGAATAATAAAGATAATTTTTTCACCGTTTTAAATGACCTATTTTATTAATCATCATGCAATAGTTTTTCATAAATTATATATTTGCAGAGATTTACTAAAATTTAAGTGTTTAATTAATCAATAACGTTATGATTCATAATGTTGTACAGAACAAGAACTTTGTCCGAACCGCTTAGTGTGTTCCTACATCTATTTTTTTTTTAAATATAAGAACTACAAATTATTGAAACAATTAAACACTCATAATTATTAAATCTGTGGGCAGTCCTGTAAATCAAGTTTGTTAATTTCATCATCTCTTAAGAAATAATCTTAAAGTGAAAGATCATGTGCAAAGATCAATAATTATCATTAAAACATCGCAATTCTATGTAATGCCCAGGCAATTTATTTTTCAGGTTTAATTATTTTCAGTAAAATTTAAATGTTATTTTATCTCTTAAAAAACCGTTCAATCGTTAAACGTTTACGAATAAATATTTTGTTAAAAAACAAAACAAATATACCTTTCGGTTTCCATTAATGAACGGTTCATACTGCGATTTCATTTCAAATTAAACTTTTTTTTTTTCATTTTTTTTTTTATTATTGAAATTTGATTTTATCAATATATTGTAATCGCGTACCATTATTTATAAAATCCGTCAATAAAGTAAAAATAAAAGTCACAGAAACATTTTCAAAAGTTAAACTTCACAAACATTTCAACCTTACAAAACGCTGAAACAATAAAAAAACATCCTCAATCCCCCAAACCACATACTTCCACACAACTACTCACCGATGATCACTATAAAACCATAAACGCAACATTATACGTAAACGTCCACACGGCAATGTACGGCGTATGTGTAAACGCTCACTGTCACTGGCTATCCATCGCTGGCCGCGCGCGGCGTCATAAGAGCAGCATGGCGCGTGCGACGCGCGAGGCGGCCGGCCGGCGACTGACGCGAGGGCGCGGTATTGCCGCGTTTGAGGGTAGATTTACCCCGAGCGGTTATGTAACTTTTTAATGGTAGTTGGTGGTTTGTTTTTGGAATTGTTTTCTTATCTTTTATATCATATTAATTATTTCTTACTTTAACTATTACTTTTAAATATATTTTATATCAAAAATGGAAAAATATAATGCGGTTAGTAATTAAAATCATTAAAGTCACTATAATGCCTGAAAACCTTGATTTAATTTTGACACGTAATGCATTTAAGACTATTAATTTTTGAAAACCTTTTGCTCTTCTAATCGAAATTTAAATAAAATAAAAATAATATGTACGTAAGAAGTAACAAGTAAGTAAAATACTAAAGAAAATTTTAAACTCATTCTGAAAAACCTTTTTAACATTTAAAATATTCCTTTATTTTCCTGATATAACATAATAAGTTCAAGATCAACTGACAATGCACTATCACATAAATTTCAAATCAAAATCACACCAAACGTGCGCAAGAAATTATCTCAACGGGGTAAATTTACCCCCAACCCAGGGTAAACTACGCCAGGTACCGCCGGTGGGGAGGCTCTGTACGCATGCGCGCCCCGGCTGCCCCGCCCTGCCGGCCGCGAGCCTGCCCTATTTGATATTTTAAAGTTTCCCTGACAAGTCGACATCGCAACTACTTGTCCCGTTTTTTGCCAACTTTCACCACCGTGCGTGCAACTGGTACGTGCCCAACAAAAAATTGGTGATCGAACCTTTTTTTTATGAACCTACTTGGACAATCTTAATTACATATTACTGGCGTTAAAATAAAAGTGACAAAGTTCGAAATGGAAAAAATATAAGGCTTCCATTTTTGAATTTTAATGAATGAGCAATTTCATTACGTAATGTTTCTCGAATACATTTATACTCATCACTCATTTTCCTGCTTGTTATTAAGACTCACGTTGAAGTACCACAATTTCCCGCCAAAGGCAAAGTTATGTTTGAGGAAAATTGCGAGCGAACGTAAAATAATAGAATATTATACGTGTATACTCCATTTACAAAACAACCATATAATTATTTTATCAAGCGTGATGACGCAATTATTAGAAACCCTAAACGGCAGGGGTTGCGGGTTCGGTTCGCACCTACGGCAAATATTCATGTCATCAACGTTTGTTTGTACGTTAAGTGTAGTCCCTTCGTTGATTACAATAACAATGTTGCAAATGCATAAGCTATTTTAGTTTGAAATGAGATGAGTGTTGTGACATCGTTAGATGATTAATTCATTTTAGTTGAAATTATTGTTTGTGTCACTTTAATACTAACTGAGAATGTAGTTAAGACATTTTGATTTTAGTGTGAAAAATGGGGAAGACTGTTTTAATTATGGTCCTTTCGATAACACAACACAACTTTTCATCGAATTGGAATGAATGGTATTTAAACCTACTTTTTTCTTCTATAGAAGGCTGGAAAAAAGAAGAAGGGATGATAACGTCATATTATATCACAATAGACGTACTATATTTTGGTAAGATATTTAGTCTAGTCACCACAATACGTAGTTATCTAACACAATAGTGAACGGTTCTTTCCATAAAAATAACAATATTATTCCAAAACATAAAGTCTACTGTTGAGTGGGAGCTTGTTTCTCATGAGAAAATATTTACGCAAGAGAAAATTACGAACACAGTTTGAGGGCAAATTAAACTTAGCAACAAAAATCGCTTCACAAGGTTAAATTATGCCAGGAGTACTTGTAAATTTATTAAATCACTTCAGCAACTGAATGGTTGATTTTGAAATGTGAAGGTAATTAATTTATAAAATCGTAACACATTTCATTAATTTGATGATTAGATAATAATGTTAAATGGGTACAAAACAACTTTTTTTATTCAATTATAATTATCTGCTGCCCTTATAATGATCTGGTAAGTACATACATTTCTGTGAAACTGATTCATATGTTTTTTTTCTTTCAAAAGGCAGCTTTACAATTACTAATATACCTACAATGTTGTACACTATAGCACAATATAGTGAAAGCACACTGATCTGCACGAAACTTACGCGCAACGTAAGAACATAATAAACATTGATTTTTAAATTTTAGTTCAAATATCAAAATCTGCGGTAGATTTCTGATCTGTCGAGAGAAATGTTGATTAAACGGGGCGTAATAGATTTCTGCGCCAAATAAAACAAAAACAAAGCTTCGCTGTGGAGAATAGGCGATCCATCAAATTCCAATAAATAAAAGGAGGTATAAAACATATTTTAGCCAATAATGTTTACTGGTATACCTACTTATTGATATGTTTGATTTGAAAGAACTTGGTCTTTAAATTTTTACAGTTATGTTTTAAACTCGGATTTGTTATCAACTATTTTATTATTCGAATCTAAAGCTCTGGTTCTAATAAAACAAAATTTAGACATAACCAGAACCTGTCTTGTTTTATTTGCTATTTTGATGTTTTTTTGTAGCTTAAACCTAATTTTCTTGTTGTTGGGTAATCTTTTTTTATTTATAATTCCTTTAAAAATGTGATTTAATAAGAATAACATATGGTGCATACACAATAATGATCCACCCATTCATTGCGAAACATGTTTACATAATAACAACATCATGAATATTTATAAACAAATAGGAACTCCTTTCAACAACAAAAACACGTATACCTCACTTCAAATAAATCACTCGCGAAAGTTAAAACCAAAGGGGGTCACAGTGAAAAATCCGCCGGACCATCCCAAACGAATGATAATAAAGTGGTGACTGTAAATTAAAACCAAAAAAGACTGCGCTGTGAAAGTATCCACAATGGATGGTGTAAAAGTGCGCTGGATAAATCAATTCAGAGATGTAAAATGGTGTGTAACACTCGTCGAACGTTGTCCCCCTGAGCCCGCGCCCCGTGGCCCCGTGGGTGGAAGGGGAACGGGTGGGTGGATTGAGAAGTCATACGCGACTCGCACATTAAGTTGTTACAGCAATGGTTTTAATTATGATTGCTCTTTGATCGGTTGCGGTGCTCGGAATTTTTCAGAGACCATTTAATTTTGTTTGTCGTAATTGCTTACTTCAATTTATCTAATGTTAGAGGTCAGTTGCTTTTGTTTTACTCTTGCGTGCATGTAGTGACTATCTAGAATAGTACCACTTAATCTTTTCGTAATAAGTTCCAGAAGGATGGGCAGCAGTGTTCCTTGTGTTGTATCGTTCACCATACTGGGGAACAAGTTTGCTTAGCTTGGTAACTATGGATATAATCCCTTATTAGAAGAAGCCTGGGTCTAGAGGCTGGTAATTATGTTGTGTCTAAAAGTCTAATTGTTATTGGATTATCTGAAATTGTTTTTTTTCATGTAAAAGTACCTCAAGATTTTTTGACTTATGTGCTAACAAAAACAAATATTTCTAATGCATGTATACAAAATAATGTTCGGAGAGACATTGAAGCTACAACCTATCCAGGACACACCCAGAAAGAAACGTTTAAACCTCAATCGCGTAAATAGCAATTCCGAGCTCCCGTCGAACGTTTGAAACGTCAATACGATTCTAAATTTCGCGCTTCCAAATCCAACGCGGAATGGGATTGCGGTGCCATCCCAATGGCTGGTTATCAGCGCGTCTCCGGCGTCCGTGGGGCAGCGGGTTCGATTTCCGACCCCGGGGGTGACGCTGCTCAATTTGTACCTCCTACAGACGCTATACAGTATACAGGCTTCGTATGTGTTCGCGACTGTAAATTGAAATTCCGCATCTATCTGGATGTCTGCTTTTAATTTTGAATCACGAGGGAATTGTTTTGAGTTCGTCTGTAGTTTTTGAACTATGGTTGGAACGGAATGTTTTCATTTAATATTTAATTGATCCTTCAATCATGAAACACTTAGTATACCGAAGTTCGGCGTGGCTATGCCTGCAATGTATTTTAAATGGAAGATGATAAACTGTGCCAAAATTACGTCGCGTAATTTGAGCATATTGTGTTACTAAACTTCACTATCAGCCTTTGGAAACCAGACTTAGCAATATAGAGGTATTAATGAATATTTGTAAAGACGTTATATTTTCTAATTTTTATAATAGTAAACTGTTTAATTTGAGTAGAATGCGTAAGCTGAGTATAAACTGTTGGTTTTTGTTATTTCATTTAGCAGTCTAGGGGCGAAACTTTGAGTACATTTTTGAATACAAATGAATGACCATGTAACTTTAACATTTTATAAAAAAAACCTCTCACAATATCATGAAAACTAGAACTAATAAAATCATTTACCTTTCTCAAAGGTTTAATTCTGACATTACTAGTAAGGAAACTACCCTCAAATTAAGACACCCTCTGCAAGTCAAACGGGTCAGTTCTGCCTAGCCCAGTGAACAGGATGGTCAGTGAGCTGATCTCTACCCGGTGACGCGAAAACATCGCTCCCCCTCCGCAATCGATACTACTATAAATAGCAGGTAGTACCTATTGTCATATTGAAAGCGAAATTTACTTGATGAAAGTTCCATTGATTTTAAAAATAGATTTTTCGAATGAATGGCTGCGTGAAAATAACTTTTGAAGGTTTTTCTTTAACAAATTACAAATACAAAAGCTACAACCTACATACTTTTTAAAGTATGCTTCATTATTTAGTAAAAAACTTGGAAAACACCTTTTTTATCAAAATAATCAGTTTGTGCAAATTTTGGGTATTTATTTTAAGTATCAAAATTAATAAAGTGAAGTACAAAATATAATATTTTTATTTTTCTAATGCATTACACGGCACTTGAACAGGTTCAAAATGTGATGCATATCTGTGAATAAATTATAAAATTACATCTATTGAAATAGAGTCCTGTATTACACACACTGCAGGTTCATAAATTCTTGATACAATTATGGTGCAAACTTTACAATTTGGACCGTACAACAACTTGTACTAATTCGCAACGACCGTATTCTCATTAAAATAATACAATTTTGACAACTAGTCCCGTCCGGAACGTTTTAATGAGCATGGAAGTTAGCGTGAACAATGAAACTTTTAGATATTGTTACGTTCCGTTTCAATCGCGCTAATTAATAGCGGTAGCCGTGTGGGGTAACGCGCTACCTGACTCTTCATAGTTGCATGAAGCATATTGGAATTTTGTTTAAATATCAAGAAAAAAGGCAGGGTTTCATTGAGGGTAAATGGTGAGCTTATAACGTTACATTTTGAAGAACTTAATACCTTCAAATATTTACATACATCACCTTGAAGGTCGATGACAATGATGACATAACCATTTACACACAATCTAAGTTCGTAGCATCCACTGAACAGCTTGGGAAGCATTTTATAACAACTATATAAAATCATACAACAAATATACGTCAACGCCTTAGGAAATCAGATGTACATCAACCATTTCTTCAAAAACGTCATATTCGTCTGAACCAGAAAAATGCTCAGTCGCGATTGTATCGTACTCCGACCGAGTAGTCTTGAGCCTTGCGGTCACGGCAGCCGCTCGTTAGGCGGCTAATCGCTGTTTTTATTGCTTATTTACACCCCGGTCGTTGGCCCAGCCTTTGGCAATGACCTGAGAAAGCTATAAACAACTTACGTCGACTGCGATGCATAATAAATGGTAAAATAGTTTTGAGTCTTACGTGGCAATTTTAAAATTTTAATGAAAAATCTTGATAGTTTTTGATACGCATTATTTGCTTTAGTCTGAAACATTTATTAAGAACACATTAAAATAACGAAACTTTCATTTTTTGAATCGAATGGTTACAATAAACTATTTGAATAAATGAGAAAATGGTGCACTGTAGCCGTCCTCGTCCAAGACACAGAACAACTAGTCATCAAAACATGTTATTGAAACATAAAATCAGCGAAACCGTTACAAAAGTAGAATTGAAACGTAACTGAAAAGTTAATTTACACTAATTTGAATTTAAAACGATGTTTTCTCTCAGATACGTGCCCGAAGTTTTACATTCAAAATAAGTATTACATTTGGACGCGTTAAATCTCTGGCTCGGCGGGGTCCCCCGGCGTTCGTGGATCCAATGCTAACACGCAAACGCTGTTTTGGTACCATTTATTATAATTTCGGTATCTGAAAGGTCTCTAGGTACGGACAATTTCGTGTTGTTATTTAATTATGTTATTTACGGTTTATTGCTTCATGTAATGTTTCACGTATTAAATGAAGGAAAAATATCAGACGAAATTTGAAGGAAACAAAAATAGAACAAGAAATAAAAATTATCCAATAATCAAAACAACGCCTACACTTAACTATTTCTAGTACAAAAATGAGCGTAATTAAGTTTTGATGTTGGAAAATAAAATCTATTTTCATTAAATTCTGCGGTTGCTGCAATTTACAGAACAAACGAGAATTCACCTTTTGTTATTCGAAATGTATGGTGAAAACGGTTAAAAAAACAGAATGAACGTTGTAGTTGACAAAATTGCTATCTAAACAAACAAATAAATAAACTAACCAACTCTTTAGCTCAAATATATTAATATAGATATAGGTAGATATTAGTACTAAATTAAATAGCACATCTCTATCTTATCCCGAGAAAACAAGACGTGATTCCACACACATAAATCATGTAAAGTACATCAGTTGAAACCCACAGAAGGCATGACACACGTCCATAGTAATCTAAACTTGGCCCGCGCTATTGCGATAAACTCTCGATTTGTATTGGACCAGACGAGGTGGCAACTAGTTAATTACATTTCAGATTGGATGCGAAATTTGTTCGGGTAAAGGGAATGTTTTTTGCGCATCCAAACTGCAATGGAGGTATGGGCGTGATTGTATTTGTATTACAAATCTGAATTTTAAACAAGATTATAATTTTTACACGTTATTGTATTAGTTGTTCATGAATGATTCAACTTTTGGGGGTTTCGATTATAAACTAGGGTCATTTTCAAGTATCTTTACAATTAACCTGGCCAACGTACAATGTAACAAGACTGCGAAAAAAACAATGATTTTAAAAAGAAAATACATATTCTTTTGCCTTGTAAAAGCTTTTATGCCGAAGTAGGAGTTGGTAGATAGCACCACTGTTTATCTAACCTAGTGCACCCTATGCCATAGTTAGATACCTTTACTATGTAGGAAGCTATCTAATGCTGATCAATCAATATGCTGCCATACCGTCAGACATCTCTGATCTCCGAGGCTTCCATTCCGAGTTTATTGGCTCCTACATTAATATCGCTGGAACCCCGCCAGGGCTATTATAGGGATAGATTTCACTTGCAGAGGTGGTAGCTAGGCAATCCGTGTCTGAGACCATCCTACCAACATCAAAACCTTATGCTCGAATAGGGAATTCAGGGCTGAAGCACTGTTTAACGAAGACGATTAAAACATTCAACCATTTTTAGGGTTCCGTAGCCAAAATGGCAAAAAAACGGAACCCTAATAGATTCGTCATGTCTGTCTGTCTGTCTGTCTGTCTGTCTGTCCGCCAGTCTGTCACAGCCACTTTTTTCCGAAACTATAAGTACTATACTATTGAAACTTGGTAAGTAGATGTATTCTGTGAACCGCAACAAGGTTTTCACACGAACATAGCAAAAAATAAAAAAAAATGGGGGGTCCTCCATAGTTAGAACTGAAACTGAAAATATTTTTTTTCATTGAACATATACGTGTGGGGTATCTATGGATAGGTCTTTAGAAATTATATTGAGGTTTCTTAGCTCATTTTTTTCTTAAGTGAATACTTTGCGTGACAGACTCTTCCAAAGTGGAAAAAAGTGTGTCCCCCCCCCTCTAACTTCTAAAGTAAGAGGCTGATAAATCTGAAATAAATATATAATGTACATTACCATAAAAACTACCAACGAAAATTGGTTCGAACAAAATCTATTCAGTAGTTTTTTTAATACGTCAAAAATAGAATTTGTACGGAACCCTTAGTGCGGGAGTCCGACTCGCACTTGGCCAATTTTTACAAAATTATCCTTACCTACGAACTTATTACAAAGTGCAGAAGCTTCAGTCAGGTCATTTTTTAAAAGTGGCATTAAAGTTTTAGGAACTTATTTATTTACTAGCGACCGCCCGCGACTCCGTTAGCGTGGTTTTCGGCTTCCGCAAATAAAGGTATATGTATACTATAGCCTAAAGCCTTCCTCGTCAAATAGACTATCAACAGTAAAACAGTAGTTCCCGAGATTAGCGCTTTTATCAAACAAACAAACAAATTCTTCAGCTTTATTATATTAGTACCTTCAGCATTATTTTATTAGTACAGATTCCTCGCCTCGATGGACCGTGGTCTCGAAGTCCTGGGTTCGATTCAATTGGTAATGATTAATCCGCACATTATAACTTGCAACACCAGAGACATCACACATTCATGATGTCTGTCTTTAAAAGTGTTGCATATAATGTGTGTTATGTTATCGATAGTCGAATCTAATCTAAGCCCTGGCCTGTTAGTACTTATGAACAAAAATCGATTATCCATTCTGAAACGTCGAGAAGAGATGAGTTAAAACATCACATTTTCCGCGACGCAGATTGCATTCGGAGCACTCGGCTGAACTCGATCACAAAGCGGTCGCACTGGCCCTATACTTCCTTGTATTACAGAGTCCACTTGAACTAATCCTTTACCTAAAGAAATAGGGAAACAAGGACATGGCTTGAAGAAGATACTTCGCAGTCTAAGACATTTCATGTATAGACAACGAAAAATGCCACTTATTATTATATATTAAGACTAGCGGGCGCCCGCAACTTCGTCTTAATGAGGGTTGTGATCACTGTATGAAATAAAAAAACAGACGCTGTGTATAGTAGAAATACCGTTGGAGCTTCTAAAAATGCTTGGTGTTTAACATAAAAGTGTTTTTCAAACATTTGTAATCTGCTAAAACCTGATGTACTTAAAGCGCTGGAAAAGCATGTAAAAGCATTTGACTGCTGCCTATATTTTGAGTTGAATACTCAATTGGGTGTGTACCCAATTGAGTATTCAACTCAATCATCAGCTTTTCGCAGTACTCTGGTGATCGAGGAATATGGAGAGAGAAAGATTGAGGGCGTTGTTTATTGACCGCAGTGTAGTGAACGATAGAGAAAGCTGCTGCTGCCCATCCCCCATCATACCTTGTGGAACATCCGCCCGTAAGATCCCACAGTCGATATTAATCATCCATGTTTTCGATGCGTACGATACCCATTGCAAGAAAGTGGGTAGTACTATTCCAAGCCGGCACTACACAGCCACCGATGTGCGATGAAAATGACGTAATCCAACTACTAACCAGGCGTAACAACCTCACCTCCGTTATCCCGACTTGTTTTTAAATTCAGCTTAACTCAACCATTTTAAAACAGCCGAGAATTAATCACAGTTTATTTTAACAGGTTGCAAGCAACTTGAGGCTGCTATAAACCCTTGAATAACTTGTTTTACTTAATTTTAAGTTGAAACATTATGGTATTTAAAATGTTAAAATGAAGACGGGAAGAATAAAACATAATCCTTGCTTAGTTTGTGGAGTATGCTTAACTTTTATTTGCTTCGTCGCTTCGTATAGCCCGAGAGCTGGCAAGCATTTTTGGGTAGGTGCTTGAGGCAAGCTGAAAACTTGTCCTGTACCTCTCCTATTATATCCCAACACGAAACTGCAGACCTGGCTGGTGAGTAGCGGGGCTAAATCGACCCTCAAATTTTTAAAAGTATATTTTTTTTTAATCCAAAAATATACTTGAGGCAATTTGCAATTTTTATATGTTGTAGTTTAATATTTACAGAGTATAAAAAAAAATAAGCCAGACGATTCAGCCGGGGTTTTAACATTGCCAGGCCCGTCCAAAAATATTTTGCAAATGAATATAAAAAATGTGTTTGAGGCAACTTGAAATTTTAATAGAGTATTATTTATAACTAACAAATAAGACTCTCAAAAAGACAGATCATTTCGGTGGGACTTTCTACCTGCCAGGCGATCTAACAAAAGACAATGCCGATTTTGTTAGGGAAGGTGGCGTCTTTTTTTTTTCGAGCGTCCACCAACCTAACTTGGTAATCTATATTCTTGAGGGCATTACAAACGATTTTTGCTATGGCAGTATAGCTGTAATCTCAGTCCGAACCGAGTAAATCAGGTTTGAACTTTTTTCGCTTCATACATTTTTCTATGGGAAATTGAATTTTTTTGTTTCTTGCGTCCATCGACGAAACGTGAAAATATATATTCTTGAGGTCATCACAAACAATATTTGCTATGGCAGTAAAGCTGTAAACTCAGTCCGAACTGAGTGAGACAGCCTAGAACGTTTTCACTCTAGGCGTTCGCTCCTGCGTTTTTGTATGGGAAATTCCTACTTTTTTTCCAACAGTTGAAAATTATTGCGATTACGACTTGTAATGTACATTTAAATAGTTCTGGCCAGTCTCACTCAGTTCGGACTGAGTTTACAGCGTCACTGCCATAGCAAATATTGTTTGTGATGACCTCAAGAATATATATTTTCACGTTTCGTCGATGGACGCAAGAAACAAAAAAATTCAATTTCCCATAGAAAAATGTATGAAGCGAAAAAAGTTCAAACCTGATTTACTCGGTTCGGAATGAGATTACAGCTATACTGCCATAGCAAAAATCGTTTGTAATGCCCTCAAGAATATAGATTACCAAGTTAGGTTGGTGGACGCTCGAAAAAAAAAAGACGCCACCTTCCCTAACAAAATCGGCATTGTCTTTTGTTAGATCGCCTGGCAGGTAGAAAGTCCCACCGAAATGATCTGTCTTTTTGAGAGTCTTATTTGTTAGTTATAAATAATACTCTATTAAAATTTCAAGTTGCCTCAAACACATTTTTTATATTCATTTGCAAAATATTTTTGGACGGGCCTGGCAATGTTAAAACCCCGGCTGAATCGTCTGGCTTATTTTTTTTTATACTCTGTAAATATTAAACTACAACATATAAAAATTGCAAATTGCCTCAAGTATATTTTTGGATTAAAAAAAATATACTTTTAAAAATTTGAGGGTCGATTTAGCCCCGCTACTCACCAGCCAGGTCTGCAGTTTCGTGTTGGGATATAATAGGAGAGGTACAGGACAAGTTTTCAGCTTGCCTCAAGCACCTACCCAAAAATGCTTGCCAGCTCTCCAGCTAGTAGTGAAGATTCCAAGGAAAATGAAAAAGTGTACATTAATAATATTTAAAGTAAACGGTCTTTAGAAAAGATGTCATGTATGTAGAAATCAGACATGCATCAGAGGGGTATTCATTTATTAATAATATGAACACTGGAACTATTAAGAATAAAAAGTAACACTAGTTCAATAGGGCAGACATCGACTGGAACAAGTGAGAATGATTGCAAATTTCACCTAGGTACGTAAATTTTTAGTATACAATTATTTTTTAGATTGTTTTATTTTTCAGATAAGAGCTATTTGATGTTGTCAATATAAACGTATCGGTCTGGGCATTTCCTATATCAGATGTATTCAAAAGACACGTTAGTTTCATGCATATCAATGTTTAATGTATTTAGTTTGACTTTATCAAGAATGAATAAAATTACACTTCATTTAAAGAAACTAAACTTTACACTTTTACTCCTCCTAAGAGATCCAAGCTTTAAACTTTTAAACCGCACCCCCATTAAAGTCGTCAATAAATTAAAAAAAGAACCTCAGTATTAAAAGAAACGGCTTTCTTATCAGGAAATGAAATCGTGGCCACTCTGGTCGCCTCCGAACGGGCGATTCTTTAACTCTAACCGTCTTTTCAATCGCTGGGGGCAAAATTTCGCTCTAAAATAAAAAAAACCTCAGGAAGTTCCCCACTTTATACTTCAGTCCATTATTCTACAACTTGTTGAGTCTAATAGTGGAGCTATCTGGACCGGTACCTGTTAATTCTTAACAGTTTTACAAACTTACTTCAGTGGAAACAGCACGCCGCTTTTCCATAATAACGAAGTCCCCTGATTCTTTCTTTAATATTTCAGTAGTAGTTTTAGTGTAGATTAATAAATTTACATACAAACTACATATAAATTTCACCTACTTTACTAATAAAAACGTTAGTGAAGAATTAAATGTTAATCTTAATTCTGTACATATGCAATACTGCCAGTTTTACTTCATACATATTTGAGTTACTTATCTCCATTTGAAGTAGCAACTACATGTAAAAAAAAATCCAATGCTGATATTTTACTCGAAAATAATTGTTTTGTTTCTATACCCTCAGTTCAATAAGTACATTCAGCGTCAGACAGATAGTGACCCTCAGGGTACTCAAATGAATAAACGCAACCAAATATTCAATAAAATCGGAACAGATCAAGTTTCCGTGTTGTTGTAAACATTCTAATCGTTCAAAAAGACACATTCAGAACGACATAAAGTCGGCCAAACCGCCATAAATATGGTAACAGCCAACTTTTTGAACGAACATAATATTCTCAACAATATGAAAAACTTCTATTTATTTGAGTACCCTGAATCTGACGGCAACTGTACTACTACCCGACATTTTCTTACCAAAGTAAGTACTTCTAACAACTACCCACACATTTCAACTCTGTAGGCCTTCCACTTAACAGTTTTCCAAACTAACTTAATCGGTCGTGATAACAAAGGCTGCCCGTATGCCGAGTTCATACCAGGCCGGTTATCAGTACAAAGCGACCACAAAGGGTACGTCTTAAATTGACTTCATAAGTAGGATCGCGAAATAATGCACTGTTATTATAAGTAGTGATATGATTGAGATTTAAAGTTATTAAAGACCCCGTGGATTTCGGGGTCGGTCACACATAGTGTTATACTGTAGCTTAAAGCCTTCGTTGACAAATGGACTAACCAACACAAAAAGATTTGTTTCATTCGTACCAACAAACGTTCAAACAATAAAATTAAACATTTAGGCAAGTAAAGGTGTATAACATAGTTTTTCACTGCAAGGTGAAACCTCGTTGTTTTATAGGCAAGTCATTAAATTTAGCTCACACACTATTTACATTAATAGTGGCTATTATATTCAACACATCTAACTGAATGTTACTTCTCTCGTGATGAGTATGAAGGAGATAATCGAAATCGCTTAACCAAAGCGTTCTTCCAATAGTTTTTCCTAGCAGAGACCGCACTCAAAACCCCATAAACGGTGGAGCGTTAAAATCTTAAATTAAATCCCATTTATTATCGGCGTAAACGCGCCATAAACCGGCGGTAAACATCGACTCGTTTAATCGATGCGCCGGTAAATCCCGTCTCTGTGTTTAGAGAGAAAAATCGGCGTATCATCTTGTATATCAGGTTTCTACAGTCTTGCAGCGTTGTTGTATCGATCACATTTGCTTACTACTTTAAGTATGAATTCATCAGTGTTATACTATAGCTTAAAACCTTCCTCGTAACATGGACAATCCAACATTTGCAACTGCTGTGCTATGTTTCTGTAGATTTGTAAGCTGATAAGCTTTCATGAATTTTATGAATTTTTGTATTAGTTGTAATTTTTCATACCTTATCCGCTTTTTCTAAACCTTATAGCATTTAAATTTTAATACAATCAAGTTCATCCAATCAACAAATATCTTAAAAAACGACAGTCGATATGTAGAAACGAAACTTGCAAAACTATTTTAAAATACAGCGATTAAAAATAATGCGTCTTGGCACGGCAATATAATGAGCAACGGATGCTACCTAGTCAAATGTTTCTTAAAGAAGCATCACTTCCTACCGTAAAATGGCTGCATGTTTGCCTAGAAATGTAACTAATGAATTTTATTCCCCGCTTTTATTTTTATTTCATTTGATTAGTGACAACTCTTTCAGTGATGGACGACTTTTATTGACCCAAGTAGTAGTGGATTAAGAGATAATTTTCTTAACAAAATAATTTACTACTTATCTTAAAATGGAATAACATGATGCAACACTGTTAACATAAGTCGAGCTCCCAATTTATATCAAAATCAGAAAAACAGTTCTACACCTCTGCTCTTGTCCCATAATTTGGTAGAGGGGACTAATTCACGATTGATCCAATTTGCAATTATTCCAATGCACTTCAGGGTCAAACTATCTTTAATTTGTTTAGTAGCGCGGTATACGAGGGCGGTTCAATAAATACTTAGCCTAAATATGAAAAAAACATTTTTTTAAGAAAGTTTAGATTTATTTTACAACACTGTCTCCTTTCAAATCGATACACTTGGCACAGTGATGCTGCCTCCATTTTAACCCATCCAAAAAATACGATTTCCAAGGGTCTTCAAAATTGGTCTCTGGGGAGGCGATGACCGCATCATTCGACCCAAATCTTTTTCTGACGAGTGATTTTTTCGAATTTGGGAACAAGAAAGAGTCACAAGAAGCCAAAATTAGGGATTACAATGGATTGAGCAACAATTTGTAGCACAATTCTACCAATTTGGCCATGACAACGGCGAAGGTGTTAGCCGCCGCGTTGCCGTGGTGGAGCAGCACTTTTTGCTTTACCAAATGCAGCCGTTTTTTTTTCAATTTGTCGTCGAATCGGCCGGGTATGTTAGAATAGTGGAGCCCCATACTTGTTTTACCCTTCTCAATGTAATCGATGTAGATCATACCTCGTGAATATAAAAAAAACAGCGGCCATTGCCTTTACGGCCGATTTAACAGTCTTCGCCTTCCTTGGAGCACATTTGCCGGGATAAGTCCACTGTTTCTACTGTTTCCTGGGTTTGGTGTGTTCCATTTAACTCACGCTTTGTGGACGGTCATAAAATGCTGAAAGAACTGCGCTGGATAGTATTGCAACAGGGCCAAACATGATGACGATGTTGTCTTACGGTTGCGCTTGTTGTCAGATGGGAGCAAACGCGGCAGCCTCCTCGCCAACAACTTTTTCACACCCAATTCATAGTGCAGAATATGATGCAGTGTTCTTTTTGCAATGCCCACAGTCTCAGCTATCTCGTGAATCTACAATTGCTGGTCTGCCAACACGATAACGTGTTTTTTTTTTACCTTTTCCTCCGTAGAAGCCGTTTTCAGCTAGGGTTGGCTTCGCTCATCAAAATCCGACGTGCGGCTACGATCAAATTCATTAAACCAATTTTTGTCGGTCAACATGAAAGGAGAAGAGTCACCAATCACAGCATTCTAGCGTTCTTTGATTTCCATGCGCATTTTTCCTACCAAAAACAAGAATCTAATCACTTAACGATTTTGTTCCTTTCCATTTTTGTACCAACTGCCCGACACGCTCACTTCCATAGGCTGTCAAAATAAAACAAATGAAGGGAGAAGACTGAAAAGTCCTCAGTATACTTCAAAACGTATTTACTACACGATAGTAAAACATTTTTTAAATAATAGCGGCATCTGGCAGCTAGGCTAAGTACTTATTGAATGGCCTAGGTATTGACTACACCCTGCCTGATGCATGGTAAGCAAAAGGGGAGCCCTAATTGCCATGACAACAGATCTGCTACCTGGTATCCTATCCCTTGGCATCGCCATAATACCGGCCCGGCCGTACTTCTTCACGCTTCTTGAAGGAACCAAGGCTATAGACTAACTAATTTCCTAATGCTCACAGAAGCATCTAATCAGCCGCATTCCCTAAACAAGTACAAGTATTCCGTGAGCAAGCGGGCCGGGGGCAGAACCTAGCCTCGGAGCCCGCGTTGTTGGGATTGTTCGCACATGCCGGCATGCCTGGGCCGCGTGCACAAGCGTCACGTGCCTCGGTAACGTCCCGCAGGTGGAGGCTTGCTCTAAAACATCCAAGCGAAATGCAAAATACACTCAAACAAATGTTAAGTACTACGAATATTTAAAGGTTAGTCCTTATGTTATCGAAATAAGCTAATGTGACACTATCGACATAAGTGAGAGTGCCAAATGATATCTAAATCAGAAAAACAATGATCGGTCTCTACCTGTAAACATTACTTTGACAGAGGTGAAATATACAATTTTACGTTTATATTTAGGCACTATTGGCCCAATAATAGTGACTAATTCGCAATTGATTTGATTCGCGATTAGTCTAATGCTATGTATATTGGCCCATTGCAGGGTCAAACGAAGTTTCTTTTTATTTAAGCGCGGTATCCTTGCTCCACTCTGCCTGATGGTAAGCAAAAGAGAAGCCCTAATTTCCATTGCCACGGATGCACACGAACACTAGGACGAAACATTGTGACGAATAAACAAACCCAGAATCACACGAAAATCGAATTAATTGAAAAAATACCAATGCGATTGTAATAAAAAAACATTTACTCATTGAAATTGATTTGAATTTGTTCACTACAATGTATTGTATATCTAAACGCCGACTAAATCATTATCCCAATTTGATCGCATTATGACGTCGCAACATCGCGACCGCGACACGCGTCGGGCGCAACGCTGTGGTCGCCAAATTCATTAGTTCACGTAATTGTGCCATTCAACAAACTGCATTAGATAATAGTTACATTGACAACGGGTCCGTTGATCTAGTGGTCAAAGATAATACACAAAACCAAGGGTCCTGGGTTCGAATCCCGCTAGGATCTATCCGTCCCCTAGCTTCCATAGTACAAGCTGCGAGCTTAGTTTTAGGCAATTGGTGTGGTAGTCCAAAGAATTTATTTAATATTTATCATCACCTTATCAGATGGTCCTTTCAAGGCGCATACACAGGCGGGTCACGTGCCTTCCTTACAATCCGCAGGTGTGCAACTAGCCTTAGGCCGAGGTAGAGCAAAATACAATAGTTGGTGAAATTGCATACAGAGATTCAGGCTTAAGCGACTACGCAGGATGCAATTATAGAAATCCTCCTTGCCGTTTTGGAACCTAAGGAAGGATATTTGTTGTGCACCACTTGTGACGGACCCGTTGGTCTAGTGGTCAGAGATCCTGGCTACAAAACCAAGGTACGCGGGTTCGAACACCGCAAAGGACAAACATTTTGTGTGCATGAACATTGGACATGTCTGTTTTTCGTGGTTTGGGTTTTTATTATTGAGTATCTTTGTAAGTATTGTGATACCACTGTTAATTCTTATATCTGTAATACAAGTACTTAGCTACGTAACACGGAGTCGGATCAATGTATGTGATGTTGTCAGATATTTATTTAATTTTATTTATTTACTAGCGGCCGCCAGCGACTCCGTCCGCGTGGGTTTCGGTTTCCGCACACAGTGTTACTATAGATAGCTGTCAATTCAAACCTGATAGGCTAGCCACTTTGACGAATTCGCCATCCGCTTTCGTAGCGACTTATATATCCATCCCGCTCACATAAATATGCAGTTGTGGCAATCCATATTATAAGTCACGACGAAAGCGTATGGTGAATTCGTCAAAGTGGCATCTTGGCTAGCCTACCAGTAGTCCCTACTGAGATTAGCGCGTTCAAACCTATCTGGATCAGATACACTGGTTATTGTGAGTAAACCCTAAAAGATAGATATATGCTGTCATGCGATATTTTTTAGGCAATTTTATTTAGAATATTTCCGTCTTACATGATTTCTATGTAATTTTAACCATTAAGGCTGCACACGCGACAGAAGCTTTAAAAATGGAGGAATTTCTCCCGTTTTCCCAACATTTTCCTTCACTACTCTGCTCCTATTGATTTTAGCGTGATGAAGAGTATTCTATAATATGCCCAGGAGTATAAAGAATAATTATACCAAGTTTCGTCAAAATCCGTCGAGTAGTTTTTGTTTCTATAAGGAACATACAGACAGACAGACAGACAGACAGACAGACAGACAGACAGACAGACAGACAAAAATTTTACTGATTGCATTTTTGGCATCAGTATCGATCACTAATCACCCCCTGATAGTTATTTTGAAAATATATTTCATGTACAGAATTGACCTCTCTACAGATTTATTATAAGTATAGATATAGATAGATAATTGAATTTTATTTAGTTATTAAATTTTAAAAATTTTAGACATTTGAAATTAAATTGTAAAATACCTTAGACGATCATATAAGACAACAGCCTATTTTCATCCAGGAAAACATTCAAGACACACCGTGAGAGTAGTTGATCGCGTCACGTGCGCCGGTAATGCCTAGTGCAGGTGCGGGCCCGGCCTTAGGTAGTGGCCTATACGCAAGCGGAGTATTGTAACACGCCTGTTTTGCGTGCACTACTAATTATGACGATAATATGAAAGCAAGCGACTCCGTCCGCGTGAATTTCGGTTTCTTCACACATAAAGCTTTAAGCCTTCATCGTCAATGGACTATCGAACAAAAAAATATGTTTCTATTCGAACCAGCATTTCCTAAACTAAACAAGTTAAAACGAAAAAACTCTTCATCATTTTTATATCGTAAAAGTATCAAATTAGCTTCTATAAATGCATCATAATACCCTGTCTCTGCATACTTAGTTAAATACAAATCATAGCCCTACCACTTCCCAATGGTTTCTTGTAGAATCGTGCTTAGTTGTCAATGTGCTTGATCCAGCATATTGTGTATACCTAGAAAAACATGGCAGCCTCATAACTCACCCATCACATTAGCAGAACACTTATCTAATTCATTAGTCGATAATATTTCATTCCCTTTAAGTTATTACACTCTTGCAAACTCCGTAAATAATTGTATATCGCTTTAGATATTCACTTACTTCTTATTTTTATTTACGATGCATTCGCAATATACCTTAGGCTAAGGCCGCGGCCCCGATGCGCGTGGGGAATTCTTAAACGCTCGTAAACATGCCGTGTTACAACATGTACCGAGAAGGTGACAGGATATGTTAAACTTTTCAATGGATTATTCAGGGGTTGTAAACTATTTGCTATGGAGTAGGTCATGCAAATTCTGTTCTATTTTTAGAGTGTAGACGTGGTGTGGTGTTTAACCTGTAATATGTTTTTATTTCTCCGCTTTCTTATTGCATTAAATAAATTGCAGGTTTTATTGAAGTACTGCATTTTTTTTCACTTTCGACAAAACATCATGAAGAATGTAGTAAGCCAACTGAGTGCACTTTATGTATGTGCCTTAAGAGTTTCCAATAAAGTGTAAACAAACAATTTTGGTCCCCGAACCGATGCCCGAATAGTGATTGATATTATCGACACTCCTTCGATACTTTTGGTGGTAAAACCTGTCAAAAGTCCGAAAGCGTTGTGAATCTGCATTGTCAGTCTTTCACAGTAAGAGCCTTGCTGATACAGCAAACTCCTAAGCCCTACTCCACGCAGGTTCCCTGTGAGATTGTGCTAACTCTCCAAGCTAAAGCAAAGCATAGTCCACAATAAACTCTAATTCATTTATTATTTACTGCACTCCGACTCCCCGCTCGCCCGACACCGCGTCTCTAGTTGCTGCAACAAGCCTCATGTATATTTAAGCCGATGTGTGCTGCTTTGAAAATCTCATGGAATCTTTTAGCCCCGACTAGGGACAACTTGGTTTTGTTCCGTGCTACAGTATTAACGTAATTGTAACAGAGGAAACTAGCGGGAACAGAGGTACTGAAATTTTAAATGCTGTGCTGTGCCTTTTTTTAATGTCTGTTTAAGATGTATTTTGGAGTTCTGTTACTTTTCTTTTTCGTTTTTTTACACTGGCAATGTTCTGTAGCTTGTTAAAAATAATGAATTTTCGGTAGTTTCGCTTTTTGCGCGAAAACCGAATTCCACGCGAACGGAATCTCGGCTGGCCGCTTGTAATTTAATAGAAACAAGCATAAATCACGCCCAACGAATGCACAGACTACTACACTCGCATCCAAAAAAACTGTAGGTAATAAGCGGGAAAATGATCCGGCAATCCTTCTCACGCAGCGCAGAAGTACCAAATGAAACCGGTGGTACATAATATATTTATGGCGTTATTGAAAAAATATTTTTGCGTTGGATAGTCCATTATTCGAGAAAGACTTTAAGCTATAGTATAACACGATGTGTGAAGAAACCGAATTCCACGCGGACGGAGACGCGAGCGGCCGCTTGTAATTTAATAGAAAGAAGCATAAATCACGCCCTACGAATGCACAACCTACACTCGCATCCAAAAAAATCTGTAATAAGCGGGAAAATGATCCGGCAATCTTTCTCACGCAGCGCAGAAATACCAAATGAACCCGGTATATTTATGGCGTTGTTTTCCATGCCGCGACACGTGCTCGCACGTTATTTATCGTCCCTTCAAATACGGTTCTGACACAATATGCCCACGCGTTGATTCCCACCGCTGGGGTTTGAGCACTCGTTGGAGTGATGGACTGTCAATAGATTGTCACCTGTCTGTAACTGTATTATGTAAATAATGCTCATAAATGTAAATTATTCGTATAGTTACATTATAAGGTGATGTGTTTTGCCACATTACGCGATAAAACATACAATGATATAAACATTTTGATGACATCGCGAATCAACTAAATTAATTTTTTAAATTATTTTCAATAGCAGCACAAAAAGTATAAGGCAGGCCCGCTACATTCATTTGTTGTGTACAATTTGAAATGTATCGTCTGATTATGTGATATTTGAATCCTTCTTTTGTCCCGTTTTAGTAGAGTGACACCATTGCTTATCCCAATCTAGTTGTGTGTACTGACATGAACAAATAATGTAAAACGTCAAAGTAACAGTAACACAATAAAATAATTCATCGGCAATGTTGCGGGCAAATGGGAACCTCAGACAATTAGCGAGTGACGCCGTTTTCCTAATCTGTATCTAGTTGTCAATCAAATGTGAAAAGTGTTCCCCGCGGGATCCAAACCCTCGACCTCCGATGTTTTGAGCACAGCGCCCTAACCACTACATCGCGAAAGCAGTCAAATATCAACATACAAACGACTGTTGTGTACATACATATGTCACACCTCCCTATATATTAGCCTGCATAATGTTATAATTAGTGCAGTAATTATACTGAGGTTTCCCAAGGAACACTCTTTTATTCCGCTCCCGAAGCCTGCACATTGCACAACTATTTCCATCAAAAATCTTTAATGAAATGAAACCCTTTCCTCATCGCCTACAAACTCTAAAATGATTTAAAAAGTCACACTCGTAGTAACGGTAACATCATCAACATAGTAACATCATCAATCCGACCCGCGTCCCGATACAGCGACCGCAATACTAAATTAAATAATTCACCGGCAATGTTGCGGACAAACGGGCACCTCAGACAATTAGCGAAGTTGCCGGGCTTCGATTAACCGCCGCGTAATTTATTCATCGGCATCCATCATCCGAGCGGGTCGTTATTTGTCCCCCGGGACCGGCTGCTTACACTTGCCCGGGACGATTAGGAGAACTGCTCTCACAGAGCAGTGTATGAGGAGACAGTAAGGTTACTATAAACAAACCCTACAAAATGCAAAGAAAAATATAAGGAAAAACATGAACATTATATTGCTAGAACAGAACTAGTACTAGTTCTAAGTTCTAGTTTGCAGTATTACATATTTGTGAACATTGCATTAAGATTTTGTTATAACTTTTAAAGTAGTCATTTCAAACCATGAATTTTCTTAAAGATTTCGATTTCAGTGAATAGATAAAACAGTGTCAGCTGTTAAGAAATGAAATCTTACATTTTTGGTGGCTAAAAACTAGACATTTTAATTCATTACTCTTAATTGATAAGTACCTAAATATAAAAAATAAGTAATAACACCATAAAATATTTATGGAAGCCTTAATAGGTTTTTGTGGTATGACTTACTGTTATTTAATTTACTGTGACCTAACAAAGATATGGATATTCAACCAACTGCCGCGGGATTAGTGGATTGTTAGTAAGATTGGAGCACATGGGACTTACAGATCCTGCGCAGAACTTTCAATAACTATTACAAACTATTATTATCTTAGTCGTTATCAAACAACTCTTCAAATGGCTCAACTTTCGAGTTGAAATCGGAACCACTACCGACGTAGTAAATTGATGATCTCAAAAATAATAAAAATCGTTAGGGTAATAAACTCAAAACAATTTTTTTTTTCAATAAATTTATTGTTTTAGCAAACACACAACACAACGTTTTAAGGTGTAAAGTGAGACAGAACCATGATGTTCATACAGTATAAAATATGTCATGCATAAGAATTTCTTAGTAAATCTTCTTGCAAAATAAAGGACTTTGACTTAAAAAAAAAACAGAAAATTCAAATTGTAGTATTATTAGGTCATCAATTAAAGAATCACATTTTTACCCGTTAAGTTTGGGAACATTTTCCGAATTGTATCCCGATAGTATGAAAGTTAAATGGTTGGGAACTTCTATAAAAATGTTGATAAATGTGTCGAGACAGCGCAACATCTCTCTTGCTCGAGCAATGAGTAATGTTCCGTCGTTACTCACTCTGCCTATTACCTGATACTTTTAATGATATTAGTCTACTACTAGTTACTAATTCTACAAGGTTTTGTTTAAAAATATGATGAAAGTTGTATGTAGGTAATATGAAGGTATATTTTTTTAAAAGAGGTATTTATTTTGTTTATTTTCTGTTGAAGAATTAAACGATTTCTATTAATGTACAGAAACGTGATTTATTGGGTATTCATTTACTTGCATTAAAATGCAAATTACTATTGTAGCTAGCTTAACTTTTCGGCATTGGTGAAATATTCCACATAAACCTTAAAAGTTTTAAGTGCCTATACGAACGCATGAAAATAATTAAGTGAATACTATTTTTTTTTCTAACAATGTTCCTTGAAGACTACCCCAAATACACAAACCTATAAGAAACCCTAACACAAAATTAGAGCATGCCCTTGTAATCACTATAAATAGATGTCTGAAAAGTGTTTTCCCCTCATCAAAATACGGCTCGGGCTAATCTTCCCGAGTCGTAATATGGGTATATCACTTAATCCCCGTCTTAACCTTAACCTATGCAAATGCGAACTATTCGTTCAAATATTCCGCAGACGCGCACGCCCGCGACTCTGATTACGCCCCTGTACAATTCATAACATCACAATCCTGACTTCGAAATGAAGCCCTTTGGAGGCGTGCTAGATAATTGTTTTAAGAATTGATGATCATTCGTAAATACGGGCACGTGCTTTCCATATTAATGATAAGAGATATAACTATCTATCGAGCTTTGTATTTTTTATTCATTACCATAATGTACTCCTTGTTTTTTTGTAACGGTATTAATAATAATATCGATACAAAAAAACGAGGAAAAATCCCTTATCGGTCTCAGTGACCTACTTGGTAAGAACGCTTGCCCCGATTGCAAATGGTGCTGGGTTCAATCCCCAGCCAGTAAAGTGACCTAAGGCTCAATTTAAAAAAAATGTTACAAGGACGTTGTGTATTTAAATAAATAATTTTAAAATTAAAACACGATTTCAAATTAATGATTAATGTCTACCGTCTGTCAGTTCGTTTGTCATAACGTAATCCATCACCGATCTTGCAATACGAACTGCCTATCCCCTAATCATTGCGAACTCAACGAACTTAAAAATAAGCACATCTTTGCTCGACGCTTCCAATTCAGTGGGCGTTAAATATTATCTTTTAAAATAACATGCACAGAGGAGGAAATTTTTATAAGGTGAGCAAACAACTAATGAAGGTTGAAATGTTTGCGCGCTCTCAGTCGACTGCGCACGGGCGTTTCGGCGAAATACCGAATCTGCCACTTGATTGCAGCAACGCTTGCGGTTGGTGACATACTATATTTCTTGAGTTTATTTTATTTTAGCAACCACGCATTTAAAGTTGCTTTCGATCGAAAATAAGGTAAGAGTATCCAATGTTTATACTTGATTGCAGCAAAAGTTGCGGATGGTGACTGCATACATCGTATTATACCTATTCGCAGAGTTTATTCGATTTTCACTAACCACATATATAAAGTTGGATTATCTTAAAAAATATATAACATCTATATATATCTAACACTTACGTTTGTCGGGTAACATAGCGTATGAAATCAGCGCATGACATGAATCTGAAACAAAGAGAAAATCGTTAAAACAAATATTAATATATAACAAGTAATAATATTATTTATTTTATTTTATGTTATGTATCGTTGATTTCCTGGCTGAAACTCATAATATCAACACTTTCTACACAAATAATTGTCACCAAATTATTGACATGAGAAAAAGAGTCGACAAAAGAGTTTAAAATAGTGTTTCTGTAAATTCGCTATTCATTTTACAAACAAAAACAAGTGTCCCTGTTGAATACAACATTTTGAGCGAACAAATATCAAAGTTTAGATGGGGAAATACATAACGGAATAATATTGAGAGCGTACAAACTAAGTACATCCGTATTGTAAGTGCCGACACGGTAGGTACGGAATTTAAAACTGTCTAAAGCAAACTGTTCTGGAACCATAATAATTTGCGATGTACCCAATACTGAAAAATGGAGTTGTATGTCTTCTTTTGATAATATTTTTTCTCCATGTTATATAGGTCTTTTTTGCTGGATGATATAGGTAAAAGAATAGTTTTACTCGGAGATAAAAACCATGTAAATGTGTGTGGCGCAAATTACAGTGTGCCATTAATACAACTTCAAACGGAAAAACGAGGGATATACTACGAGTATAACTTACTGTAAATGATATTATTGTAAATGATATTCATTAAGTTATACTGTTACAGGTATTATAATTGTAAATTATGTTTATTTTAATTAATTAAAAAAGTCCCGACCGGTATTTTCTCAGTAACGAGAGCTTATAGAAAGAAGAGTAAAGTATTATTATTAAAGTTTGTTATTTCTGTTATTGTTGTATTTTATCCAATCCTCTACGATTTCTTAGCCTTGTGGTACAAAAATCCAATAATTCCCATATTTTGTTATTTAGTATGAAAAAGCCTATTCCGTTAAAACTTGAGCAAGAAATTCAATCAATCCATCAGCTTGTAACATTCATAAGTAACATTACAGTTCGACTCCCACTAGACGACCGAAGCGCAGAGTAATCTACAAATTGCTTTGTACCAGCCTTTGAAGTACGTACGTAGAAAGTAATCAAAGGCCTACGTAACTCAAACATTACGACGTCGGTTGAGAGTTAAGTTTAAAAATCGTACCCTGCATTATTAAGGGCACGTCCAACTCACCACATTCGATAATCTGTAAGTTTTCCCGCAATGTGAGTCAAGAGAGATGAAGGGAGGGAGTAGGCTAGCATAGAAACGACGTCACCAAAAGGATGAGTACAATACTAAATCGAGACTAATTTCTATATCTTATCTTATCTAAACCTGGTAATCATAGATCTGGTCAGTAGTCTCCCTTTGATTGTAGCAGCAGGAGTTTAAAGAATAATCGTACCAAGTTTCGTTAAAATTCGAAAAAAAGAAATCCACGCGGACGGAGTCGCAGGCGGCCGCTAGTATTTTATATATTCTGTAGAATAGATAAATAAGAAAAATAAAATGGGACACTGAACTTTCGCCTGATTATTCATAAATCTAAATTCAGATTAGATTCGATAATCTTCAAATCCAAAAATTCGGCTACTAAAACACTGAATTGAATACCTAACGATATTGTAAAACGTTTTTGCTCAGCCACTCTTCAAATAAAACCTGCTGCAATAGAAGGGCAAAAACAATTCCACAGGCAAATCGCAGACGACATTTTCAGGCCGAGAAAGGTGACTGGATCGGACAGGATTAATTTAGGATCAAGAGAAATGGCGAGTAATAAAAGAAGCGGTATCGGGTGAATGCCGGCTGATTAGATTGAGAAAATACTGTTCTATCAAACTTAGATGTTTGTCTATCGATTATGTGGATGCGCTTGCAGGTAAACCAAAGACGATTTTATAATTATTAACAAAAAAAAAACATCTGATCTCAGGCGGGGATTGAACCAAGCACCGTTTGCAATCCGGGCAAGCACTCTAACCAATCCGTCAGATACAATAACGGTATCGGTGGCTTAATAGGTTATGATAAGAAGCCAAGAGAAAAGAAACAGAAACCACATGTGTTGATAGTTTTGCTTGAAATACTATTTTTGGCGACCCGCTTGGTGTAATGGTAAAGATGTTGCCTATTACGCAAGAGGTCGCGGGTTCGATCCCCGCACAGGACAAACATTTGTGTGCATGAACATGTCTGTTTGTCCTGGTCTGGGTGTTATATGTATCTATTAAGGTATATTTGTAATACCACTGTTGATTCTGATGTCTGTAACACAAGTGCTTAAGCTACTTAACACGGGGTCAGACCAATGTATGTGATGTGATGTTGTGAAATTTGGTGTATTTGAAAAAAAGAAACATTTTTTATTTGGCACAGAAATTAAAAACTTTTTCTTTCTTTCTAATTAACGCTTCTAAGTCGAATGATATTCAAAATGTATTTGTTTGTAGGTGATATAAGTTGGCCTATGGCATTTGGCCTATAAATATCAAGCCACATTTGTTGTATAAAATCCGTATTTTTCACACTAGTGGGGGACGATTCGTTTTACCACACCCCAAAAGTTCTGCCGGGTCTATGATTCTCCATTTGATACAGTGCTAAACATAATTATGTATGTATACCGATCTCCTTGCGTGCCTAACAGGTAGAGAATTCAAACACAGAAATAACACACAGCCTCTGTCAGTTGCATGAAAACAAATACTATTACATTCAGATGACAATTCAAATAATCAAATACGAACTCTCAATGCGTGCTTATAAAGTCTTGCCATGTCATTGTACTCGTATTCCGAACCTTATCGTCATGTTGTGCACGTATGATATAGCTGTGTGTGTGTGTGTGTGTGTGTGTGTGTGTGTGTGTGTGGATTGGAGGTAGTCGAGACCGCGGCCTGATGGATTGTGTTCGCTCCGCGAGAGTGACGTAAAGACGCGATTGCGGTTTCATGCCCCATATCGGTTATTGGACCACAATACTTCTGTTTTTTATGATAGCGCAATCGCAATATGCTGAATTGGCATTAACTTAAAGCGGCATAAAATAAAATTGGATGATTCATCCGTGAAGAGTCACTCGTTAAATTGTTTTGTATTACAGTCGTTATATTTTGTACATATCTTACATAAAAAATATATTATCATGTATCTCGTCAAATGTCAACAGACGAGGTAAAATTTCTTCATAATTACCGAAGCATAAAAACAGAAGCCTTTGAGTGATCTTTAAACATGCGTAGCGCAGTATATTGGCTCCACTCTGCCTGATGGTAAGCAAAAGAGGAGCTTTAATTGCCGTGACAACGGATGGGGTACCAAAGTGGTTTTCTTGACGTTGGTATCGCCATACCGGCCCGCAGGATACTTCTTCACGCTTCTCTTGAAAGGATTCTTTTATAGGATAGTGGAAACGCTTGCTGGTAACGCATTCCATCTAATAACTCTAGCAGAAGACCTACTAATACCATTTCTTTTTTTCGGAATTTAAGGACATCGGCATTGAATCCTGATCAAGCCTGTACGAATATAGCGGCAAGCGTAGCGATATACGATGTAACATAAAAAAATTTTTGAATAAAGAATTTTACGGTCCACACTCGCCATGACTCATGACCGATATCGTAAGTTATTGGAGATAATAAAATTATAGTTATGAAGACTTTTAGCCTCCAGCTAGCGGAATCTCCATCTAACATAACAATATACCTACTTCATTGATATTTTTTTACATTTACACCAATAATAATACGTAGACAATATATATTTAATTTAATTAAAGTAATCATTAAATGGGACTAACGAACATCTCTGCGGAAATCTCTGCCGCACTTACATCTTGAAATCATCTTAAAATCTTGTAGTAAGTTCACCTCCAGCCATATTTATAATTAACCAGATTTACAATTAGGACAATCAGAAATACTTATACTCACTTACTTTGCATTTTAAAACCTATGTCTTCTAAGCATCCGATTCTTAGTAGGCTTAGTATATTCCCTTTTTATATACATATGTACCTAGTAGCAAAACCGTGAATTACTTTACGATGAAAACAATAATTACCTAAAAAACGACACCCAATATTCTTGATTAGTAGGGAGCAAAATAGTTTTCCTGAATTTCCGCTCAGCAACAAAGCCTCAACAAGCCCTCCCCATCATATGGTTTGATTGCGAGCTACAAAATATACGTTGAGCAAGCCTCGCCTTCAACATCATCGTTCGTACGGCAAAGAGGCATATTTCTAACCGGGAAGACATGTAAACTTCATAAGGGCCGTTTAGAGGGCCCACTCCAAGCCTATTTGGAACCGGGGAAGTAAGGCCTCGTAAAAACTCAAGTTTTAATCAGGAAAATATAAAGTGCCAGTAACAGGGGCCCACCTGAATTTTTATGGAACAAAAAGTTGGTGTGAATAATCTCGAATTAGAAGCGGTTTTGGGAAGGAAATTGGGGGATGCGGAGTTCTCGGTATAGCCTATTAATAGTCGAATGAGGGCGAAAGCTCGTTTCAAAAGTGAAAGAAGTTCACTTTGTTATAATAAAACCGGTGTTTAGAGTCATACTGTGTGAGAAAACTTTTACGAAGTAGTGCTTCGAATAATGTTTTTGTTGATGAAATGGGGTGGAAATGCGAGCATGCGATTTATCCGCTGATGCGTATTTTTCATTTATGGGTCATTAATTATAAAGGCTTACAATGGAGCCACTTACACAGCAAAACGCAGCACAAAGTAAGTAGATGCTCCTTCATGCCAGTTTCCTGTGACGGTCGTGGAATAACTATAGCGCAAGATTACGTTTTAAAACGAGAGCTCCCACTTTTATAAGGGCAAAAATAAAAGTAACTTTCTTCAGGTTAACAAAATATTACATTACCGAGCAGTGTAAACTGGTGTCAATATTTCCTAGCGGATTGTGAACACCAATTCGTATTTGGCAAGCGTAGTGTTCAAGCCAAAATACATCTTTGTAACAAGATTTAAAATAGTGGAGCACTTTTCTCAGTAGGTGGTCATAAATAGGCTGATATTTCACTGTACTTAAATAGCTTATTTCCTTTTTAGGTAAAGTAAATTATCCTTATTCGCATACCTCAAGTTCTAAATCAACCTACTCCCACATCTCCATAGATCACAGCAGACTATTTCCTAAACCGCGTCGTCATTAGACGCACGTACAGTCTAACCGAGCCAGGCTATAACGGGACATCCACTTTGTAATATTCGATTTAAATGCATGCTATGGCAACACCTGCCTGTGACGCGATCGGTCGCATCTCCGCTAAATGCCAGTATCAGGTCAATTTAGCGTGGGATTGTTAATAACTAAGGAATCTGGAACTAAACAAATGCTCGATGTTTTAATATACAATTTAAAATGAGAATTACTCATAATGTTAAACGGGAAATCGGCTGAGTATTGGAAAATTTAAGGATTTTCATTTGTGCTAACATTGGTATGTTTTCAAGCAAACAATTTTTAAGCATTCTGGTTTGTTAATTGTAAAAACAAAGTTATAAAAATAGTAAGCAGTATATACCACTTCAAAATATTATGTTTGCTAGGGCTGATTCACATTAAATTCATGAAGCAATACACTGCATAGTCACAAATAAATGTTGATAGTATTTTGTACTGAAAAATTAAGTCTTATTGGCCACTAAATTCTTTAATGCTCCATAGAATCGTATTTCGCATTTGACCCACCTCAACCAATAATATAAAATGATATATGTACGCGATATCCTTAGGCCGTGCCTCTTACCTGCCGACCTGGCTTGTCCCCAATATTTCCAACTAATGTTCTACATTGCGAAGATCTGTTTCACTATCAACTATTCAGCAACTTCGGTGCAAGGGATTATAGTCGGTCAGTAAAGCATATAAAATCTCTTTCAGCTTAAGCAAAGTTAAGAGTCCGAATGACCCAGAGGTGCTGGACTTAGTAGCCTCTTATAACACGTATCTGAGGCACAGGGGATCGTTGGAACTTTGAGAAACAGTACGTGCTAGATTTGTTTCGAGTGCAACTGAAAAATGTTGAATACCTCTGGCGAATTCCAAATACTAGTTTCAAAGGAATGCGAGCAATTAAAAATGTATTCGTTCAATGGGTATTTCACCAAAAACGCCAAAGTGTTCACGCTTACATTGGAACCAATCTAGTTCCAAGCTAAGCAACAGCAATAAAATATTAAAAAACGTTTGAAGTAGGTACATATTATTATAATGATACATATAACGTAGGTTCCAATACAAAACCTGTTGTAATACGTTCAAACACATTAATCTTACCAAGTCATAGAGAAGTGTACACAAAAAGACTCAAAATTACAAAGGAGCATACAGTCCAATTTGCATACAACACTGTCTTGAAACTCGAATGTTTCTATAACATCTTGCGGGCCTCAACTTGGTTCCATATCACCCATCGCAATGAACTTTTACGGTTAAAAGATAAAGCAACGCATGATTTTACATCCTTACTTATGATAGGGCTACCCACAGTGCATATTTTAGATATACAGATTGAATTGAAATGTGCCGTGTTGCTTTCTACCCATGGGTGTCATAAGAAGCGATTAAGGGGCATTCCATAGAGATGAGCAGCAACTTTCCCTTTATTTTATAGTTCACCCTACTGCGGTCAACATGCCACCTACAAAAAAATATTATATCCTGGGACTACTGATTCGAATTGAAAGATATTATTGTTTTGGATAATCCATTTTTCGAGGAAAGATTTAAGCTATAGTACTTGTATAACATAATATGTTGCGGAAACCAAAATCCACGCGAACGGAGACGCACGCGGCCGCTTGTGTATAATTAAAGTTGTAATCATTCTAAACTTCACCAAATTACCTGTGCCATATACGAGAACTACTTTACACTCTTAAGTACTCTGAGAGACTTGCAAAATCTGTAATCATATAAGACCATAATGTTATTAGCACACAAGAGGGAGAAATCCGCAATTTCATAAGCTTATGAATGCGAGTATCATTTCGGTCGATTTTACATTCAAGCTTTGTGCATCAGCAGCAAACTCAATTTGATACAAACATCCCCTAATTCCAAAATGGCAACCCGACCCATAGCAATCTCGATATAATACATATTCTCATACGCCATTAGGGAAGAGTTTCCCAATCGCTCCAACTTCCAAATCTCTGTCCCGCCAGCGTAAATAAATTAAAACATCTCCGTCCCAGAAGGGTTCGCGAATACGGAAGAAATGCCCCTGATAGCTTTATAGATTTTATGGTTTGTCGAATTTGTTTATGAACTTCCCAAAGATTACTCCTTTGCGATCTATCTCCTGGGACCGACTGACCCTTGTAAATATGATATTGGTTATAAAATGCGCTGCTCCTTGTTTTATAGCATTAAAGATACCGTCTTAGATGCCTTTTCTGCTCACTGAGCAGTCCTCAATGAAATTTTATGAGCCGCTATATAAAGAAAGCTAACGGTACCCCAGTAGGTAGGTTATAGCTCTTAAATTCACGTGTTCGATATTCCTGGACGGACGACAGTTGACTCACGTGCATAATGCTAATGCAGGCTGTTGCATTTTGATGACTCTTCCATAAACTTTAAATTGCAACACTGCCAATTTCCTTTTTCAGTAACAGTGTCATAAAAGTGAGCTGTGAGGACTAACCAACTATCAATATCAATAGAATCAGTTTTGCATAAATGCATCATATTCTAAGAAATTTCTTCATTTTAAGTTCACAGAGCATAACTATCAAGACAAGGCGGAAATAAACGAACGGTTCTTCAGAGGACAGTATGTGCAGCGTTTCAATTCCAATCATTTCAGTTAAGACATTTCTAGTTTAAAAAGCAGTGGACAGGTGAATGAAAACTTACAAAAATATCCGAATGATGTTGTTGATTCCAGATTAAATTGATCGTTATATGACTGAATGGAAATTTGCATTTAAGCAACTACAGATTATGGTTTTGCACCATTAAAGACTTTTTGATGGGTTTATGTTTTTAAAAAAATTAGAAGATTTCCTATCGCCACATACTCCACTATATACAATATCTAGTTTACGTCACTCCTTTGTATTAGAAACTGCAGGCGAAATTCGGTTAAGACGCGTTCTCATTCCGCAACATCATACATTATTACCATTATTCAAATATCAGTTCGATACCGCTGCAAACAATAAAGCTATCTGCTACCATAAATTTGTTGTTATTCAAATACGAAACTATTGTGAATGCGGTATAAATAATGTATTAATACGGCGTGTGTGCGTCCATTCGCCGTCTTGGGGAAAGCGATAACAATTTGTTTGCCAGCGTCTATAGTATTGTGGTCGGGTTAATCATAAATTACTCTTAATAGGTAATATTGCTGGAGGTTTAATGTGGTATCAGCCTACAATACATAAAGGCGTGTGTCGTATACTATCAAATAAATAAATTGAATAATAAATTGTGAAATACAACGTGCGCCATTTCGGTTTTTTGACCATAGAGTTTATTTTAAAATGGCATGTTATACTACAAAATGTAAAAAACAATGACAAACTACTCGTATGATTATCACTGATGTTCTTTTCATTCAGAGATCTTTAACCAGCTCAACAAGCTATGGCTACTATACGACCACAGTAATTTAGACCTTGAGGCATGAGAGCATTAAATGAGGAGTTTTCAAACGTTTTTTTATATTTTGGATACATAAATCATACTTGCCTTAATATAGAGATGTCTACAACAATATACTGGGCTGCCGGACAAACGTCTATTTTATCGTTAATTGGCTATCAGAATCAACATTATCATATCTTTTACCAGTAGCAGATCGATAGATATGATATAGTTATGTTGGATGTTGTTGAGTAATAACAATCGACAATTTTTTCCATGGCTATAATTATAAAAAACATATTATTTTTAGTTTTAACTCTGACAAATATAAATCAAATCTTACTTTTAAAAACAAGTGATGCTGTGTAAAATTCCATTATATACAATGAAACAGGGCTCAAAGCTAGTGAACTTTAATTGAAATGATCGCACTTCATAAAGTCTGAGATTTATTAATTTATCACCGGCGTACCTCAATATTAAATCTTCGTCCAATAAATTAAGCGTCTATGTGAACTTTCTCATTTGGCAAATCCGTCCTTTGATATACTTCAAACACTTATAGAATTGAATTTTCTGCAGTGAAGGTAATAGAAATACATTTTCTGATTTAATTAAACCTCATTATTGTACGCAGCAAAATCTTGGGCCTTTGGAAACAATTAAAAAATAAAGCGATTATTTGTTGAATAGCTTTTCGTGAACGTCTCATTTAACTTATCAAACTAAGACAATTTATTAACAAACTAGCGGCCGCCCGCTATTCCATTGACAATTTTGGTTTCCACACACATAGTTTTATACTAAAGCTTAGAGCCTTCCTCGACTAATGGACTACCCAACGCAAAAATATTTTTTTAATGGCTGACGATATATGCCGCTATGATTCAAATGGTCTGGTTTCCCTTGTAAGAGTTATGGAGGTCAAACAACCATCGCTCCATCAACAAGGCTGGTCAATTCCGGATCATAGTCGCAGCGTACCCTGTCCTGTCCACAATGTCCGAAGACGCAACTGGGAGAAGCGCTAATATGATGATGATGTATGTTCTATCTAGGCCGGCACTACACGGCATAATTTGCCACCTATTTATCATGAAATAATATTAACCAACTAGCGGCCGCCCGCGACTCCGTCCGCGTGGATTTAGATTTCCAATAGCCTAAAGCCTTATTCGTCATATGGACTATCCAACGCAAAAATATTTTTTCAAATTGGTCCAGTACTTCCTGAGATTAGCGCGTTCAAACAAACAAACAAACAAAAGCTATAGCCTATGTGTTATTCTGAGGTACATATAAGCTATATTGTGGTAAAGTTTCATTCAAATCCATTCAGTAGTTTTTGCGTGAAAGAGTAACAAACATCCATACATCCATACATCCATACATCCACACTTACAAACTTTCGCCTTTATAATAGTAGTAGGATTCCTCATTTACGTCAGTCCATCGATAGTGAACCACAGAGATGTTATTACCGGTACATCCACAAGTGTCCCGGGGGATCTCCGTCAGTTATCGGGACCGAGTCCCGCGCTCCAGTAATTGTTGATTCACATTAATTACCTATCGGGTACTTGTTGAGTGTTGTTTCTTCGGGGATTTAACAGTAGGTAACAATGTTTCCCCAGATGATTCTCGACTGATGCAGGCATTTTTACGATTATGGGGATAAACTACCGTCTAATGAGGTTTTGCAAGCAGTAGTCGAGCAGTGGACGGGAACAGATTATTGGCGATAATGATGATTGAAAGATGTATCTACTTCTAGAAGATGCTTTGCTCAATGTGCGGTCTTACTAAAAACTTTTTCGATCAATGTCCAATTGACCATTGTGATAACACATTTACCGGCTGTCTCATCAGTGACGTATCTTAATAATAAAACACGACCATTTAAGGAGCAGATATTACCTAAGTTATCATGTATTCCTACCACGAACAGATCCATGATAAAAAAAAACAAATCAACATATCTTTATTTCAGGCAATTATTTATGATCCATTGATTAGTAGTAAGAATTGATCTAACGGCCTCGAGTGTATTTATGTCAAATAACTTATTTGTTCTAAGTACGACTTCGTTACTATTCCGCCCAAGTCTGAAAATAATATCAACAATTTCCCAAACAAGAAAACATTTCTCCCGAGTCCAATTTAAATGATTATCATCCAACTACAGAACAACACGAAAACTTGTGAGCCAACCTTCAATAGGGGTATCTTAAAATTAATGCTCTTCAAAGATAAGCCATTCCTTAAGGAACACAGTTGGAAATTCCCCCACCTGAATGAATTATGCATCTGTACTTTGTCCAACAAGTTTTCTGTTTTGATAAATGTACCTACTGTTGTGTTGGACGAGGTAGTGTGCGCGGCCAAGTTGCTGGAATATTCATGCCGCATTTGGATACAAAGAGATGTATTGAAATTCGTACGCTCCAAAGCTAGGTGGTTGCGAATATAATTCTGATCAAGCCAAGAAGGCAACGGATGAAACGGTATTCATTTCCGATTGTATTGAAATGTTCTGAATCAATGACTAAAGTATCTCCTTTTGATATATAATCTAGGAATCGTATACGATAAACCCTTCAGCTGCGACTGGAATACTCATCTTTGATAGATACTCAACAAACGTGAGTGAAATAGATATGTTACTTTAGGTCTACAAATAGATTCATCTTGTTTTGAGAGAGGATTAGCTAGTAACACATTACGCAAATGTTCACGTGTAAACTTTCAATATCATTTGAATCGACAATAACCAGAATCAAATGGAATGATTCAACAGAAAAAATAGTAACCTATATCAATACATAATGCCACAGTAACAAGTACAATAGTATAAGAACTTGGCCTATAGCAACTTTTTCCGGCAATTGTATTTACTTAACCCAATGAGTTGGTAAAGTTGTTTGGAATTGGGCAAAGCGGCAGACGCCCTGGGAACTGCTAGACATTATTGGACGTTAAAAGTATAACACACCAAAAACAAAAAATGTTAAATGTTCGTTGTTGTATGTTTATTATAATATTTTTGTATTTTATTCAAAATAAACTAACCTGGCAGAGCGTGGCCTTTTATGGGTTGGTCATTCTTGATCGTCATTCAATTGATCTTTAATAACCAAATTGGAAGGTTTAAGCTAGTTGTTAAAGATCAGTTACAAATATGGACTTACATGACAGCAGGTCATTTCAGTCATGAATTAAACATACGAGTAAATGCATCACACACTAACACTTTTGCTATATTATTAATATGCTGAAAGTATTTAAGTTGAACTAAGAATGAAAGAAAATATCCACCAATATACACGAGAAAGGTTTCCACTGATGGTACATACATATTTGTATTTACAAAAGCTAAACTAAAAAGCGGACCGTAGTCCTCAGACTACACAAGTTAAATACACTACGTTACGATAAAGAGTGCTCTGGCAAGTAATAAAACATTGTGTACACACTTAAAACGAGTCCGAGATTAAAGATTTGCAGCTAAAGTGCCCGACGACTCGAATAACTACTGAAAATATTTCCTTCCTCTGTGCAGGGTTGTTCAGAAAACTTTTTGTGGTGGTTCCTTGAATAGGTGAAAATAAATAAAATAAGTCAACATAGGGTTTGGCTGACTAGCTACGAGTCAAACTTGGGAGACAAAGCATAATATGAGGGAAACCTCTGTGCCAGATAAGCGCTGGGTCGATGATGATGACTTGAATATTTTGTTTTTGTTTAAATATACTACGAGATACTTATATTATACTTTAGAAATATCATACCGTCATTAGAGCCTAGCTCTAAATAGCACTAATCCATTCACCATTTGAAGAAGGATTAAGAATCACCACCTTAAGCTTAACACCATATTTTAATTTTTGATGTTGACAAAAAAATAATATTACAAACGAATGTTAGTAACACGACTGCAATGTCTTTTAAATGGGAGATGACACAATGCTGAATTCAGATCGCAAATTTTCATTGGTGTGTTTCTACAGTTATATAAATATGTATTATCAAACAATTCTTCCGACAACCCTAGGTGCTTTGAAACAAAATTCAATACTACAGTTTCAACTCTCGAATCAGCTTTGAAAATTTTCCCTTTGTGAAATCCTCCAGATTTTCTTACAGCATGTTATTCAATGACTCTCCTCTGCTATTGACGAGCTTATTGCAAACAAAAGAATTTTAATTACAACACAAAAGACAGGCGGGGAGCAATGACATCGTATTAAAAGAAAGAGATGTTTTTCAGACGGAGGTTTTTCAATTTATTACACTAACACTTCTTAACTTCAATTCACTTCTGTTTCAATAGTTAGTTACTCGAAGACTCCCTTTTTATATAAAATCAGTAGAAATCTAACACAACCTTTCTGTTTATGACATTAAATATCTCAGTTGGAAACTAACCTAACCCTTCTGTCAATGACGTTAAGAACCAATTTCACCAATCACGAGCGTCTTTCAGTCAGCTTTATATACTGACTAATAACATTTATAAAATGTTTAAAGATAAGAGGGGTACAGATGACAACAAATTAAGCAGCGCTTTCTGGAAAGGGTACGTCAATGGAGGGTAATTTCCACTTCCTTGTTCATCCGATTTAATTTCTTTGGCCTTAAAAATCTTTAAAAGTTAAGTAGGGCAAAGAAATAAGAAAGGAATGAGAATTACCCTGGGATAGGTCGAAGTGGTCGCTCAACATAAAGTGGGGTACCAACTTAGCTACAAGAATCGGACGCAAATTATGTTGTATATTACATAATATGTTATGTTTACGCTTGATTTTGGCAGTCACCTATCTATCTAACCAAAATGAAAATCACAGTAAACATCAAAAAGGGAAACACTTTTACACTATATAAGGATTGTTCGGACATGCAAATACTATCTCAAATCGTAGAAATCTGAATTATTGCGCAACCTGTGTGTTTGCTTAAGGTATAACATCAAAATTAATTTCGAAATTTAAAAACAACATTTCATTCTCGATACATACATAACTGCTTTCTGAAGTCGATAGAAGATCATTCAACATTTTTAATACATAAAAATTTACCATAAAATTTTTAACTATAAAGTGATATCTCCGAATCTTGCATGTTTTTTTTTTAATGTTTTCTTAGATCTACATTTTTTTTTAAATAAGACAACTAAAACAGGGTAGATCGCGATTTACATCCGTTATTTCTTCCACCTTTCCGTTATTTCTTTCAAAAAAGTACAGATGTCGATAAGCCTGGATACTCATTAGGAGATGTCAATCTTTAGCCCAGTTGCCCACTTCGCTCCGGGGCGTCAGACGAGCCGGCATTTATTGATTTATGCAAATACGGGCCGTGTTTGTGTTTTTATCGATGATGTGCGAGCCGAGGCGTGAGAGGTGTAGCTTATTAAGTACTACGCCCCACACGGGAGCTAGTGATGCTAAGTAGTTGTTAGAATATCGATAGATTTATTTGTTTTTATTTATTTGTATTTATTTCACTAAAAAAATTAAAACTAATTATTTAAACTAATTTTGAAAAATATATCATTGTGAACGTTTGTTTCTAAGCTTGGTTGTATAAATATGTTGAGGAGCTCGAGTGCAGTGGTTAGCGCACTTGGCCTGCGGTTGCTAAAGTTGAGCAACGTTCGCAGATGCCAGTCATCGGATGGGTGACCGAAAAAATTCATCTCGAGCTCCTCCGTGCTTCGGAAGGCACGTTAAGCCGTTGGTCCTGCGCCTGATCTCTCTACGGTCGTGTCAGATTGCTGTACCACCGAATTATGAGAGTGAAGGAATAGGGAGTGCACCTGTGCTTGCGCACTCACTTGTGCACTATAATATATCCTGCGTACCTGGCTGATCGTAAGATCGGCCGCCATGGCCGAATACGGCCGGAGGGTATTTTTTTTATGTTTTGGAGATGCATGTAACGATGTTTGCAACTCGGTATTTACGGAAGTGATTACGATGAATATGGGCGGATACACAGCATACAAAATTGAAAATATATTACATTATTACTTCATATCCATAGGTCCGTTCGTTATCGACTTGACGTGGTTAACGAGATATCAAGCGTTTCTTTCTATATGTTATCCGAACATACTGCAGAATCATTTTTCTTTGAAGCACGGTGATGCAATTACACATTTTACATAGAAAAAAATATTTAACTAGTGACCTGCCGCATGTTTTGCATAAAGACTGTTAATGGTGGAACTGAAAATCATTTATAGAAGATATTTTATCGATAATATCAGTCACAACACTAGTTGTAAAGCTGGCCTTACGTAAACATATTCAAATTATCAGATTTAATGTTACCTTACATATTTTAATATGCAAGTCTTTCCACTTGGAAAAACCTCGGCCTATCGAAATAAAATTGTTAGACAATTTAAAGTTTTTTCAAGGGAAAAGTTAATAGTTTCTTTTATAACTCAGTTAGAGTTCTAAGCTTCTACTTTACATACCTACGTTCTTATTGCTAAGGATTTATTCGTTATTCTAAGAATTTTCAGTCTGAAAGTAAATGTCTTTAGCCTAATTGTTTTACTTAAGGATAATTACTCGTAAATCGAAACCAATTTTAATAGAGAATATTTTTATTACGAAACTAGTTACAAATCATAGTCTTCCGCGACCAATTCGATTTACGAGAGGCTGTTCCGAATTTAGAATAATTTACTAAGCGCCATAAGTGCCGCTTCACTGTGCTTTTCTAGAAACACACTAAGCGAAAAAAAACGCTACCAACGCTCTTACGAAGTTCATTTTCTATACAAAATATTACGCGACGTAATTTCAACCCAGTGTCATCCACCATTCAATGACATTGCAGACGTATTCCTGCCGAACTTCGGTCGCGATTTTTCCGCCTGTATTTTTTGATTTTTTCATACTAAGAATGTCTTATAGAAGCACACTATAAAGCAACACCGATCATCCTAGTAGAAATTCCATTGTACTATTCTCTACCTCTTTTCACTCGGAACGTTTCGTTAGTGTACGGAAGAGCGAGTACGTCCTCTAACTTTCAGTTAAAGCGAAAACAACATCCTCCAGGTGTTCTGACGCGACAGTCGTCAAAGGCATCGCTTTTGACTCCCGTCATATTTTATTTAGACGTAACTTTTTGCCCATTCAATATTTCCGCTCTCTCAAATTGATTTGGTCGTACGTGCTCGCATGGTAGAACGTCTCAGGGCTACCACATACAGAATTATGCTTCCAATTTAAGCTAGGAATAGCGATTGTCTAGGAAACTGAACAGACCAATGCGCATGCCAATAAAATGAAACAGATAATTAGAAAAATCTATTTAGCAACCAACCTTCTCAAACTCAAAATTCACACTCAAAATATTCTTTATTAAAATTTGCGTCCTAGTCGACCCGTTCCCAAAGATGGCACCTGTACACAAGTATGACGTGTTAGTATGTGTAAGTATGTGTCCATCATTAGAAGGACCGATCCGACCATTGTTTAGTGCAGTTCACTCAAAGTCACAAATAGTCTACTTACTAGACATTCAAATACTAATGGTTCAACAAGTCTAGATCTAGTCTTTAAGGGCCAAGCGACAGCCCTAAACCCATCATATATTTATACAACTGTCTGCCCTGTATAGGAATCGGCGTATTATGAAAATGTGATTGGTTTTTAATCTTTTAATCTTGCTTCACCGTGTTTATCTAATGGCTTCGTCCGCGAACCATGGACTTGCGCGAAACATTTTAATGCTCCTGTTAAAGACGTTTTAGTGGTTCTCTTTGTTTGAGTTTCTTCATGCGTGATGTATTTATTATCCATTTATGTATGAAAGAAGTTGCCGCCCGCGATTCTGTCCGCTTGGATTTAGGTTTCTGCACACATATTGTTATACAATAGCTTTAAAGCCTTCCTCGACAGATTGACTATACACATAAACATTTTTCCTACTAAAAAAACTAACTAGTAACTAGGTACTGGTTCAATACGAATTTTGAGATTAGCGCGTTATCACAAGACCGCAGCTTTTAGTCACGTGGTCCTGGGTTTGTTCCCTGGGATTTAAGTCGATTTTTCTGAACAGAGCCCGGGTTTGTGGTCACTAATCCGCATTTCGCAAGAAAACATAATTTCAAATGATGGAGGCCTTTGACCTGCAGTGGGTCATTAATTGGCTGATAACTTATTTTACTTTTTTTTCCTATTTTTAAATATTAAATTACTAAATGAATAACTATGCCATGCTAGCGGCGTGTCGTTGTGTTCCGGCGTGTTGCGTGGTGCGCGTGACGCGTCATTACGGCACATTGTGCGCGGCGTCACGGTTACACAGCGCGACACAGCGCGACACAGCGTAACACAGCGTGACACAGCGCAACACAATGTGACACAGCGTGACACAGTGCAGCGCGGCCTTTGACGCCTGTATAATAGCGAAACTGTGTTTTCATCAGTTTTGAAAGCAGTTATTACTGTTGTCTGGTTAATAAGTGTAATTAAAAATCGAAACCTAAATACGGGTATCCTTTTTATAATTGAAATTACAAAATGAGTCACAAGCAACGTGTCGTCGTGTTCCGGCGTGTAGCTTCGTGCGCGTGACGCGTCATTACGTTGCTTTGTGCGCGGCGCCGCGGTTACACAGCGCGGACTTTGACGCCTTTATAATAAATAGTGAAGCAAACATGATCAAGTAAACATATTATGTTGTTTTAATAACTGGACCAGTGAATAGTATTCAAGTTTTTCGTACTAAAATTTACTGAAAATGGTCATAATTAAGTCACGTTAGACTTATGAACGAAGAAAGAAAGAAGCAATTTTTTAAACTTGTGGAAAGAAAGTTTAAGGTTTCAATTATTTTATCTTTGTAACAATTTTGTTCACAAGGGTATTTGCTGTAAGCATACGAATTTTTGGGCTAAAGCTAATAACTTGAACTACATACACAGACTTAGCATGGGACAGTGCGTAGTAGTTTAGAATTAGAGTCGATTCTTACAAATTTCTTAAAAGAATACAGAACTTTGTTGAAGGTTCACTGCTAACCTTTTGTCCCATAGACAGACATTGAAAGCAGTTTAAGTGCTTAACACAGTCAGTATTGGAATTCTTGGTGTCGACCAGGCAATGTTCAGTTCTGTGGTCAACTAAAGGGTGAGATCCAATTGGCTTCTTAGGAGATTGTGTGCTCAATGGGTCGAAAATGTATTTCGTGCCAACTTTACCGTAAAACCATACAAAGTGCGAACTATCAATGGAATGGAAGATCCCGCTTTTGGGATGGGACTCTTCCTATTGACTAGATCCAACAAATAAAGACTTCGAATACTCAATGACTAACAGTGTCCTAATAAACTATAAGGAAGTTTTTAGTCTAAGATACCTTATGATTATATTTTATTAAAGGCAGTGATATTATATTTATCAAACAATAAACTACTTATGTGTTACAACCAATATGGTTTCAAGCAAACTCCAATAAATATCGTATTAAGTCCCATTTTGGTGACTGATCGGCTGGGACTCAATCAGTCCATGATTTAAAATCATTTCAATTTACAATGGAAATTGTAGGGCTGAGAGTTTTGGATCAATTTTAATAAAAAAAATTGTGCTTGAAACAGCATCTTTCTGGTTTTTGCTGTTTCTTCTCGATGGATGACTGCTTCCCAAAGTATGTGGTACAAACTAAGCACATGCGATTTAAAAGTGCATTTTTTAAACCTTTCTAAATTCAGGATATTTTTGATTATCTTAATATTCACAGTTAAACACGAAAGTATAAAGTCTTATGAAACAGTTAAAAATACTACGACCAACTGACCGCGGTTGCACCGTTCACCAAATCACATGAAAACCGCAGTTTTACGAGTTAATACGTCGCAGTCGCAGGCAAATCCGACGGATCAACCCAATTGATATTATCAGCGGAATAAGTCATATGAGCCGTCGTCCATAAAACCAGTTTACTGTCCACCGGCAGCGCGCAAGTGGCGAGGACTTTATTTTATTAGGAATAAAAGTTGATTTTGCATAACAAGCGCAATGGTAAGTGTCGAGGTGCTAGTACGAAACCGAAGCAGTAAAGTGAGGACTATTGCCTGTTGATTTTTAGAGAGGTAAGGCTTAGTGGAATTTTCTCTCGAATGAGCCGCTCGTGTGGGGAAGTACCTCCATCTTACAGAGGACCACAGTGAAGTAAGACTTCGTAACTGTTGTGCTATGTTTTCGCTGGTGAGTAAGGTCGCCAGAGCTCAGTTGGTGATGGTATGGGATCTTTAAGGCCGGCAACTCATCTGCGACCCTAACTATAACACAAAGTTTAAAATTATTGATGAATAATTTAACATCGTAACCTGATCCCTAACTACGTAAATTCAATCGAGAAAACTTGAAGACACATCTTGCAGGCCTGTATGACAATGCCAAAGAATGATTCAACTACTATAACGTATGTTACCTCGTTCGTTGCCATAGCAACTCGGGTTATAATTATTCTATACAAGATTATCAGGGATTATTAACATCCCTGCATTAGAAACCCATATCTCCCAAACTAAGCCCTAATATCATAAAAGCACTAATGATGGGTTTTATTTAAGCGTTTAGGATTGGCTATAATAACCGCCAATGCGTGACTCCATTATAAACTAGCGGCCGCCCGCGACTCCATCCGCGTGAAATTTGGTTTCCGCCGAATAGTGTTATACCATACCATATAGCAAATCTTCCTCAACGAATGGACTATGCAAAAAGTATTTTTCAATTTAAACCAGCAGTTCCTGCAATTAGCGCGTTCAAAGAATCAAAGAAACAAACAAACTCTACAGATTTATTATATTAGTATATAGAAGGTTTTTAAAGGTACATAAAATAAATAAGCTGACAAGCACGCAACCCTACTTTGATGATATAAACTAAGGCCTGTTTTATTGAAAGACATAATAAAATATCCAACACTATGTGCTAGTTTGGGCTTCTTTATCTTTGGATTTTACTATCGCCATAATATGGCTTTACATGATATATTTTTGACGATCAATTTGTTGTTATATGTAGTTGAGTCGACTACAAGAAAGGCCATGGGTTCGGTGTACTATATACACATTATTGTGTATGTATTTGAACATAGTTATTACAACTTTTCTCGAAGTTCCCATTGTATTTTTCTTTATTTTATTAAGAATCACAAAACTACAAAGTATGTTTATCAGATGTCTGGGATCCGTGCAAGTTTTGGAGCTAGACAATTTGTAAATAACTTCCAAGGATATCACTTTTTCAGGGTGTCATACTTTCATAAAGTTTATTTACAGACATTATTAAATTATATTGAGTTTATTTTCATATTTGATTTGTAATTTATTCGACATTTTAGTTGCTTTGATCCTGAAATAAAATTTTACTTCATTTAAACATAATCTAAAATGATATCACACAAAATACTGACAGTCATCTTAAACAGCTATTATCTACATCAACCTACATCACCACAAAATATCATGGCCAAACGCGCACAGATAAAATTATCACTCAATGACGTCACTAATTAAACTAAACAGTCGACACTTCAATATACGGGTCACAGTTCCACTCAATCACAGCATAGTTGCTCCACACGAAATTACCCTTTATCGACAGAGGGGCCTGTAGCGCTAAATACAAAATTGCCTTGGCGCCGTCTTCGAATGCTTTCGCTGATTTTCTGTTCTCACGGTCGGAGAGACTGCCCGGGTTCACGCAGTTAATGACCACGCCCTCTTCACTCCATTCCCTGTGCTGCAGAAAGGTCACAGCGTTAAGAGCGACCTTGCTTACGGCGTGCACGTTCATCCCCCACCCTAACGTCTTATCTTCGCCTCTCCTAGCCGCCGCTTCGTACTCCTGGAAGATAGCAACTAACTCATCCTCACTCAAGCTTGGATCACTGATCCTTTTCCTTATATTTTCATTCTCAATCGACGTCAAAAGACCGGCAGGACCAGACACATTAACCACTCTCGCATTTTCATTTAAAATAGGATACACCAGTTTCCCGAAATTAATATACCCGTAGAAATTGACGCTTAACGTCCTTCTAACTTTTTCGAAATGCGACAACTTCTTCTCGGGAATGTAATCTGTCACATTAATCAGTAGATCTATCCTTTCATCGGCATCTTGAATGTAATGCCGGAGTTTTATAATGCTCTTCGTATAAGTAATATCCATTGATATGTGCTGGAGATTCTTCCCGTATTTCTCCAAGCTCTTCCATATGTTATATCCTGTTGCTTCATCGTCTGTGGTGAAGTATATCTTTCCTTCGTATGTTTCCGCTAGTTTCTTCAGCACTTGGAAGCCGAGGTTGCTGGAAGCGCCCACGACAAGAGCGACGCTACCCATTGCTGGGCCGGTACTGGCTTATCGGTTATCAGTTCATCAATCCAGAGAATGCTATCGCAAAATGACATGTGGCGCTTGAGTAAATAAGATAACGAGTTGATAACACTGCTAGATTCAGAAGATGTGATGCTGCGAAATACATAACATGTAGTACAATATACGAATATGTTTCTAACATACCCAAATCTGCTGGGTTGTAATGCATTCGACATTTTACAACTAAATTTAAAATGTTTCAAATATTTATTTTGTACTTCGTAAGATAAGAATAAGGTCGTTTTTACTATACTCGTATTTGATAAATGAGTTAAATACTTCACTATACATACCGCGTGTTTTTATTTATCAAACTAAAGTCCAGATAACGTAAATATAATCAAAGTATATTTATAAAAGGCGCGGTGATAATTAATTTTACCACTGAGATAAGTTTAATTACTCGTACGAGTATATTGATCACGTGACTATTTCCATCACACATAATTTGACAAGTTTATCTTTAGTATCATTATATTTTTGTTAATTAATTAAATAGGGAATAATTTTATCATAGTTATTTAAGGTGGTTTTCAGATTGAATTTCAGATCTTAATTGACGTTTGTGTGGTTCTGCGTTATGAAATTTATAATTTTGTCCATTAATTAATTATAATTATCTGACCTCTCCACTAATATACAAAATTGGTCATCGATACATTTGATATCATTTAAATTCATTGTGTATATTACATTGCTTAAGCTGAGTGATGATGATTGAACCAGTTTACATTATTGTAAAAATCACATGATTAAAGAAAACCAGTTTAACATTTTTACATACAAGTGTAACACCATATATTTTTTTACCAATTTAAAACTCAATACAGATAAAATGAACCACAGGAGAAGATAATAATATATATGTACAAGCATACACCTCGGGTACGCCCGCTCACTCCAAAGGGCATAATAAATATTTATTGGCTCTAACAAATTTGTCGTTCCGTGATATTTTTCAATCTATTTTTGCAGACGACCCTCGTTTGTTTACTGGATTCGGTTCATCTCTCGGATTTGCTCTGCGGAATCGCAAACCAGCGCGCGGTAATCAACGAACTCGATACATATTTATTTCTGCTTTGAAGATGCGGACGCGTGGCTATGGGAAAGGCATGGTTTTTGTTTACATTCCGTTGATTAGTTGCCGAGCTTGACTATGTACGAGCATGTATTAAAGGCAGGGATCGAATCTGCAACCTTAAGGGAGTTGTTGATGTATGAACATCAACCCATGGGAGTAGAGGTGACAATTGATCATCAGGATACCCTTTTGTCCCAACTTGTGAGTTGAAAACAGTGTTAGTGTTTTATAGCCCATGTAAACTATACTTAAATTAACGGCTTTTGTTAGACGCTTGTGATAGGTATTACATGCACATAGTCATAGTAAGTAGTGTGTGACAATACTTTTAGAATCGATACCATGAGTCCAAAAATCAAGCGTTAAGTGAACCTCTATATCACAGAATCCGAACAAAGCAGTTCCTACTCTTACTTTTCCAACAGAGATTAAATAGAATAAATAGAAAAAGTAATTAAGACCGAACTTCAAAGAAACAAAAGCACCATCTTAAACCTGTATCAAGTAAATTATCTTCGGAGACAAAGAGCGATTTAGTATCCTTTGCGATTTAACTCTACCTGTTCCGAGAACCGATTTGCTAATTAACTTAAACAAACCAAGTACTATCTTGGCTTGGTGTTCCGTATAATTAAAAAAACTTTTTACTCTATTTCTCGTTCAAGTAACTGACGAGTAGAAGACTTGATTTATAACTGTTGAATTTGTCATCTCAGAACTATCTGAAACTCAAATACCTCAAAATATTCTTTAATCTCCTCAATTCTCTCAACTTTCTTTAAAGAGGTTTTGAATATAAGTAGCACTTATTAATAGTCAGAAGACTACAAAATGATGACTCTACCACCGATTCGGAAGGCAGGAAACTCCACAATTGCACTTTTCAAATGCAATTTAATATTATTAACAATTATTATTATTTATAATGTTTCATTCACAAAGTCAAACTTTTTTTCTAATAGCATTTTTTTTCTTCTATGTCCACTGATCGACATATTCCCCTTGAACCGTATCTTTAGAAATAACTTTGACATAATATAGAACATCTCAACTTCTTAAAAAAAAACATATTATCTAAAGAACCAGGCGACCTTCCTAGCCCGGACGATAAATATCCTTCGAACCTGGCTAATCATGAGCAACTGTACTGTAAAAAACCTTAAATTCACAATTCACAATGTATCAAGTCCGTTTCCTAATTCGAAACGCGGAACGCTAAGAAACAATTAGTCAGGGCACAGAGCCGGCAATCAATGCTTGCTGCTTCTTTGTACTGGACTGCAGTTTTACTGTACTTATACATTTATACCGTACAATGTATATGTACCTACTGTACAGTTACGGCCCGTACCTGCTTTTCACTATTCTAAAGGCCATTACACAAAGCGCAAGCCACTTTAAGAATCGTGCTAAAAGAATGTAAGTCCTATTTTCAGTTTCTTTACACTTTGACTAGCAAACATACCCGTGGTCTACTTAGTGCTCATCAATGGAATACATTGATACATCATTAATAGCTAAATAATCTACCAGGTGAAATGACATAACTGAACTTTCTTGACATTAGTAGGTAACTGAAGTAACTTTATTCCCTCTAAGATGGTTTGCCACATACGTCATACTTGTCATTACGTGCCACCTTTGGGGACTGGTCGGCTAAGATGCAACTGATAGAGGATTGTATGACTCAGTGGTAGAAAATCATTATTAATACATATACATAATAATTATTGACCCAATTATAACATTAAAAGAACAACTAGCGGGTTCCTTGCAGATTCTTTTCTCATTATTTATTGAAGTTGACAATTCAAAAGTGCTTCTATGAAGTGTAATTGAATAAATTATATTTTATTTACTTATTTATTTATTTATTTTGATGAGTTTGAAGTTACATATTCGTTTTAGTTATATTGAACTGTATGCCTTACATTTTATAAACGTATTCGGGTAGCCTACGAAACATCCTTTGTTATGTGACATACAATAAACATTTCAATTTGAATAAGTCGGAAATAAGTAGAGTGTATCTGACAAGTCGTCCGGTTGTCGGTACCGTTTTCTCGATCAGACGTAACAATAATCTCTTTTGAAACTTAAAATGTTTGGTGTATTTTACATGTTTGTATCAGCGTATGCTAATATTCTTTTACAATGAAAAGTTCGTTTAATAAGCCTATGGCCAGTCCGATAGCAAGCGGTAACCGTTACCTTTTGTGACGTTTAACAAATTGAAAAAAAATATCATTCCTCTAAAATTAAAAACTTTATGTGATTTGTACAAAATTTTTAGTTCTCATTACTGCTTTTAAAGAAAGAAATAAATATAATACGTTTATTTGGTGCAAGACAAATAATACAATAACAAAAATTTAATCCAAAAGTAATATAAAAGTGTAATTTTTGTACAGATGTGTAGGATAAAAGAAAGATGAGTATTTAATAATTTTGTAAGAATGTTGTGTAAATGAGTATATTGTATAGCTATACAATGTATATTGTATATATACAATATACATAATTAACATCTGTTAATTTCCACCAAACCATTGCTAGATAAAATTGACCCGGATAGTGGGATTAGCTCTTCAGTCCGTTAAGCCGGCGACTCATCGCGATACTCGGTCAACGTGAGTCGGTGCAACTTTGCCGGCAAGTTGACAAACAACATGGCTCAGAAGCAATTAATAAATTAATGGAATATTTTGAAGCACGAGTTGAAAAGTATTTTTTGTTATTAAGAGGAAGGAAAATGATCAATAATGTCAATTGATGGAATGATCACTACTTGGGCCTAAGCTCTGAAGACCCACACTCGTAGCATAAGAGTTGTGAAGACGAAGGCACTTCCCCAGACCAACGGTTCATTTGATGTACATAATTTCCACTACACTCTACCATTCTTTGTACATTACCATCATCATCATGGTAAGCCTTGTTACAGTGTACTACTATACGTAGGCCTACCTCTGCTCAGATGGTTGGTGATGCCCACAGTCAATCTTGCTACGATAAATCCTTTATTTATCATACCCACTAGCGGCTGCCCGCGACTTCGTCCGTATGGTTTTCCGTTTCCGCAAACATAGTGTTATAGTATAACTCAAAGGCTTGCTCGTCAAATGGACTATCCAACAAAAATATTTTAAAATTCAAACCAGTAGTTCCTGCGATAAGTGCGTTTAAACAAACAAACTCTTCAGCTTTATTATATTAGTATAAATGGGGCTAGTTGGAGCACCTCAACTATTGATTTAGTTTGAAACCCCAGTACATGATACGCAAGGCATTAATTGTGTGCATCCTTCCTTAAACACTATCTATCGCAACGCGCACCGCTTGGGATAAACAAAGCTCAATTAGTATCTTATTTCGTATAAGGCAGGTGTACTAATAATACCTTGGCTTGAACCTATGCATGTTCATAAACAATAACCCATTTTCTAGAAATATACCAAATTAAGCAAAACATGGGTATTAAATTTGAGATAATGTTACGTTTTACATAAGCCTTTATAATCCAATTGTACAGCAGCACTATAATGCGTAAAAATATTCAATTAAATATATTAAAGAGCATCGGATTGTCCAATGTGGTCTCAACGTTATTACTTCAATAATTTCAACGATTTTCATTCAGTAATGACGTAAGTAATCCGAATGTAATTATCCAATCACTCAGATGAACATTAAATTCGATGAATGTGAAAGTATGTTTCATATTTTGCCACTGTTGACAATCGGGAATAAAGTTATCAGCCAATTAATGTCTCACTGGAGAACAAAGGCCTCCATCATAATATGAAATCATGTTATCGCTTTAAAGATGGATTTGGATTAAGCACCACGCTTGTCAAATGACATGTGTGCCAATGGCCTTACTACGCAGGATGCCGAAGATCGTGCGAAGTGCAGGAAAGCGGACCCTGGACTCCAAGGCAATGGCCGAGGATGCGACTAGGACAAGCGCTAGGATGATGATTATGATGATGATGACCACGCTTGTCAAATTCGGAGTGGTCATTGCAAATCCGACACCGTGGCGACACATTTTTTTTAAATCGAAACCAGTATGGCGAGATTAGAGCCTAGTACCTAAGTAACTTGACCATCGAAGCTTTAATTGATAATACTATTACCATTTATCCACAGTGGCGATAAAATCAGTTTCAGATCTCAGTGTCAGATGGGAATATGTATACCACTGAATCTGCTTCGAATCAACACGCATATCTTCCACCGAGTCATGTTACCCGGATTAATTCTACATCCAAACTCCAGGACAGATGCAGTTATAAAAAGGCACTTAGAAGATACCGAGCAACTATCGCGGGGGAATTATCACTGTCATCGCGTATCCATACTAATATTATAAATGGGAAAGTGTGTCTGTCTGTATGTTTGTCTTTCTTTCACGGCAAAACGGAGCGATGAATTGCCGTGATTTTTTATGTGGAGATATTTGAAGGGATGGAGAGTAACATAGGCTACTTTTTGACTCATTCCAAAAAATCAATATCCACGCGGACGAAGTCGCGGGCGGCCGCTAGTACTATATGTATGAGAAAGAGACGCCTTGGAAATATTTTAGTTAGTGTCATACGTCGCTATTGACAATAGGGAATAATTTTCCCATTTATCCGCAGTGGCTATAAAACCAGTGTCAGATGGAAATTACAGCTGAATTGGTGTTCTTAGCAACAAAAGCAGTGTTGCCAAGCGGGAATATACCGCTGAATCCGCTTCGAATCAACACGCATTTCTTCCACCGAGTCATGTTACCCGGACTCCCCGTCAGATGCAGTTATAAAAATGCAGTTTCCCGGGACAAAGGCAGCGTCGCCAGTGAAAGGCAGCTTGTTAAAAGTTGGCGCATCCGGAGCATTCGGCGACTAAGTTTGTCCACTTAGACGATACCGAGCGACTATCGAGGAGGAAATACACTGTCATCGCGTATGATCATATGTATGATAAACAGACGTTTTGTAAATATTTAAGTTAGTGTCGTCGCTATTGACAATAGGGAATAATTTTCCCATTTATCCGCAGTGGCTATAAAACCAGTGTCAGATGGAAATTACTGCTGAATTGCTGTTTTTAGCAACAAAAGCAATGTTGCCAAACGGGAATATACCGCTGAATCCGCCTCGAATCAACACGAATTTCTTCCTCCGAGTCATGTTACCCGGACTCCCCGTCAGATGCAGTTATAAAAATGCAGTTTCCCGGGACAAAGGCAGCGTCGCCAGTGAAAGGCAGCTTGTTAAAAGTTGGCGCATCCGGAGCATTCGGCGCCTAAGTTTGTCCACTTAGACGATACCGAGCGACTATCGCGGGAGAATTATCACTGTCATAATGTATAATCATATGTATGTATAACGGGCGTCTTGGAATATTTAAATGATCAATCAGTAGTAACTCGAATCATTTATTTATTGAAGATTCACAATCTTCATCAATCACAATGAGTCTCCAATAAAAAATGAAATTTTTTAAAACGTAATAGAATTTCACCATATAACTGATACGTCTAAATACCTTGCTTATGTTTAATAAAAGTTGTAATAGTTTAATAATTTTCAATGTTAAAATTTTTTCCCATAAGCAGAAATGTTTATCTAATTTACAATAGTACGAGAAATGAAAAACGAACACACTACTTTCATGTCAATATTAGGCAATTGATAAAAGATCTATAGTATATATCAAGCTTGCACGTGATGATATTCTGTATTTAATGTTCACAATATGGCTCCTTATACACTGCTGCAGAAGAAAACTTTATAGCCTGCGCCAACTTGATCTCTGGCAATAAAATGCTTATACACTTCCGAAACGCTGAGAAATGTCCCGAAGACGTCCGAATAAACGTAATGTTACAAGGCGACGTCCGAACTATAATAACCAGAACAGACACGGCATGCAGTGGAGACAGCAACTGAAATAAAATTTGTTTACGAGTTTCCTGGGAGCTCGATAAATGTGCAACGTGACGGAACTTGCTGTTTGACACAAAATTCAGCGAATCGGCCAACACCAGATGGATCTATCCGGAGAAATCTTACGATAACTAAAGTCTCTCGGTTGTCAATGAGCGATCTTATAGAACTGCATAAGACATTCAATATATGCGTTATCATGATTTGATTAACAAAGCTTCGAATAATGTATTATACAACAGTATAACTGCAAATTCCGGACTCAGGCAAAGTATCTAACAAAAAAAAAATAAAATTAAAAGAGATATATAACGTTCAGTCCGACCCAGAATTTAACAACTTACTAGAAGACAGGGACTATAGCCTGCTTGCTAAAAAAAAACTTAAATATGTCAATACTATTCACAAAAAGACGTTAACATTGCAAGACATCTTGCGATCGACATTAAAGCCAGATTCGATCGCAAGCTCAATGCAACGTTTGGAGAAGCGTATACAACTTTTTTACGGCATTTCCTTTAAGAAATTTGTTTTTCCGTGCGGAAAGCGCATTAAACTCGCCGAGTTTAATGAACTAGATGTTATCGTAAGATTACTTAGAAATAACAAGTATGTAGGGACCTTGCCAGGGTAAACAAACTCAATTGTTATTAAGGTAAACAAGGACAATTTTTTAACACTGAAATTGTCAGTCTGTTTTTGTGAAACGTTTTGTTTTTTTGTTGTTTTCATTAATGTAATTTAGCCAAAAGCTTATGATTCAGAAGTGAGCATTTAACTGTAAAGCCTTAATCGCCGTGCCTTTATTACAGTATTCAGTAGATCTGAATAATGGACAAACAGTGTTGGGAAATAATTAAATTTCCAGTTACTACGACATGATTCCTAAAATTATGGGTTTTACTCTGTCACAGTAGCGAAGTGATTTAACCAGTGCTCATCATAGTTACAATGTTTAATTCAACGATAAACTATGAAATGATATAGCACTGCAATATTTTGAGTCGAATGATGCAATACAATATCTCACAGCGATTTCAACTAAGCTTTTTATTAGGTCGGTTTTCCCTCCGTTTAACATGAAATTCAGTTATAAAATGATCCTGTTCATCGTTGTTAACTTGCGACGTGCTGCACGACTCAAGTGCAGGTGAACTCAATAATGCACAAATAATAACACTTGCAGTTCATCTAACTGTAGCGGGCATAGGGCTGCCAACTTCATGAACCATTTGAATTCAAACTGTGGTAGGCAAAAACGTTCATTCAACTACTAACTAGATGACTGGTATGGTGCAAAAGTTCTATAAATTATGTATCACGCTAAAAAATGTGAACCTCAGATTATTATCTTTTATGTGTAAAATGAAAGTGTTATATGGGAAGACGTTGTGTTCCCATTGGATACATAATATTAAAATTCTAATTCCCATCAATATTTTTTTCATTTTTCAGAGCGTACCTATTCGAATTTGATTCAGAACAAAACAAAAGCTCTATCAAGCTTTGTTCTATTTAAGACTATACTGTAGTGTGTACATTATTTATTATGTATTATAAATAGTCACAATTTCAAAGACCTTTCATTTCGCCATCCCTATTCACGGAACCACAGAGAAGCATAAACGTCGTTTAATAAATTTCCCTCCGAAGACGTCTCAGTTCGCGTTCGGAACGAGGGAACGACTCGGGAACGGGCTGGAGCATTCTCGAAATGCACCGCGTCCCCGGGCGACGGGTATGGATATAATGTATTAATGTGTTGCCACACCTGCTTATGTAAGAGATAGTGGGGGAAAATGAGCGGTTTAATGTAATATTCAAAGTTGGAAGAAATACAGGCCCCCTTTAGGATAAAGTTTTAGTTTGCATTGACATCTAGAAGAAATAATGTATTTGGTAACAGTATAAACTGTAATCTCACAAATTTTATTTTCATGTAAAAAAAACTAACATTTTCATTATATCACCTTGATGTTTTTTAAAAGAAAAAACATAACTTTGTAGCTATGGAAATTAAAAAAGACAGTTTTCCGATTGCGGCCTTGAATGTACTCGAAGCCTTATGGTATCATATTTTTGCCAAGCAGCTTACTTTTCTTTATTAGCAACACTAATCACCAAACACGAGATATCTAAAACCTCCACACCTATCCTCTCATATTGAAAACCCTCCTCGCACTGGCACATCTAATTCACGCACGCACGGCTGCGCAGGAGACAATGGGCCGGATTAGGCGGACATGCAACAGGCCGATAAAAGCGTAGCCACTCCCCCCCACACCCCTCATGCCGGCTATCATAGCAGTATGGGTCAACATTCACTCAAAGGCTGGATTTTACATAATTTTCACACAGTTAATTTGAGTATCGACTTTGACTGTCATGCTGATGTGGTTATATCACGCCTAAAGACTAGATACTCGAGAATAGAAACGGAACATTCCGTAGACTGGAAGTTTGGGGTGTAGGATATGCCTTGGAAAACCCGTAAAGCCAGGTCTGATTTCTTTCAACCCGTGTCAGATTCGTAGGGTTTATTGCGTTTCTTTTTTTATTCTAATAAAACCGAGCTAAACTAGTAACATAACTGAGATGTAAATACGTACAGAGACATCTATTGGCACGCGCAAAAATTAACTTGTACACGTAATGCTATTCTCATCTGCAAACGCTGCCAAACTAAACATTCATCTCAGACGTGATGGAAACGTCTCGCGCAAACAAAAACCCCCGCTCCTCAGTCATAATGACTGGTCGCTTTCAATGCGCCAATATCCGTCCATTAAAACTTCCCCGCGCCTGAAGAAAAACCGGGATGCGCCGAACTTGCCCGAAAGTCGACCCGGAGTGACGGGCGAAGCACTCGACACTTTTTGATGCAGTGATTGATTGAAATTATAAGCAAGTAACAAGCCTCCGCATTTGGAGTCAGTTGTTGTTCAACCTTGTAAATGGAAACCTTGGAAAGCTCAACATCGCATGACCTCATTTATAAATGATTTTCAAATTGATGAATCATTTATGGTAGGTAGAGCATTGTGGAAATTCCACTCGAATGAGCCGCTCGTCTGGGGAAGTACCTCCACCTTACAGAAGACCACAGTGAAGTAGCACTTCGTAACTGTTGTGCTATGTTTCTGCTGGTGAGTAGGGTTGCCAGAGCTCAGTTGGGGAGGGTATGGGGTTAAGGCCGGCAACACATCAACGATACCTCTGGTGTCGCGGATGTCCATGGGCGGCGGTGATTGCTTACCATCAGGCGACCCGCTAGCTCGTTTGCCGCCTCTGACATAAAAAAAAAAAAAAAACATTGAGTACTACAGCATGAGTACTACCACTGCAAAAAAAAATTGCAACTTTTTACATACAGTGCAATCGTTACGCATATAAACACACATTTAACATTTCTCGCAAAAAGTAGGTAACGTCAGAGTACAAAAAACCACCATACGCATTATTTCCGTTTGATTTGATATGAAAACGAAATTGTACAAAATGGCGGTCCCCATAGGCTACAAACGTGCTTTCAATTATTGCTAAAAGCCCTTTGAGGCATTACACTGATCGCTTGTTACCTGATACGTCAAGTGGAATTCTTTATAACTCTCTTATATGCACAGATTGACGATGAAATGGAGTTTTTGAATATAAGAGGTACATACAATGGTTTATACCATATTTTCATTTGCACATAATGTAAAATATGAATAGGTCTTAGTTCTTCTTCCTCACGTTCTTAGTGAATTCCAATGTTCCAATGTTCTAAAACAAGCATTTATGTATTTCGACATTGGACCCCGACACTCTTTCCAGTACAAAAAATTTGTTTCTTTGAATCTCAGGAACTACTGTTTCGAATTGAAACATTTTTGGATAGTCCATTTGACGAGAAAGGCTTTAATATACCTTTATATCATTAAACACTATTGGAAACCGAAATCCGGGGAGACGAAATTACCGGCGGCCACTAGTTTGTTAATAAAACTAAATTATTGTTCATAAATTCACTGATAAACATTAATTTCCATTTAATCTACTTCAGACATTGTACTCTGAACCTGATCAATTTTACCATAACAAATTGAATTATCACTACAACTTGTACCCCACGCCCCATTCTCAGTGCCGTATGATGACTATGCATTTTCTGGAGTCATCTCACGAGGAAATGGCTGGGGGAGTATGTAGGTCAGCGCTTTGGAGTCGAAGTGGCGGAGGACTCACTGTGCACTTCGCTTGGTCATTCAACAATAAATCATTGATTTGCGTGAACATATTGGTTTGTGTGGTGGATGTTTCCCATGTTGTGTATTCATATTCGCATAAATAATGTGGGTAGATAATACGTAGAGTTTAGTTTAGGGCTAGTATGGATATGTTTCTATTATTTTTGTATCGTTATTTTATTTTGCGAAGCCATCAAAGTTGGCAGAGTGGTGCCAAACTATTTAATTAATGATATTTTTATTAAATATTTTAGTTTATAGTGGGAATATGCATCCATTTTATATGTAGTTCATATCAGCTAAGATGATTCCGGTGACAGGTTGCAGTTTTGTTAAAGGAAAATCAACACTATTCTAAAGTAATAAGACCATACAGAAAATCATTCAAACAGCTCATAAAAGTTATTGCCTTGAAATAAATTTTAATTTCGTATTAGAAACACACCTGTCACATGCATCATCTTACGTAAAATGGACTATAGGAACGCGTCAAAATTTCCTCCGATCGTCAGACTAATGAATATCAATGAATGCAAAGAATAATTTGACATTCATGCTATCCTTTTTCTCCCTATTATGAATCACGTGTGATAGATCAAGATAGGAAACACACGTACTCCTGCCGCCTGAACTATCAAGTGGGATGACGTCATTATCGCGTGGCCTTCGTCTTCTGTTGAGAGAGACTGAGAGAGAAACAGACTTTAGTGAAAAGTTCAGTGATTTTGTGAACATCTATAGTGTTTATTAATCTGAGGTCCTAACGCAACCGCGTCATACACGCGTTCCTGCGGCCGCAAGTAGCAACTGTAAGGCGGTTAATTCCGGCAGGGTGTTGTGTCTCGATTCCTGGCCGCGGCGCGACAATGTAGCCCAACCCTTTGTCTCTTTGTGCGGTGATTAATGTGCCGCGCCGCTGTGTGCACCTCGCTTAATGGCCACAGGCCGCACACTAGCGCCGCCAATCGTTTTTATTTAATTACTAGCCTTCCGCTCGCGGTTTCACCCGCGAGTAATTTCTTTTTTCATATATCCCCCCACATTTCTGGGATCAAAAGTACCCTATGTTCACCGGGGATAGTGTAGCTAGCCAACAGTGAAGGAAATATTCAAAATGGGTCTAGTAGTTTTTGAGTTTATTCGTCACATACAAAAATACAAATCTTTCCTCTACATAATATTAGTGTAGGAGTGTAAATGAAGATAATGAATTGAAGATATCACGATTAAACACCTCTCTGTATTGCAATAAAGAATAACATTTATGATTTTATAAAAGTGACTATTATTACATTGTTTATCATTAGGTTGCTGTTTTCTAATATATTGCTAAAAATGGCTACTTTAAAAAAAAGTGTTCAACAGATTTGAAAAAATCAAAGATGTTATTCTTTAGTTTTACAACAGAGCGTTTTGCTATCTAAATATCTCTAGTTTTTTTTTTTCAAGAAATCCGATTGGCGGCGCTAGTGTGCGATCTGCAATCTTAATAACATACAGCACGAGTGTGAGTGAGTGAGCATCATTATGCCGCCGTCACGTGGACCTGTGCGATATTAATTTTCGTTTTTGTTGTTAATTTCTTCTGAAATCGCTGACAATGGTGCACCGTGAATGGGCTCGATTGGTGGGCGACTGGTGTACAGGTAACTGGTGTAAAGCTATTGTGCTGTTTCCTCCAGGTCAAACTACTAAAATGTTCGGGGTTGGTGTACAATTTTAGGGACTAGCAGTCTACGGCGACGATGTGAAGAAATGGCAACACTTACAATAGGTTTGTTGACAACCATTGCAAATCAAATAATGAGAAACCTAAAGAGATTATCAAATATCTGAAAGTCCTAATATTTAAAGGCAGTGCAGGCATCACATCCTGGACCAGTAGGTTTTTTTCACGTTATAGGAGGGCAAACGAACATGAGGGTCACCTGATGGTTAGTGATCACCGCTGCCCATGGACATTAACAACCGCACAAGGGTCACTGTTGCGTTGCTTTACTTAAAGACCCTTACCCTCCCCAGCTGAGATCAGGCGACCTTACTCGCTAGCAGAACCTTAGCACTACAGTTACAAAGTCCTATTTCACTGTGATCTTCTGTAAGGTAGGAGGTACTTCCCCAGACGAGCGGCTTACTCGAGTGGAAGTTCCACTTAGTTCTACCTCTCCGAACTTGAGGTGGCGATAGATATAACCACGAATAAATTGCAAGTCCGTTTCCCACGTGTGTACATTTAATTATACGAAGCGCACTTATGCAACGTAAAATCCGCTTATGGACGTACATTATACACGTAATGTGTATGTAGGTCACATTATTTCGCATTCAAAATTCTGCATGATGACACAATACTAACCATATGACAGTAAATGACAGACTATGAAATGCGATGTCCAATTAGTAATAATGCTTTCATACAATTGAAACGAAAAGTTATTCAGTTCTTGTTAGTAGAAACAAAGAGTGCTTAAAGAATAGGCTCGGGAAGCTCTGACACGAGATTTTATCCCTAAATGCAGGAAGTGAAAAGAGGTTTATACAGATTTGAAGACTCAAGATAAAGGGACAATTACCTACTGCTATTACAAGACTGTAATTCTTGAGCTTTAGCAGATAAGACTATCTACTCTTATCTGAAAAAAAGACTTAAAAGAAGTTTGTGCTGTGTGGGCATTTAAGCGAACAATTAACAAACCCCGGCCAGCTTCTTCATTCACATGATACTTCATGTGAATACCCAGGAATGTATGGACATCGGCAACAATAAAAGGTAATTTTGCAGTATCTTCAATTCAAAGAAGCAAAAGATAAACTTTTATCATTGAAATTCGAGTATAGTCAAACCCAGTTTCTACCTTCAATATCTCTTCAAATTGATAAACGATCTCACGCATAGTAGTTTCCCGTATGAACTTCTCAATGCATTCCACGAACAATGCAGTAGATCTCACAAGACAACGGACTCAAATATTCCCCAAAACTTAGATTACCGTGCATCCACTCCATCTAAACTAGCATGATCAATCGCCTGGGGGTAAGGCAGGGGGGGTCGTGTAAGGCAAAACTTGGAAAATCGCCGGCCGGCATCCGATCCGTGTACTGTCAATAATTGATAATGGATGACGTCATTATGTCAGTTGGTGATTGATTGGCGACTCGGCCTCCCCGTGCCACAACAAGGGGATTAAAAAAACGCGGGACGAAAAGAAAAACCCGAGTTCCTTACACGCCGCCGACTTATCTGCGGACGGTGACGTCAATGGACAGAACCGTTGAATATTATTTTTAGTTCCGTAGATATTTTTTACAGTTTTTATTGAGGTAAAATTATTCTCTACAGTCCCACGTATTGTTAGTATGTAGGTCATCATATTGTTTATGCCTTTTCGAAATAAGGAGGAAATAGCCCAATGCAATTATTATTGGTATATTTCAAAATTATTTTCTGATTCATAACTTGAACCCTAAATGGGTAACAAGCATGGATTACCTTTGAAAAAAATACCCGGAATAACTTCTCAAAGTTTAACATTAAAATTCCCAATGCCTTTAATTATATTTAATTTCACAAAAGATGTAGATAGTTACCAAAAATTTTTCTACAATCATAGTACTTGTCGAAATTGGAGCATAAATATGACGTGATCAAAGAAAGAAAATTGCAAAATATACACAAGCGTATTCTAAATTTAAAAACAGTTCACACGGTCCCCTAATGCTGCGCTATCAAGAATCAGGTTAGCAATTTGATGCATTGTCGCTGGCAACTTTGAAAGACATGACAGATTAAAAAAGCAAATGAGCAGCGGAAAGTAATGCAGGCCGTGATTTATGCTGTGGCGCCGGAAACTTCGTTATTTTTCATTAAAAAAAAGTTGCCGACGTAGGAACATTGTTTCGTCGGAGTTCAACTGTTCGTTTTTAATACTCGGTCTTGTTGTTCCTGGCATTGAGACACAAAGTTTGTCGATGCATACATTTTGAATTTTCTAAAATGATCGTATTGGATGTAGTACACATGTGAGTCGTATGAATAAATAAAATAGAATATTTTTATTCAGCAATCTACAAGATAAAATCTATTGCACGTCAAAAATAACACAAATTTCAATAAATAATAACAAGCTACAACACTGGAGTTGTATTCGGTATTTATTTCATAAAAACTGAGCTGAGCTGCTTTCATTGTCCCAACTGCTGTATTTATTAGTTTCGTTTATAATTTTCTTAAATCGCAATTACAAACCAAAATACATTTACCTATTCATTTCCTTAATTATGCCTAATTTGGTGTTTTACACTTATGAAAAACTCAATATCAACGCATTTATAATATGTATTTGTTTTAACACTGATTTATTGTAATAGATGTATGTAACCAAAAATTCTGTTGAATGCATTGTTTACTTTTTCTTAGTAATCGACAAACAAAAGGAGAACAGGCTGTATGTTTTTTTTTAAATCGAACTCCACAATTTATTTATTTTGGTACTTATGGCTAAATTGCACAATCTAGACAGAAAAAAAATGTGTCTCAAGATTCCAAGTTCACGCACAATTACCAGTCGTACAGTCCGCGTTTCGGAGTGTTTTTTATCTTTCTTACTTTCCCAGAATAGATTCGGCACCAAATTGAAAGTGAAGCGGCCTGGCCCAGAGTGGAGCGATGATTGATTACTCCTGCTCCCGCTTCGATGGAGGAAACTTTGTCTATGCTTTTTAAAGGAAATGGAAGGAAAAACGAAAGACATCGTCGTGTTGTACACGGGTTTATGTGGGGCGGGGAATGTAGGGTATATTGTGTTGTACAAATATGGCGGCACGCTTGGATAAGCTACAACCATAGTTACGTACCTACTTAACGGCATATTCTACTATTCATTTTTAAATACAACATTAAATTTTAGACTACAGTTGTAATTGTGTTTATAAAAAAATTGTTAGCCCGATCTGGATTTAAACGAAATTCATTAAGCCAAAATATTCTTGAGATTGTTAAGTTGATTGAGTATCTTAGACAAAAAGACAAATCCCAAATTAAAATGGGTCTGATCTGAAATTTGAACCCAATATTCTTGGTTTGCATGTCGCCTATGATTGCAACCATTGCGCCAAAAATTAGTCACTTCATCACAATTGGGTATTTGACTGCATACGAAATAAATTATGACATTCTAAGATTAAAGACGAAATCAAAAATTAGGCACAATTTTTTATCTCACAGTAACTATTGAGCTTTTTACAAATTATTACAGCTAATTGAAGTTAAAAGAGTATTGATTTGACACTATTGCATCGTGACGTCACGATTCAATATTTCATACATTCAACATCAAACTTCAAGGTTACGTTTTTGACATTTAAAAAAAGTAGGTGATTTGACTTGTCAGTCAAATATCGTATTACGTTCAGGTCAACGATGTTCAAAGTTGACCTAACCTTTATCCTTATTTGCACCAATTGTCAGTAACAATTGAATTATCCAATTCATCCGATTGGATGATTGCACGGAACGACCAGACTGCATTCAATAATGAAGTGCAAAGGATACTCTTGCGGAATTATTTAGGACAGCAGTGCTTATGCGATGATTTACGAGTATAAGGACGGACACGGTTGAATGTCACGGGCTCAATAGCTCAATCTCCGCTCAACATAAATGTTCCTTTAGTTAAATATATTTTCTGCTTTCTGTTTGTTTCATACTTTTGGCCAATAGATTCGGAATTATATCTCTAGATTATTTGATCATCCAGCTACCGCTCCCAACTATACTTGTACTTCACATCATATTTAACCAAACAACTATTTTCCAAACTCGAATACGCATTACGAAAACGGAGATAAGGCACACGTTATAAATTGTTAGCTATCTAATCCGCTACACACTACTGCATGGCGCCGCGAATGGGGAGCTTAAGGAGGTCGTTTACTGCAAGCCCCATAAAACCCCATCATCATTACATAATCTTGACGCATTATATTCATACATTCCGGTCAAAAAACAGTGCTGCGGAATAACATCGCGCCATACATATGCAGTGTTCAATAAACGCACAAAGAAATCATCCATCAATGTCTGAAGGCATTGTATTGGCCCTGATTCGAAGCTAGGGATGTCTGTAGCAACGATTGCGGCGATCCCGTACGCAGCTACTCTTGTGCTTATGAAAAAGATAAGTTTATCGCATGACTTTATTTGAGATTTTATACAATAAATAAGAATTTGAACAACGTAAAAACTTTAAGACTTAATAATGTGGTTATACCTAATAGTCACCGATTAGTTAGATTTCATAGTAAAGCCTCTACTTCATAACCGAGATAACACCTTGCCCTACTACAAACTATAAAACACACCATTTAAGCCGTCACACCCAATATTAAAAAAAGTTTTTTTTTGCTTACCCTGGTCTCCAAGGCAGTGGCCGAGGGTGCAACCGGGATGGGCGCTAGGATGATTATGATGATCCAATATTTTCAGAAACAATTCTCGGATTTCTCAGCACAATCCCGAGATGTGGCGCATCCCTACGGCTGTCCGCCCACCAAGGGGCGCAGCGTGATGTTGTAAAAACCGCAGAACAAGACAAAAACTGACTTACCGGCTTCTTTCTCGCCTAAGCTAGACTCCATAAAACTGCCGCATTATTGTAAAAAAATCCTGAAACAAAGAAAACACGCTATTTTATTCCATTTACCTAATGATTATTTAATGCACAATAAGTAGGGGATTAAACGTTAGACTAAAAGATAAACACGCAAATAAGGCTGTAAAAAGTATTGAAGGTACAGAAGAAAACCAATACTTTTTACCACAGCTTTTTATTATATTTTTTATTTTTTTATTTTTTGCTTTCACGCAGCCCTCGTTAAATTGTATTTTATAAAATGTCATTCAAGTTAAATTTTATCTAATTCATTGATTTCAAAAATATTACAAGTTAAAGAATCGTATTATCCCAGCATCCAAACTAAAGTTTGCGAAAGTAATTTAGCAAGAACACACTTTTAGATTTTCAACATGTGATTGCACGGCTTAAAGCATGTCAACTGTAATTCAAATTACGTGTTCAAAGTCTCACTAAAGCTTCTATATTTTATACGCAAACTGGCATAAATTTAGCACCAACAAGTTATTTCAAATATTTATTTATTAGAACGAATTTCCCTGCGTTCATTCCACCCAATCAATCGACTTCCATTTAAGCGTCGTTCAAAGCACTAATATTTTACTCAAATGCCCCACTTTCCACCTAAAGCCCTGGAAAATCGTTGTTTAAAATGTGAATTTAAGGCGAAATAATTTGTGTAATCTCACGTCAATACTGGTGGAAATTGGAAGCGGCAAGCGGCGGCCCTTTGACGACCGTTTAGAAATGATCGGTTCGACCTGCCGGAATACAAAATATTATGAATACAGACTATTAAGTATTAGGAATTTCCGCGTAAATTTATATTTGATTAATAGTTATATCATACCTAAAACGTTGGCACCTTCTTTCACGTACTTCTTCTCAACTAAACAAATAAATCGACAGCAGCTATGGCACCCAATTGTACCCGTATTGAACATAGCGTACTTTGGGATTCAATTATTCCATTAAGTTAAGTATAAATCTTATCCATTAAATAAAAAAGAACATTTAAATCCATCCAATATCCATCAAACAGTATTTTACTCAAATACTAAAAATGTTTATGCAGTGCCCATTGTAAGTACACATACATTCTGGATCCCAAGGTAACCGAAGGAACGCACACAAATCTCTTAAATATAGTTTTGATGAATTTTGTTCTCGCACACACACACTAACACAGTAATGCTCTTTACTTTACTTTTTATTTTCTTTTTGTCTTGTTTTAAAAATTGTTCTGTATAACTTGTATAACTGTTTAGCTAAGCAAGAGCGGTATCTCCTAACACAAGTGCTCTAGTACTTAAAAGGGGATTCCAATCGAACTCTGTACTGTAAAATGTTATACCGAATAAAGATTTTTTTTATTATTATTATTTGTTAAAAAACTATATAATAGAAAACACAAGAACAAAAAAATCAAAGACCATTGAACGAAAACTCTCTTTTAAACAGTCTCTTAAAACAATTTAGTTTTTATAACCTACAAAATGGGATACAAACTAAAATGGCTCGGTTTAACTCTAGTGTAGAAACACTACAAGTCATAAAACTAAATTTTTACGCGCTCTAAAAAAGCAATGAAATATGTTTAGTGTCGTTAGGTAGTTGTATTAAGTACATCGTAAACGGAACTGTGTCTTAAGCGGCCTGCACGGGGCATGCTAAGCACGACCTTTGACATCCTAGGAAGAAGTTCCAAACGGTACAGGGAGTGGGAATTAAAGGGAATTATCTCCACCTTACAGAAGATTACAGTGAAATAGCACGTCGTAACTATTGTGCTATGTTATCACCCCTATTTTTATTTATATATCTAACCCATCGACTATATGCCGCACTACCAACTAACCTTAACTTAATTGTTAATTAATGATAAGCCGTAGAAATTGAGTTTTGTACAAGTCTTAGCTTATGACAATCTGTTTCTAGGAAGAGCGGTCTCATCCTAACACAAGTTCTTAAAACTTAAAAGGATGAGATCTATACTTACCTACTCTGTAAATCCGACTTGTTATGAAATAAATATATTTTGATATTGATATGATATATGATATGTTTCTGCTGGTGAGTAAGGTTGACAGAGCACAGTTGGGGGGCTGTTTCACTCTGGTCTTCTGAAACCACTTTAACCAGCTTAAAGAAAATCTTGATAAGGTCGGATGCTCAGTTGGTAGAAACAAAGCGTTAGGTTACGAGAACCCTAATTCGAATATTCAAATCAAGAACATTAAACCTGTCTCAAAATCAGAATTTCAATAATCTAAAAATTATAAAATAAACCATTTGCACTAAAAATGTTTAATATAAAAGTGTGCATGAAATCGTAATTGTAAAAATCCTCTCTCTCCTCCGCCGCAAGTTTTCACGCAAAATATGGAAATGAAAATTGTTATTGGTTTTTTTTAAATCGCCAAAGCTTACATGCACTCGGTCGTTACCGCAAGCAACAACTAAATGTTTATGTATAAAAATTTAAATGTCCTGATGCAAAAATACGCCAGCTTTATCACTGACAATAGCCACAGACTGCAATATTCTTCTTTAATAGTTGGCGATTATATTTTACAAGTCGTTACACTATTTTGTGTCCGATCCGCTGATTTGTATATGTCGTTAAATGCATTTTATTGGCAATTTCAGTTTAAAAACGCTTTAAAACAGATTCTTTGATAGGATTATAAACTTGCAACGTAAAAGTTTACTATGTAAAATGTGTGTTTTATCCATCTATAAATGGGAATTTACGAGTGCCAGACAGCGTCAAGTACAATCATCTAACTTAACATACAACAGTACAACAAATGACTGTTTTGCCAATGAAGTATTTTTCTTATTTCCATAGTAGTGGAAGCCACAATAACTGATATGTGCTATTCCAATTTGCAGAGACCAGAACAGTTGAAATAAATTAGAGATTCAAGTACCTACATTGTGTCAGTACATTGGTAGTAACATCGCTGATAGTGTAAAGCTTAACCAAGAACAAAATGTACAAGGCAGAGTATAGGTCCACCAGCTATTCAAAACAAGGTGGTGATTCCAAATCCTACCTAAGATAAACTTAAACACAGGATTCAAAACCTGCTGAATAGCTTCACATTCATGCTCTGCTCATCCTTTCACATTTATTCTTATAATATTAGACACAAAGACACTGGAAGACAGACTAAATGAATGCCACATACCCAGCATTCCTCTGCCTCAATTCTCTCGGCGAAAACAAAGGGTTACGAACTAATCGGCAGTTATAAAGAAAAAGCTAAAACCTGACCCTTTGTACGGAGTTGCGAGCGGAAAATTCCTATTTTCTACCTACGGCCGGCTACGGAAGAAGATTTGAAATTAACCGAAGCGCTTTGTACTGCTAGTTGAGATTTTTCCTTGTTATTGTTTTTTAGATAACTCACTAGTTTACACAAAGAGTCAGAAAGAGTCAGAGAAGCAGGCCAAGGAAAGAAAATCATAATTACATACATCATTTCATGTATTTTTTTTTATAAATCCTAAATAAGTAGTCCTAAGTAGCCAGTTAGAAAGCAAAAGTAGAACCTATATCGCGAGTATTTCCTATCCGTTGAAACCGCTTTGGCCCAGCAAGATGTAGCAGGTCTTCTTACTACATTGAAGAAACTGCTATTGATGGATCTTAGTAGCTCTTTAAAGGGAACCAGATAGATGATACATTGGAATCACGAATATACAACTACTAAACAAATTCACTAATGTGAATAACTGAAAAATGAAGTACCTATTTTATTTTATAAGCTAAATCAGTACCCTTTCAAGAGAACCCTTTCATGTTTTACCGTTTTTCATAACAGAATGTGAATTATACATATGTACATATGTATGTACTAGAGATTTAATCTTCTTATTTTCGCAACGGAAAGTAGGTTATCAAAAGGCTTACAACACAGCACCAGAACAATACACATATTTGTCAAATCAAATTATCTTGTTCGGCAAAGTTTAAGAAATTTGTTTTGCAAGTCAAACGTTCGGGGGAAGTTACACACGACGATAACAAGTGAGCCTCCTCTACCCTAATTGATATTGGTGGATTATGCGAGTAGGATCTCGAGCGGACCGGGAGGGCAAACTTAGGCTTGTTCGAGACTATGGATAGGCAAATAACCTTAACATGTTATATGATTTTATTAAATTGTATGTATCTACTAGTCAAAAAATTATTCTGGAAGATATAATCTGCCCCTTATTATATTGTAATAAATATGCAAACAACCACATACCGTTTGTTTACTAGAAAAAAATATAACAACAAACCGCCAATTGTCATGAAAACTAAGGTGCGAAAGAAAAAGGAACCCAGGAGACATTAATATGTAAAAGATAAGAATAAAATTTATTATCTCCGCTAAGAACTCGAAGAGTTGGCTGAATAAGAATCATAAAGAAGCTGGACGAATCTCCGCAAAGTTTTATTCATGCAAATCTGAAAGTGCTTATTGTGACAGCGACTTTGAATAATGTATCAGAAAACACAATAGGGAGTATGTTACGTGATTAACTATATTTGTTTGGCTTTCCAACGAAGAATACAACTAAGGAAGTACTTTTCGGACAACATCAAACTGATCGATACAAAGCTTAGCACTTGTGTTAAGGGTATAAGAAACTAATTTACCTCCAACTTTAATATAAAAAGATATCCGAATATTCATAAGATTTATCTATTGTCACGGCAAAGTACAAAAAAAAGCAATTAAAAGATCACTGTTGCACTAATTACACATTGTATGTTAAGTGTCTCATTCACTGCATATCCTCATAATAAACATCGTGGCAAATATCAACAAATAGAACGGAATTTTAATTAAATATACATCCCAAACATAATTGACAATAGATTTGGTGTAATTGTTGTCAAGCGGCAAGTTCATAGTCACATTTGTACAAATCAACTCGATGTTATATAAAGGACTGCTTGTTCACTAAATGTTAAAAAGTGGCTACAAGCTGTTACAAAAAAATCAATACAAATCTTACACGCCTCTAGAATGGAACCCAGAATATAGAGATGGCGAAATGTGTAGTATATAAATAAAGGCGTAATCTGTACACTACTTTCTAAAATTGAAATCATAATGAGCATGACAGACGACTCTTTTTGGCAAAAATACATAATATGTAAATAAATCAAGACGACATAATTGATAGGAAAGCCAGATCATGTTATCACTATCTTGATGACATTATAGCACTAAAAACCTACTTCACCGAACACAATATTCCACATTAGACATAAGCCTAAGCCCTCTTATTAATCTGACGGGATTCCCTTCCCAAGTATGAATTGAATTTGAGCTAATAATATTGAAGTACCTGCCTAGCGGAGATTCACGTCTCTTGGCTGACTGAGCCAATTATGTCGAGTAATAATCTACGTATTACATGACCGCGGACGTCGAATGGATTATCTGTAATGATAGATATTGAGCATGAAACATGTGCGAAATATACAGTGAAATAGCACTTCGTAACTGTTGAGCTATGTTTCTGCTGGTGAGTAAGGTCGCCAGAGCTCCGTTGTTGAGGGTATGGGGTCTTGAAGGCAGGCAACGTATCCATGGGCAAAGGTGATTACTTACCATCAGGTGACCATCTTGTTCGTTTGCCGTTTATAAAAATATGTAGTAACGTTTGATTTGAGTGAGTACCAAAACACTTGGTATCTTTTTAAATAAATCAGGAATCGGCAAAATTAGGGGTTTGACAAACGCGCGGTTTGATCTTTTTTTTTATTAGTAATTAAACATGTGCAAAAGTTAGTCAGTCTTCACATAATTTTCTACAGAGGTATTTAGTTAAAAATTTAATTATCAGAGATCTGAAAAAAAAAACTTTCAAATGTATTGTGATACCAACAGCGAGGTTTGTAATAATTTAAAGTTTAAGGCAGGAATTTGTTACACAATGTTACTCTTCTGCAGCAATACGCTACACAGATAACCACAGTTATACAATTTCTAACAGTTGAGCAAACTCACTGTCCTGCTGTGAGTGCTTCAAATTGACTGAATGCGTGTGTACTCGGTTTTAGTTCACATGAAACAGAACACTCCGCCAAAAAGTGTAAATGTACAAAATATCGAGACAATATCCACACATGGCGTACCTACTGAACTAAAATCGTTTCGGAGATAGGCAAATTGAATCAATTTTTCGAGCAAAATTGTATCCTTTCGGGGTAAAGGCGGATTCGTAAGGCCGGACGCGCCCTACCTCTGAGATCGCGATTAGCTAGCGCCTTTATACAGTTCTATTGTGATACAAATGTGGCGAATATGTGAATGTTATTGTAATACACGTGTTTCCGGGTGTACTATAATTTGTATATATAAAATCGACGTGAGTCATGTTTTTGGTTTTTGAGTTTTCATACGAGTAGTTTTGGTTTATGACAAATGACGCAAAAATAATGCTGTCGATTATTATGAGATTTGTTATAAATATAAACATTCTGATTCGGAGGAAAGATCTAAATTCAAAATATATTTTATTTAAATAGGCCTTAGCACTTATGAATCGTCAATAATAAAACAACACATTGAATCTACCACCGACTTCGGAATGCAGTCATCTACCGAGAAGAAGCGGCAAGAAACTCGATAGTTGCACTTTTCAATTGCCAAGTTTTGTTACAATATTTTGTCCATCTAACTGTACAAAACCCATAGATAAAAAAAATATAGTCGTGTTGAAAACACGTACCACGCCATCTTCAGGCAATTTGTAGACTAAACCAATGATATCAGTTCTATTAGCCATTTTGTAAATTTATTATTTTTCACTAGGCTAACCTTTATCATAAGGTTCACTTTAGCTTTTATATGTAAACATTTGTACTAAGAGAGATTTGTTCCCTCCAACACTTCGAGACAATCCTCCAACGGTTGCCGGCTTAAAGGCTGCCTTAACACTATAGCTGACGAATACGGATGTGTTATATTCCTGGAGAACGCGTTCCCTCGGGACGTTTGCCTCTGTTTTTGCCTGGATTCTTCGGGAAACCCTTTGACAGGATTGTCGGGAAGCCGAACTGATTCTGCATTAGTAATGAGTGCGAACAGCCATCGTGGTTGCTATAGAAGAGGTCCCGTGCTTTATGAGCCACTTTTAGGGCGAGGTTTGAAATGAAATTGTTACTGTTGGAGTTGTTTACTTTTAAGGGCGTGATTTTTATTTTTATTTCCATGAATGCCATGAGGAATTATCTCCGTTATTCATTTCAAAAACAAAAACTTTTCTTATTGTTGTAATTTCTGTGATATTCTCGTATCAAATAAATTACATTTCAGCACAGCTTAATATAATGACCGGCTGTTTAAACTATTGTATGTCCACGAAAATAGATGTACCTACTGTTCAACTGTTTAGAAATTACTGTAGACACCAGCTTAACTACACATTACGGGAACAGAGCCAAAGCAAACAGCGTCTGATTTTAATTGTATATCACTTAGCAGAAATAGTAACAAAAACGGTCGTATAACTACAAGACCGTTGCCACCGCTTTCCCCATCCATTACTTACGAAGTCAAATAATAAATATGCAACGCTCGCTATCGCCGATACATAATTAATTAGCACCATAGTGAACCAGCAAGAGATGGCGCACACGTGCGAAGGGACCTAGCGGCAACATTTATGGGAGCAAGGTTAATGATACCATAAATAAATACATGGTAAATATACTAATATGTAGATAGATAACTTTTATTGCTACTATTGGAGAAAAACATGCACCCATATACATAGCTATCATCTATAAATCATTTTGCAGTGTAAGTGGAAAAAACCGGCCAAGAACGTGTCGGACACGCCCATGAAAGGGTTCCGTAGCTACAAGATGGCCCGACCGCTTAAGACACGATTTAGTAAGGGCAACTGCACGTCATAAGTTGGTCGAGTTGTATAAAAATAACTATGTATGATACAGAGTTCGCTATAGTTTTCGTTGAAAGTACTTACTTGGAGGTATACAGGACATTTTTTTCAAAATTATTGTAATAGTATTTCAAAAGTTAAGGGGGGGGGACGCTCTAATTTTAACTTTGTATTAATATATCTCGAGACTGGGGTGTTTGATCCACATGGTTTCAAGGCAAGTTTTATCGTATTTAAAAGTACCTTTTTAACGATACCCCACACGATAGGGTAAGTCGATTTTTTTTTTTCGAATTTCCTTTAGCTGTATGGGAGGGGGGGTAAAAATTATTATTTTTCGATTGTTTTAAAAACCAATTCTTGAATTATCACTATACATCTCTCCACCAATTTTCGTGGCAATCGGTTCAGAAACGGCGGAGAACGAGCCAGGACAGACAGACAGACAGACAGACAGACAGACAGACAGACAGACATGACGAAACTATAAGGGTTCCGTTTTTGGCCATTTGGCTACGGAACCCTAAAAAGCGTTTATCGTCTTTCAAAAAAAAGTATCAAAAGACACTAGACTCCTAGGATACTAATTGAGTCAAAATTAAGTCAAATCTTAGAAGGGTCTTTGTGTCTCGTGTAGAGACGATGTTCTATGAGTGTAGAAGAATATAAATGTAGACATCAACGAAGCAATAATTGTAAGACCCTCAAAAGGTTTAAAACTTTGTTAATTTTAGTCGATTCCACAGAAAGAAACATTTTATACAAAAATACGATTTCCACGCGAGCAAAACGACGTTCACAGCCAGTCATCAATAAAAGATAGTTGAAATTATTATACACGAAAATCAGGAAACATTTCACGGGCGTTTCGATCGGGATAAAGATGGTCATTGTGAATTCATCTCTAACGTCTTGGTACAGAATCGAGATTGCGATGGTGGGAGGATAGTGCGGCGGGTAAATTGCTGTGGGTCTAGGGATTAACCGATCGGGGAAGCGTTTTGCTCGTCACATAATCTATGCAGATGCGGTTACGTCACACAACTTGTGGGACCGTCTTCTGTATCTATCTGCTATAAGTAATAAGGACTGCTTCATTCGATTGAAAACTGTTTCTTGAAATATGATTTAAGAATTTTAAAGTACTGATGTTCTTTTAAAATAAGACACTTAATAATAATACTTAACTTTAACAATTTAGTTACAAAACAGTGTCGTTGTATGTACTGAAAACCAAGCATGTTTCATGATAGTTTCAGGTCAACATTTTATTAGTGTAATATGCAATATACTCGTACACACTTGAAAGACAAAACATGCTACAAAAACAATTGTCCACCAAATGATCAATCTATAACGCTGACTAATCAATAACCCTTTTCTTAACATGAGTTTGAAATTCATACAATCGAGATGAAAATACATGTCTAAAATATCGCACAGGGCTAAAAGTAAAAAAAAATTGCATTTTTATTTCCCCGCTAACTCGTGTGTAGCTGTCGGACAGTGTTCAATATTTGATATAAAGTTTGGCAGAATATATAAAAAATATTAAATCTCTCAATTGTTAAGGATTTATTCACTTTTGTATAGCAAAACATATGTATTCGTTAACTTCCGAATGTAATATAATATTGTAGGTACTAATGTATTTAATACGCAATAGGAAAAACATGCAAAACCAAAAGTAAAGTATTTATTTTTCCGCTGCAGGGCAACACTCATTCTTGGATTTTCAGATTTATTTTGATTTTTCGGATTTAGATGAACGGTTATCCTTAAATAAGCAACAACGTCATATTCTAATATTCTGAAACTTAAAAAGTCGTAAAAGGTTTGCGCTGTATATCGTCGAAAGTATTAGCTTTGCTTGGTCAGACGATGTGTGAATAACTTCCAAAGATATTTACATCGGGATCGCACCTACACAACATTGTAAAACCAACTCTGCTCGAACACCACATTGAAACGGTCGTCTTTTGTCGCACGACAGATGTCGGTGTCTAAACTTGCACACCTACATTACTCTCTCCACTACTTAGTGCGAACGTTTCCATAATTACTAAAACAGGAATGCCGCGCTACCAAGCTTCTAATAAAGGTGCGAGCATAATACGTAGGACCCTAGCATAGTCTCACTCGCATGGTTTTAAAGTAACATTTCCGTAACAATCGCATTTCCGTGCGAGCATGCTTCCGTCCGCCCGGACCAGTTGTTGGCCTTTGAGCGGGTATAAACTATAATAGCTCAACTATTTCAATGGGGGCTTTGTTTCGGCCACAAACCAAATATGAAACTGGGAATGTGGAAATAGCGTTTATACGCTGCTGGTCTTGAAAAATTTAGTGTCGCTGGATTTCAGTGAAGTTACTTTTGGGTATACTATAGTTTCAGGGACAAAATATTTTGTATTGTTTAATAAAGGCTTATTTTATCAAATAAAAATCATTAAGTTTATAAAGGTGTATGCGTTTAAGTTCGAGTAATAGGTATTAAGGACGGTTGGAAGAATCTATATTCATGGATTATCATATTTTACAGCTCATTTTAACAATCAAATTCAATTTCGGACTATGTCATTAAAATTATTTTGTACGCTTTATAAATAAGATTTTCATATGTTGTGAACACGAATCAACTAAGGTTAAACTAGTAACACAAACATCCATCCAGTCACAGATCAAACGCAGTTATCAATTACTCGTACATTAACGTCCGCGTGGAATTCAAAGGGTCACTTCTGACATACAGTTCAAATTGTAACGTGTATATTTGCCTTAGTGCCAATTAATACCATTTGTATTTAATTTAAACACAGTATCAGTGCAGCTGCGAGGCCAGTCGCAAAACCTCCATCGATTTATGAACAACGCAACGAACTGTTGATTTATTCGTTTCCGAACGGCTCCAACTAGGGGTCGGTTAATTGGATATTAATTAGTGTTTTATTGCGTCGCGACCTCCAGCTGTATCCCTAATATTGTTTATATTGTGATTAATTACGAAACTTAACCGGGCCCGGAATGCCGCCACCGTGCTTTTGGTATCGGAAAAATATATAAGCGAAATAGGAAAAGCTTGCGCCCTACGATAAATTGTTATATAATATTCGACGAATCTATTGCCTCGCATTCGCAATACGGTTGGAAAGCAATTTGACAAGGCCGCTGTTGTGGTATTATATGTAAAACTGACGGTTTGACGTACTTTTTGGGATAAGGGGGTTGTGTAATTTTAAACACAAACATTCAACTTGACACCACCAAAGTCTACCAGGACCGAGTTACATAATCCATCCGACATTTGGAGAAGATAATCATTTTAAAAATATGATATTTAATACCTTTTAACCATATATATCTTGAAAATGATATTTGGGAGCTGTTTGCCAAAAACATTTTTCTAGATGCCACTAGGGTGGTGCCATAGAATAAAAAAGAGATGCCATATGACACCACTGGTGGTGTCGTTTTGGTGGTTTCAAGTGGAAGATTTTTTTTTTACCCACTCCCAATCCCAAAGCTCTTTCACCTAATTCGTTTGACTCGCAGACCTTAAGACCCTAAAACGCGGCCGACGATTTACTAAGGTTGAAAGCGGAACATTTAATATGTATAACCAAGCATAGATAAGCAAGCAGCTCTCGTTCAAGGGCGTGAGATAAAGCGCTTCTTAGCGTTATGCTAATCCGACAAACAACGGCAATACAGAGAGATTGTTGCAGTAAACTAAATATTTATGTGGATCGACCTTCGTCCCAATAAAACTGCTTACTCTAAGCCTAGGCAGTTTATCTGTCGATTTTTTGTTTCGTTTAACAAGAAATCGGGCTTCCGAATAGAAAATACAATCTATCAACAAATTCTTGTATTTTCATGATTTTATTAAACATGTCCACTTGAACAAACAACAACTTGACAAATACATACAAGATAATAGAAAAACTGACCATGACCCAATGCTGATTAAAAATTAATTACTTACAATCTGAATAACATACAAATGACCATTGGACACAAAAATCAGGTCGATCAGTACCAACAATCCAATCAAATCACAACCGGAACCCCAGTAACTCCTCACAAAGGTAATTAAACCGCCGCAACACTCGCTCGACCTCTAATTACCTCGGCGCGACACTAACTCCTGTCATTCCAAACTTTCTTCCGAACTGAAATTAAAATATGAATCCGAAATGATGGCCCATGAAATTACGTAATAAACCCGCAAGTGCCGGACTGTTTACCGGTTTTATATCCGACACTTTCGCGGGCAGAAATGAAACTGTGGGCGACGTACCGGCGAATTTGACATCTCCGGTTTTTGATTAGATGACAACTCAGCGCTTTTGTTTGTGAAGTTTTTGATGTACTCTGTGATTACAATGTTTCTTCTTCAAAAGGTACTTTTGTCTTTTTTTTATCGAATCATTCTATTGATCAAATGCGGATGTTAAATTGGATATATACTACAAGTAAATGCAAAAATTAAATAGGTTTACTTCCGTATCACCAGAAACTGACAGTGACAATATGGCAACGTTTATGATTAATGTTACAAGTGATTGCTTGGAAGCTTCAAATAAAAATGTTTGGTGGAAGCATCAGCCTCAAATATATAACAACAGGGTTAACATCAACACAGACAGAAAAAATTGAAATAAATTCCTTGTCCTAAAACACCAATTGCCTAGCCCCAAACTAAACTTGAAGCTTATGCTATGGAGGCTAGGGAACGGATAGACATTTGCCCTTAGCGGGATTCGAACCCACGACCCTCGGTTTTGTAGCCAGGGTCTCTGACCAATAGCCCATCGGGCCCGGCAGACCAACGAGCCGGTTCATCAAGTCACGATGACAGAAGACGGCATAATATCCAAATACTAACTTAAGACATCTATGTTATCAGCAACAGTCAAATCATAAACCGTTAAAGAACTGAACTCTTCTATTTTTATGAGCTTAAATATTTACCCGTTTGCTCTTAACCGTCGAGTCGGCCAATAAAGCCTAAATCTAAACGCGCAGTAAATAATAATTAGCGCGACACACTTTATTCCGATGAGTTATGCCACGACTTTACGGCTAATTTAAGAGTTATGGCTTCATTAAACTCTGCACTTTGGGTAGGCTTCGCCTGTGGTTTTACTTGTGTATTGTATGATCCCATTATTCATAGAGGAATAAAATTTGTAATTTGTTTTGATCAGAATCTAACGGTGTTTTATATCGCGACGACTGAAAAATACGCATGAAAGCGTATTACGTTCCATATTTCATTGTTCATGTCAGATTGTTCCATTATATGTGTACTTTGAAAGCAAATTAGTGCAACTAAATGACCACTCAAATAGTTGTCCTCTGAAATATATCTTTACTTATATATAAAGCTGAAGAGTTTCTTTGTATGTTTGTTTGTTTGAACGCGCTAATCTCAAAAACTATTGGACCGATATGAAAAAATATTTTTGTGTTGGATAGTCCATTCGACGAAGAAGGCTTTAGGCTATTGGAAATCAAAATCCACGCGGACGGAGTCGCGGGCGACCGCTAGTCCCGTGATAATCGTAAAGGTTGACCAATGCGGCTAAAAGAGGACTAGGGGGACAAAATTAGTACGTGATTTATCAAAAGGGTCATTCCACTTTATAAGGCCATGTCTCTTCCTCGTCTGTTAACTTTAATGTAGATCTTAAATTTATGCAAAGGAACTCAGACTTTGAGGGAACTTATTAAGCATTTTAACGTTCATCATTGTAATAAAATTTAGAAGTCAGAGATTCGTAACTGAGGCAAAGATTGTAAGATACTAATTACTTACCGCTAGGTTTCAATTTAACTAGTGTTCATTGTTTAAGTACTTAGGGCTATAACAAATAGTAACACAATATAAAAGATGGTTCATTCACCCTTTAAATATTTCAGTAGTTTCCGAATATCCTAAAAATTACAAAACGGACACATGTATCAACAAAAATATGTTACCATTTTTCTAGAAAAACGACTTTAGACAATTTTATACTAATGTAACAAAACGGAGGATTTTGTTTGTTTTATTAGTTTGAACGCCAAAACGTTAGGAACCACGCGTTTGAATTGAAAAAATATTTTTTGTTGAATAGTTGATTTTTCAAGGAAGGCTATAAGCTATAGTATAACAATTCGTCCGGAAAATTTATGTTAATCTACGCGGACGCAGTCGCGGCCGACCGCTAGTGCTATAATAAAAGGATGTTATACGATGTACTAATGTGAAGTATTGTCAGAAAACTATTACATATTTTTTTTTTCTTTACAACCAATCAATTCAGAAAACAGAGTAATAAAAATCTTTCTAGTTACAACGCTACGAAATATCGTAACGCTCGTAGCATTCGTAGCGTTCGACTACGAACGTACGAGTTTTAATTGCCTGTAAATCAAACTCGTATTAGCCTTTTTTTCCTATTGATTATACTTCGGTAAATACAAATCCGCAAAAACAATAAATCCTTTCATTTAAAACAACAAGCACTCAGAACGTAAAGCGGCTAAACCTATTTCGATAACGAATGTAGGAAAGAAGTCGCATTTTAAATGATAATAGCTGGTTCAGTCTCAGTTACGTAAAATATATTTTTGTGTATTAACCATCGTGAGATCGCCACATCAGTTTCGATATTACTGACTGACTGACTGTAAATTAAAAAACCTTCCTGAATTACTGGTCTAATCTCTTATTTAAACATATGAAGTTAATATATATAAGTGGGTTCACCTCGTGTAATTAATTAATGTTAATAAATGAATGTCTTAAAAATACCAGACGTTTTTGGTCTTATAAACGTTTTTAGGTGTAGACAAGACTACTTATTTATCGACGTTTAATTGTCATAACAACCTCCAACACGCACAAAAGCGAACTCTCCTTCCGTCCAGAAACATCTCGATTCAATTTCGCGTCAGGGCTACGTGCCAATGCCAGCCGTTTAAAAAAAATAGAATTTAAAAAGTTGCGGGCCGCTTGCGTCACAGAGGGTGTGGGAGTGACGTCACCGTCGGAAATAGAACGCGGCTCGTGGCTGCTGTGCTTGTTTCGGGCTGGACTCACGGGGTGCTTTTGTGAGAGGGAATTTTGGGAAGAGTATTTATGATGTTTGGGGTGAACATGGTTGTGTAAGAATAATGGAGTGAAAGATTCAAGACATTGCTAATTATTTACTTATTTGATATAGTTCGAAACTTTTTAACCGCTACGCAGTGTAAACACGCATAGAACATTGGTAGGTATAAGAACCCAATAATAAATATTAATAATACGAATACGTCTATCAAAATGCCCCACCATTAGGTAATCTGTCAATTTTGATGGCATAATTCGGGAATACCTATTGGTAAAAGAAACATTTTATAGATTGGCGTGGAAAATACATGGAAGCAGTATCGATAAACATCATCTAATTTACCATAATTAAGAAGCAAATACTGTTAAGTTATTGATCGTATACCTGGTCGAATGTTTGCCAGATTGAAAATGATCATCGCCACCTACGAACTTTTCCAATAAAATATTTAAAAAAACCTTCAACATTGCCCGCTCCGCTCTCCTCCCGTGAGTACGGGCCGGCGCTGCGTCAGCGGTGCGCTATGCACGTATACACGCCGCCCCAGATGCGCTGCAGGTAATAACGTGACGTCACGCGTAATTGATGGATGCGACATCGATCGCGGGGCTAATACAACTAATAGTTGTGTGTTCATTACCGCTTTTGTGTGGAGTGGGGAAATAAAAAGTGTTTTGGAGAAGCAATGGTTAACCGCTCTGTTATATGTAATTGCCAGTAGTCATTGTGTGTTTTATTTTATACCTACAATGATCATGCCTCTCTATAATGCAGAATACGAGAAGGAGGAGCAGAAAATGTTAAAGTAATGTATGTCCCACATAACATCAGTTTGAACGTTGTGTCCGAAAAAAAAATTCGGTTCGTCACCGAAGCCTACGTCCCTCTGTTTAGCAACAAACTACCATCAAAATCATTTATTTAATTTGTAACGATTATGTCAATTGTAGAGGCCGACAATAAATATTTCTGACTATACAACCAAAGCTGTTATGAGGAGAGAATGCCACTACTTCAAACTTCAAACATCTAAAAGTTGAAATGTTATAGTCTTAATATGTACCAACTACATAACACCCAAAGAGAATTCCAAAAGAAAGAAAGAATTTCAAAATTTCAACTTGCAAGAAACTAAAAAAAATATTTTCTCTCGCCAAGTGTAACGTGTACGCACGGCAAGTAATAATGTGACGTCACACGTAATTGATGGATACGACATCGATCGATCCCGCTACAATTCATTTTGTTAAGGAGATGCAAAACCAATATCCATGACAGATGGTGTTAATGATATACATATGTATCCAAGTATCATTGAATATATGTAGTCATTTGTATTTTGATTTTTTGTTGTACGCTTTTCGTTGTATCCAATACTATGTGTTACCGATTGCTGTTATAGGGCTCAAGAACTACTGGTTCAAATTGTTTTTTTTTTCGTTGGATAGGAATAGGTCGAGAAAGAGTTTAAGCTATAATATAACACTATGTGCGGAAACTGAAATTAACGGGGACGAAGTCGCGGGCGGCCGCTAAATAATGTTACTATTTGGCAGAAAGGTGGAATAAATAAATAACTTAAATAATCATCAAATATTACTTATATGCATACTCAGTCATTCATAAGTGTAGGTAATAGCTCAATTTGGTTACATTATAATTATAGTTGTGCATACCCGTTGCTCACGTAGGTATGCAAGGAGGATAATTGGGCTGGAGAGGGCTCGGCTCACGTTACAGGGAATGCCTTTGTGTAGCGACGGGCCCTGGCCGCCGTGATTACTCGAATCAATGTTGCTTGATGTCATTTGTTCAGACTTTTGGGATGGTAGCTAGCCAGGTGATCTTAAATGGTCCAAATACCAACCACACCCAAGAAGGAATTACGGGAATTTCCGGGAAATATATCAGCCTATTAATGTCCCACTGCAGGACCAAGTCTGTCAATTGAAATCATGATTTGTTACAAAGATGAGATTGAGCTTAAACACCATGCCTGCCCAATGCAGATTGGTGATTACAAACCCAGGCTGTGTTTGAAAACTCGACACGGTTGCGCCTTACCCAGAAATCGAACCCAAGACCTCGAGACTGAGGCCCGGTACATAGACCAACAGCCCGTAGTCACAGTTGTGCATACCCGTTGCTCACGTAGGTATGCAAGAAGGATAATTGGGCTGGAGAGGACTCGACTCACGTTACAGGGAATGCCTTTGTGTAGAGACGGGCCCTGGCCGCCGTGATTACTCGAATCAATGTACTTGCATGCTTTACTGCCTAACTGGTTAATCAAACAAGATAGAGAAATGGAAATGAAGAGAGCGCTGTGCTCAAAACCTAGGAGGCCATAGGTTCAAATCCCGCGGGGAACACTTTCACTTTATATTAGTTTTCCCAGTTTGATAAAGATGATGATTCTTTGCATCGAAAGGCACATGAAACCATCGGTCTGGTTTCCCTTGTAACGGTTGCGGAGGTCAGATAATATTCGCAACAGTCAACCTTAAATCAAATAATTTTGTCGACACTGTTATACTATCAATGAATATTTAAAAAAACTTAAATTTACTATTGTTTATGAATAAAAAAAATACAAAACTAAACTTTGCAGACTTAAAAGTTATTTTTCTTCATAATACATATTTGAATTTTACCTTAAATTTAAGACTTTGTACATACATATCATTGGTCGTAACTTTTCTATTCACGTCGACCGTGAACGCTTTCTTGCACCGCAGATTCAATAGCCGCAGTGATCGTAACCCAAGGTTGTTATGCGGCCGCTCCCGGCTATATTTAGACCGGGACGGATTGCCTTTTAACACAAGTTACGTGAGCCGTTCGCCAAAATTCAATTGAAATACTAAACTATTCCGACAACTGTTTACGTTTCATCGGCAGAAGGCAATCGTGATGGTATGGTGAATCTCCAAACAATATTTGTTGTGATCACATTTAATTATTATACACAACACAAGTTTAAAAAAAATGTTATTTCATGAAACATTAAGTAGTTTCAGTTTGCTCTGATAATCTTAACCTGCGTCTAAACACTTTTAAATATGTATATTTTGCGATGCACGCAGATATTTTCGAATCCTAAACTGTTGTTTCTAGAAAATGTCTAAAATATTTTTGGGGATTTGCCCGCCAACATGAAATTGAAAATAAAAATATGCATTTATACAAAGTAAAGTACCAGCCTATTAATGTCCCACTGTAGGGCAAAGGCCTCCATCATTTGAAATCATGTTTTCGTTACAAAGATGGGTTTTGGCTTAATCACCACGCTTGCCAAATGCGGGTTGGTGATCACAAACCCGGGCTGTGTTCAGAAAAATCAACACAAAATTTGCCCGACCTGGGAATCGAACCCAGGACCTCGAGACCACGGCCCGGTACTTAAACCACTAGGCCACCGAGGCGTTTATACAAATACGACCAAAAAAATTATAGATTTTTCGGCTACAGCAAAGTGGTGGCTTATGTAAGAATAATATGTGATTTTTCATTATATTTAATACGTTAGTCCTGATAAGATGCTTGTCTGTTTGCCAACAACTCAAGCATTAGAACATCTAAAATGATCAAATGTTTTGCCATCGGAATAATGTAGGTATATTAATATGTAGATACTTCATGTAGGATAACATTAAAATTATTTAACGGGACTAAACGCGATATTTATTTTGTAGTATATGTATACTACTTACTTCAGTCCGTTTTTGCGTCACTGACAAACAGAGCCCATATGCTCTGTGACCCTGAACACCTTCAAGCGGAATTAGCGCATGTTCAGGAGGTACTACAACGTAACGGATATGGGGTGTCAAGAACAATGAGGAGGTGCAAAGAGAAGGCAAGATGTCCTGAGGTGAGACGGCAGGCTATGTTTTTACCATATTTAAAAGGTGTAACGGATAAGATTGGAACAGTACTTAAGAGATTCTCCATCAAGACTGTATATACTCCGTTATGCAAGATGTCAAAACTATTGCGATCACCTAAGGATAAGATACCATATCAGACATCAGGTGTTTATAAAATCGATTGTAGCTGTGGTAGTGCTTACATAGGCCAGACTAAGCGGGCAATAGCTGATCGAGTCAAGGAACACATTGCCGCAGTGAAAAATCGACAAACGAGTAAATCTGCGGTTGCTGAACATCTACTTGACATGGGACCAAATCACTGGATGGAGTTACATGAGCCGAAAATCCTCTCCACTGAACGCCATTACCATTCTAGGATGGTACGAGAGGCAATAGAAATTAAGAAATACAATAATTTCAACAGGGATGACGGGTTTAAATTAGCATCAGCGTGGAATCCAGTGATTAGCAGGTGTCAACCGAGATTTTCTTCGTCAAGACCAAAACCTGAAACTGTTAGTGTTGTGTGCCGTGAAAATGTGGGTGACAATTTAATAAGTGACGAGTTGGGGGTATCAGAAGAAAATTCACAACGGCGCGCCCGAGCAGACGACGCCCCGCTTCATCAGTCCGCTTGCGACCACGGCTGTTGTAACGCAGCCGAAACGTCAAGCAGTAAGTAGTATACATATACTACAAAATAAATATCGCGTTTAGTCCCGTTAAATAATTTTAATGTTATAATGCAACGCGAAAGTCTAAAATCTTATTCATGTAGGATAAATATCACCCACCGACAATTTTTCAAAAAATCTTTACACCGTCTCTACGGTCTCTTTTGTTACACTTTAGTAGCCTCTTCATCCATTTTCACATTAATCATTTAAAAATCAAAGTTATAAAGTGGATTGGTTCCCCTCTCTATCCCCGGAGGGACAAGATTCTTAGAAGTCGTCTTTGAAGAAAGCCAATGGTAAACATAAACCCTTTTTTGTGTTTTACTTTCGATTCCTTGAAATACTAGGATTTTTATATTTAACTTTTACAATTTCAATTCAAAACTCTAATTTTCAAAATTCTACTTATTTATAGTTAATAATATTTATAAATATTATCAATGTACCTAAGTAAAGTAAACCAAGCCATTAAATGAATGAATATCAACCGACGATTTGAGCCAGCCAGAGGTCACGAAAGAGTTCCTCCATATTCAGATCGCAGGTGAAAGGTAGACTTAAAATAAATTCATTCACATTCTTGGTCAGTACCCAAAATAGCCAATACCAACTTTCACTCCACAACAATACCCGTTCCTACCTTCAACCCTCTCTTATTTATAGCCTCGGTTCGGGCCACTTTCACCGGAAACCTGCCTGTGGGGGAATCAGCACGGTATTTCGATGCATTAAGGTCTATTTTGGGATAAGCCGAACGAATTGAAGCTGCGAAACATGGATTGATTCGCCAAATCTATGGCGTCAGTTGCGCTCTGAGGTGACGTGACCGATAGATGCGACCTAATTTCGGATTTTCCCTTATTTTTTTGTTGCAAAATACGTGAATGATTGTAGCGCGAATGTTTTTTATACTAAAGGGTGGCAAACCAGCCATATTTTTTAGTATTATTATTGTGAAAATGAGAATGTATGGATGGTGTGTTTTTGGCATATGATAATGAAACTTTTATATGAGATAAAAATTACATCATATTAGGTTCAAATTATATTATTTTTGGATCAATAATATATTTTATCTCTTGTTAAAATCTTAAAAAGCGCTGTGTACTCACCAAAATGAGTGGAATAAACTCAAGCTTTGTATAGTTTACTGCTAAATGCTAGAAACTTTTTTGTTACTAAAACATCTCTTATCTTACTACACGTATACATATCTATAACTCCAAGCAATTTTCATTCATGTGACGCAGCGTAACCATCAACCCACCACACTCAAAGACAAACTTAACGCGTGAAATAAAGGTCCATAAACCGTATTAATACGTAATACAGACCGTCACCCGGCACCGCTCGCAAACGTATATAAAATAACCATCAGCCCGCCCTCGAAATTGAACCGCAACACGCATCGAATTTATGACACAATTCCGTACGTACCTGCGCCTGCCCGCGGGGACCTCTCGATTCATAACCAATTATGAGAGCGTGTAACGCATTATTGCGACTTTACGACTACTCCTATGCGACGTAGTGGAAATACAAATTTAAAAATGGAAGTTCATTTTGAGTACCTGAAAAAATGCGTAGGTATAAAAGGTAATTGTACATACAGAATAACTAGTTCGAAATAAAATTTGAAAGATGGCTTATTTTTTTTATTAATAAAACTACTTTTAATCTGATAGAATCACGTTATAATTTAAGACTACATGTTTACAGCAAAACTCGATATTTCTGCTACTTTGCAGAAGGTTAAGCGCCGCTTGTAATTTGAATAAAATTGGGACCTACTAGCTATTTTGTATGAATGTAATGGGGAAGCATACACGCAGGCGTTGCACCTGGTGGAAATTGACCATCGCGGCCAATAGACATATTTTGCAACTCCAAAGGCAAAACAAAAGAATTCGCAGCCTTTCAAAAAGAGAATAAGCTATTTTCTTAACTGTACCACCTAAAAACTCACATTGCAGGAAGATAAGTAATCGTTAAAACCTTCAGGCTCAAGTTACACATCCAATCACTTAACTTCAATGAACTATACGGTAAATTGATACTCGTATGATATTGAATTTCCTTCAATAATTCACGGGTCTAATTTTAGTCAAAGCGCACTCAAATATTTCCGACGTGGCATACACAGTGGTCTTGCTCGACCCAATTTCAAGAATTTCATACCCACCGGGACCCATGTCGCCCTCAATCATAGCCTATTACTCGAGTGCATGTTACATTAACACACTGGTTCCCAAAGAGTTGTAACAGCCGCCTGTGATCGAAAAAAACATGAGTTGAAAATCAAATAGCTATTTCAAATGACGGCATTTGTCTCGTATGGATTCAAAACTATTTAAGGAGAAGGCAATGGCAAACCACTCGATTAAATTTGCCAAGAGAGTTGTTGTGTGTTTCATTTCATGCAGTTATCACAATCCTCAGTAATGAGGAATACGACTCAAGGAGGAAAGTTTATTTTCTTTTTTTGTCTGTTAATATGCCTTAATAATTTTTCTTGATTAATCAAAGTCAAAGTCAAAGTAGTTTATTTTGCAATTTGATTTACATAGAAATTCTTTTGCACGTCATATCTTTTAATTACAATTTCATAATAATAAAAAATGCTATTAAATCACTTCATATATTATCATCTTCAATTAATAGTTATGAATATTAGCCATTCCAATTTGAACAAAAACTGTCAAATAACGGAAGCACATATGTATATCCGATAGTCTCCTTATCTTCAATCATAACCACACTTAGTAATGCTATCATCAAAAGATTGAGAACCGCTACATTATCACGTGGAGTGTTTACGACAGGTCTCCACAAGGGATACTGGGAGGTAACAGCCATATTACAAGCGAAATAGAAGCAAAATTTGCAACATCCTCGCAGTATCTGATCAAGAGTCCAAGTTTGGCAATTAACTCATCTCCTATCGCTATTTCAGATACTCAAGCGGTTATGAGGATCTGTAATAACAGGTAATATACTCGCGAATTCATATACTATAGGTAACACTTTTAATTAAATGATTTAATAATAGCAGTCTCCATGGAGAAAAGCAACATTAAGGCAACACCAAACTGAGATTGTTGGTCATAAACATAGGCAGAGTTAAAAAACTACAGAATTACAAAGCATGTTTAATCTGATGCACCGACAAATGCCATAATCGCTAGATCAACAAAACGAATGTACGAAATATCAATAGAATTTTTAATGCTTTATAAGAATACTTATAGCCTTCATATGGATATTTAATCTAGACTAATATAATGAACCTGAAGAGTTTGTTTGTTTGAACGCACTAATCTCAGGAACTAAAGGTACGAATTTAAAAAATAGTTTTGTGTTTGATTGTTATTTTATCGAGGAGGGCTTTAAACTTTCGTATAACACTATGTGTGCGGAAACCGAAATTCACGCGGACTAATTTGCGGGCGGCTAGTGTTGTAATAAAATTTATGTTATCAAAATGTGTCTACCGCTTTTCGCAACCTCACCACAAGGCATGACCTCCAACGAACCCACAGCCCACCCACCTTAAGCCGCACATATCCTTAAAATCGCGCAACAATGACCCGCCTACAGCCTACACACTATTTAGGGGCCATCACTAATCGCAGGAAGGATATCTACGCACGTAACGAGGGAAAGCTCTTAACCAGAACCGCCAGGTAGACCCGGCATCAGGCACTTAAATGCTGCCTAATATTCACCGCAGTAAAACCTAAGACGATGCTATCGTTATAAAATAACTAGCGGGCGTCCGCGACTTCGTCCGCGTGGATTTCGGTTATACTATAGCCTATAGCCTTCCTCCTCACATGGACTATCCAACACAAAAATTCCGCACACATAGTGTATAATATAGCTTAAAGCCTTCCTAGTCAAATATCCAAAACAAAATAACTTTTAAATTCGAACCATTAGTTCCTTAGGTAAGCTTATACAAACAAACAAGCAAACAAACTGTTCAGCTTTATTATATTAGTACAGTATAGATAGTAAAACTTCCATCAAGGCGAGCGAGGCTAATGTCACAAATATCAACATTATTTATTCCATGTATATTATAGTAGCGAAGAATGTTTACTTAAGAATGGGTAATAAAGCTTTGTTTATTTACTGGCGAATTCACGAAATCGTGGGCATATTTTACTATTAACGTACTTCCTGAGCCTACTTTTTTATTTACTTTAGTTGGTACTATGGCTTGACGATTTTCCAAGTAACATCGTATCAACATTTAAGCTCGTGTGATTGTATATATTCTGTTTTAATTGTTGTAGAAGAGTATATACATAAGTTAAATTTTTTATAGAAAATGTATAATCATATATAATGAACTTTTTATTTATTCATTCGGTGACCCGAGATTTTGTATACACTTTGATTACTTCAAGTTGAAGCGGAATGTCACTGTGAGGAACAGCTATTTTATTTTTAATCGAGTTAGATATTTTGCATATACACATATTCATTAATTGTTAGCAAATAAAAACAGAATTAAAGTACAGTCCAGTCAATTATTAGCGGCACTGTTTACGAACGTCCAATACGCAAGGTGATTAGCATCAAGGGTTGGGAAACCCCGCGGAACATGAAGGGTGGATTAAGTCAGCATCTAAGTGTTATTAAACAGACAAAGTTCACCAGTCCATAATGGCCGGGACTAGTTACACTAGTTGGTACTAGTTGGCACTAGTTCGTAATACGCTAGTTGGAGGTCCCGAGTTGGCCAGTTCGATGGACGGCGAAAAGTTTGATGGGAACAAGGAAGCTATGTTCCACGTAAGAAGTGGGGCGAGCAACTCTTAAAATATTCATGTTTCTCGCCTCATTGATGGGTATGTATACAGACATGCGTATGTACGTACGTATTCTTAATACAAAATGTTACTTTGGTCTAGTAGCTAGAGACCCTGACCACAAATCCAAAACACAATCTATATTTCTTTATTAATAATCAGCAATTGGAACGGAAGGACTTAGAGCTTCTAATTGATTACTATATAAAACTAATAAAAAAAATCGATTTTAAAAGAGAATTGTTGAATTTTAGCTCCTACTTCTCGATAGATGACTGCTTTCCAAAGTCGGTGGTAGAATCTTAGTGTAGGAAATATAATAATTAGTGACAATTTATGAGTGCATCTTTGAAGCCAACGTGCATAAAGATCTTTGTGTTTTGATTTAGATCTGATTTGATATCTGGCTTCAACACAAATCATCAAAGTTAAGAATCTCCAGATAGAAATATCTCCAGCACCGATAGTTACTTTCACTCCGAGCATTCAACATGCACTCGTTAAGCTTGCAATCCGCGAGGCATCAACAAACGCTTTTACAACAGTTATGGTTTGTAAAACCACTCGCAAAACTAAATCCTGCAATGAAATCACCATATCAATTAACACAATTTTAGCGCGGGCGGCGCTGCGGTCGTAGTTTTTATAATAAAAAAAAGCCGCATTGCGCCCGTATCGAGATTAAATTGAAATTTTCACTCACGCGCACACTAGTTTGTGTTTTTGTAGATGTGTCTTTGATATCTCGACAAAAGAGGTTTTTGATAACGACATTAGTATAGCGAAGCGATTACATTGGACACGACTACTTTTTTTTAAAGACAAGTTAGTTTATCTACGGCCAATATGATAAAGATAAATATAAAAATAAAGACATATTTATTATGTTTATGGCCTGTCTCATTAAGGCACACATCACCAGGAAGCATCGCTCGATATGACGCCGTATTGTACCTTCTAAATCCAAGTAACAGTACATATGTTATGTTCTTAAAGATTTTTATCTAAAGATATTCACGTCGAAGTGCTAGTAGGGTAAAAAAATATTGACGTGCAAAAGAATTTCCTTGTTAATCTAATTGCTGAATAAATATCTTTATCTTAATCTAAATTCTTGGATTAATATTAAAAATTAAGAGGTAAAATTGATTGCGTTGCATTTTATACAATCACAGTTCAAAGCAAAATTGGAGCTACTGTTATAGTAACTCCAATTTTGTTGTCATATGAAAATACGCATGTGAATTCTATAATCTTGCAAGTTTTGATAATATCTATACCTATTCCGTGACGCAGGTCTAAAAATAGACCCAGAAACCGGTCCGGCTTGCCTACATTGCCGCATCAATCTCGCGCAGCGTACGCAAATTGGAGAGGATAAGATAGGTCGTATGATATACGTCCTTCACTCTCTAGGTATAAGACAACAAGGCGCAAAGAAGTATCTATTTTTACCGGCGTCACGTCAAAATGAGGTTATCAATTCGCCTGAATCTTTTATTTTTCTGTATCCTCTGATTTTCTCGATTTTCTAACTTTGGCTTACACCGGCTGGATTTTGCATTTTCGCGTTTCATAACTACTATAAACACCAACACTGACTTAATCCACTTGAGACCACGGTTATTGTCACTCACACAGCTTTAATATCAAACAATTAGTACCAACATATACCTAATAATGGTCAATGTTAGTGTTTATAAAACATTACATACTGTGGGAGCTAACTAGAAACCGGAAAACTGAGATTTTTGACCCAAACGTAGCCATAGCTCTAAAATATGTACAGCTTATGTAATAATATAATATATTTTACAACATCACATACATTGATCTGACTCCGTGTTAAGTAGCTTAAGCACTTGTGTTACAGACATCAGAACCGACAGTGGTATTACAAATATACTTAAATAGATACACATAACACACCCGGACCAGGACAAACAGACATGTTCATGCACACAAATGTTTGTCTTGTGCGGGAATCGAACCCATGACCTCTTGTGTAATAGGCAGCATCTTGACCATTACACCAAGCGGGTCGTCAAATTTGAGGAAACGAACCCTCAGGCCAGCCCAGGCCAGGCACATCAATCCCACACACCGCATGCAAATCGCGAGCGGAATCAAGATCGGCCGCGTAAAATATATCCCTTACGCGAGGCATAAAATAGCTTGGAAAATATTTCAGAACTCGGGGCCAGGTAGGGCGACAAGGCGGTGCGTATTGGCTAGGCGTTCCTGACTTATTCTACAACTTACGTACATAAATACGTAGAATTATTGCTAGAATAATGGAAATGAAAACTTGCATATGTTTTCGCTTAAAAATATTGGTGGGGAAATTAATAAAATTACTATTTGCCCAATGCACGACACATGTGGTCGGTCATGGGTACATTTCTCATAAAATCAAATATGTATGCGCAACTGTATTGATTTTTGATTGACCAACAACATTTTTGAATTAAAATAATATTTACTTATGTAACAAAATTGTATTTAAATTGTGGACAGATCGGTTATGAGCAATATATCAATATATTTGAACTCAAAACTGTAAAAAAGTAAAAAAAATAAAACATGAACAGTGAAAGAGCAACATTTTTAGCATACCGCCCTCTGTCAGAAATACTACCTACGCGTCGATATGGTAACCCTGCACCCGGGGGAGTCCCGCTGGCACTATTCACTTTGCCTTGATGTTTCTCAATTATTTTACCTCTGTGAAAATCATATAAAGCTGCTACTTGAATTATAGATATGAAAATATCAGTAAAAATTAATATTCCGGACGGATTCTGCAATATATCGTACCTTTTGCTCAATGGGAAAAAATTGTGGATTATATAGAATGGGTACAAATAATCTTCTTTATAGTTTTTGATATACTTATGGGGTTATGCCCATAGTTACCACGCTGGGCACGCGGTTCGGTGACTGACGCGTGGTGAACGATAAACAAAAGAGTTCGCTGCCCTACTCCCTCGAAACAACTCTTAGTCACTTCTTACGACACCCATGGGAGTAAATGGGAGGAATATACGGGATAAAAAAGAAGTGGCATTCCCGGTGTGTGATGAATCTTTACTAATATACAAAGCTGTCTGTATTTTTTACCTATGTTTACGAAATAAATAATTTGATTTGATTTGATTTGATTTGAAAAAAAAAGCTGAAGAGTTTGTTTGTATGTTTGTTTGTTTGTTTGAACGCGCTAATCTCAGGAACTACTGGTCTGATTTGAAAAAATAATTTGTGTTGGATAGGCCATTTGACGAGGAAGGTTTTAGGCTATTGGCAATCGATATCTACGCGGACGGAGTCGCGGGCGGCCGCTAGTTTGAGTATTAACGAAACACACTAAGCGAAAAAACGTGACTTAAATTCGGCGTGAGTAGGTACGCTTTTTATGTATTTTGAATGGAAGCAGACCCACCATGCAGAAATAACAACGCTTTTTGGATTGAAAATGCGTTGTCGCAGAACTTCGGTGGCGTATTTTCGGTCTAATGTATTTCACACACACAATCTGTCCCGGGAAGTAAATATGTAGTAATCAAACTATGGAAAATGTTATTTTTAAAATATCCTCAAAATAGGGTTTCCTTGTTTTGTTGAATAGCTCAAATACCATACAGGATACATTGGTTCTTAAAACATTACGTCATAGGAATGTGACAATGCCGCATTATCGTTATTGATAAAGTGATGCCGTTCGGTTGGACACAGGTAGCTAATGAATAATGCTATTAGTTACTTGTCACTAGGAGAAATAGGTAAACTCGTTAACTTCCGAAGAGACAAAATTTTTTGCTTATCGCATAATATATCGATCCAGATGCTCATGCTCTAGCTTGTTGTTGCAGGGTGAGCCCAACACAAAAAATAAGAACATATTTTTTTGTAATTTGTCGAAAAGCGGCTTAAATTTCTGATTTGAGGTATTTTTTTCCATAGATCATTTGTTTGTATACCCTTTCCCGATAATCACCTTCTACGACTATAATTTGCGTAATTAAATACATATATTGCCTCAAAGATGGATGCTTCGGAATGTTTTAATTAGTAAAACAAATTAATTTGGGAAAAGAAACACGTAGTGAAGTAACTACAATTGGAATATTTAATAAAACAACAACCAGACTAAAACATGAAACATAATGAAACATGAATATTTATGTACGACCGTTAAAACATTACGCTAAATTAATATATTATCTAGTTCGTCGCGCTTCACAAGTTTTCATTTGATTTAGCGGGTAAACGTGCGCTTAATTCCCAACTCTATGCCACTGTAATTGGTTTATCTAATAAAATAATTAACGAAACATAAAGAGTGGTTGAAGCAAAGCGAATAGCTAAGTTAGACCGGGCTGACGCGCCACGGGAGCCAGCTCGTGGCTGACGCCCCACGGGACGCAGCTCTCAAATATTTTATGACTCTACGAGCTGCGTTATGTTTGTAAATCTTTCATGTGAAGTTTTGCTTAATCCTTCAATGTTGTTTGGGTGGTTTGCCTGATGGATATACGAGAGTGTGAGTAATCCCTGCTGGTTAATTATGAAAGCTAAAGTTATACAACGTTTTGTTACTTTCAAAACAGTGTAACACGTATGATAAATACATTATCTTTGTTTATTTTGTCACTGTCATTTGGCTACTAAGTTTTCAGTTATACTTGAGTGGGTACAGTAAGATGCCTTTAAAAGCTGAACTCTCATCTGACGATACACGTGGCCAAAAAGTTTAAAAGAAATTACTAGATAATATAACGTAATTATCTTTTACAGTCTGCTAACTAAATGAACATAAGTAAAATGGACATGCCACGAGCATCCACTTAGCCCGCTTGTCTCCACTCGATATAATCTTAAGTAGTCGGCCATTTCCCGCGATATAAAAATTATAAGGCACACTGATTCAAGTCGAGTGTCTCGCGTGGGTGTTCGTGAGTAGTGGCGCTGGCAGGGTGCCCGAGATGAGACCGATTATCGAGACGCAGGGGGTAGGGGGTTCGATTCTGTTTTTGGAATATGAATATTCACGTGATTACACTTTGAGAGTTATTTTTGTACTGACATGTTTATTTATTTATTTTGATTACAAACAAAAGCATCAGTACAAAATGTTCTATGATTGTATATAATTCTTTAAAAACAACTCTTACATCAACTTTTTTTTAATGATAGTAATCAATTACTCAGACCTGTCTAGTAGGACATTCCCACCCAAAACCTACTGGAATTACGCCTTGTTTTCGTTTCAAATAAAAAGCTACATTATAAATTAGGCTTTTACATAAACAAACTTAAATATCTGTTATATCTTCCAGCCCAATCTCGCACCTATTTTTGAATTTTAACGTTACAAACAATAAGATAAGGTCACCTCAAGCGCCTTACACTACGATGGACAGTCTTGACGATTAATAAACTACTCATACTACAAGTAACATGCCAGCACAGGCACCTGTGTACACTCCCTCACACTTTTCATAAACAAAAGCAATTCATCAGCTAAAAAACTTCCAACTGACTTCCTAGCCCGTACTTCGTACTGAGATAGCGACCAAAGCCGGCCGATAAATAAAACCGTGACGTTCCATTGCAGCGACACAAAATATGGCGGACGACACGCCCGCGTCTATCATCTTCAGCCTTGCATTTATGCACTCTTGTGAAAGCAACATTTACTGAGGACACCAGGGTGCAAATATGATCCTGATTTGACCAGACTGGTGGCAACATTGGGGCGACTGCCGTCTGAGCTCTGTAATCCTTACAAGGGAAACCAGACAATTTTTGCACCTTTGCAGAGCCTAAGAGCGCTTTTCGAAGCACGGAATCATCATTAATGTTGGACGATCGAGTGATTGAAGCCTAGCAGAAACTGGAAAAACTTTCAAGAAGTGAATGTGTTCACATTACTCTAATTATAAACAGCACCAATCCATCAGCTAAAACATTTCTGACTTTCTAGCCCGTCTAGTTCTCATCTAAACTGAGATACCGACCGATAAATAAAACCGTGACGTCCCATTGCAGCGACACAAAATATGGCCGGCGACGCGACCGCGTCCATCTCTCCGACAGATTCGTTCAAAAATACACGGCTTTTTGAAACGGACCGTTTGGACGATATCAGAATGGACTTGTTCACGCAGTAATAACGGTTAAAGGCATGCCAGTTTGTGATTGCACGTTAGATTTACGAGTAATTTGGTAAAATTAACTTCTCGTCTCTACAATTCAATTTTATATGGGCAGATTTAACTATTTTCAACTTTGAGTTTCGCAAACAATTTTTTTTTTTTTATTAATTGACGGCATGTTTACTGACAAATATGTGAGTACTTTAACAATGCTGTGAGCAAACTATCAGCCTGTGAAATATCAATATTTTGTCAATGTTTTCAACTTTAAAGCAATAAACAGTATTTAACAGTATACCTTTTGTCTGACTATTGAGTCTAAGGCCTCAACAATAGAAACCGCTACACTAAAGCATTAGAGGCATAGCCTATACCATAATTATATGTAATAATAACAGCGGCATACTCGGAATTAGTTCACGCACCCATTAAGCGACAGGAAGCCGCCGCACCGCCATCTGGCGGAAACTACCCTCAAACAAAGTATTCCCTAACCCGATAAATTATCATAATTATGTAAGAAACCTTTCCCGTCACACAAACACTGAGTTGCATACTTAGGAGCCTCTACTGTCTCATTTTGAAGGTGAAAAAGGTTTTTTACCGGTACTCAATAATTTTCTGACCACCGCTTGATTAGGTATGTGCATTAGATATTAATACTATTTTATTTTTTGTCATGAGTCTAAGTCACAAAGTGGAAAAATACGAAATAAATCAGTATATAAAAATAACATTCAATCGAGTGTAGATTGTCTACGAGCACTACTACGGCGTAGCAAATTGCTACGATTTCGTAGCGTGTCGTAGCATCATAAGTGTGAATTGTTTCAAAAGAAATGTTTACATTATTTCTATTATGTTAAGTAAATTTAATTTTTCTTCAGGCCTTTTACTTCGTGAGACATTGACATAGAACCAACGTCAGGCTAGAAAAATCAAACGGTATCATGCCATAAACACAAATATTTCTACAAGTGAACTATACTCTGTCCACTATATTAAGCGTCTTTTGACAGGTCGCCGATTGACAACATTGGTGAAGTCCTAAAGTATCTCAAATGTGTCAACAATCCGATTGTACTATTATCATTATTCGACTTAGGTACGTAAAAACTAACCGATTTTGATAAAAATGCGTATTGATTTAACATTCTCTTAGATTTATTGTAAACAAATATAAGTCCATATAGTTGAGTTTATAAATTAAATATAAAACAAGTAAGTCCTATTAGTAAAAGAAATTTAAATCTAAATGTTGTTACCTATCTATGTAAAATATACATTATTCCTTATGAACATATTATGACGAAGTTTAGATTTATTCATAGCATTTATTTCTATCGATTATTTGTAATCGGGGGCACAATCGTTCTAATCGTTTTTCGTAGCACATCACTGAGTTGGCAGTAACCGTCCATGAAGAACAATATTCTTTTTTCGAAAATTAAACGAAAACAATTCGAACTTTCATGGGCGTGAGCTGTCAAAAGACGCTTCATAAAGTGGACAAAGTATAAGGACCATGAGTCAGTTTATTTCAAAATATCAAACATGTATGTCGGACACGTTTTACGTAAATATTTCTCAAAAATAAATAGAACGATGGTACAAAAATACCAACTCATTTTAAACAGGTCCTATTACCATTTCATTGGAAACATAGTTGCTCGTGCAAGGCAGAATTCCTAGAATTTCACATTACACATCACATCACATTGACATTTCCAATATTAGGATTTCCCACAACCAATATTTGCTTATTGACTGGAACCGTTTGACAGTTCGGTGTAATAGGTTCAGAAGTATACCTACAACAGACTGCTATAAATTTCCAAAACGTTCAGTTTTATGTGATAAATACGATTATTTATTAAAGCTTCATAGATTTATAAATTCGTAGTATATATTCGTACTTAATGAGAGTGGTGACTAACCCTGCACTTAAATTTAAATAGGGGAATTTCGCTTTTTGATACAGTAACTATTTAAGTAGAATTTATTTTAACGTCAAAGTATTTATTTCGCGAATTGTATTAACTTACAGATGAATTAAATTAGTAAAGTCAAATATTGGCCTATTGAAGTCCCATTGCAGGGCAAAGGCCTCCATGTACTGAAATATTTTTTTCGTCACAGAGATGGATTTTGGCTAAAACACCACGCTTGCCAAAAGCGGATTGGCTATCACAAACCCGGGCTGTGTTCAGCAAAATCGACATAAATTATGCTCGACCCGGGATTCGAATGCAGGATCTCAAGATCACGTCCCGGTTCTTAAATCACTAGACAATCGAGGCTTTTGATACATCTTTATCTTTCTTTAAACATACAACCATATAACTAACGCCACTAGAAGGAACCACACAATTTCTAAGTGTCTTTTTGATCCAACACAGAATACGAATCCACTACATTTATAGTGCTATTTTACAAGTCACAGCGCCACACTACTCGTATTATAATCGTACGAAAATAGCAACACATCTCTGACGTGTACGTAATATTTTCCCAGTGATTTGTCGCGAAAGCTACACGTTTCTTCCAAGCAACCCTTAACTAGCACTTGACCTACATGATTTGTCAAACCCTCCCCTACACGAGAGAATGTGCCCCACTGAGCCCCACTGTGCCTCGTACGTACGAGTACGTACTCCCCTTCGGAACAACTTTTAAATTACTTTCTGTGCTAAATGTAAATACTCTTTCGTATGCGAGATTGTTAAACTTTATGTATGACAGATTGTATATGATATTTGACTTAAGAATGGTATATAAATGGAATATAGTTGAGCGGATAAAGTCGCGTTTTATGATAATCTCCGTATGTTAATCCTGTCGTTCCAATTAATTCTGTGATTACAATTGATGTACAAGAGTAAACGGTAACCGAAATATCACTTTTAAATGGATTGTAGTAAAAATAGAGATTATTAGCTTTACTTTATATAAGATATCTAATAAGATGTTGAATTTTAGTAATCAATAAGGTAATAAATCTTGCAATAGATAACACTTTGGTTGAATCTGTATCTGGAGTTGAAATAAGCTACCTTCCGTAAGGCGGTCGCTTTAAAGAGCAAAGCTACTCGTACTGCCTGCCCCACAGAGACAGATAGATTTTACTTATAACTAAATGGTAAGAGGCACCTGTATTTCTGTTAGATTATGACATGAATAACCACTCTAAGATAAGATATAAGCAATTATTAAGACGTATGGTATGGTGCACACAAACCTGAATGTCTATTACTTATTTTTTGCTCAATGTGTCTGATTGATTCGTCAGCGACTGTAAGGTAGTATCGAGAAAAAGTTATCGACGTTCCGTCAACGTTTGAATCAGTATTTAGTTTCAGAATGGTTGCTTAAAGTTGTTTATTACAAATGTGTTTTAAGGTAGAATTGTCGGATCACATGGCGGTATGTGAGGCTTATCGACAAACTAGCTATCGTTAGTAAGCACATCTACATACTAACATACAACAAACAACATACAACAACAATCTAGGTTAAAATGTCTACAGACATTCATCACAGACACGTAAAATGGAACCATTACATTATTTGTTTTGTAGATATCTCGATCGCTTTACAAGAAATAATAGAATATTGCTATGGTTCCCTCTTTGGGCTGTAAATTCCACATCGCATTCATAAAATATGGACATGTCTTCAACGAGGCAGACCGTGAGGCGGGCAATAAATAATTTCGACCAATTCACATAAACTCACGCCATCAAACCGTGGCCGTTTATAGCTGTCAAATTCCACGCTGTTAAAGGGAAAACCCGTTTTCAATCTATGGCGCCTGGTTTTTTTATCTGTATCGGTCCCGCCACGAGGTTACCGGGGCCGACCGCGTCCCGATCAAAGCCTTACCCGAATCAATCCATCACGTGCCCGAGCGGGCCACCTCACCCGTCGATACAATCGAACACCACGAATAACCTTAGAACATGACAACTACCTGAAGCGATACGAGCTGTCACACGAAGCTCGAACTTCACTAACATCACATATTCACAAATCAGTACAGATCCGTAAGAGTCGTCGGGCGGTAGAAGGCGCGGGGCCCGGACTGAGGGCTCCCCTGCGGCCGGCGCCGCGGCGTCCGCGAGCACTCTCAGGCGTGAGTGAGTCCGCGCGCGTCGGGGCCGCGTGCACGCGTCCGTGGCATGGCGTGCTGCGTGCTCGTGCTAGCTATCGACCGTGCGCCGGCCGCGCGCCGCCCAGCGACTGACGCGGGAGCGATGCGCGCGCACCCCCGCACCGCGCAGGGCCGCTCCCGTCACGCCGCGCAAACATCACCTATTCCCGCCGCCCGGCACCGCCGCCCCGCGAGACCTGCGACTTTCCCCTCACTATCCGCTACCCATCCTAGTACGCAGCCCTCCTTATAAGAACAACTTGAACATAAATCTAGAAAAGCAACGCTGAACAATTTTTGATGCATTAGAAATCTGAAAAGTGTAAGGAAACTCCTGAAAAATGAAAAGTAGCAGGGCCCGAGATCACGTGACGGGAGGCTAGTACGTCACTTCCCGCCACTCCGACAACCCTGCGAGGCGTTGCTCCCGTGTTTATTTTCGGCAGCGGCCGCGGTGCCGAGAGCGCCGCGTGCCCGCCCGTCGCCATGGCAACGCGCCCCAGACGCCGCCGAAGCCCCCCGACGACTCCCGAGCGGTCCCGACCGACCTGGAGGCAGGCTAGACCTGGATTTTTGAAAACAGGATCGCCTAACCTGGTTTCTTGCACTTGTTTATTGAGTGGCTAATTGCCCGCCCACGCTAAGTTCGTGTGCGACTCGTGTACCTCCTTAATTCGAGCTTGATGAGAGCTTCAAAGGAAAAGATGAGATTTTGCCCTAAAAATCTTGCTGTAAATAAAGCACCTACGTATGTATTACGCAAGGATTCAAATACGAATAATTAAATCAAAAACGGTAAATTTTCGTTCGTTCGTATATAAAAGTGATAACGCGTTTTATGCCGCCCAACGTATGGCAGAGTAAAAAAGACGATAGTGCCGAAACCGTCGCCAAGTAAAGAGGATAAAAAGAAATGTCCACACATTAATCATGTATAAGGTAACGTCATATTTTTTGATAATAAAAGCAATAACTATGTATTTATCATCAAAAAATTACAGTTACAAAAATAAATAGGTTTGAAGACACTGCATCATCTTATTATGCTCATACAATAATTTTATGATTGGGGAACAATCACATAATGTACGTGCAAAAAGGCGATTCAAACTTCGAGTTGCGGACCTAGCCCATTGACTACAACTACCCTTGTCCATTTTTATATTTAATTGTACTTAAAAGACAATGCCAATTTTTGTAGGAGAGGTGCCGTCTTTTTTTTTCTTGCGCAAATATCGTTTGTTATGAGCTCAAGAATATATATAACCATGTTCGGTTGGTGGATGTGAGGAAACAAAAGACGGCATTTTTAGGCAATGCCTTTTATTAATCGACTTCATTTATCAAATACAAATAATTTTACTTTTAAAAACTGTTACCCCGTTTGAACTACATACATTAACATACGACTGACGACGACCGACGTGATGACTGCAGAAAAAAGTAATAGAGGAGGATGTGCGCCGCTATTTCAAGCTAGGCATTTCGAATGCCGCCGGAAATTCACCAGAGCATGCAAAAAGCACTCAGAGATACCCAGATGGAGCGTTGCCCCAGAGACTTGCAGCCTGCAGGGCCGGCAGGTAGCCGACGTAGGAAAATCAGAACTTAAAATGTCGATCATAGAACAGCCAAATACAAGAAATAAAACAACGAAAACGTATCAAAGTCGGTTTAAGTAGGTATTTTAAATGTAGCCACGATTTTTTTAATTCGAATTAATTTGTTTTATGAATAGTAGTCACGTAAATATGAGAAAGCATTGTACTCTTAAATTTGAGTATACCTTATTTCATGTGCAAAGATAATGTTTCACGTGGTGGAAGAAAACTTAGATATACATAGGTAGCCGTGGGGAAAAATGTAGTCACTGCTAATTCGGTTAAAATTGTTGAAATCAGTTAGTGTAGCTAAACAGGCAGTTATTCTAAAAGTCTAAACGCATCAAATAGTAAGCTGATTTATATGTACTACTTACATAATAAAATAAGTATAACACATATCAATATGACGTAAACAATACGCTAGAAATAATGCAAAAAAGTTTGATTAATATTAGTTTTTCACTAACCTGGATTTCATCACTTGGTGAACAGGTACCAGCTATTTAGGCGCACAAATACAGCCTCTTGCAAAAGTTCTTTAAACACATTCCTACTGTTTAATTTACGATTACGAATTGTTATCACACACACTTCACTGAACATGGTTAATTCCAAACCGAGGGTCGCGGGTTTGAATCTCGCTGAGGCCAAATATAATATAATAGTCCACGGAGTATAATATAATAGTCCACGGAGCTAATTTATTAAAAAAAACTTCAAATGAGTCTTCGTCGATAAATAATAAGCCACAGATCATCACTTCACTCCATTCTTTAGCTATATTATCAGAGACTTCATTTAGACAATTCCCCCATTTCTAATTCTACAGCCAACTTACCGCTCGTTGCTCCTGAATTTAATCTTGCAAAGTTACGATTTGACTGTTTTTAAAGTCCGGAGTCCGCTTATCGCCCGACATCGCCTGTTTTCGCTAAAGTTTCGCCGCTTACCTTCTAAGCAGTATTTTAATTACAACTAAGATTTATCTCGCTTGGGAAGCGATTTTCCATTCGCGAAACAGTTTATTGATTGCACTTCACCAAGAGTTTGTTAGGTGTCTAGAATTAACGACGCGCCAAGGGATTGCGAATAAAACTTATCAATTAGTTGTTTTAGTGATACTACGACACAATGTTAAGATCATGGACTAAATAAATAAACTGAGAGAAGAGTAGGTCTGAAATTTATAAGAACTTTTTTGTTTTACAACTTGTCACGCGCGCCTAAAATTATAATTAAATGAAACCAAAACTTAAACAAACTTAGAAGGATGAACATCGCGTTCCAATCGCCATTTTGTAACTTGACAGTATTAATTTGAAATAACATTCCTACCGTCAACATCACACGACCGCCAACAACACAGACATACCTACTAAAAACATTCCTTTCGACGCAGGAGTTGGATGTACATATTTTTAATAGGCTTTACTAATTTGTGATGTCGTAGATTGCACGTTTGAAAAAAGCTAATTGATAAGTAATTACTTCTCAAATTAATGATATTCATTAAAGAGGACTATGTACTGGTCCTATTTGTCCTTTTTAGGGTTCCGTAGCCAAAATGGCAAAAAAACGGAACCCTTATAGATTCGTCATGTCTGTCTGTCTGTCTGTCTGTCTGTCTGTCTGTCCGCCAGTCTGTCACAGCCACTTTTTTCCGAAACTATAAGTACTATACTATTGAAACTTGGTGAGTAGATGTATTCTGTGAACCGCAACAAGGTTTTCATACGAAAATAGAAAAAAAAATAAAAAAATGGGGGGTCCCCATAGTTAGAACTGAAACTGAAAATATATTTTTTCATTGAACATATACGTGTGGGGTATCTATGGATAGGTCTTTAAAAATTATATTGAGGTTTCTAAGCTCATTTTTTTCTTAAGTGAATACTTTGCGTGACAGACTCTTCGAAAGTGGAAAAAAGTGTGTCCCCCCCCTCTAACTTCTAAAGTGAGAGGATGATAAATCTGAAATAAATATATAATGTACATTACCATAAAAACTACCAACGAAAATTAGTTCGAACGAAATCCATTCAGTAGTTTTTTTAATATGTCAAAAATAGACTTTGTACGGAACCCTCAGTGCGGGAGGCCGACTCGCACTTGGCCAATTTTTTTATTAATGACCGCAAGACCATAAAAAAATTTCTCATTATCACCGAAATTCTATATTTTTTTGCAATACCGCCAAATCGCCATAGATAATTGTGCTACAATGCCATCTAGAAAGTATTCTTAACACTAAATGATTGCTACTTGCTAATATCCGTTAATTTTACTCACGCCTTAAATTATAATATTTTACGACATTAAAGATAGATCAAGTATATAGTAATAATTTTACATCGAAACGCGTTAATTGAAATAAAACTATCCAATGATTGTTGAACGTAATAAAGAATGTCACTGTCTGTCAGTGTCATCTCCGTTACTGACATTTATAAAAATTGAGGTTAGGTTCTTAGGTTGTGTGTATCTTCAAGAATGGTTATTTAAGTTTTACTTAATTTAAACAACGAAACGATGTCCATAATACGAGCAGGATTTCAGAAAATATCCAACGTCCTCAGAAATGGCCCAGGTCTGTATAGAAATCGTATTAGATTCACTGTTAACAAAATCGTAGAACTAGAGCTAAATAAAGTATCTTCATTTCAGGAATATTGTCCAGATTTATAACGAACATAGCACCCGTTGAAAACAAAACAGCTGCGGAAACACAGAAAGATGTCATTGCAACTTGTAACAAAATTATAGAAGATCAGAGTTCACGTAACTTTGCAATAGTACATCTGCTGGGCAAACAGTGGCGAGTTACTGACGGTGATTTGTTAGTTGTGGAGGGATACTGGCCACCTAACATTGGGGATAAAATAAAGCTAGATAAAGTACTGCTAGCTGCTACTAAAGACTTTTCTTTGATTGGAAGGCCAGTTGTGCAGCCAGGCCTAGTGGATGTCACTGCTACTATAATTTCCAAAGGATTATCACACACAAGAACACATTTCAAGAAGAAGAGGAGGAAGCAATTCATGCGCATTAACTTCCAGCGAGCTCAACAGACAATACTGAGAATCAACTCCGTTGAAATCAAAAGCAAGATCAATGAACCTCCTGGCAATGTCTTTTAAGTACATATTTTTACAATTATTGTTCAAGTAGGTAATAAAACTAGATTAAATATTTTATGTTCTGTTTTATTTCTCAAAATTCTGTCATTCTCAAAGCGTACATAATAGATTATTTGATAAAATTTCTTTCAATAATTTACACATTCTCAAGTCTCAAATTTAACATTATCACAGTATTCCTGAAAAACATTTTTATGATCTTCTTTTAAAAACCTTTTCATGCCCTTAAATAAATAAAAAGTCTTCCTATTTTCAAACAGACTTTTCAATATTACCAAAAACTTTGAATAATCACCATCATTTTTGTAAGATGAGATTGAGGTCTGAAACAATTTGTATTCCTCGGCATGCAATAACACTTTTATCTCCTTGACAAAGTCTATCAAAGAAGTTGGAGCTATTTTTTCTACAACTTGTTTTGTTGAATCATTATTTTCCAAGTTGTCCTCAAATCCAAATGGCTTAATTTTCAATTTTTTTCTTTTGGCTATAATAGTCACACTGGAGTCATCTGTTGTTCTTTTGTGAATAGTGACCAAAGATTGGGTGGAACTTTGAGATGAATCTTTACTGCTATCCAGTGCACTGAAGAGATCTTTTGCTTGTTTTGGCTTAAATTCATTGACATAAGCTGAAGACTGGCCATTCTTGTAAAAATCCATTGAGAAATCAGCATAAACTTCATTTGAATTTGGATATTGACTGACAGATTTCTTAGCTGCCCCTTTATTTATTATTCTAGCATTGGTGGCAGGAAAAGAAACACCACCAATGTTGTTTGATCCATATTCAGCTGATCTTTTATTGACTTCATCAGGAAGCAATGGTTTCAACTTTGGAGAAGGCAAAGTAGTTTCTGCAGTTTTGAAAAATCTGCATATCTCACTGACAGTCTCTCCAAATTTGTTCGAGACTTTTATGTGGTCTCTTAACCACGCTGACAACTGGTTCTTTAACTTGGGACTATTAAATCTACCATCACAAAGTAAAATAGCTCCATAGTCGTTTTTGTGTCGTATCACTCTCCCAATTGCTTGATTTACAGCCCTTGTTGCTTCTAAGGAATACCATTCATCACCAGATAGGAAATCTTTATTATTTACTCTAAGTTCCTCCAAATATTTCTTTTTTAGAATTATTCTAGGGTCCTTCAATGGTGGAAATGGTAATCCCGTAATAATTACAGCTCTCCCATTCATATCTGCAAAATCTAAGCCTTCAGAAACTTTACCCCTGCATACTGCCATGAAACAAGCCCCTTTTGTACTTGGGTCACTTATTTTTCCATAAAAGTCATTGATGATAGCATTGAATGTGTCCTTCCTTTGTGGTTCAACAAATATTGGCTTGATGTTATTTATACTAGACCAAATCCCTTCTGCTTGCCAAGCTTCTTGACATTTGGTCATTATTGGATATGAAGGAAAAAATACTAAAAGTCCATCAGGTATAACTCTAGAAAAACTTAATATTGTTCTGCCTAAAGAAGAGATATATTTTGGGTTATCTCTGTTTTGATAGTTTGAATTTAGAGGAGTGTTGTCAGGACCTTGACTTACTATTTTTACACAAATCTGACTGCCAGTGACTATATGAGGATTCTCTAACTGGACACCAATTGGAATACCTAGTTCTGATATTAAAGGTTTCAAGGGTGCTAAGGTACCACTGGTTAAAATTATACTTCTAACATTTTGGTCTAACAGTTGTTTCATTCCAAATCCTGGACTAAAACACCAATAGCTAAGGACACGCTCAGCAGATTTGGAACTATTACCACGCATAACAGCTCCCCAGCTATCGGACTTCTTATTTTTCTTCTCTTCCACTTGAATATGTACTTTGTAGCACATTTTCACTCTTTCTTTATAAGTATGTGATGTGCCACTATATACAACACTAAGCAAATCTGAAATCTTTTGTAATCCAACTCCTTTACGTTGAAATGGTGAAGCACTAGCAGTTGATAGGTATGTAACAAGGTTTCCAAGCAATGTTGTTACAGCAGCTTGATTGTGGTCCATGATTTCAGCTTTAGCAAGGAGGTCAAAGATAAATCCACCAGGGAATGTGGACCCCTCACTGCCTAAGCTTATTTCATCTAAAGCTTTTTCAAATGCCAGCATCATTTCTTTAAGGACACACAAGTCATCACATGTGAAATCCTTTGGCTGATTATTATCTACAGTTGCATCCAGCTCCTCTGAATTTTCACTAAAAGACCTCATAACATGTGTTATTTCTTCAATGCACAATGCTATGTCTGTGCTTCGAATTTGCAAAGATGCCGATTCTTCACACATTTTTTCAACATTATGAGCTTCATCTAGTATCACTATATTGTTCAGCAACTCTATACCATTAGCCTTTCTTGATTTAGGATCTAACAAATAATTATAAGGCATAAATATAATATCAGCTTCCTGCTTCAATTCTTTTGACAAGTAGTATGGACAACATTTTAGTTTTTTGCCAACATTAACCAGATCTTCTATGTCAAGTATTTCATCACCTTTAACTGATCTGTCTTCCTTCTTTGAATCAACATTGTTGTAAAAATAGCATGTTTTTGATTTGACTTTTAATTGACACATGTGCACTTTGTTCATATTATTTGTTTCTTTGGACACCTCGGGGTGTATGCACATCTGGTCTCGCGAGCCCAACACAGTTGCTTTGACATGTCTGTAACTAGATCTCTTCAGTTCTTGCATGGCCTGGGTGAGTTGGGAGTGTGTACGCGACGAGTATATTATTTTTGGCATACCCCAAGAGGCGGTTTCTTTTCCTTTGCCGGCTCCTGACTTCAAATTGTCCCGCAAAGATCCACTGAATCCTCCACCACTATGATCAGCGAAATTGCCAAGTTGAGCATTCATCTGCAATTGCGCCTTCTTCACTAATAGCCAGGCTAGTGAAGAACATAACAAACTTAAGGTCTTGCCTGTACCTGTGGGAGATTCTAGTAATGCATGAGTATTGTTTTGAAGACTTTCTATCACACGTTCCATGTAGTCCTTCTGCACATCATATGGCTCGAACGGAAAGTTAACAGGTATACCTGATATCATTACTTCAGGCATTTTGAATTCTTTTTACTTTATTTACAATATTTCGGATATCATTCTATTTTCATGCACGTAAAACAAACACCTGATTTTTTGACATTGACATTTCAGTTTTCCCGCCAAGGAGCATCATGTATTTTTCTGTGAACAAAAATAAATTATAAATGATTTGGTATGTAAATAATATGACGGCTGGGTGGTGGCGCCACATGAATTGGAAACCGAACCACAGATTATGGGATAAGAGTGAGCGGTCACTCTGGCGGAACGTCAAATGGGCAGCCATCTTGCACTCACTTTTTGGAGGAGCGTGACGTTGGTTGCACATCATCGACGGATCGCCGATCATCCCCGTTTTATATCCTTTATCATTTTGATGAGATTAATAGTAATTGGTCAATTAGTGATTACCAGTGATTAAATACCCTTGCAAGTAATGAATGGTTCCGTTAATAATGGAGGACAGCCTACATCAGAAGTGGGATGCAGCTCAAGCTCACAATATGGAATTCAAAATTCTACTCGAGCTGACCTGACAACATGGGATGCAACTTAAGCTCACACCAAGGGATACACCACAGAAATAAATCGAGATAGCACGGCTAAGATAAAAAGAAAATGTAGTTGCATATTATCTGCAACGTCTTATATTATGCTACGGTGATAGTTGTGAAAACTGACAACATGTTAAGGACCATGGAATATAACGCATTGGAGGGAAAATTTTGCATGGGTGCAGAACAGATGAATCACGACTTTATTGCTCTCATGAAAGCAACGTAGACGCCTACGTCGAGGAGTTGGGACACATTGATATTCGAAATACGGGGTCCAGCGGCTGGCGGCAGTGGACGGTAGCAGCGCGGTAACGACGGACGTTCATAGCGCTGAGGCATACCAGCCAAAGGGACGAGGAGACAGAGGGACTGTGCGGCGCCAGCGCGTCAGCGAGAGCTCTGGCCGGTCGTGGGGATAGCGAGAGGCCAGCGCAGGTGCAGCGTGCAGGGTGGCCAACGTGTGGATGTCTGGGTCGTGCTAGTACCTACCGTGCACCTTGATGCATAATCCGGTTAGCTGTATTGTTCTCATAATATAAGTGCTGAATGCTCGTTGATTAAAGAAATTCAAGATAAAATCTGATTTATTGGCACAAGTTGTACGGTGCAGTGGCGACTATACCAATAGGTTGTCCTATAGGATGCGCACGGACTGAATTAGCGTGTTCAGGCATTGTTACATGCAGGCATTGATAGTCTAGTTGTTCTCAATATGCTAGCTTAGTTCTTCTAGTGAAGAAGCAAGTTGAATGTTAGTTCTACGTCTATGTAATTTTACCAAATATAAGAGACCAGTTAAGATTATTAGTTTCTGTTGTAGTAGAAAATGAGTAGGGCTTAATGGTATACTACCACTCAAATTTGACGGGCCTGTTCTAGTGGTCGGAGACTCTTGTTACAAGACCAGGGGTAGCTGGTTCGAGTCCTGCTGGGAGCAAATGTTTGTGTGGTGAACATCGGCAGTTGTGCTTCAGTCGTGGATGTTAATGAAAGTGTTTATGTGTCTATTCATTCCCTAAGTTTATAACTGTATGTAATCCCATAGTGTAGGCCTCAGGCTTGATTTGAAGTTGGGTAGTTGGTATGTTAGTCCTTAGAATTTAATTTAATTAAATAAGCAACTTCCTGGGGAGGTACCTCCACCTGGCGGAGGACCACTGTGTTTAAGCTGGTGATTAAGATTTACCAGTGCTCGATTTGGAACGGTATGGTATGTTTTGGAGACAAGCAACGCATCAGCGACCCTTGTGTTTTTGTTGGTGTCCATGGGCAGCGGTGATCACTTGCTATCAGGTGATCCGCTTGCTCATTTGTCTTGTGCTGACATAAAAACAAAAGCAACTGTATTGTGCGATCCAAGCTAATGATTGTAGAATGCCGATAATATTCCCATGTTTTTAGAAGCTTGGTCAGGAGTGGCCGAGTGTTGGCAAAGTATACTGCTGGTGTGTTTCTATTTTCAGATACAACAAGGTCATTTGTTGTGTCAAGTGTTGGTGAGTTGGCGCTTCGATTGTGGGTCTACACCAACTACTTCACACGAGGACGTGTGTAGCGCAGGATAGCCGTGATGGGACATCAGCGAAGTGCTGCCATCTTTCGAAGCTGGAAGACATCAGTGCCTGCGGATATGGCGGGAACTACGTTTCGCGCGCTTCGACGGAGTCGTGATGTTGGACTAACTTATAGTGATCATGTATCCCTGTCTGACTATGTTTCACTTAAAAGAATGCAGATCATGTTCGGGAAATTGTTAACCGCCTCTCCATAATGGAAACTGATACCAGATATGTTATGCAATCATTGCCGTTATGTTAAAAGTTGTTGATGTTGTGTGAAAGATTTACGCTCGTGTAGTTGAATGAAGGGACTGGCCTAGCGGTCGACGTCCTTGGTCGAGCTGATATGTAGCATTCTGAGTGATGTGCTTGTGCGTGTAATTGATTGGAGGGACTAGCCTAGCGGTCGACGTCCTTGGTCGAGCTGATATGTAGCATTCTGAGTGTTGTGCTTGTGCGTGTAGTTGATTGGAGGGACTGGCCTAGCGGTCGACGTCCTTGGTCGAGCTGATATGTAGCATTCTGAGTGATGTGCTTGTGCGTGTAGTTGACTGGAGGGACTGGCCTAGCGGTCGACGTCCTTGGTCGAGCTGATACTTAGCATTCTGAGTGATGTGCTTGTGCGTATAGTTGATTGGAGGGACTGGCCTAGCGGTCGACGTCCTCGGTCGGGCTGATACGTAGCATTCTGAGAGATGTGCTTGTGTGTATAGTTGATTGGAGGTACTCAAGCCTGGTTGAAGGGACAGTGAGTCCGTTTCATGCTATTTGGGCTGAACGGAGGGACTCATTGGTCCGGCCAGAGGTAACTCAAGCCTGGTTGAAGGGACAGTGAGTCCGTTTCATGCTATTTGGGCTGAACGGAGGGACTCATTGGTCCGCCAGAGGTAACTCAAGCCTGGTCGAAGGGACAGTGAGTCCGTTTCATGCTATTTGGGCTGAACGGAGGGACTCATTGGTCCGGCCAGAGGTAACTCAAGCCTGGTCGAAGGGACAGTGAGTCCGTTTCATGCTATTTGGGCTGAACGGAGGGACTCATTGGTCCGCCAGAGGTAACTCAAGCCTGGTCGAAGGGACAGTGAGTCCGTTTCATGCTATTTGGGCTGAACGGAGGGACTCATTGGTCCGGCCAGAGGTAGGCAGTCTCAAGCCTGGTCGAAGGGACAGTGTAGTCCGAATCATGCACTTGGGGCTGATCGGAGGGACTCACTGGTCCGGCCAGAGGTAAGTAGTCTCAAGCCTGGTCAAAACGACAGTGTAGTCCGGTTCATGCTTTTAGGGCTGAGTGGAGCCAGTGGTAGAAGTCTGTTTGAGTGATGAGTCTGAAGGGACAGTGTTAACTGGTCCGGAGCTGCCATCTTGAGTTATTAAGGATGTAGACATGTTGAGGTCAAATTATAGAGTGTTCTGTTACAGAAGTTCCTTTACGCCCGAGGACGGGCGCTTGTCAGAATGGCCGTGACGGCTGGGTGGTGGCGCCACATGAATTGGAAACCGAACCACAGATTATGGGATAAGAGTGAGCGGTCACTCTGGCGGAACGTCAAATGGGCAGCCATCTTGCACTCACTTTTTGGAGGAGCGTGACGTTGGTTGCACATCATCGACGGATCGCCGATCATCCCCGTTTTATATCCTTTATCATTTTGATGAGATTAATAGTAATTGGTCAATTAGTGATTACCAGTGATTAAATACCCTTGCAAGTAATGAATGGTTCCGTTAATAATGGAGGACAGCCTACAAATAATATTACTCATACATTTGAAAATATTCTTCATCATAATTAAAGCTATTTAAAAAGAAAACATTTTTTTTATTGTGAATTTCAATCATTGGCATATTTGTATTCCGGTAGATCCGTAAAATGGAAATACATGCGTGGAAATGACAGATCCTCATCATAACCTCAAAATATTCATCAAAACAAATGATCTGTCTGAACTGTAAGATATTTTTTCGAAAATGAAAGTGACTGTGGAACAAGAATACACTTCAGTAGCATGTAATCGCACGCCTGAGATAGTTGACTGGAATCAGGATGGTTTTATTTGTTTCGGAGCGTCACACGCAGTTGTTATTTACAATACGGTATTTGTTTACTCATTTATTTCTTTGTTGTTAACGTTATAAGAAATACAGTTTATATATAATGGCAACTTTAAACCTATCTTGATTACAGAAGCAAAAAGGAAACGATCCTCTCACAGTACTTAGTCATCACACATCCTTAGTAAATTCTGTGAAGTGGCTGCGTAAACCAGATGGCACATGCTCGGAGCTGGTCTCATGCTCAGCGGACAAAACCGCTGCCGTTTGGAGCTGTAAGGATGGAGTCTGGAAGGTCACCAATAAGCTCACAGGCCATACAGATGGTGTCACTTGTGTATTTGGACTTTACACGGAGAAGGATGATTTAATTGTATACACAGGATCAATAGATTCGACCATTAAAGTATGGGAAAGGAAAAATGGTTAGTGCTACCTAGTAAATAACTATAACATATTAATCTACACAGCATTTTGTGTTCATTTATTTGTTGCTATAATTTTTCTATCTTGAATGTTGCACATGCAATGGCCCGTGGTGCCAGATAATGGGTGCCACGGGCGCACCCGACCTATCCTTATACTTCAAAGTTTACATAGAGAGCACCATAGAAATTTTGCCCAGGTTGCTGGTACACTAAATCTCTAAATACAAAGAAATCTTAGCTAAAATGTTTCTTTTGCAGGTGAAACAGTTTTAAAACAGACAATAAGCCTGAACTCGGGGCTCTGTCTGACATTCCACGCTCACCTGCTGCCTAAAGTGAACAAACCAGTCCTGTTCTGTGCATTGGACGACCATAAGATACATGTATTTGCGGGTGATGACGAGTACCACAGAGTCAACACACTGGTGGGGCATGAAGACTGGGTTAGAGGACTGGATGTCCTTGATGCTGGTAAGATATAAATTAACTTAGATTATGTAAAATAAAGTACCTTTTTTTATGAAGAAATTTATTTCGTATGTGGTAACTGACACATCCAAATAGTCAATTGTTCAAAGTGAACCTTGAACTAAACTTGTTTATTGCTACTTCTATTTAATATGCATAAAACAAAGTTAGAACATTTTTCAATGTATTTGTTACATAAAAAATCATTGTGTCTAAAAACTTACAACCCGGACCATTTGAGAAACAAAGTTTATTTAAAACCTTTTTTCATCATGTCAAAAAAAAGTAAATATTGTACTTTGTATTGTATTTAGTACTGTTAATGCTGAACAATATTAAAATACATTTCTAATCCACAGATGAAACCACCATCATACTAGCTTCAGCATCCCAAGACACATACATTCGTCTCTGGCGCATACAACTACATGTTGAACTAGCGCCTGCTGTCGGGATCCAGGTGGAGGAGAAGTTGTTCCACGCATACGGGCGCGACTGGTCCGTGAAGCTGGACGCCGTGCTGGCGGGACACGAGGGCTGGGTGTATGGCATACAATGGCATCCTTGTACTTATAATAAAGGTGAGATTTGACAACACACTTGGTGTAGTGGTCAAGAAGTTGACTATTACACCAAGAGGTAGCAGGTTCAATCCCGCGCTGGCCAAATATTTGTGTGATTTGAACACGTCTGTTTGCTTTATGCCTAAAGAGCGAATAGAGTAAGTTGGCCAATGCAGGACATGCCAGATTAGGTCTGCAATAATGTTGACTTTAAATTATCTGAATTTGTTCCATTTCCACTGAAGAATTCACCCCTAAAATATTTGTACTATACGACAAATTGTAGTACAGTAAAAACATCTTACCAAAACTCAAGAGGCCAATAACATTACAGAGACAAATCAAAAGCAGCCAGTACACCGCCTCCTCTCCTCATCTCTGGACAAGACCCTTATCGTGTGGGAGCCGGAGACGGGCGAGGGGGCGGGCGTGTGGGTGGAGCGCGTGCGCGTGGGCGAGGTGGGCGGCAGCGGGCTCGGCTTCTACGGGAGCAGGTTCGGCCCGCGGGGGGAAGCGGTGCTGGGACATGGGTACAACGGGTCCTTCCATATTTGGAGGAGGAATAAGGTGATTACCATTTCAATTCAAATCAAATCAAATCAAATAATTCTTTATTCTTGTAGAACTCTGCAAGGTACTAATAAATCGTCAATAAAAAGTAATAGCACAATAGAATGACTCGAAAACCGACTTTGAAATGCAGAAGAAGCGGCGAAATTATTAAAACAACAGATTAAAATCCCTACTAATATTATAAATGCGAAAGTTACTCTGTCCTTTAAACCTCTAAACCGATTTTGATGACACTTGGCACAGACAATCTTTATTTCCTGAGAAAGAACATAGGCTACCGTTTATTTTTACTTTAATACTCATTACTTTTTACAGAAATTAAAAAAAAACTATATTATAGATATCGGTATCTGATCATCTATGGTCTGTGGTATCTACAGGACTCGGGCGAGTGGGAGCCGCAGGTAGTGTGCGGCGGTCACTTCGGCGGCGTGGAGGACGTGAGGTGGGAGCCCGGCCGCGCGCGCTACCTCGCCAGCGTCTCCGCCGACCAGACCACCAGGGTGCACGCGCCTTGGAAGAGAGACGGTAAGCGGAACATACTGAAGACGTAACGTGAGTGTCGTGAACTGCCTTTAAAACCTCATATCCTCTCAATTTTCTCCATAATTAGGTTATGTTAAGCAAAACTTCGGAGTGATAGCCGATTTCGCAACCGTTATTACTAAACATCATTACACGGAATGTAGTGCGGAATTTTTTTGTGTAGGCATTATTTTCTATATTTTCCCTCGGCAAATCCAACGATTTAATCGTTCTTGTTTTTCATGTCATTAGATCCTATTTCAAAGATATTTTAGCAATTTTCATTACATAGTGTATGGGAAAAGTTTTTTACGATTTAGGACATTACTAGTACTCAATCCTCGAATGTCCACTAGAGTCATTTGATCCTTACATAAAGGATTGCCTATCTCAGCATATTTTTGCTGACTGTAACTTTTTTCCAAAATCTGTGAATTCAGGTGAAAATATCTCATAAAGTAATGGATGGTTGCCTTACAACGTTTTGTTGTAACTGCAACATTTAATATACTTGCAAAACTGTGAATGGAAAAGAAAGGCTTACAGGTAACCTCTCCATCTGCCCGCAGGCGTGGTCGAGTGGCACGAGGTGGCCCGCCCGCAGGTGCACGGCTACGACCTGGCGTCGCTGGCGCCGGTCAGCGCCACGGTGTTCGCGTCCGCCGCCGAGGAGAAGGTGGTGCGCGTCTTCACGGCCCCAGTCAACTTCCTGCACAACTTCACCAATATTACCGGGGAGGTGTTAGCCGATGAGAGTGCTGGTAAGATTTCATTGATGATGTACGGACCACACTTTTTTTCGTAGCTCGTGCTTTTGGTGCCTTATTATGCCATGTAGTAACTCATATTCGAAACTTTTACGCTTAATGTCAAATTTTACTGTCAAACCACAGAAAAACATTTTTAGCGCCCTCTATAGTTTCTGCACGGTGCCTATAGCGAGGCGTAAAAGAGCACCTTGTGGGCCGGCAGAGTGGGGGTGACTGACGCTACTGCTTTCGTTACGTTGCACCAGTTTTCCTCTCGTCTGGACTTCACTTCCACTCATCATCAGTTGGAGTGGGGTCATTTGCTAGGCTAAATATAAATAAAAAAGTGCTTCCACATCTGTTCGAATCGAAGAAAATTTAATTTAAGCATAATTGTTGTTTAGCGGCCCCTGAAGGCGCTTCGGTGCCGTCCCTCGGGCTGTCCAACAAAGCCGTATTCGGCGGCGACGCGGCCGCGCCAGAGGACGAGGATCGCTACTTCGTTCCTGTGACGCTCACTGGTATGTATTTCTCTTAGAAGCACTTATTACTTTGAATAGAGGTAAGTCTCCCGGTCATGATGACCTAAGCATCGAGCATCTGAAGTATGCGGGGGTTCACCTGCCGCGAGTTCTGGCGATGTTTTTTAATGTTTGTGTCAGTCATTGTTACTTACCAGATGAATTGATGAATACTGTTGTTGTACCCATTATAAAAAATAAGACCGGTGATGCCTCTGACCTGTCCAATTATAGGCCCATATCGCTGGCTACAATTATAGCTAAAGTGCTGGACAGTTTGCTTAATAATAGATTAAGTGAAAGTTTAAAAATTCATGACGCTCAGTTTGGTTTCAAACCGGGCCTGTCCACTGAGAGTGCTATTTTCGCCCTCAAGCAAACTGTACAGTACTACACATCTAGAAAAACTCCAGTGTTTTCGTGTTTTTTGGACTTGTCGAAGGCATTTGACTTGGTTTCGTACAATATACTGTGGAAAAAGCTTCAGTGTGAGTCTAGTTTGCCTCCTGAACTCATATCCATATTTAAGTATTGGTATGACAATCAGAGAAATTATGTAAGGTGGGCTGGCTCGCGATCGGAGGTGTACGGCTTGGAATGCGGATTGAGACAGGGGGGTCTAAGCTCTCCAAGGCTTTTCAATTTGTACATAAATCAGCTGATCGAGGAGCTCAGTGGCACGTGTATAGGGTGCCATGTAGGTGGCGTTTGTATCAACAATATTAGCTACGCAGATGATATGGTGCTGTTGAGCCCCTCGATCGGGGCATTGAGAAGGCTGCTTCAGATATGTGAAGCGTATGCAGTGGCTCATGGGCTCAGATATAATGCGCTTAAAAGCGAGTTCATGGTGTTTCAGGCTGGGGCGGATAGGAGTCGACGGAATATACCGTCCGTCACTCTAGGAGGCACCCAATTAAAAAGAGTGTACCGTTTTAACTATCTGGGCCACTGGGTCACTGACAGTTTGATGGACACGGTGGACGTGGAAAGGGAGCGTAGGGCGCTCTGTGTTCGCTGTAATATGTTGGCTCGCAGATTCGCACGATGTAGTAAGCAAGTTAAACTGACGCTTTTTAAAGCATACTGTCAGACGTTCTACACGTGCGCTCTGTGGGTTGGTGTGACGCAGCGGGCATATGGCGCGCTACGCGTCCAATACAATAACGCATTCAGGATGTTGTTCGGCTTGCCGCGCCACTGTAGCGCGTCATCCATGTTCGCCGAGGCACGAGTTGACTGCTTCTTCACGATCATCCGTAAGCGCTGTGCCTCGCTGTGGACGCGCGTACGCGACACGTCCAACGGCATCCTGAGTGCGCTGGCTGACCGCTGGGATTCCCCCCTGCTACGGCATTGGGTGCGCCTGCATGCCCCTGCCGCACGCTATCAGTACATGTAATGTGGGGTTCCGGACGGAAGCCATTATTAAAATATGAAACCTATGTAGATTTAAGTACTAACACTAGAATAAGGTATCACTGTTACTAATACTATGGATTGCAATATTATCTGAAATAAAATGATTGAATTGAATTGAATTACGACTAAAATCCGAATGTCACTTTTATTAGCTGGAGAGCTAGTGAACCCTGCGAATAACGGTCTCCCTGTGTGGTCGGTGTAATGGTAAAGAAGTTTCTTATTAGAACAAGAGGCGTTTTCGAACAGGACGAACATTTGTGTGCATGAACATGTCTGTTTGTCCTGGTCTCGGTGATAAATGTATCTATTTAAGTGTATTTGATGAGCAGATAATTATTGCTGTTGTCTTTCGTTGTGTTTGGTTACGTTAGCATTCATATCTTTTGATACTGTGTGTGTGATTATTGTAAACGAATAAAATACCTAACCGACTGCAGAGCCGCCAACGGAGGAGACGCTGATGCAGAACACTCTGTGGCCGGAGGCGCACAAGCTGTACGGGCACGGCTACGAGGTGTTCGCGCTGGCCGCCAGCCGCGACGCGACCCTGCTCGCCTCCGCCTGCCGCGCCACCACGCCAGAACACGCCGCCGTGCTCATATGGTATGTAGACAACAGAGAACGAACTGACTAGAGCCGCCGACGGAGCTTATCGTGTACTAGCGGCCACCCGCGACTTCTACCCCGTGGATTTATTATTACCTAAAAAAATGAACTATTTTACTCAAAAAGTTTTTTTTTTTTTTCAATTACAACCAACTGTTTCTGAGGTAAGTTCGTTCAAAAAAACAAACCCTTCAGCTTTATCGATATCGAGAATACTGTAAGGGCCACTGGTGCACTGGAGCCAACATTTTACCTCCTAGATTACTCACCCGGTTGAGCAAGCATTACGGGTTTAACAACCCCAACTTAATTTCAATTAAATAGTTTTTCAATTAACCTTGCGGTTCCTTCCATACCAGGGAAACAACAAACTGGCAGCAAATCCAGAAGCTCGTCTCCCACCAGCTGACGGTGACTCAGCTCGAGTTCTCGCCGGACAGTCAGCGGCTCGTGTCGGTGTCGCGCGACCGAAGATGGACGCTATACCAGAGGAGAGAAGGCTCAAACTCGTTCGACGTGGCGGCCAGCAGCGACAAGACGAACGGCGTGCACTCGAGGATCATCTGGTGCTGTGCGTGGGCGCATGATAGTAGCATGTTCGCTACGGGCTCAAGAGATGGCAAGGTCAGTTACAATAGGGTATTTTACACCATGTAAGAAAAAATATAAAAATGCATTTATGTGATAGACTTTGAACAAAATAGATAAAAAAAACGTTGATATTTCACCAAAATCAAATGTGTAAATTTAATAATTCAATTTTAAAGATCGACATTTTTAATCTGTTTTTAATGTGTCAAAAACAGCAGACGCCATTTTAGAATCCGATATGACGTCACTCCGATATTCAGTCAAATACTTTATGAATAATGTTAGTACGTTTTGTTAACTATTTCACTAACCGAGTGACGTCTCGCGAAGAAACATGGCGGCTAGCGTTTTCGCACGTCAATGTCAAGTCCTAATTTGAAACATAAATTTAGACCGTTTATCGGTTTTTTGAAAATAAAAATAAAATATTTGGTAGTACATTACGGCACAAAGATTTATTTTAAGCAGTTTTCAAAAATTGGTGTAATACCTTATTGTTATTCTCATCGTAGAATACGTATAATCACTTGCGTGTTAAAATAAGTTCAAGGGCTGGTTACAGGTCTTAGGTGGGCCACTACTACTAATTGAACATAATTATTTTATTAATTAAACACATTCTATTCGATGCAGAAATAAAAGTAGTTGTCTCAAGATCGAGCAAGCTACTCGTGTTTTTTCATGCCAACATAAAACCAATGCTGATTCCTATATAAATCGGTAATTTTAAATAATTGGGGAGAGGAACACTCTGTATTATGACGTAAAAACTAACAAAAGAATGTCATGCGTTTTGCTTCGACTCGCGCACTCCTAACGGATGACGGACGACCTTCGTTGAAATCCGAGAAACCACGAGAAACAGACCCGTAACGGCGAAAAAAAACAATTAATTGAGGAAAAGGTTTTCATTTGTTCTTCTTTTCCTTATTGCTTAATTAATATTTTCTTTATTTCTTTGCCTCCAGGTGTGCGTGTGGTCCAAAACAGCAACTCGTCAGGAGTCATCGCTAGGCGAGTACGCTCTCGTCGGCTCGCACTTGGAAGTTCCGAAAGCATCCGTCACAGCCGTGGCGTTCGCGCCGGACGTTCGAGACGGAGCTAGACTGGTCGCCGTCGGCTTCGAGTCCGGCAGGATCGGCCTGTACAGCTTCAATAATGAATGGAGTCTACTGCACGAGATGAGTAATAGGTAAGGTTCAAACAACACCAAGATAGAAACAAAATTTTGGGACTAATTTTCAACATATTCAAAGAGCGCTGTTGCTTTCGCTGGCATTGGCATAGTGTCTCTGTCGTCCCCTTGTCATTAAATGATCATGATCTTAACTAATTCAAATTAAGACAGTTTTGTTTTGGACAACAAATACGTTAACGCAGACAGAGTATGATCGCACTATTTGGAAAGCCACAATATATCGTTGTGGTCGCGGTCCTCAGTGAGGGAACGAGAAGTATGTGTCGACACACGCTTGTACATATTTCCCAACTACCTTTGTAACAAATCTGACATATATTTTAAAGTGAGCAATGGGTGAAAGCGTATTCCAACGAGAGTTTGCGCAAATGAAAAATCCGCTAGATGGCAGTAGGTAGGCGTAGGGTCTAACTGGTATGTGATTGGTGAATTTTGACCTGACATTGACAGATATGTCAAAATTCACCAATGACATATCAGTTACACATCACGCCTACGTGTCGCCATCTGGCGGATTTTCAAATCGCAATCACCCTCTTTTTATCGAAGTATTCAAATACTCAAAGACTTTCGTTGCAGCGCGGCGCACCACCTCACGGTGCGGCGCCTCACCTTCAGCCCGCGGGTGGACTCTCAGCCGACCACGCGCCTGCAGCTGGCCAGCGGCGGCAGCGACCATTTCGTGCGGATCACCGCCGTCACCGTCACTTGATCACCTGTATAAATGTATAGGACCTAAATAATAAATAATATAAATGTCATAACAAGGCACTGAGTTTCATTACATAAAAAGGAAATAGGTACCAAAAAATTTCTTGCAATGCAAGCAATGATATCGCTTTTTGCCGAACGTTAAAGGTCAGACGCTGCTGTAACCCTTCTTACGATTTCTTGCCCTATTAGCCTTTCGACCCATCAACCTACATTCTAGTACATCTACGTACAGGATCTCCGACTGCCAATTATCATGGGTGATTTGACACTTTGGTAAGCATGATGATACACACAGAAACGAGCATTCGTGGCTTGACCATTTTATTTTGACTTCACATTGTTCCCTGTTTAACATTAAAATTGGTCCAGTCATCGAATAAAATTTTCTACAATAAGTATAACTTTACAATATTTCCACATTGTTCAGTCTAAAACTTTAAAACCTGTTTGGCCACCAGCAGACAAGCATAGACAAATGTTTGAAAATAATAAAATACAGAGTCTGTAAAATAATTTATCTTCCATTGACACTAAGGTTACCGACAAGGTGGTGAAAGGCCTTAATAATAATAATAATAATAAATAATAAAATTTTATTCAAATCATAATGTTGCACAATTATACATAAAATGGAAAATACATTCTTAAACTAGGTAAAATTAACATAAATGCCTGAACTAGGAGATCCTGTATTTCAGGCGAAAAAGACTAACAATATATAATATGTTCAAAATTTAACCAATAATCACATTTATCAATACATAAATCAAGATTAAAACAATAATAGATAAATATGAATATAATCCTCCGACCGACCGATTTCGGCCATGGCGACCACTTCGACCCCTAGTCAGATCTGCGCTGATGCGCTCTAAGATGGCTTGCATAGCCGATCTTTGCGGCAAATTCTCGTGCACACAGCTGGCACGTCAATTTGCCGTTCACATAATTATAATAAATGGCTGCGGGAGTACGGGCTTTAATCAGGTCGCGTTTAGCGTCCAAATATGAATATAAACATTATAGATAATACAAACACAATCTTTACAATACTTACATACGATATACTTAGGTACAAAGTTTTGGTCAGCAGAATTGTTAACTGGGTCACAAATAGTCACAATCGATGTAGATAGATGTATGTCATCGTCAAGGTTAATTATATTTAATTTAGTAACTATGCGCTTTTTTTTTGTTTCCGTAAGTTGTTTTACAATTGAGGGTTAGTAGGTCAGAGTAGTAATCGGTTATTGTCATGTTAATTATGAGTGTGAGTGAAGAATAAGATGACTAGGTACTAATGTTTTCATGGTACGTGGATTAAAATTAAAAGGAGAGATATTATATGGAACGACTTCACAAACCTTAGAATAAGATATATAATAAAAAAACAAACAAATTAAATTAAATAAGTTACTAAAATAAGGGATTGGCGGCTCTTAGGCACCCTCATAATCTATGGAGTTAATGTACCTTTTCTCGGCCATTAATTTTGCGGGACAGTCCGCAGTACCTGTACTGTGGTTGTGCGGTTTTTTGTAGCGCAAGCAGGTAGCACATTTTGGTTCATCTGCCTTCTTTAGACACTCCTTTATCGAGTGTCCCTGTTCGCCACAGTGGCCGCAGGTGTGGGAGGCTTCCTTGCAAGTCTTGGCCGCGTGTCCGTACTGCTGACATTTAAAACACCGAGTGACCAAGGTGAAATCTCTAACAGGGCAGGATGACCAGTTTACAAACACTCTTTCTTTAGTTATTAGGGCCTTGCGAATTGCTGCAGGTACTTCAACGATGAAGTTACAGGTCTCAGCATCCCTTTTTCCTGACTTGTGGCTTAATTTTATAGAGCTTAAAAATGTGTTCAACTCGGTCTCTTGGAAGTTCTCCGATATGTTCTGGCTATAAAGGCAGGTAAAAACTTCTTTTTCTGACATTGATGTAGGGACTCCAATAATTACTATTCTGGGCTTGCGTTTAAAAGAGTCGTCGACAGTTAGGCCTGAATCAGTAAGTTGAGTCGCGGTTTTCAATTTTTCAATGTCTTCCATCGTCTCAGTGCTTATTATGACACCCCCATTTCTTGTTTTACGAAGTCCTCTTACATGTAGCTTCATCTGTTCCGGGCAAATGATCTTCTGCACAAGAGTCTTAGTGTCCTCGCTTGTCTTTAGCTGGTCGTTAGGGTAGATGGCAACGGAGCGCACGTGTAAGGGCTGGATAAAGTTGTTACTGCCCTTTTTTACCATGTCGGCAAAGGAGGATGTCAAGGCGGGTTTCGTTGAATTTTCAACAGTTGATTTTATTTCGTCCAGCTGCTGGGATAGGTCTAATTCGGTCTGCAGAGATTTTAAGGTTGAATGTGCCTGTATCGTATTCAGTTTTAAGGATTGGTATTGAACTGCCATCTGCGAAGTGCCATGTAGCACCTTACGGCATAAATTGCTGATCCGCATTTTATGTTCAGTGTTCAGTTTTCCCTCCATGGCTGTACGGCACACTTCGTCAAGGCATTGTTCAATGGTCGACATCCAGGACTGTATTTCCGGGGTAGAGACAACCTCCAGGGTAGGGACATTGATTTCCTGGCTCTTCGGTCTGGGACTGGGCACTGGTGCTTCTACAGGGCCCTGTGGTGCAGGAGGAGGAGTGCGGGCCACCCGGGAACTTTTATTGAAGGGGCTCCCTTCCATATTTATATTTTTAATATAAGTCTTTTACTCCACTTACATAGTCACACACACAATTTTGCAAGACACGCAAAGTCACAGTTAAGTAATGTAAAGCAGGTCACTATTGACAATATGATTACTAGTTAATTTTTAATATTAATTAGGCACGTCTGTTCTCGAATACCAATACTCGAATGTATTTTAGTTACATTATTTTGGTAACAATTGACACATAAAAGCACCATTGACTTCGTTTTACTATTACACCCACATACATACCTCGATTGTTTACAAGGTATAATTGTTTGACTCTCTGAACTAGTTGTTCTGATGTAGCTACTCTGGGGTATGGAAATAAAACCACCAAGTAACTTGTACTATGTAAAGTGAGAGAGTATATTTTAAAAATGTATGAAACACCCTAGCTAAACCGAAAATCAAAACAACACCGTGATGTAAATAAGCATAGCGACATCTGTTGACAAATTTTGGTACTAAAAAATATTCAATATAAATTAACAGCGCCCCTATATTCACATTGATGAACTAAATTTATAGCGCCCTCTTTTTACAAACTGTGTGAACTAATAGTGTCACGAACATACCGCCCCCTTAGGACATGTACAGGACGGCCAACAAAACGCGGCTTAATAGTTAGAATGTTCAAATATACTTTGTAACATATTGTTTAAAATAAATAAATTATGTATTAGTAATGGGAGTGCATGCAAGTGGTGGGTGACGTTTGTAATATTATGTAGCAAATAAATGACTATTTTCGGGGCTTCTTTTATTTAGAGGATAAGTAAATGTAGCATTTGATCGTAAGAAAATGTTAAAGAAGTGTATAGATTAAACAAATAAATGTTTGTTTTTGCCTTATTTTATTTAGGATAAATATTAGGATTTTAGAGGCTAAATAAATGTAACATTTGTTTGAATGAAAAATGTTAAAATAAAGAAGGGTAGATCGTACCGACTAGCATCGTCAAGTCGCGCCCATATGTTTTGTCCTTATCACAAAGTTAGACTGTTTTACCCTGACCAGGTTGGAAAAGTTGTGCTCGTCTCAGCTATCGCTAGCTGAGACCAGCCAAATCGCACTTAAGCGAGCCTGGTCAGGGGCCAAATCGTAGTTCACCGGAGGATCCAGTACTAAGAAGCCCTAAAGGAAACCACAAGAAAACCACAAGAAGGCTGAATATCGGCGGGCTTGACGCGGCTAGGCGGGAAAGTGTACCCAGTTGTACCGACAGTGGCGTTTCACTCCGACCACCCGTAACCACATAAGGCCGAGTAACCACATAGGCCGCGTAACCACATAGGGCCGTGTACCACTACGCGCCCTACGCCCTGCGCCCGTATCCCGCGCCGCCGAGTCACCGAGTCACCGTGCCCCGCGCCCAGCGCCGCAGAGTCGCCGTGCCCCGCGCCATCGAGTCACCGGGTCGACGCGTCCAGCGCCTCGCGCCGCCGTGCCGCCGCGACGCCTACGTCCCGCGCCCCGCGCCCTGCGCCGCCGTACCGCCGCGACGCCTGTGGCCCGCGCCCCGCGTCGCCGTACCGCCGCGCCCCGTGCCCCGCGGCCCGCGCCCCGCGCTTGATCCCGCGCTCCGTGCTCGCGCCCGCGCCCCGTACCCGCGCACCGCGCTGCGCGCTCGCGAACGTAACGAGGCCCGCAACTAGTGACTGTACGTGGAAGCACTAGTGTTCACCGACCGCTGCACGACCGAGTCCTGACCGGCGCACATTTCGCGACGCGAATATCGCTCAAGGGTCGTGAAAATTGGTCCTTCGAGCCGGATATTGTGGACAGTCAGTGAAGTGAACGAACAATAAGTGAACATTAGTGAAACAGTGACTCAGTGCAACAGTGACTCAGTACAACAGAGACTCAGTGCAACAGTGACTCGGTGCAACAGTGACTCAGTGCAACAGTGACTCAGTGCAACAGAGACTCAGTGCAACAGTGACTCGGTGCAACAGTGACTCAGTGCAGCAGTAACTCAGTGCTATAGTGACTCAGTGACTAAGTGATAGTGACTATGCCGTGCACAAGGTCCATGAGCGGAAAGACCGCTTCGCGGGAAAGGACATCGGCTGAACCGCTGAGGGATGCTGCGGCCGCCCAGATCGACAATGCACCCCGCCTCGATGCTGCTCAGGCTGAACGAGCAGCAAGCGCTATGCAGGCGAGGAGCACGGCGACCGCTCCGGGCAACTCGGCGGTATCAGGCACGGCTACTACGAGTGGAGCTACGTCCACCGATAACACTGCCACTGATACGACCGCCACTGGAACCACGACTACTGGCATCGCGACCACTGATACAACATTTAAGAAGGGCAACTCAGAGACGACTGTAACTACAAGACTGGATCCTCCGGAAACAAGAAGGGCTCGAAGAATTAGGGAGGGCGCAGCCCAAACTGAACTACCAACCGCCCCCACCGCAGCAGCCTCCCAGAACCCTGTGGAAGAGAACAGGGACCCGTCCGAACAACGACAAGCATGTAAGTCGACAGTGATTAGTGTGGACCGGAGGTCGAAACATAAAGCAACCCGCCTAGCTAAAGCTAAAGAAGAATTGTTGTGGCTTCAAGTACAATTAGCGGCCGCTCGTGTTGCTACAATAGAGGCCGAGGAAGAAGATGAAGATGATGATGACACCGTCATAACGCAGGAAGATACGGAGCAGCGAGTCACCGACTGGATCGAGGAGAGCGGCCGTCGGGTCGTGCCGGCTATTGCTGATCAGCCGCACATGGAAGACACTGCCTCATATCAAGCCCGCCGTGCTACAGCACCAGAACAGACGTTTGTCATCAGGGATCCCGAGCCAAGGTATGCACAGCAGCAACAGGCGCCGCCGCCGGAGTGCACAGAACGGCGCACTTTCGAGCAGCCCCAGCACACCTCGCAGCCAGCGAGACCTGCCCAACCAATGTACGTACCCCAGCCAGTGAATACGATAGTACCGGCGGGAGATGGAACAGTCGCCTTACAACAGAAGGTTGACTTAAGTGAATTAGCATCTGCGATAGCACTCGCAGCAAGAGGAGGTCAACGACATCGCACAGAGCTACCGATATACAGCGGTTCGTACCAAGAATGGTTATCATTCAGAGCGGCCTATAAGGAATCTGAAGACGCCTACTCTGAATTAGAAAACTTAGCCCGCCTACGCCGAAGCCTGAAGGGAAGAGCAAAGGAAGCAGTTGAGGACCTGCTTATCTACAGCGCTCAGCCGGCTAGTGTCATGAAGACTCTCGAGTCAAGGTTTGGACGACCAGATGCGATCGCCCTGGCAGAGATCGAACGCCTGAAGAGCTTGCCACGCCCTACAGACGCCCCGAGGGAACTCTGCATATTCGCAACGAGAGTGGCTAACATTGTGGCCACGCTTCGAGCACTCGAGAAGACACATTACCTCTACAGTCCCGAGGCTACAAAGGCGACCATTGAAAAGCTCACCCCGTCACTGCGATACAGGTGGTTCGACTTCGCAGCAGAGCAGAGTCAAGATGAAGCGGACCTTCCTAAGTTGGCGCGTTTCCTCCAGAGAGAAGCAGACAGATGTAGTATGTACGCGCAGCCAGAACAAGTGGAGATGACGCGAATAAATGAAGCCTCCGGCCGCGCTCCTGTAAGAAAACAGAAGACATACATCACATCTCAGAAGAGAACCGAACCCGAGTGTCCTGCATGTGGGAGGCAGGACCACCTTACCCCCGCTTGCCGCCATTTCAAGGAAATGGACGTGAACAAGCGGTGGGAATTTGCGAAGGAGAAAGCTTTGTGCTTCCGGTGTCTGAAGGGAAAACACCGGAAGTTCAACTGCCGCGCAAAACCGTGTGAAGAGAAGGGTTGTGGAAGATTGCACCACACCCTGTTACACGCCCACTCGAAGGAGGAAGACAAGGAAATAGTGGCTTCTACCTGGACACCGATAAAAACACAGGCGTACCTCAAGATTGTACCAGTGAGAGTCGTAGGACCGAAGGGCGCCGTAGACATACATGCCTTGTTGGATGATGGGTCCACCGTCACCCTTATTGATGAAGAAATAGCACAGCGAACAGGAACCAGGGGACGAGTCGAACCCCTACATATAGAATCAATCGGGAATGAAGAAATGAGTGCATCGCAGTCACGACGGGTCACCGTAACATTGGTTGGAGCAGCTGGCAGGAAGAAGTTGAGGGCGAGAACGTTCGCCAACCTCCAGTTATCGGCCCAGCAAGTACGGGAAGAGGACATCAAGAGTTGTACTCACCTAAAGGACATACTAGGCGAGATAACTTATGCGAGCACAAGACCGAAGATGCTGATCGGGCAGGACAACTGGAGCCTCCTCCTGGCACAGGAGACCAGGAGGGGAAGACGTGATCAACCAGTTGCCTCACGCACGGCGCTAGGCTGGGTGCTGCACGGCGCCCACACCCGAATCACAGGACAACGCGTGCATTTTGTAAACCAACTTGGCGAATTAGAAAGGAAAATGGATGAAGAACTCAAGCATTATTTCACAATGGAGGCACTCACGGTGGAGCCGAGAAGACCTCAGAGCGACCCCGAGCAGCGAGCACTCCAACAACTTCAAGAAAGAACCACTAAATTGGAGAATGGTGCATACGAAACACGGCTTCTGTGGAAGAAGGAGCCGCCGCAAATGCCGAACAATAGAGAAAACGCCATCAAGAGGCTGTTCGCCACTGAAAAGAAAATAGACAAGGATCCCAACTTAAAGAAAAAATATGAAGAACAAATGGACGATTTGATAAAGAAGGGTTACGCAGAGAAGGCGCCACCCTATGCTGTTCCGGGGAAGTTATGGTACCTTCCCCACTTCCCAGTTCTCAATCCGATGAAGCCAGGGAAGGTGAGAGTGGTTCACGACGCCGCCGCCAAAACAGGAGGAGTCTCACTGAACGACCACCTTCTGACAGGCCCAGATTTGCTGCAGTCATTGCCCGGCGTGCTGATGCGGTTCCGCCAGTACCCCATCGCTGTCACTGCAGATATAAAGGAAATGTTTATGCAAGTAAAAATAAAAGCTGAAGACCGCGATGCGCTGCGTTACCTTTGGAGAGGTCAACACCGAGGAGATCACCCGCCGGAAGAGTACCGAATGACCTCGCTGATCTTCGGTGCCACTTCATCGCCAGCCACCGCAATCTTCGTAAAAGATGAAAACGCCAAGAGATATGAACAGACTCACCCGGAGGCATGCAAAGCCATAATACAAAATCATTACGTCGACGACTACCTGCAGAGCTTTCGGAATCGAGACGAGGCGATAAGGACAGCGCGCGACGTAAAGTGGATACAACTGGAAGCCCACTACGAGCTAAGACAGTGGGCCTCCAACGACCCCGACATATTGAAGGAACTGGGGGAGGTCCGCGACACAGAGTCCACGACCAAAGCCCTTAATGATGGTGAAAAGACTGAACGAGTACTCGGTCTGATCTGGCGTCCCGATCGCGACGTTATTACATTCAATTTAGAAATGAAAAGACTCCCAGATAATATTTTGATTTCAGAAAAGCCCACGAAGAGACAACTGCTGAGGGTCGTCATGTCTCTCTACGACCCGCTCGGCTTCGCCTCGCCAGTCACAGCTCGGGCGAAGCAGATACTGCAGGAGACCTGGCGGAGAGGAACGGGCTGGGACGACCAGCTCGACGAGGACCTCGCAGACCAATGGCGGACCTGGCTGGGACATCTACTCTCACTCAAAGACTTAACGATCCCACGTTGTGTTCCAGGTTTCAGCGGGGCGCGCAGGAGAGAGCTCCACATCTTCGTGGACGCGAGCGAGGCTGCCTACGCTGCTGCGCTGTACTGGCGCACCGAGGACGCGATGGGGAAGATAGCCATCTCGCTGGTTCTTGCCAAGGCGAGAGTGGCCCCGCTGAAACTGACATCGATCCCGAGGCTCGAGCTGCAGGCGGCGCTGATAGGCGTCCGAATGGCGAACGCAGTAATAGAAGAACACGACGAGAAGCCAGATCAGAGGGTGTTCTGGACGGACTCCAAGACCGTGCTCACCTGGCTGCGAAGAGGAGCACGCGCCTACAAGCCGTTCGTCGCGCACAGACTCGCCGAGATCGAGGAGCACACCAGAGTGGCAGAATGGAGATGGGTGCCTACCAGTTTGAACGTCGCAGACGACGCCACCAGAGACGTGCCAAGCACATTTAACTCAGAACATAGATGGTTCCGAGGTCCCGCCTTCCTAAAGGGACCAGAAGAGGAATGGCCAAGAGAGATCAATAAGGAGGAAGAGATACACACAGGCGAAGAATCGGTGATGACCATAGGGGCACGTCACCGGCGGGAGAGTATATTAGAAGCTGTCCCCGACTTCACCCGCTTCTCGCGTTGGGAACGACTGCTGCGAACGACGGCGCGAGTAGTTCAATTCATAAACATAATTAAAAGGAAAACACAACGGGTTAATTACGCCCGCACGAAGAGAAATAAATTGGAAGACCCGGATTACACTGGAAAAAGAAGAAGAGAGGTTAGTAAAACTCTCAAAGAAGAAAAAGAATCGAGAGGAAAGAAGACTCTCAATTTTATCAAGTTGCCAGCCGAGCAACTCATAGAAGCCGAAAAACTTTTAGTCCGCGCCGTTCAGGAAGACGCTTTCGCAGAAGAACTAGAGGATCTACGACACGGGCGCCGCGTGAATAACCAAAGCAAACTCAGAGCTTTGGCTATAGACATACAAGCCGGGCTCATCGTAATAAGGTCTCGCATATGCAAGTTGTAAGACGTCGCAGAAGAGACAAAGAGGCCTGCCGTGCTGGACGGGAGACACCACATCTCTCGTCTCTTCATCGAAGATGCCCACCGTAGACACCACCACCAAGGGGTGGAAGCAACCATTAACCACTGCCGACAACGTTTCCACATAATCGGCGTGCGTCCAGTCGCGAGGCAAATTGTACGGGGATGTCTGCCCTGTCGAGTGCGCAAAGCCGCGCCTCCAGAACCAGCTACGGGGAACCATCCGCCGAGTCGGCTCGCTCACCATCAGCGAGCCTTCACATATGCAGGCGTCGACTACTTCGGTCCGCTGCAAGCCACGATGGGGAGGGCCACGGTCAAACGGTACGTGGCTCTCTTCACCTGCCTCACGACGAGAGCGGTCCACCTGGAGCTGGCCGCCAGCCTCACCACCGATTCGGCAGTCATGGCTCTGCGCAGAATGATTGCGCGCAGAGGCTGCCCCAAGGAGATATGGAGCGACAACGGCACCAACTTGCAGGGAGCCGATAAAGAGCTCCGGCAAGCGATCGACGAGGCCACCGAGTTTGAAGCGTCAAGAAAGAAGATCGTCTGGAAATACATCCCGCCGAGCGCGCCCTTCATGGGAGGGGCCTGGGAGCGCATGGTGCGCTCTGTGAAGACCGCACTCGCGGCGGTCACGTCGGGGCGAGCGGTGAGCGACGAGATACTCGCCACCCTTCTCGCCGAAGCGGAGCTGACGGTCAACAGCCGTCCGCTCACACACGTCAGCGTCGACCCAGAGGATCCCGATCCGCTGACGCCAAACCACTTCATCCTGCTTGGTCCAGCCCACGAGCCGCCGATGGGGGTCTCCTCAGACAGAGACCTCCTCGGGCGGACACACTGGCGCGCCTCACAGCGCCTCGCCGACATGTTCTGGGGCCGATGGCTCAAAGAATACCTGCCGGAACTCCAAAACCGGCGGGAGCCCCACGGACGAGGAGAAGGCTTGAGGGTCGGCCACATCGTCATCATTGCCGACAACAACCAGCCACGCAACACGTGGCCGCTGGGACGAGTCATAGCGGTCTACCCGGGAGCAGACGGAGTGGTCCGCGCAGCCGACGTGCAGACACAAGGGGGAGTCCTGCGCCGCCCCACGAAGAAGCTGGTGATCCTGCCCACGGAGTCGGCCGCCCTTCCAGCAGCAGGAGATGCGTCGCCACAACTGCCGACGCACGGCGGGAGAATGTACAGGACGGCCAACAAAACGCGGCTTAATAGTTAGAATGTTCAAATATACTTTGTAACATATTGTTTAAAATAAATAAATTATGTATTAGTAATGGGAGTGCATGCAAGTGGTGGGTGACGTTTGTAATATTATGTAGCAAATAAATGACTATTTTCGGGGCTTCTTTTATTTAGAGGATAAGTAAATGTAGCATTTGATCGTAAGAAAATGTTAAAGAAGTGTATAGATTAAACAAATAAATGTTTGTTTTTGCCTTATTTTATTTAGGATAAATATTAGGATTTTAGAGGCTAAATAAATGTAACATTTGTTTGAATGAAAAATGTTAAAATAAAGAAGGGTAGATCGTACCGACTAGCATCGTCAAGTCGCGCCCATATGTTTTGTCCTTATCACAAAGTTAGACTGTTTTACCCTGACCAGGTTGGAAAAGTTGTGCTCGTCTCAGCTATCGCTAGCTGAGACCAGCCAAATCGCACTTAAGCGAGCCTGGTCAGGGGCCAAATCGTAGTTCACCGGAGGATCCAGTACTAAGAAGCCCTAAAGGAAACCACAAGAAAACCACAAGAAGGCTGAATATCGGCGGGCTTGACGCGGCTAGGCGGGAAAGTGTACCCAGTTGTACCGACAGTGGCGTTTCACTCCGACCACCCGTAACCACATAAGGCCGAGTAACCACATAGGCCGCGTAACCACATAGGGCCGTGTACCACTACGCGCCCTACGCCCTGCGCCCGTATCCCGCGCCGCCGAGTCACCGAGTCACCGTGCCCCGCGCCCAGCGCCGCAGAGTCGCCGTGCCCCGCGCCATCGAGTCACCGGGTCGACGCGTCCAGCGCCTCGCGCCGCCGTGCCGCCGCGACGCCTACGTCCCGCGCCCCGCGCCCTGCGCCGCCGTACCGCCGCGACGCCTGTGGCCCGCGCCCCGCGTCGCCGTACCGCCGCGCCCCGTGCCCCGCGGCCCGCGCCCCGCGCTTGATCCCGCGCTCCGTGCTCGCGCCCGCGCCCCGTACCCGCGCACCGCGCTGCGCGCTCGCGAACGTAACGAGGCCCGCAACTAGTGACTGTACGTGGAAGCACTAGTGTTCACCGACCGCTGCACGACCGAGTCCTGACCGGCGCACATTTCGCGACGCGAATATCGCTCAAGGGTCGTGAAAAGGACATTATTGAGAGAATGTCCTAGACAAATCAAAATAACATTAACATTTTACACAGAACTTAAACTTTGCAATAAACATATTTGACTTTTAACACTTTGACTTTGACTAAACAATTAAACAATAACAGAGATCTCAAATGAACTATTAACAATAATCTAAGAATAAACATTACAACATACTTTTCTGACTTAACACTAAGGCCCTTCGTACACTACGCTACGCAAATCTCCGATACTAATGTCGTATACTACTTAAGTATCGCGTCGCGAGTATCGAGTAGCGCACGGTCCGTACACACGGCACTGAATCGCAAGACTTGAATTGCCACTACTGACGTAGCGGCTATACAGATCACACGTACAAAATGTCTGACACAAGTGATGATGAAACTATAATTTTGTACTATCTTTACCGGAAACAAAGAAAACGACGGAACAGAAGATACTGGATTCATCCGTACATAGAAAAAAATACCAACCTGTTAAATTAACGGCATTGCCTACTTCTACCCAAGCTTTTTCCGTTATCTCTTTTTTGGAATATTCCTTTAAATAATAATTATATAAGCAAGGATGTTTCTCCACCTCAGAAACAAATTTAACATTCAATAAATGCTCCGCCATCTTGAAAATCGCGGCGACTTTTGTGGCGACGACTTCGGCAGGCAGGTCGCGTACGACTGGTGCGACGCGAGTCGCGCGACGAATGTCGGCGACGCGACTAGTGTACGAGCCTCAATGAGTTTGTATGGCGGTAGTCGCTTGAAGACTAAAATCGTCGAGTATCGGAGATTTGCGTAGCGTAGTGTACGAAGGGGCTTACAGTAATAGAATATAATGATAATATTTATAACATGTTATTATTACACCGCTATTGTTAAAAATTTTACAAAGTTTGAAAGTTGGTCTTTTAACTACAGAGAATTTAGTGCGCGGCGTGACTACACGGGTTATAACATTTACACCTGGGTGTCTCTTTAAAATTCGATCTAATAACCACCGACAAGAGGGTAAATCGTCCTCTTTTATTAAAACTAATTGACCTATTTGGTATGATCTGAACGAATTGCCATCTACTTAAAGAGTTCAAAAATGTATTCTCAAGTCGGTTCTGTTGGACTTAAAAAAGCTTGTACATTAAGGAAATGACCTGGCGTTAACGGAAAGATTAAATCACCTATCACAAGTTTAAGGCGGAACTTGGCCGACTCAGGTATAAAGTGCCATTGCGTAAGTATTTATTTTACTGTATATCAATTATTATCAATGCTACTAAATAATATTCTTTATTAATTGACCTTTCTTCTTCTTCTTGCTTTGTAATTAAATGTACTTTAATGGTCTAAATTTTTCTTGATATGAGTAGTCTTGTTTTAAATTAAATTCTAGTTCTTTTTGTTTATCAAACTATTGAAAAATATTTAATTCGACAATAATAGATATTTATTTCGATAATTGCAATTCGACATCAATATCATCAGGTGCCGTACCGACCCAACGAGGTATCCAGATTTTGGTAAGTTCTTGTAACGAGTCGCGGTAAGTAATCGTTTATTAATTCTGCAGATAGCTTCTCATCGCATGATACACCAGCTAACCAAAGACGTTGGATAAATGTATTTGCTAATACCACAGTAGGTGCTATCCAGCCTAGTGGATTAAACAACCTTGCTATTTCTGATATCATTGTTCTTTTGGTTTCAGGTGCTGCTGCTGATGCTGAAAGAAGATCGACGGAGTACTGTAAGAAATTGTCGTCGCGGTTCCAGGTAAGTCCCAGTATTTTAATTGTATTATCTAGCTTAATTTCAATTTTTGCTTTATCTTTGTCCTGTGCTTCTGTTGTCCTTGCTGTATTTATATTTGTATTGTTCTTATCATGTTCTATTTGTTCTATCTTCTTCCTTAACTCCAAATTGTTACTGTTCCATTTTTGTAACCTAAAACCTCCCTTTTCTAATATTTCGCTCATCTGCTTGTATAGCTCCACACTTTCTTCCATTTACCTTCTTATTCTTCTCAGAGGCGTTTAAAACTACACGCACCTTGGTTGTAGTTTTTTCGTCTCTTATAACCGCATGATGAGGTAAGAAAACAGCCTCATCCGTCCTTTTATTCTTCACTGGTCTCATATGACCAAGCTGTGAGTATTCTCTGATTACTCTTTTATACTTGTCCTTAAAATCTTGATTTTTTCCAAATCTTCGCTCTAATGAATTAAATCTCGTTTCAGCTATACTCCTTGATCCAAAGTTCCTACATTGGGGGGTGTCGTCCCGGAAAGGTAAGCTTACTATATAGCGACCCTCGGGTGTCCTTTTAGTAGTCGAGTGAAAATGCTCTTCACATCGCTGTTCTTCTGTTAGAATTCTGTTCTTTGACTCTGCTTGTTGTTCTTCTATTTCCCAAAATTTTTCTAACAGTTGATCTTTGTTGACCTGCGCGTGCATGACCATAATGTCATTGTCCTTTTTATTACTACCATCAGTTAGTACTCCAGATAGTATCCATCCTAATGTAGTGTTTTGTGCCACCAATGACGCGGTTGGACATCGTTTAAGCCCTTCTCTTAAAATTAAACTATAAACTTCTACACCTAACAATATATCAATTTTGTGAGAAGCATTGTACTGAGGGTCAGCCAATGGTAAATGTTTTAAATCTAACCAATTAACTGGCTGCGTTGATTTTTCAGGTATCTGCGAAGTGATGCTGCTTAATACGAACGCCTTAATTGGAATTTTGAACGATGGATCTACTCGAGACTGAATTATAAAATCAACTACTCCTTTTGAAACTACGGATTTGTTTTCCCCAATACCAGATATAACCCCATTTAATGGCCTTTTCTTTAATTTCAGAAGCTGCACTGTGGCTTCAGTGACAAAGCAAGCCTGAGAGCCCTGATCAAGCAATGCTCGTATTACCTGATAGTCACCATTTTTAGCCTCGGCATTTATTAACGCGGTGGCTAATAAGACCTGTTTAGATTTATGTACTTTGCCGGTTGATAAACATGACACTATTGGCGTCTCATTCTGTGCAGCTGAACTAGAGCTAGGTCGATCTGACTTCGCGATGGGTTGACCTTTGTTTTCAAACGATGACGGGGGGTGGAGTAAGGAGTGATGACGTCGTTTACATATTTTGCAGCTGGTAGGTTTTTTACATTCGTAAACAGAATGGTTTCCGCCTAAACAGTTAAAGCACATACGGTTTTTAATAACGAATTCGCGTTTTTCATCATACTTTAGTTTGGAAAAGTCCTTACAAAAGCAGAGTTTGTGACCTTGACTGCAAAATTCACAGCGCCAATTAAATGAATTATTATTATTATCAGTAACCAATAGTGATTTTGCATTCACTTGATAAGACGGTGATCTTTTAGATTCTAAACACTCTAACGCTCTAAAACGGCTTTCTATAAACTCATTGAACTGATTAAGAGTGGGCAATTCGTTCGAATCGGTGCCCGAAACTGTCAACTCCCACTGCTTACGCGTTTCGTCGTCGAGTTTAAAAGTTACTATATGTATAATTATTATATCCCAAGTAGTCACGTCTACGTTAAGATTACGCAACGCATTAAGACAATCTGAGGTATTGTCCAATAGTTCCTTTAATCCCGATGCGGACTCATAATTTAATCTCTTTTGAGCAAACAATTTTTTCAAAATACAATTTGACAGATATCTTTTATTGTTATATCGCTTTTCTAATAACTGCCAACACTGATTATAATTATCACTAGTAATAGGCGTGTGCCTAATTAACTGCTCTGCCTCGCCGCATAAATGCCCCTTTAGATAGTGCAGTTTTTGCACGCTATCTAACGTCTTATTTTTGTCTACAAGTGAAATAAAAAGATCTCTAAACGTGGGCCATTCTGAATATTTACCGGAGAAAATTGGAATTGATATTTTGGGAAGTTTTACAAAAGAACTCTTGGACTCACTCTCAACATTATTTACACATTGTGTTTGAACTGATGATAACTTTCTTAATTCGGTTTTTAAAGTGGATTTATAAAATATATATGTATCTTCCGTCTTATCATACAACTCATTTTGTACATAATCACTCTGTTCTATTTCAATAGGTACAAATTTTTCAAACAACTTACAATTATTTTCGTGAAACAATTTCCAGTCTTTTTCTAAAATTTCTAATCTAGTTTCTAAATAATCAACATTAATTCTGTCCTTTGGACTCTTTCTAAAATTAACTAAACCCCTTTCTATAGACTTGGCTAAATCCCTTTGACCATTAAAAGCTTTCTCCATTTTGGAATCTTACAATAAAATTATTAAAAAAAAACTAAACTTAAAAGTATGAACTAAAATGTTAAAAATTGTACAAGTGTTTTTGTTTATTAATTCTGGGCAAAATCGGGCATAGGTTCCCCGTACCTCCGTTTTTAATGAAACTATTCTAAGTCCTAACTATTTAATCTAAAATTATGCTAAGTCACAAATCTTAAAATTATTTTTAAAGTTAAAATTTACTAATTAATAAAGTCCAAATTGCTTGATAAACTAATCTCGGAAAACAACTTGCACTGATCTTCTATTTTTATTCGCACTTTGCAATAAGGTTGAAAATTGTACTTACAGTTTTGCACTTCACTATCACACCCACCACAATTGGTTGACACTGGTGACGTACTGGAACAGGTGTCCCGGTTGACGCCACGCCTTCCTCCTCTCGATAGCTCAGCTCCTCCTTCCTCTCGACAGCTCCTTCAGCTGTACTGGTTGGTACCGCCCACCAGCACCACCACTTGCACTGCTGCAACTGCAGAATGACCGACCCGACTACTGTCGGTGGTCACTGCGTACTTTATCTGCAGCGATCCACTGCAAGTACGCAGGTGGCAGTACTACTGCCGGTAAACAAAAATATCCGGACTCGGAGGTCCAATGTTTGACTCTCTGAACTAGTTGTTCTGATGTAGCTACTCTGGGGTATGGAAATAAAACCACCAAGTAACTTGTACTATGTAAAGTGAGAGAGTATATTTTAAAAATGTATGAAACACCCTAGCTAAACCGAAAATCAAAACAACACCGTGATGTAAATAAGCATAGCGACATCTGTTGACAAATTTTGGTACTAAAAAATATTCAATATAAATTAACAGCGCCCCTATATTCACATTGATGAACTAAATTTATAGCGCCCTCTTTTTACAAACTGTGTGAACTAATAGTGTCACGAACAATAATGTACAACATAGTTTTTGTAAGTGCATACACAAAACATCAATTATTACAATAACTAAGATCTACTTTGCATTTCCTTGACAAATCTAACTCTTACGCCCAAACTTACTTTAAACATCAAATTATATAACATAATTTATAAAAATTCTAAGCAAAACATTGATATAAAACTATGTACATTATATTTTTAGCCAATTTTTATTTTATATAAATGTGTATTGTGTAATCAGTTAATCACATAACATGACCATAATGACATACACATATGTCATTATGTTCAACAACTATAAATAGTAAATATATTGTGTATTATAGAAGACAATTGATACATATGAGGCACTTGTAAGATTTATTCATTAATTTACGTATATAATGGTAAATACACATTTATAATATGCTGAAAGCTTAAAGGCATTTCGTATTAAGATTTTAATATATTCACAATAGGAATACTTTATTATGCAGCTCATCAGTATTTGTATAATACCAGTAAAAGGTTACTCAAAGTAAGTTAAAAAAGTTCGAACAGAATATAGTTCGACTCCCTTCAATCAAAAACTTGGGACGATAATAACATTTTGAGATCTCGAATATCTACAAGTAAAATATTCGATTCCGTTCTCTCATTTATTAGTGCAGGCAATGAAGCATTTTGGGTCCGATTTTTTTTACTGTGAACCGATTTGCATGAAATTTTGGAATTAGTTTCATTGCACCCTTCAATTCAAAAGTGAAAATGATTTGAACGCCGCAACTACCCCTGGAGTGGTTGCCACCCCATCTCGGGGGTGAGTATTCTTTTTTTAAGATAACCTCGGATATCGATAGGAAAACTAATTTGAAGCAAAAAATCATCTATAAAGTTTTTCGATAAATCTAATACTTTTCAAGTTATTGGCAATTGAATATTCGCAATTTTGTCACGTTTTTCATCGGTTTTTTGCAAATATCTCCAAAAATATAACTTTTATCCATAATGTTATGAGGAACAAAATTGTGGCAGGTAAAAAACTAAACAATTTTGTTCATTATAACGTATTCTAAGTGCAATATTAAGTTAGATATTAAAGATCAAAGCCGTTTTTTATTTTGTCTGCATTTTAATCGATGTGGTCAATGTCATCTAGCGGCGAGCAGATGCATTTTATGCATTCTTATAATTAAGAGTTTTGTAGTGCTTGAAATAAGCTTTCAAATGAGTACAATTAAAAGTCTTTTGCACGTAAAATAAGTAAGCTGTATTACAAATAAGAGGAGCATCCAATATTTTTTCTTTTAAAACAATGGGTTTTATAAGTGCCATTTCCACCAGAATTGAAATTATTCGTATTCCGCCAAGAATTAACTTTATTATGAAGTGTTTGATAAATTGTATCAGTTTGGCTGCTTTAGGACACATATTTTTCAAAATAGACAGGATTAAAATAAAAATATAAAATCTCATATTTTAAAAAATCCCACCTTCTTTTCATAATATCTCAAAAATTACGATAGATGCGTATAAAAGTTTAGGAATAAAAAATTTAGGTATTTTTCTGACAAAAAATTTAGTTATTTAGTTATTTCTGTTAAACAAAAACTGACGGAGATATGATTGTTTATAGAGCGCGTGGCAGCGGCAATCACAGCTCTCTTAAGCCCTTTAACCCTTCACCGTTTTCGAAAAACGTTTTTAATTATATATTGCAATAAAGGATGTTGTAGTTTTTCTAATTACCTTTTCTTGGAAATGGCACTTGTGAAACCCATTGATTTACAAGAAAAAGCATTCGATGATCCTCTTATTTGTAATACAGCTGACTTATTTTACGTGCAAAAGACTTTTAATTGTACTCATTTGAAAGCTTATTTCAAGCACTACAAAACTCTTACTTATAAAAATCCATAAAATGCATCTGCTCGCCGCTAGATGACATTGACCAAATCGATTAAATTGCAGACAAAATAAAAAACGGCTTTGATCTTTAATATCTAACTTAATATTGCACTTAGAAAACTTTAGGATAAACAAAATTATTTAATTTTTTACCTGCTACAATTTTGTTCCTTATAAAATTTTCGATAAAACTTATATTTTTGGAGATATTTGCAAAAAACCGATGAAAAACGTGACAAAATTGCGAATTTTCAATTGCCAATAACTTGAAAAGAATTAGATTTATCGAAAAACTATATAGATGATTTTTTGCTTAAAATTAGTAATCCAATCGATATCCGAGGTTATCTTAAAAAAAAAAATACTCACCCCCGAGATGGGGTGGCAACCACTCCAGGGGTAGTTGCGGCGTTCAAATCATTTTCACTTTTGAATTTAAGGGTACAATGAAACTAATTCCAAAATTTCATGCAAATCGGTTCACAGTAAAAAAATTCGGAGGTTGGACCATATTTTTCGCTTCAATGACTGCGCTATATGGAAACATTATGAAAACAAAGTTTAACAAAAAAATTGGCGCAATATTTACATTTCCATTGTATTTCAACATGACATTTTGATCACATCAAATGATGTATATTTTGTGTCGAGCTTATGAAAAAATAAATGTTTACAAATAAAAAGGTTATAAATCTTAACCACTAGTCTGCTTTGCATACGTGTATTACGTGGTGCTTGGCACCCTAATATTATATTATAATTTCATTTGTTGCGTTCGGAATGATAGCACAGTACAAGTAGCAATAATAAGTATGCCTTGTATTGTGAACTTATATCTAACATAAAAATAAACGACTACATCGGACGAACAATTTATGTTTGTAGATTTACTACTTAGCAAGCGTACGGAAAATAAAAGCGGCACTGAACAGCAGTTACAAATAAAACATTATTTTCTTTGTAATTGGAATTCAGCACATGAATTATCAAGACATTTTTAGGTCCGCTTACTGTAAGACATTATACCATTACGACGATATATACCTAAATAAGATTTTCATATATAAAGAAAGTTCATAAATACAATCTCAAAGAAATCTCTGATTTGGATTTCAAAAAAAGACTAAAAATGCAATTCTAGTAAGTAAATTTTACGTACCGATTTTCGGAATGTTTATCTTATACATGAAAATTAATAGAGATCTAATCTATACCTATCATTTCACATCTCTGTTTGCATAGGTATTGGCAAAAAGATAATTAGGCCCGTGATTTATCATCATGTATCGCGATTATTCGTGATAATGTTATCTATATCAACAATCCTATACTAACACTGTCTGTTTACCGATATTTTTGACGCATATGGATCAACAACTTTATAAGTTATACCAACACAAGATATAACAGAAGGTTAAATAATATAATTATATCATCCTATGAGTGATTAACAAGTTCCGCGATTTATTATCACAATCATCCAATTTTACTTACATTTTAATTGATAACATTTGGTGCGAACTTTGAGCATATTATGAGTAGACAAAGGTTTATTAACGGAGTAACCTTGGCAACAAAATGGACATTTGACCTACCAGATGCAGTTAAACACATTCAGAACCACTGCCATCAAGATTGATTGTTCAAGATGCGTTGTTCTTCGTTTTTCACTATTCGATACAGTTCAGTGCTCACTCACTCATCCATACACCTTCTTGCTTGTTTTCCCAGTTAGGAACCTAAACACTTTTGTGACAGTCTTTACTTTCTTCTTTTCCGTGCTGCCTTGACTTTCTGAACTGGAGGAATCCTGAAAATTAAATGATATATATTATTACTAATTTATTTTATTTGGTACCTAGTTTTCTTGAGAATAAACTCTATGTTAGAATGTTCATGCTATTGAAATCACAGCAAAGATAAGAAGTTACAAAGACACACAAAATACTAGCATTCTATTTAACGTTGCCTTAATAAGCTATTACGAGTATTCAATACAAAGTATTTAATTTAATTGTACAGTTTTATTTTTCTTCGAACAAAGTCATATAACAAAGTCAGGTCCTGGTAATTATTTTGCAATTTGGAATTTACTGTTAATTTTTTTTCAACTGCTAGCATTAATGTATCTAACGTGTAATAAACATGTACCTTCAGCATGGATATGTCAACCTGCGCGGTGACCTCAGACGAGGGGTAGCTGTAATCCGTCATGTTGAGGAAGGAAGCCGTGTTGGTCTCGTACTTGGACGGGATCTCAGTCACCGTCGTGTTGGTACCCGAAGTGGCCCCGTTCGTCCTGTCAGTGTAAAAATTGATATAATCTTTATTCATGTCGGCTTCAACGAGACGCTAATGGATCGTCAAAATGTATCGGCTTCGGAAATCAGTAATCTATTGAAAAAAAAATCAATGGTTGTTACTTTTCAAATAGCCAAACCATTTAAAATATTTGTGACTGCCGTATACTTACTGAGCAAATTAAACACATCATTATATCAGCAGCTTAATTAGGTTAAATGATGCAGCTTCTGCAGACAAACCTCTCAAGTGTATTTTTTTTAGCTAAGGCGGGTAGCCTTAGCTGAAGGCTGTATCTTGGGCTCTATTGGAAATACTTACACAGGCAGCCGGACTTTCTCCAAGGTCTGTGCGAGCTTCTCCCAGAAGTCGTAGGGCGCCCACTCGTTGGGCTTGTAAACCAGCCGGTGGTAGTACATCAGGTTGTGCGGCAGCCGGCACTCGCGGTAGATGATCGGGATTATGTTGCGCTTGTTTGATTCTAAAAGTAGAAACAGAATTAACTCTCAAGTACAATCTATTTTCAACTTAATGCAATACAGTTATGTTTCAATATTAATTGAAGAATTTAAACAGTTTGTGGTAGTACATTTTCTTGCGCTGTACATCATGCTATTCTGTGTAATTTTATAAACGCTACTTGCATTTCATAGTTTTTGTACTTGGGGTTATTTCTTGGACTGCTTGGACTTAGTTTCAATAAACGCGACCTGGTATAGGCACCGTGTGTAGAAATGACTCTGCCATGTCGTGACTCATATTCAAAACTTTTACTCTCAATGTCGGTAATTCTACTGTCAAACCACAGAAAAACCGCCCTCTATATGTTCTGCACGGGGTGCTTATTGAGATGAATGCTGAGAATTTAATTCGTGAGATTCATTTATTTATTTTTCATAAGCGGGCAACTGAAACAAGTACTTCTTTACTTATTAAAAACCAATCACTCACCAATACCGACAGCCTGCGCGTAGTCACTGTAGAAGCTGTTAGCGGGACTGTCGAGGAAGTCCGGCGAGTAGACCAGGATGATGCGGTAGCAGCGCTCCGAGATCAGCTGCGCGACCGGCGCGTACTGCGTGCCGTACCCGAGGTCGATGTCGTACTCCGTGCACAGCTGCAAAGAGAACACAATGTTATAATGACAGTCTAAGTTAGGAGATGATGGAATACGAATCTACATCGATAAAATTGTGGGGATGACTGCATTTTCTGTTTTGCATTACATAAAAATAATGTGAGATTGTGATATCTATTAAGTTAGGCAATAAACATTTTCTTTACTTTTTAGGGTTCTGTAGCCAAATGGCAAAAAAACGGAACCCTTATAGATTCATCATGTCTGTCTGTCTGTCCGCCATCATGTAAAACCCTTTTTTTGTATGATGAAATTTTAACAAACACTTTGGCAGACAGTTTTAATGAAAGTTTTAATCTAATAAATTTTCTTTTTTTATGATGAAATGTAAACAAACACTTTGACAGACAGTTTTTATGTAAGTTTTGATCCAATATATTTTCTATCTTTTAACATTATTAAACTACAACCACTTTACTAGTACTTCAGTAATACCTTGAACCCAGCAGCCCTCATCCTGGCCAGCAGCTCCCTGACAAATGACCAGTCTTCCTGAGCGAACAGCACATACGCATGGTAGTAGTTGGGGTACCCGAGACGTCGGTCATCGTGCGTTATGAACATGTTCTCATCCCTCTGCCCGTTGACTAGAGCTACCTCATTATGCATGTTTGGGTTTTGTGTGTGAGCTGAAATTAAATTTAAAAATTACAACCAAAGCACATGCTCTAATCAAACATTATAATATCTCCACTCAGATAAAATTTTCAGAAAGTTAAAATCAAATCAAGGATTGTAAATTCAAGTCACTGTTAAAATTATTTTACTGTTAATAAATTAATTATCATCTTGCAATGTCAATAATATGGTGAGCTGTTACACCCATTTTGCCTGAGAAGCATAGTATTTTTATTTAGTTAACTAAGAATTTAAGAAGTTATCTTTGATTCATTGAACACACCAGCCCTTGAACTTGGACAATGTACAAGCACATTTGTACTCTCGTTAGCAAGCAAAGTAGATTGTAATTAATAATTTTTTTGACCAATGATGTGTGAGACATACCAAGAATCCTTCCCTGCTTTGCAAGGTCAAGTATATCATCATATATATCATATCTATCCAACTGTTCCAGGTAGTCCAACAGCGTCCCCAGGGTTGCTGTTCCATCATTCTTCTGAATCCATACATCAAACAGTCTCTGTGTTTTGTCCGAGGTCTCACTGATACTCGCCGCTAGTTCTGATGAAATTTTTAAGAGACATGCTAGACCACGCCAATCTCTGAAATGTAAAATGAACAACTAAGCGAAAATGCTACTATTTTTTAGGATTATTAGGACACTTATCAACTTAAGGTATTAATCTAAACATAAACCAAAACAGTTGAGAATTATGATCTTACTAAAGAGAAATTTTACATAACCTTCACCTTAATTTCAAAGAAATACATTTAGCCCAACCCAGGATCTCAGCAACACAATTGGGAGTAGGCTAACCAAACCGTTTTGTATAAGGAAACAGTTACAATTTTAGCTCCACAATATTGTAAACAGTAAACAATGACATTTATAAAACAACTTTTTCTGATGCATTAAAATTAATAATAAAAAAGACTGTTTACGGCTCCAATGCTACAGTGAAGCAGTCAATGCAAGTATAACTTCAACTTTAACCCAATGTTTTTGTAGATAAAATCTACAACAGTATGACACATGTTTACAAAAAACGTAATTGGGGAGATAATAGCCGTATCCTCCTACACTTACCGAAGCAACTTCATAGGCCCATCAGTTGTGATCACTCTTTTGGTGTTCAATAACGTCGACACCAAAGTCTTGAACTCGTAACTTAGAGATTGCAAAGGCAGTGTTTTGTCCAAGTCCAAGTCTACGCCGTCCATTTTCGGAACGGAATCGTTTTCTTCCATCTCAATCATCTTGTTTGTTTCAAGCGCATAGGGACTGAGCAATTTCGTTTACAATAGCTTCCTCAGAATTCATCGAAAATTATTCAGGCTGATCAAGCGTATAAAATAAAACTACAAATAATACAACAATAATCCTGCCTGATGATTCCTCTGGTTGTCAAAAAACTTGAGAACGTCATTGAGTGAATCTGACATTGACATGCATGACATTGACAGGAAACCTATTGTACGACAAATTCTTAAAACCACTTAAAACGGTCCGAATCACGGATAACAGAGTGAAGTATAGTGTTTATATTAGTACCGAAACAAAATACCCTGTATTAATTTTAAAAAAATATTGCACTCATTTATGTACTATAAACTTGATATTAATTTTTATTACAAAACGTGGAGGCCTCTTTCCTAAGACGGACTCTGCAAGGGCTGCAATGATGATGATCATAATAAAACGCGTAAGTCTAAACTTGCACGTAAGGTGTGTTTCAACTTTCGTTATTTTCAAATATTAACGGTTAATGCTAAAATAAAACAACAGTTTTCTTTTAACGACATTCTTAAAAACAGTTAACGTAAAATACAGGACACTCACCATACAATTTTCACTTTATTTAACTCAACACGGCATTTTAGACTTCACAACACACTTAAAAGAACATCCTAGGCCGGTACATCATCGGGGGCTCACCATAGCTCGACTTGTCTTTACCCAATAAGGTTCTCACAATCAAGTTTCTTGGTGAGAAAGGGTTCCTTTTGTAGAACATTTTCTTGAGCATAGCATTTCTCATTTTAATATCACCCTGAGCCAGTTTCTTCTCCGTGTTATACGAATACGCCATCCCCATTTGGTCAGGATGATCGAGCTGGTTAACTTTTGCTTGGAGTGTTTTCCAGCTCCACAAAGCGGGTTTATCTTTGCCTAGTTGTATAGTTTGCTTATTGATTAAAGGGGTCTTAGCAGTCTTCCAATTAAATAACTTCGGCTTCTCCTGTGCCGTCTGAGTAGAACCATTCTGCAGCTCGTTTGTCCGTTGCGCATGCGCAGGGGAAGGCACCGGCGGCTGCATTTTCTTCGTAAACTTGCGGAACAAGTTCATTTTCCTGTCACTCTGTGTTCCAATACTTTTGACTTCTATCTCTTTTAAACAAAGAGGGACTTGAGGCTGATGGTGGTGTACGTGGCCTTCGTATGGGTCGTATGGTGGGGCGGATGGTCGATGCGGAGAATGATAAGCTGCAGCTGGCGAAGAGGGTTGGCCCATTTTTGGCGAATGACAGTGATGGTACTGGGCTTGCATGGGATTCACGTGATTGAGATGATCAGGGCAGCCGGCGTGACAGCCGCAACTATGGTGGTAGTCCGATGGCGGGCCGCAGGGTCCAGTGTGATGAGAATGTGGGCGTGGGCTATGAGGTCTGTTATAATACTCTTGGTCGTGCACCATGTAGTTCATCACCTCTTGCCTGAACGGCGGTTTCTTAGGCTTTACTTCCACTTCGAGCGTGCTTTCGCTCTCACTTAACTCTTCAATAACGTCCTTCTTCTTTTTGAACAGTCCAAAAGATCGTAAAACCTTTGCAAATTTGTTATACTTGCGCTGCAAAAAAGAAAAGGGAATTTGGTGAAAACAACCATTTTGGACAGCGGACTTTTGCGGTGTTTAATGATTGATACCTCCGTAGATATATATACCTACGTAGGTACCTCCAACGTAACAACTGAGTTATAAGACAAAAATGCACGAAAATCATTATTAAAACGTGAATAATTTGGATAACTTGCCTGCTTAGCCTGCGTAGACTCACTACTTATTTCAGATTCGGAGCCTGTTGCGGCTTCAAGGCTCAATCTTTCTAATACTGTATCGGAGTAACTTGGATTTGTTCGGCTGTACGACGTGTCTGACAAAAACTTACATCCAATAGCTTCACAACTTTTTGACTGACACTTAATTTTCTGTGTCTCAACTTGCGCGTCATGTCTAGAAAGTTTCGAACTACCTCCGACGCTCCTTGAAGTCATCTTACCGTTGTTTCCATCTTTTGGTGAATCATCATGCTTTGTCTTCTCATGATAATCCTTTCTACGGCTACTCATAGGACTTTGAGCGACAAATTTATATATTTCTTTTATCAATTGATCCGTCTCACTGCAATTTTTTATGTTGTTTTTGGATTCATTCGGAGATGTAGATTTATGGAAGACATCATCTTTCACGTTGTTTGCGCAGGATGCACATGTAAAACTTGGATTAGGCATCATGTAACCATTTGGCATGCAATTCATGGGACATACTGGGAGCATGGGATAGCAGCAAGTGTTTGCAAAAGATTGCATAAAGGGAGAAGGTATACCGCATTGGGGTGCACTATAGTTGTTCACATTTAGACCGTTATTCGGTATCACAGAAGAGGTAAGTTTAGCCGAATCTTGTCGAAATTCATTGAGACCTTTATCACCACTTGTAACTTTAGTGTTTATCTCAGAGTTATCGCATTGTGACACTGTCTCTTTCTTAATTTCTTGCAAAAAACTTTGTAGTATATCTTTTATTTCACATAGTGCTTTATCTGTTTTGTCATTAGAAGAATCCGTTTCTTGGGTTTTGTTAAGTGAATTATTAGGATTAATATTTTCTGCGTTAACGTACAAAGGTGATTGCAAACTGCTCATAGTACCTACACCTTGTTGGATGTGATTGATATTTTGACTTTGGTTTACTGGTCCCTGTTTGCGATTTTCGTCAGGCACAGTATCAGAAGCTCCACCGTTATCACAATATTCAGAAGGTTCAAAGAGCTTTCTGAACCTTTTGGGCGAACTGTTCCTGTTCTTCTTTTCTAGCATGTAATCTTCATATTCATCATAATATTGTGTTCTTAAATTCAAACGCGGTCGATGTGTTCGTGGAGATGGTGGAACCTCTTTATATCCATAGGGCATATAGGCGTCACATTCATACTTCCGTCTTGATTTTGGACTAGCTCTTTCTTTGACGGGGACGAGGTCATATTGGTTGGAGTCGTCAAAATTGTTTGCATGTTTTCGGTGGTATCTATGACGAGTTTGCCTCTTTGAACTGTATAGCCGTGTATCACATATACTACGCATATCGCTCAGTTCATATTCACACTCGTGCCTACATTTCCTGCGTCTATCAAAACAGCAAGAACATAACTCCGAGCCTTCAAGAATATTCTCGCGGATGGGATATTCCTGATCTCTACAAACAGGTGCGGAAAATTGGCTCATATCAGATTCCCGTCTTCCGAACATTCTCATGGGTTTGTATTGACGTTTGATAATGTCTGCTATAAAATCTTCATTAAGTTCTCTAGTTGTACATCTTTTACTTTTACGTCTATGTTTGCTGTCGTGTCGCTCGTGGGACCTTTCAGGACTATTCCTTCTACTCTGTTTCTTGGCTCTAACTTCTGTGGCGGTGGGTTCTGCATAGTCATGCTTTTTCAAATATTCTTCATAATGGCGTCCAGGATAGTCTTTGTTACGATGACGGCGTATCTGAGGCTCATGAAGAGAATAGTAGCTGGTAGTAGCTCCATAAGATGATGCAAAGTTTTCGTATGCAGACCGAGCTTTGTGTTTGCGTAAACTAGTGTGACCTGCCTCCGGAGATTTCAGCCTATTGTCAGATTTACTCTTTTTTTTCCGTATCTTTACTTCATGATCGTAACTTTCAGTAGGCATCTCTTCTGTGAATCTCATATCTTTCCTCTTGGAGTCATGATATACTTTTTCAATGGATTCGCTTTCGTCTGATTTTCGGTAGTGACTTTCGGAAGTTTTGTATATGAGTTTAGTTTCATCTGCGTGTTGTATCCGTTTGTTGGAGATAGTTTCAGACTGCTCCTTGAGTGTGGGCAGGTCTCGCCTGTCCAGATCGGTTACTTGCGTCTGAGACCCTCTCCTGGAGCTGGTCTCGAGGCAGACTAGGTCGCGGCAGTGTTGGTTCACCTCCGTAAGCTGCTGTTCTAGACCCACTATCTTGTGTTTCAACTCAGTAACATTGATCGCTATACTGGAATTTATTTTAATATCCGGTTGCGACGAGCTACCTGCAAATAAGGTATTTCTTTGTATTTTCGAGGCGATGATTAAAAGGGTGATTTGCCTTAAAATAAAAATTGTCAATATAAGATTATTCTCATTGATGCATACCTATTGCCCGCCGTAAGAAGTCTTTGATAGCCCGGTAGCGTCGCTTGGCGCGGGGCGAGATGCGGCGGCGCGGGGTGCGTAGAGTCATTACCAAAACGGGACCCGACGACGCCTGGCCACAATTAACATTAGTAATGCATATTTAAAAAAATATAGAAAAACAACCTCATGTTAACTAGCAGTAATAATGAACATTGAAGATCATTGGAAAAAAACATGAATAATCCTTGACCTTACCTTTTCCCTCTTGCGTTATTTCATACGTAGTAAAAATGTGCTCCATCATACGAAAACATTCCCATATTTTTATTAAATTTTCTGAAAAAACCGAGACAGTTGCGCTTAAAGTTAAATTTTGTTTTATATATAAAAATAATAAAATAACAAACGTTTGACTTTTGAATTTCATTTGACTTTTTCGCATTTTTTATTTGTCTGCTATTTTTTAAATATGGCGGAAGACACGAATATGTTTAAAAATCCTGCCAGTTCGTCAGAGCAAAAAGTTTCATCCGTAAGCGCTGTGCCTCGCTGTGGACGCGCGTACGCGACACGTCCAACGGCATCCTGAGTGCGCTGGCTGACCGCTGGGATTCCCCCCTGCTGCGGCATTGGGTGCGCCTGCATGCCCCTGCCGCACGCTATCAGTACATGTAATGTGGGGTTCCGGACGGAAGCCATTATTAAAATATGAAACCTATGTAGATTTAAGTACTAACACTAGAATAAGGTATCACTGTTACTAATACTATGGATTGCAATATTATCTGAAATAAAATGATTGAATTGAATTGAATTGAATTTACTAGGTACATTCATGGATGAATAGATAAGGACATGCATATTATAGGAATTTAAATAATTAATTTCTGGAGCGCGATTTCGAACATATTAAGAAGAAGGTTGAGCTTAGATCTTTTTTTATTATGAAATCCTATTGTAGCTTCACTAGGTTTTGTAGACTGTGCCTGTCAAATTTTTAGTTTTATTTTTCAAACAAGGAATAAACAAGCCGTCAATGTCTACAACAATTCAATTTGCGTTCAAAATTTGTAAACAATTTTATTACCACAAAATCTCAAAATCTAAATACAATGCTGTTGCGAACGGTTCCAAAACTATTTCAGAAGGGGTTGTTGTATAAGAATGCGGTGGGCAGCAAGCAGGTGGGTGTGCGCAAGATCTTCGGTCTGGTGTCGCCGACGCAGTACGACGTGCCGCTGCCGAAGCGGCTGAACATCGGCCACGTGCTGAAGGTCTACTGGGAGACCATCCCGCTCTTCGTCACCACGGCCGCCGCCGTCTCGCTGATGTTCGCTGCCATCATTTATTCTTGCAGGAATAAGGTTGGTTTTATTCCTTTTGTAAACTATATAACAGAAGAGAAAACACATGTGGGAGGAATGGTCATGTCTCGATTGAGGCACATTTTGTTAAGCAATAAATAAATAAATCAATTATTTGGATAACACACCAATTACCTAGCTCAAGAACGAAGCTAAGGAACGGATAGACATACTTAAATACTTCTATAAACATCCATGACTCGAGTACAAATGCCGTTGTTCATTACACAAAGATTTGCCCCTTGCGGGATTCGAACCCGCGACCAGTGGTTTCGTAGCCAGGGTCTCTGACCACTAGACCAACGGCCCCTCAAATACTAGTGAATACCTCAATTTGACACAATACTTACAGTTCCCTTACACCTTTAAAACGTTCACATATAAAAGCTCTAATGAATGTATAAAAAAATGGCTTACCTACGTCTTATGTCTAACATCTCTTTCCGGACATATCAACAAAATGTAAAATTCCATATTGTTTAGGTGGACGTGGTGTTCACGACGCACAGCCGCGAGAACATATCTCGCACGATGGACCTCCGCAACCCGTCGGTGCACAAGGTGATCATCATCAACCAGCGCTACGAGCCCTGGCCGGAGATGCAGGACCTGCTCGACAAACTCAAGGCGGCCGAGAAGCGCGCCCTCGTCCGCGCGCAGTCTTGCAGCCTTGGCTAGACGTTCTAGAAGATTCTACGCTATTCGGATTCGGACAGAATATGATTGGAAAATTGTATGAATTGTTTGATTTCTAGAGGTGCTCTTTCCTTCTTTTTTTGGTTATGTCGTGATGCTGGATATTCTCCGCGGTAACTACCTACCTGAGCCTTATATTTTTTGGTGATTTTTTTAATGGGATTTCTTATAAGATGCAATCTTTTGAAGATTGAGGACCAATGGAAGACATAATTTATACACATGAGACCTTAAATTGCAATCATTGCGTTCCAAAAATAATCCAAAAAAACTGGGAAGATACAATCGGCTGATCACGACACCAAATATCCGTATTGTAGTTTTCAAACTTTCGCTTATGGGGTCTAGATATAGCGATAGATTCGAAAATGTCTAAATCGCGACGAAATTGTATATGGAAGTGTAACACGTCTTGGCATTGTATTCGTCCGTGACTTAGTTGCTACATTGGAGATCTTCGGTGCAAGAGAATCTTGAATAATGAATGGTGGAACATTTATTTAAACACAACTTATTGCACTGACGGCAGTCGTGACGGGCGGCGAGGAGCGGGCATGGAGTATAAGCTTTTGATATATTGTTTGTAAGATTTTTTTAATGTATATGCTTTTGAGTGTTTTTATGAAGTCTGTATATTTTTAATAAAAAATTGATTCTATAACTTTTTTTATTGATTCCCGTTATCCATGATTATCTGTATCACAGGGAATCATAACAATTTAATATCATAATTATTTAATATACTTGTTGTTTAGCGTTGATATATAATGTGCCACTTATTTGTTTCATGAATAACTACAACTCTACGATTAGGTACCTACGATTTTACTAATCTCTAAAACGAATTTAATTAAAACCAGGCGTCTATTCCTATAATGGTTTTAAACAACGCCTCTACAAAATTATCTTTTCTTCCTTTCATTCGAAAGATTTCCTGCTAGTTTCAGAAATTGGCAGTAACACTTGATAGTCGATACGATTGCAAAAGTAATCACCTCGGAACTAAACAACGTAGAGTCGCGCGGAGGTCGGAGGAACAATTTAGGCTCCCGTAGCGCTCAGGGGGGTGATGGGAGGGAGTGTTTGACCACCCTGCTTTCTGTCATAGAGTAACAGACGGAACGTTGGAAAGAAAACGCTTCAGCTTCCCTTTTCTCTTGTATCAGGTATTCATTTAGGACAAAAGATTCTATTTATATTGTAGTCTAATGGAAAACTACTATACCAAACATCTAATAATCCTACTTTCAGCCGTTTTTCAAGGCAACAAAGGCAAAATCAGTTTCGGATTTTTTCTCATATAAACATACTTGCAAGTTGTAGGTCGTTAGGTCGTAGAAACATCGATGTTTTTTACTTTCCAAAATGTTTCAAGAACTACTAGTAACTTTCGCGTTGCATTATAACACGAATATTATTTAACGGGACTAAACGCGATATTAATTAAGTAGTATATGTATACTACGAGTACTTACTGCTTGACGTTTTGTCCGGATAACAGTTTAATAAATTACGATTATCAGTAGTATTATTTACCGGGACTTAACGCGATATTAATTATGTAGTATATATACTACTAACTGCTTGACGTTTCGGCTGCGTTACAACAGCCGTGGTCGCAAGCGTTACGTGAACGTCCCGTTAATACTAGTGTCATAATGCAACGCGAAAGTCTAAAATCTTATACGATTATTTGGCTGTTAAAACTAACTTGTAAAACAACCGGAGTGTCGGTTCTGCGCCGTGGTCTTTGCGGCTGCAGCGATTGGCTGCCAATCGCGCCCGGCCGTGTGATTGCGCTCCACATTTCCCCTTTAATAGATTTTTTCCAAAAGATATTTTTCACCGCTTCCCTTTGACGGCCGTTTTCGTTTGCTTTTTAGTATCCTGCAGTTATACTTATTTCCGCACGATCCAATGAGTGCTGATCATCATTAGCCTTATTATAAAGTTGAATAGGTAGTAGGTAAACGTATTCTTTACAATATTTTTGTTATGAACTTCCAACAATAATTCCCACTAAAGTAGTAACTAGGTATTTTGTCTTTGTCTTATAAAAAAAATGTTAAATATTCTTAGGCACATATTTTGCGCTTTAAATGGTTTACCCTCAGATTAAAGAATTCATCACAATCTTTGTAGGTACCTATGAACCAGTCAGAACTTAGTCTTAAGACGATAAATACGAGTAAGTTTTTTAAGGGACTTTTCTATTTTCCTATAAATCGCTTATGTACTTAATCTCGGTATATGTATATCAAATCTGCTCTACTTTGCAATATATATAACTAGCAGCCGTCCGCCACTTCGTCCGCGTGGATTTCGGTTTCTATTTAGCTAAAGCTTTCATCGACGATATAGGCCATACAGCACAATTTTTTTTTTGGATTCGAACCAGGTGTTCCTGAGATTTGCGCGTTCAAACAAACAAACCCTTCAGCTTTATTTTATTGGTATAGATTATATTTGTATAAGTTAGTGATCTATTTCTCAAAATATGGCGGTGATATTCATGAATTTAATCGGGGGTATAGTCCCTTTGCCGACCCATTGAAACCATTAAGTACTGTTCTTAATTTTAACAGAAGCGCTACATATCTGACTGTATGTCGCTCCGTGGTTTTTATACGGATTAGATACAAGTACATCCCTTTATTAAACTTAATTAAAATTTTAATTCTCACTCTAAAATCAGTACGTTACAATTCACCAAATCAGTAATCATACTATAATAAATTTCTCATAGATAGGAGACAGGTTTTTATTCTAATACTTTTACCTGTTTTTTCCTTGAAGCCCATTTCGCTTAAAACATTCAACAGAAGAGGCGCTGAGTGCATCTCGAGGCTTGCTCCTTAACATGAGCGGCTGAGGCGCCGTCTCGAGGACCAGCTTAGAAATTATCTGCCTTGCCCTCGCTATTACTGCATCTGAGTGCAGTTGCATTTGATATTTTTATAAAAAGTTAGGTAAAATTCTGTAAACTAACATGTGTGTAAGTTTTACGGACCTACTTGGTCTCTCTAAGTGAAATAGGATTTTAGCATGTAAACATTCATTACTTCGTCTTAAAAAATATTTGTGTTGTCAAAGTGTAAACCAACAAAGGTTACGCATTCCTTTTGGTATGTTTACTATACTCTGGTTTCGCACATATCTCAGGACTTGAGTATCAAACTTTTCCTTGGTTGTTAATATGGCTTTGTGAACAAAATCTTGATGAAAGGACCACAACCATTTACATACTTTTCCGAGCCAATAGCACAAACCTTCATAACTAAGAAGATATAGAAATACTACAAAATGTGTAAAAATAAATAAAAAACAAAACTTCAATAAAACAATCTCGCACATCGTTTCCAATATTTTTATTTTTAAATTAGTGGCAGTGAAGATGTGTCGGGTACGTCGCTTCCAGTGAAGCCGGGTGCTGCCTGCGCTTGCGCGTCCGTCGTCTACTCAACTTAACTCTACCGTCTCGGGACGACAAAACAAATTCAACTTAAAGTTAATGATCTTAAAACTGATTATCGGCTGTTAGTGTTATGAGCTATGATTTCCATCATAGCGGCCTAAAATTAAAACGTAAAAATTTACTGGATATAAATCTCATCAGAAATTACCAGATAAAAGATTTGACGATTTAGTAAGAGATCTTGGATGAAGATGTCATTGAATTACAAAGAAATACTATGTCTATTATACTTCGGACATGTTTAATACTGTTGATTTCCAATATTTATTATTCAATATGGTTAAGTTTTGTTTTCACAAAACGATTTAGCATCATTGTTTGAAATTGATAAAATTGTTTCTGTTTGTCATCGTTAATTCTAGTATTGGAGCTAGTTTTGATTAAATCGAATTCTTTTTGAGCAGTTATAACATCAACCCTTTCAAAAGAATATGATAATAATTTCCAGTTAATAATTGAATTAGGTATTTATTTAAGAAGACAGCCATTCAGCTCGTCACTGTTCGACTTTTCAAAACGTAAAATAATGAGCGTCCCGAGACTTAAAAACTTAATAAATTGATGTGCCGATTCATATTCCACACAATTGTTTACACGTATTATTCACGGTTTATTGGCACATTATTAATATAAAATACATAATGTATTTCAGAAACAAACAACGTCCAGGTTCTAAATTCTCAAAGTACCCAAACTAATTTGTAAAAAAATTAACTGAAACTTATGATCTTACCTAAGTATGATTACAGTACAGTTGATTGAGTAAAAATAAATCTTTTTCTTACGTGAGATCAGGAATTATTAAAGGTGTTTTAAAGCTGTAAAACTTTGTCTATGAAATACATTACAAATGATACAAATACATACAAAACTGTTTGGCACGTAATATTAAAATGAAAATTGCTCACTAAGTGCTATACACTGTATTGGTTATGATATTAACTAACATTTATAATTTTACGTATTTGTTAGGGTTATGACGTCACGGGCAGTAACCTGCCCATGTAACGATACGCGAGTTGAGTTGATTTAACAATTTCTTTTAAATAAATATACGTTGGTACATGGATAGCAAGAGCTGGATAGCATGCTCCCTTTGACCAGTATAGAATAGACACGAACTGTGATATCGAGATCGATAAAAAAGGACCTTAGGAATCTGAAACTTTGAAGATTTCTCATAACTACGAGTAGTGTTGTATTGGTTGAAATCGCCAATCACGATAGAGACTATGGCAGTATGGCAAATTCTTTCTGAGGGCGATATGAAATAAATTAAATCCAAGGATAAGTCCTTGGCCAAGAATTCAATTTTTATTTGGCCATCTTTATTTTCTTACACCCCCAAAGTTATTTACAATGAAAATGTATTAAGCCAACCCCACGCGATAATCCAGTTACGCCCGTGACGTCACTATAAGGAGTCCGCTCACAAAACGTAAGTCCCATCGAAAAACTGCGTCTTTACATCGTATTAGTTATCTAACGTTATGTAGGTATGTATATTCGAATTACGTACCTAGTCGGCACCGACAACTTCGTAATAATACTGGTTTGGCGAATTGACAACTGACGTGGTTAATCGCGTTTAGAACTCTTGATTTAAAGACTTAGCACAGATACATATTATTTTCTTCTTACTAATATTTTAAGTCTTTCGTATTTTACTTTTTAATGAACACTTTCTCAAACATATTTGCATTTTTGAATTATGTATTTTTTAGTTTTAATTATGCAATAAAATGATCAATTATATTTTCATATCTGAGAATCAAGAGCTCTAAATCATTAGACGCAGCTGTCGACCCGCCTGTACAGCCACAACATTAAACCCAAACCTAACTCACTGATAAAACTCACAGCGCTGCAAAAGTCTTAATAAGTTACAGCGTCGGCTTTAATGTCAGTGACTGTACACAATATTGTACTTGAGAAATATGCGACGGTACAAGTAACTGTAGCAATTGATCTGTATATTATTGTAGTACATATTTACTTAGAAACAAAAAATACAGGAGTCAAATATTTTACTATAACCACGAAAGCAACTAAAAAAATATTGAATTAATTTTTTATTTGCCTTTATTGCCATGTATAAAACAAGATTATTATAGTTTGAGCATTTACTTTAAAACCGTGTATTTTTATTCCTGATATATGTAACTTGTATACTTTAATACAAACACTATTGTTATGTAAAATCTTGAGCGTAATATCAGCCTAACATTGAGCGTAACTGCCACCAGAAATGGTTTTTGTGATAGTTAAGTATTATTTGTATCATAGTAGTCATAGTTTTAGATGTTAAATAAATCAAGCGTTTATTAGGCTCAAGAAAAACACAAGGGAAGTTATAAAATCAAACCTCTTGCTCTTTGGCAGATTCAGAGAGAGTAATGCAGACCGTTTAATATGATTCATGTTTTAAAAATATTGTTATATATAACCCCAATAGAATAATCACCAAATACTAGACGTTAGATCACGCTTAAATAAAACAATGTCATTAAAAAATCACTTGCTCCATTTACCTACCAGCCGCACCGTTACTAACTGCGCCATAGCCGCACGGCCACAAATATTTTTTTACAATTTTACCTCATTATCCTATACACATAAAAATATTAAAACGGAACGTTTTAACTAGATATAATATAATGTGCGTAACGAGTCGTAACATCATAGACTCACCATTACCTGTACAAACGAATCGCTTTCAAATCGAAGGAATAACACAATGTCTATCGCCGCTGAGACTGCGCACGAGTGACTTCATATCCGCGCTGTCGGGGCGGAAAATGTTTTCGTCCTTGAAAGGTCTTCCCTGGATTTCAGTACATATCATAACGGTTATTATTTAGATAATCAAGCCGTCCCAGTCATCAATAAAGGTGGTCAAAATTTGCCTCCATAAATAATTATCTGTATGAAATAATTAAACTATTTTATAAACCCTTCCAATAGATAAACTAATTGACGTTTTCATCATGAAAGTGCATGTTCAAACTTTAGTTTCAAAATCTGCAGATTTTCGTCATGAAGAGTGTTTACAATTTGATAAACATTTTCTACCCACGACAGCACTGCGACATCGGTACCGTAATCCTAACTTCAGTTATTATTAATATTTAGAATCATTCTCGCCAGAAACATCGATAATTGAGCACCGAGAAAGTTGTAGAAACAACACACATAATTTTGAAGTCACTAATGCGTAATACGAGAAACGAGTATATAGGTATTTGATTTCTTTGTAGAAGTCATGTTGTTAGCACTATGGCTCACAGCTCCTGGTCTATTGAATAAGCAACTTTCCAAAACTGCAAACCTTCTGAGGACCCACTTACCTTAGCAACTTGATTAATATTGTTTTAATATAGGTACACAATTTACTCCAAAATCTTTGCATATTACCTAAATAGGTACTCATCTGAACAACCGGAAAAAATCCCGTGCTAGTCTGATATTTAATGCTAATGGCCACTGGGAAAAGCTGCTTAGTCCACCTACAGATAGTTTTGTAAGGTTTTCAGTTTTGGATCACAGATTTTACGGAAAACAACAATGAGTGTAAGTAAGGGACATGCTTTCAAAACATGAAGCTTAAATTATCGGCACGATATCTATAATCGAGAATAGAACCATGCTTTTATTACTTTTCGGTTGTCATAATCTTCATCCTGATTGTATTAATTTCATTTGCACTATTTAAGATTTAAGACTTTCGCGTTGCATTACTATACAGATATTAGTTAACGGGACTAAACGCGACCGCGGTTGTTGTTACATAGCCGAAACGACAAGGAGTGAGTAGTATATGTACTACAAAATGAAATATTTCATTTAGTCCCATTAACTAATATCAGTAGGTATTGTACTATTTAAGTTCGCTTATGTTTCGTAAGCGCGTCTCTTACACCATTTATAAACGGTAAGTAACAGCGAATCCAGCGGGTCACAGTTACTCGATACAAATATTCGTAACGAAACATTTAATAGCTAAATTCCAATAGCGATAATAATTTGAAAACCAACTTTATGACGAGTCACAATATCAAACCTTAAATAAACTTTCTATAATTATAATTACTATGGATCAAAACATCAAAATGTACGCCGGTTCATGAAATAGCACGTTAAAATATCTATTTCTATACGACCTGAACACTTTGTTAGAATCATGGTTAGTAATTGTACACACATTTAGCTAAGGGAGTAACTTAACTTTAAATGTGATCCTTGCCATTTCGGATTGTTAAACTCTGTAGCTGACAGTCCATCGCACCATCTTGTAAATATCAAACTGCATCACATGCGTCTATGAAGCGTAAACAATGTCAAGAAACCAAACATGAGGTAGTACAGTTGAAGTTGTTATTGTATTCATGAACCGTTCAAAATATGAAATAATAGAGAGCAAGTTCGCAAAAGACACACATAACACCAAGAGTTTGACACAATCGCTCACTGACGCCGAGGTCGCCACCAACCAACGAACTGAACTGTACCTTACCACGAGTGCAGGTAATCACGTATTCAATAATCATAATAATTTAATAATAATAATCGTAATATTACACCTTAAATAACTATACAATTTATGAAACCCCGTGGGGCTGTAAAACTTATTAGACTTCATTTATATCATACATTAGTGTGTGAATCGATCACGTATCTGTACTATACAAAAATTAAAAACATTATACAATAATACTACGATACCATAGAGCTAATAAATACAAGAATCAACTTACTACTACCAATACCCATGGCACGATGACGCGATGCGGTGACGGTATATTCGTATTTTAGTTACAACCTCTTTTATAACATTCAATTTATTAATTAATATAATTTATTATATCTATTATATAATGTTATGTGCTCTCTCTGAAACATCGTCTTATGTTTTGGAACTATAACGCGTCTCCGGCGCCGCGGCCGCGGCTCCGGGCTCCCGTGTCCTCCCCCGCTCCCACGCCCAGCCCACACCTCGCCCACGCCACATCCCTCCCCCCACCGTCTCACATGATCTTACATGGAACCAATTGCTCACAACAGCATCCAAATTATTTGCTGTCACTACTTCATATAACTTCTCGCGAATACATACATACATATTATTATTTATCTGCCAGCAAAATTATTTGCCATCAACAGTAAATTAGGTATGCGCTTATGCCGATACCACAATGTATAATATATACTTTTTTTCATATTTATTGTATTCCTCGAGTCTTACTCACAATGTTATTGTGGTGTTATAATATTTAGACCAATAGCGGCACGATTACAATGCTACCGTTGCAGAAGTTATATTTCAGTAACTTAAATCCCAAAACATTAGGCCAACATATGAACGTGACAACGTAGCCGCAGTGCGAACGAATAGCGAACGGAACGAGCGAAGCGAACCGAACACCGCGCCAAATATGGCGCCTCAGAACTTACTCAGTGAATCGAATGCCGTAATCGTCGCTAACACTCGTATAATTCATTATAACTAAGAACATTGACGATTCTCGATGATAAACATTTGTGCTGCCGGAATGTCCTGCGACATCGGATATAGGTATAATACACATCGTACGCTAGAGTGAGAGGCGGGCGGCGCGCCCGCCCGGACACTTAAGTAATCTCCTTAGAAATCGATAGGAAGTCAGTTTTACTTATAATAATTCCGCTATTTAATAACTAGGGATCGGCGGCCGCCCCGCGACGCGAGGCCGCGGCGCGACCGCGACAAATTTCATAAAAGTCTCTAAACATTCACTGCGACTTTCAATGTTGAGCTCCTCGCTGACGCGACTCCGGTCCATGGAGCGCACGGTGTCGGGCGGCGGTCGGGCAGTGCGGCGCCGCTCAGCGCGCGGCGATGCGGCACAGCGCGTGGCGCACGGCCGCGGCCGCGGCGGGCACGGCGGCGCCGCACAGGCCCGATCAGAGCCTGTCCTCCTCCTCCTCCTCCTCGCCCTCGTCGCCGGCCTCCTCGTTCTCCTCCCGGTAGCCGGGGTGTTCACTGATCGCATAGTAGTTCCCGTTGTAGATCACTCCGAGCTCCCGCAGCGCGTCCCCTCTGATCGTCGCCTTTATCGTCCAGTTGTAGCAGTCGTCCGACTCGGACTCGCGGTCGAGCCGCTCCACGTCGAGGATCTTCGAGCTGAGCCGCTCGAGGATGATGCCGATGTCCTTGATGGTGAGGTGCCGCTTCTGGTCGACGCTCAGCTGGTCGATCAGAAGCAGAAACTTCTCGGAGGTGACGGCCTCGTCCTCGACGAGCGTGTTCTCGGTCTCGCTCTCGGAGGAGTCGCGGTCGCCGCGGCGCGCGGACTCGGCGTCGAGGAAGCGCACGTGGCCCTTGGGCCGGCCCTGCGGCGAGGCGCGCGGCTGCGCGTCCTGGATGGGCGAGGTGGCGACGCTCTTGTGCACGGCGATGCGGCGGCCCTCCTCGTGCAGCGCGCAGCAGTGGAAGTCGCACTCGTCGGGCGGCGGGCGCGGCTGCGGCTGCGGCGCGGGCGAGGCGGCCGTGGCGCGGCACTCGGCCGTGTGCACGTGCACGCCGCCGGGCGGGTGCGGGTGGTCGAGCGAGCCGGCGGCGCGCGCCAGGCGGCCGCGCGGCGCGGGGCCCGGCTCGTCGTGGTTCACGACGGTGATGTGCGGCGGCGGCGGCTGCGGCCGGTCGAGCGACGTCTGGATCACGAGCGAGGGCCGCCGGTCGGGCTTGGCCTGGCGCGAGGGAGACCGCGCTGCCGGCGACGCCTGCGGCCGCTGGTCCCAGTGCAGCACCACCGTGACTCGCCCCTTGTTGTCCATGATCTTCCATGAAGGTGTTTCATCGTGCAGCTCGAGCGCGTGGATCGTCTCGCATACTATTTTTGGTATTGCCGATATAGCTGAAAAATAGAATGAAATTTTTATTTGATGTCTACCTTCTCAGGTCTATCTTCTTCATCGTCTTACTGACTTCATGGAAATGAATAAAACAAAAAAAATATATCCTCATCAAGTTTACAGTCTATGTTTAAAGTTTATGGACTTCATTGCATTCCCCATTATATCCACCGTGGTATCGTCACGAATGAGTTGAGCTAGCACTACTACAACTAGTTGTCGCGCCGTGGTACCGACCAGCCTTGATGACGTCGACGCCGGTGGGGTACCATCGCTCGCCGGGGCGCAGCAGCAGCAGCACGGTGTTGGGCGGCAGCGTGCGCCAGTACTCGCCGTCCTCCACCTGCGTGCCGTCGGTCTCGAGCACCAGCCGCACCGGCTCGCTCGCCGCTACTGATAGCTTCTCCTTCCCTGCGCAACAGAACGAGAATTCTTTAATTGACTCTAAACTAACAGGGTTTTATGAATGTATGGCATTTCTCAATACTAGTTTTTAAAAAACTCTCAAATATATTCGTTACTCGTATTTTTCGATGACTGTATAGGCAAAAAGCCGAGGCTTCTTTTTTTAAATAAAACATAAGTAGCTTATAAGCACTTGTTTTCAGTGGAATGACAAACATTTTTAAATAGATACATACAATACCCAGATCATTTGTGCTCTGCGGGCATCGAACCCACGACCTCTTGGTCTAATAGTCAAGTTTTTGACCATTACACCAAGTGGGTGGAACAGTCTCCCTGTACGTACAGTAGGAATTGTATCAAACTTCTCAATCCACCTATACATTTAATGTCCAGTGAACGCCGCCGGCAGCGATCTAACGCTAGAGTGGAAGCAGGTCAGGCAGTGATGACCTGGCGCTAAGCGGCCCGCGCCGTTCATTTACACGCGTAAATATTGATGGATAACCGAATAACTACAGACTCTCATAGGTTTTAATCCGACTTCTTTATGATAAACTGTATAACATAAAGTACTCCGTAGTTATTCGAAACATTGTAACACGGAAAGGCCCTGTTGCTGTTATTTCATGAGATAAAGAGCAAACGCGCATATAAAAGTTCAGTTTCGCACTTTGTCTTTGACTTCGACTTGTGTTACGGATATGAGAATATCAACAGTGGAATTTGAAACTTACTCTCATTTAAATAAAAGGAAGAGTACATTATGGGACCACGGTTAATATCCCCATTAGACAAGTATACGAATATGTATAAAATACTTTTGATTAGAAACACGTTATTAAGAAGACTTGGACTTCCTAGTCCCTTACATTCATTACATGCATCATGTTGTTACATCATACACGTCTGACTGAATAAACAATTTGTTTTGTTTATTAAGGTGTATCATTCGTTACATAGAAATAAGCCGTGCTCACAAACAGTTCTGTGTCACTTTCACCGTTCATTATATTACATACCTAGCTGCATTTGACATTGGTGGAAACACAATTAAGTCGTGTTGTTCACATGAAATCACACATGAAATCCCTAGATTTTATTTGAAATGTTTAGCTTCATCATCATCATCATCATCATTTTTTATCAAAACACTATGTATTTTTTCTGTGGCCAAACGTTTATTCTTAAAGTTTTTATTAATTAGATTGTTGATTCTGAAACACAAACACGCATGTAATGTTTTCCGTTATTTGCATTTCTTAATGGACGGCCATTAGGTTCCAACTTGTTAATGTAAACTAACTAGAACATTGCAATTGGAAGAACGGTTGCTAACACGACCCTAGGAAAGCAGGTCACCCAGCCTCACTGACCTGGTGCTAAGCAGGTTACAGCCAGTCCGATGTGGATGAGACGCGGCCTATTCGGTGCCTAATTAGGCCTCTATTAGGCTGAGTGAAGTCTTCGTTGTTTGGGGTTATTATCGATGTTATTCAGTTATGAAGTTGAAAACCAATTTGGGATAGATATCAGTCTTAACATTAGTTAATGCCATTACGAATAGTAATATACTTGTACGGCGCTTCAAACTACGTTACTACTCGGCTTACCATGGTCTGATAGATATCATGATATATAAAACAGGTGTCCAATAATAATTAATTTAATCCAGTCCAGGCATAAGACCAAGTTTGTAAGATGGATTTCTTCTTCTTTGTGTTGACGTATATAATAGATATAAAATATAAAAGAGTTTCACTTACCCCTATGTATTAACTCTTCAAAACTAGTGACCACCAACCCCTTCCTTACGTTCCTCGAACTGTCCCATATCTTGAAAGGCCTCTTTCCTCTAACCTCCTGCGAAAAGAGATAATAATTTCAGTAAAGAAAATGGCATCAGTCAAAAACGTCTCCGCCACAGTAAAGCATGTCTATGATAAACGATTACATCCTCAAACTTGTATCAACGTTAAATATGTACATTGTTCTCTATACTACAAATGAAATTATTTTGGAACTTTTGGGTTTATTTCACTATTGTCATACTTAATGTTTGTACAGAACGATGTTTGAATAATTATTTAACATTACAACGGGACTTAACGCGATATTATTTTTATAAGTACCTAAGTACTTACTGCTTGACGTTAAGTCCCGTTGTAATGTTAAATAATTATAATGCAACGCGAAAGTTTAAAGTTAGATGTTTGAATACTTTTTCATTACTCAATAGAAATGTTTACTTATTAGACTAACTGGACTCAGGGTGAATACTATTGAAAAAACGTGCCAGTAATTTCAAGATGTAATTGTTTAAGTCGATTTAATGTAGAATTGACCTAACGCGATACCCATATGTCCTTTCATACATCTCTCAATCATGTCTTAGAGTACTTGACGACAAGCTTTTGGAAAATCATCATTCTTGCAAAGAACATTAGGGGCACTATCAAAAATTATATATGAAGTGTTTTCGTAGATAATAGTTATCAAAATCAATGGCGATGTATTATTCAAACAACTTGCTAAAAATAAATTTAATTAATTTTTTTTTAAATAAAAATGGGAGATGTAATTTATGCTACGATATACGTAGCATAAATTACATCTCCCATTTCCTGATGAAAGATGGTGATGATGACTTTTTAAAATTCTTGAATTTTAAGCAAGGTGGTCTGAGCAGATGGAAACGTCTCTCCCCGCTCCCCCTCTTGTATAACTCCGGGAATGGGATGTGGGACCTCCCAGTTCCCACCAAGGGTTCGGGAGGCGTGCGCTATTCGAGGGGGCTGCAAGGCTTTCGAGCGTGGCCAGCGACGCCATCTCGAGAGGCTGTATTGAAAAAGCATTACCCGGGACTCAGGCACACCCCCACTGAATCGTGACCAGAGGAACCTGTCGGGTTTTAGTGGGTAATCTGGCTCTTCCAGAAATCCCACATAACCCTCATGCCGATGCCTCCCCACTAGTATGCGTAAAAGCATTTCCCGACAGTAAAAAAGGAGCGCTAGTCTTATAAGCGGTATTATTATTAATGATAGTTCGGAATAATGTCTTTCAATTATTTTTAATAACTTAGTTAAGGATATTGATTGAGGATATTGATAATATATTGATCAAAGAAATGCTCAGGTGTTCTTATGCAATAAAGTTTTCTTTGAAATGCCGTATTCGATAGACAGACCCTCTCTAAATATTACAGCAACTAAAGTATAGTACCATCCATAGTTACCAGAAGAACGATACAAAATAAAACAAAAATATTTGTTAATGAAATTGAATTATTATTTAAATACATAAGAGATTAATTAAATCAAGCTGCGCTCCAACCTTCTTATAGCGAAAAATTCAAGTCATTTATGCGTATATGCATCAGCACTAATTATCATTTAAATAATATTGAGAAAGAAAAATAAATGGGCGTAGTAAAATTTATGTGGTTGATCATATAATTACAAGTAGTTCATGTAAACTGCTGTAGACTTTTTTTATTTATCGTAGTTTTCATGTATATTTGTTATCAATAAAATCAGAATCCAAAAACTTGGACATTGTAAAAACATACTTGAAATGTGTACTTTGAAATTAAGATAGATCGCTCTTCCTGCACATGAAACGCTTTTGAAAAGCGATCAGCTGCTCGTTGATTTGACCTTGACACCATTTGTCATATAACAAACAAGCTTTTAAAAAATACTCCATAACTTGAATAAATCGATGTTACAAGAAAATAAGAAATAGGTGTTCCCAAAACCAGCAAAGAGATTTTCATCGAAAGCCCCATATATTCATTACATTTCATAATCCATTCGAATGATGATTTTCCAAAAGTAATAAAGTAAAATATTGTTATCACAGATTTCAGTAATAAATAGTCTGTCAATAATATCCCGCAAAGCAGCCAGTGGTGCCTACTAGTTGACCCTAATTCTAGCTCTCGTCGTGTAAAAGTGCACTAGTACCCGCGAACATTCGCCACGGCGTGTCAAGGTTGGCGCAGACGAGAGACACTCCGGGAGAATAGGTCGTTAGGGTTACGCTCTCCAGCCGCCCTTAACGGCTAATGCAGCATCTTAACACCCCTGCACCTTGCACCGCCCGCAACTCAAAAGTAGACTTATCACACGCCTCAATACGTTCCACTTCGAAATACCAATCCCAATTAAAATTATAACACATTCCTGCTGAATTACTACAACTTTCATAAAAATCCCCACGTCTCGTCAGACTGAGCAACATATTATGTTTACAAATGACATGAAATATCACCATTCAAAATACCACGCGAGTCATCAAATCATCACTGTACGATCATGCACCGGACTAATCATAGCTTGCAAAAGCGTTGCACCGCCCAGGGCTACGAGCTACGAGCTACGATCGTAGTGCGTAGCGCGCTCCGTAGCCTGCACTGCCTGCAACCCACACGGTGCAACGCCCGTGCGCCCCGCCCGCGCCCCGCGCCGCCCGCCCGCGCCCCGCGCCCGCGCCCGCACGCACTGTGCGTTGACCCACTGACATCGCCGCCCTGCACGATCTTTAATCTAGACTGGGACTTACGAACTTCTGAGCTAAAAACTTCACACTCTATCCCGGCGCCGGAGGTGCGCGTCGGGCCGATTCATCGAGGCCGATAAAAATTTACGCTCCCCTCGCGTCCGGTGCACCGCTATCGGGGCATTCGCGCCGTAAAAAATCCATTACGAGTCCCGAAGCCGAATTTATGGCGAAACGCGGGAACTCGTCGACGGCGCGGAGCGGACGCGGTCGTACCTCCTCCTGTATTTCGAGAATCATATTTGCATCGTTTCGCGGATCGGGGGTCGGTAAGTTCGTGATAAACAAAGTTTAATTTCGGGTGTGGAAAGTGTGTGGTATTTGTTGTGTGGGCGGCGAGCGGCTGCGCGCCGCGGCCGCACTGGCGGCGCGCGTGACCCGGTCGCCGCGCCCGCCGCTCCGCGCCCCGCGCCCCTCGCCCCGCGCCCCAGCCCCGCGCCCCGCCGCCCGCCCCGCCGCGCCGCGCCCCGCGCCCCGCCCCCGCCGACCCCGCACTGCAGCGCCCGTAATCTCTTGATACCGTAACATCTTCAAATTAGCGATGATGCACTTTTGACTAAAAACCGGTTTATCACTCAAAAATGTCTGCCGTGGTTGCTCTCGCTTGTTTTAGGAGCGTCTTTGAAATAAACTCAAAAACGTTTCGCGATTTTTAAACGAGTTCAAGAAACTTTGTTTGACATTAACTGTCAGTTAGTCTGCACATCCGACTTTTACGTGCGATGTAAAAAGTTATTACACCTAATTGTATTAAATTTTTAGAGTAACGATACTTTTGATTTAACCGCTTAGACACCACGAAAAGTTTAATTTTTAGGATACTTATTGACATTCGAATTAAATTTTTCATCAAGACAAAAATGCAACAGGCTCAACCTCTACGTTTTCGCTACATGAACTAGAGCTGGTTACTTATATTTTTTAATATAAAAATTATAGACGCTAATTATTGTCCCTTATGAAGATAAACGGGCGATGCCCCGCTTACTCACTGGATTCACCCACTGGTGGGTGGAGGGATAACAATAAAGATTTTGAATTTGAATTTGAACTTTGAATGTTACTCCAGGTTTTCATCAGTACCCAACCACCCACCGCGTCAAGACTGGAATTAATACTACTACGTCTGTGAAACAAAATTTGGGACTTAAAATATAACGCCTCATTCAAGAAACAGGTCGAAATATCAAAGCCCAAGGTTCAAATCCCAGGTCAGGCAAAACTTCTGCGGCGTTCACCCACAACACAGCTCATCTTGTAATATCTGAGGTGCAATGCGATAAGTTGCCAATATTGTCTTTTAGTTTTTATCGTTAAAAATCAAGATTATAGGTAAATGTAATTCTAGGTTCATAAGATATTTTAAAGCGAATACCTAGAGAATACGCACAATCAAGCCAGTCTAAAATCGAAATAATAAAATACATAGCAGTAACATTTACAAATCAGATTATTCTTTTTATTTAAAGAGTTAAATGTGGTGGTTGGCCTAGAACATTATCACAAGATGACTATCGCAAGAACAAGGCTTGTCAGAAACCTGAATAGCACGTTGAAAACACTGAAAGACAATCATGAAATTGTTTTCTCTGAATGTTTTTTCTAATGCTTTCAATCTGACTACTTGGTCTTGGGGCATAAACTATGAAGACATTTAAATTTTATTATGGAAATTACCCTGATAAAGTCAATTTTCAAAACAGAAGTTTTAATGTTATTGTATATATTTTTCATGGGTGATTTTGTTTAATACCGATCACGCATTATACAGGACTAGCGGCCGCCCGCGACTCCGTCCGCGTGGATTTCTTTTTTTCGAAATGAAAAGTAGCCTATGTTCTGTCTCAGGGTCTAAAGATTGTCTGTACCAAATTTCATCAAAATCGGTTGCGAGGTTTAAGCGGGAAAGCGTAACAGACAGACAGACAGACAGACAGACAGACAGAGTTACTTTCGCATTTATAATATTAGTTGGGATTATATTATATATATATTATATATAGTTGGGACTAGCGGCCGCCCGCGACTCCGTCCGCGTGGAATTCTTTTTTTTCGAAATAAAAAGTAGCCTATGTTCTGTCTCAGGGTCTAAAGATTGTCTGTACCAAATTTCATCAAAATCGGTTGCGAGGTTTAAGCGGGAAAGCGTAACAGACAGACAGACAGACAGACAGACAGAGTTACTTTCGCATTTATAATATTAGTTGGGATTAAAGGTACGAGTCTGATGAATCTATTACTATAGCCATTAGGCCATATCACGGGCAATGGACATTTCACCGTGTTCAAATGCGATGCAAATTGGACCTTATCCAATCGACCACATAGGGTTTTAAAGCTTTCACTTACAAGAGCTTAAGCTACTTAACACGGAGTCAGATCAATGTAAGTGATTGTGAGTGATTTTTATTTATTTATACACAAATATTTCGAGATATTGCTGAAATATTGAACAATTCGATTACATATCACGGATAAACACAGTTTCTGTAACCGAATATAGAAAAACCTTGACTTAACAAACAGTCATATCATTATTTGCTACTGAAGATCTAAATTGTGAGTAGAGAGACCTCGGAGAGGCCGATTTGTCCAGCAGTGGACTACGATAGGCTAATGATAATGATAGTGGATTCAAATTGCTACACGTAGTCTATCAGCTAACTTCACTAGTCGCTTTACAATATTTTTATCCCAACTTATATTATAAATGCGAAAGTAACTCTGCCTGTCTGTCTGTCGGTCTGTTACGTTTTCTCGCTTAAACCTCTCAACCGATTTTGATGAAATTTGGTATATACAATTTTTAGACCCTGAGAAAGAACGTTATTGCGAAAAAAGGGATGTGAAATTCACGCGGGCAAAGTCGCGAGCGGCCGCCAGTAGTAAATAACACGATCTTTGACACCGGCACAGGTGCAGACAATAGACATTTTGGAGGTTCTATGAAATCGCCGTTCTGCGATTTCTTCCGCAAACGATCATATCGGGCCGCAATAAAAATGTCGAAAATTCGTTCCTAAACCATTACATTTAGCACATGTGCTTCCTCCTGCGATTTTCATTGACTTTGATTTTTATTCTTGATCGTTACACCAAGTTGGAAACAAGACAGTTATTGTCTAGTGAAACCGAATAAAAATTATATTAGTTTCTTGGTTCACTATCGGCCCGGACTAAGTGTGAGACGGATAATCACCAATCCATGTTTGGTAAGCGTAGTGTGTCGTATTGTATTTCGTTTCTCGATTTTGCACTGATGTCTGCTGATCTGCTACGCGTTTTCAACTACGCGGCCATAACGTCGACTACGAAATTAGTGGCGTCGTAGTTCGTAGTCGTATATATAGCGTTCGTAGCAAGCAAAATGGGAATAAAAATGTGATATTAATTTATAGGTAAGTATGTTTTGTAATATTTAAGTTATAATAGTAAAACTGCACTGATTCTCGTAGTATTCCGCAATCAATCGTGCATATTTGCAATAAACGTATTTAAAGTATGAAGTACCCACTTCCATATAAATTAAAAAACATATGACGCAAGCAAAAACGATGTCTGGATATAAACTCATACATCGTACGGATGTGTTTAAAAATTCTAACTTAACAATAACAACATTTCTTGAGCCTCTAGTAAAGCCGGAGCTATGTGAATATTTGCCACGAAATCGTGAAAAAACTAATTACAAAGTCGATTGATCCTTACTTTAATTTACTCCGCCAATCCACGGGTCACTTCGAAAAATCCTCCGGGAGACTTTATGAGGATCTTTATGATCGGATTAATTGTTAGAGAATTTGGAGATTAGGGAATTAAGGCGGTTCTAGGAGGCGTCGGGGCTGCGCGCGCGTTGCCTCGCTGCGGGATTACGAGCCATTGCTGAAGGGTTGCGTTTTGCAACGGACGAGGATTTTAATTACTTTTTCGCTGGGCTGCTAGCCAATTAACCGAAATGGACATGGATTCAAACTTCGAATCCTAACTATTGCCGTAATAGTTACGATGTTATGGTATTATTACGCTTAAGTTAAATGTGTTCATCATAAATATGGACTTGCAAACATAGGTCAAACAGGGTGCTCGTTTTCGGAATTTCACCCCTAAAGCCAAGTTGTAATAATATCAGTTCAACACAATTCAATAGTATTACACCAGTGCTGTTAGCAAACTCATAAAGATGCATTTTAATTATAGAGACTTTTTCATGTTAGTATTAAGACTTGGCAAATCATTCTAAACGTTTTTAATTGATGATTCAATTTTTGTTGTACTAAAGCAACCTTTTTGAAATGGTATAAATTTCAGTTGATAAACTAACGTAATAATCTATAAGGGATGTAGGTAAAGCAAGGGGCCTACCAAATGATAAAAGCGATTAAAGCTTACACAGAAGAGATAGTTATTGTCGCAATCAGTACAAATACTTCAATTGCACTGTTAGACAACAACCAACATTTTTGACATATGAACATGATGTTATGAAATGTTGATGTAATTCTTTTTCCTCAAAGGTTTGTATGTCCAGCGTTCCTTTCAAACGAAATATTCATAAACGGGAAAGCGAAGACGAAAATATCATTTCTGTAGCATCTCCAATCTCCCCTATAATTGGATGGAATCTGAGACGATAAATAAGCGATAAATAGTCTATTAAAAGAAACGCTGATAAGACAGATTAAATTCTCCCCCGGCTCTCCCCGACCGGGGGGGGGGTGACTCTACTTCAGTATCAAAACACTTTGGAGACATTATATTCCATCTTAGAGTTATGGAATAGACCTCAGACATTCGTCAATAGGCTAATAGTGGCTAATCAAAATATAATGAAAAGTTTGAAGGTTCTTAATTGCCAGTATTAGATTACAACTACATTTTACATATTAGTTAATTAGAAGAAAAATACCTCTAGCAAGGTATTTAGCTGGGGAACTCTATTCCTAATATTTCATCTTATTATTTTGAATTTGTATATTCATAGACCGCAAATCCGCAATGTTAAAAACAGATTGGATCAAGCCTAGATAAAAAAAACCATCTCTTTAATAATATTTTTTCATATGCAGATCTTACATAGAAATGTATTAAATGTACTATTGTTATTTAGAAAATGTGTTATTGTGATTTAAAGTTCTAAAGGCAGATTTATATATTGCCAAATAAGACCACTATTTGGCAATATATAAATCTGTTTTCATATTTAATTTTTATTTTCATATTATATTTAACTAGCGGCCCGCCCCGGCTTCGCCCGTGGTACTTGTCCACTATTTAATGGATGATATTATACATAAAAACCTTCCTCATGCGTTACACTATCTATTAAAAAAAACCGCATCAAAATCCGTTGCGTAGTTTTAAAGATTTAAGCGTTCATAGGGACATACAACACACATAGGGACAGAAAAAGCGACTTTGTTTTATACTATGTAGTGATATATATTTTCATATTTAATTTGATATTTAATTTTTGTTGAAAACAACAATTTAAAATAGTTACTGTTGTTTTCGAAGTATGGGGAAAACCAGTGAACAACACGTAATAAACACATACAAGTATTGGCCCACTCCCTGGGACTGTAAAGTATCAGCCTATTAATGTCCCACTGCAGGGCATCATTTGAAACCATATATTCGTTACAAAGATGGGTTTTCCTAAATCACCACGCTTGCCAAATACGGATTGGTGATTAGAAAACCCGGGCTGTGTTCAGAAAAATCGTCAAAAAATTTGCCCCAACCAGGAATCGAACTCAGGACCTCGAGACCACGGCCCGGTACTTAATAAACCATCGAGGCGTTACTGTGACTGGGTCTGGGACTGGCCGAATAGATAGTATAATAGCATGCAGCAATGCAAAGAAAGCAAGAAAAACCTATGTACCCTGTTCAAATAAAAGTTCGTAACTGATTTCTAGTTCGATAAAGAAAATACATGCTATCCATGAAATAATAATTATAATATTATCCGGCCGTTTTCGACCATGGCAGCCAGGTACGTAGGATGTATTGCAGTGCACAAGTGAGTACGCAAACACAGGTGCACTCCCTATTCCCTTACTCTCATAGTTCAGTGGGGCAGCAATGTGACACGACCGTAGACAGATCAGGCTCAGGACTAACGGTTAAACTTTCTTTCCGAAGCACCGAAGGAGCTCGAGATGAAATTTTTCGGCTGCCCACTGTGCCATAGTGCTCTTCAACAACAATATGTATGAAATTGAGGAAATATCAATATGAATGCTGTGAACTATAGTAATTCATCATCATGATCATTATCACCTGCCTATCGTAGTTAGAACATCTGGTTGTGCTAATAGCTCTATGCTAGATGGGCTTCTTACCGCAGTTTGCAAGCGGCAAACGAGCTGACGTATCGCCTGATGGTAAGCAATGACCGCCGCCCATGAACATCCGCGACACCATAGGTACACTAACACCTGAGCTCTGGTGACATTACCCACCAGCAGAAACATAGGACAACTTTATCAAAGTTCTATTTCACTGTGGTCTTCTGTAACCCTGAGGAAAGCGGCTGGCTATCCTTGAAATGTATCAGTGGCTTCTAAGTTACAACTTACACGGGAAGATATGAGGTTGTAGTACTCTAGGCCGGCAATACACGGCACAATTTCATGAAAAGAATAAAATTAAAAAATGTTAAAAAGTGTTAACTTGATAGAGAGTATTTTTATACCCCTGATCTGCCAGTTGAAACATATGAGGGCAATAATAATTAGAAAAGTACTTTTATACAGATATTTAGATTTTCGGTACGAATTCCCTTAAAACAGGAGATCAAAATAAATAACTAAGATTTAAACATTGACCTGCACAGTCTTCTAAACAAATATTGCAGGGACATTCTAAAATACTTAAGACATTGCACGGAATGGGTGTTGGTCATATTAAGTGTGCGGTTACTTCACGAATACTTTCTCACTACAGTAGTTAAATAACGCTATCGGGGAGGTTCCTTTTCAGTTTTACTTAAATATACTATAATTATTTAAGAGATTTTCACGCTTAGAAGAATAAAACAAACGTGTGAGTTAGCTGCAATGGACGAGCTACTAGGCCTGTGCTACATACGCTACGGGCTACGACGCTACGGTGCTACGCGGCGCTACGGCTCTACACACGTGCTCCAAAATCCAGTACACAGAACCGCAGCTTTGCCATCGGACATTATGTAATAGTCACTAATATTAAGAAAAAGGTATCCAGGGTCATTACATGAGATCGCGCAGCCTCGCTGCCGCGTCTATTTGTCATCGTACCCTCTGATAACACTCCATCCGACCGTTCCTCAATTCCACTAAAAATAAAGGCTAATCAATATCAAAACTATAAAAAGGCTTCCACTACATAAAGACACTAGGTCGGCACAGATTTTGAATAATGCAGACTGCATGTGCAGCCGGCCTACGAGCGAGAGGGACGCGCGTATGCGTGCGAGCGAGACGCCGGCTGCGGCACTGGCGCTCCACTCCCAGGACTGGGGCTGATCCCCAGCGCGGCCCCGGCTCGAAGCGACGGGACTGGGGCGGGCGCTGGTGGGACCGGGGCACCGGCAGCGGCGCGAGCGGTGGCGGGCGCGGCGCCTGGCGCGACGGCGGACGCGGGCGGCGGCGGCGGCTCCGGGGCCGAGCGCCGGGCCGCCGCGGGCGGGCCACGGCCGTTACATAAGCGCGGACGGTTACCTCTCTGGCCATCGCGGCATGTCCGCCGGACGCCGCGGGCGGCGCGCGCTCACGCCGCCATCGTCGAGGGCCAAGCCCGGGGCTCGCGTTGCGACTCGCGAAGCACTTTGCGCTGCCCCGCGTGGGCGGCGATCGATGCCCGCCGCGCGCCTGCGCGCCCGGACCCGCCCGAGCGCGCCCGAGCGGCCCCGACTCGGTGCATCCGATACGCTCGGAGGCTATGACCCACTTCTGGTGCGCACAGTGACCTCTTTCTGTTCCGACACCGTGCATGCGTTGCACTATTTAGATAGCGGATATCTAAGTAGATAGGGTACGGCCCGCCGATCGGCAGTCGATGCATAACGAACTGTGAAATAAAAGTAAACTCGACGTTTAAGCTCGCTTCGTTGATGCAAATTGCGCGATATTGCTAACAATATTCGCTTCGTCTTCATGTTTATACAAAGTCCTCAAAAAAGAATAGTTCCATTTTGTCTTGAGCTGTTTTTGTTTTATTTACATACCTTTTTTAAAAAATATAACACATTATAAATAACATTACTAACATTAATTAAAAAAAAACTTAGTTTGACACAATACTTTACGAATACAAATGTTTGAACTCTATTATCAACAAGCAAAATGTTTTAATGCGTCCTTCTAAGTCGAATCCAAGTTATTAAGAAATGTTCAATCACCATTACCAATATTATTAATACTAATTAAAGTCCATAACCACAACATAAATACTATATCGAATAAGTTATTCTTCGCTATGAAAGAAATATTTCAATAAGCTCAAAATATACCCGTAGGTAAGTAATGTTGCTAGATGTCCTAGTATATTAAACAATATTTAACTTTTTTTTCCCAATCATAAAAGGTAATTTTGCAGCAGTTTGAATACTTATTAAATAAAAAACATTCATACACACAGCGCCATCTAGCCTCCAATTTATAAATATTGAAAGTAGATGGCGCTAGCTACAAAATGATCTGATTAATTAAAGATACCATCATCATCATTTAAAAATATTAAAACAAAATACATTCAGATGGGAAGTACCGAGACAAAACATATTTATCAACATGTGTGGTTTTAGGTAAGGAAGATATTAGCACATTACATTATGTAGGTAGTCAGATTAGTCGGAGGCGTAAATACAATACATAGCATGAAAAATAATATTATGAATAGATCGTTGGTTCAGTAACACGTAACCGGAATTTAATCTGATTATGTATAAAACAATTTAATTATTAGCTGCATAGACATGGCTTCACCTATAATAAGATTAGTATCTAGAAATGTAATGATAAAAGAAAGTTAATCTATCAAAGATCAAGAACAAGAAACCTCAAGGAAGGTTCTGCTAGTACTCAGAGCATTAGTTTTTTTGGTGTTATAACCAAGGAAGTGTTAAGTTTCTTAGAACTAAAATAATATTGATTTTAAAAATAAAACCACTACTTATTAGTTTATCTTTGATTGATCAGCACAAGACGTTAAAAATATCCAAATGATATTATCATCACCATCATCAAATGTTAGATTCGTTTTATTTCTGAACGCAACATGAACTTATGTCACTGTCAAAATCAGTCAAACAGCTGCGCACGGGTAGCGGACGTGTTTCCATCGCGGACTCGGTTTTCTATGGAATTCGCATATTTCCCCGCAAATATTTGTGAAAGTCGGTATTTACGTGACGCGTAAATCACTATCGGAGTCATTAACAATGTGACGGGAGGAGTCTCACATGAAAAGTGTCTATTTACTAGTATACAAACATCGACGAGTCGGATGGAATGCCACTGCTGTATACAAAGTGTGTATATTTTGTCATAATATGCTCGGTTTTACCTGTTAATGGGAGGGATTAGAGCTGGTCGTGGTATTGACATGTGTGTAGAGAGCTGGTCGGCCGGTGGCGCGCCGCGGACACGTCGGCAGGCTGTGTTTGGGTCGCCCACGCAAGCCCTTTCGGCCCTGGAATGTTTGTAACCAGTCCGCGTTCTATAATTAGAGTTTTAATTTTTAGGACTGACTTATAACTACAGTATCGTGAATAGGTATTTTCATAATCATGAACAGAACTCTGGTTTGAATCATAACTTATCTTCCTGTGATAAAATGAATTAAAATTAACTTTTAAATTTCCTGATACATATTAATTTATTTTAATTACTTCTCTTTTTGAGCACACATACCTGCCTAGTAAGGTTTATCACTACTGTTACAATGTAAACAAAATTTAGTTCTAATTTATTATATGGAAATAAATAGCTCTGCCTACACCTCAGGACATCTAACTAATTTTCCTGTATAATGAGACATATTTTGTGTTTTTGATAAACTATTTTAATCTACCACAAAATGGTTTAGAGGTTTCTAGAATCTGTATTTAATTGAATTTAAGGTCCACCATAGTATGCAGTGTTTAAAAATAAAATTTAATTTACCAATTGTGGTTAAGAATTTTACTATTAATATACCAGAGGTTGTAAGTTCAATCTCAAAACAAACAGTTTTGTGCATTAATAACATCTTTTTCATAGCTATAGTAATTTTTGTCTGTTTATGTTGCTTCAATAGGCCCATTGTTATAATCCTTAGGTGACAATGATGCTGGTGGGGAGGGTCAGCATGCGCCTGGTGCTGGGCGCGCTGTGCGTCTGCGTGATGCTGCTGACGCTCTTCTGGAGCCACTGCGGGGAGCTCTCACACAGACCAAGTATGGACTTGTTATTTATACGTTTACAAATGAGTACATAATATATTCCTTGACCTCACCACCTCCATAGAACTACTCACTAGCGGATGCCCGTGACTTCGTCCCATTTAATTTCAGTTTAGGCACACACAGTGTTTTAATATAGTTCAAATCCTTTCACAACAAATGAACTATCCAACACAAAAATAATTATTCAATTCAGACCAGTGGTTCCTGAGATTAAACAAGCTCAAACAAACAAACACTCTTCAGCTTTATTATATTAGTTTATATATCTAAGTAGGCATAATTATAAAATTTTCTTGAACACCAAAAACATGCATGCACTCAAATTGGCCACTTTTGATATTGCCCATACATTTGTTTATCAGGTTACGAATCATAGTAGTCTGAGATGAAGTCCTGTCATAATATTATTTCTAAATGACATCATCTTACTCAAACATAACGGCTGGCTACATGTGATTATCTTTTGTAAATAAGATATAGCATGCACATGTTATATTTGCGCTGTTGTTAAGCTACTCCTACTAACAGATATGGGACCCGATTTTGTATAAATATTGTGAGTATGTAGCAAAATATTCAACTATCTATTCTAACAACTACTTAACTTACTTTTTCCAAATTTCATTTGATTTATAATGCGTTTATATCTTGTCGCCAAAGTGGCGTTAATTCTTATAATAATGGGACATACTCCACATGATAAATTGAATTGAACAACAAGTACTTATTATCACTATTTATAAGACCAAGTTGCTACCTGTTGTCTGTCTATACTTACACAACGCAACTTGTGCGGTTTTTTAATGGATGAAATAGTTAAGGATGAAGATAAATATGTATAACACATTTAGGTACAATACTAGTAATAATACACTGTTACTTCCTATTGAAAACGGTTCTGGTCAAAAAAAAGGTTGCTTTTCATAATATCTCTCGTAACAATAGCTTAGGCTATTTATGTATGGTGGAACTAGGACAATATTCGTTTTTATTAGTTCCATTGCCAATGGAAATAAGTATAAATAAAAATACCTAGTAGTATACTGCAACTCATATGGAGGAGTAAAACCTCCGCGGACTGGCCGCTTTAAAAAGAAAATAGTATACAAGAGCGAGCACGGGTTGTTTTCTAATTTTGAATAACGCACGACTTTTGTTTTTTTATTGTGCATTTTTCTTCCCCCTTCTGTCTATTGCTTTCGCACCTGATTTATTTGTACATTTTTATTTAATAAATCACAATAGCTTATACACTTTACTAGACTATTTCATTGAAAATTAACCTACGTCGCCATATGCCGCTGCCGGTTTTGAGTTACCGGTACACCTAGAGGAGTTGTTTTGATTCGATCTGGTCATATGTTTGAAATACAATGTTTTAATGTTGTGCAGTAGGGTCGGTGATATCGAACGGCCTGGAGCGCGCGGCCACCGAGGACATCGAGTGCTCCATCAACGGCGAGTACTCGGTGGCCTGCCGTCGAGACCGGGACGAGGTCTACGTGCCCTTCTCCTTCATACACAAGTACTTTGAGGTAAGTTGAGATAACAGTGATCTGTAATCATGATCTATCTATATTTATATAAACAAGATAAATAAATGTATCAGGCATCGGGCGGGACTCGAACCCGCACGGACTCGCACCCCTCTATCCATGTGATTGAACTCGATCGGTTAGCGGGTTCCGTGATTGTAGTTATACAATTATAAGATAAATAATAATAAATAAAAAAAATAAAAATCATTTATTTCTATAATCATTGTTACAAACTGTGGCCGAGACTACCCAGTAAGTTGTCAAAGACACTTGTGTGGGGTATGACTCGCAACTTCCCTTACGGCTATCTAAGATTATAGATTTAATTTTAATACCTAGTTAGGCAAAGAATGTGTGAGTGTGAGAGTGAGTGTGTGTATTTGTGTGTGTGTGTGTGTGTGTGTGTGTGTGTGTGTGTGTATGATCTTTTGCTTATGTGTATGCTTGTGCGATTGTATGCTCATATGGGTGTATGTGCTTTTGGTTGTTTATGAGTGAGTAGGTCCTGTTAACCCTGTATGCCCTACGGATTATGTTCCTTGGGATCAGAACTGAATGTTCACATACAGGTCCTACCCCTAATTTGTACCTATTTTAAGTGACTCTTTTAAGTATATCTTCCACTTCATCATAGCAGAGTGAGCTTAACCATGAGATAAGGTTTTTCTTGCAAGCAAACGTTTTCATTGGGTATATTTGTAGTATACTATTAATTTTATTGTAAATATGAACAGACTGGCTTGTGTATTGCCTCCTAGCGAACGCTGTATGTGTAACAGCGGCAGGAGCAATCTTATTCTTTCTCCTCTTGTGGGTTTGGTCAGCGTATGTTAGCGATTTATGATAAAGTAAAACCACGTTAAGAATGTACAGTTTTCTGACAGTGAGGAGGCCACTAAATCTATACAATGAATCAGTAGGAAATCGGTAAGGTTTGGAGTATATTACCTTTAAAAGAGAACGCTGTGCTCTCTCCAAGCCAAGCATCCGTGTCTTGTCGGAGCCACCCCACACAGAGATACAGTAGGTAAGAATTGATTGGGCAAGGGCTAAATAGATTTTGGTTTTCAGTTTATCCGACATTAGCTGTCTTAGGGACTTGAAGACCCAGATGAGCTTTCTTGTTCTACCTATGAGAAGTTCTATGTGCGGATGCCAGCTAAGTCGTTGGTCTAAAATTATGCCAAGATACATACAATGATCAACTCTGTCAATATCAGGACAAGTGCAGTTTGATTCTGTATATTTAGGGCTTCGACAGGTATGAATTTTAATTTGAAAGCTGTCGTTTGGTTGAGATCTTACAGAAGGGGTGAAACAGATATAATTCGTTTTAAGTAGGTTAAGCGTTAGCAAGTTTTCTTTGAGCCAGTTTGAAATTATATATAAACCTCTCTCAGCGCGCGCTCGGACCGCGTCCCAAGTTCGATCAGTGAATACGATGGCAGTATCGTCCGCATAGGAAAATATCCTTCCACCGACATCTTGCAAGTTACATAGCTCATTGATGTATATTAAAAAGAGAGTCGGGCCAAGAACGCTTCCCTGCGGAACTCCGAATGTAATGTTCACTTTATCACTGTGGAAAGAGTCTATCTTCACTTCCTGTGTCCTATTTTGGAGATAGCTAGCAAAAAGCAAGAGTGGAGTACCCCTCACGCCTATGCTCTCCAACCTGTGTAGAAGAATGGGCACAGAGACTGTGTCGAATGCTTTCTTCAGATCTATAAAGACAGTGAGACTTTTGTCACCCTTGTCAACGTTTTTAGTTATAGTGCTGATGAGATCTATAATGGCATTCTGTGTTGAAAGTCCTCTTCTAAAACCATACTGTGAGTTAGAAATTATATTAAATGTATCTAAGTACTCAGTTAGTCTTCTGTTTAAAAGTTTTTCCACGATTTTGGAGATTGAAGAAAGGACGGAAATAGGTCTGTAGTTGCCCACATCAGCCCTGCACCCACTCTTATACACTGGAGTTACAATGGACTTTTTTAGTGAGTCGGGAAAAATGCCAGCAGTGAAACAAAGGTTTACAAGTGTGCAAATTTGGGGAACAGCGAAGTCCTTTGCATATTTAAGGAATGCAGTGCTGATACCGTCCCAACCCGGAGCGCTTGCTGAATCGAGGCTAAGCAAAGTGGACTCAACTTCTCTGACGTCTGTATCAAACAGAACAAATGACGAACAAATTTTCAGCCCCCTTATTAAGGGAGCAGAACCATAACTGTTTTGTCCCGATTGTTTGGCAATGACGTCCGCTAGGTTTGCACCTATACTAGCAAAGAAGTTGTTAACGCTATTAACTGATTCCTCTGGTGATGGTTTTAGATCCAACAATGCTACATTAGTAGTCTTGGGTGGTTTATACTGGGTGATCTCATTTACTGTACTCCAGAATTTGCGCGGATTAGTTACTGAATCTTTGATTTGATCACTGTAGTAACAGCGCTTGAGTTTTTTAATAAGATTGGAGCAGTAATTACGGAACCGTTTGTACGTAATCGCCAATATTATATTATTTGTGTCCCTACGGAGCTTAAGTTGCATTTTATTACGTAGTCTTATACACTTAAGAGCTCCGGGAGTTACCCATGGTTTAATTATCTTTTTATGTGAAGTGATCTGGACTACTTTAGAGTTCGACAGGATAGCTGACTTGATTAGAGTTATTAGTTTAACAGCAAAAACTTCAGGGTCATTACAAGTTAGTTGACTAGGTAGATCAGTTGTTAGAAGAGTTCTATAGGCAGTTTCGAAATCCGTAACAGTTTTAAATCGTTTGACAGGTTTGGCCGTTGGTATATCTGACAATTGGAGCAATACAAGATTGTGATCCGTGATCGTAGTATTTAACACAGCCACAAGCGTTTGGTTAAGGTTTGGATCTAGCTTTAGCATGATGTGGTCGAGGCATGTGTTATAGCGGGTTGGAAGGCAGTGGCCTGGAAGGAGACCATGCAGTGCCAGCATGGTTAAATAACCTAGTCTATTTCGGCGATACTGAGGCCTTTCTTCAGATGTGGGTAGTAGATTAATATTTATGTCCCCAATGACAAAAATATTTTTGTATTGACGGATGGTTTCAAGTTGTGAATTAAGAGAATTTGTGAATTTTTCTGAATCAAGAATAGAAGGGGAGCGGTAAATGCATATAAAGATACTATTTGCGATCTCTATTTGGAGCCCGGTAGCGTCTATGAGGTTAAGTTCTATAACTGATGCCCTATGCCTATTGTTAATATAAACAGCAACACCGTCGTTCCGATTTAATAATTTGTTAGTTTTATAATTAGTGTAGTTTTGTAGATAAGGGATTTGTTTATTGGGGTCTATTCGACATTCCGTCAGTATTAGTATATCGACGGTACAATCTAATTCTGACAGGGTAATTAATAGATCGTCCAAGTTCCTGTAGATACTGACAATATTCTGAGTTATCACAGTAAAATTATAACACGGTAGGCCCACACGATTGCTAGGTAAGTCTTGTATGTTACATTTGACTGAGCGAGATCTTTGTATACAGTCTAATTCCTGCGTAGTAAGTAGACTATCCATATAGTTCTGTTTGAGTGAGGCTGCAGGCATTCCTATACAAACGTGCTTGCAAGATGGTACAATAATTAGTAAAAGTTTCAAGTGTGGAGTTGTGACAAGTGGCGTTTTTCAGTAACTTTGTAGTATGTTTAGTCTCAGATGAGTGCACAGGACATATTGTTATGTAACCGAGAATGTGTATATGTGTGTGTGAAGGTGAGTATTTAACATTTAAAAGGAGATGTAATGCGTGTGTAATTAAATGTAAAATAAATAAGAAAACAATGTTCAAACTTACGCAAGGATCAAAACAATTGTGATTAAAATCTTTAACATTACCAGAAACACTGCGATGACAAAACTTATCACTACAGTCACTCACGAAAGACACTTGTAGGGATAGTCACATTTCCTGCATAAGAAGGTGAACCTGGGCCTCACTTTGGATGTGGATGATTTTTGATTGGTCGTCTTTTCTCACAAACACTTTACCAAAGGAGGTCCAGCAGTATTTGTACTTTTTAGTATTGACGAGGTCGCGGGACAGGAAGAACAGACGGGCCCCTTTAGCAGTCAGCTGTTCCGATATGTAAACAGGTGTGTCCTCACTTGTTTTATGACCAAGATGTTTTGCCTGAAGTTTGTTTTTAGTTTTGGTGTTAAACTCCTTTACTTTCTTCAATAAGTTGGTTTTCAAGATTACTGAGCCAAGCTCTAAGATGATGGGAGAGCTTTTTTCCTTGTCATTTCGCAGTTTGAGCCTGAAAATGTCCTTTATGTCTCGCTCGCAGATTTCCAGATTTATATTATTGGCGAGGCAGGTTACCATTTCAATTAGGTCTTCCCGATTCTCGGAGGGTTTACGCGGGACATTTTTTAGCTCGAGACACGTTTTTCGAGAGGTCCTTTGCAGGTCTTCCACTTTATCTTCGAGTATGTGAATATACTCGCGGTCCTTTTTTGCCTGGCCCTCCAATTTTTCAATCTTTCTTTGGAATTCCTCGTTTTGCGAAGTTAACAGAGCCATATTTTGTTCAATATTTTTTAAGGTGGTTGTAATTTCCACATATTCCTTTTTCTGTTCCGTGATGAAAGACTTGAAAAGCTTTGTCATTTCCTGTTTAAAGTCGAGGAACTGTGATGGAGAAAGTTCATCTTCCCTTGGCCTTCTGTTGCGGATAAAAACATAGCTTGGAGGTGTGCGTCCATCGGTCTCAGTGTCGATTTGAGGCTCAATATCATCGCGCAAGCTGACTTGCTGTTGTAGGGTGTCATCATTTGGCGTAGCAGTTGGCGGAGTTCTTCGTACAGACATATTACGCGCAGTCCGCGTAGGCCTAAATGAACACAAAAGCCGTCGGGAAGCGATAGTACGGTGGGCTTAGCCGCAGCGTGTGCCGTCCCCGTTGTGGGAGGAGCTGCGCGTGCGATTGGACGGGGACAGAGCCAGCCGTACCGGTTGCGCGTGAGCGGATGTTGTGCAGGTATAGTTGTATTCGTCTGACGTAGGACCGTCTCTTTCACACTTGCGTTTCACCACTATTTAGCACTTATGTTTGCCTGGTACAGGTCGCGGTATTAGTAGAATTTAAATTTAAGTTTTTAACAAAATAAAATAAAATAGGGACTTGAGTAAATACAACCGCACGGGTCGGCGTCCGAGAGGGAAGAGGAATAAGTTTGTAAATGCTTAAGAATATAATTAATGAAAAAAAAATACATCGATGTTTGGTTTTTATAATCATAATAACGCAGTCATAGCCATTCTATGCAAAATTACTACTGACAGCCTGTAAATTAATAAATAAAATTGCAAAATAATGATGTGAATCTTCAAAAAATAGCTTAATAATGTTGTTCCCAGATTTACGGCAAAATAACGACATCGGAGGGCGTGGAGAAGTTTGAATGGTCGCACAGCTACAGCAAGGTCTACCACCCGAAGAAGAAGTACGACCCGCGGGGAACGTTCACTACCTTCGAGAACTACAATGTCGAGGTTTGATTCCAATATTAGACACTGCAGATTTTTTTTAAATAATCTCGTGTGCATTTTCCCCGCAGTGAGTAAATGCGAAAGTATATTTAGCGCTTAATACTCGTCGTTACTAGTCTATCTCATTTCTCATGAAAATATATTTGTTTTGCTAGTTTGTTGAGAAGATTTTGTAGCCGTGACCAACTCAATAAAATGTCGATAGCAAATATTTTTAATTTTTACCAGTCTCCGGTAGTCCTCTCAGCCTTCCGGCACAATGAACCAACATATCTTCTATCCGGCAGGTGCGGGACCGAGTGAAGTGCATCAGCGGCATCGAGGGCGTGCCGGTGTCGATGCAGTGGGAGCCGCGCGGCTTCTTTTACCCCACGCAGATCGCGCAGTTCGGCCTCGCGCACTACAGCAAGAACATCACCGAGCCAGGTCAGCTCACATGCACGCACACACATAAACACGCACACTCTTACACAAACACACGCACATATACTCACACATACGCACACACGTGCGCGCTTACCCCCCCCCCCCACACACGCACGCACACACAAACGGGAGCGCTATTTGCTAATGTCATTCATTATCATCCTAACGCTCTTCCCGGTTGCATCCTCGGCCATTGCCTCGGAGCACAGGGTACGCTACGACTATGATCCTGAATTGACCAGCCTGGTTATTACAATGGAGCGACTGTCGTCGGACCAACGGCTTAACGTGCCTTCCGACAGAATTAACATTTTCATCAGACAATTAAGATATTCAAGCCTGCAAATGTCCTAAATCCTAAACCAACACAAAGTAAAATCCCCGTAGGATTTGAACCCAGTGGTCATACAGCACAGCGCTCTAACCACTGCATCACGGAGGCAGTCACTTGTTCATGTCTTTTTGTTTAAATTGCATCTGTGATTGTGTGCCTATAATATTGTGAATAAATGAATTCTATCCATCCATCTAACGTGGCTCGTAACGCAGAGCCCCGCCGGCACACGCTAGACGACGGCTCGCGGCACGTGGCGCGCTGGACGGCGGGCGCGGACGCGACGGCCACGCGCGCGCCGGACGACGCGCGACACTCCACCGTGCTGCGCTTCGCCACCGCCGACCACGCCGACAGCCAGGTCTGGCTCAAGGTACGGCGATAAGTCAGACAAAACACTTTTTACGTGGACCCTTATGTCAGGGGCATAAGTGCTGCTATTGAACTGTAAGTGCTGTTTTACCGCGCTGCTGACCGTACGTTCACAACTTTTATTTTTGTTTATTATATAGTCTATGGAGAACGTATTTGCACGCCAGAACTGGAGCCATGTCTGTGTAGGTGTAACCTCGGTTGGCCAGAGCGCAAATCTACTAAAGTTCGATCGTTTACCATACAACGTTCTCTAACTGCTTCCACTGCTCTGTGAAGTAACCCCCGATCTAGGGGAGAGATGTAGACTAGATCTATAGGTATTTAGTTAGATATAGCACCTGGCAGATGAAATCATCTCATTTAGATCAAATTGTATAAAAAAAAGGCTCTTCGCTGCTGGCTTTGTCCCCAGGCATGCTTCAAAGGACTGGGTCCCTGTGGACCCGTGATCTCGGAAGAGTACCAATACAATAATGCCTTAATCATAATAATAACTTGTCCCCACCCAGGTGAACATCACGCAGGACTTCGTGCTGAGCCTGGACCTGTGGCTGACGGCCAACTCGTCGCTGACGGTGGTGCTGCAGAACAAGGACAGGCGCGAGACGGTCTACCTGCACTACGTCGCCAACCACCAGCTCATACATGCTCACGTGAGTCACGACTTTACGACTTTATAACTACTATAACGCAGCTGGTGGCTTCTCGAATTCAGGTACATACTAGAATTGGGTGTTCGACTGCATCTAAAAAAAATATGAAACATGCATTAAAGAATTGTTCAATGTATAACAATAAGAACAAATAATTATGCTACAGTTTCTGTTACGCTTTTAACAAAATATTATAGTTAATCGGAACTAAAAAGTATTGATTTGACAATATTAGCTTATGACGTCATAGCTTATTATTTCATACAGTTTCCCTACAAGTTTACGTTTTTGCCGTTTAATAGAAGATGTCATCTTCTATTTAAACGTAAGCTTGTAGGGACATTTTCGACAAAATGTCTGCATGTGTAGAAATAAGTGCCGTGTTGTTTGTCTAAAATTATTTCCCCATATCTTCCCTAAGAGTTATAAGAAACCATGATCGGACTTTCCGTGGATGGGCAGCATCGTTCCCTTGTACTTTATCGTTCATATTCATCACAATGCTGTCAGTGCGGTCACTAAAAGGGTTGTAAACTTTGTTACAAAGGTCATCATAACCCTCCATCTGGGGTAGGCTTACGTCCAGCAGTGGACTATAACAGGCTTGCGACGAGTTACGCTCTCAATGAGTTCTTTAGCACTCCGTAGCGATATAAGTAGCAGTAGGTAGTTAGAGTAAAATTATATGATCATTGGTTTTATTCACTTCACTGTTACACTTGTAACTTTTCGACTATTTACAGAGGTTATAGTTATTGGAACATTATTAATTTTTAATAATTATAAGAGCCGTCCGCGATGGCTGAAGTCCTTCTGAATGACTGGATCAAAAAAATGCTAAAATAGAAATTTAGACAAATTTTGAATTTTTAAAGATTTCCAGCCATCATCATGTTCAGGCGAAATCCATGAAGGCTGGAAGGGAACGGCACCGTTACATGACGATGATGATGTGTTGGTCCTGCAGGAGGAGCACGTGTACTACGGCATCGGCACGGAGGCGGCGTGGCGGCGCATCACGCGCGACCTCATCATCGACATGCAGAAGGGCTGGGCGCTGCTCGACCGGCCCAAGCGCAAGTCGCCACGGACCAAGTTCAAGGTTAGTTTATTAATATACATACCTATAAGATTTTAGACTTTCGCGTTGCATTATATCATTAATATTATTTACCGGGACTAAACGCGATATTAATTATGTAGTATATGTTTACTACATACGGCTTGACGTTTCGGCTGCGTTACAACAACCGTGGTCGCAAGCGGACTGGTGATGCGGGGCGTCGTCTGCTCGGGCGCCGTTGTGAATTTTCTTCTGATACCCTCAAGTCGTCACTTATTAAATTGTCACCCACATTTTCACGGCACACAACACTAACAGTATCAGGTTTTGGTCTTGACGAAGAAAATCGCGGTTGACACCTGCTAATTACTGGATATAAATTATGTAGTATACATATAATTAATATCGCGTTTAGTCCCGTTAAATGATATTAATAATATACATACCTATTAGAATAGTTCGTTTCTTAGTCCACAACTAAACGGGTAGGTATTTTATTTGCTAATTTAATATGTTGGACTTTCTCGTTGCATTATAACACTTATATTATTTAACGAGATTACAAAAGACTCAACGGGACCCTTTAAGGGTTGAGTACTAGAAATGACAGAAATTGAAAAAAACTTTTCCCATACCTACATCTCTCACTGAAAAGCAAATTTTGAATTCTAATGACTATGAATTCAATTTATCTAAATATTTTTCGTGATATAAATTGGCAAATGACGCAAGTTGAACTATTTAATGATCATAACAATCATATTATGGGCCATAAAAATAGTAGAATGTTATCTCTAATAGTATGCCTACATGTCGTTAATACGAATTCCGGGTTATAAACGTTCTAATTGGATGACTCCATGGTAATCAACCTATGATTATGTCATGAAATAAAACTACTTTTAAACTGATAGAATCTCGACATAATTTAAAACTACATTTTAACATCCGTTCAGGATTCTACGTGATCACGGCTGCTAAAAAGAAGGCGAAACGTCGGGTTTTCCTGTAAACAAGAAGTTTAAAATCATTCCGCGATTCTATTTGTTTAAAAGTAGTTTTAACTCATGAGTAACAGTCGCGTAAACCTAAGAGAAACACTATGATTAGATTCCAAAATATTAAAAAATGCTAATTTTGTGAATTGAAATTGCTGACCTTGATTTAGTCAAGCGCACGCAGTTGAGGAGTCAGCATGGTTGACACTGCAGTTTATTTGTCTTTGGGTGTGTGTGAACTCTGTATGGTGTGATCTGAAGTGTGATTCACTAAGTGCAAATGTCACAATCTCACGGTTGTGAAAGGGAGCGTTTCTTCATAAGCTGAACTGCGCGGAGCTGAGCAGAGACGTGTAAAAATTTACCATTCACATTGCTCAAAATACACATCTCATCTTCGCTCCGATTCTGATTGGTAAATTTTTATACGTCTCTGCTCAGCTCCGCGCAGCTCAGCTTATGTGGAAAAGCTCCCTAATCGGTGACGTACTAAATTACTACTGTCACCGATGACACAGTCGTGAGTTTATGACATTTGCGTTTAGTGAATCGCACCTCTGATCACGTGTCGTTGGGTATCAGATCTCGTCGCTGATCCTGCGCGGGTCGGGGCGGGTGGCCAACGTGACGGTGTCGGGCAGCGAGCACATGGCGCACTTCTTCGCGGCGGCGCGCTGGCTCGCGCGGACGCAGCGCAGCAGCACCGGCGGCTGGCCCGTGCCCGCCCGGCGACGCATCGCCGCCGGCGTGGCTGACCTCAAGCCCGGCTGGTGAGTATTGACACCGCCCCTACTATCGACTTGTGTTGTGTTCACTGCCACTGACATTGTGAGCTGGATAAGTAGGTTTTTCGAACGATACTGAACCATTCGTCAGTGCTGGTAAGAAAAATATAGACGTCGATACAAAAGTATATTCAAAGTAGATAATTTCATTTAACATCAACTAGGTAATCTGAAAACTTATTTAAAACTCAAGTTTTCATATATACTTTTTTTGCCTGCAAACCTGCTTTAGGACCGGGTTCGAGTCCCAACTGACCTGACCCACCTGAGATCGGATGATTTTTTCTTTGCTTATAAATTCATCATCATCGTTATGATCATGGCAAAAAGTATGGCAATAAAAATTTCTCATTACTTTTTTCGTATAAAAACTTCAAAGACCCAATCTGCAATGCAAGCTATTTATTTCAAACATCCCGGCCGGAAAAACATACATCCATAATATTTTACATCCGCAATTTAGCTCAAATCAAATCACGCTCGCAGAATGATAAACGGCATATAACCGCGTCACCCCTCAGTCAAAAGCCCATTGAACTAATTTGATTCACTCTACACTGTGTTGACGCGGTCCCGTCGCACTAAATAAACAGACTATTGTTAGATTGCCTCTCGGGGCTAACCTCACGACCGAATTGAGAGATAAGTTTAATTGACACAAACCAGGGCAATCAACAGCTGTGGAGCGCATTTGACACTTGCAACAAGTTTATCAGTGCGGTTGAACTCGGCTTAACTTGTGTAATGTTATCACGGGTTTTCGGTGTCATGTTTCGGGGTGATAACTTTAATTAATTTTGCATAATTGAATGAACCCTTTTAAAAATTATCATATTAATGGCTACCGACATCAGTTCGATTACAATATGGTACAAATATTTATGTGTATGAAGCGATATCAGCACTAGAATTCCGGGGTTAAACTCCCAGAGCTGACGGCTAAGAACTCACGAAGCGGTTTACACCCGTGCCCGCCGCGGCGTTAGCGGAATGATGTTTTTTTTTTTCAAACTCATGAGACCGGAGTTTTGTGCGGTAACGCAGCCTCGCGGTTGCGATTATCGCTCGCAAATCTTTGCGATTTTGTCGGTTGATTAAAGGCGTAAAACGCGTCGTGAAATGTGCTTTAATTTTTTACATCAATATCTGTATTCTCCAAAGGCTGCGCCCGCAACCGCGACGAGCGCAGGAGAAAACTGCTTCGCGAGTTCTTAGCGGAAGTCTGCAAGATGGCAATGTAATTTCAACCCAGTGGCTCTGATAAAATAGGACTAGCCGATTGCGTCTCCTAATTGCTTTAGGGTCGTCTCGGATTTGCACCTTGCAAGGTTAGATGATTGCAAAAATTGGCCACAAGGTGAGTTTCGGCTAGGATGATTTTATATACCCCACTCCGGGCGTGGATTGCAATGATGCAGGACAATAGGGGTTTTGAAAAATCTGCTATATGGCTATACGGCTAAGGTCGAACTGCTACGCGTATTATTTATCCTGACGGTACCCAAGCACCGCCGCCTATGGACATCCTCGAACCAGGTATATCCGATGCGTTGCCGGCCTTAAACATTTTTTGACTTGATATTCATAGACATGTCATTGACCATTGTGTTTTTTGACTGAGTGATTCACCAATCACATAGCGCCTCCATCGTGTCGTGTTCTAACTGGTCCGCGTCCCCGGCAGGCACTCGGCGATGAGTCAGGGGCACGCCATCTCGGTGCTAGCGCGCGCGTACCACCGCAGCGGCGACGCGCGCTACCTGGCGGCCGCGCGGCGCGCGCTGCTGGTGCTGGACCGGCCCAGCGCCGCCGGCGGCGTCAGCGCACGATGGATGGACCGCCACGTCTGGTGAGTACGAGAGATTAATGAACACCAAAGATCCTGCCTATGACACATTTTAATGTCTCCACCAAAACGTCAAAGCTTCACCTTTGCACCTAAGTCTGTTTCTCTCTAAGTCTCTCTCAACAAAAGACGACCGCCACGCGATAATGACGTTATTCCACTTGACAGTTAAGGCGTCAGGAGAACGTGTGTCTGCTGTCTCGCTTTTTCACACGTGATTCATAATAAGGAGAAAAAGGATAGCATAGCTTTCAAATTATTTGCTGCGTCTATTGATATTCATTAATCTGTAACGAGATACTTCGGTAATGACGACCGTCTGCGCATGCGTCTTCAATAGTAGCCTTTGTGCTCCGGAAATATAAACAGTCCGAAGTTTAAAAACTTTCGTCGGACTTGCTGTAGTCTTAACACTTGCCCATTCTCCAGAATACGGGTAGGTTCGTCGAGTTTCCCGCGCTCGCCGATCGGCTCGCCCGACGTAAGTGTGGGTCATTATGAAAAAGTCTTCTTTATGGGAAACCTATAATTCAAGAGTTGATCTCTTATGCACATGACGTAGGAGCGGTGCGATGTTCAAATTGTTTCGTCATGCTTTAGTCGGTACATAATGTTGAACATTTCCCCTAGGTACGAGGAGTACCCGACGACCCCGCCGCTGTTCGTGCTGAACGGGTTCATCTACACGCTGCTGGGGCTGTACGACCTGCACGTGATCGAGGGCGAGAACTCCATCTCGCTCGCCAAGAAGATGTTCGACGACGGCATGGCCTCGCTCAAGGTCATGCTGCCGCTCTTTGATACCGGCAGCGGCAGCTTTTACGACCTCAGGTAAAATGCACAGTTATAGATGTGATATATATAAGGCTTTATCAACAGTTAGACGCAGGCAATGTTCTTATGATGACTGGTGTAATAAAACGACCGGCGTGATCCATAATTGTACGCGCGCTTGTTCAGACGATATTTGTAATAGACGTTCAAAAATGTCATAAATAAAAAGGAAACGAAGAGCGACATCTGTGTTCATAAATTAACAGTAGAACAGTTGCAATCAATTCAATTCAAAGCAAGGCGAAACTGGTGTTCCATGCAGAGCTTGACAAGGACTTGATATATGAGCCGCAGATGATTATTTTTTTTACACATAGCTTAGACTCGGTTCGTCTATTCCAGGCACTTCACACTCGGAGTGAGTCCGAACATAGCCCGGTGGGACTACCACGCGACGCACGTGAACCAGCTGTACCTGCTGGCGGGGCTGGACGACGACCCGGTCCTGCTGAGCACGGCGCGGCGCTGGGAGGGCTACATGCAGGGGCGACGCGCCGCCCACAACTGAGCCCCGCCCACACACGCCGAGTAAGCTCCGCCTCAAGTGAGGCACGACTCAGCCGTACTAGGCAAACTCCGCCCTAAGGGAGGCTTCTTCGCTCGAAGACGGACGCGCCCGTGTAAGCTCCTTTGGCGAACTCCGCCCTATGGGAATCTTCTTCGCGCTAAGACGGACGCATCCGTGTAAGCTCCGCCCCTAGTGAGGCCCGACTAGGCAATACCATGGCGAACACCGCCCTCTGGGAGGTATCTTTGCTCTAAGACGGACGTGCTCATGTAAGCTCCACCCCAAATTAGGCATGACTCAGCCGTGCCATGGGGAAATCCGCCATATGGGAGGCTTCTTTGCTCTAAGACGGACGCACTAATGTAAGCTCCGCCCCAAGTGAGCCACGACTTGCCTATACAATGGCGAACTCCGCCCTATAGGAAGCTTCTTCGCTCGAAGACGGACGCGCCCATCTAACCTCCGCCTCATGGGAGTCTGCTAAGCAAAACGGGCACACCCATGTCAGCTAGTCCCCAATCGAGGTTCTGCTCCTGCTCCGCCTCGAAAGACTAGTGCTGTCTGAGATACAAACGCCCAATTTACGCTCCGGATTAAGCTCAGCTAAGCCTATTGGAGATAATTCGCTCCACCTCGGCCTGGGTGTGACGTGCACTGAAACTCAGTCGAAGTCAGGATAGCCAGGTAAGTCAGCAGTAATTTCTATTGTCAAGAGCGGAAAAAAATTTAGACTAAATCGATCTGTGGGTTTCTATCTTGAAATTTATTTTAAGCGTCAATGTTTTGGTGTAAACAGGAACTTGGTTATCTGAAGAATAATGTAAGAGTGTAAAAAGTATTTGACTATCCTCAAGTTTGTGTTAAATATTCTAGTCGTCACCAACGGTAATGCTTCTGTTTCCTTGAATCTTTCAGTAAAATAATAGCATTTTTCATAAAAAGAGTTTAGTGACACACCACTACTACTACTTACTGCAGATCGAATCCTTTTGACACTCACCATATTATAAAAATGCCGACTATTACTTGATAGAAAAGAAGTATACTCTTTTGAATACTAAGCGAAGCTGTCGTTTAGTGTTTTGCCAATATTGTCGAAATAACTATGTACTAACAATTATTCCTTTCCATAATGGAAAGTTGATCTATAAATGTTTCATCGTATTTCATATCTCATAGGGGTTAGTCCATCTAGTTATACCCGTATCTTCAACCAGAAGGCAAATTGTAATTTTGAAATGTGTATGACACATTTGTAGTATATTTTAGGCATTTATTATAAAATATCTTTCTAAATTAATAAGTAACAACCAAAAACATATACTGACAAAGACTGATGAAAAACAATTTAAGATTTGTATAGTAATTTGCCAGAAAAATAAGAAAATATTGACTAGAAAATTATGTAGAGATTTTCAATTACTAAATAACTAAAACGCCAGTCATTTAAACTGTAATACTCTCGAATGACTACAAAACTACATTCATTTTGTACTTAACCATATTTCCACATCCGAGGGTTCGTACTTCATTATAATCCATGAAATAACATAGTCGAACATTCATGAAATTAAATCCGAGTAATTTTCTAAGAATAATTATGCATTTTCGAAAATCTTTCTATTTCGAATACGCTTCATTCTTCAAGCTTACAATACTTATACAGGGTGGAATCTTGAAATGGGTTTTGTTGGGCAGGTACATTAACCGTTACAGTTACAAGAAAACGTCGTTAGGCAACCATCCCTAACTTTTTGAGATATTATGACCTACATTCACAGATTTTGGAAAAAAGTTACAGTCAGCAAAAAAAGTGCTGAAACTAGCAAACATTTTTTTTCATGCCAATCGATCCTATTTCGTGTAGGGATCAAATGACTCTATGGGACCATTTGAGATTTGAGTACTAGAAATGTCAGAAATCGCAAAAAACTTTTCCCATACATTTTGTACTAAAAATTCCAAAAAAAATTTTTCGTGCCATTGGATCCTGTTTCATGTATGAATCAATACTTTGTATGAGACCATTTAAGGTTTGAGTACTTTTTGTGATTTCTGACATTTCTAGTACTCAAACCTCAAATGGTCCCATAGAGTCATTTGATCCCTACATGAAATAGGATCGATTGGCATGAAAAAAAATTCACTTTTTTGCAGACTGTAACTTTTTTCCAAAATCTGTGAATGTAGGTCATAATATCTCAAAAAGTTAGGGATGGTTGCCTAACGACGATTTCTTGTAACTGTAACGGTTAATGTACCTGCCCAACAAAACCCATTTCAAGATTCCACCCTGTATATGTTACTTACAGTTAAAAGTTCTATAACTTACAAACCTTGAACCCTACGTTTGATAAAAAAAAAATACTTACAAAGCCAACTTCTCATTTATCTATGTTGATAAAAAGATTAAATCTCGAAGTACTAACCCTCTGATGTTTTCTTAGTATTAGAACATACATACTAAATACTTAATTATCAACTACCATATCAATGTACATAGTTAAGACTTAGCGATAATTATTTATTTACAACAGTGATGTTGTTATTTAAAACACTGAGTGCGTTGAATGAATGTCTTCATATTTTATAATAATTGAGGTTTAGGAGAATGCAGGTATCTCACGTATTAGCAATGATACAATTAAACGTTAATGTCTGTAGTATTAACCTTTTTTAGACTAAGACTGTTAAAAAACTCGAATGAAACCGAAAGGAAGAGTCATAATATTATTATCCGTAGAATGTTTTCTTTATGTGATATAATCGAACATTAGTCTGAGAATTTCCTGTATTCCTGGAAATGGGAAAGTATATAATAATATAAGTATATATAATATCACAATAAGTATAGAAACACACTAAGCGGGAAAAACGCGACTGAAGTTCGGCCGAAGTTCATGTTCTACACGGCATTACGTGACGTCATTTGGGCACAGTGTGTCATCCTCCATTTAAAATACATTTTCAGCCTAGTGTGTTTCTATACGTACAGTTTCCTTTAGCTTTATTCTTTTCCCTTAATTCCAGCTGTTATTAACAATTTAGGGAGCAATAAATATTATACCCTGCAATCAGTGGCGTAGCTAGCATAGGTGTCACCCGGGGCGGATTTTATAGGTGTCACCCTAAAACTCAATCGAAACTGTTAAAATAAAAAAAAGTTATAATCATTTACGTTTTATTAAAATATGAGTACCTATTACAAATATTTGTTTATTATGTAAAACAAATTTAGTTTGTTAAAAATTAAAATTTCTTCCTTCTAGCTTTGACACTAGCGAACTCCGAAATCACGGATTCCAATTTTGGGGGAATCTCTGATCGATTGACACTGTGCACATTGTTTTTTTTTAATATCAATTATTATGTTCGTGGTACGATATTATAGTTACCTAGATAATTTTATTAGTGGCGGTTATGCTCTCTGCCGCAGATTTACGATTTTTTATAAATAGAACTATAACTGATGGTCATAGTCGGGCTCGGGTGTCACCCCTAAATGGGTGACACCCGGGGCGGGCCGCCCCCGCCGCCCCCCCTTAGCTACGCCACTGCCTGCAATGGAAAATGATTTACCAGCAAATGAGGCTAAGTCGTCTCGGGAAGATAAAATTGTAAAGTCTAAAAGACTTGCTTCCCATTTTTTACGGAGATCACAATAATAATAAACTTTTCTTACTTAACATAGGAAATAATTTGGATTAACATTCAACATGTCTTATAGAAGCGACAAATAACTAAATATAGCTAATCGGTACCCATACTTTACGGGTCTTGTATGATATATGTATGTAAAATGTAATATTAATGTATACTATGTATATATCGTTTTCATAATATAAACGCACAGAAGGAATATTAATAAATAAATATATTATCCGACCTGTAAGCTACCAACACTAACTGTTCTAATGCTGTTAAAAAAAATCGTTAAAATAATGAATTTGTAGAAATAAATAGCAATAGGTGGAAATATCTTTATTACTAGCACTACTCTTTTAGTGCTATTATTATTATTTGTTTTTAAACACTATGAGTGTGTTTCTAAGAAATTGTTTACGCTTCAGCGTATTGTCTTTGCACAAATATTGTTATAAATCTTGTAAAAAAATTGTGTAAAAACTCACCAAATCTGCCCACAAAATAATTGGTGGAACTTTTCTACCGTTCATATTTATAATTAGTAGGTACCTACTTAGTTCGTCATAATAACAACAGAAATATGATCCTAGTAATTTATCACAATGCTAAATTAGGTATTTAATATTATTCCTTAATAATGGTCGAGAAAGTCCGTTTACTTCAACATTTTACAAATCCGTACAAACTTAAAGGTGAACAATAAAATAAGAATTTTTAATATTTAATATCTGTCTAGTTTACTCATATTTTCTTGATGAAAATGGTATTAATCGTGCATACCTAACTGGTACATAGATTTTTTGTCTGCAACTGTATCAAATCAAATCACTTTTATTTCAGATATTACAATCCATCCAACATGATGATGAATATAGTACTTAGGTAAAAAGAACTGAGCCTACAATTAAATATACCTAATGTTTTGTAATTCCCGCGTGACAGTGTAAACTAAACCCTCTTCTCTGTTTTTATTGAGGCCTACTGCGGGTAGTCTTTTTTTTATTAACACAATAGTAGTCTCAATCGTACCGCAGCTCAGATCGGTTCCGCGTCGCGTATTCCGAGCTGTAGTTTGTCAAATAATCTTTCAAATAAAAAAAAACGATAAAAAATCGTGAGTGATCTGCTTTTTAATATTTTAGCACTGTCATAATAATCTTAAGCTCACAATTTCAAACAAACAATATGTGAATGTGAATTTCCATGTCAGATTCGTCGCACACTGGGCCGAGTAGAGGTAATCTGTTTCTTAAATATAAATTACAACGTTATTTTTTACATTGTTGATAGGGCCAGATTATAGAAAAAGGAACCCAAATCAGTTACTTTTAAATATAGTCAGGCCTTCCCTTGTTATTCGCACACATCATAACTTTTTTTTAAACATAATACAAAGTACACCGTACATTTACTTACATAGGTAAAACGTAGGGGATATACCTCATAATAAGGATATAATATTTTGATATTACTAATTGGTACAATGTTCGCTAGTTCAAACATCTTGCCAGTGATTGCGGTTAAAACCTTACGAATATGCAGATGTGTTTTATTACACAACTAGCGGCCGCCCGCGACTCCGTCCGCGTGGATTACGATTTTCAATATCCTAAAGCCTTCCTCGTCAAATGGACTATCCAACACAAAAATATTTTTTCTCCAGTAGTTCCTTAGATTACCGCGTTCAAACAAACATACAAACAAACTCTTCAGCTTCATATATTAGTATAGATAAAGTAAAGCTTGTTGCGACTCATGCTCATCATGCTATGTAAAATCTAATTCGCCAGAAAAAGGTTTAGTAAAGTGTTAGATGTTATAGTAATAGTAAATATATAGTAAAAAATCTTGCCAAGTGTATTTGATTTAGATAATGTCTGACAGAAGATGAACAAAAAATGTTCCCTATAGGTATATCATTCCCCCTTTTTCATCTTGTTTTGACTGCAGAGAAAACCGTTGCTGGCTTTTAATGTTCGCAAGGACTGGCTTATAAAATCATTCGGCGTATCCCTGAAACCAGTGGTAGTCTTAATTAAATATGTGCAATTTTTAGTATATGTTGTGGTAGTTTAACATTAACATATCACATTTGCACACAAATATATATTTCAAACGTATTCAGCGTATAGTGGGATCCTGCAGTGGGATCACTCCAAGGGCTGATGATGATGATGATGATGATTCAGCGTATAGTGCTGTATAATGTAAGTGTAAGTGCTGACTTGCTTCCGCTTTATGGAACGTTTATAAAATCGGTTAAACTAAGTACATATATCGCGGTTCTGCCTACCATTCTACGATTTTGGTAGCAAGTAACTGACTAGTAATTCATTAGTAATTAATAACGTCTGCTCTTTTCATTGCTTTCATGTTTTTTTTCTGTTACATAATGAGATGTTATTACAAAATAATGAGATGATGTTGAGAACCTTTTGTATCTCTTTAAATATATTCTATTTAATCCCTTTCAACGGTTGTCGGTCGGCTGTGAATCGATGCACAAACATATTTGACTGTCAATTGAAAATAAGATACCTTTTTGGTGAAAAAATATAGATGTAATATAAGCCAAAACTAACAAAACTACTTCATATTCTAGCGTAGTAGTTAAAATACTGTTTATTGAATTTCCAATCGCCACCTTGCCCAAATCTTTACCGAATCCTTATTATAGTTAAATTCTTCAAGATGAAGCATCACGAAAAGGAAATAATATTCTTATAAAAAAGGTGGTTTAATCTTGACAACAATAAAATTTAACTGTAGGTACATGAAACAAAGTAGGTCGAAAACAATATTTTCCTGATGATTAACTAATTATGTTTTTACATTCCTTCATATTCTTATTCGTGGAGTTTAAAATATTATGCTGATTATAACTGATGTAACCTATGTTTTGATGTATAATATCTAACTCTTCGTAATGCATATTATACCTACTCGTACAAATTGACAACATGAAGTACTCACTGAAACTTACTATAAGCACAATATTAGAGTATTTTTAATGTGTCATAATTATTTTCTTAGTCACTATCATAATTTATATAAAGGAAATTGTATGTACTTTTTGTTTAATTTTATATGAGCATGAACTTAGCTGATAAAATGATCGTTTGGAAGGATAAACGGTATATAATGACAGGACATGATTTTAAATTAAGATTATTCACAAATAACAATTAATTGGATAAGTTAATTAAAACATGAGCTGGCAATGTTGTCATTTTTATGTCAAGATTGCACATAATTCTCATTTTCATTTTTTTTATTCTAATCTAAGAAGGTCACGAAAAATGTATTTCTGTACCTACTGATCGGGACATGGGTACTTCTTTTTTTAAATTGATATATCATAAAAAGTAGAGGTAATGCCAGCTCCTCAATTAGAATACAATTTTGAAGGATCAAAATAGTAGACTTTAGTAATTTGCGCGCGGTAGTGCAATATTAGTAGCCAACGAATGTAGGATTCTATCTGAAGACATGTTAGAAAACATTCCAATATAAGAGAGAGCTTATTACTCTAGTTACTTGTAAATAGCGTTTGTTGAATACAATTTATTGTTTGTTGAATACAATTTATTGTTTATTTTATTTTTAATGTTATTTTTTGTGACTAATATGTAATGTTGTTTAAATTGGTGAATACGATTTGGGTGCATGTATGTTTTTTTTGAATAGGTACGCATTGACAAAACACAAAGGAATGGCTCCACCATCGAATTCATTTAACCTTTTTATTATTATGCCGTATTAATAGTTGCCTAAGCTTGTCTAACACATGAAGAGGCGTAGCCTATTTTTTTCTAAGATGGCGGTGCCATCAAACACCGATTATTAACGCATACTGATTATTGTAATACTATATGATGTTTCTAATTTAAAAGTGTATTATCACTATCATCACTTTATCATTTCATGAAAGTGTGTTTGTCTTAGAAACAATATAATTAATTTTTCATTACGACTCTAGTGATGAAAGTTTCAGACCACACAAAATATTTTAGCGTTGGAAGCAACTAAAGCTATTCTTACTCTGTAGTTCTGATTGTTGTCATATTGATCTTTTTACGGTTTATTCATTTATCATAAGTAAAATATAAAAGTCTTCACATTATTAAGTTACATTTTAATTCTTAACTATCGGCAAAAGGTTTAGTTTTAAAGTTTAGTCTTATAAACTCCGCTTGTCGATATGTATAAACGAGTATAAACTTTCATCACTAGAGCCTCGATTATATTTACAGTCAAACATTGAAAGACTGTTAGTTCCGTGGAATCTGTATTTGATGATTACTCAATCCTGTGTACAGTCTTGTAAAGCTTGTAAATGTAGTTTAGAGGATGCACTTGTGAATGACAATAAAGGTGTCTCAAATAATTTCGATTGTATTTATTATCTTTCGTTGCCACATCACCAGCCACGGGAACAGGCTGTGCAGGTCCTGGCTCACAACCCAGTTTTTAGGGTTCCGTAGCCAAATGGCAAAAAACGGAACCCTTATAGTTTCGTCATGTCTGTCTGTCTGTCCTGGCTCGTTCTCCGCCATTTCTGAACCGATTGCCACGAAAATTGGTGGAGAGATGTATAGTGATAATTCAATAATTAGTTTTTAAAATAATCGAAAAATAATTATTTTTACCCCCTCTCCCATACAGCGAAAAGTAAATTCGAAAAAAAAAATTCAACTGACCCCATCGTGTGGGGTATCGTTAAAAAGGTATTTTTAAATACAATAAAACTTGCCTTGAAACCATGTGGATCAAACACCCCAGTCACGAGATATATTAATACAAAGTTAAAATTAGAGCGTCCCCCCCCCCCTTAACTTCTGAAATACTATTACAATAATTCTGAAAAAAATGTCCTGTATACCTCCAAGTAAGCACTTTCAACGAAAACTATAGCAAATGGGCAGTTACCCGCTAACCTACCATTCTAACCCACTGGTGGGTGGAGGGGTAACTCGAAAATTTTAGTAGTTCCCACCCACCCACCGCTTCAAGGCTGGAATTATTTATCGATGTATTTTGTCGATAATGAAAAACAATATGTACGATTAAATGAATTGTTTATTAAATTAAATTTTTATATTATAACAAAAGGAGTTTCTTAACATGTGTATATAACCTTTTCATAAAATATCTCATTAGCCACTTTCATAAAACAAAAGTACCTACGATAAAATTCTATGTCATCTATCCTTCAAATATCGCTGCATGTGATACTGTTTGGTTTCCTGTTTATAATAATAAAATTTAATTTAATAAACAATTCATTTAATCGTACATATTGTTTTTCATTATCGACAAAATACATCGATAAAGAATTCCAGCCTTGAAGCAGTGGGTGGGTGGGAACTACTAAAATTTTCGAGTTACCCCTCCACCCACCAGTGGGTTAGAATGGTAGGTTAGCGGGTAACTGCCCCAAACTCTGTATATCATACATAGTTATTTTTATACAACTCGACCAACTTATGACGTGCAGTTGCCCTTACAAATGGTGTCTTAAGCGGTGCGGTCGGGCCATCTTTTAGCTACGGAACCCTTTCATGGGCGTGTCCGACACGCTCTTGGCCGGTTTTTTATAAAACAATTCGACCTCAAAAGTGTGAATCTCTGGTCAAATTATTTTAGCGATTATGATTATCTTTGCAACTTCTATCACAAAGCCATCAATCATTTATTTGACATATAAACACAGAAACAAAACCTGACAGAAAAATCAAATGTGAACGAAAGTAAAGTTTTACTAATTAAATATTCCATGTTTTGTGAAACTTCTTCCAAAATACCAAAATTATGTTTTTTTATACACGGAAATAAAATGTCCTGAGAGTTGCATGTGTAGCAGCGAGAGAGTCGTGCCGGAGCGAGCGCCTCGGCCCACAACATGAGCTCGAACGACCTACCAGATAAATGCAAAAAACGTTTTAAAGGTGTCGAAAATTTTCTTCGTAGAATTGCATTTAACTTAGGTATCGACTTATTTTCTATTTTCAGTATGGTAAATGCATATACCTAGCTCTGAAAAACGTGAAAGTTTTAACTAACTGACATTTCAGGTAACACACCATCTCAGACTGAAGTGAAAATTATATCTTGTATACCGATAGACGTGACGGACCTGCAGCAGAAAATCTTGTGCCTCGAAAAGCAGCTGGATGCGGTCAAGACTACGAACCAAAGCAACGAAAGCCTGCAGAAGAGCCCCGTCGTCCAGACCGCGCTGTGCCGCGGCCACTGCTCCCGGCACTCGCACAAGCCCACCGAGACCTACCCGACCACCCAGGTGGAGCGCTGCGAGGGCTGCTCCATGACCCACTTCCCCGGCGACTCCGCCTCGGGCTATCCTCACAAGCAGTCCAACTGCCAGTGCTGGTCATCTGACCCATCCTATCAAGAGAAAATAATACCCGCCACTTTAGAAATCAGTTTAGAAAATCGAAAAGGTCTTTTTAAAAAGCAGAAGAAGAAAAAAGAAAAGCCCAAGAAGAAGGACAAGGGGAAAACTCAACTCGTTTACTACGCTCAAACATCAAACAGTCCCTTTACAAAATACTCGAATAAAACGCAGGCTGTTAATAAAACACCGGGTGGGGACAGCCTGGCGCTGAGCCGCGCGTATATTTCAGAAATGATCCGGAAGCAATATGCGCCCGTGCCTATAGTACAGGACTTTTCTGTAACCAGCGAAATCTCTTCTCCCGTTTGTAGAGACGTTGAAAACTTAGCTGAGACAATGAAAGTCAACTCTGATGTCTGCTCCTGCTGCTACGGACCGTTCCACGACCTTGATCGCCATTTACCCAAGCGCAATGTGGCAAATTACTGCACAGACCTTCCTACATACACTGTAAGCAACGGCTTTTACGACACAAGTCTCTATGATTTGATTCCTGTTAAAGAGAAATCCACTAAAATGACGAAACCCTACTACGAAAGTCCTAAAAGGAAACTTCCGAATAAAATTAATGCTCCTACGATACATATTCCTGAAACCAGTAGATCGAGAACAAAAATGCATCCACGTGTCATCTACGGTAGAGCGCCAACATCAGTAAACTATCACACGAAAAGAATACCAGGAAAAAATTACACAAGAAATGAGAGAATATTGAAAATGTCTCCTCAAAGAGATAAAAATGGTATCAAATCAGATCCGACCTTAACATCGGACAGCGGCTGCATCGACTGCGGCAACGTCTACGTCAAGCGTGTTATCGCTAACAACAAACCCCAGGTTGTGAAGCCTTCCGTCCCGAAGACGCAAAACGCCGAATGTCTCACAATGATCTTGAATGACACTGAATGCCAAACTACTACAACCCAAAGCGTGCAAATTGACCAACAGCTATTAGAAGAGAAGAAAACCGAGGAAACACTTAACCAGATCAAGACTATTCTGCAGACTGTGTTGACTGAAGTAAAAACCAACACGCAGCTGAAGAAAGTTACTGAAGATAAGTCAACCAAAGATGCTATCGTCCAAAAAGGTTCGTCGCAGGGCAACATGCCTGGCGGATCCACCCTCATGAACAGCTACACGTACAGCCCTTACAACATGAGCCCCTACCTGCCCTCCTGCTCTCGTCAGATGACCTCTGGTTGCTGTTATCCGAACATGCCGTACAATGCCACGAAATATATGCACAACTTTCCAGTCTTCATCCAGACACCCGGTAGAGGCATGTGCTGCTCGAGCTGTTATAGGAACAGTCCATATGTTCCCAAAATGAGCCAGATGAAGCAGGCCAACACCACAGCCACCAACACCGACAAAGAGCGCAGCAAGGAAACTGAGACACTCATAAAAGAGATTTACAAATCGATGAAAATGAACATAGACTTTCCGGGCAAAGAGGCGTCTGCTAGTGAGTGCAACGACTTAAAATCCTCTCCGAGAATTTCGCTGAACAAGTCGCTGTACAGGCCGAGCGTTCTGGATGAGAGTATAAAGATGCTTATGAAGGCGAACGCGATGAGGAACGCACAGAAATCAGTGACAGCGAACAGTTCCCTGGCGAGTAAGTTGATGTCGAACACGGTGAGCATGCGGTCGCAGATCGTGAGCACGACGGACACGGAGCGACTGCGGACCCGTCGCCTCGAGAACTACCTGGAGACGATGGAAGCGCAGAAGAGGCAGAGCAAGATCGAGGAGGAGAGGAACTACCAGGACGCGTCTCCGGAGACCACGGCCAGCGATGAGGTCGAGTCGTCTGATGCTGAAGACAACGATGCTTACGTTCCAAAAGAGGAACCAGGCAAGGTAAATAATAATGATACATATTTTTCAGATCGGCCAGATAACTACCACATTCTGATATGTGACAAATTGTAGTTAGTAAGTACAATTTATTATGAACTATATCATCATCATCTTAGCGCCTGTCCGGGTAGCATCCTCGGCCACGCCCTCGGGATTCTGCTTTTCTGCTCATTTACATCTTATAACTAAATTTTAGTAAAATAAGTTGAAGTCATAGCAAGTTATTAATTTCAGAAAACCGATCCAGTCGTGAAAGCGGAACCGAACAAGAGAGGAATATTCAGAAAAATGTTAAAATCAGTGAAATTATTCAAGACCAAAAGTAAAAAGAAAGAGGAACAGATCCAAGTCGACAATGACGAAGAAGACGAGGAGTCCGAAGACAACTCGGAGGACTACCAGACCGTGTACAGCCAACGAGTGGATCATAAGCCGCGGTATATTCCCTACCCGGTGCGGGCGGTACGCAGTCCGCACAAGATCCGAGCGCACTCCAAGATATCCTTCTCCCGGCGCAAGCGCGACAGGAACCAGGAGAGATCGCGGAAACCATACATGGAGCAGGAGTATCGGAGGCAGTGGTATGAGAGGTTCCACGAACACCAAAACCGATACTCGTCGGAGGAGCCCGACGCCAGGGACTATCCAAGGAGGCCAGCGTACTGGCAGAATTACGAAGCAAGAAGCGCTTTGGTGGAACGCCAAAATCGTTTTGCTAATGTTGCTCCTCAAACTCATACACATAGAAAGATTATCAGGGATGAGTCACCGGAGCCAGCCGTGAGCAAAGCGCCTAAAATCAATCCGGCAACGAAAGGTCTGGCTTGGTTGAAGAAACATAAGCTCGGTATACACTGTGGTCCGCAATGGAAGAAGTTCATATTAGAAGGTTGACGTCATTTTGTCACTAAGTATTTCTGTGATCCGTAAGTTATTAAAATCTAGTGTTTAATGTCAAAACTGGAGAATAAAATTGTTGGTGTTGTATTAAATAATTTATTTTTTATTGAATTCCTTAAAATAAATAACAAATGTTTGAACTCACACAGTAGGACTAGAATTAGGTAAGCTTATGGAAACCACCCTTTATTGTGACTTTCTCCGTCGGATACAACTCGTAGAGGTCATCTATCACGAACCTGAAAATTAAAAAATAATACAGTTTATAATTTGTAAAAAATACTGCTATTATATTCAGTTCAGTTCAGTGTTCTTCTATTATGCAGCTAAATGTATTCGTACATTCAGTATGAATTGCTTAAACATGTTATTTTAGGCTGTAACCGACGCAGAACGATAAGAGTTTGAGGCTTGAATTGATTGACAACATGATTGCTGTTGCTTTCAGTGATGGGAGGGAAAATACTATCGTCATGTTTTATGGACCAATCGAGTCGAATTTCCAATATTGTCTTTTTCGGCTTATTCGTTTATCTTATTTATTTATTTATTATTTATAGGAAGACTAACAGCAAATAGGTACAATACAAGAAATTGTTTGTTTTTAAATATGGACCAATCACGCTTAACGAGAGAAGTGTTACAACAATTGCGTGTATCATACAAAACCTATGTAGCTCAGGTGGAACAGGTGGGGAGGGTATAGAGTTAAGGCCGGCAACACATCAACGATACCTCTGGTGTCGCGGATGTCCATGGGCGGCGGTGATTGCTTACCATCAGGCGACCCGCGAGCTCGTTTGCCGCGTCTGACATTTAAAAAAAAACCGACCTGTAGAACAGCAGCGGCAGCGGCGCCGTGGACAGATGCCAGAGCGCGTGCGCGTCCCAGTGGGCGGCCAGCGGCGCGCAGTCCAGCAGCTCCAGCGCCAGCGTGCCGCCCGACAGCAGCACGAACAGCGCCAGCCGCGACGCGTGCCGCGCGCCCGCCGCCCAGCGGACCAGCGCCCACGACAACCAGAGCAGCGAGCCCAGCACGCCTGCGGGATACGAAGCCAGGAGTCAGGAGCGGTTTTAGGGTAGGCCGCGGTTGAATGAGGGCCCGGAGCGCCGGATAAAATTGACGCCCTAGACCTATCCTTTTAGTTCGAAGTTCACTTAGTCTTAGAGGGCGCCGTAGAAATCTCGCCCGAGCTAAGTAACATTGCTGTTGGGCTGATTTACACGAGATCCGGAACTATATTTTCATAATTGAAGAATTCATGAATAAAATCTTCTCTTTAGAGCTTTTTACTTTGGACGAAGAATGAGGATGAAGCTAAGTTATTTAACTACACTTTCTTTTTTACCCTTATTTGGATTCGGTATAGGAGGTTTCTACAGGCATGTGTACGACGATGGTTCTTATAGTTTGGGTACTTTATATTGAAGTTAACCGAGGTTAAACTATCTCACCAAAGATAACGTTGACTTGCATGTTGTACCCGTAGTCGATGGCGGCGCCGACGCCCGCGTACAGGTACTGCACGTGCTGCGCGTAGTACAGCAGGGTGACGCCCAGCATCAGGCACACCATCACCCGTCTCCTATTGAATACCCTGGAATCAACGGTTTGCTGCTACTTAGGTAAAAAAAGATATGACGTGCAAAAGAATTTCTATGTAAATCAAATTGCAAAATAAACCACTTTGACTTTTACTTTTACTTGGAATATCGTACTTTTTAAGATAAAAAATATAAATTATACCGCGATTTTATTGGTTCAAAAGTGATGTAGTGAAGCTTATTTCATGATTAACAATCGCGAAAACCTAAGAAAACAGTAAAAAAAATATAAAGATACATGTAAAAGAAAAAAGGGTGAGCTGATAAAAAAGTATTTAAAAAGCTTAACAAGGAAATGCACTTAAAATACATTAAGCATTAAAAAAACTATTTTTGTAAGTATTTAAACAAAATATTATTACCATCCGTAAATAAAGGATGTAACTGGACCTGAACAAAACGGAAAATATTGAAGATCTTACAATCACTCAATTAAGCTTAACGAATCGAGAAAAGAAGGTAAGTAATAGGTATCATTGTCTTACCGTATAATCTTAGGTTGCATATGCTATTGTTTTGAAACTGATAAGAGAATTAGTGAAGCAATAAATTTTGTTATGCTGCAGTTGAGTTCCAAAGTAGTTTAAGATAAATATGTATTATTTGTTTGATTTATTCCATGGTTAAATTTTTAGATGACTTCATATTATAGAATATGATGTGACTAAAATATTGAGTGTAATTTTACTAAATGTAGCAAAAATAATAATAATAAGCATTTTCATTGAAGGTTCAATAAATTTTAGCTTCCATACCTGATGACTGCTGCCACAAACAGAGCCAAGACCATAGACAGAGCGCATGCGTAGTCCATGAACTCCGTGAATGGAGTGTCCCGGGTATGGAACACAGTGGACCACACCCAGCCATTTATACACACCTGGAAGACGAATACCTGCATTTTAGTTTTAACACTAACTTGTTATACTTGATTATACTAGACTTTATAATTACCTATATTCTTAAAATTGACTTTTGAGATTGAATTCCTAAGATTTTATAATTGCCTAAAAAGTTACTAACACCTGCAAACACATTCCACAAGCGTGTCGCAGGGACACTGCTGGCAGGGAACCGCTTGTTGATCTCTCTGATCATGTACGCATGTGCGCCCAGGTTGAGCATGGAGGCCAGCGCTGATCCTGGCTCCTGCACTCCAAAGAGCCGGGTGAAGGGCCACTGAAAAGATGAAAATAACTTTTAACCCTTAATGAACCATAACATGTTTAAAATAATAATAATAATAATAAGAGCGTAGGGATGTGACGACCCCATCGCCCATTGGTGGAAGTTGGGGCTCCTCCTTGAGGAATTACAACTCCCACCAATGCAATCAGTCTCCGCAGGGCAGCTTGTGGCGAGCTGTTGGTGTGTGGCGACACCACGGACCCGAGACCTCCCGGGGGAACTTTACCATCTTCTCCCCCACCTCTGGCTTGCCTTAATTGGCCGTCCAGAGTGGAGCGCAAGAGCTAGATGCTCGCAGGGTGGAAGTGAAATATGCGTAAGACGCGAGTTGGTGAGGTGGGCAACCACCGAGCAGAAAGCGGTGTACACCTCTCGACACCCTGAGCCGACCACGACCATGTTGCCCTCGTGCCACCCGCGACCGCCATGGCCGCTTAGAGCGGTGGTTATTTTTCGGGGGCCCATCCAGTGGGAGGCTAGTCACCGTCTGCTAGGAGAACAAACATTGAGACATTTGCATGGCAGACGTCCGTTGTCTCAACCCATAGCCCAGTCAACCAAACCATCGAATTGCACCTAATAGACCTGGATTTTGTTTTACTTTTATTTTTACAATAGTTCATGCATTTGCCGGGTGCTGTCTTTGACTAGATCTGTATTTGGTCAGAGATAGAACCCGGCAGATGTACATACCACATTTAGATCAAACGGTACAAAAAAAGCCTCTGCGCTGTTGGCTTTGGCCCCACGCATGCTTCAAAGGACCGGGTCCCAGTGGACCCGAGATCTCCAAGAGTACCTACAAATAATAATAATAATAGCCTTTATTTCAGATCTCTAACTTACTCTAATGACAATACTTTAGGGCAAACATAAAACTTTCAGTAAAAATAAAAACTTATTCTAGTATTTGCTGCTTTTTTATTTTCTGCAGATCTGTTTGCCAATCGGCAAAGGCCTCCTCCAACCTTTTCCATTCAGTTCTTTCTAGGGCCACTCTGTTCCACATTACTCCTGCCACTTCTCTTATGTCGTCGTCCCACCTTTTCTGCGGTCTGCCTCTTTTCCTCTTACCTTCCCTGGGATACCACGTTGTCACCTTCTTACTCCATTTGTCGTGACCTCTTATTGTGTGACCTGCCCATCTCCATTTGAGTCTTTTAATTTTCTGTACTACATCTATAGTTCTTGTCTTATTTCTTATGACACAGTTTTTCAGTCTGTCTGACCTTTTGACACTCAGCATGCTCCTCTCGATAGCACGTTGGCAGGTTGCTAGTCTGTTAGTCATTTCTCGGGTTAAAGTCCATGATTGGCAGCCATACATAAGGACGGGTAATATGCAGGTGTTAAATAGCTTACCCTTAATGTGATTATGAAGTTGATCGTCTTTCATAGCCTCCTTTAAGCTCCAATATCTTCTCCAGCTGTTCGCAATTCTTCTATTCGCTTCCTCGCGCATAGGTTCTTTTTGGGTTATGACATGACATAACATGTTTAATTTCTTTTATTGATTTTCAACCTAATTCAATGCCATAACGTTCAGTTTAATGTGGACACTAATTTCCCTATATCTCGTAAAGGGTTGATGTAAAATTGAGGTAAATCAAGAGGTTCCACCTAACAGTAAGTGACTAACACTGCTCCAGAACATGAATAACTCACTTACTTCACTGTGTTCTTCTGTAAGGTAGAGATAGTTACCCAGACAAGAGGCTGATCAAGTAGAAGTTTCACTAAGCACAACCCCTGTTTTTTTTGTTTGATACGTCTTTGTGTGATAATAATGTTATATATATTTATATAACTCTACAGAAGTGATTTGTAATGCCACAACTCACCTTTCCATGGAACTTCGGCACAGTGTACCCGCGCTCCTGAAACCCTTGCACTGTGCGCCACATGCATTTGTATTTGCAATCATCCTTACAATTCCACAGAAGCTGGGTCCATATGTCTACATCCAGTACTATACTGGTTTCAAATGTGTTATCTGAAAAATTCAAGATCACACAATATATTTATTAACTTTAATAGTTAATTTAAATGGATACAAGTTTCTCGAAATATACTTCTAAAAAGGCAGCAGACTCAATTCGTTTCGAATTCTCATTGTGCGGTTTAACAAGATCTTTGAACAATATTGTATAAATACCTTTCCTACATGAAGTTTTTGCACAATTCTTCACACATTTTTGGTAAAAAGGTGACCTATCTCCTTCGCTTGATGTTATGAATGAAATTTGTTGAATTAAAACTACAAATACAATTAGTACGACGTTCATGTTAAGCGGCACAGATTCAGATGTTTTCAAAAATATTTATGATCATTCTATTCGACGTATATTGCACAAATACGATTAAATAAAATTGTAAACAATACTCCGGACTCCGGCAATCGAATCGATTTGTCTACTAATTGTCTATTTTTTTTCCTGTCTTTCTGACAGTTGGGCTAGCTGTGTTCTTTTCTTAGGTTGCTGTCAAAGCAAAGGAATTCGAGCCGATATATCTAAAATACCAAAAGGAAAATTTCTAAACGAAACTGTCAAATTCATCAAAAGAACATGAATGAATGATGAATGAACTGACATTGACAATTCACAAAAGATGTAAATATAACCTCGTCTGAACATGTTCAATGTTCATTATTTTAAAATAAATATTTCCAATTAACTTAGACAAGTTAAAGATGGTACTCATTTTTAGAACATTATGTAGTGTTAGAGAACTTAAAAAAACTCGCAACTATTTGCGAAGTAAATTTATTGACTCTGTCAGGCTGCATGTGAAAGGTGGAACAGGAGGAACTGGCCTCCCAAAATATGGAGGTCTCGGTGGTCAAGGCGGGTGTGTTTATTGTATAGGCACTGAAAGTGCAAATCTGCGGAGTATCATGAGTAAATTTCGTGGTAAAACTATTACCGCCGGCCATGGCGAAGATAGCCGTAAAACTAAAATAGTTGGAAATCCTGGAAGTGATGTCAAACTTGAAGTTCCCTTAGGAGTGACTGTTTATAAAGAGGATGGAAAAGTATTGGGTTCTATTGACAACGAAGGACAAACTATTATTCTTGCAAGGGGTGGCCCTGGTGGCACAAAGGATAACAATTTTCTTGGACATTATGGACAAGTACACAATGTGCGACTCGATTTGAAACTTATTGCTGATATTGGACTAGTTGGTTTTCCTAATGCTGGCAAAAGTTCACTTTTAAAAGCTATATCAAGAGCTAAACCTCGGATCGCAAATTACCCGTTTACTACTATTAAACCAAATAAAGGTATAATACAGTTTGATGACCATAGACAAATATCTATAGCTGATCTGCCCGGACTCATTGAGGGTGCACATATCAATGTAGGACTGGGGCACAAGTTCCTAAAACATGTAGAAAGAACAAAGCTGCTGCTGTTCATTGCAGATGTAAAAGGATTTCAATTGAGTCATAAACATCCAAGAAGGTCATGTTTAGAAACAGTATTGCTCTTGAATAAAGAACTAGAACTTTATGATCCTGAGCTGTTAGAAAAACCTGCAGTTTTAGCCATAAACAAAATGGATTTGGAAGGAGCCATGGAGATCCTGCAGAGCATTAAGGATTCATATAAAAATATAGACAAGATCTTGGATTCAATACCAGAAGAAATAAGACCGGAGAGAGTTATTTCTTTCCAAAATATTATAGGGATTTCCGCATTACAAGGTGGTGAGAGCATACAAAACTTGAAGACAATTTTACGTAAACGATTAGACGAGTATGCAGAAGAAAATGACCCAAATATAGTAGATGCTAAAAATATCATGAAGAAAACCAAAGCTATGATAACTGAAAGAGGGCCTCAAATTACTTAAATAAACAATTTAGAAAATTGTTTTTGTTTTCACTTTGTCACTTTCCATAAAGCACATTTTTGTTAACTTCTTTAAATTCAATTCAAGAAATGTTCATACTTATTTATTCTACAGCCTGTAACTTTCATTGTGGGCATTAATATTCTATTCTGGATTACAAATAAATGCCCCATCAGAACATGTGTTTCTGGAGTGTTGGGGCATTAGTGCCACTTAGCTAGCCTTAATAATAACATGTATTGCAAAACAATAAAACATCATTGACTTCACAAATTTTTATTAAATTACAGAACAACAGTTTAGAATAGTGTGCCAATTGAAATGGCACTTTCCTTAGCACTAAATGTGTGGTGTAAAAACTTACACTAGAGGTATTATCTCACTTTGTACATGGCCACTACAAAAATAACTTTAGTAGCCTACCAGTTCTTACTATTTACAATCACATTGGAAGTAATGAACAATAATTATGTTTTAATTAATTAATATGACAGCTTATAAAACTTCCAACTACACAAGTGCAAAAATATACCAAAATAGTATTGGTAACATTTTGGAAGAGCTCAATAGTAAACAAACATTTCTTCAATGTCCTTTATAAATAAAAATTTATTTCTGCCATTTCATAGAGGCAAACACATAATTTAAATACAGACAGAAAGAAAACTAAATGACATAAAATGTATGCTTTCTTATCTTTTATGACTGGAGCTAAAGTCTTAATAAAACATTCTTCAAATATATTAATAATTAAATAGGCATGCTCTCTATTGCATGAAATAGCATAACGACAAATAAATCCATTAACGAAAGTCCATCCATCAAAATAATTAATGAACTAGCAAGAAATTAAGAAGTTAGGTTTTTGCAAAAACGAGATGGTTTAAGCATATATAAATATTGGTTACACTTTCTAGAATAAATTGATTTTATGCATTCTATAAATTGCTATAGGATTTGTAGAATACAAAAAACAATTAATTACTATTATATATTATTGTACATAACACTAAATTGCACAATTTTCTTAAGGTATAATAATATTTACAAAATCATTTTAGTAAAAGGGGCTTAAATGGAGATGGAAGGATATACATAATATTATACTACCCAGATAAAATCCAAATATTTGTGAAAGTAAATATTACAAACATTGTTATTATTGATCAGTCCAAAGACGTAGATTTAGATATTATGCTTTTGTCTTGATACATTTAACGCCAATAGATTGATTAAAGATATAAAATAATTTGGTTCTAAATTTTGATTTGTTATTTTAATTTCCATAGTACATATATTTCCACAAACAGTACTCCAAAATAGATTGTTTATTCACAACCTAGTAATTAAAGCATGATTTAAATATTTCTGAATGTTTCTTTTTGAAACAGGGACCTAATGAAATCAAATCACCAAGGAATATATTTTGATGTACAAGAATTTTGGTGTAAGCCCAAATAAATACTGCAGACAAAAGTGCAGAGTCTCAACTTTATAATACTATAAAGTTTTAAAGCTGACATTTCAGAATACATAATTATTCTCAATATGATATGGAAGGAATAATGCACACAAAAACTGAACCTGGCTGCTAGATAATTCATATCAGCGTTTGACGTGACACCACGGCTATTCTATAGGGCTGCAACAAGTAAATGTAATAGTTTATATTACTTTCACCGTGTTCATCAAAACAACCGTTTGAATGCATTATTCGGGAGATCCCATTTCGCTAGGGCTATGGACGGCAGCTCCACCTCTGAAATCTTTAAGTCAATCGTTGCGCCTTTGCTACTATTGAATATTCATGTTACCCCAATATAAACTTATTTTGTGCTTTTGTCATGTAACCATGCAAATTAAGTCTGTTTCCTCATGCCGCTAACTTATCACAAAATATATTCTCTTTCGATGTTGTATCTTATGTAGTCACATTAGTTCACAATCACATAATACACAACTGCTCAATACTATAAAATCTAATGAACACCACGAATATAGCTTCTAGGAGTTCCTTAAGAAACACACTGATTTAGTCAATCAAGAAATTCTGTCATATATTTAAAACATCAGTCAGACAAGCAGTCGACAGTAAAAGTACCAAACGTTAGAAGTCGCAGGAGAACTTGATTTTTTTTATTAAATAATAAAACCAAAAATTACATCTACTCCGGACCGCATAGCCTGATATAATTTGTAAAAATAAACACAACATTAATCAAAACGTATTAGAAACACGTTTAAAATGCAGCCAGACGGCTGCAGAATAAATACACCGAGACCAATCTATATTAACGGGGAGGACTAAATTTCACACTAGATTAAGTCACCTCTTGAATTATTCGGACCCGGCGACGCGACGCGAGAGCTGCAGAATCATCTGTACACTCGAAAGTCAAGAAAGTCTCGAGCGGCGGCGGCCGGGTCGGCACCGGGGCGAATTCACAGAAACGCACATCAATGTCCTCACCACTTCCCGATGACACTTTTAAAACTAGGACGTCCCGCATCCGAGATGCGAAGGCGGGTGAGCCAACTAGACGAGGACGGTGCGCAGGCGGGCGCATCACGAGGCGGCGGCGGCGGGCGGCGCCACGGCGCGGCGCAGCAGGCGCACGGCGGCGTACACCTTGACGGCGGGCCCCAGGCGCAGGCGCAGGCAGGCGCACAGCTCGTCGCGCGACGCCATCACCAGCTCCGCGCCGCGCAGCCGCGCGCCCAGCGCCGCCGCGCCCGCGCCCGCGCCGCCCACGCGGCTCACCAGCGCCGCCACCTCCTTCTGTTAACACACATACCCACTTTAGAGATTAATTATTTTGATAGACAAATTTATTTTGTGATATAACTTCATCCAACGTGTGTCACCGCGTCAATAAAATTTGTCATCCAATCAAGTTTATTCTGTAATTCGATTAAGGAAATTTATTTGTCTAACGCTGTCTTAACTGATGTCTACATCGTCTCTAAGCAATACCTGCAGAACTAGTTAACTATAAGACGCTTCAACTGACCTCCGTCCACGTGGTGGGGTCGCCGGGCAGCGCGAGCTCGGCGATGTGCCGCTGCAGGTGCGCCTGCGGCAGCGGCCGCTCGTGCTTGTCGGGCGAGCGCGCGCGGGAGTCGTCGCGCGACTCCTCGCGGTCCTCGCGCTCGTCCCTGTCGTCGCGCTCGTCCCGGTCGTCGCGCGCCGAGCCCTCGCTGCCGCGCCAGCGCTTGCCGCCGCCACCGCCGGCTGAGCACTCAGATTCGTCCTCCGATACCTGTATAAACAAAGAGTTTATTGCTGCACTCAGTGGCGTAGCTAGCATAGGTGGCACCCGGGGCGGATTTTATAGGCACCGTGCGTAGCGATGACTCTGCCATCTTGTGACTCATATTCGAACTGACCAAGCTAAATGTCAATCTCAATGTCGGTAATTCTACTGTCAAACCACGGAAAACACCGTGCCTTATTCTGCCATCTAGTGACTCGAATTCGAACTGACCAAGGTAAATGTCAAATTTTACTGTCAAACCACAGAAAAAAAATCGGGATTTTACCGCCCTCTATAGTTTCTGCACGGTGCCTATAGGTGTCACCCTAAAACTCAATCGAAACTGTTAAAATAAAAAAAAGTTATAATCATTTACGTTTTATTAAAATATGAGTACCTATTACAAATATTTGTTTATTATGTAAAACAATTAACTAACACTTTGCACTAGACTTTCACACGTTCACGTAAGCGAATATTGAAATTCGCTTACGTGATTACGTGAATTGAAAGAAGCCCAATCCACAATACAAGTGACGAGCGCTATATCGAGGGAATCCCCTGACTAGCGTTGGTTATGCGCGAACGGGGTATTAAATTTTGGGGGAATCCCTGATCGTTTGACACTGTGCACATTGTTTTTTTTAAATATCAATTATTATGTTCGTGGTACGATATTATAGTTACCTAGATAATTTTATTAGTGGCGGTTATGCTCTTTGCCGCAGATTTACGATTTTTTATAAATAGAAAGAACTATAACTGATGGTCATAGTCGTGCTCGGGTGTCACCCCTAAACGGGTGACACCCGGGGCGGGCCGCCCCCGCCGCCCCCCCTTAGCTACGCCACTGGCTGCACTATAGATTGCCATAATGTTGATCGAAGACATGTAATTTTGTTTTAATTTTTAAATATCCATTGTCAACTTCTGGTTCGAGCTACTGCAGGTTTCGTTTAATTTGATATTACAGATGGTAAAGAAATGAGACTTTGCCTCATATGTCTTGTACATATATTTTACGATTTAGCAATATTTTGATTTTCGTCCAGTTCTTTTTTTTTTTTTTTTAATATTTCACTACATCACATACATTGATCTGACCCCGTGTTAAGTAGCTTAAGCACTTGTGTTACAGACATCAGAATCAACAGTGGTATTACAAATATACATAAATAGATACATACAACACCCAGACCAGAACAAACAGACATGTTCATGCACACAAATGTTTGTCCTGTGCGGGGATCGAACCCGCGACCTCTTGCGTAATAGGCAACAATTTGACCATTACACCAAGTGGGTCGTCGAAAGTATCTACCTACATTATGGGTGATAGTTTTAAAATGAACTTACATCATTCTTGACCTCCTCAACTCGTTTATGCTTAGGCGGCCTATTTCGTGAAGAACGTTCCCTAAAATAAAGTAAGAGGTTAATAAAGGAATTATAAAACACCAATTCAAAAAGAAGGTGGTGTAAAGTGAATATTATGCATACTTGTCTTTGGCAATGTCGCTGTTCGGCGTACTCGTCTGTATCGATTTAGCTTTGCCGTGGAACCTAAAATAAAAAAAAAATTAACATATGTTTCTGGATATTATTTTAGTTTTCTATTGTTTAATATTATACAAGGAGATGAAACAAAAACATATTTCATAAAATATTCTGCCACAAAAAAATAAGTTTTCATCATGTCTGCGTGCGCGGTGTATACAAGCCACGTGGCGTGAGCTGCGTGTGCGTGCACGCATACCTTAAAGGTCATTGAATTGTGTGAACGCGTGTGGCCTGTGCATGTGTGTGTGTCTGTGCATGTTTTGTGTGCGTGCGTGCGTGCGTGTGTGTGTGCGCGTGTGTTTGTGTGCGTGTTTGTGTGTGTGTGTGTGTGCGTGTGTGTGTGTGTGTGTACCTGCGCGAGCGCGGCAGCACGGCGCGCGCCCCGGGCGGGCCGGTCGCGTCGGCGGCGGGCGCGAGGCGGTCGGGCTGCGGCGGCGGGCGCGCGCGGTAGGGGCAGGTGGAGGCGGCGTTGTGCTGCTTGTGCGGCCCGCCGCGCGCCGAGCCCAGCCCGCGGCAGCCGCCCACGCCGCACGGGCCCGCCACGCTGGCCTCCTCCGCCGCTGAAAAAACACCGACCGTTAGCACTGCGACATACTGATTACCCCTGTGATTACCGAAGTCTATGGGGCAGCCGAAGATTATGGCACATTTCACGGCAAGCATTTGTCGGGTAAATTAGGTTTACAAGACGAAATCTTTCCATCAAGTAGAATCATGCTCCAGCGCTTACACTATTTAAAAAAACATTAACTTACTCAGCGGCGGTTCCAGCGGATGTCCAGTCTTGAGGCACCAACCCACGGGATGAATGTCGGGGGAGTCGTCGTCCATCCAGCAGGAGAGGTCATCCGGCCACCCATCGAACGAGATCCGCACCTGATGGCCCTTCACCTCGCTAACGCTTGCCACGCGAATCAAGAACGGCACCTAAACGAGGGCAATCAAATCACAATTAGGAAACGTTGTTGTCTGATAGTGTAATAATTACTTTATTCATTTATGGACAGCCCTTAAAGTATCTACGACTTTTGATGTTAGAATCGTGACAAGATCTATCGGAGTTGTGATAAAATTATCACATATAGCCCTCTTTCACATTGGGCACAAGGGGCACGTGTCCAGGGCCCCGCGATTGATTTGGGCACACTAGGATGGGGGGCCCCATGACTACCAAACCAGAGGTTTAAAAGTCCATATGCCCCTGGCTTCTTAAGTTACAGGTCTAACAGGTTAAACACGGCCCTGTCTACCTAACAAAATATTATGTATCCATAAAAAGAAACAAATTAACATGTAAGCAACTCACCCTAGGATCTACGACTTCCAGCTTCATGCCGGGCTTGAACCCGACGGGCGCGCGCGGCTTGAACGCGCGGCGCGGCGCCGCCGACGCGCCCGCCTCCGACAGGTACGTCAGCCATGAGAACGACTCCGGGTCCTTGTAGACTGAACACAAAATATGATGTTTACTTTCATCCGTGCTACTAAAATATACATAACATACATATACGTTACCACAAACAAATAAAAATAATAAGATTGCATTGGACGGGTGAATTTCGTTTTTTTTTATAGAAGAGGCGGTAATCGAGCTAGCTGTTCGCCTGATGGTAAGCAATCACCGCCGCCCATGAACATCCGTGACACCAGATGTATCTCCAATGCGTTTCCGGCCTTTAAGACCTCATACCCTCCCCAACTGAGCTCTGGCGACCTACTCACCAGCAGAAACATAGCACAACAGTTAAGAAATGCTTTTTCACTGTGGTCTTCTGTAGGATGGAGGTACTTCCACAGACAAGCGGCTCATTCGAGTGGAATTTCCACAAAGCTCTACCTCTCTCGAGTGTGCCTAAACAACTCATAAATGAAACAAACCTTAACATACTTAAATCTCGTGCTAATAATTATTTAAAGACGATTTTAAGTGTTTAAAATAAAAAAGAAAAATATATATATTGTTCGCCCACTTTATCCAGTGCTTTATTTTTCAAAAATCCAGATTTTAAGACTTTTCGAAATATCAATTATGCCTTAACGAATAACCTTATGCCTTAACGAATCGTGCGTTATTTTACAAGAGAGAAAATATCAACCATAATAACTCTCACATATTTATACCGATTGATTAGATAACACGATAAATTGATTACCAGTACATTTGAAATGGGACTGAGGTCAAATCAGCTAGTAACCAAATACGATGATGCTTTTAGAAAAATGTCAACGTTTTTATTAATCCATCACAGTTTATTAATTTTGACGACATAATATATTTTAAATTAAATGAAATTACCACGAATTTTTTCACAATTTTTATTTTGCTTGAAATAACACTGTACACTGTAGATATTCCAGAAAAAATAAATAACTCTTTATACTATCAACCTTTCACACAGGAGGAGGACTAAGAAGTTAAGTAGTTAGAACTCTTTATCTACACCAAATACCAACAGATCCAAAGTGCAACTCAGAACAAATGATCAGTCAGAGCAATCAATAAAGCCATTTCCTCGTTAATTTGTTTCAATTTAACTTAACTACTAAGTCATTTACAAGACGTGCACAATCAAGGCCTAACCTGTAGCAAGTTATTAACGCTATCGCGCAAATAAAACTGCTAATCGAAGGTTAAGATTCCGCTTCTTGAATTATAAAATATATACTTGATTGCAAATGTAATAATAAAACAAGTTACTTACATAGATGTAAATAGTTCTAAACTAGAATTCATTAAAAATTTAAATTAGCTAATAGATATAATTATCATTTACTACTGAATTAGGTAAATAATATATTATTTGACAAAAAATTATGTTATGAATTCATACCTCGAGTGGCGGCCAGCTTATTCAAAACATTCCAATTTCTAAACTAACCTCCCAGCATTGTTGACGAGATAACATCACATTAATAAACTAATGAGTATCCTCATTTTAAGGAAACGTTTACAAATAACCACAGAGTTCCTTCGTTAAGTACACTCGGGCGAGTCCCGGTCAGTTCGCCTTGTCGTTTCACAGTGCGTAACGTTACGAGTAGAAATGTGGGCGCCGAGAGATACCTCATATTAATTGTATTTTATGAGGCAAATATGATAATTATGCGGCGCCGGCGCACGCTGCAGCGAGTGCCGTGAACGCGCGAGCCATTATCACAATACAAACATCAGCGACCGAATACTTATATCAATCACAAGCGCTCCAATAAAAGTGTGATGTTGTACACAAGCTGCACTGTTGATTTCACGGGAATGCCCTACTTGCGTTGTTTGATTGAAAGAAAATTGCTGACAGTGAAGCTGATAATAGAGAAATAATCGCTTACATATGGGTATATGATAGTATTTACACTGAAGTATTTGAACTAAACAATGCTTCTACTACATCTCCGAAAATACCAAACACGTATAAATGTCGAATTTTAGACGACTTTTTTGTATATTTGTCTCTTTAGACTTCTGACAACCCCGGATGTTTTTGTATGTTAAATCATTCAATGCCTTGCATTATTTAATCTATACTTATAATAAATCTGTAGAGAGGTCAATTCTGTACATTAAATATTTTTCCAAAATAACTATCAGGGGGTGTTTAGTGATCGATACTGATACCAAAAATGCAATCAGTAAAATTTTTGTCTGTCTGTCTGTCTGTCTGTCTGTCTGTATGTTCCTTATAGAAACAAAAACTACTGGACGGATTTTGACGAAACTTGGTACCATTATTCTTCATACTCCTGGGCATATTATAGGATACTTTCCATCACGCTACAATCAACAGGAGTAGCGTAGTGAAGTGAAATGTGGGGAAAACGGGAGAATTTACTCCATTTCTTAAGCTTCAGTCGCGTGTGCAGCCTTAATGGTTAAAGTCACATAGAAATCATGTATGACGGAAATATTCTACATAAAATTTCCTAAAAAATATCCCCCAACAGCATATGGCTATCTTTTATGGTTGACTCACAATAACACGTGCAACTCAAGATCCAAATTGGTTTGAACGCGCTAAGCTCAGGCACTACTGGTTCGAATTGTCAAAACATTTTGTGTTGGATAGTCCACTTACCATTTGTCGAGGTAGGCTTTAAGATATTGTATATTCCTTTATTTTATCATTGTAAATTGTGCTAGCAAACTATTCTAAAATGGTTAAAATGTGCCGATAGATGGCGCACCTCGCTAGAGGCGCGACCGCGGATTTGAATCGCGGTGACCAGACGATTTCTCAAATGTATAAGGTCTCCAGATTATTGATATTAATGTTATGCATTTTCCGTCACTCAATTTGGCTATTAATTCAATCCTGAGTTATTAGTAAACGGTCTATATAGACCGTTGTTTTATTCAGCTATTTATTTTTAGTAAGACTGTGTGCGAAAATCGTTCATAACCCACGCGGACGGAGTCGCTGGCGGCCGCTAGTTTTTAAATATGTAGTTAGAATATTTAGAGGCAGTTAAATGGTCATTAAAAAATAATCTCAATGTTCAAAAAAGTTCACTACTTGCAACATTAAAATACGCATATTTACGTGAAAGGTGGATGAATAAATTTAATATTTGCACAATCAGAAAGTAGCGCAGTGCAGAGCGAGCGAGCGAATCAATGGCGGTTATCGACTTTGTATTGACTCAATTTGATGTCAACAAAAGGTTAATAAAGATGAAATATACCTTATGTACTTGTATAGCCATCGAGCAATCAGGTACAGCAAACAATACTTAATGCATTCTTTGGCTGTTATTTTAATATTGCTATGGTATCTTTTTCCAATTTCTTTTATTTAATTTTAAGCGTCTTTACATTTAGTTTTGGATTTATTGAATACTCATGTATAACTTGTGTGAGGAATATTTCGAAGTGTTCACACATTTTCTAATATTAATACAAACCAATCCTTCTGTGCCTCAGCCACGACAATGGATTAGATTATTACTGTCTTTATTTATCACAAACAGTAATTTGAATCCTTGCTATGAATAATTATGAATAGTTTAAAAAGTCGCTTGAGAGCGTTGGCTAGGAAGAAAAATAAACACATTACGTACACACACATCATGCACATTTTTTTGTACTATGGGGATAAAATGATTATGGTGGAATAGCCGACATCTATAGCCTGCATCATAATAATATCCTACGGCCGTTTTTCGACTATTGCGGCCGTTCTTACGATCAGCCAACAAGTGAGTGCGCAAGGTGCACTCCATATTCCCTTACTCTCTTTCGTGGGAGAGCAAACTGACACGAACATAGAGAGATCAGGCGCAGGACCATCGGTGTAACGTGCCTTCCGAAGCACGAAGGAGATCAAGATGAAATTTTTCGGTTACCCATCCGAGGACTGGCCTGTGCGAAAGTTGCTTAAATTTGCAATCGCAGGCCGAGTGCGCTAACCACTTCGCCATCGAGCTCCTGAAATGCCTGCATCACAAATGGGCCTTATCATAGGGAATAACTACAATACTATGTTACTCACAGTTAGGCGGCGTGAGGGGCACGCCGTTCTCCTCGGCCCACCCGACGGGGTGTATGTAGGGCGAGGTGGGCTCGACCCAGTAGTCGTACATCTCGTCCCAGCTGTCGAAGTTGATCAGCATGCGGTTGTCCATGATGTCGGCGATGCTCGCCACGCAGACCAGCTCGTTCTTCCGGTCCTCGGCCTCCAGCTTCATGCCCACGCGGAAGCAGTTCGGTTTGAACACCTTGGAATTGTTTTATTTGTTTAGAACTGTATTAGGCCTCTATATAACTGGCTAGCCAAAACAATTATTGAGATAGCTACTGAAAAATTCTATAACACTATTATTCAACAAGCTTAGGTATATTATTAGATTTTAAAAAGTTGTTATGAAATAATTTTGCAATCCAAAAAAGTGTTGAAAATTGTGTAGACAACATTACAATAAATATCTATACTAATATTATAAAGAGGAAAGGTTTGATTTTTTGTTTGTTTGTTTGTTTGTTTGTATGAATTGAATAGGCTCCGAAACTACTTAACAGATTTGAAAAATTCTTTCACTGTTGGAAAGCTACATTCACCCAGAGTAACATAGGTACATATTTTATCCCGGTACGGGAAGTAGTTCCCCCGGGACGCGGGTGAAACCGCGTGACGGGCCGCTAGTTTAAAATAACTTGGTCTTCTTTTAGAATAAAACAAAAGTCAAAGGACTTACAGTACGAGCGATGTGCGCGAAGAGATGCTTGGGCGCGGCGACGGCGCGCACGGTCTTGAGGTAGAAGGGCCAGGAGAAGGAGCCGGGGCTGAAGCTGTAGCTGGCGGGCGGCTTGAGCGCGCGGCCGTTCTTCTCGCACCAGCCCGGCGGGAAGATGTCCGCCGAGTCCGCGTTGACCCAGTAGTCGTACGCGTCGGGGTACTCGTCGAAGTGCAGCCGCATGCGGTAGCCCTGCACCTCCGCCACCGACGCCACGCAGAACAGCGACGGGTGCTGCGGGTCGATCGCCTCCATCCGCATTCCCACCTGACGATACAACATTACATAGCATAAAACAAAATCAAGTCTCATAATTTATGGTTGATTATTTCATTATTTGCTTTGACAACGAAAATACTATTGCTTAATTATTTCTCAATATTCATCTTGTAAATTCTAGTAAATAATTACTTGTAACGTGGACTTACCTTAAACCCATTTTTGTTGTACGGAAACGGGTCCTTAAACAGCTTGACGGGTGCCGCCTTGGCCTTACAAACTTCCAGATATCTCATCCATGAAAACCCGTTCTTCCCGCACATCCACGGGTACTTCTCGTTCTCGATCAAGTCTTCGCTCATCTTGAGCAGCGCCCCATTAGACAGTTCGTTGGTGTCGTAGTCGCTCATTAGCAACTTGTCCAACATAATATCTGAATCGGACAGATTTTTCCGAAGCAGTAATTTCTTTATCTTATTCCTCTTCCTCATGATTTCAATCCTCTCCCTGTCTTTCTTCTTCTGAACTTGCTTTTGTACTTCGGTCTGACAAGTGAGACTGCAAAAGTTGGGAGTGATGAACTCGGCAGCCATGCCGTGGCAGCCGCATCCGTCGCAGCGGTACATGTCTTCGGGAGAAGTCGGTTTCTTTTCCCTTCCATTACTTTCTATACGCTGCTTCAAAGGTGTATGATATTTGGGATTAGGCACTAACTCTTCCTGATCGCTTATATCAATCAAGTCAATCAAACCGAACTCATTTGTCTGAAACTGCAAGTTACTACCCTGCAGCATTGCAACTCCATTATTCCAGATTAAGCCTGGTGGATCTTCCTCTAAAGTCCCATCCAAGCTTTCTTGTTTAACTCTAAAATGCCCTTCAATACTGTCATTACTATCCAAGTTTTGGTGATAGTTCATGCCTTGTTTATCTACTGTATCATCAGGTTTATTATCTTTGTAGTCTTCAGGGTCTGAATCACCCATATTTACTTTAGCCTCTTCTAATTTTTCATCACAAAACAAAGATGGTACACGATGATCATCATTATTGTCAGAATCCGGGGCATCTGTAAGTTTTTCAATAGGACGCTGTTGAACTAGCGTCATTTTCAAATTCTTGTTAGAATAGTTATCGGTACACAGTGAGATGCGTCTCTTTATGTGGGCATTCACGTTTTTCCTTTCACTATTATCTGAATTAGACCTTCTTAAAATTGCTGGGGCAGCAATTGGTACTGGCCCAGACATTTCACTTCTTTCCATGTTCATCATATTTTTATTCAATAAGCTTTTACCCTTCTCAGGTATCGCTAGAGTAAAAGACTCTCTCGTTTGACCTCCTTCATTGTCAGCTATTGAGACCGTATAAATATCATCATTCATTGAAGCATTTGTCTCAGGTATTGACAGTGTGTACTCTCCTTGTTCACCGGTGGGCTCCGCTCTAGATCCTGGTATTGAGAATGCAAAGGTTTTATCGTTCTTGGGGCTTTGAGGTACTGAATTACTCTCTTTGCCATTCACATTTACAACTTTTGCAAGCGGTTGCAAAGGAGGCATCTCTGTTGTTTCCATTGGCGCAGTGTCTCGCATCACTGTGATGTTTCCTTGAGGATCATTTTGAATTTGGCCATTAGCTATTTGTAAGTTTATTATAGGCCCTTTAGACGCCATTGTGGCTGGTAAAGTAACTGGCAAAATGAATTTCGTATTTTGTATTTTGGGCATGTTCATTGGTGTCAAAAATAGCTTTTGATTACTTGCAGATACATTTGTTTGATTGTTTGATATTAAAATTGATTGGTTATCTGTTAAGTTTTTAGAGTTGGGCTTCTTGACTGGTCCGAGATAAGCTATGGCTTGCTTGCCCTGTGTGCCTGGTGCAATGCTTACAGGGACCATCATTTTATCATTAGCTTTAGGCTTTTGAATTACAATGGGCTGTGTTGGGTTCACAGGTGCAAGGATTGATGTTTTATTCTGTGGCACTTTGGGAGCAATATTTGTTTTATTGCTAACATTTGATATCAGATGAATGTTGGAGTTACTGGTAACCTGAAATTAAAAGATAATTCCAGTCTAAATATGCCAAAATTTAAAAAGATTATTAGGTAATTTGTAACTAAGAAATAACCCCCTTATCATTTGTAATTGTGTTGAATGTATTATTTATTACTCTGTGTTATAAACATCACAATTTATGTGTGTGGCAATTGAACCTTTTTGTTGAAAACGAATCAAAAAAAATAAAGGGAGAAATGTCTTGTTTCCAATTGCATATTGCTATTGTCTGGGACTCATTGTTAAAGTTATCAAAAAAGTTGGGTTTTCACAAATATATTGGATGCTTGAAATACAATCCAATACGTAAACAACAATGATTATACATCAAAATGTTTCCAGTCTTAATGAAAAATATATTTTTAGTAAATAAAGAACAAATCCCATGTCATTTTGTGAAACTCATATTAAACATACTAAACTCTATAAATGACAGTTAAATTATAATGTACAAGTAAATAACATTAGGTAAAGTTGTTACTCACCGGTCGTCTCACAATGATTTGTGGTGGATTACCACTAGTGCTCGCTTGACTTATTACTTCTGTGCTGGTGACTGGCTTCAATCCCGTAGGAGTCTGAATGTACACCATGTGTGGTACTGTCCTTGGCGCACCTCGGAGCTGAACAGTGCCTGAATTGCCATTGTTTGGTAGGGCTAATTGTATTGAGTTATTAGATGAACTAGGGATCTGCATAACCTGGTTAGCAGTCATCTGAACTTGGGACACTGATGTGGGATTATTCATTTTCACCTGAACACCACTTGTATCTGGCATTTGAAGTTGGGTGGAAGTTGAAACAGTGATGTCTGTACTTCCATCAATATTAGTTGGTCTGGGATTGGAACCCATATGAACATGAATAATGGAACTGTGCAGTGACTGACTGGGGTTTTGCAACAGTGGCATGGACGGCAGAGCTGGCCCTGCAATCTGTATGTTCTGACTGGCCGCTGGTATCTGAAGAGGCACATTTATTGTTTCCCCAGCAGGCAGCTGAACAGGTACGCTTGTGGTAGCAGTAACTTGCAGGGGAAGGCTGACCGGGGCTATCTGGAGTGGGACACTACTTGTTGGCCCTGACAGCTGCACAGGGACATTGATATTGGATGTGGAACCAGGTATTTGAACTGGCACATGCACAGTTGATAATTGCAATGGATATGGAGTGTTGTTGGTGTGAATCTTAACAGGGGCTATAGAGTGAGTGACTAAATTGTGAGTGATAGGCATGGAGCTCTGGGGCGCCTGCACCGAGGACACGATCATGCTGCTCGATATTGGCGCCTGAAAGGTATTATCGAGGTTATTGATATCAAACATTAGTACACAATAAGAAATGTGGTTAAATTTAATTTTTTTAATAACTCACGCGCAAAGTATTCAATAGCACATTATGCTGCGACGTGTTTTGCGAAAAATTAGCATTGACGATGCCGCTGCTAGATTTTAATAATCTTTTTTTCAAAATATCCGTTTTAGGCTCATCAAAGTTTTGAAGTGAATTACACTGCTGTCTCTCCATTTCTCGACTTCGAAAACATTTGTGAATTCATTACAGATACTTTATTATCTCTCGCAATACATTACTGGTGACCTGTAATGCATATAAAAATAAAATATCGCGAAGAGAAATATCATCTGGGTAAACGGCGACCACTTTAGAATTCATTATAACAACGTCTACAATTTTTTGGCCACATAAGCTTTAAATTCTCTTAATTACTAATTCAATTTCAATTTCCTAACTTGCAATTCTTACGGAATTCGTTTTATTTTTCTTTCGCGAACATCGCACTCGTATCAATTGTGCAGCTACTTTTACAGAACCACAACCTTCTACAAAAAAGTTCATGAAACACATAAATCTAAATTTATTACTTACTATTCACAGTTCCAACTGGGAGAGGAACTCTTTGACTAACGTTTCAGCTATTACAACATCATAATCGTAATAAGAATCACTGAAGAAAAATATAATATTTCCTAACGCGACGATATTTACTTGGCCCAGCACAACTGGTAATAATTTTGACAACATTGCCAAAATGTGATAGATATTTTTAATGTTGGTACTATCGAAAAATTCATCCAATCAGAGAGCAGCATTTACATGAAGAAGCTTTCGCGCCCGATTATTCAGCTAAAAAAAGTGTGGAGGATATAAGTTTGTAACTATAGTTATAGTTATTGTTTTAGAATTATTTTGGAGCGCGGTTTTCAGTTAAAAATTATCATTTGAAAGAATTCATAATTGCAGCGGTTAATGATTATCAAAAATATAACATGATCCTCAAGAAAATATTAACAGAGCCTTCATTTATTTACAAAACGGCCCTCCTTGTTTGAGCCAAAGTGACATTTATTTACTTTATAACAAGGTTCATAGGAATCAATTCAAGCGTCTTTAAGTTGATTTATGTACATAAACATAATTGTAATTTATTACCTAACGTGTTCATTGTTAAAAATTGTGTATTATCTTCGAAATAACAACAATGTTATATAATTATTAAGTCATTTAAAAATGTGTTGATTAAGTCACCGGAAGTAGACGTATTTACCTTGATGATTTCCCGCTAATATTTAAAACAAAATTTTCACAACAAGGTGGATCATTATTATTTTTGTCCAATGTAAAATGCACTTTTCAATACTTTGACACTTATTTCTGCATTGATTTCGTAAAATCTCAAAGGGAAAACTCAAAAGTATTCTGTATTATAGTCACATATTCACAATGGCGATGGCGCCGTATTCAATTTGATATCCGTCCTTCCTTGAAAGATATACAATTATATTAAAAAATCAGTTACGTAATTTAGTGAATAACCGTTGATTTTTATTATATAGAACTTAATGCGAAGTCTGATTGAATTATTTATTACATTCTCTACATGGTTTTTTTGTAATCATAACTATTATTAAACTATTTTGTATTACTATGTGCCATGTGTTTACTCCTTAGTATTCACAGAGTACTTTTTTGTAGTATTACTATACTCTTTGTGTTAACTAACACAAGTGCATGTAATAAGTTTCTGTTCCTTATAGGTCTATTTGTATGAAAAAAGGATTTAAATATCTTCACAATTATTTTACCTCTGAAAGATTACTCATTTATTTATCTTCGCATCGGGTCATTTTTAGCGTGATTAATGCAAGTTATGTGAATACTAAAAAATAAAAACAAATTAAATCTTCATTATATATATTGATCTGATGATCAACGACATTTTTAAGAATGAGAATTTCAAGGTCTGGGGAAAAAAAACTGTGAACACATTTTTTTTATATCTTATCCTTCAACATAGGCATAGGGAATATCCACACGGCCGTCATCTCGGATACAATAAAATTGATTGCCTGTGACTGCTGTGTGAGAGGTCCAACCAAAGATATTCCACAGACTGCTGTCAAAAGATGCTGTCAAAAAATAAATACACAGGTGTCATAATTTTCTCTTAACATTTTGCGTTCGTGATTCTACTGCTTGATGTTGATGTGTAGTATATCCTAGAAGTCATATCAACACAATTTTCAGGACTTACTACAGTGGAATGTGTATTGTTTTATCGTATTTTCATAAGTAGCATAATGTCCTCCTGTTAATGGTTTACTTGATTTGATTTTCTATGAATGTCGATTTTCTCAGAAGGTACGCACTTGTTTTTGTTGTTTTTTATTCTGTATATTTTGTTTTGAAAACAGAACTGTTAATTTAAGCGATTACACATAGGTAGTTTTCAAGATACTTTCCCTTTTTATTTCTATCTGGAACATTCGCTCAGGGTTGCCTTTATTTAGTTGTTTATTTACGCAATTAGACGTTCCAGGTGGCGCATTCCAATTAGTATTTTACGGCTGCTTTGTTGTTAAGCAGTTATACTTTAATAATCAGTATAAACTACCAAAACAAATAGTTATATCATTTTCCAATTTTCAGAGAAATCATACATTTCAGTGAAGCAATCCTATTAAATGAATCAACATCATTGAAGGGAACATAAAATACATATTATATACTTAAGTACCACATTATAATAATTGTTTGGTCTGAATAATTATTCTTAGTTGGAAGTTGTGTATACAAACCAGTTGTCTAACATAATAAAATAAACTTCTTTTTAAATTGGTTGACCTAAAATACAATTTACGAGAGCACTGTGTAACATTTATTGTTTACTTACTGCTTCACTGTTATTTATACTAATGAATATTCCTAATAGCCTGCATGCATTTAGAGGAAATTTACCCTTAATAATAAAGATTAATGTGTGATTGTCCCAGGTTGTCCATCAGATGTGACAAGATAAAATGAGTAGCCAGCGCCAGTACATGAATGTTAACAACTCACCAAGCACACGAGTCGGTGACATTGAACACATAAGTATGACACATTCATTTATATTGGCTTTTTTATTTAAAAACAAAACAATGATATATTACACTTGTAATTTAAATTAGTCATTTAGATATTATGTATATGCTTTCACATTAACACACAAAAGTTATAACAATTTGTAGTTGTATAAAATTGTATAAAGTTTCTCTATGTTCCCATTTACGAAACAAATATCATTAATCATAAGAATCTAACACACTTGAACATGTATAATGAGGTGATTTCAACACCACTTATCTAGTACCTCCACTCTGGTTCATAGATATATTACGTCTACCTCATTAAAAGACACAAAGTTAAAGTTAAACTAACCAATTCTGAAACATCAGGTCACCTGTCTGAACACATCGGGTCTCTGTGCCTCTCGTCAGAGTACTCCGATGTGACCCTCATAGTGGAGGGGCAGCGGATCCCTGCCCACAAGGTGATCCTGGCTGCCAGCAGTGACTACTTCAGAGCTCTGCTGTATGGCGGAATGAGGGAAGCTAATCAGGTAATATTTAGATTTTTATCTTGCTATATTCACGCCAATGTTGGAAAAGGGAAATGGGTACAGTCATGAGCACTAACATGTATACACATCATCATACACATAGACCTTTATGTCAATGCAGCAGATTTCAGTAAAAGGAAGCCTTATGTCTTTTCTCAGGTTTCTCTAAGGTGGGCTATTGCGTGTGATAACCTAGACAAAGGAGAAACTGTTACTTTGTCTGTTCCCTTATACCCTTATTCAAACCATTTGAGCTCCGGCCAGAGGTCCAGATATCTCGCGGCGTCGCTGAAGGCTGCCCGTAGAGTCTCGGGGTCTGGGATGGACAGGGGTATTAGTAGGGATTCTATGCTTTACCTGTGCTGTGTGTGCTGTGCTGTAACGGTGCCTGTTCCTTCCAGCCTTCATGGATGTTCAGGCCGCCATGATGGCTAGAAATATCTTACCTGCGCGCCCACTGGCCGCTAATTAACTTCCTTTCAAAATTCAAAATTTGTCTATTATGTTCGCATTTTTTTTGAATAGCGATTCAGACCTAGACCTACTTAATCCGGTCAAATTAGACCAAAAAATAAGAGTAAAGTTACATAAATGTGTATGTGTTAAAATAATTATATAATTTTTATAAATGTATAATGTAAATAAAAGTGTTAGAGTAAAAAAGTAATAATATGTATGTAGAAATTGATTTGTTCCAATTGTTTTTATCTTGCCATACCCTTACAGGGTCCATGTATATTTTAAGTTAAGTTTTAGCTTAATATCATGTATGGTGCAAGAAAATAAATAAATAAATAAATAAATAAATTCCCACCTAGCTGAAAATCGGTAAGATTGTTTAAAATATCATTAAAAACAAAATTTGAAAGTTCCCCATCTTTCCCCTGTAAGGAAAAAAAAATATTCAAGGTCAAAGGTCCAAAAAAAGAGTTTTTCGCGATTTTCAGCAAAACGGTAAGTTTTATCATAAAAATACCTGAGACAAAATTGTAGATCATGAAATTATCTACAAAAAATGTATTAATACTTTTTTTTCTACGAGCCACCGTTTTTGAGATATAACGATTCTAAAAGTTGCAAAAGTTGTAATCGTCTTAATATGCACACGTTTCCTCGCCAGCTATGAGGTAGTGTACTCAGCGCGTTTTTTTTAACGTGGTTTCCCCAGTAGGCCTATTCCACCGGTTAGTTTTGATCCTGTTTAATTTGAAACTATTGAAAAATAATGGATATTCGCAGAGATTGAAAAGATAAAAGCAATTTAAGTTAAAAAATAAAGTAGAGAAATTTAATCGTCCGAGTCGTAACTTTCAAATTCTTCTTCTTGATCTTCTTGTTCTTGTTTGTCTTGTTCTTGTTCTTCTTCTTCATCTTCATCCTGAGTGCATGAAAACTGCGTTAATAGCGATGTATCGCATGTTGCCTCGTTGGAATCAAACGGATCCTCTACTGTTGGTGATTCAATATTAGAGCACAACTGGCCTTGACAATGTGTGCATGCCGGAGAACAGAACAGTCCGACTTTTTTGCAACCACATTAAGCACTGCATCCCTTTTTGCATTTGCAAAAAATCGAGTTCAGCAGTTTTTCCGGCGCAGGTGGAAGTAAAGTGTGCACTGGTTCTAATAAATTGTTGACCAACTTCCAACCCCACTCTGTAGGGTCTAGCTGATAACCAAGCCACATTTGAACTTGGTAATATACCCTAAAAAGATGTTGATGAGCAGCAAATGAGGTTGGAGGAAGACAAGCTTATTGTACTTGTTTTTTACTTTTGGTGTTTTTAACGAAACATGCATATCTATATTTATCTAAGCAGGTAGTTTTTTTAGGAGCTCCGTACATAGAAAGAAGAAAGCGAATGCCGTTAGTAATAATTTCTTGTCGAGTAGATTTAAATTTTTTTAAACTTCAGCACATTCAATTAAATTTTGTTTTTGTTTGCGCTGAGTACACTACCTCATAGCTGGCGAGGAAACGTGTGCATATTAAGACGATTACAACTTTTGCAACTTTTAGAATCGTTATATCTCAAAAACGGTGGCTCGTAGAAAAAAAAGTATTAATACATTTTTTGTAGATAATTTCATGATCTACAATTTTGTCTGAGGTATTTTTATGATAAAACTTACCGTTTTGCTGAAAATCGCGAAAAACTCTTTTTGGACCTTTGACCTTGAATATTTTTTTTTCCTTACAGGGGAAAGATGGGGAACTTTCAAATTTTGTTTTTAATGATATTTTAAACAATCTTACCGATTTTCAGCTAGGTGGGAATTTATGTAACTTCGAATGTCTAAATTGACCGGACTATACTGCGGAGCTAGACGGATCTCTATAAATATTAATATTCAGTGAATCAGTGCAATAGTTGTTAAAAGTCGTGAAGTGTGTGTGTATTAGTGTGAAACAAAACCAGTTTATCCAGACCACTATATAATTTACTAGCTGCCCGCCCCGGCTTCGCCCGTGGTACTTACTTACATGTATTATACATACAAACCTTCCTTAAGAATCACTCTACCTATTAAAAAAAATTGGCCAAGTGCGAGTCGGACTCCCGCACTGAGGGTTCCGTACAAATTCTATTTTTGACGTTTAAAAAAAAACTACTGAATAGATTTCTTTCAAACCAATTTTCGTTGGTAGTTTTTATGGTAATGTACATTATATAATTATTTCAGTTTTATCATCCCCTTATTTTAGAAGTTAGAGGGGGGGTACACACTTTTTTCCACTTTGGAAGGGTCTGTCACGCAAAGTATTCACTTTAGTAAAAATTGATATTAGAAACCTTAATATAATTTTTAAAGACCTATCCATAGATACCCCACACGTATATGTTTAATGAAAAAAAATATTTCGAGTTTCAGTTTTGACTATGGGGGCCCCCCACATTTTTTATTTTTTTTCTATTTTCGTGTGAAAACCTTGTTGCGGTTCACAGAATACATCCACTCACCAAGTTTCGACAGTATAGTACTTATAGTTTCGGAAAAAAGTGGCTGTGACAGACTGGCGGACAGACAGACAGACAGACAGACAGACATGACGAATCTATAAGGGTTCCGTTTTTTTGCCATTTTGGCTACGGAACCCTAAAAACCGCGTCAAAATCCGTTGCGTAGTTTTATTTATTTATTTATTTATTTATTTATTTGTATCTAACTTATACTATCATTACAGGCTTAACCTAATGCGATAGTATCGCTATCCTTATATTATGTACTTAATATCTTATTCTATATAGATCCTGTCTAGCTATTAGTATTTATTTTTTTACACTTTGTATATAACTAACTAAACTAATTTGTAACTAACAACGAACAACGTAGCCCTGGCGAATTCACTGAAAGTACATGCAAATATATCCACCGTATCATGGACCATGTTAATTACATGGAACGCCCGAATTAATGGTGATTTCGCCAATAGATTAGTCCTGGCCACAGGCAACGCCAGCAGGCGCGGGCGCCGCCGCCGCCACACATACCGGTCCGGCACACTCAGCGGCAGGTAGCGCAGCAGTTCTGGGTTGAACTGCATCCCGCGCAGCACCTTCACCACGTAAGCAGCCAGTGCGAAGTCCCTCCGTACCCTGAGCTGAGTGTATCCTACCATACCCAATACAAATAAAGTAGGGTACATCAGCGGATAGAATGGGTATACCCCATAAAGTTTGAAGTACAAGTATCTTGTGAACTTGTTCTGAACCCGTTCCAACATGACACTGTACTTCGCTTCATGGGGGGCCCATATAACTGCACTGTGTTCCAGGTAGCTTCGGACCAGAGCATCGTACAACACCCGGAGTGTTGTGATGTTCGTAAACCCTTGCGATTGCCTCAGCACAAAGCCCAAGTTTCTGAACGCTCTTTTGCATATCCTTATAATATGGTCACGAAAATTAAGGTCTGGTGTAACATACACTCCTAAATCTCGGACTTGGGATACACGCTGCATTGGAGTCGTATCTACCTTGTACTCGTGGCACACAGGGGTCCGCGCGCGGGTAAACGTCATCACCGAGCATTTGGAAACATTAAAGTGGAGTTTATTAACCTTGCTCCACTTTACCACTCGGTTAACGTCCTCTTGTAGCCTCTCACAATCCGACTGGTCTTTAATTTCGAGTAGCAATTTGAGGTCATCTGCAAACAATAAACAACACCCATGCTTTACAACTTCCGGTAAGTCGTTTATCATTATAATAAATTCGAGAGGCCCCAAATTACTACCCTGACTCACACCAGACCTGGTGCAATACGGCTCCGATTCAACCCCGTCGTATTCAACGTACTGCAGTCGGTTTTTCATATAGCTGGCAAAGAACTGCAATAGATGTGGAGTGCAGCCAACTTCAGCCAGTTTCATTAGTAGGACGTCATTGTCAACTGTATCAAACGCCTTCCTAAAATCAAAGTATGCCACGTCCACTTGCCCCCCAGCATCAACCGGCGGCACCACTCGTGCCATAAAGCTAAGCAGGTTGGTGGTGGTGCTGCGCCCCGATCGGAACCCGTGCTGCGCTTCCGACAGCCGCACCGCCACTTGCCCTTGCAGACTGCTCTGGACCGCGGACTCCAGTACCTTTGCTGGCGTCGACAACACTGCCACCGGCCTGTACCCACTCACGTCTAGACCCGCCTTACCTTTGGGGACAGGAACTACCCGCGATATCTTCCATCGTGCCGGGAACGTCGCCTGTTTTAAACAGGTGTTAAAAATATGGAAGAGCGGCTCTGCGAGTAAAAGGTAACAATCCTTGAAAAGGAACGCAGGGAGGCCATCAGGTCCAGTCGACCGTTTTGGCTTCAGCTTAAAAAGCGCTTTCTGTACCTCTTCAAGGGTCAGGGAATCCAGGTGCACGCGCGCACTGCCCGCCGGGACCGCCGCCGCCGCCTCGCCCGGATCCAGGCGCGGGGGCTCCGGGCTATATACCGACTGGAAGAACTCCGCAAACTCTCGAACACACTCTTCACCTGTCAATTGTTGGCCATCTTTAACTATACTCTGCCTGTTTATTCTTCTTTTTAACGAGCTAATGTATTGCCAGAACGCTTTTGGGTCTTTTTCAAATCGACTTTGGATTTTATTTTTATGCTCCCTATGTGCTATTTCGATATGCTTTTTAATACGTGCTCTGCACTTCGAAAACTCCCTATAATCGGCATCTCGCTTTGTTATTTTATAGTGCTTATGAAGTTGAGCTTTATTTTTTAAATCAGTGATAATATCCTTCGTAAACCACTCAGGATAAATGTACCTACAGTCACCGCGGTTGAGTTTTTTTCTCGGTACACATTCGTCTAAAACACAATACAAATTATAATAAAAGAAGTCCAACATGCTCTCCAACCCACTCATTTCAGATATCTTGCTCCACTCCAAGGCGCACAGCTTAGAGTACAGTAATGGAAAATCAGCCTTATAAAAATTCCACTGCGGTCAGGTTTTGAAGATCTAAGCATACATACGGACATACAGCGAAAGCGACTTTGTTTTATACTATGTATTGATTTTAACTACGATTACCTACGACGGGAGTCGCATCGAGAGCCCATCGAGAACCCTGAGATCGCACCCCGTCGCAACCTGTACTAAGCCTGTTCCCCCAGGCGGAGGTGGAGCTGCAGGCGCCGCTGCAGGCGTTCAAGGCGCTGCTGCGCTACGTGTACTCGGGGCACATGGGGCTGTCGCTGCTGCGCGAGGACACCGTGCTGGACATGCTCGGCCTCGCGCACCAGTTCAACTTCCAAGACCTGGAGACAGCCATCTCGGACTACCTGAGGCAGGTGCTCGCGCTGAGGAATGTCTGCTCGGTGCTCGATGCGGCTAGGTGAGTTGAGCAACTTTTTATTATTGACAGATTTATTTAAAGTATCTAAATAGGTGGAACAGTCAGATAATATTTTATATATTTTTTTGTGAAGACTGAAAGGACCATTTGTCAGAGAAATGGAAATTAGTAATGTGATAATATCATAAAAATATCTTTATTCCTACTCACATTAGCAAAACTTCATTTAGATTAAGTTCGTCAAAAAATCGTGACAGTTGTATTTTGTTGCTTGAGAAAGAAAGAAAGAAAAAGTTGCTATTTGGCACAGAAATTACACGACATACAAAAGGTAAATAACATTATGTTGTCCTGGACCAAGAAAGCCTCAACAATATGTAATGTAATTGTTGCAGGCTGTACGGACTGGACTCTCTCATGGACTATTGCTACAACTTCTTAGACCGGAATGCCGCCGAAGTCCTTCAACATGATTCTTTCTTGCAGCTTTCCGTTGTAAGTATTTCTTTTTATTTAGTTACAAGTAAACGCCACTCACCACGCTCACGCTTCATTCGGTGCTTCAGACAAAAGAATAAAAGTAGGTACACAAAGACTGGCTTTTTTCTAAGGAGTATCCATTTCAATCCAACTTGTCGTGTCTTCGAAAGCAGCTTAATACGGTCATGTCAAACAAAAAAAAATATCTTAGTTTAGATTTTTTTTAATTTTTGCCGCGTAATTTACAAGCTATTTCTTATCTTAGGAAGCGTTGCAAGGCATCCTGGAAAGGGACTCATTCTTCGCGCCGGAGGTGGACATATTCAAAGCCGTGTGCAACTGGTTCACCGCCAACCAGATGTGGGTCAAGTCCGAGGGCGGCCAGTCGCAAGTGGTAAGTTTTGATAACTTTTGATAACTACCGCCAGCAATTTTTTTTTGTTATAAAATGTTTCTTGTTCTTAAAGTTGTATTTCTTTCTTTCTGTTTTGCCCTAAGGTTGACTGGTAGAGAATGCCATGCGGCATTAAGTCCGCCTTTTGTACAAATTTTATTTCGTGCAATAAAGTTTAAATAAATAAATAAATAAATAAATAAATTTCTAATTGCGTCCTATATTTTTTGGCCCATCCACGGGATTTTGAACCTTATTGAATGAGGGTGTTTGCCATTGAAAAATCCGCGAGATAGCAATACGTAGGCGTAGGGTCTAACTGGTATGTGATTGGTGAATTTTGACATGACATTGACAGATTGGTCAAAATTTACCTATGACATAGCAGTTAGACCTTACGCCCACGTATTGCCGTCTAGCGAATTTTTCAATCGCAAACACCCTCATTCAATCCTATATTTTTTGGCTTTAGCCGTAAATGTCCCACCCACCCACGATATTTAGAACCTTATTCACTTATGATAAAGTTTAAAATCAACTAAACCGAAATACATGTGTTGCCATCTAAGTATTGCCTCTTTAATCAGGACTCGATCCTGAAGTGCGTGCGGCTGACGCTGATGAGCCTGGAGGAGCTGCTGACGGTGGTGCGCCCGTTCGCGCTGGTCACGCCCGACATGCTGCTCGACGCGATCCAGGAGAAGACGCAGACGCGCAGCACCGACTTACCCCACCGCGGATTGCTGCGTGAGTCACTCTCTCTCTCTCTCTCTGTGTTGTTCTCGTACTTTCAACAATTGGGTATTTGACTGAATTCAAAGTAAATTATGAAACTCTTACATTTGTGGCGACACACGACATTTAGGGAATGGGTGATTTCCCTAAAACTAGTGACCCCGACGTGATCGGTCCCTATACATTAAAGGCGAAATTAAAAATCATAAATCGTTAGACCACAGTTATTGTTGTGATTTCAACAAATTATCATAGTTGATCGAAACTTAAAAAGTATCGATTTGACAATACTTAATTGTGACGTCATGGCTTTGTTTTTTAAACAGTCGTCCATACAATATAGCGTTTTTGACACTTAATAAAAGTGAGTAATTTGACCTGTCAGTCAAATACCGATACTGGCGTCTTGTTTATTGTTTGATTTTTAATGTACTGTGTTTTCTTGTCTTTTTTAAAAACAAGCCGTAATTTTTTAAAAACCGGTGCCTGCGCAGCCACTCTGAAAAACTTCAATCCCGGCAACTTCTTACGCTCGTCGTATTGAACCTTTGTCAGTCGCAACCGATTGCTAACGATGATTTCGATGCACGTGTATAATCAGTGCCGGAGGAGAACGTGGCGACGACGGCCCGCGGCGCGCGCGTGATCGCGGGCGACATGCGCGCCGCGCTGCTGGACGGCGACACCGACAACTACGACATGGAGCGCGGCTACACGCGGCACACCATCAGCGACGCGCCCGACAACCCCGGCATCCTCGTGCGCCTCGCCACCACCACCATCATCAACCATCTGCGCCTGCTGCTCTGGGACCGCGACAACAGGTCAGCACTGCCTCATCGTTCCGGAATGAGGGTTTTATAACCTACGCGTCAGAATTTATAGAGTGAATGGAGTGATGTGTAGCAATCTCTTGGAGTGTTTAATTAAGACTTAGATCCGATCAGAAGGCCCCGACGGTCCAGGGTTAGGTCTTGTTATTACGGTCCAGGGTTAGGTCTTGTTATAATCACCATCATTATCAGGCTGTTAATGTTCACTTGATCGGTTAGAAGTTATAATATCCAGTGTCGATAATAAATAATAACCTTCTGGGCGTTTTTTCGACCATGGCGGTTGATCTTACGATCAGCCAGGTACGCAGGTTATATTAAAGTGCACAAGTGAGTGCTCAAGCAGAGTAGCACTCCTTTTCCTTTACTTTCATAGTTCGGTGGAATAGCAATCTGACACGACCGTAGACAGTTACGCGCTACGTCTTAACGTGCCTTCCGAAGTACGGACGAGCTCGAGCCTCTGCGAACTTAGCAATCGCAGACCGTGCTCGCTAACCACTGTGCCATCGAGCTCCTCAATTAATATTGCCAGTGTCTAGATTGCAGTATAAAAAATAATGAGGCGCTAACAGCCCTTCTTAATTCCAGGTCGTACGCGTACTACATCGAGGTGTCGGTGGACCAGAAGGACTGGGTGCGTGTGATCGACCACAGCAAGTACTTCTGCCGCTCCTGGCAGAAGCTGTACTTCGAGCCGCGCGTCGTGCAGTACATCAAGATTGTGGGCACCAGCAACACCGTCAATAAGGTTAGGATAGTTTATCTGTCAGATACTTTTAATAGCCTAGATCGCCCTCAATGGATAAACTTTTTGGCATGGTTCGTTTTCCACTGATCATTTTATTTGAATACTAATTTAAAATGATCTAAAAAAATATAGGCGTAGTTTTGATCTTAGAAAGGTAATTTTCCTTTTGTCGGTTAAGTATGCCAGTGTGCGTAATGTATAGCTGTGACTGGCTTGTTGGTCTAGTGGTCAGATACTCCGTCTACAAACCCAAGGGGCGTTGGTTCGAATCCCGCTATGGGCAAACGTTTTTGTGATGAACATCGGCATTTGTACTCGAGTCATGGAAGCTTACAAAAGTATTTAAGTATATCTATTCCTTCCCTAGCTTTCCGAGTAAACGCTTCGAGCTTAGTTTGGGGCTAGGCAATTGGTGTGTTAGTCCAAAGAATTTATTTATTTACGTGTCGAGAAGTATACCAGTATGCGTGAAGTATAGCCGTATGGTCGTGCAGGTGTTCCACGCGGTGGCGCTGGAGGCGCTGCACACGGCGCGCGTGCCGCCGCTCAGCGGGGGACTCATCAAGCCCGTGCACAACGTCGCCACCATCGAGCACTCCGCCGTCGTCATCGAGGGCATCAGGTCAGACACCAATGAGGGTGTTTGCGTCAATACGTAGATGTGAGATCTAACTGCTATAGGCACCGTGCTAGAGAAGGCGCTAAAATCCCGTTTTTTTGTCATCTGTCAATGTCATTTCAAGATTTACCAATCGCATACCAGTTAGACTCTATACCTACCTACTGCCATCTAGCGAATTTTTCATTTCCAAAAACCGTCATTTCATAGAACACCAATTTTTTTTTTTATGTCAGAGGCGGGAAACGAGCTTGCGGGTCGCCTGATGGTAAACAATCACCTCCGCCCATGGACATCCGCGACACCAGTGGTATCGTTGATGTGTTGCCGGCCTTAACCCCATACCCTCCCCAACTGAGCTCTGGCAACCCTACTCACCAGCAGAAACATAGCACAACAGTTACGAAGTTGAATGGGCATTATATTAGTCGAAGTGGAGGTAAACGTTTTATGTGATCCCAGTTCCATTCCTTCTCACCATTTCAATAAAATTACTCTTAGTATAGGAACACACCAGGCCGCGAAATTACGCGACCGAAGTTCAGAGGCAATATATTTTGTATAAAAATTAAGCGACGAAACATCGGCATAGTGTGTCATCCTCCATTTAAAATACATTGCAGACGTGGTCACGCCGTTTATCACCAAAAATTAATATACGTAGGTATTTCTCTGTCTCCAACCTTCCCGAAAATCCAAGCAAACATGCCCAAAGAGTTTTTTTACCATCAAACTGCAGTTGATAATTCACACACATTAAATTACTCAGTATCTTGTTGCGTTTGGTAAGAAAATCGTTGATAAGTAACCACCACCGTTCCCTCTAGCCGGTCGCGCAACGCCCTACTGAACGGCGACACGGTGCACTACGACTGGGAGCAGGGCTACACGTGCCACCAGCTGGGCTCGGGCGCCATCGTGGTGCAGCTGGCGCAGCCCTACCTGCTGTCCTCGCTGCGCCTGCTGCTGTGGGACTGCGACTACCGCCACTACTCCTACTACGTCGAGACCTCGCTCAACTACTGGGAGTGGGAGACCGTCGCGGATCGTACGAGGGATGCTTGCAGGTTTGGGCTGTATTCATTGTGTAAATTTATATCTGTATAGTGTATAGGTACTTTTTATATAAACAATATATCAATCGCCGAGTGCTAGTTCACCTTGTACTCGTAATTTTGAAACATATGAAATATGTACATCGCTTGTACAAATGACTTCAACGTGAACAAGCACTTATTTTATAAAGATTTTTTTTCGGCCAGTATCGTTACAATGGTTACCGACCATTGCGATAATTTCATTTAAAATATGGTAGTAGCTAATGGGTATTAATAATTAAAATAACACCTACATTATATCTATGTTTCTTTTTTTAACAGATCGTGGCAAGTTATCTACTTTTCACCGCGACCGGTATCCATTATTAGAATTGTCGGCACTAACAATTCCGTCAACGAGGTAAGGCATTTAACATTTATTTTTTAAAAAACAGATACAAAAGATTCTATGGCGATTGAAGCATGGTGCAGTTGACAATAAATACATGCAATATGTTAAAACAAAAAAAAAAATTGGCCAAGTGCGAGTCGGACTCCCGCACTGAGGGTTCCGTACAAATTCTATTTTTGACGTATTAAAAAAACTACTGAATAGATTTCGTTCGAACCAATTTTCGTTGGTAGTTTTTATGGTTATGTACATTATATAATTATTTCAGTTTTATCATCCTCTTATTTTAGAAGTTAGAGGGGGGGGGGGCACACTTTTTTCCACTTTGGAAGGGTCTGTCACGCAAAGTATTCACTTTAGAAAAAAGTGATGTTAGAAACCTTAATATAATTTTTAAAGACCTATTCATAGATACCCCACACGTATATGTTCAATGAAAAAAAAAATTTCGAGTTTCAGTTCTGACTATGGGGACCCCCCACTTTTTTTTTTTTTTTCTATTTTCGTGTGAAAACCTTGTTGCGGTTCACAGAATACATCCACTCACAAAATTTCAACAGTATAGTACTTATAGTTTCGGAATAAAGTGGCTGTGACAGACTGGCGGACAGACAGACAGACAGACAGACAGACAGACATGACGAATCTATAAGGGTTCCGTTTTTTTGCCATTTTGGCTACGGAACCCTAACAATACCATAGCTTTAACCTGCAGTCTATGGGCTGAGTACACACAGAGGACGCTCTCAGCCCTGCGTGTCCAATATAATAACGGGTTCAGGATGTTGATGGGGCTGCCTCGGTACTGTAGTGCATCAACGATGTTCGCTGAGGCTCGGATAGACAGTTTTGAAGTGATCATGCGCAAGCGGGTTGCCTCCGCGTGGCGCCGCGTCCGAGACAGCTCCAACAGCCTCCTGGCAGCGATAGGGAGTCGCTATTGCTGTCCTATATTAAGACACTGGAACAGCGTTCATGTCGGCTCAAGATCTGCTATGGTTAATGTAAAGTAGGTTATTTTGTACTGCTGCCGGCTCTTGTTTCTTATTAATTATTACATATTTTGATTGATTTACTAACCTTAGCTTATAAGTACTTTTTTATGTAAACTACTAACCCTATTATGGAAAGATATTTTTCTGAAATAAAACTATATTATTATTATGTAGGTACTCTTTCGAGATCACGGGTCCACAGGGACCCGGTCCTTTGAAGCATGCGTGGAGCCAAAGCCAACAGCGCAGAGGCTTTTTTGTACCATTTGATCTAAATGAGATGAGTACATCTGCCAGGTTCTATCTCTGACTAAATACAGATCTAGTCAAAGACAGCACTTGGCAAATGTAAGAGCTATTGCAAAATGAAAAGAAAAACTAATTCCAGGTCTATTGTGTGTAGTTTGATGGTTTGGTCAACTGGGCTATGGGTTGAGACAACGGACGTCTGCCATGCAAAATGTCTCAATTATTATTAAAATTGTTATAACTCTTTGTCCTTTATGAATCGTTGACGTCAAATTGTATGCTTTAGGTATTCCACCTAGTTCACCTGGAGTGTCCGGCGCAGTCGGAGGAGGCGCGCGAAGACCCCGAGCCGAAGAAGCAGCGGCCCTCGCCGCAGGACACCAGGCTCAATCGCGCCGGCAACAGTGAGCTACCGATAGATTATTATTATAAGCCTTTATTGCTGAAACTAAACATACAATAAAATATTAATAATAAAATTTTCTAACTTATCAATTAACACATCAGTTTTTCGGTTTAGTGATCAACGTGTCCTGTGACACATAGGCCTCTTCCAGCTGTTTCCACACTTCTCTCTCTCTAGCTTTTCTTGGCCATCCATCTTTTTGCCTGTCTGCCTCTCTTCCGCTTACCATCTCGTGGTTGCCATTCCGTTACGATTTTGGTCCATTTGGTTCTACTGTCTCTTGTCATATGTCCCGTCCATCTCCATTTTAAGTGTCTTTCTTTCTTTATTATATCTTCTACTTTGGTTATGGATCTTATATCTTCGGATCTTATATCTTCGGATCTTATATCTTCGGATCTTATGCGATCCATTTTTGTAACTCCTAGCATGCTTCTTTCCATACTCCTCTGACAGGTTCTAAGTTTTATAAGATGGTTTTGGCTCAGTGCCCAAGTTTGGCATCCATATGTCAGGCATGGTAGGACACACAAGTTGAACACTTATATATTACCTACCTTATACCGATACATTAATTATGGTTTAAATATTAGTGCATAATTACAACAGAAAAGTTGCAATTTTGCTAAACTTTGACGTTCACAAAAAACTAATCACACTTAAATATCGAACTAACGAACTTAGGTTTATACATAATCGGATCAGTCTCGAAGGACCAATCTAAGATACGTCACAGCCAAACTCTGTATATTATAATTTTTTGCATATACCCGCAATAGTTTTTTTTTAATTTATAATTTGAATTTCAAGACGATGAGAACTTATTTTTATCAATAAAGTTGTAGTCTCGGTGGATGCTAAAAATACTGGTGTTCCCCAATAGGCAGCGCGGGCAGCTCGCCCAACGGTCGCGCGGCGTCGCCCTGCGGCTCCGACTCGCCCGCCAGCGCCGCCAGCGCTGCCGCCAGCGACGCGCCGGCCGCCGCCGCAGCCGCGCCCGCCGCCGAGCCCGGGCCCTCGCGCAGCCGCTCGCTGCCGCCCGCCGAGACCGCCACCGAAGCCGAGGAGCGCTACACCGACTGACGCCGCACACGGTACCGGCTGACGCCGCAGTGATTGCGCGCGCCTTACCCGCCGCCGATCATCTGGGTAAAGTGCGAACCCTCCCACCATCGTCCCCCCAGCGCCCCCACCGGCCGACGCGCACCGCTGACCCTGCTCCGTCTGTGACGTCCCTGCCGCCGAAGATCATCCCCCGAGACTTTACCGTCATCCGACACTGTAGTGATTTTTGATTGCGCCGGTCCCGAGTCAGCCCCGACGACCTGCAGTGCCTCCGTATACGCCGCGATGATCACTACCGGTCGGTTAAAAATGATTGGGGTAAAGTTTTAATCTCAGCGGAAATGTTTTGTAATTTTATTCTTTGAAATTGATGGGGCTGCACTTTTATTCGAAGTCAAAGTCATTTTCTGCAATTTGATTTACAACGAATTTTTTTTGGCACGTTATTTTTCTTTAACCAGCCAATCTATATAATGGCGTGTTTTCATCAGTTTTGCTCATCAAGATTAACATCGATGAAGTATCATGTTTTGTATCGGCATCTTAATGTGTACTTTAAACAGTTTACTCGTTGATGGGGCTAGCAGCAAAGAAAATTAATTTATATTATTTGGCGGCCTATTTTAAAGTGTGATCTTCAAGTAATGTTAGTGTCAGTAATTTTAGTATTTGCGTTAAGTTTGAAAAAAAAATCAGATACAGTTTTATTTCTATATAGTGGAGTCAATGAAGCATTTGACTCGAAAGTCCTCAAGAACAGCTCCGATTTCGATGATTTTTTTTTTTGTTTATTTTGTTTTTTTATATTATTTAAAATCAGAAACCTCTTAGAGCGGGGACGGAACTATTTATATTGTTTAAACAATATCAACGATATGGATATAAAAAATTAAGTTTGGTCTCTATTTTTTTTGTAGAAAAATCTCTATAATAATCTTATCGTAACAAATAGCTGTTACAAAAAGGTTTTTAACAATAATTTAATATTATTTTCGTCCGCGTTTATTTGGGTTTCATACAAACTTTCATACCCCGTTTAATCCCTCTATGAGTGGAATTTACCAAAATCGTTCATGGGGAATACCTACGTCATAATAACTTGATGCATACAAAGTTTCAGCCCGATCGGCTCAAAATTGACAAAGTTTCATACAAACTTTCATCCCCTATTTTATCCCCTTAGGGGTGGAATTTATCAAAATGATTTCTCAGGCGATGCTCACATCAGAATAGCTTTATGTATGCAAAGTTTCAGCTCGATTGGTTTAAAATTGACAAAGTTTCATACAAACGTTCATCCCCTATTTCACCCCCTTGGGGGTTGAATTGCTCACAATCCTTTCTTAGCGGATGCCTACGTCATAATATCTACTTGCATACCAAATTTCAGCCCGATCTGTCCTGTGGTTTGGGCTGTGCGTTGATAGATCACTATGTCAGTCAGTCACCTTTGAGTTTTGTATATAGAAGATGGAGCTTTATTTTATATATATAGATTTGAGTTTTATATATATAGATTGTTTATAACATAAATTAATATATTTACAAGTTTTTAATGGATATTGTATAGGAGAATTTTTTTTTGTGCATAAACTATATCGTAGATATTGTTTAAACAATATAAATAGTTCCGTCCCCGCTCTAAGAGGTTTCTGATTTTGAATAGTATAAAAAAAACAATTTAACAAAAAAAAAATCATCGAAATCGGAGCTGTTCTTGAGGACTTTCGAATATTGCCTGTTTTATGAATTCATTGACTCCACTAATATCACACTTCGACTTATTGAATAGCGACGTTAAGGTAAATATTTTGATAGCGAACAAAATGAGCGTTTAATAGTTCTGTTAAGTCTTATTGAGTTATATGACGTAAGAAAACATGTTCAAGTGAGTAGAATGTTTTATTACCTCTCGCAAATATTCTGCCCGGTCTTAAGTCTAACCTGGTTTAGTTATTTAGTCTGTAAGTTAATATTTTCTAGTCTTTTTCTCTCTCAGAGGTGTATTTTCTCCTTGCCATGTTACTATTGTAAAATAATTATTGTTAAATTGACTTATTACAACATTAACTGTATATTGCGGTCTTTTAGCTCAAACAACAGTGTATATGTTACGGGCCATGTGATAAGCCCGGGCAGTATTAATAATGCCCAGTCCGTATTAATAATTCCCTACTCAATTGGGCAATGTGATAAAAACGCGTACAAGACATCTCAAATACTGATTTATTACATGGACCACGAGGGATGGTCAAAGTTATAAATTAATTACTTTGCCCAACGCTTTTGGGCATAATTAATAATGGCCGGCCCTTATTCATAATAAACGATTAATCACGTTGCCCGTAACATATTAATGTTAAGAAGTAAATGTGACTATCGAAATGGTCTTCTCGAATGTAATAATATTTTCTATCATATTCTTCGAGATTCAAAAACCGTTGTTGGAAATTAAACATTACACTTCAATATTGTCAAATAAAAGTCAACAGATAAAAAACTATAAATATAAAATTGTAAATATTTTTTTACTGTTACAATAGATGAACGCGAACTTAGTCCACTGTAGATCGCAAACACAGTGAGAATCTGTAGTGCCTCATTATATCTATGTATGTAGCTGTTGGTGGATGATAATACAAGTAGCTGCTTGTACGTAGTGAAATGAAATCTGTTTTATAAAGTTTCTGTTTAAGAATAATGTGTATGTAAAGGAGGGTATGTTTTAAATGTTCAATTTTGCGCGAAAATATAACTATTTATTTAACTTGGAATGCGGGGTTATAGGCAATATTTGGGCATCACAGGTTTATAGTTTCAACTACGACAATAAAATGTTTTTTATTACACACAATTGCTAACAATCACGTAGCGTCTGTCTTCATAATATGATAAATAAATGTCATTAGTATGATTTGATATGATATTCCTGCGTTTACGGTCTGATAAAAATGTCTCAATATTGCCAAAACCCTCTTTGGAATGGTTGTGATAAAGAAATGCAAGAATATAATATCTTGCACAAAAAGTTTATGGAATTGGGAACAAGATTGCCATTGGACTGAGAATAAAAAACAATGTGGATTTAAAAAATTATTTTTGTAATAATAATTTATGTTCTGTAATCTCAAGTTTTATAATTTTGATGAAGAAAAAAGAAGTGTTCTGTATTTACTGCACTTTTAGGCTAAGGACTTTAAAATGTATAGATTTGATAAGTTAAGCTACTGTGATATAGGAGTGACTGGGTGGTTTGCAAAGTAGAAGCAATTTGGACAACATTTAGATAGTAAGAGAGCATTACGTATCATTATGGAGCTTTTATTTATGTTTAAATAAACTATAAAATATTTCGGGTCTTGTTTTAATTTTTTGTAGACTGTATCTGATTAAAATAGTCCTCTTCCATGGGGAAGAGGTGGAGAAGACATGGGTCTTCTCCACATTCTTTTGATGATCTCCAGTTCGTCCACGCCGTACTGTGGACCGATACGGGCCGTTAGTGGTTAAAAACTGTAAAACGCTTTTTAAAAATAATATGCTAGGTGTATTTTTTTGGAGTGGTGTCCCGTTTGGCTTTATACACTCAGGGACCATTTATTTATTATATAAGACCATGCTAGTCTACCTAATGTATATCACTTTATGTGCTAGCAGCTAGACCCTCTTTTCATAAATGGAGGGGACTTAATGAAAAAAATGCAATCCATTAAAGGTTTTCATCCTTACAAATAAATGAGATGATGATTATGATTTATCTCTTATGGCCAACAATCATAGACCAAATATTACAGAGCAGATCAAAATGAAAATTCCAACGGCCAAAATAAAAAGCAAAATACGTCAAAGATTTTCTCTATGGTAAAGCATTTTGTGAGTTGTTGAGTGAAGATAAAAATTTTGTTTGATTAAATTTGCGGGAGAGCTTTGGGCAATCGTTGTGTTTTATAGCGTAAAACTGGATTTATCATGGCTCTCTACTGTGCCAGTAAGTTGGAAGCATAGATTTCATACTCTTTCAAAAATTAATTGCTAACCGCGCGAACCGGATGATTTTGATATTGATACCAGTTGTTCGTAAATTATTGTTTCTTCTATGGATATTTATATTATTTTGATGAACTATGTGTATAAAACTTCCGCTTTATATATCTTGGACACGTTGCACCCCGAAAGAAGTAAATATTTACAACATCGAGTTAAATGTAACCTAACTTTTTATCCTATAGTTTCCAATGAAGTTCCTGAGGTGCCTGTAGTGTCTCCATCATCTGGAGCGGTATTCGAGAAGCGTATTATTGAAAAGTATATTATAGAAAATGGCGTTGACCCAATCAGTGGCAAAGAGTTGCGTGTAGAGGATCTTATTGAAATCAAAAGTAAGTGTCTTTTGTGTCCGGTTTACCTGATAACAATATTTCATTTGAAAATGATGTCCATACGGTTACACATTTGTGTAGTGTAAGATTTGTGTTTTATGCTTTCAAGTGCTGCTAATTTACTGCAAAAATATTTTCTATTAAAATTTAAATTTAATAAGAATTTAATCATGTAATTTTCTAAGAATATAAGTTACAAGAAAGTCGATTGTTACAGCCCCTCCCATAGTGAAGCCTAAGCCTCCAGTAGCAACATCCATTCCTGCGACACTAAAATGCATGCAAGACGAGTGGGACGCTCTCATGCTGCACACATTCACACAGCGCCAGCAACTGCAGACTGCAAGACAAGTAAGAGATATTTGTTTCCATTGAATATATTTATTTATTTGTCAAGTACAAGCGTTGTGTTAAAATATATGTCTTCCGACTATTTGAAGGGGTTACACCAAACCTGTACTTGAAGAATATTACGTTTGATTAAAACATTTTTCATGTCAAAGAAAGTGGGTTAAATATGAAATATAGACACTTTGACCTCTGTATTACCCAATATACTGCCATTAGTAAGCTGCTGCTCTGAACTGACAGAAACATTGACATTGTCTGCTAATGAATGCTCTTGAATCAATTAGGAGCTGAGTCACGCCCTGTACCAGCACGACGCGGCGTGTCGTGTGATCGCTCGTCTCACCAAGGAGGTGACGGCTGCTCGTGAGGCCCTGGCTACGCTGAAACCGCAAGCGGGAATAGTTGCTCCGCAGCCAACACAACAGGTAAGATTTGACACAAGATTTCTTGTAATTACATATGTTTCTTTGAAAACATTCTTAGTGTCTACTTATTTATGAATATCAATCTTTTTCATGTGCATTAAACATGCCACTGTTGACTGTTTAAAAAATTTCATTGCCTAATTTTCCAACCATATCACAGGTTGGTAAACAGCTTATTTTGGATGAATACCAATTAATGTATGTAATGGGGACTGGGTGACTGATGTTTTTTTTATGAAACCATTCCTTACATTAGTTGTTTACTATCCTTAATCTTTACTTCCATCTTATTTACACAGCTTTGTAATGAAAACATGATTTCAAACGAGGGAGGCCTTTGCCCTGCATTGATAGGCTGATACTTTTATGTGTATTAGTAAATGAGCGTGTGTTTGTCAGGCGGAGGCGGGCGCGGCTGGCGGCGGCGGCGCGGCGGCGCTGGGCATGTCGGCGGAGGTGGTGTCGCGGCTGCAGGAGCGCGCCACGGCGCTCACGCAGGAGCGCAAGCGCCGCGGCCGCACCGTGCCCGAGGGACTCGTCGCGCCAGACCAGATCAGAGCATTCCTTACGCTCGCTTCTCACCCGGTTTGTACCTTTCTCCTGTGATTGCACTTTTTCATTGTTGAATGTTGACTTTTAGTGGTTTTAATTTTTGATTGCTATGTTAAACCTAGCATAAACGTAACATTATCTGTAAGTTGAAACTGATTCTGTATTAAAAAAAAATTTGTTTGTATGTTTGTTTTCATGAACGCGCACGCGAAAAAATCTTTGTGTTGGATAGTCTATTTGACAAAATCCATGCGGACGGAGTCGCAGGCGGCTGCCAGTATTACATAATAAGGGTTGTTAATAAAATGTTTACAAAGTTATTTTCAGAAAACAATAAAAAAACAGTCAAATCATGTGCTCAAGATTTTAAGCGGTCTTTATTTCATTGTACCTTTAATTACTCTTCGTAGGGTCTACACTCCGCCAGTGTCCCGGGTATCTTGGCATTGGACATCAACCCGTCGGACCACAGCAAGCTGCTGACGGGCGGCAACGACCGCAACGCGACCGTGTTCAACAAGGACACGGAGCAGGTGGTGGCCATCCTCAAGGGGCACACCAAGAAGGTGACGCGCGTCATCTACCATCCCGACGAGGATACGGTCATCACCGCGTCGCCGGATCATACTATTCGTGTCTGGAATGTGCCTATGTGAGTGATTTATCATTTTTACATGGCATTATTTAGGGAGTGTTTCAATATGCAATTGTTGCCTTTTCAAGTAAAATTAATTGCTATTAATGCTAATAGAGATGATGACACCACCAGTCATGTGACGTTCTTTTATTAACTGTCAAAACGATTCCGAACTATGAAGCTTGTATGGAAATACTCTATTATGACGTCACAATTTTTGTAGTCAATTGAGAAACTAATAACTGTTTTTATGTGATTTAAAAATACAAATCTTATGAATGACAGAATACAAACCAACTCATTAGATAACTAAAAGCGTCTTCTTTTAGCAAAATAGTACTGTAAAATTAATAGTAATATGAGTCATCATCCCTATTGTATCATATGTCCTTTATATTTCCAATCATGAAGCCAGACCTGACTTTTCCATTAGGCCCAGGGCCCTACAATCGATTGGGGCCCCTAGACCAGGTTCTGGGAGCCCCATGTTAACCAAACAGGAGGCTTAAAGGCCCATGTGCCCAGGGATCCTAATAGGTATTAGGTATATCCTTTCATCCAAATTGCGATTTTATAATAAAATCATTATTTTACAATGTCATCTCAGGTCTCAAACAACGGTGATCTTGCGGTCACACGACGGGCCAGTGACGGGTCTGTCGCTGCATCCGACCGGGGACTACGTCCTATCCACGTCAACGGACCAACACTGGGCATTCTCCGATATTCGCACTGGCGCTTTGCTCACCAAGGTATGTGTTTCACGCAATGACGAAATTATAAGGAGCTGAGTAAAAGTCTTTAAAAATAGACGATTATTTATTGTAAAATAGACGAGTATTCATGTTTATTGTACCACATCGAATATTGTACAAAGGCGGACTTAATCCTCAATCCTCAATCATAAGGCCTCATCATAGTCACTACCAATAATTAAATTATGTAATAGTATTTTCATCAATTGCCTAGCCTAACAGAATATTCTGTGGGCACATCTTATTTCCATTATTTGCCATATTTCAAACCACTGCCTTTATTATATTCGCCTCAGGTTAGTGACGCGTCGGGAGTGAGCCTCACCACAGCGCAGTTCCACCCTGACGGTCTCATCTTCGGTACCGGGACGGAGAACTCTCAAGTGAAGATCTGGGACCTGAAGGAGCAGAGCAACGTGGCCAACTTCCCGGGCCACGTGGGGCCGGTCACGTCCATCTCGTTCTCGGAGAACGGGTACTACCTCGCCACGGCGGCGGAGGACGCCTGCGTCAAACTATGGGATTTGAGGAAGTTGAAAAACTTCAAGACTATTCAGTTGGAGGAGGGATACCAGATCAAGGTTAGTTTTATTTTGTATTTAACGATATAATTGAGACAACACTGAAGTCTCTTTCTATTTGGAGAGGCTCAACCAGAATACATAGATTCATTTTTGCGTCAATATACATACGTCTTTGAACCATCAATTTAAAGTTTATTATGACTTGAACGGTGAACTGTGATTGTATTTAATCATTTTAGTGTAAAGTTTAGTGTAAAACGTATTATATATTTCACGAGAGGATTCGTTTCGTTGTAGCTTAGGTTCGATCAAAGTTATTAACATGTGTGTTGTGTGTTCGCAGGAGCTGTGCTTCGACCAGAGCGGCACGTACCTGGCGGTGGCGGGCACGGACGTGCGCGTGTACCTGTGCCGGCAGTGGCAGGAGCTGAAGGTGTTCAACGACCACACCGCGTCCGCCACCGGCGTGCGCTTCGGCAAGCACGCGCACTACCTCGCCTCCACCTCCATGGACCGCACGCTCAAGCTCTACGGCATCGAGTGAGGCCTCGTCGCCCCTCACGAGCGTAATGTATCATAGATTTATAAATATACATTGTTAATGACTGACATTAGGCAACTTTTATTGACATCTCAGATTAATGGATATCAATAGATGCAGCGAATAATTTGACAGTTACGCTATCCTTTTTCTCCTTATTATGAATGTCATGTGATGGACTTGACGGCTGGGCGGTGGCGCGACATGTATTGGAAACCGAACCACAGATTATGGGATAAGAGTGAGCGGTCACTCTGGCGGAACGTCAAATGGGCAGCCATCTTGGGAACACACACTATGGAGGAGCGTGACGTTGGTCGCACATTATCGACGGATCGCCGATCAACCCCTTTTTATATCCTTTAACCTTTTTATGAGATTAATAGTAATTGCTCAATTACTGATTACCAGTGATTAAATACTCTTGCAAGTAATGAATGGTTCCATTAATAATGGAGGAAAGTATACAGACTCTTTTTAAAGCAAGATAGCAGAGACACGTTCTCGTGCCGCTTAAACTGTCAAGTTGGATGACGTCATAATGGCGTGGCCGTTGTCTTCTGTTGTGAAAGAATGAGGGAGGAGCAAGCTTAGGTGCAAAGTGAGGTGAATTTTTGACGTTTTGGTGGAAACACTCAACGTGCGATAGGAAGCATCTATCTATGGTATTCATTAATCTGAGATTGACATTGACGAATGCTTTTTGGACCTGTCTGGTGAGTGCCAGACGTTGTCGTCACATATGTATGTTGTATACAACCAGCCCCTCGACTAGTTTTAATTATGAGTCGAGGGCTTTGAGGTTCTCAAATGAGGATCCGCAGATCAATGAAAGCATTAATGGAAAACAAGTCAGAAAATTGTGTGCTTTTATTTGATTTTATTTCTCTGTAATTGTTTGATATATTCCATTTAATAATTGTATTTCATTAATATTAAAGGTGACTGTCATTCATACTGTACTGGAATTTTGTATCAGTAGACAAGATTAATGACTTATTGATTGTTTCTTCCTTCACATATGTTTTATGGTATCGAGTGTATATTTTTGTAATGTCAAGTAATAGTCATATTCTGCTATCTGCTCTTATGTCGACAATCCCTAGTTAAGCACCTAGCTCTTAGGATACGTAAATATTCAGATGTGCTATGTTCATATGAGAAGTTGACGGTTATTCTAAATCAAGTTACATTATGTTTGGTCAGATGTAAATTATTATTGTCTTGCTAGTTTCGAGCAGATTACTAGCATTGATATTCCAAACTTCTCATAACCAATTCGTACGTTATTCGACATTCATTGCGATTGTAACAATGAGTCAATTTCTTGTCAATAAAACTATATGAATGTCTCTTGTCAATAAGATTATAATATTTTATTGTTTATTGACTAGGATTATTAGTGAGAAAATAAATAATTATTATCAGTGTTGTAATCTCAGATTAGTCATTAGGGTGAGACTGCACCACAGCTAAGATGTTCGAGCTGAACGCAGATGTGCCGTAAGCGGCCAATAGGATATCACTTTGGAGCTCAAAAACGTGACCACGTTTTTGAGCTTAAAACCTTTGGCTGATAACGACACATCTCAGCTCAGCTCGCACATCTTAGCTTTGGTGGAGTCTCACCCTTAATCAGAGGTTGTAACCATGTGTGGATTGCCATCAACAAGGTAAGAAGCTGGTTTTATACAGTTTTGAATGCGGGTTATAATTTGGCGTCAATATTCTTTTCAACCTTTCCGAAGTAGAAGAGCCAACTTATTAAGGTTCCCGTGTCTCATCTTAGGAACTGTATGTAAAATTGTCCTGTTTTCTATATTAATTTGATTAAGGTTTCCTTAGAATAAGATTTGATTTTTTATTTCATAAGCTCACAATCTACACCGGAATATATTAGTCTAAAAATATGAATGCTTGTGTTACAAGTTCAAAAGATTAATGTACACTTAAACCTTATTTTTGATGAATAAAGCAGATTATGAAAGATATTATATGAACTTATTAGCATTTAATTTTATAGAGAAGATTGATGCGACTAGTGACCAAAAATTTAGTTTCGATGGCCAATTAACATGATCAGATGAACCATTAACTAGTGAGAAAATTGCAGTGGAAGGGAAATTTTATAATGATTATTGCAAATGATTTGTTTTATGAATCCAGCATAATTTGTGAGAAATAAGATAACGGAATTGCAGCATTATGTAATCTTTATTTTCATAATTTAAACATTTTTCCATACCATCACAACATATTCTTGAAATCAAATACATAATATATACACTTATTTTTACAGGAATATTAACAAAAACTTATCTACCAATATATTTATGTATGGTCTTTTATAGTGATGATTATCTATATGCTGATTATTTCAAAGTACATTATATTACACTTGCTTTTGTGAAGGCTACACCAATACTACTAAGTCGACCTGAACTCGTCTTGCGTCGTTGTGGAGAAAGGAGATAGGTAGCACCCGGGGACCAGGCGCAAGGGCAACTTGAACAATACCTACAAATGTACAAGTTTCAGCCGTTTTCAATGTACAAAAAGGCACCGAAATTAAACGACTAGTCGTATCGTGTATGGGAAATTCTAATATCGTCAAAACTGCTTTTTGTAATTTTATACCATATCATACATATTATTGCCGAAAGAAAATTATTGGAAACTACCAAATCGCGAACTATTATTTGAAGGTAATAAATGCAAATCTAAGATCATTTTAAAAAAACCGTCAACCACCCAACGAATCAATTGAAACCGTCACTTTATTGAGACCTATAACAATTTAAGTATTATAACTTACAAGATAATAGATTTAAATTTAACATGTCGACATGAGTCTTTAGGAATATTACTCCAACTTAAAATTTATGATGTAGCTTACGCCTAAGTAGGCTAATGCGTAACACGCACAGTGGTATCGTTTGTGACCGTGCTCTATCTAAGAGGTAGTCAATGAGCGTTTTGCAGAAGAGTCCGTTGGTTATTCCTAAATCGCAAGCCTTTTATTTGGGTAAATTTATGAGAATATGGACACATAGATATACAAAAACGCGTTACACATGCTTTGAATATTCAAGCGCGTAGGGTAGCGTCGTAACAGACTATCCGTCAGTTTCTATATGGTGTAAAATTTCCCTGGATTAGTATTACCATTGATCAATATTTTAGATAACATTAATCCAGTATATTTTTTGCAATTCAGTCCATATTATTATGTAAAAAAGGCAACGTCGTTTTTAAATACGTCAAAAGCCCACCTACAATGCCAGCCGAAACTAATGCACAACTAAAAGTCGAGTCCCCTCCGATATGTCACATAGGCTGCGGATCGCGAATTCTGCACGTGAAAGTTTGCTAAAAGGAATATTTTACAAAATTACATTCAATAAATTTTATGCAGCTCGTGAGGCGCGTCCCAAGCGAGTACGCTAGCATGAGCAGGATCAGTTCTACAGTCCGAAACCGTGAGCCGGCCTCCGCCGCGACGCGCCGGCGACGCCTCCGGTAGGTGAGGGTGAGTCTCGTGCAGCCCCGCCGCAGAATCGCGCCGCCTCCCGGTTAGAAGTGGGGGTAGGGCGGAGGGCGCACCTGCGGCGGAATCGGGTGCTGGGGGATGCGAACCGCTTGCACGATTTCCGACTCCAAGGGTCATGCGAAGATCAGCCACAGCACGAATAAAATGGCCACCCACAGGAAAATTTTCGATAGGAACTGCTCCTCCTCATACTGTGCAGTGCCACGGGGAGCTGATGGAAACAAAATGTCTTAAAATTAGAGCCAGTATTGTTGCAATGAGATCTAAACATTTTAAATTGACATGAAATCACAGCTTCATTATATTAATCAACCAATAATAGTTACTCTATTCTTGGTTGATTAATCTCAGTTAAGAATCAATTCTAGTTTAAGTACATACCCGCGCTAGGCCTCGGATCGCCGAAGTTGAATGTGGAAGTGAAGACGCCGAAGGGGAATGCGCCGATGCCGAAGGACATGTGGAAGCCCTCGCCGAACCCGAACCCGGGGAAGCCACTGTTGTTCTCGGGCTCCGTGCGCTGCCCCGCCGGCCTCGGCGGGACCTTATTTGTATTCAAATAACTATTATAAATCTGATTGTTTTATTAAATGTCTTATGAATTTGAATTTATTATAGCTAAAAAAATATTTTTAGGGTAGGTATATCAACTTGTCTTGTAACTTTTGCTGTCAGAGCCTAATTAAATATACCAATTATTGAGTAAAAAAAACATGAATTATGAGAACAGTTATTATGTTACTTTTCAATGACAAATATTTTAAATTTCTCAATATATTTGTTTAATTGGCAATTAATTTATTGGTGACTTCTGATTCCAAGAAGTAACTCATATTCATTACAATATCTTTTAACTCTTCTTTAAACTTTCTCCTGCAGACAAACATGTATGAATTCAGATGAACAGTTCTTATCTTTATTTACATACTTTATTCCTTGGGTCTTCCTGCTTGGTGTTGCCTCGCCCGTAGAGAGGGATCACCTTGTCGCGGCTGATGGCGGCCTTGCACACGGGGCAGACTTGCCTGCTCGGCCGTGTCTCCAGCCACTGGTGCAGGCATGGCCAGCTGTATCAATTAATTTAGTTAATGTTTGATTACATAAGAATTACCCATTTTAAATAATATTCTCCATCTCACTGGTACAGATATTTGCATTGCATAAAAAATAAAAAAAATAATAGTGAAATAAAATTTGGTTAAAAGTGTTCAAAATACTATGATGTGTGTGTAGTGTACAAGATAATTGTTTACCAATCTTTCCTCAATATATTTCATTGAATTTTATTATATAATAATATGATAGTGTACTTTTTAACAGAAAGTTTTAGTATATTCATAAAAAAGAGCTTAGGTAAAGTAATGTTTTTTTTCTCAACAGAGGCAGAGGTCATATTTGCAGGAAAGCAAAAACAACATAATTGCATCATATGACCTCTACGGGCAAAATATTTTCTATGTTTATTATTGTTTCTTACTAATAATTTAAGTATGGTTGAGTATTTGGGAATATACTAGTCATATTATACTTTATCTGATTCAAAATAAATGTAGGATCTTCTCCCACATTCATTAATATTCATATGAAGAACAGATTTAATTTGTAGTTTTTTTTTTCAAATATTTGCCACCATATTCTCTAGGATGAAGCTTGTTTACAAATTCTATGTCCATTTGGAACCCATACATAGTGACAAAGATAGTCGTCGTACCCACAGTAAGTAAAGTTAAGGAAAAAGGGTCACCTTCGCAAGGATTATGAAAGAGCTTACCAAAATAAGTGTCCGCACATACTGACGACCGCGTCCCGCGCCGTGTCCAGGCATATGTTGCACTCCAGCATTCGCTCGTCGTGCTTGTCGTCCTCGCCGCCGGCGTCGCCGCCCGAGGCCGACGCCGACGCGCTCGCTTGCGTCTCACTCGTTTCAGCCATCACTCTACCCGAAAAATTGCACTCTTACTATCACCGTCAATACAAAAACACCAAAATTTAACGCAACTTCTTATCGTAATCGGAACAAGGTGACGTCTCAACTATGACATGCCAATGTTCACAATTTAGCAAACATCAACAAGTCTTTCGCCTTGCTTCGATATTACATTAGTTATATCACCTGCTACAAATAAATTTGCAAGAATATCCAGACTGATCTCACAGAAATTCACAAAATAAATAAATATCACATCGCCTATCCCGTGGTCTGATGATCTGTCATTTTTATTTTTTTAGTCATAGATATTTTTATTGACAAATAATCTTTTATTGAGCCGGCCACGTAAATCATACTTCATTATTTAATATTATTTCTCAATAATAACTTATTGCATCAGAAAAAGTAAAGATTAGGAATTTATATTATTTGTGTAATTTTTTTTTTGTTAAAATAGGATTGGCTCACCACCCAAAGAAAATTTTTGTTCTCGTTTACACATAAGTTTGACTAAAGGAGCGTTATGATTGGTCGCTCTTTGTCTACACTGGAACAATTTGACGCGATCGAATAATTAAGACAAAGAAAACAAATGTGAATTTTGGCAGGACTCGTGTGAGATTTTACTGTAGAATTTATCTTTATTAATTAGACCTTCTGCAAGATCTATTTGATTAAATGTGTCGCACTAGTCATAACGATCATACAGTCATTTTCGGATACCAAATTACTGCTCTCAATCGTAAAGGAATATGTTGAAAAACAACTGTGACGTCACGAGTTCAATCAGCTGAGGTGGTGGAGGGAGGGTTTCAGGGTATCTGTGAGCAAAACAAACAAGATGGGTGGCGCGGTGAGCTCCGGGCGCGACAACGATGAGTTGATCGACAACTTGATGGGCGGGAACTACATCCGCACGCGCGCCGTCGAGCGGGTGTTCCGCGTCCTGGACCGGGCCGACTACATGACGCCGGAGGCGAGGGACCAGGCCTACAAGGACTTAGCCTGGCGGAATGGACCGTTACATATGTCTGCTCCGTGTATTTATAGGTATGTCATCATAATGTATTTTCAAATTCTACCCTCACTTAAGCCCTTCCGACAAATAGTTATTCTTGTATGAGATAGATCCATTATAATGCCTTAAGAGTACTCAGGTCAGCGACATTTTCAATAACAACATGGTTTTCTAAACTTTACTCATATTATTCTAACAGTGAAGTAATGGAGGGATTAGAGCTTCGCCCCGGCCTGTCCTTTCTAAATGTGGGTTCGGGGACCGGCTACCTCAGCACCCTGGTTGGCCTGATCCTAGGCTCTGGTGGCATCAGCCACGGCGTTGAAGTCAACCCCTTTGTAGTGGAGTATGCCACAAAGAAGATGAGCCAGTTCTTGGACCATTCTCCTACATTGGACGAGTTTGATTTCTGCGAGCCTAAGTTTTACTGTGGTGAGTCTATTGATTAAAATTAAACAAAAATAATAAAATTTCATCATTTGTAATATGTATAATCCTTATTACGTCTTAAAAAGTTTGTAGTCTCAAGATGAAATGCAGCTATTTAATTTATACTATTAATTTTTAGTGATATGCAGGATAACAGTGAAGTTTTTATCGACTACCATGCACATATTGAGCAGATGTATATGTTTCAGGAGAGCGTATTGTAGACAGTGTTGCTTTACTCATCAGGTAATGGACTCTGTCTTGCGCCACTGCAGTCACCGTATGACCGCGTCTATTGCGGCGCCGGCTGCCCTGAGGAATACCAGAACTATTTCAAACAACTTATAAAGGTATGAAAAGATATAGTTAAAATAAATTGATGCTTCGGATGCAACAGAAGAAACGGTTGCGGAATGGCAGGATGCAAACTGTAATTGTGGTGGTGGTATTGTGGTGACTTTAATGACTTCATCTTGGAGAGAATACAGGTAAAATGAATTAGAGAAGCATTTAAGAAGAATATAATGTATTTTTTACTGATTCAGCCAATAAAACATCTCGGAAATTAATGCATATTGATAAGATTCTGATAATCTCTCCTGAAAGGAAACATATTTATACTTGTGGAAACTTATTTATTAATAGACCCATTCACATTAGTTTATCCATTTGCTAATTTACTTAGTAATGTGACATGAAATAATAACCTATGCATCAGGTTACATTCTAATAACATAGTGCTGATTTACTGTTAGTCATTCTCAGAAGTATTGAATTACCTAGTTAAAACAAATTTTGCAAGTAAGGGTTTTGTTCTCAGTCTACTCAAATTCATGAGAGCAGACACAAAATCTGATTAGTTCTATTTTAATAAAACCTTGGAGTCTGAACATAGTATGTTATAGACATTTTTATTTACAAGTACTAATATACTGTGGGTCATTTCATTTCTTCTAAGATTGTTGAGTGAGATGATGTTGGGCTCATAATTCATACTTATGATTAGGTGACAGTGCCACCTTTTGGGACTGGTCACCTATGATATAAAAAGTTAATTTAAAACTTGGTTTCATTTCATATAAATCACAAAACAGATTAGCTCAGTGCTAGGATAAAAATTTACATTTGAAAAGAGCAACTGTAGAGGTTCATGCTGGTTCTTCTCAGCAGAATTTTCGAATATGGAGATTTATTGTATGTTCTACTACTCTACTGATTTTTTCATTAGAATCGTACACTATCCATGATGAATAAAGGGAGAGTATATTACGCGGGATAATGTTGTGTCTTGTGTGTTCCTTGCGAAGCCCCTGGTGTAAGGATAATACTGGGAACTTCTACTTGGGCAAAATTGCTTAGAAAAGTGGTTGTCGTTAACATGAAGTTTCAAAATAAATGTATTGATTGATTCTGCACCATATATTCTTGAGGTCGACACTCAATGAAGATACATATATCATAATTTGGTATTGTGTTATAATTTGCAGAGATAATGTTTGAGTAATCTCCATCGCCCTCGCAGTAGATAGTTTTGTTTACATTGTGTGCTTAAAACATAATGTAATATCAAAGAAGCATTAAAATTATTTCACCTTTCTAGAGGTATCTTTTCAAACTGGTAGAGGGGGCTCGATAACTTTTGACAGTTGCATTGCTCTAGTGGTCAACAAAGATGGCTACAAAACCATGGGTTGTGGGGTCAAATCCCGCTAGGGAAAAATGTTTGTGTAATCAACATCTGCATGTGTACTCGAGCCATGGATGTTTATTAAAAAGGATTAAATTATGTCTATCTGTTAACTAGCATCCGTAGAACAAGCTGTGAGTTAAGTTCGGCTAAGCAATTTGTTTGTAAGACCAAGGAATTTATTTATTTTAGTAGATAAGTAATTCATTATTGTGGAAACTGGTACAAATTTTACCGATGACAACAATGACAAGTCAGTATTTATTGTTTATTTGCGTGTCGTGTTATGTATTATGTAGTAGAAAGTGGTACATGACATGGTCGTTAAGTGAGTACTTCTGTTGTGCGCAGGTTGGAGGGCTGCTGGTGATGCCGCTGAACGATAACCTGGTGCAGGTGCGGCGCGTGGGCGAGAACGAGTGGGTCTCGCGCAGTCTGCTCAACGTGTCCTTCGCGACACTGCACGTGCCGACCAAAGAGGAGGCCGCCGATCTTATCAAATTGGGTGAGCATTCATTTGCAGATTGAGTCTTTGTTTTAGAAAAAAACGTACATACGTATTGTATTTTATTTATAGGAGTAGATGGAGACGCAGCATAAACATAGGAAACATCGCTCAAAAAAATCAACTGACCTTATTCTCCCTGATTTTAATCTTTATACATCATTTGTTACAACTGTGGTGTTGATCAATTGACGTAACTTAAAATACATGCATGTCGCTGAGTCAAAGCTCAGTGCATTTTTGTATTTCTTTTTTTACATGTGCAACAGTTAAGTCGATGTTTTATTAAATATACCCCACCATCAAGTCCAAGATCAGTAGTCTTATTGCGCTGTCGTTTATAACGTTACTACTAGCCAAAGTGTGTAATGACCATGTTTATGTTTGCTTGTGCAGAGGAGCAGACGCCGCCGCGGCTGCAGGTGCTGGCGCGCGGCGTGATCCGCGGCGCCATGCGCGCCGGCCTCATGCGCCGCCACCCCGAGCTGCGCGAGCCGCCGCAGCGCCAGCCGCCCGCCAAGAAGTCCTGCCCCCGCCGCATCTGCATACCCATTGAGGACGACAGCGACGTCGGTTAGTGTGTTAGCAAAATACTGTGTATGACTCAAAGGGCAGTAATTACTGGTCGATTATTGTAAAAACTATGGCATTTAAAAAGGGCATCTGTCGAGTTTTCTTCCGAATCGCAGGTTGAGTAATTATTATTGTACATTTTGTTTTGACGATTAATAAGTGCTTATATGAAGCCCAATTGAATAAAGAATATTTCCAGTTTGAGTTTGCACAGCCATATTGTTTATTGTTTTACACTCCATGGTCAGCCTCTCTGCTATGGTAAACTTTAACAGTTCAATAATAGCCCTTATCCATCTGACGTAAGGGCGATGTAAAGTCTGACTGTTTCGTCTGACGTGGTGTTGTCAACGTGTGCGCAGAGGGTCTGAACGCGCTGCACGACCTGGACCGCGCGGGCGGCGCGCACGAGATGAACGCGCTGCTGAGCCTGGTGCTGAGCATGGGGCAGAACCGCGTCGCCGGCGCGCTGCGCTTCGACCCGCTCGACTCGCCCGTCGACTCCTCCTCCGACGACGACGCCGGCGACGACGCGCCCGACGACGATGACGACGGCGGCGACGACGACGAAGGAGGCGGCGGCGACGGCGACGGGGCCGCGCCGCCCGTCCGCTCCTCGCCGACCGCGTCCGTTCCCCAGTCGACGGTACCACAACTTTATTAACTCAAATAACATAGTATCCTCCTCACCGAGTTGCGGTAGGTCTGGACGGAAGCTCGGTACTAAACTGATGATATATTATAATAGTGCAAAGCATGTGAGCACGAAGGTTTTATAGTATCGAGGAGGTGCTTGTCTAGGCGGAAGGGTGTTGACCCATATGGCATTACATAATTTGACTTTGACATAAACATGTTCGTTCGTTTTAAAAGGAGTCGTCTCCGCGGGCGCGGCGGACGGCTGCGGCCGAGCGCGGGGCACGCTCGCGCCGCGGACTGCTCACGTTCTCGTTCCACGACGCCACAGACTCACCGTCCACGCAAACCCGCGCCGACGCTCGCGCCGACGCACCCGCCGACACACCCGCCGACACACCTGCCGACACACCCGCCGACGCCGCCGATGCAGCGGCTAACGCCGCCGGCGACGGCCGAACTGAACCTAAGGTAGGGGTTCCTCACATACTACGTACTTTATGCCGTCAGTCTTTTTCGTATTCGCATTCGGAATTACTTGTTATATACATTTTCTGGTGAATCAACGCCTGAATGTTGATTTGATTGATTTGATTTTTCTGCCCCAAGATGTCTGATAATTATGGGCATACATTGTTTGTTTTCAGTCTTATATCTAGTAAATTAATGCACTTGACAAAATTTATTATTAATTTTGCTATATTATACAGCATATACAGCACTTCAGCAAGGCCTATCCGTAACTAAAAGTCAGGCAGTCTGACTTGCTCCTGAAATATGACTGGTGTGTCCTCGCAGTTTGGTTCTGGCGTTCTGGTTTTGTTTTTGGTATGGCAAAAAATTATGACTTCCGATAGAGGTATTACCCGCAAATTACTTCAATTAAACCTTTTGTTTGCTTATGGTTTTCTTTGTGACATTAAAATTACCCTGTAGTTTTTTTAAGTCTGGGTATGATTTTTTAAAACACGGTTCACTAAAGTTTTACACTAGAAAATTGCACATTAAATTGAAGCTGCTTTGTGCCTTAAAATTAACATTTTCAGTTCAAAAGTAGCGCTTATGTCCCTGACATAACAGCGGTATAAAATCCAAAGTGTTTCGTCTACGTGCTGTACGTATTGATGATGATAATTTTGTCAACTCAACAGTCAAAAGACAGCGATCCGAAGTCGGGTCCGTCGCGTAACGACATCATCGACGTAGCTATCCACGGCGATGACGACGACGACGACGACGACAACGACGACAACGACAGCCCGGGAGTGCCGGCCGAGGTGGAGATCTACCTGGGCAAGTCGAGCGAGGCGGGCACGTCGCAGGCGCTCGCCGAGATGGACTGGGACTGCCCCGAGTCCAGCGGCGACGAGACAGTCGAGGACGAGCCGAAGGGCAAGGTCAGTCAACTACATAACCCCAGCATTTTTATTGAAAACTTAAGTGCGGTCAGGAGTTGCTCGTTTATATCGTAGAGTAGGTAGGTAAGAAAATTTGGTGGTATGCAGGGTGCACCACCAAATTAAGTGATTTTTCGTGTTTGCTCATTACGGCAGCTAAGATGTGGAATTATATTTGCCTACAGCTGTTTTCCTGAATGCTTGGGCGTCTTTTAGGTTTAAAGTAAATAGGTGAAATGTGCAGGATTAGGAAGTCAATAAATGATTTATTTGTGGTTTGTACACATTTACATACTTTTCCTATGTTTGAAGCTTTATACTAATGTTTTTTTTCCATCACGTGCAACGGCCCACCTTGGAGGTTATGTGCGGAAAACGCCCCGGCAAACCTAACCTAAACCTATATGTACTAATGTCTTAGGAGGAGAAACGTCAGAAGCTGGACAGCGGCATCGGCGAGGAGACGACGCCGACGAGCGACTCGTCTCCGCTGAAGTCGGACTCCAAGACCGACGAGTCGGACGCGGACGGCTCGCGCCCCTCCGACAGCCTCACCGACGACCTCGACGACAGGCACGAGAGTGAGTTGCTTTTTATTAGTAGCATGCTTATCCTGAGTAGTGGTGCTACTTGTATTTAACATTTTTAATGATCAGTTGAATTGATTTTTTCAAATAGGAACATTTTAGGACGATTGTGGTCCGTTTCACGCCACGTCTGACACATCTAATAGCAAATAGTTGAGATTATTTTTGAATGTGTTTCGGCCCTCTTTAACGTAAATTGTGGAAGCTCGCAGACATATCAATCATTCAGTAATTCATTCCTACCACCTAAAGTTGCATAAATTAATATTTTTTAAGTTTGTATCGGGCAAATTATTTGAAATATCCGCTCCAAGCGGTTACACATTTCACGTAACATGAATATGAATTCTGTTCTGTATCTGGTCAGGTCGACGGCGGCTGCAGAAGCGCGGGCGGTGGCAGGGCGCGCGCTCGTCCACGTCGACGGAGCGGTCGGGGCGCTCGTCCCCGGGCGCGGGCGGGGGGGCGGGCGCGGGGGCGGCGCGGCGGCGCTGCAAGAGGCGCGCGCACGACGCGGGCGGGGGCGGGCTGGGCGGCTCCGGCGGGCCCGACGCGCGCCGCGTGCGCCTGTCGCTGCTCATGAAGCGCGGCGTCAAGGAGCTGCCGCTGCCGCACGCGCTCAAGAAGTACGTCAACCTCGGCCGCTGCTTCGAGTTCTAGGTCCGGGGATGTCGGGTCCGCGGGCGACGCCGTCTGAGCGCCAGGAGGGTCTCGCAGCGCCCACTCGTGTGGGGCATGAGAGGAGACTTCGAGGTGCGACCCGCTCCCCTCTCTCGGATACGTATACTCAACGGCGTGTGTGAGAGTGGAGCTAGTGTCGCCCACGCGACGGTGTCGATCTGTTCGTCGACGTGCCCGTAATAAGATGCTATAGTTGGGGCCTGCTGTTTTGTGCCACGGACGTTATTTAAATTTGCAGCTTAAACTATCCCATCCGATTGCGGCAGAAGCGAAGGCGAAGTATTTCTAAAATTATCTGTGGTTATACTTTCTCCAGAGACGAGGTGACCAAAATTTTTAGAAGCACCATGCTCCTTCCATATAAACATTTCGACATCGTCGCGGTGACCGACGGCTCGGGTTAAGAAATGTAAATATTTGTCTAAGATTCGTAATTCGATCGCGAAGTTACGCGGGCTTGCAAGGCCTGCAGCCCGTAGTATAAGCGGCGTCGCAGCCGACACGCGGGCCCGCACGCTAGTCTCCCAGTCGTCGCGAGACGTGCGCCCGAAAAATCGATCTTATGATGCTTTAAATAAAAGTTATTCACTAAAATCGTTCGACTGAATCAATAAGAAAGATGATCATGCATATTTTCTTTGGACTGACTTCATGTTCTGTTTCATTCCAATTTATGCTCTATACCTTTGTCAATAGAGCACACTTTGGCTTGTGAAATGACCTGTGTCTCCGGGCGTGGCACAGCGGGCGCCGCCGCGGGCACAGCGGGCGCGCGCCGGCGGCCGCGAGTTAGCTTACAGTTACATAGACTTAACGTGGTCATTGCTAAGTACATATTTATTACCCGTAGTTTTGTGGGAACTGGACATTTCGTTTGTAATTTAATCAGCAGTGTCATATTTTTACTTTTTGTTGCTATGATAACAGATTGTTTTCATGAATGTATCGGTAAAGGTCGCGAAATTATGATTTAATTTGAATTTATTATTATTTTTTATATAGGAATGTGCGATATTTCGCACTGCCGGTATATCCCATTAGTTTTTAAATAGATACTTAGCAATTACTCCGTTGATATCCTCGTATGTTATATTGTGTAATATTGCGCCGGGGTGCTCGCGGCCGCGACTTTAGCTTTAGGAAACCATCACTGGTCTCGGTTAGTAGAATCTTTTGTAACCAATTTTTAAGGTTGTCGTTAGGTTATTTTAAATCATCGGTCGATATTTATTTAAAAGACAATAATACTGACCATATATCGTCTGACTGAGCGGAATTTTCTCACGCGTGTAATAGATGTAAATTGATTGAAAAAAATTACTCGTTTCGTTAAGTTGTTAGGGAGGTAAGAGTACGGCGGGCAGCCGCGGGCGCCCGGCCCGGTTAATGTTTATTGTAATGTTTAATGTAAATAATGTACTTTGTTTTTGTTGCATCTAATATATAATTTTATTACGAGAGTTACTGTTTCTATGTCGGGGAATTTATGAATTTATATTTTTCAATGCGCGGTCAAATAGAGGATGGGGACTTCACAAGAAATGCCCGAGCTCGATACTTTCGCAGTACTCGCCGGGCTCTTCTCGTGAAGTGTGGTACTTAGGACGTCCGACGAGGTTTCAAACCGGGGCGAATCGTGCGAGCGAATGCGTCGATATAATAATTAAAGTGAAAGATGTAATAATAATCGAGATAAATTCCTTATGAGTTGCTACCTATCGCAATATCGTCTGCTAGTTCGCCAGCTCGATAAAAAAATGAGCGTATCATTAAGAAATAATAAGAATATTCCGGGTCGGTGGAGACCACCGTATAATGTATCCGAATATTAAAGTGGATCAATAAAACAGTCATTTTCAATATAATCGTCTACGTCATTTATCTCCCAGCTTCGGAACTAAAGCTACGATCCTAATAAATACATTTACATTCAGGTGAGTATTTACGCGGTGGGTGCTTATCGTGAAGTGATATATTTACAAGTGGATAGTCTCGGTCAGTATACGGGCCCCGCTAGCACCAGCGCGCGAGGCGGCGGTCGGCGCCGCGCGGCACCGGCACCGGGTCCGGGTAGAGCGCGTCGGCGGCGGGCGCCAGCGCGTCCAGCAGCTTGCGCGCCGGCCGCGGCGTGGCGCGCGCGGCGTCGCGGCACCAGCGCTCGCCCGCGTGCGTGCGCTTCACCGGCCGCTTGCCGCCGTCGCCGCGCTCGCCGCCCTCGCCCGCGCCGCGCGCCGCCTCCGACGCCGGCCGGCTCGCCGCCTCCGACTCGCTGCCGGCGCCGAGCGAGTGCGCGCTGCGCGCCTTGTGCAGCGACAGGCGCAGCGGCTTGCGCGGCGGCGTGGGCCGGCAGCGCGCGTCCGCGTCGCGCCGCTCGCGCTCGTCGTGCTTGCGGTAGTGGCTCGCGCGCGTCGACCGGCTCTCCGACTCGTAGTCGACGCGCGGCGTCCCGTACGCCTCGGCCGGGAAGTCGGAGCACTCGGACTCGAACTCGGACGACTTGGCGCTCCGCGAGTGCAGCTTCGACGACCTCCTGCTCGACTTGTGCGCGTTCTCGAGCACCTTGCCGTCGATGCGCCGGTACATGTAGTGCTTCTCGGAGGTCTCCGTCTGGACGTCCTCGGCGCTGTCGGTCTTCTTGAGCTTGCGCATCCGCTGCGACCGCTTCAGCTGCTCGATGATCGAGAGCGTCTTCCGCTCGGCCCAGTTGGTCTTCTTGATGCTCTCCTCGATGCGGTCGGCGGCCTTCCTGATCTCGGCGTGGCGCGGGTCGCGGTCGCGGTCGCGCGCGCCGGCGCTCGAGAGCGAGTCGCGCGCGTCGAGGTCGCTGTCGGAGCGCAGGTAGTCGTCGCTGCCGGCGCGGCCGAGGCGCTCGGCCTTGAGCCGCTGCTTCTCGATGTGCCGCTGGTTGCGCTCGATCATGCGGATGGCGGCGTCGGTCTCGGCGCTGTAGTCGCCGCGGATGCAGTGGTGCGAGAGCGCGTGGCGCATGCGGCCGGCGCGGTGCTCGAGGCTGTGGGAGCTGTGCGAGCGGTGCTGCGGCGGCGGCGAGGCGCGCGGCGACGCCTCCACGCGCGACGACGCGCCCGACGCGTTGGACCGCGGCCGCATCAGCGGCAGGTTGGCCTCGGCGCCGTCCAGCCCCGGCAGCTTGGCCACGATGGCGGTGATGTCCGGCCCCTTCTGGAACACCTGCACCTCGGACTTGGGGCTCTGCTTGCACCTGCCCTGCGGCTCGGTCGTGATGTTGATGTTGGTCACATTCTTCTTGGTTTTATTGACAGTGATGCAGCTGTCGGTGCTGCTGACCGGTTGGAGCTGCAATGCGAGAATAATGGTTATTTTATTTTGTTTCGAGGTAACACTTAACGTTATAAAGTAGCTATCTGCGATTTGTCCCGCGTTATGATTGTACCTGTTGGTGCGTGGCGCGCATCTCGGCGACCTGCTCCTCGAGGTAGGAGATGCGGTGCGTGAGGCGCGTGTTGTCGGCGCGCAGCCCCTCCTTGGCGCGCTCCGCTTCCTCCGCCGCCGTGCGCAGCGACCCCAGCTCCGCGCGGAGCGATGCCGCCTCGTTCTGGAACGTAGTGTTTATTTATTTTATTAGGTACACAAACAACATGTTCAACACAATTATATATTAACATTTCCATTAAAAAAGTGTTTTCTAACTTATACACCCAACTCTTTCGGCTGTGAAGCTGGGTGCGACAATTTGTGGCAGTTATCTACACAAGTCGTCACTAAACTACGGTTGAGTATCTCCTCTTTCAATATCAATATCTCAATATTTTACGCGCCGTAGCCTAATAGCAAGCTTTAAACTGCATGGTGCGATGGCGTCATGTGAAGTGCCTAAAAAGGTCTAGTTTTCAAACTGTTAGGTGCATTAAAACACGAATAGTTTGCTAAATCTGCGTAGTAAACGTACCTGCGTGAAGGTCGGAGGCGGCGCGGTAGGCGCGTGCGCGTGCGGCGTCGCGCGCAGCAGCACGAGCCGCGAGGGGGCGCCGCCGCCCAGCGCGCGCTGCAGCTCCTCCTGGCTGCGGAACGACACCGCTATAGTGCCGTTCACCTCTACCAACCTGGAAATTATAACATTAAAATTTAATGGAGTAAGACCTCCAAAGAAGGTTTAACCTCGTTTTGTCACTTGTTTGCTTCGAATGCTTCGGCTCGAACCACGATTGTCAATTGTTTTTATGATAAAATTAAATGACCATTGACTACACACTAAGTATCAATCTGAGTCTGTTTTGTTTGATACTTTCCCAGATTATAATTTTATACTAACGCTTTTTTGGTCCCTAGTACAGAGACAGTTAATTATCTTATCAGTAATAATCTTTGTCTAAAGGACCAGACATGATGGTCAAGAATTGTTGATATTGCTGTTGTATTTTATTTACAGTTACGCTCGTTAAATACTGCATATGTGATTAAAAAGGCGCCGTTCCACCACCGCACTGTATGTCATTTACCCACTGCTGTGTGAACCACGATAAATCCCCATAACAAATTGCGCGGGCCTTATAAGCCTGCAAGCTGCGCCCGATAACCGCGGTAATTACTGTGAGAAGCGCGAACGTGCAGTCTGGACACCTACTGATTGTAAAAATACATATTTATACTGGAAAACGTGTGGCCCGGCATCTTAGCTGGATGTTGAACCAAGATTTATTTTGTTATGGTTCAAATAAGGTTCAGGGTAGGTTTTATCAACTGCTAAAAGTCTTCCAAAATGCTTTTTTTTATTTTTGATGGGCCCGTCGTCGGTCTTGTGGGTAAAGTGGTTCTCTAACCACTATTACCTAGGCCCTAGTTTTGTGGCCAGGGTAGAGACCCTGAGCGTTCGAAACCCGCTAGGAGCAAATGTTTGTGTGATGAACGTCGTTATAGTCATGGGTATTTATGAGTATTTTAGTATGTATGTCTATTCGTTCTCTAGCAGTCATTGTACAATGTTCTAGCCTCTGTTCTAGCCCTATTTAAGGCTAGGCAATTGTTGTGTTAGTCCAAGCAATTTATTTATTCATGTGTATTATACCCGCGTAACTTATATTTCTCTTTTGATATGTCTGTGGTGGGTTGTCTTTTGTTTCTGATCTCTCATGGTAGAACACAGATGACACGATTCTTGGGGTCAAAGTCCGTTAATCGGGCGCGGCATCAGATGGTATCGGGCGCGGGAACCGCGGTGCCTGCGCGTGGGCCGGGAGCCACGCGGATGTAATGTGACACTCATGTATCATTTTCATTGTCCACAATCCCAGATTCATATACACTACACAATTTCTGAACGTTCTATTGCTTTTGTTATCACAGACTGAAGATTTTTGTAGGATTGGAGCAAGCGGTAGCCTGAATTATAGGTTGGTTTTTTTTAACCAACATACTTGTAACTTCATTACAAGTTGCGCACTAAGTTTAGAAATGAATGCGCTCTAATACTTATTGATCCCAAATCTAACTATTACATACCTACTTACTGTGTACGTACTGAAACATGATAATACTCGAGTAGAGATGTTCATGACGTTGCAAAGTTAACACCAGCAGATAACCTGGTAGGCTAGCCAAGATGCCACTTTGACGAATTCGCGAGACGCTTTCGTAGCGACTTATATCTCCATCCCGCTCACATCAATAGTTCTCCTTTACAAAGAAGCAAAGGTTCTCCGAGTTCGCCAGTTGTATATCTGGCGTGTGGCGTGTGCCCTACATCAATCAACTATTGGCTCTCAAATTTACAAAAAACTAATAGAAAACAGGGTTTTTAAAATATATGTTCCTCCTGTCCGTACAGCATTTGCCAAACGTTTACCCCTCTATTCTCATCCATTTATCTACAATAAAGTAAACAAATACTGCTCTATAAAAACACTAAACTCACGTCAAGCTGAGAAAGTTGTCAGGACCTGGCTACTGAACCTTTCATATTCGGAAACTGAAAAGCTTATTCCCTGTAGCAATTGATGTGCTGAACCTTCAACATACACACACACACACACACATACACACACACACACACACACACACACACACACACACACACACACACAAACACACACACACATTTTATTCTTTTTACACTCAATATTTTATTCTTTTTACTTTGTATTGGTTACATGCATAAATTAAACATAACCGTAGTTGAAACCTATTGTTATTAGAGCACATAATTATTGTTAACTCACTCTTAGTTTTGCAATACAGGTCTTCGAGCCTAGTGCAATTACTACAGCAATTTGTATAAGTATATTGTAAGTGCTTTTATGAAATAAACATTTTTATTATTATTATTATTAGTTCGGAGGGCAATATAAGTCGCGACGAAAGCGAATGGCGAATTCTTCAAAGTAGCATCTTGGCTACGGGCCCTGTTCCATTAAAAAGGTGATGATAACACATACCTGTCTCCTGTGCGGAGGTTGGCGTTGTCCCCGGGCCACTCGACCGTGAGTCCGGGGCCGGGGCCCCGGGGCGCGGCGCCCCACGTCCCGTCCCGCGCCTCGGTCGCCACCAGGGAGGCGATCCCGCCGCACTCCCGCACCGTACTGGCAAACAAAATATAATCATTGACACAAGGATTCAAAATTACAATTAAATACTTAAAAAAATAATTGATTCTATTAACGCTGTGAGAGTAAATGTCACTGATATCTCATAAAATAATAGTACGTAGGTTGGTATATTGATAGCAATACTTATAAAAATATTATGTAGATGAATCACTAAAGCCAACCATTACATTTTAATTTAAAGGCGATAAATTAGGATTAAACTTTTATACAAACATCTCACAAATAGTTTACTAGATAGGTACAACCGGTAGGTAGATTATTAATATGGGTTGAAAATAAATCCACGCTCTACTGCCGTAGTAAACATTAAATAAAATTACCTACTCTCAGAAAGCGAGACAGCCAAGGTTATAAAACTGTTTAAGTTTTACAAAGTTGTTATGAAGATCTGTAATAGAGTTGTACATATTTAAACGACCACGCGGCCATTTGCCCGGGTGTACCTATGTCTATGCGAAGGCTGCGTTTGCGCATCGGTTACATGATTATCGGAGTTACGTGACGTGGCAACCGACTGCAAAAACATAATTACAAAATTCATCTTACCGATATTACCTACACATTTTCTTAAATAAACTTGTATGTATGGTATTTTATGCAATTTTTGATAATAGAGTAAGATCCCAAAAGCCCCCAGACCTACGTCATTTTAGCAAAGCTGAAATTTTGAGGATTGTTAGTATAATGTGTTATTAAGAAGGTATGCGCACCCACTACCTTGAAAGCGGGGCCCTTTCTCAGGTAGAACGAAGTAAAGGTACAAAAAAAAAATAGCTAACCTTCGTTAAAGTAGCAAAGATCGTTTTCAAATATGTTTTTGAGTATATTATGTAGAATTAAAATTG